>OW386285.2:172480683-173971473 GCA_936432065.2 Rutpela maculata
TTATGATGAAAGCTGAGGAAATTTTGTTGAAATTTGATATTTACGCTTTCTTGCAGTATGTGACAAAAAACCAAACCTGTTTAGGCGTCAGGCACACAATGGTAATTTGACTTTTAAGCTAATTTTTTAAATTTGACCATTTTCTATACTATATATATATATATATATGTATATATATATATATATATATATATATATATATATATATATATATATATATATATATATATATATATATATATATGTATATATATATATATATATATATACGTATGTTTTTATTAATTATTAAAATATTTATACTTTTTCATTGTGTTTTCTCGAAATAATTGTCAAACATCATTTACACCATACACTTATCGAGTACTTATATTTATTTATATTTAGGTATTGTAATTAGATAAGTAATGCATGGTAGCTTATATATTTTAGTCTCTCTATTATATTGACAACTCTATATATTTGTATATTGCAAATTTTTTGATAATAAATAAATATGTTACGATTTAAAGTATTTTATATTCCTTCTTATATAAAATATCTGGAGTGAATTATTGAAATAAATTTCAAAATTTTCTAAATTAAGTCAAGTATAATATGTATTTAAAAAAAGTATAATATGCATTTAAAAACATATACCTATATTTAAAATTTATTTTCAAACCTTGAAAAGGCCACATAAGGCCCACAAGTAGTGTACGCATTTACATTAAGTGAAGTGCATAAATATTTATATTACAAACTATAAGTAGTAATTAATTATAAGTATTAAATTACTAAAATACATATAAAAGACATAACAAAATAAAAGATAAAAGGCACTCTGCACTCTCTTATCAGTTTTTTCTTTGTTGTACAGATGAGTTTTAACTACTTAGTACATATATCATTTGCCATCTCTTTGAAAATATTGCAATTAGGATTACTTTTTATTTGCAAATTTAAATTGTTGATTAGCTTAAATGCTTTCCACGTGATTTTATTTTGCCCAAATCTCTGTGACGGGTAGGTACGCAAAGATTGTTTGCTGCTTGTGTTGTGTGTATGATGGTCCGAGTTAATTTATGGTATAATATCTGTTTGAATTAGGCTATTTTTAAAGCTGTGTATCACTGCAATGAATTTATAAAATAATTCACAAATGAATTATTTTATAGTTGCATACAGCAAGTCTAAAAAAAATGATAAAAATAATTTCCTTCATAGTATAGAAAATGGTCAAATTTAAAAAATTAGCTTAAAAGTCAAATTACCATTGTGTGCCTGACGCCTAAACAGGTTTGGTTTTTTGTCACATACTGCAAGAAAGCGTAAATATCAAATTTCAACAAAATTTCCTCAGCTTTCATCATAATTTAATATCACTTCGTTTCGTTTAAACACATCTATAATTTATATTTGGGACACTGTGTAATGTCCACTAATTTTGGACACCGTATACATACTACCAAATGCGTCATGATGACGATTTTTACGTAACGGCCTTTGATTGGCTAGTCTCCATTGAGCACTCCTTCTTAATTTACCCCTCCTTGCTCTCAACCAAAGAGAAGCGCGTTCTGTTGCTAAGTTCCGTATTCTTGAACAGCGAGCACAGCGACATAATAAGAAGAGACTGGAAAAGTAGGCGTGGCACATGGCCAGAATTTATTCGACCTTGAGCAAGTAACTAGTCCCCATGGGCGTCACTTTAACTTAACGTTATGGAATTTGCGAATATTTTAAAAATGTATAGAACAGTATTTACTCCGTGTTTAAATATAATTTAATTTATTACTACTTTTACAGTAATTTGACTAATAAATTTGAGCTCAACTAATAATAGAAGATCAATAAAAAAACAATATCCATTCATTAATTGTATCCCTCAAAGCAGTACTCCACTGCAAATCTTGGCAATTAGGGGCAACAAATGACCCCCCACTGCGTCCGTCGGGCGTTTATTAGAGAGATATGGCAGTCAGTGATACCGCACGACGTTCGCTAATTATGTTACGTTATTGAAGCAAATAACGAGGCTTTGTTTCAGACTTATGGCATTGCAGTTCCATTTTAACGTAACTTAGGTTATCTTCTTCGATCGATTAATTAATAATAGATTTAATTACAACTAAATAAATAAACTAATTTCTCATCTTTTCTCTAAAATTGAAAAAGAAGTAGTAAATAAACCTTAAATGTATTGAAATTATCAACTTAACCTCAAAAATTTCTAAAGAAAATAATGAACGAACCCGAAACTAACTAACAACTGACATAAATACAGATCGGCTGATTTCAAGATTTATGCTCTATAAATCTTGGGCTTCCCAATTTTCACCGAGGTGAGGATAACGTCGTTTACTCGACGTTCGCTAAACGTACGAAAATTACGTCAGGCGCTAAGTTATTACCGCATGCCTTAACGCAGATTAAAGGTGAGCATGCTTAGATGTCAAATAACGCGATCCTGTAATAGCGCATGCCGTTATCTGACTATGCCATATCTCTCTATTGTCTGACCAAACAAACCGTATGTATACTGAATTGGGATTGCCCCTCTATACTTTAGCTTGAATGCAGCAGGGGTGCAAGGACCGTTAACTACACAGGATAGCTCATCTCCATAAGCGTAACGTTGTCCATTCCCCCACTCTTTTTGGACCGTTTGTGACGTGTTAAGCTGTTCATTTCTCGGTGCGATGGTAGTTTATTGCGCCACGGGCTCTACGGCCATGGATTGTTACATAATCATAAGATTAAACGACCCAGGTAGCAAGGGTACGTTATAATGACGTCAAAATCTGGTGATTTTGGTCAAAAAGACGTCAAGGCACTAAAAATCGACGACAGAATGACGTCTTATAAATGACATTAAAATGACGTGCTACACATCACGTCATATTGTCGTCTTTTTTCGGTGTTAAATTTATTTATATTTTATCGGATTACAAACTTTAAAACTCGCTAATGGCATTTTGTTATCGTAAGCAGAGTGTAAAGTTTAAAATAAAATAAACCGTGTCGTGAGGGATAAGTATTGGCGTTTTTATTCGAGGATATAATGTTTTTTAACATGATCCAAAATAATTTATATTCGAAAGAGTTTGCAAAGATTCGGCAGTTTATTTGTTTAAATTATATTTCTATCTATTCTTTTAATAATAAAATTAGATTAAAATGCATTAAAAAGCAAAATCTATCCGTTGCGTGTTCCAACTATAAAGTCTTTAGGTAAGTAGCCTCAGAAAGGTTGGTGGCCGAGTGCTTAAGGCGTCGTCCTCCAAGTCATGAAGTCGGCGGTTTTTTTAAGGTAATAATTGCTTATTCGTTTTTTTCAATTTTAGGTCTGTTTTAGATCATTAAATATTCTATTTATGTTGTAGATGACGATATTACACCTTTACCGTTTTTTCTCCAACACGCTTCCCAGGTTTGTAAAAGTACCTCAACTTAAAACTTTAATTCTTAAAATAGTTGACTTCTGACTTCCCCTGCACCGCTCATCAAATTTGAGATAAGGAAAATTTTTTTTCGGATTTCTCCCTCTCTGTTCTTCAATTTCTAGATCTGGGGAAAATATATATTTTCTTAACGAACCGCCACTAATACTAATTAATGTAATAATTACATTGTTCAACAACTACTCGTACTTCTCAGGTGACACTGGTGACAGTTTAATTAAATTAAATAAGTTCTTCTTAATAATTATAAATAAATAAAAATACTAGTAACTCGAAGCAAGAAACTGAAAGATTTTCATATATTTTAAATAAGCCAAGAAATTCAATTTCACATAATAAAGACTTCATTCACCACCATAAATACTGCTTTTAGCATCCGAAATAGCGGTCGCCAAGCTAGCTCAGTTGGTTGAAGCGTCAGTACTGTAATACGGACAACGGGACACATGTAGGTTCGAACCCTACGGACCGCAATTGGTAAAGGTAAGTAAAAATGAATTTAATAACTTAATAAACATTATAATTTGCCTTGTGAGAAAAAGTTGAAGTGATGGTAAACAATATTAGACATGTTAATGTAAATAAAATTACGGATGGCTAACAAACAAATTCATTAGGACAAAACTTATTTATACATTAATTATTTTATTTTTATCAAGTAGATTACTAACTAGTATGTAGTTTTATATGTTCCTGTTACTAAAAACTTGTGGGGAGATTACCAAATATAACCTGAAAAAGACGTCATTCGTCTGAGACATTAGGAAGTCATTTTCACGTTTCATTTACGTCATCTAACTCGTCATTTCTCGTCACTCCTGACCATTTTTTCACGTCATTTTCACGTGCCTTTGCTACCTGGGGAACTTACCTTAAGTGAAGTTCGATCTTAATTATATGAACGCCTTGCTCGAAATGATCAATATTGTAGTTCTACTATCGTCCACTGTGTGGCGCCACGAATACCAAAGCTAAAATTTATTTGTCCCTCCCTGTATTACCTTCCTCACTCATCTTCAGCTGTCAGTTTCTTTAGAGCAAGATAGGTTCATTTCTTTGCACTACAAGTGTAGCGCTTAGCTGCACTGGTGTAAGATTGTCTCTCTGTAACTTATGATATCCGCATTGATGCCATCTCTGTCACTCAAAATTAGTGTCACACTTCCCGTGCAAAGGAACGGACCTAATATGATCTTAAATCAAATGATCAAGGGTTTATTTAGAGTAGCTAGAGCTGTTAAGTTTGGTCTTTGAAAATTCAGATTCGATTCAATCTAATCTTTACCAAAATAAATAATTTTTTGTAATTATTATTTGATATGCCAATTTGCTACCTACGGAATATTTGGGATTGCATAACAAATTGTAGATACTTCCATGTAAGACGAATAGATAATTTAAATAACGGAGTTGACAATTCGATCTTGAAAATAATAGTATATTATATTACTAGGAGTAGAACGCACTCTTTTTTTGTGTTGAGCCCAGGATTTGCGGCTGAGGCGAAGCCGAAGCCGCAAACTGGGCGAAACAAAAAAAGGCGTTCTACTCCGTGTAATATATACTATTTTTTCTTCAAGCGTATTAAAATGCAAAAATTCATTTATTTATCATAAATGTACAAATATTCAAACTACAGTCTTACATGTTGACACAATCAGCCCTATGATGGAACGTTAACATTATTCATAACACCCATGTTACCGTTATCTGTCTCTCTCATTCTCATATATTTTCTGGTAAGCGCTCAACATAACAGGTGTATGTTAAATAACGTAAACGTTCCATCATAGGCCTGAATATGACAAGTGGCTAGTGGATAGCGCGCCACCGGTGGCTTTCGGTATTAACATTATGTTACTAGTAAAACAATACCCACTGCTGTGGCGCTTTCGGAACTAACATTATGTTACTAGTAAAACAATGTCCACTACGGTGGCGTTCGGTACTAACATTTTGTTACTAGTAAAACAATGTCCTACTTCTACTTCTGTTTTTGGTGACATAATTTAAACATTTTAATACGCTTGAAGAAAAAATCGTTTTATTTTGAATAGCAATCTTAACAACTCTAAGTTCAGTACCGCAAAAGGTAACTCTGAGTGGGCGGGGAGGGTTTGATCATTTCGAGCAAGGCGTTCATATAATTAAGATCGAACTTCACTTAAGGTAAGTTCGTTTAATCTTATAATTATATTCACGCCTTGCTCTCATGATCAATATTGTAGATGTTCAGAGCGATTTGAGATCTTCGAGAGATTGCATTAAAATCTTTTCCATAAACAAGAATATTAATTTAAAGGTTCTGCTAAACATATTCTGTATTTCGTATAATGTGAGCATATTTGATTTTTTTGTTTTTTTTTACAATATGCCTGTTGTAACCCTTGCAAATTATTCCGAACATTTGTACTGCCCTGTTGAGCGTTTAAATATTTCATTATAATGCCCTTAAATTTTAAATCCTATCAGTCATACAGCCAGCCTCACAATTACTGGCTATCTTTTTGGTTGACTAACCAGAACCTGATAGTCTAAGATACGTACGGATCCTGTACTATGAAAGTTATAATTATTAGTAAACACAGTTTTACCAGACATCCTTGCCTTTATAGTAATAAATCATTGGACAAATCCTAACTATTAATCAACCAACAATTGTAAAACTGGCTGTTAATGTAACAGATTTTTATAATAAAACTATTCCCATATAGCACAGAATATTGTACAAATATTGGTTTCAGCAAACATATCTAATAATATTCTTAAATCTTAACCATTGGAACAATCTAGTTTGCAACAATTTTCAATTTCTGACAAATAAGAATTGGCTAATAAACGAAAGTTAGTATAATGTTTTACTAAACTATCATAAGACGTTTGATAATTGTCAGCGATCATCGGTAAACACTTCACTAATGACAGCGGCTGCCTTACAAAAACGAAATTAAATATCTTTTAGCTAATCATTATTATGAGCTAAAGCATCAAACATATCTTTGAATGTAGGAAGAAATTTTAAATAACTACTAAATTTAATTAACTCAATCTTGGGTAACTTTGAGTGCGAAAATATAGACGAATGTGCATCCAATCGGACTGCAGGCTGATCACTTTCAGATTCAAAAAGTTCTGAGCTGAGCTGAGCTAGGGGAACGACATTAATTTAACTTCTCATACGGCGCCGCGGACGCTAACCAGATACCCGCTATTTTCATAGAGTGCTATTCCCGTTTGTGTCAGTTTCGCCATCGACCAATGATTAGAACCTGCATAGATGACGTTATAAAAGAGATACACATTACACTACACTCACTCCGTTTTCTCTTATTTGTATTTGATTATAATATAAAGTCGCAAAAGATACGACAACCCGATGTTTGTACATATTTTGGAAATTACGTTATTTGTTAATATATATATATATATATATATATATATATATATATATATATATATATATATATATATATATATATATATATATATATATATATATATATATATATATATATATATATATATATATATATATATATATATATATATATATATATATATATATATATATATATATATATATATATATATATATATATATATATATATATATATATATATATATATATATATATATATATATATATATATATATATATATATATATATATATATATATATATAGGTATAGACGGTACATTGTGTAGCCCGATATATCGATAGGTCGCTCATAAGCCCGGCATTTCCCGAATGTATAAATTAACAAATATATTAAATATGGCGATTGTTATGCATCTTTTCTAACAGGAAGCCACTAGAGGTAGCTAATTATTATTTTTCTTTTAATTATATAAACATGGCATATTTCAGAGCCCGGATATATTTACTGATCGTTTCAAAGCCCGCTGTATATAAGAATATAGTTAGCGTTCGTTCTCCGACCCAGCGATGTTGCCAGTATAATAGGGCCTCAGTAGGTTATATTTTTATAATATATATTTCTTTAATGCGTGCATGGCACGAAGCACAATATTATATGGTTAGGAGTACTTGCTATACTGCGCCACTATCATTACTGTTTACAGTAGAGACGCTATTGGAGGGCCAGCTAATAAAGGAAATATATCGTTCTTTGAACTCCAAAATAATATAACAGTTACGTTTTTTATTATTCATTGTTATGAATTTGAAGATATATTAAAAGAACCTAATAAAATATTAGGTTATTTTTTTATGCAAATAGACATTAATTATTAATAACTGATAATGTAATTACTCCGTGGTAGGCCTATAAGTATTTAAATATTTTGAATTTGTCCTCATTTTTTGTTTTCCACTTTTAAAGTATTGCCTCATTCACATTAGAATAAAAAGATGCATAAATTACGTTTATTTACCTAACGGAGATATATAAAACAAATTGTTTTAATAGTACAGTAACATTAGGTATAATAGTAAAATAATCCATTGATGCAATTTTTCTTTTGAAACTGTACTTATTTTGAGACAGCAAGTTTGTGTTTCCGAGTATATGGGTCAAATATGAGCAAAAACTGATTGCCATCGAATAACAACAAAGCATGAAGTTCTCTTTGAAGTATTTATAACTTTTTTATCTAATTTTATTTCACTGTCACTATACTTATAGGCTTAATTTTAAAAAAGTTATTACAATGGCCTCTACTACGTACCGGCTGTCCCAAGTTAACATCAATTGATAGTTGCATTATATGAAATAAGTTTTCAGATTCAGTTTGTCCCACTGTGCAAAGACGGATACTTCTTTAAAAATAAAAAATATATATTCTTTTAAATTGCGCGGAACCCTCAAGGTGTAGAGATAAATGTATAGGAACAAAAGTGTCCTCTTTACAACAGCTTTCAAACAAAAAAAAGGAAATAGAAATCGAACCATTAGGAGTTGAGATACAAAAACATTTAGTGTGGCTAATGGCGGACATCTTTAATGGCCGCCATTTTGGTGTTCTGCGCGGATTTTAAAGTGGCTCCCTATAGGGAAAGTTACCTTTTGGCATCAACTATGACCACAGAAAGTGGCACATCCCAATCAAAAAGTGCAGCTTTTTGGCTTATGTACCCGACGTACTATAAAGCACAAAGTTTCCTTTTAGGTATGGCAAGCAAAAATTTATTATTTTCTTTTATTGATTATATTTTATATGCTTGCACTAATAAAAATAATTATTATTATTAGTGCAATCATATAAAATATTTGTGCCCGATATTAATTAGTCTTCGCAGGTTACACTCTTAAAAAGAAATTTGTGTGGTATTCTTTTCTTTTCTTTTCTTTCTTTTCGGGTTCAAAAGTTACTAACAATAATTGTAACAAAATGTGCTTTTTCCCCAATATTTTGAAAATTAAACAAGCTAGGGCAAAACACTATACATACCTTTTCGGTAGAGCATAAAATTCTCTAGTATAATGGTTATAATAAAAAACGGTATTTTGATAGTTAAGTTATCGTTATTAAAAGTAATACAATATTTATATTTTATTTTATATAATTATTTATAATTATATGAAAATTTAGTTTAATAGTTTTCTCAATTTAATGTAATATAGTCCACAGTACATCGCCCTTTTTTTTAATGATTAGTAACAGGCTGAATTTTCGTGAATAGCTTCGTTTTGACGAGACGCCCAACTTTTCGCCCAACTTTTCTCTCTGCGATCAGATTTTATTTAAAGTGACATTTTCCGCAGTCATTCTGAAGTTAGAAAATTTGACTTTGTAATTGCAATTCATGTGGTAAACGCACTATTTTATTCCGGTATGTGAAGATATAATCAAGGCGTGTGGCAAATTCTTTGCCGCACGGCGTGCGGCGTATTGTCACCACATTTTGCGATTTTCGGGTCTTAGATAATTCTATGATCTTATAGAAACATAAAAATAAAAACTTTTACTATGTAAAATTATAAATAATCCAATCAAAATTCTGCGAATTTACTAAATGAGAAATTTGTGCATTTTTTAGTTAACAAATAGACCTTTTGACATGAAATTTGAATTGGTTGAATTTTTATTTACACATGAAAAATTATTACAATTATGTTAAACGTTGTTAGAACACTTTATATTTCGGCAAACGCGTGATCTTTCTTTCTCTCTCTCCCTCCTGTGGTGTTGCATTATGCCTCGTTGAGAGTACCTTTTTTCTTACATTCTTCTACCTACATTCAACTTAAATTTGGTGACATGTTGCTTTCTTGCACAGAGCAATAAAACAATTAAAGCGTCTCAAATTTCAAAAGAACTGTTGCCAATGGTATACAAAGCAACACAACGCCTGTTTAAAGCAAGATAGAGTTATATTACAGTATTTAGCCATAAATCTAACTAAAAAATTATTAGTCCTATATTACTATGACGAAAATTAAATGTATAAATAGAGCATACAAAATTATTTTAGAATTCGTTAAAATTAAATGATCAAAACATTAGAATACATTACAACAAATTAACTGAGCAATTGGAAATTTAAAATGAAATGAAAGTCATTGTTTATAAGAAATGCTTTTCTACAGAAAAAATAATTTTCAATTCCGTAAAAATACATGGCTAAAACTGCAGTCCTAGAGGTAATGACGTATACTTCACGAAATTTCTTTATTTTTTTAATAGACAGACACGTGATATTTTTAACTTTATAAACAACTCGAAAAATAAAGCAATAAAAGATATAGTTTCACTCACTTTCGTTATAGATTTATGCATTATTACACTATATTTCTTAAATTATATATAGATAGTAATATTTAAATTTTTTTTTATTTTCTTGCAAGTTTTTTTATTTATTCAGAAAGTTTTTTTATTCAAAATTTGTCTTTTTATTTTTTGCGATTACTAAGACCGGAGATAATAAGAAAAATAGCAGAAAATTCTAATATTGACACATACATTGTTTATATTTTTTGAAGCAATGCTTAGATTTAGTTCAGGACTTCTCATTGCACTTGTTACGACACCCAAGCAAATTAAAATAATAAAATCGCGGCAGAAAGAATTCCATAATCACCTTTCTTGATGCTGTCATAAAGTTGTTTAGGGCAAACGCTCTGCTCTTTTACCACTAATATTTGCGTTAGTGTTTTCTAACTGTGATTAAAATATACCTTTTTTATCTAAATATGTAGGTATATTTGCCTACATATAATAAAACAAGAATAGCAGTAGTCCATGTTTTGATTCTAACTTGTATTAAATAAAATGGACATTTCGGACAGAACGCTTTGGTTATGCAGACAAAATTAATGTTTTGAATCTAGCTTTTGTCAATTTCCACGGCATACTTGATAAGAGTATTTTCTCGATTTTTAAATTATTATTCACAAAATAATGATCATGCTTATGTATACCTACAGTTGTTTTTGTTATTTTTTTTTATCTAAAAAAATATAAACACATTCGGCGATTGTTAATAACAAATTGTTTATTAGATAAACAAATAAATTAACAACAAAAAAAATCTGTTTTCCACCTTGTGGAGAATTGCAAATAATAAATTTAAGAATAATTTTTTTTCTCAATAATTTGTTTAAATAATGAAAAAAGAAAAAGTGATTATAAACAATTAAAAACAATTTTTAAGAAATTTTTTTTAATCATAATATTTTATAACAAATAAAATGGCAAAAAAATATTTTTCAAAATACGTAATTTATCTATTTGTTTATAAAATTTGTTTAAACAAATAGCAATAAAAATTTAAACTTTATGTAATCTATAGTCCAATCAACGAATGCCCAAAAGCGGATTGTAGAGAACATTTTGGAGGGGAGAATTTTCCTCTTCAGGGATGTGTTGGGGGCAGTTAGGAGGTAAAAATACTAAAAGTCGCTGCCCTTAGCCCCGTCGCATCAGGGCGGAGGGGAGTGGAAAGGTTCCTTTTTTCGATTCCTCGTTTATAACTCGGAAACGATGCGTCGCTTGGGGAAAAAAATAATCTATACAAAATTAAACGGAATTATATTTTCCACAAGAATGTTTATATTCATTTTCTTCCTATTTGTTATAGTTTACGAAAATATGCTGAAAAAAATAAAACATTTTGAATGTTAGACATTCTAAAAAATGCATCCGATCGGCGCCACAAACGTACATACACCAAAATTTGATTTGGCTATTGATGGGGGATTTCTCATACATAAGCTCATCTGGCAAAGGGGATCCTCAGTTTCCGCAATTTGTGGTGGCTACGTGAAATTCGTCAAGACCCATCAATATGATTTTTAATATTTTTTCTCATATTTTGCTACCGTAGGTGAATGATTTTCTGGTCATAAGTAGATCCTAATTTGTTCTATACTTGAGTAAAATTTGATTCACTCATTTTAAGTGAGTCACACTGTGTATTTAAGGAAATGTATAGATTTCGACAATATATTACGTTAGTAAATACGTCCAGTGTTGTAAAATAAAAATTGTTTTGTGACTGTGATTTATTAGCAGACCACGGTAAACCGCTTTGATAGAAATATTCAAAGTACGTAATTGATTTTTTTTATTATTAATTATCGATTTTCGCTGGCGAATATCTCATAAACTATAACACATAGGAAGAAAACTAATATAAACATTCTTGTGGGAAATTTAATCACGTTTAATTTTGTATAGATCACCTTTTTCCATACGACGCATCTTTTCCGAGTTAGAAGCGAAGAATCGAAAAAAGGAACCTTTCCACTCCCCTCTCCCCCTGAAGCGACGGAGCTAGGGGCGAGGACTTTTAGTATGTTTACCTCCTAACTACCCCCAACACATTCCTGAAGAGAAAAATTCTCACCTCCTCAATGTTCTCTACAACTCTTTCATTGACTGGACTAATAGTATTTTTGAATATAAAAACAGTAATAATAAATTTAAAAAATTTTCGACTTCTCTATTTTATTTTTTACTTTTTTGTTAGGTTAAATAATTAATAACTAATAGACTATAACAATCAAAAACATAGCAATGTCATAATCCCATAAAGTGTAGTTGACATAAGGTCGCCACGAAGCGAAATAATTTTAGTGACTTTTGTTTAATAATTATCCGACTTAAAATATAAACGCAAACTCTAAAAAAAAATTTGTTAACAATAGGCTCATTTTATGAAAAAAACCGCTGTCCAAGGAATCCCTACTTCCACATCCAGATTTTCTATCCAAGTCACTCACAATGAAAAAATTTTGTATGTGGAAATAATTGTTTATGGAACTTTAATAATATAATATTTGAAATCCTCTACCCCAAAAACCCATAAAACGATACCCCACATCGGTAGTGCGGTGGGGGTGGTGATAGGGGGTGGTAGTGGGAGTGGATGAAGTAAAAAATATTTTGAGGTTTCTGGTTCTTGTACACACACTAAATCACATTTTTTTCATCCCCTTTAATAATGGGGGTGGTAATGGGGGTGGCTAACACCAAAATTTTTTTTGAGGCCTTAGATTCTTTTGTATGTACTAAATACCAATTTTATGGACTCCTACCTGCTTGATTTACCTATTTACCCCAAATTTACCCCAATTTACCCCCCACCCTTCGACGGAACAAGATAAAAATATAATCTAGTTCTAGATCTCGTTAAAGTACATATGTGTACCAATTTTCAAGTCAATATCTCAGACGGTTCCAGGGTAAACGTGCGCACAAAAAAAAGTTACAGACAGACAGACCGACAGACAGAATTTTTTTTTCGCTCAAACTTAAAATCTCGACGTTTCGTGAGAGTCTAAGCCTATTTGAACAATAAAAATTTTTTTAATTTTTTTTGTCGTTACTATACTTCCACTGGATGTGGAAGTAATTGGTGAAAAATTTTGTTCTCCAACGGGATATTGTTCCTTTAAGTGTTTAAATAATACCATAATTTTTATAAATTTTTAAATTAATATATAATAACATAAAAAAATCTTTTTACTTGTTACGGATGGTTTCAGAGCATCGTAACGGCTTGGTGTTCGCTGCGCGGAGCTCTATTTTCAACATTAAATTAAAATTATTAATAATAGATGTTTCGGAGTCGGGACTTTTTTATTGGAAATTTCTTCCTCTTTAAGAATAATTCTTTAAAATTTCTTAAATATTAATAGTTCTCGAGTTATTTGCAAAAAACGGAACTCGTTATTTTTCCAATCTTTATTAGTTTATAACTTTTGCAATTGTTTATGTACGGGTTTGAAACTTTTGCAGATTTTTTTAGACGTCACACACAGGCGAAAATAAGTCAAAACCTGGACAAAACTTGTAACTATGTAAATTACTTTTCTTTTGGTCTTGATTAATTACGTAATAAGTAAAAATGTAATTTTAATTTAGTTGTTGTGTTAAAACAGCCGTAATGATAATAATATAATAATAATAATAATAAGACTTTATTTCAGGCGGAGTCTAGCTTAGCTACTAGAATCTGGTGGAATACGAAACAATAACACTATATAAATTTAAATAACTATTAAAAATTATTATTTTTGAACAGGCATTTCTAAATCTTATTTACAAAGAAGAGAAATACGTATTTAACAAATATTACATAGTACAAAGTCTTTGGTTTACCTCCAGGAAGAACATCCATTGAAAATAATTAATTTACAAAACACAAAAAACTGAATAGTATAGTCTGAAAAGTAATCGTCTACTGTCTCCGATTAAATAATATACATTTGTCTCTCAACAAGTCGAACTTTGGAGTGACTATCAGAAGCGGTATGAGACAGCTAAGGTATTTTTTCCTATTGGTTGCGTTTGTCGGTCTTTTCTCTAACCTATCAGGGTCGATTTCATGTTGTCATGTGATTATTATATTTTAAACTTTTATCCCGGTTTTTAATTAATTTCGCCAGTGTGCGTCACTCCGAATCCAATGTAATCAAGGTAGGTGCATGATGTTGTCAGACGCACTATGCAGAGAGACCGACTACAAATATAAATTCAAATAACCATCATAAAAACATGTGTTCATTAATAAAAAGAAACCGCTGCCTAAGAAATCACTACTTCCACATCTAGATTTTCCTATCCAAGCCTTTTACAGCAAAAAAAATGTCGATAATATATTTGCAATCCAATCCCCCCCACCCCAAAACTTCAACGGAATAAGATCAAAACATAATCTATTTCCAGATCTCATTATAATACAAATTTTGAGTTAACATCATGAACGGTTCCAGAGTAATCGTGCGCACAAAAAAAAATTACAGAGAGATTTTATTTGCTGAAAGTTAAAATATCGACCTTTCGTGACATTCTAAGACTGTTTAAAAAAAATTTTTTTACCTTTATTATACGTCCACTCCACTATGTGGAGAGCTTATAGTTATTATGGACAATGCCTATTTATCCTCATAATACATAAATCATCATTCTGCATAATAATAATTGTTGTATGTATTGTATGTATGTCCCGATGAAAATTTTAGCACCAGAATTATAAAAATTAAGTATGGTATTATTGAATACTGAATGAAAAAAAAAAACACAATCCTAATTTAGGGGCATGGAAACATCAATTTAGTACAACAATAAACAAAGACAATGTATTTTATATTTTGTTCTTATTCTAAATTCTTCCTCTTATGATATATCTTTTATCCCTTTATTTGAATTTCTGTATTACAATTCAAAACACATTTTAAGATGTTTAAGATGCTAACAACTAACAACTATTCTTCTTTCATAACACTGTACCATGTATTTTATAATTCTTAGTAGACATATAAATTTTTGAATTTAGAAAAATTATTCGAACATGATACGATACTTGTGAGGTTAAAAAATTGATTCGAATAAAGAGCTTTCATTCATCGATTGTGACTTCACGAAGAAAGTATTTAAGAGGAAATAAGAATCGAACGTTATCGAGCCATTGCAACGATGCCAAATATCGGGCTATATAACGTGCGATAGATATCAGCTGTATAAGAGTCTTGGATATACAGGAATAGCGCCGCCTGACCCAGTAGTGCTGAACCAAAAGTGTATCTCGGAACATGAAAATATGACTTTTTGAAGCCCACCCCAAAATTTTGTAGGAAGGAAACTAACATGATTTGTGGCCATTTAGTGATGATATACACGGGGGTACGTTGATGAGCCCGTCCCCGGGCTTCACAGCGTCAAATCGGGCTGCACTACAACCGCTCAGTGTATGAAACGGGCCTGTATATGACCATGCATATCTCTATATATATATATATATATATATATATATATATATATATATATACGTGTCAAATACCAGAAACAATACAGCTTTCTTTGATGTTTCATAATGATCCCTACCATGATTGCACGATGAGTTAAATTCAGTTTAAGTACTGCTAGTCGGAGGTTAACGCGAGGTGATCTCATAACCACCTATGAAGTGTTAAACATTACACAATGATAAACATTGATAATGTACAAGCGGTCAAAAGATAAAAAACTTCCAATTTTATAATTTTTTTAAATATATTTCATATTGTGATACTTTCTAATAGCTCTTTAGAATATTTTCCACTCACGCGTTTTTTTGTTTTAGTAAAAATAGCGTAGAAAAAAAAATAAAGTCAGTGCGAAGGCACAGGAAATTCAAAAAATACCAAATGAAAGAAGTATTCAGTCAAATTGGCTAAAACTTTTTTCATATAAAGTTTGTGTCTTTCTTATTAAAAAGGTCTTCTTCAAAAACTTTTAGAAAGAGATCCTTTGACCTCTAATACTATACATTTTATAGGTGTGTAATAATGGTTATAATATAATATATTGAATTTGTAATACTTCGATGTGGTGTTAGACTGTTAGACGTCAAAGGAGCTATTTCCGAAAATTTTTCAATAAGACTTTTTTGGTCAGGAAGACACAAATTTTATACGAGATGTTTTAGCCAATGTGATCAAATATTTCTTTCACTTGTTATTTTTACGTAGAATTTCCTATGCATTCGCAAAAGTTTTTCAAACTTTTTTTGTTCTATGCTATTTTTTAAAAAAACAAGAAAATCCTCGAAAAAAATCGTATTAGTGCAAAATACACTCGAAAATACTTTATTAGAAAGTAACACAATATAAAATATACAATAAAAAAATCATAAAGTCGGAATTTTCTTAACTTGACTGCTTATAAATTTTTTGAGCTTATCTCAGAAACTAGGCGTAGGATCAAGTTGGGTCCATGAGAGCTTTTGATCAGAAAGTCGAAATCTACAATATATTAAAAATGTGGCCAATTTGACTGAAATTCAATTTCCATAAGAAAACAACGGGATCCTCTATTGTTTTTAATTATTATTTTTAATTTTTCAATTTTTATTTATTTATTTATTTTATTACTATCTAAATCAATCTGAGTTACTATGAAAAATGTTCCAAAGGACTTAACGTCTAAAATTTATTTGAAAAAAGTTATGACTATTTTCTTACTTAAACAAAAGTAAAAGTATATTGAAGTTCAAATATCTCTATGAAAATCAGTCACTTTTCGATAATTGTTCAAAATGTAAAAGCTGCATGGAATGCAACGCCCTATATCACATCGGAGTTCTTGGGACCGAACAATTTCTTTTAATCGCAACGCCATATATACCTTAATTTGTAGAAATAACATTTTTACTCAAAACCGAAGTAATTTATATATTCTAGTGAATACCTTTTATACACAACTCAAATATCTATTTTAGTTAGCCAAAATATGGCACCAGAAATTTTAAGTGGGACACCCTGTATACTTTATTGAAAGTTATATATTATAGTTTCGGGTACAAAACATTCTTGTAAAGGTGGACATCATTTATTATATATAAAATAAATAAGTAAATAAACCCATGAAATAACTATAGGTACTACAATTAAAGCATTTATTTAAATATTTATTTTGGTTCTTGGCTTATACTTTTATATACTGTGCTTTAAGGTATCCTGTTATTAGACCAAAAAATTTAGTAATAGCAGTTGAACAGTATATTCTTTTGTTTTTTAATAACAGATGATAATATAATATATTATATTTATGTTGTACATATTCCCCTGCTTAGTATTTACCTAACGAATGATGATAAAATAATGGTGTATTAACAGTTATATTCTTCATAAAAATAAACAAAAACTAAAAATACAATTAACTATCTCCACAATATTGTCAATATTACACTCAAAATTGTTCCAAATGTCTTAAAATGGACAATATCTATAGACAATAATAATAATAAAACACTACATTACACTAAAACAACAAGAATACTTATAAAAACTAATAATAAACCAACAAAATAAACACTGCAAACACTGAATACGATTACGATACGAATTTCGACATACCAATATCATGAAAGAGACTGTACATCATAGTGCTGCCATTTTACTACCAGTGACGCATGATTTGCGTCACATATTATCTCCATCTCTTTTGCTCGCTGGTAAACAGTGCTTATGGACATTGACCACTCCTTCTTAATTTACCCCTCCTTGGGTTGAGAGTAGTGATGGGAATAATCGAATCATTTCAAGAATCGAATACTTGGTACTCGAATGATTTTAATAATCGAAATATCATTCGGATGATTCGGGCAACTCGGTCTCTGTCTCAATATTTTATCTGTTTTTAAGTCTATGGATTTCAGACAGTTTTGCGACAGAGGACAACACGTGAGAGGGTCTCTATTCTTGACTGCAGTAGAATAGAACAATCGAGAGAAAGTGGGCGTGTCTCCACAGATCAAACAAACCAGATGTTTCACTTAATAGTATTCCCTATGTAACCAGTTTCATTTTTTGTCGTGTGACGTTTACCTTCCAGGATTCTGCGCAGAAGTCATAAACAGAGCAACCTAGCGGTTTACATGGAAGTTAAGACCAGCGAGTACAATATCACAGGAGAGAGTATTTAGTACTGAAATCTCAGAGATGGAAGTCGTCATCAGCTACACCATTGATATTAATTATTTTGGAATGCAGTGTATTCTATTGAAGCTTAGAGTTCTTATTGTTATACATTTAAATGGTTTTTTTGAGTATTTATTAGGTGACTTTTAATTATTGTTAGGTGTCATCACCTCCCTCCTGTGTCTATACTCGCTGGTTAAGACTGCTTGGTATATGCGCAGATCACTACACAAATTCGTACCTTCCAGGAGTTGATTTATTATCTAAACCATGAAACGTCATAAGTGAAATCGTCGCTTCTATCAAAAACTGATCCCTCATGCTTCTCTTGGTTATTTTCAGGGACCAGTCGGGGAATGCCGCCATTTTCTGCTTTTCTAACCTAGAAAAGTAAATGTTGTCAAAAACTGAATGTTTTATTTCACTTTTAATTAATATTCTTGTTATTTTGGACTTAATATAAAGATGAATCTGCCTGAAATAATATATTGGGACGAAATAATCCACAACGTGAACAATTCTCAAGAGCTCCTAGAGGTAGAGACTGTTGAGAGAGATTCTTCCAGAGATCAGTTTTTTTATTATCAAAAGAAAAATTTATGACATTGTTCTGTCTGACTAAGCCCTTTTTCCATGATTTAATAGAGATCTTAGAGTTGTAAAGCAATCGGTCCCTTGTCTATTAAATGTTAGGCAAGTAAAAGATCCCTACTCTTCTTACGAGAAGAGGTTCAGCAAAATTTTCAGGTTGGGGGTAGCCAATCTCCTGGCATCGGTGATAGGCCCTGGTAGCGGAAATAGGCCGACGTTAAATAAATAGAAATCTTCCCTGTCTGTACAAACTATGTACAAAATATATTTTAAATAATAATAGGTAGCAATATTTTTTTTTTGTTTATTTGAAAATACCAGATCAAAAAATTAATGTTGTACATGGTAGTGTGTGGGATTTAGTTACGGATCTGACCTGCAGAAGGCGCCGGCTCGGTACTTCCGAATTTAAATTTCCCGCTAAAAATTGAAGGCTGAAAGTTCCTTTACGAGCTCGACCCGCGCAGGGTGCACGGATTGAAGACCTTGAGTTTCAGTTTCCCGCTATGTGTGGTAGTGGGGGGATTTCATGCTGCCTAGGACTCGCCCAGGTGGCGCAGGAAAACCTTGTACGGAAAAATACATTGTGGCCATATGGAACCTTCCACTCTATCCTATCCTTTTTGCCCTAATCACTAATCGTCAATCGTGATTCCTATTTTCAAACTCATGCGAGGCGATTCCGTGTGCGAGATTTTCTGATTGTCGAACGAAATCAGCAAAACCGTATTTTCAAATCTCATTATACGATAATTTTTGCATTCGTATGCGATTATTTCCGTTTAATTACATCGGATGGTCAAAGCTAACCGAAATTGAAAGTCGCATGCGAAAACAGACGATTATTTGAAGGTTATGTGAATGTGTTTTAATCTTAATCATAGGAGTAAATGATTTGATAAATTTAGCAGCAGGCGTCTGAATTTAAGATGCCAGCGCCAAAGTGGAGAACTCGTGAACTAATTATAGGCTTTTTGTTTGTTTGTGAGGCGAATACTTATATTGATTTTTTTTTTGTTTACTGTTATTTTTGGCGTTAAAAATAATAACATTAATAATATATGACCTAAAGGTTTGCAAGATTTTGTTGTAAGTGATTTGCAAGATGTTAATGGCATTATTCAGCAAAATTCATATTTTTTTAGGTTATCTAGTTTTTCCCTTGAAAAGTACAGTTTCTTCGACATAAACGGTGTCTAGCTAATTAAATATTAATAAACTTAAACATTTCTTCAAATTTATGTACAGTTGTAGTTTAAATCACTTTTTTTTTCAGGAAACATGAGTGGCATTTAGGTTAAGCATATTGCAATGTATGAAACATTTGTGAAGCATTAAAAATGTAAAAATTCTAAGTGTGTGTATGAAGGGGAATATGTTTTAAATGCAGGACATATTATTTTGTGTGGTACAACCCATATTCAACACAAAACTTAGGAAATGTGTATGCTCTATGTTTACAAACAAGTGTCTCAGATTCAAATGCCCATGAAATTAGTGGTACATTGAATATAACTATTTATTAATTCTTTAAGTAAAATAAATGAAACAGTATTTTGTAAAATATGAAATAGAAACATTCAGGGGTAAAACATAATAGTGCATGGTGCAATAGTATATATTACTTTTAAATATACTGGAATTACATATATTTACTTATTTCAAAAATTTCACTTACAAGGTGTGATTTTCTAAGACACTATTATTTTTACTCGGGCCACGGTTATTTGCACCAGCTTTTTCCCTCTCAATGCCTGGTTAAAGGTGTCTATATCAAAGAGGGTATGCTTTGAACATTGCCGTGCCAACTCAACTTTCACGAGTTGTCCCTGCAATCTACAAAGGATACCGAGTAGGTTGGCTCCAGCAAATTGTAGCCCCTTTAAACGCTATCATATTTTTAATAACTCAGCATCTCAGTTTTATCATTTACTTATTGTTGATATCATCGTACACTAATGATGCAATGACAGAAAAGCCCATAATTAGTTTGACTATAGACCACCAGGTGGCGTACTCCTTATTTTCAGACGCCTATAGAAGCCCTAGAACAATATTAATATCAACTTTATTAGTTAAAATATTCTCTGGCTATTTCTTCGACATAAAGTGAAAACAGAGGCTAATTTTCTCAGTAATCTACTAAGTATAACCCCATTTTTAAAATTTGATTCAATTTAAAAAGTGAGATTTACTAGTTCATGTGGTAGAATAATAAGTCCCAACTAGCAAAATACAGAAAAATATCTTCAGTGTTTTTTTTTTCTGAAAAACAGTATCCGCAGAGCCCAAAACTTCAGTAGCATGTCTAATAGCCCCCTCCAAGTCCTATAACTTCTTTTTAAATGTTTTTTCTAAAATACATTGTTCTGCAAATTTGACCAACTTGAACGGGACACTGATATATGTATATTTTTATCTTTGCAAATTTTATTAAGACCAAACGTTCATTGTTCAACGTTAAACATTTTTTTTCTACGATTGTGTAAAAAACGGTACTTTATAGTGCATCAGTTTGAGTGCAATAAGTATCACTTTGTTGCACTAATGCGATTTTCTGTTTTTATTGCACTATTTAACACTGAAATATTAAAACATTATTTGTTAAAAATGCCAAAATGTGAAAAATGACATTTTATGCAAAATTTTAATTTATTTATTTTGGTGATTTTTGGACTATGCGTTGGCATCCCGTGTCGTATGCTATGTTGTCAAGTCTACTTATACGAAATTCAAGTCGCATATAATTTTAAAATCGGGTGATGTTTGAAAATCCTGATTTTAAGTGGTACTCGAATAATTTTCGTGCACGAGTACTCGCACACGGATTAAGACGCATGAGTTTGAAAATAGGAGCCCGTATCGTGAGTTCGGAATCCGCCTGCAGGCTATGGTAACTCAATGCAAAATATTTTGTCAGTCTTTTTGGTTCATACTATGACTCCAAGCGGCGCTGCCGTCACTTTTCTGATTTAATCTGTGGCCCGACTATAGACTAGTAGAAGCACTATGGATAAAATCAGGCCCATGATGGAACGTTTACGTTATTTAACATGTACATGTTACGTTGAGCGCTGACCAAAAAATATATGAGAGTGAGAGAGACAGATGACCGTAACATATGCGTTATGACTCACGGTCAGTAAAATAGTTTAATGACCGTGGTTATGACTAACGTAAATGTTCCATCATAGTGCTGAATATGTCATCACGTGTGTCAAACGTCAAACTGTAAATGTGCCGATGACTTGTTCGCTAGCTACAAATGCGGTGTTTTTATGTATTTAAGTGTTATTATGTTAATAAAGTTTGCTTTTAAGTTGTGTTTGCTGCGTCTGCTGTTGGTGTCGACAGGAACAAGGAACCATTATGGTGTTTGCTGTGTGCCTAATTGCCAGCCGTCAATAGCGTATTTTATACATACACATGCTTTAGGATGAAATGTCAAGCTTACATTTTAAAATATACTTGGCAATTGGATATTTCTTATTTTATTTACACAATGTACATTTGGGCGGTCATATTTTTCAGTTCTACCAATTACATTTCCAGTTTCTACCAATTACATTTTAACGCAATTGGTAACAATGGGTGAAAACACCTAATTGTTATTTAATTAAAGATAAAAGATAGTTTTCAACAAGAAATTGGATCACAATATGTGATCGTCTAAATCTGTCTTTGCCCAAAATCTCAAGGATGAATTTAAATCTCCCCACCCCCCAAGCCTAGAGCGCGTAAATTTAACGCTACTAGCGCCGCAGGCGCTCAGAGTACGAACCCAAACAGGTATTGGTCGATGGAGAGGGAGTCGCCCATCTATATCCTATATAAATCTCTTATCTATGGTTATGCCCGACATACGTATTACGCGTGCGCAGCAAACAATTAATTTCTGAAAAAATTTCAAGAGGACTTAAAAATTACAGTATTATTACAAGAAGGCGCAGCTTTTAAAGTTAAAACATTAGGATGATAATTCAATAGTTAAATATTCACAGATTTTCTGAAATTTCAAAATCAATTTTAACCAGGGTCTTACGTACAGTGGCGATAAGGTCGATGTGAGAAATAGGATGGAATAGTTAGAGTGAGAGTGAAACGTCACACTATTTTGGTCCATTCGCCCGGAATGGCGTCTCCAAGGTCAAATTTTCGTTTTCAATACATCAAAGGTACCGCTTCGGATTTAGTCTGCTGATTGTTTTTTTATGCTGTGCTCACGACTAAAGCTAAATATGAGAGAACCTTATACTCTACATATCTTGGCTGGGCATGGCAAGGAATATGGCAACACCGATACCGAATGAAATATGAAATTAAACCAATGCAACCAACATCCTAATGTTACATATCCAGATTTCAGAGTTGACAAGTTTTAGTGAATATTGAAGAACATTGTAAAATAGTTTAAAAAGAAATATTTAACACCACTTTAGTAAATAGCTTGCACTGTATTGAGATTTAATTATTTCATTTCATTTGGTGGAATAATAGAGTGAAAGTAGGGCCATAATTATTGGTGAATCATTTTATCATGGCGGCTCCGTCAACCGGTGTAGGTAAGAAAATGTATTTATCCTGTGAATTTGTTCTATTTTACAAATTGTTTGGAATACGTATTTGCAAAATATGTATGATAATGTATATTCAAAAATATTGTAGTGGTGCCTCGTAACTTTCGTTTGCTTGAGGAACTAGAAGCTGGACAAAAAGGTGTTTCTGATGGAACAATAAGTTGGGGTTTAGAAAATGACGATGATATGACTCTAACCCATTGGATGGGCATGATTATTGGCCCCCCTCGGACGCCGTATGAAAATAGAATGTATTCTGTAAAAATCGAATGTGGTCAAAAATACCCTGATGATGCACCAACTGCAAAGTTCATATCTAGAATTAATATAAATTGTATCAATAGCAACACTGGAGTGGTATGTTTTGATTTTTATATTAAACGATGTCGTAATTATTTAAATTGGTAACCATTGGTTTAATAGAATATATACATAATTTTTATGCAATTCACTTTCAAAATAGATATATATTCAAAAAGTTCCTATGACTAAATCAAAGTATGTGCTAACATATGATTTCCATGTCATATATGAAATTTGTTTCGTCATATTTTGTCATATGAAATTTGTTTAGTAGTACAGTAACTAGAGGTTTTAACTTCGGAATAATGTCATATTGAACGGATTTCGTTCATTTTTGGCAGTATAATAGTAAATGCTTCACAGAAAAGTTTCTATATTGTGCGGGGGCTCGCTAATTTATAGGGGGTGGCACTTAAAAAATATATATATTTATTGAAGCTGAAATAGAATCGAATTTTAAGAAGATAAGCTTCTATGCAATTTTTCACACAAATTGATAGTTTTTAAGTTATAACGACTTCAAAATTGCGATTTTAGCATATAAAAAAAAGGTATTTCCAAACGGCTTTCGTCAAGTATCTCGAAAAGTATTACTTTATCGAAAAAATGTTACAGACCAATTATAGAAAGTACAAACTGGGAATTAATTATATTTTTTGTTTATTGATGTAGGATTAATAATTTCGGAGATATTTAAGTTTATATTTGGTATCCAAGTGCTTCGAAATTACCTTTAAAGTTTAAAATGCATTTTTTTCTAAAGCAAGTGCTTTAAATGAGCAAAAAAATTTGAGCACCTAGGTAATGCTACATCTTAACGAAAAACTGTATTTGAGATAATTTTTTTTAAATTACTGGCTAATTAGAGTAACAAAATGGCGACCTTTTTATATAAAAAAATATAAATACGCACATTTTTCCATCATAACTTCTTTATTTCTTATGCTACAGGAACGAGTAAAAAATAATTTGAAAGCGCAATTAATTGTCTTTAATTTCATTTCTTAGCATGCGTGACGTAGGTGTCACAATTTCTGAGATATTTAACATTTAAACTGCATTTCTCGTCTTATAAACGTTCGGACGCCATGTGTAAACTTCTCCGAAACTATTAAATCTATGTAAATAAATAAATAAGCGAAATTTATTATCAGTTTATGAGCTTTATTTTTGGTCTCTACCCATTTTTCAATAAAACTAATATTTATTGAGATATTTGGAAAAGGAAAAAAAAAATACGTTTTATCGAAAATACCTCTATAGTTTATACTATATTTTTTTCTAAAGCAAGTACTGTATAGAAACCAAAAAATTTGAGCATCTGCGTTATGCTATATATTAATGAGAAACAGTGTTTGAAATTCCCTTTTTTTAATTATTGGCTAATTATAGTGTTAGCGAACTGAGATCAATCCGCTAACTTGGGCGGTGGTTAAAAATAGTTTATGTTTATTAAAAAAAAAAATTATAATAATAATGAGAGCGAGAGAGATAGTGGACTGTCGCGGTATAGTAAAAGAGAGTTGTATAGATCCTACCTTGAATCCTCTCCGAATCCAGTCACCAGCTTCCGGAGGCCTCCAGCAATCAATGTAGTGTTCTAGGATCAAATGTTCACTTCCAAGAAAATGGAACACAAAGCGGGTAGTTAATAATTATTATTTTTGCGATACAAGACACTTGTCTGCGGTGACACGAGGTTGAACAGCGAATTAATGGTTAGGTATCACAAAAAATCTCTTTTTGTTAGTGCGGAAAGCTGCAGGGTGAGCCAAAATGAACGACAGCGGAGTGTATTTTATTTTTACTTAAAGTTAGCGGTACATAGTTAGAGTTATAGTTATAGAAAAATAATTAACAGTTAAAAATTAAATAATAAAAAAGGCTAAATAGTGACTGAGGACGGAACATACAGTAACAAATTGGCGATGTTGTTATTAAAAAAATGTGTACAGGAACATTGCTTTGGTCATCTTTGTTTTTTATGCTACAGAAACAAATAACAAAATAGTTGAAAGCTTAATTAATAACCTATTATTCTACCTATTCCTATTAGCATCCTTGACGTACATGTCACAGTTTCTGAGATATTTAACTCTCATTCTAAATAATTATCTTATAAACACTTGGATGCCAAATGTAAACTTAAATATCTCCGAAATTATTAATCCTACATCAATAAACAAAAAATTAATTAATTTCCAGTTTGTACTTTCTGTAATTGGTCTGTAACATTTTTCCGATAAAGTAATATCTTTTGAGATACTTGATGAAAGCCGTTTTTTTAAGCTAAAATCGCAATTTTGAAGTCGTTATAACATAAAAACTATCAATTTATGTGAAAAATTGCATAGAACCTTTTCTTCTTAAAATTTGATTCTGCTTCAGTTCCAATAAATATATATATTTTTTAAGAGCTGAGAGGGGGTGGCATCCACCCCTATGAATTAGCAAGCCCCCGCACAATATAGAAACTTTCCTGTGAAGCATTTATACTGCCAAAAATGAAAGAAATCCGTTCAATATGACATTATTCCGAAGTTTTGCATATTTTTTACCGCTAGGTACTGTACTATAGTGGCAACACATTCAACAGAAATGTCTCTCACATTTAAAATGTGTTTTTCTTCAAATGCTAGAAAAACATGACATTTCTTAAATTATTACATGACGTTAAAGTTTGATTTTTTAGACGGCTATGCGTTGCCATTAACAATGGAGGTAAATGTACCTTTTCTGACGCTGTGAGCGGCAGAAAAAGTAATATCCATAGCAACGCATATTTTATTTAATACACCGGCTATGCGATATTAAGACAATGCGTTTTTGGTGGTGAAATTCGAGTTTTGTTATTTTTTTAATTTTGCTAATTGACGTTTGAAGAAAAAATAGCATGTTTTATTTGGAGTAAAAGCCACTTGTTGTGACTCGTCTGGAATTGTTCACCTGCAGATTCCTCACAAAAGTATCACCTTTACTCCTAATAAAATAATATACATAAATTAATAATTTATTTTTTACCGTTTTTATCGCTATCAATACTGTAGGTATTAAATTGCAAGGGATTAATAATATTATGTTTGAATCACTTCTATAATATGAAACAATAGAATATTTGTTTTTTTGGGTTATTTGTCAAAATGCAACTTTTGGGTCAAATTTACAAAAACTTGTCCAAAATTGTTACAATGTTTTTTAGAATAGACTTAATTTTCTTGGATTATAATTCTATATACTTACCCTCTGTACTTGTTAATCAGCATTTGCAAATTTATTACATGCAACAAATTGATACTTAACAACCTATGGAACTTTACCTTTTCATCAACATACTCAGTGAATATCTTGAAGTTTTGCTTGAATTATAGTCTTCGATATTTTTGTGTGCAAGTGTATTGAATAAAACTTGACTATGGCTCAATTAGGACAAGGTATGTACATTATAGGTATATTTCTTTAATTGTGTTATTTAATCTACTAACATACTTACTGCTTACTTGGTATCCTGGTGTAGACCGGTTTCTTTTGTTATATGTAATAAATAATGTGATCTTTTTAATACCACTTTAGGCCTAATTTTGTATCACAACTTTTCCAAAGTAAAACATTATGAAAACATTAGCTGCTATCTTTTTTTAAATTATTAATAATATTGCATTGTGTATCAATTTAGTCTAGATTCCCTCCTACATAAATTGCAATTTATACATATCCTCTTATAACTTCTTGTCTGGCTTAATTGCACCTAGTCTACCACTTTTTTCCTCTGCGAAAATTTTCGTGAACGCGGCTTTCCACCATTTTTCCGAAAGACGTGCATTTCCCGTTATATGAAAAATTTATATATACTGTACTTTTACAAAATGTAATCGCAAGAAAACTTGATGAAACGCTCGAGAAAAACATTGTCTGACAACATTAAGGGTGTCTACCACCCTAAACATGCCGGAATAACGACTTTAAAAAATGTTGTGATAACCAACTGATTTTTTCAAGATTACTTATAGACCGTGTGATAGTGACAGATTTTTTTAAACGTTTGGTTCCTATCTTGCCTTTTGGGAGCCTTTTGTGACTGATTTGTACTAACCATTTCCGTGTTTATCAAACGGTTATCCAGGGCCCCTCAGCGGAAAATAGAAAAGAAAATTTCATGAAAATGAGCAATTTCAAACGTTTTGTTCCTATCTGGCGTCAAGTTAGACTTACGTTTTAAAGAAAAACATCCGACGGAAGCTTATCGCCAGACAAATTCCGTGGGTCGGAAGGCCCGAAATTTCAATCCGAAGTTGTAAGAAAAAATGGTCAAAATCAAACGATCTGGTTCTTATCTGGGAATTGTATATATAGGTAAATAGATTATAATTATCGTGATATAACAAACGCCAGACAAATTGCGAGGGCCCAACAGTGAAAAAATTATTGTTCAAGTTGTCAACTATTCCGCGAAAATCAAACGATTTACATTCGTCTGGCATTTGTTTTTTTGTTAATATTAGGCAATAAGTAGTTTCAATTTAAAATTCCCAGACGAATTGGCTGGGTCCCCTGGATAGCCAGACAAAAAGAAAAGCGCGAAAAAAATGCCGTTTTTCAAACGATTTATTCCTGTCTGGCATTTGGATTTTAAAAAGATATGTTAATAAATAAGCCATATTTCTAGTCTCAGATAAAAAGCTTGGGCCCAGACATAGATGTGTTGAGCGAAAGTATCGAAAAATCAAAAAACAGTCTTGTAAAAATCGATGCATTTTCAAACGGTTTACACTCGTCTGGGATGTGTTTTTCTTAAAAAGATATGTTAATAAACAGACCATATTTCAAGTGCCAGACAAAAATCTGGGGCGCAGCTGTAGATATATCGCAAATTTTGAGGTTCTACAGTTGGCAACTTTTTAATCCTGGCTGCTACGCCAAAAGACTACTCTAGCTAATTTAAATAGAATAAAATTTGCTAAAACTCTTTTTTTTAATTTTTTGGATTCCGACAAAAATTAAGGAATTAGAGGGGGGCGGGATTTGGGACTTTTTTTTTTTCGGTAAAATTTCTCAATTTTGTCACCGTAATTAATCGGTAATTAATTGAAATCGATCTCATATATGATGTTCACTTTATATCATGTACTACTTTGACGTATTGTTAAACTCGGTCCTTCGAAACAAAGGTTTCTGAGAAAAATTATTTTTTTTAGATTTACATACATTATAGGAAAACATGTAATTTCCTACATTTCCTCGAATATCTCGATAATTATTGTTTTTTTCGAAAAATTTGTAGATAGCTTATGTAAAGAGAATTGATTGAGCTTTTTTTATTTTTTCTCTAACATAAAGAGCAAACGACCAAATATGCGGACGTCTCAAAGCCAACCGCCACCCAGTCTATTAATTAGGGTGAAGACGTACCGCTCGGCTAAAGTACACCATCTGTGGGTCCCCACGCGAGACTAGTTTCTCGATCTGACGTCACAGTGCTTTTCGTGAGGAGTAGCGAGGATTTCAACTTTAATTATTTATAGCAAAGTAAGTACTGCGATTTTAGAGCTGATATTCGATGTGGCGTGTTTTTATACATAAACACACACTTTAATGAAATACAAAAAAAATGGGCAAGTTCCCCATTAGCAAACGATAAATAAAAATCACCCCGGGACGAGCAGGGAGTATAAAAAGCAGCGTCGCTCGCAAGCAATGCATACCACATATGTTTCTACCACATCGCATCTTACGTGTCTTATGTCACGTGCATTAACATGAGAGAAGAAATCACTTTTGTGTGGTTGACTACCTACGCCAAAGGAGAATGAAACAGGTACGGACTTACGAGGACTCAGTTTCTATGGTGTAGTGCAGAGTTGTAAATTATATATTAATATGTAATAATTTATATTTGCTAGGATGTAACTTATTTATTGAAAATATTATTCGATCGAGGGATTATGAATGTGAAAGTGACAGTTATATTGATTCCAGTGATAAAGAAAATCAAATTCCAAATGAGTTTCAAGTGAGAAAAAAATGGCATTTCAAGGGCGGATCTGGACCTTGAGCTTTGGAGGGGGAGGTAACGTAGCCGCGTGTTGAAAATAACAAAAATGTTTTTCCTCGAAAATTAAACTTGATGAGCGGGGGGGGGGGGGATCTCAAAAATAATAAAAATTATGAAATTTTAAAATGAAAGTTGATTGTTTACGGAATCTTGGGGGGTAATTACCCCGTTACTCCCCATAAATCCGCGCATGCGGCATTTAAGTAGTGACGCGAAACAAATTTGTTCAAATGTTTATAATACTCTTTTACAATGACAAGCTAATGAAATGCCAGACGAGTGTGAATCGTTTGAAAATGCATCGATTTTTACACGACTGTTTTTTGATTTTTTGATACTTTCACTCAACATATCTACGGCTGGGCCCAGGCCTTTTGTCTGGGACTTGAAATATGGTTTATTTATTACCATATCTTTTTAAAATCCAAATGCCAGACAGGAATAAATCTTTTGAAAAAATGGCTTTTTTTTCGTGCACTTCTTTTAAGATTTAAAATATGTTTGGCCCACGCTTTTTGTCTGGGACTTGAAATATGGTTTATTTATTACCATATCTTTTTAAAATCCAAATGCCAGACAAGAATAAATCATTTGAAAAAATGGCTTTTTTTCGTGCACTTCTTTTAAGATTTAAAATATGTTTGGCCCACTAAAAATGTCTGTGAATGATACAATACATTTTCGTTTTGGTTAATTTTTGCAAAAAAAATCATTTCACATGAGAACCAATCGTTTGATTTTCGCGGAATAGTTGACAACTTAAACAATAATTTTTTCACTGTTGGGCTCTCGGAATTTGTCTGGCGTTTGTTATATCGCGATAATTATAATCTATTTACCTATATATGCAATTCCCAGATAAGAACCAAATCGTTTGATTTTGACCATTTTTTCTTACAACTTCGGATTGAAATTTCGGGCCTTCCGGCCCACGAAATTTGTCTGGCGATAAGCTTCCGTCGGATGTTTTTCTTTTTAAAACGTATGTCTAACTTGACGCCAGATAGGAACAAAACGTTTGAAATTGCTCATTTTCATGAAATTTTCTTTTCTGTTTTCCGCTGAGGGGCCCTGGATAACCGTTTGATAAACACGAAAATGGTTAGTACAAATCAGGCACAAAAGGCTCCCAAAAGGCCAGATAGGAACCAAACGTTTAAAAAAATCTGTCACTATCCCACGGTCTATTAATAAAAATATGTAAAATCCAATTTTCGAATTGTCCGACAAAATATATTTTGCGATTGTCCAGTCCGACGCGTGAAAATCGTCGATTTCATGACGCCCAAAAATTTATTAATAACATTTTATTTTTTAAATCTTTTGTTTTTGAGTGAAGTATAGAACACAATAAATAAGTTAGCCGACAGAAAAATATTGCCTTTTATATGAAATAATTTAAAAAAAAAAATTGTATTTAGTTATCTAGGAATGTTTGAGTGTGTGCGTTTGTAAATGTATGTACATCCCACTTTTAAATAACCACCTGATTGCTGAATAAAAATATGTAGAATCCAATTTTTGAATTGTCCGACAAAATTTATTTTCCGATTTTCCAGCCGACGCGTGAAAATCATCGGGTTTCATGAAGACTCAATATTTGTTGATAAAGTACGTTTTTTAATTGTTTGTTTTTAAAATGAGTATAGAACACATATAATGAATAAGTTGGCCAAGATTAAAATTTGGAAAATGCGCAAACTCCTGACAGTCCTCTGACGGTAATTTTCAATACCCGAATTTACCTTATGTGTATAACGCTAAAGTTATAATGAATTGTTTTTTGTGTAATTCATTAGCCGATGAACTTGGGTTTAGGTTGAAAACGGAACAATTAAAAAAAATTGATGATTTTTCAAGTGATACTGATGAAAAAAGTTTGAATGATGAGGAGGCCGATAAAGAGTGAAGAAATTGCAATTATTTTTAATAAAACTTAATTAATATTATTTTTTTTTGTTTAAAATGGTTCAAAAAACCAGGACTAAAAAAAAATTGTTTAAACAATTTATTACCGTGAACGGCAACATGCAGATTTTTTATAAGAGGACTATTTGAAGTAAGATTATGCAATAAAAACGGAACCAGAATATTTTTCCTAGCGGGGGCGCCGAAACTATCCAGGCTATATATAAATGTTGTGGAAAATTGCTTTTTTTTGTCCGACTGTAGATTCGCCGCGATATATTTGTCCGCCATTTGTACCACACATTAGGTACTGGTCTTAGATACATATATTTTTTTTTGTCCGACAGTTATTAATAAATGTTTGGTCATCATGAAACCGACAATTTCCACGCGTCGGACTGGACAATCGGAAAATATATTTTGTCGGACAATTCGAAAATTGGATTTTACATATTTTTATTATATATGTATATATATTTATTTTCATTAAGCAATCTTGAAAAATCAGTTGGTTATCACAAAGTTTTTTCAAGTCGTTATTTCGGGATGTTTGGGGTGGTAGACACCCTATGTTCCAAAATTATTGTGGGACAATTTTTTTCTCGCGCGTTTCATCAGTATCTATAAATTTTTCATACAACAGGAAATGCGTGTCTTTCAGAAAAAGAGAGGTGGAAAGCGGCGTTTACGAAAATTTTTGTAGACGAAAAAAGTAGTAGACTAAGCGCAATTAAGCAATACAGGAAGTTATAAGAGGATATGTATAAATTGCAATTTATGTAGACGGGCACCTAGACTATTAGGTTTTTATCATTATAAGTTTTACCATAAATTCAAATGTGTAATAATTTGTACCTGCAATTAGAACTCTCAAATTCATTTAGTAGAGCAGCTGAAAATTTTCTAAGATGTTTCTCAGATATTTAAATGGTAATTTAACTTTTTCTCACACAAAATATGCAGTTTTAAAGTAAGTATAAGTGCAAAGTAATAATAAAATTATTTCCAGGTATTCAGCTTCTTAGCTAATAAGCTGTCACATTTAGAGTTCTTCGAAATATGATAGGAATATAAAGGATCCGATGTCAATCTAAAGTCCCAGTATGTAAAGAATGTTGTTCACCAGCAAGTAAATAATGAACACCTTTCAGAAAACTTTTGGAAGCAATTCAACAAGCTTTATTCTACCACTAGTGTGCATCTTCTAATCCACATGACTTTGAAACTGTTATTTAGAAAGCTTTATTTGAAAATGTTTTGAAGCTTAACTTTTATGTACGACAGCGCGAATAATTAGATAAGATAAGATAAGATACTTTATTGGTGCTCATTATACAAAATAGTATTTACACAGGTCAAAAGGGAAAAAATATAAAATGATAAAACAATACATGTAAGAAACAAATGGTAGATATAATACAGTAAAACATATTAAAATAGATAAAAGCAATATAATTGTAAGAAATAATTGGTAGATACAATATAGTAAAACATATTAAAATGGATAAAAATTTAAAAATTATAATTTTGAATAAAAGCGTGCAGATTAAGTATGTAAAACAATTTTAAAATAAGTATGAGTAAAAGGTGGACATGAAACATTCTCAATTACAGACTATGTTTAGTTATTATTTAAAGATATACATACGGGCGCACAAGAGCTTTCGTAATTGGGTTGTTGCACTATGTTAAAATTTGAGGAGAATCTATGTTAAACAATAACAATTATTCATAAAAAATCATTAGAAACATGTAGAAGTTGAAAAGAAAGTCTTATAATATTATAATATTAATTACAAAAATACATGCATTTAAAACGGAGATGACATAATAACGGCAGTCTGTAGAGAAGTTAGTTATAAAACGACGAGAAACGGGTACTAATTTAGAAACTAGCTGATAGCGACGGAGAAAAAAGACAATCACGACAGTTTAATCTGTCTGACATTATATTTAACGTCAAATTCAACTGACGTTCATAGGTTACAATTCGGTATAGTTTAACAGCATCTAGTTATGGATAAATATAAGTACAGATAGTGTTTTCTGCCGTACTGTGTAAACAATACCACCAATTCACCAGAAAAACTGTTGTATTCCAGTAATAAACGCTGAACGTAATAATGAATGATTCAAAGCCACCAGAGAAGGACCAAGTCTTCTTATTGTGGAGACCATTTCAATGTCAAGTAAAGTAACAAATTACAATGTATTCTAAGCGTTTTATTTGTGGTAAGTTGTATTTTAATGTAGGAATTTGGTTTTTAATATGGGTTTATGTTGTAGGAAAAACGGCCGCATTACAAGACTTGTGTGGCGTTCTAGCTGTTACAAATTTAAATTACCCGCCAAACTCGTGGATAAAACAGGGTGTATTACTGTATTCTTAACGGCTCTAGATTAGAATGTTATTCATGCTTTGACTTCCTAAAAGGAGGGAAATGGCTTTAATCTGCTTTTATGTATTTTATCTAGTTTATGTTGGAATAAAATGCAGTTGTTTTTGTTAGCTATTGATTATTTATGAAGGTCCCTAGACGCCCCATAATACTAGAATGATCAATAAATTAAGAAAGGAAATTTAAAAACTCGCCGTTGAAAAACTATATGAAACAAACTGTGAAAGTCGTCTAAAGTCGGTGAACACAATCAGTCGGAAATGGCTACGAATGCGTTGGATTGTAGTTATAAATGCCCTTTGAATTATGTGTGTTATAAATACATATCATTGTTTATTGCTTAGATAGATACTAGCATAAAGTACTTACCTGTTTATTATTTTTTGTTATAATACAGACCTTTCTTGATATTTTCGTAAGTCTCATTCTGACTCTTCTTAGAAGTGAGTATCGAAGGATAATAAATAATTTCTTTAGTAAATAAACTTATTTTGTTGTTTTCAGTTAGATACGCAAGTATATAGTTAATAGGAAATAAAACAATGAAAAGGAAATATTTAATAAAATACAAAGTATAGTTAACAAATTCATCTAAATTAAATAATAAAATACATATTAGACATATTATGTAATATTAATAAGATAAGATAAAGGAAGTTCTTGCAGAAATTACAATAGTTTGTACTGTCTATAGCAGCTGTAACGTAAGTACCTTGCAACTTTTGCACTTCCAACCATTGCAATGTCAAAACGATCGTCTCTTTTTAAAAATTCGCTGACCATAAATATACCTACCGCAAGTAGAATGTCAGAATTAGCTTTTACAGATATACTGCCTTAGTCGTTTTGTAAAAAAATATTAACAATAACTGCAAACATCAATCACTGCTAGCTAAACGTCAAATTTACTTTTGACATATGAGGTTATTTTCTTTCTTGTCAGCAATGTCAACTTATTCGTCTTCATCTGTTCTGCTTATAAGTTCACATCTAACTGCCGTTATGATGTCACTACCGTTTTCGCGGCACATTCAAATAGTCGAAGTTTAACAATTTTTTAAAATATGTTGCGCTAAGAATTTTTCTTTCAAATTAAATATATAACTAAATTAAGTCCTCCACTACCATATTTCACAATTTTTGAAAATTCGTCAACAACCCAATTATATTGTAAATAATTTGCTGTTTAAAAATTCTTCTGTGCTATAGAAAGCATTTTTTAATAAATACTGCTTGATTCTACTTTTAAAAGATGTTAGCGACAGGAGTTTTATTTCATTTTATTTAATTACAGTCGGGCCCGCTTATAACGAATGTGTAGGTGACAAAAAAAAGTGCTCGCTATATCCGAACGCTCGTTGTAAACGGTTTTTTAATGGATCCGGATATAACGAATATACTCGTTATAAACAATTTTATTGGGTCCTTATATAATGAGTACGCTCGTTACAACCAGTACGCACGTCTCTATGGTATGTAGTCTTAAACGGTTACATATACATATAATATGTACGTGGATAACACGTACACATATGTACTCAAAAATCTAGAAGTTTATGTATGTAATTATATATTTATTCAGTATAAAATAAAACATAAAATCTGATTATGAGAATCTAACAAAAGTAAGTTTATAAAATTATGTAAAAATACATATATATATGTACTTACATATGTAGTGAAAAAAAATATTACGCACATACATACTCATGCGTCGCAGTAATTTACTTAAAATAGGCAGTAATCTTTTTCTGAGTTGCAATATGGGCCCAGTTATGGTATGTTTTGAATTCTTTTCTGCTTAAACCACTCAAGCAATGCCTGATCAACCTGCTTTTTCGCTGGTTTCCGGATTCGTTTTAACTGAAATGTTTGAATTTAAAGATCCTCTAATTTTATCCCGGCTTTTCCAGACAGTAGAAACAGTCCAACTGGATAATTTGTAATTTTTACACACATCGGCATTAGATATGCCACTGGAAATAGCATCAATTATTTTTATTTTGTTCTCTAATGTAAGGGACTTTCTCTTACAGGACATGGCTGTTATATAAATCAACGAACATCGGCGATTGATGACAAATCACTGAGTAAGTAGTAAAGACCTGACCGTCGCGCGTTGGCTAAATTATGTGCATAGCTTCCTAAAAACATTACATCTACCTACTACTCATAATATAATAACGAGTCATGGCAAATTTGTTGGAATACTAGCAGGCACTGTTTCGATACAATAAAAGCACCGACGTTTCATATCTACCGCCCTCAAAGCACCGGCTACTATTAAGTCGGTGTCCGTCAAATGGCAGCGTTCCAGGAACTTACTTCGTATGAACTAATATCACTCGTTATAAACAAAGTTAATTCTCCAATGAACCATCGAGTCCTCGTTGTAATCGCAGCCGCAGAGAATCTTCGTCATCCCTACAAAGGTGCTCGTTGTAAGTAAACATACTCAGCAACTTATTAGAAAATATTACTCGTTGTAACAAAAGCGCTTGTTATATCCGAGCTCGTTATATCCGAACTGAAATTGTGTTGAGCTTAATGGATGATTTTTTGTATCTATGGAAATTACTCGTTAAAACCGAACGCTCGTTATAAGGTGTACTCGTTATAAGCGGGCCCCACTGTATATGATATTACAACTAATAATTGTCAATAAGTGTCAAAACCAGTAAAACTGGCCAATCATATGGGAATGCTGATGAAGATAAATATGGAATAAAAATTCGTTTTTATAATTGTTTTATGCTTATATAGTTTTTCACCCCCTGTAGTACACTTCAATGCGTACATTTATTTATTTTAAAAAAAATTATCTTTTCTTACAAATTAAAGACACTTGCAGGTGTGCAGAATTATTTTAAGTACATATTTTTTCAAACCTTCCCTAGTTCAATAACAGGTTACTTTATAGTTACATTAAACGAGGTACCTAGTAGGTTTTTTTTTTTTTAATATTGTATATGTTATAGAGCGTATGTAGAATACAAGTTTTAGACCTCCAAACTCTTGGAAAATTTTTGTATGGACGAAAAACACGAATTTTTGGCACTTTTTTCAGTTTGTGGCCTATAACTTAAAAACAATGCATCCAATCGAAAAGTCATCTATTATCAAAATTAAAGAGCATTAAATTTTGCTTCGAATGAGTACCTGAAAGTTGAAATTTCATCAATAGGTATGGGCGTTTTTATTTATTTATATTGATATCCAATTGGAAAATCAGGTAATCTATGAACTTGAAGTTACATGCTCTACAACTTTCATTCTATGGATTTTTTCATTTAGATTAGCCATTTCAGACGTTTAAAAAGTTACCCAGTGTGAATTTTTTACAAGTTGGTAAAAATTGTTGTTATTCGACTGCCAATTACGCCCATACCTTCAACTTAGAGGTACTCATTCGAAGCGAAATTTAATTTTGATAATAGATGATTTTTCGATTGGATGCATTGTTTTTAAGTTATAGGCCACAAACTGAAAAAAGTGCCAAAAATTCGTGTTTTTTTCGTCCACACAAAAATTTGGCAAGGGTTTGGAGGTCTAAAACTTGGATTCTACATACTCTCTACAATACACACAAGATAAAAAAAAATGTACTACCCTTTCAATGACGCCGTTCCTGAACTCCTATTCTCAATTTGATTTTTTTTTCACTATTTTTCCCATGAAATATATATGATTAACTGACAAACTAAAAGTTTGAGAATTTTGACTGGTGAATCAGATTTCTGACCTGTTGTATCATAATAATAATGTTTATTTAGGTACATTCACAATAATTTTGAATAATATAGTCTAATTATCTGCATTATATTACTTAAGGATATAAAGTAAAGTAAAAGTAAAGTATGTACAGGAGATAAAATCGGTGACAAAAGTCGATAAATATTGAGATCTCAGAATAGACAGATGTTAAAGTCTCTTGCGATCCTAAAGCAAATGTACTATTAATTAACAGTGATTCGTAAAGGTTTTGTTATAAATATTTATGAATTCCTGGTTATTATATAACATTTAATTTACATCAAACAATATTTACTGCCACAAGATTTACAAAAAAATCTGAATCACTTATTGACAACATATTTATAAATTTTGATCACGAACAAGGAGGGCAAGTAGTAACATCGGCATTATCCGATCATGAAGCACAAATTCTAAACTTTGAATCATTCAAAAAGAAGTCATATAAAGAATTTTCATGTAAAAAAAGAATATTTTCTTTAAATAAATTGGAACAATTTAAACGGCTACTACAAGATGAAAGCTGGGAAGTTGTATTCCAGGAAAATGATGCCAATAGTGCCTACAATAAATTTGACAATATCATAAATCATGCTCTAAGATTAATTTTTCCTTTAAAAAATATAAAAACATCCAATCACATTCCTAAACCATGGATCACTAAAGGAATAAAAATTTCCTCAAAAAGGAAACGTTTTCTGTATACAGAAATGTTAGCAAATCGAATCCCTAGAGAATATTACAAAAAATATACGAAAATTCTAAAAAATTTAATCAAAACTGCAAAACAACTATCTCACAAGCACTATGTGGAATCTGCACAGAATAAAGGCAAAGCTGTTTGGGACATTGTCAAAAAATATACAGATAACAATAATGTAAAATCTGAATCCGTTCTAAAACATATACAGTATAAAAATCCTAAAGACGTATTAAACTATATAAATAATAATCTTGTCAACCAATGTCAAAACAATAGTAATAAAAAAAGTACCCATACTGAAAATATATCCATAAGCTTGAAAAACTCTATATTTCTAGAGCCTTCCACGCTACAAGAAATATTTAATGTAATTGCGCTACTAAAAAATAAAAAATCCGTTGGTGATGATGAGGTACCAATAAAGCTATTAAAATATGTTGCGGATATCATCTGCTATCCATTGAACCATATTGTAAATTTAATGCTCTGTAAAGGAACGTTTCCAGATAGGTTAAAAAATGCAAATATAAAGTCTATCTTTAAAAAGGGTGATAAAACTGATTGGCAAAACTATCGTCCCATAGCACTCTTATCCAACATAAGCAAGATATTTGAAAAATGTATTTACAATAGAATTACAAAATATGTAGAAGAAAAAAAATTGCTTTCTGATTCTCAAAACGGCTTTAGAAAAGGCAAGACGACTATCCTTGCAATTTTCAAAGCTTTAACGCAAATACTAGACTCACTAAACAACAATAAAGAAACAACTGCAGTATGTCTTGACCTGTCTAAAGCGTTTGATAGTGTTGAGCATGATATTCTCTTAAATAAATTATGTAATTATGGTATAAGAGGTACAGCACTACAGCTAATTAAATCTTATTTATCAAACAGACATCAACAACTAGTAGAGAGTGACGATAGTGGAGCTAAGGTCAAATCAGACAAAGAATTGATCAAAAGAGGTGTACCACAGGGCTCAATTCTCGGGCCCTTGCTATACATACTGTACACAAATGATCTACCACAAGTTGTTAATCATAATATGGTTCAATTTGCAGATGATACATCTTTAATATTTAGTCACGATTCTAAAAATAGCCAAGAAAAAGATATCCTTGATACGGTGACAACACTACAAAATTGGTTCACTAACAACAATCTGAAATTAAATGTTCAAAAAACCCAAAAAATAACATTTTCGTATTTCACCCAAAATGAAGAAACAACACACTTACCTACAATGACATAAATGTCCCAAGTAGCCGCTCAGTAAAATTCTTAGGAATCACTTTGGATTCAAGGCTTGACTGGAGGCTTCATGTTGACAGCCTGGCTGGGGATATGTCACGGTATTGTTATGCACTTGGGGTAGTGGCACGTTTTGTAAGCGTGGAAGCTGCCATGAGTGCATATCATGCATATGTTCATTCACGTGTCAGATATGGAGTGATATTCTGGGCAAATTCTATAAATGCACATAGAATCTTCAAAATGCAAAAAAGGTGTTTGCGACAAATATTTAATATGAAACCTACAGGTAGTTGTAAATCGGTATTTATAAACAGAGGCATACTAACACTCACAAGCCTATACATTTATGAAGCAGCAATATTTGTAAAAGAAAATATCATACTGTTCAAATCTCTAGAGCATGATTATGACACAAGAAACAAAAATAAATTAACAACCAATAAAAAAAACTTCTCGTATATACAAAAAAATGTTGAGTATTCTATAATTAACATTTTTAACAAATTGCCGGACAACATAAAAAATCTCATTTTAAAAACATTAAAACTAGAACTCAAACGGATACTAATAAAAAAGGCTTACTATACGGTGGACGAATATTTCACTGATGTTATAATACATTAATAAAAAACTTATTTTTGTACTCTCAAACTAGGCTGTTCTCAAATTTATCATTGTATTGTATTGTTATACCATTTTAATATTTTAACCAAAGACATTTTTATCCAAACTAAGCATATTATCTATTTTAAAATTAATTTTAATTACTGTTGTCGTCCTCTATTTATTTTCACTGTTACCATTTGTTAGTGTTTTCAATTTTATTATGATATGTATTTTTTACATTAATATTAACTATATTCTTTTTTTCTGTTGTATTCTCTTAATGTTTTTGACGTGTTCTACACCCAATGAGGTATTGTATTTAAAAAGGAACAAATAAATGTATCTATCTATCTATCTATCTATCTATCTATCTATCTATCTATCTATCTATCTATCTATCTATCTATCTATCTATATCTATCTATCTATCTATCTATCTATAACAAAAACATTGTCAATTTTAGAGTCTTTTAGCACTGGGTGTACCAAGTCTACAACTGTTAGAAGCAAAATTTTGCAAGTATTATTTGTTTTTCTTGTTGGCGCATTTCAGTCACATTTTTGGAACCCCATAACTTAAGTTTCATGGCTTTGTCAACAGAGTTATATTGTATTGTGTCATATTGTTACCCGTGTTATTAACGTATTACATAAGATGTACCGTTGGAAAGGGCGACTCGTTACGAAAAATGTCTTTGAAAAGCGCCAGGAATCAATAAAACTCGGAAAGTGGAAAACTGTAGATGTGCTTCATATTAACCCAAACATTGTCTATGAAAACCAGAAAGACGGGGAAGAATTTAACACTGAGAATCATGAAGACCAGCAAAACAAAAAAGAACAGAACATATTTAATGCGGCAATGGATGAACGCCGAATCATGGAGTTGAAAGTTCTTGCTGATGAATTGTGGTGCATCCTGTGCAAAGAATGTTTATCGCTCCAAAACATCTAAGGCGAATTACGCCGTGGACTGGCTTTGATTTTAATTGTGCGTTGTCATAAGTGCTTACTCTTCAACAACAAAGTAGCGTCAGGGAAACAGAATGATACAATGCCAGAATTTTATTATGCAGTAATTAATATTATTGACAACTGTTTTAAACAAACTTGATATATACAGGGTGTTTCAGCTAAAAGTCCCCGGGTCATTATCTCGTAAAATAATAAAGATACTTAAAATTTGTAAATCGTGGATAATTCTAAATCTAAAATGATAAACAAAAAAGTTACAGGAGTTTTCAAAATTTACAGACAAAAAAATGGAGAAAAAAATTCATGTAGCTCCAAAGCGGCTGGTATTTACAAAATTTTTTACATAGTCAAAATTATTCACAATTTATTTATTAATCGTATGAATCATGTTTCAAGATTCGAGCCATCGAAAAATAATTTCTTACCGCAGCGCCATCTCTGTGCACTGCGAAGGAACAATTCTAACTGCAGTTTGGTGTCAATTATCCGCGGTTTACAAATTTTAAGTATCTTTATTATCTTACAAGATAATGACCCGGGGACTTTTAGCGGAAACACCCTGTATATATAGATTCTTATATCAATCTTGAACCTTTTGTAATTTCATACCATTCTGAACCAGCGGTAAAATGGACAACTACAGCTTTATTTGTGGCGTATATCTATTAATCACCATCCTTGGTTCTTAATTCAGAAATATATATATGTACGCAAAAAAAAACACTTTTTTTGTTTGGCTTTTATACAAAATAAGTGATACTAAATGATACATTCTTGAACCTACAGGTTTGAACTATCCTGAACCATATTGGTTTAGGATAGTCCAAAACAGTTGGTTCAGGAATGTATTATATGTCAGATTATTATATGTATACAATAATATAATAATAGATATATTTTACAAGAATCATACATTTTGCTTATTGGAACTGGTTCTGGATAGTCATAAACTGTTGGTTCAGAAATGTATTATATATACATATATTAAATTATCATATATAATAATATGATAATAGACGTAGCTTAAAAGTATCACGTTTTTGCATATTGGGACCAATTAGGAAATTTTAAAAGCTTTTATTCAACTTACAATGTAACTGTCCCGGTTCAAAATTTGTAATGCAATTTTATCGCGCTTTCTATTATCCTATCAAGCTGAAATTTTGAACACTTATATAAGTCCCTTGACTATGCAACATTGTTGAGAAAAATTTAAAAATCAAAATGGCGGCGCACAGTGGGCCAGTTTCGAATTCTAGCACGTCAAAATTATTTTACCATTAAAAGTGAAAGTAGGAATATTGATTATTTATTATAATTCACCAAAAACAAAATATACTCAATTTTGAAAACTTTAAGCACTAATAAATGTAACTTAAATATGCAACATATGTCTAACGCTGTATTAAAACTTTTATTATGCTTCAGTGACTTACTGGCTCTCTTGTTCTTGTTTTTCGTACATTCCTGTACTGTGGTCTGAAATGTCTGAACCGTCATCTGAAGAGTATTCTAAATCACTTTCATTTTCGTCCTCAGTAAAAACACCTCTTTGAGCAATTCTAGTGTCTCTTTACTTAGTCTACTTTTTCTAACTCCAATACATCTGAAAGAAGTTATAACAGGATCCGATGTGACTAGTAATTGATTCATTATATCTTCGTTAGTTTTGGCGCAAGACATTTTTCTGGCATGTAGTTCGCGGAATCTTTTCCATTCTTTGTGACGGGATTCCTGCACTTCCTCCGAAAGTTGGCCGATTGGAATTAAAAAATTATCTATTATTTGTGGTCCGTGTATTAAGATTTTGTGTACAGTGACTGGCATTGGATACCAGTCATATAATTTAACATACAATTCCGCAGTTTTTTGGCAGTATCCTTTAAATTTAGGTACATTTATGCAGTATCCTGATGCAAGAGTATTTAGTATAGTGGAAAATCTCCTTATTATCTCTTTATCTATTCCAGTTATTTTTGAGGTAGTTTCAGCATCGCGGAAAAATCTTCTTGCACTATTGCCGTCGTTCGTGTTTCCACCTCCTTGTTTAAGGGTATCCAGCAATAATCCAGTTTTTTTACGAAAAATATTAATTATACCTTGCTTTTCATCTTTCATGCTATCTTTGTGGGTTGACTTACGAACTTGCCAAGTCTTGATTTTTAATCGATAGAAAATATGCAATAAACATTCCACAAATCTAATGAAGGTATGAAGGGTTAATAGTCCCCAACAGTATGATTCGGGATCGCAGGTCCTTCTCTGTACACTATCAAGTTTGTTCATTTCTTTAGATGTAGCTTTGCAGATGTAACATCTTTGATTAGATGTAATAGAGGCCAATGCGTTGCATACCTTGCCATCCACCATTGTTTCTAAGTATTCAGAAGTTACTTCCGCACTCCAACCATTCACAACCACGTGCGTTTTTTTAAGGACGTTTATTTGTTCCCGCACATATTCAAATTCTCGTAAAATCTCATTCTTGGATTCCTTTACAAACCGAAACCTTATTGGTCTGCAGTTTGAAGTAGATGAGGGTCTAGGATTTTGCCATATAATCACCTTGCATAAATCCTTATAGGTGTATAATTGAATGGGTACTAGGGAAGTTGATAAGACATTCACATCTTCAAACTGAAGTTCTGTAGATTTCTGTTTGTACCTAATCTGACCCCCGCTACCATCACAACCCCACTTAAATGCAATGATAATATTTTTTAAATTAATATCATCTGATTCAGATAATTGCTTAATAACATCGCACTGCACCAAACATAATCTTTGTATAGTCAAATCAACAATTGCCTGTAATTTTATTTCAGAAACTGAGTCGGTAATTATACGGTTTTCGTTCGAAGGGTAACATTTCGTTTTTACAGCTCTAACTTTATTATAAGCTGGGTAAATGTTCACTCTTATGGCTCTAGATCCTCTTCGTATGAGCTGGTATTGACTGTTGGTCAGTTTTGCAGAAGTCATAAGTACCAGAGCTTCTTCAGGAGAATACTTCGATAATTCCTTCTTTCCTACATTTTCGTAGGCTTTTTTTTTATCTTACTGGCTCTTTTGGGAGAAGCAGACATAATGTCCAGTACATTGGCCGCATCTTTTTTGCCTGACTTTCTTAGCTTGACCTTGGTGGCATATGTGAGTTTATTTAAAGTTTCAAATTCAACGAGAGTCTTCACTTTTCTCAATTTCGTTCTTGGAGCGCTTGTTTCGAAAAGTTTTCTAGGACGGCCTCTTTTAATTGCAACTCCTGCCGAAGTTGTTGGCAACTGGAGGTCTTCCTTACCTCCTATACAATCCAAATTTTCAATAATCACATCTCCATTTAGCCAGTTCTGATTCTTAATTAAAAAATGTTTTTTGATACGGCGACAATTCAACCATCGTTGATTCACAGATGTCCAAAAAGTATGAATTTTTTTTTAAATATCTTTATTCATCGCATCCGAACAATTATGTAATGTGTATTCTGTTTTAATGGACTCTATGAGATCGTCCTCACGCATTTTTTTTACAGAATTGCTTCCTTTAATTTTTTCAAAAAGGTGTCTTTTTGATAATACAAGTTGATGGACTGCAAAAAAAAAATTTCTAAGTAGTCCCAGACAACCTCACCTTACTATCAATGCACGAGTTCAACGAACAAATGCACACTAAAGAAGATGCACCCCAGACTATTTAATTATTTTATAAATCTATATCATTTATTTTGTCTGATATTGCTCTAGCCTAATTGCAAGATGAAGTATTTAATCAAGATCGGACGAAACAAAATATGAAGTACATACCTTGGTCTCCCATATTGACTTGAATGACCTATTACACAAATAATTACAAAGCGTACAACAATTTCAAGCGGAAGTGCACAAACAACTGATTTAACTCAATTAAATTGTTTAAAAACAGCTCGGTTTGCTGACGTGTTACGACGAGTATCGAGGATTGATATCATGCGCATGGGTGATTTCATGGTCTCTGGAGTATTAACATTCATTTTAACTTGAATTCGATATCGTTTTAAAATATGAGTAATTATGAATTTTGGCGAGCTAGAAATAAGAATTGGCCCACTGTGCGGCGCCAAGATGGTCGATCATTTTTCTTCATTTATGGTCCTATACGACTCAAATTCGATATCTGGGGGTTTTCGGGGACGCGGATTATGATTTTTTGATCAAAATTTAAAAATTAAAATGGTGGCGCCGAGATGGCGGACCACTTTTTTCATTTATGATCCGATACTACTGAAAATCGAAATCTGGGGTTTTCGTGGACGCAGATTACGATTTTTTTATCAAAATCGAAAAATCAAAATGGCGGAGCCAAGATGGCGACCATGTTTTACATTATTTATTATCCGATACGACTGAAAATCGATATCTGGGGATTTTCGGGGACGCGGATTACGATTTTTTAAATCAAAATTAAAAATACAAAATGGCGGAGCCAAGATGGCGGACCATTTTTTACATTTATTATCCGATACGACTGAAAATCGATATCTGGGGATCTTCGGGAACGCGGATTACGATTTTTTGATCAAAATTTAAAAATTAAAATGGTGACGCCAAGATGACGGACCGCTTTTTTCATTTATGATCCGATACGACTGAAAATCGAAATCTGGGGTTTTCGTGGACGCAGATTACGATTTTTTTATCAAAATCGAAAAATCAAAATGGCGGAGCCAAGTTGGCGGGCCATTTTTTAGATTTATTATCCGATACGACTGAAAATCGATAACTAGGGATTTTCGGGGAGGCGGATTACGATTTTTTAAATCCAAAGAGAAAATACAAAATGGCGGTGCCAAGATGACGGACCACATTTTTCATTTATGTTTCGATACGACTGAAAATCGATGTCTGGGATTTTGATGGACGTAGATTACGATTTTTTCATCGAAATTGAAAAATGAAAATGGCTGCGCCAAGATGGCAGAACATTTTTCTTTACTTATGGACTGATACGACTGAAAAATCGATAATTGAGGATTTTCGGGGACTCTGATTACGATTCTTTTTATCAAAATAGAAAAATCAAAATATTGGCGCCAAGATGGCGGATGATCTTTCTTCATTTATGGGCCCATACGACTGAAACTCGATATCTGATTGTTTTCGGGGACGCGGATTACAATTTTTTTAATCAAAATTGAAAAATCAAAATGTCGGCGCCAAGATGACGGATCATTTTTTTCATATATGATCCGATACGAAATCGACATCTGGGGGTTTTCGTGGAAGTAGGTTACGATTTTTTTAAAATCAGAATTGAAAAATCAAAATGACGGCCCAAGATGGCGGACCATTTTTTAAATTTATGATCCGATACGACTAAAAATCGATATCTGGGGATTTTCAAGGACTAAGGTTACAATTTTTCCATCAAATTGAAAAATCAAAATGGCGAAGCAAAGATGGTGGAACATTCTTCTTCGGTTATGGTCTGATATGATTGAAAAATCGATATCTGGGGATTTTCGGGGAGGCTGATTACGAACTCAAAAATCAGAATGACGGCGCTAAGACGTTGGACGAATTTTATCGTTAATATTATTGTTGGGTTCCACAATATTGTAGCATAATTGTTATGGAACCATAATATTGTATTGTCATCAGAACTACACCTGTATGCAAAATACCAGCTCAATTGGACGTCGTATCTCGAAGGGGTTCCATATTACTATTGTTAGGTTTCATAATATTGAACCATCCTTACCATAATATTGTATTGTCATCAGAACTTCATGAGTATGCAAAATTTCAGCTCGATTGGATGTCGTTGTGGTTCAAAATTGACTAGAAATGTTTGAGCTAAACATCCTAACATACATACAAACTAACGTGTGTGTGCAAAATTTCAGCTCAGTTGGACATTGTGTCTCGAAGGGGTTCCATTATATTATTGTTAGGTTCCATAATATTGTACCATGTACCATGTTACCATAATATTGCATTGTCATGCAAAATTTCAGCTCGATTGAATGTCATTAAGTGATTCAAAATTAACTTGCAAAATTTGAACTAAACATCCTAACATACATACAATCTAACGTATATGCAAAATTTAAGCTCAATTGGAAGTCGTATCTCGACGGGATTCCATTATATTATGGTTGGGTTCCATACTATTGTACCATAATATTGTATTGTCATCCGACCTACACGTGTATGCAAAATTTCAGCTCGATTGGACGCCGTTAAGTGGTGCAAAATTGACTTGCAAAATTTGAAAACATATTTCTATTGGGTTCCATAATGTATATGGTACCATAATATTGTATATGGTACCATAATATTGTACTGTCATCAGAACTACACGTGTATGCAAAATTTCAACTAGATTGGACTTGGTATCTCGAAATGGTTCCATTATGCCATTGTTGGGTTCCATAATATGAAGCCATAATATTGTATTGTTATCAGAACTACATGTGTATGCAAAATTTCAGCTCCATTGTACGTCATATCTCTAAGTGGTTCCATTACATTATTGTTGAGTTCCATTATATGGTACCGTGATACCACAATATTGTATTGTCATCAGAACTACACATGTATGCAAAATCTCCGCTCGATTGCACGTCATTAAGTGGTTCAAAATTAAATTGCAAGAGTCCGCCCAAACATACTAACAAACAAACAAACATACTGAGTAACTAACTAACATACAAAGCAAGTTAAATAAAAGTTGTAATAAAAAAAACCTAAAAGTTCAGTAACTTTCTCTGGACACAAAATAGTTATCCCGTTGTCTAGGTCAGCGGTTTTCAACCTGTGGGTCGCGAAGCAATTCCAAGGGGGTCCCGAGCTATTGAGAAAAAAACCAATAAAGTTAAATCATTTATTCTAAAATCTAAAAATCTAAATATTACAAACATACAATTTTAATGAAACCAATTTTTAATGAGAAATCATACAAAAAACTATAACAAGAAATTTTAAAATTTGATTGATTTTAGATTTTATTAATGGAGATCGAGGTTGGGGGTCACGAGACACGGTCATTAAACCATAAGGTTGTCTCAATCAGCAGCTTGATGGCGAGAGAGACGCGGGGGGCGGGAAATAGAATGAAAGAGACAGACATATCTGATTTCCGTGCAAAAGACAGAGACAAAGATGCTTGTAGTGTCTACAGGTGACGTAGGCTGTAGACCGTACCGGAATCTCTGTCTCTGTCTTCTGCACGGAAATCAGATACGTCTGCCTCTTTCATTCGATTTCCCGCCCCCCGCGTCTCTCTTTAATCTCACTAGGTAATTTGTTGTAAAAACTAATACCAGAGTAATAAGGTGATTTCTCAAAATGAGACGTATTATGATGAGGAAGAGCTAACAAGTCGTCATGACGAGTATTATAATTATGGTAGCTAGCAGTAGTTTTAAATTGGTTAATGTTACTTTTAATGTACTTTAGCAAAGAAAAAAGATATATGGACGGTACCGTTAATATTCTGTGACTTTTAAAAGAGTTTTTACACGATGTGGTGAAATCAAGATTAAAAATTAATCTAATTATGTGATTTTGGCAGACAAAAACTCGCTGCAAATTATTCGCACGTCCCCACATTATAATATTGTAGGATATATGGCAATAAGCCATTGAATAGTACAGTTGCAATAAAGCCTCGGTATCTAGGGAGTTCTTGAGCTGGCGTATGCAGTAATACGATTTGTTAAGTTTTTTACATACTTCTTCGATTTGAATATCCCAGCTTAGTTTTGTGTCTATTGAAATACCTAAAAATCTTGTATTCGAGCTAAATGGCAGGGTCATGTTGTTAAAATTTAACTGAGTGTTGGAAGGTAATGATTTTCTTTGTGAGAAATACATGCACACAGTTTTCTCAAGGTTTAGTATGAGATTATTTCTGCAGCAATAGTCACCAAATTCTGTCATAACAGCCATAGCAATATCAAGGAGCTCCACAAGGCTCGGTGCAGATATGCCAAAGGAGTTATCATCGGCAAACATGGTGATGTTACCTTTTGATATGAATGACGGTAAGTCGTTTACAAAAATCAAAAAAATCAAAGGGCCCAGCACCGAGCCCTGTGGCACTCCAAGACTAACGTCATGTTCATTTGAAATCGTTTGGTTGATTTTTACCTGAAGAGATCTGTCCGTTAAATATGACATGATCCACTGTAGAAAAACTCCTCGAATGCCTACCTTAAATAATTTTTCTTTAACAAAAGATAGATTGAGAGAGTCAAACGCTCGTGATAGGTCAAAGAACAATCCCATGACGAGGTTACCTTTGTCCATTTCATTATAAACAAATTGTAAAAGCTGAATTGTGGCAGTGTCAGTAGAATGATTTTTGCGAAAACCATGTTGGCCATCTGTTAGTATTTTGAAAGAATTAAAAAATGCCATTATTCGATTAAACGCAATTCTTTCCATTATTTTAGAAATAACACTTAAGATGGATATTGGTCTGTAATTTTCTGGTTCCAAAGAATCATTTTTTTTAAATATAGGGATAACAGTAGCTATTTTTAATAGGGATGGAAAAACACCCGATTGAAAAGATGCGTTGATCAAAATGCACAATGGTTCAATTATGAAATCACATGCATACTTGATAAACTTAGTGGACAATCCATCGGGACCGAGAGCTTGTTTATTTTTTAATTCAAATATAATTTGCCTTATTTCATCGGGTGTAACTGGATAAATAAAGATGGACTGATCATTGAGTTCACTGGAAGTGCAAGTATGTGATAAATTAGCCCCAAAGTGATTTTTTACTTTGTCTACAATGACTGACGCGAAATAGTTTGCAAAATGTTCTGCAACATCATTAGGATTGTCTGTGACTTTGCCATTTATGTTTAACTTAACATCTACTGGAGAAGAATGATTGGTATGTAGTTCAGATTTAATGAGCCGCCAGATTTCCTTTGTGGAATTTGTGGCATTTAAAATTCTATTTGAGAAATACTCGTGCTTGGCGTTTCTTATATTGTTATTGTATTCACGTTTCTTACACTTATAGAGGTTAACAAGGTCAGGAGAGCTATAACGTTGGATGAGCCAATGCAAATTTTTGAGGTATTCACTTTCACGTTTGATGTTTGACGTAACCCAGTTTTTTATGTTTGTAATATTGTTGTAATAATTGTTAGTGATCTGCTTAGTTTCAAGAGGAAAAGAAGCATCTAATTTGTTAATCATAATTTCCAAAAAAATAATAAAGGCTTCATCAACATTTATTGGGTCCATACTGTAAATAAAATCCCAATTTGTATTATATAAAAGATATTGAAATTTGGCTATGTTAACCTCAGTAATATAGCGAGTAGTAATAGTTTGTTTAATAAATTGGTTGGAATATGGTAATTAGACCTTACCAGATTCTAACAAGTCTAGAAATGGCATTTAAACAGTATCAGCGTTACGTGTTGAATCGCTAGTTTTCTTAATTTGTGTACTGTGTTAAAAATATATTAGTGTTTTATTGTGTTTTAAATTTTTCACTAAAATTAGGTACTTTTAGTGTTATAAAAAAAATGGAAGCTCAAAAATCTGCTTCAGCAAAAACAAGAAGTAAAATACATTGTGTTGTGTTTGGTGCCCCCAAAGATTTAAGTGAGTTAGTTTTACCTACTTATGAAGAGGTTATGAAATATTATTTATATATAAAAAATGACATCAAAACTCAACAATAATAAGGAGTCTTGTGTTAGTGAAGTGTCGGAAGTTGTCGCAAATAAACTTGAAAGCTTGTGGTTAAAAGCTACTAGTAGTGTCGAGAACGAGGGTGTTGATCCACGCATATCACGATAAATATAGGAATATGTTAAAACCATTTAAAGGTAGGAATACCTCAAACAACTATCAAATAAAACTTAAAAAATTTCGCGAAGGTGCCAGCAAAAAAATGTTTGATATATCGTCGTGTAAATGTCTAGAATATTCGTTATGTAGTTGTCCAAAAGATCGTAAAATACCAGAGAGGGAGAGAGTATTTTTATTAGATCAAAGAACCGAAAGGAAAATGATCATTGGAGCAATTGACGTTTGTACTTCCCTGAAACTTATACAAAAATTCGAGAGACAAGAAAAAGAAGCTTCGCGAATTGCAAAACAGAGGAAAGTTCAGCCGGAAATATTATCCACATCAAAACAGGAATCTGATAAGGATGTCTATGATTCAGACGATATGGAGGAAAATATTTTAGTAGATATGCCATCTACTTCAAAGGATAGTCTACGAATAAGACAAAAACTTCCTTGCCTAGCGATGGCTTGTGATAGAACAGGCGTTTCAGATAGGTCTGCGGCATTAATTGCAAGTGCTGCTTTAGAGGATTTCGGAATAATTTCAAAACAAAATGCTGCTCAAATTATCGATAGAATGAAAATTAGGCGTCAACGGGAAAAGCAATGCAAGAAGTCACAAGTTAGTTTATTAAAGAAGGGTGTACCTATACGAGGACTCTACTTTGATGGACGCAAAGATAAAACGGTCGTTCAAGAAATTAAGGAAAAATGCGTTACCGAAAAACTATTACTGAGGAACACATATCTTTAGTTCAGGAACCTGAATCCAATTATATCGGCCGTGTTGCACCTGCTTCCGGTAGTGCCATTGCTGTTAAAGACAGCATATTAAAAAAATTTCGTAGATGGTTCACATCTTATAGCTGTCGGATGCGATGGTACTGTTCTCAATACTGGTACAAAAGGAGGTGTTATAAAATGTCTAGAACAACATTTTGGAAAACCCTTGCAATGGTTAGTGTGCCTCTTACATTTGAATGAACTTCCATTACGGCATTTGTTACGTCATTTAGATGGGCAAACAACTGGACCTGTAGGATTGTCGGGACCAATTGGTAAACAACTGCAAAATTGTGAGAATCTTCCGGTAGTTAAATTTAACAAAATTGAATGCGAATTGGCAAATATTAATATAAAAGATTTAAGTACTGATCAAAGGTATTTATTGAGTATGTGCCAAGCTATATCTAATGGAAATTGCTCGTTAGATTTGTCGAGGAAGAATCCTGGAAATTTGTCACATGCAAGATGGCTTACAACTGCCAATCGTATCTTACGATTATATGTTAGTACTAGAAGCCCATCAGCCAATCTTCGAATATTGACAGAATATATAATTAAAGTATATGGTGCAGTATGGTTTAGAGTTAAGTCAAAACATTCGTGCAAAGACGGCGCTAAACACTTATTTTCCATAATTAAGCTTTCCCGGTATTTAACAGAGGAATTAAAGGCAATCATTGACCCTGTTATTCAGAGGAATGGATATTTTGGTCATCCTGAGAATATCCTTCTGAGCATGATAACAGATGAAAGAAGAGAAATAAGGGAACTCGGTATAAGGAGAATTATTAAGGCAAGGAGAGTTGAAAAAGAAATTCGTGTTTTTGATGTGCCACCCCTAAATTTCAGTGCTTCAGACTACATTGATATGATAAATTGGAGTGATTGTGAAGTAACCGAACCACCAGTAATACGAGACATTAGTGATCAAGACTTGAAAATACTATTGAGTGATATGACAACTCCCAAGTTAGAATTTCCTCGCTTTCCATGCCACACTCAAGCTGTTGAATGGTGCGTGAAAGTGGTAACAGAAGCCTCGACTTCTGTATGTGGTGCTACAGCTAGAGACGGATTTATAAGTGTAAGACTGAAATCGCGCAATTTAATGCCTAGCTTTCATACAAAGGCTGAATATAAAGTAGGAACATCCAAAGACAATTAAAAACAATAATAATTATTAAGGATTGGTAGGGTGATTGGGAAGCGCAGGTGTGAAAATCAATTAGCAGTCACCTTTACATGGTAAGTTCCATTTTGTTTTTATATAAAATAAGCAATAGTACTACAATATGTCAAATTTCATTTAAAAAAAAATCAATTTTTTTTAAATTTCAAACAGTTTGGGGCAGCTGAAGATTTTTTTTTTTTAATTCGAAATTTTGTGTGTGTATTGAAGAGGACCAAAGGCAACTTTCACCCGCTATTAGAATATAGAACTAGAACAAAAAATTTTTTGGCCAGTTTAAATTCTACCCTATTGCGTACCCTTAATTAATGCCGTCTAGAATGCGTGGAACAAATTTGTATATGGTTCAGAACTAACTGTACGGATGCATACATATCGGGTTCAGAATGGTATGAAGTTACAAAAAGTCCAGGACTGATATAAGGATCTATGCCGATAGGGATACTCTTGTAACTTTTGAATGGGATAATAGGTTTTTTTTCAAATTTGGCGTATTGATATGGGATAAAGTTTCCGATTATATGATGTATTGAACCAAAATGGCCGACTTTCAGTTTCGATGCAATTTACATGAAAATATGATCTGATCCTCAAATATTATTTTGAATTAAAAAAATATAGGTTTTCTTTAATTTTTTGTTTTAATCATAGAAGGCCACGATTTTGCCAAAATTGTTAAAAATCAGTCTGCAAACACCTTTAAAAAATGGGTACTTGGTATTTGAAAAAAATAAAATGTCCTTTTTTATTTTTTTAAGGACCTTCTACTAATAATATCGATTTCAGAAAATTAGCGATTATAGAATACTATCCCAAGATGCCACAAAAGGTATGATAATTTTAGCATCAGCACATCATAATTTAAGAAAAGAAAGGACATTGTGTTGTTTTTCAAGTTCCAAGTACCCATTCGATCGCTTTATAAAAATTATGTGTGGTAAAAAACTATCCTTCTACAAAAAAAAAATTGCTAATTGTGCCGAAATCCAGAACAATTCATGAATTTTTTTTCAATACCTATCGATATTCCCGTTGTCAGACTTTGTTCCAATTTATTCCATGTTTATGTTCTGGCATTATATATAACTGGTTAAAATTTTATTTGAATCGCTTATCCCGATCAATAGATAAAAATTATTTTCGGAAATTTTCGATTTTTTTTACTCAAAAACGGTTTGATATTAACGGCTGAAATTTGGCAAAATTATGAGTGATATTGATAACAATACAAGCAAAAAAATGAGCACCATCCATGCAGGGGCAAATTCATCCATTTTAACTGTTGCCTTTATATAAAACATTTTACATTTACTGCTAGATGGTAGATGATATTCTAGTGCTGACTGTTGAAAACTTATCACCGTTCTCCTTTAAGACACCATTGAAAAACTTGCCACCTATTCTGAAAAGAACCGTGCGATTAATCAAGGCTGCTCTCCTAGCAACAAATGAAAGTGTCGACAACTATCTTGAAAAAGACCGTTGCTGAGTTTCACCTAAAGCATTGGGATCACGCAATGCAACTGATCTAAAAAGTAATGTCGAAAAGTAGATCATAGATCTCATCATTACGCAGCGCAACATTTATTGTTTGAAGTATTTCTAATCTATATAAATGAATTGCTATCATGAATTCGCCATTGGTTGATTTTGATTTCATAATACTACATTTACAATCAGATACTCCTGAAAACGAGCATTCTCATATTTAATCGAAATTGTTGAAACCTCTGAAATTTGATTTGTGTCATAAGTCCGCGATTTTCGATCCGCCATTTTGTAATTTAGGGTTATTCATGTCAGATTTATAAGAAGCGATCTTAAAAACCTCCGGAAATCCATTTTCAATGGAATTCAGTGTTCCCAAAAGCAATTTGATGGGACTTTCGGCCATACATCATTTACGGCCATACGTCATTTTGTGATTTGGAATCTGTCACACCAGATTTGAGACAAGTGACCTTAAAAATCCCTGCCAATCCATTTTCAAACAAATCTGGTGTTTTTAAAGGCATTTACATCAGGTTTTGGCAAAATCCTGAATCCGCCATTTTCTAATTTGGGATTATTCTTGTCAGATTTATAATGAGCGGTCGTAAAACCCTTCGTAAATCCGATTTCAATGGGATTCAGTGTTCCTAAAGGCAATTGATGGGAGTTTCGGCTAGGCGTCCGCCATATTGGATCCGCCATTTTGTGATTTGGAATCTATCACACCAGATTTGAGATAAGTGACCTTAAGAATACCTGCCATTCCATTTTCAAACAAATCTGATGGTTTTAAAGGCACTTACATCAGGTTTTGGCAAAAAGTCTGCAAGCTTGGATCCGCCATTTTATGATTTCAAAGTCATTATACCAAATTTTTGGTCATTAACTCCGGTTACTACTTTTGAGTAGTTTCAAACCGGATAGTTCATTTTGACGACTCTAAAATTGAACTTCTTGGTCATATATCATCAATTTTTAAGTTTATGGCCGCCATATTGATGCCGCCTTCTTGATTTCTGCAAAGGCACATACGGCTTTTTGTAGTTCTAAGTTCAGGCTCCAAATTGAGCCCTCATACATATTTTTTCGTCACTTCAAATTTTGGCCGTAGCAGTGATCCGGTTGACGTGGAATGTCCCATATATGGAAAATTTTAAACATTAATATTCAATCGATCAACAGTAAAGTTGACATATTAAGCTCCAGTTTAATGAATACAAATATAGAAGTAGTAACAATAACTGAACACTGGTTAAATGATAACCTAGTGGAAAATTTAAAAGTGGCGAACTACAAAATAGGAAGTTATTTTTGCAGAACAAAGTATATACACGGAGGGGTATTAATACTCGTAAAAAAGCATACAAAATTCAATAAGATAAATGAAATAAAAGAACTATCTGAAGAAAAACATATTGAGATGACATGTGTAAGAACAAAAAATTGTATAGTAATTGGAATTTACAGATCGCCTTTAGGAGATTTAAAAATATTCCTAGAAAAACTGAACATAGCACTAACATACATAGACAACAATTATAAAAATGAAAACATATTATTATCAGGGGATTTCAATATCAACACACTGGTAGAATCAAAAGCAAAACAAAATTTAGAAAATTTATTAACCACATTTAATCTATTTAGAACCACAAATGAACCCTCTAGAATCACAAATATAAGTAAAACTTGCATAGATAATATATACACTAACAAGATTGAAGAAGGAAGTGAACGCTATGCTAAAACTGTAAATCTCCATATCTCTGATCATCTAGGGCAACTCCTTGAATTCCATCAAAATTACCACGGTCCTAGAACATGCAAATATATCAAACACAGAGAAATAAATGAAACCAATATGTACCTATTTAAGAGGAAGATCTCCACGACTAATTGGGAAGAAATGGTAAGAGAAAAAAGTGCACAGGAAGCATTTTCAACTTTCCATTACCAACTTAAGGCAAGTTTCGAAGACTCTTTTCAAAAAACAATGAAAAAACCGCTGACCAAGGAATCACTACTTCCACATCCAGATTCTCTATCCAAGTCACTCACAACGAAAAAACTTTGTATGTGAAAATAATTGTTTATGGAACTTTAATATAATATTTGAAATCCTCTACCCCAAAAACCCATAAAACGATACCCCACATCGGTAGTGGGGTGGAGGTGGTAGTGGGGGGTGGATGAAGTAAAAAATATTTTGAGGTTTCTGGTTCCTGTACATAAACTAAATCACATTTTTTTTCATCCCCTTTAATAAGGAGGTGGGGGTAGTAATGGGGGTGGCTAATGCCAAAAATTTTTTTGAGACCTTAGCTTCTCTTGTATATACTAAATACCAATTTCATGGACTCTTACCTGCTTGATTTACCCATTTACACCAAATTTACCGCAATTTACCCCCCAACCCTTCGACGGAACAAGATGAAAATATAATCTAGTTCTAGATCTCGTTAAAGTACATATGTGTACCAAATTTCAAGTCAATATCTTAAACGGTTCCAGAGGAAACGTGCGCACAAAAAAAAGTTACAGGCAGACCGACAGACAGACAGAAATTTTTTTTTCGCTCAAACTTAAAATCTCGACGTTTCATGACATATTAAGCCTATTTGGACAATAAAATTTTTTTTAAATTTTTTTGTCGTTACTATACTTCCACTGGACGTGGAAGTAAAAGTACAAACTAATGAGAAAAAATTGAACTGGTATACAGAAGAACTCAAGGATATGAAGAACAAATTAGATGCTTTAAATACCATATACGAGGTTCGCAGAGATAATGAATCCTTAAAGGCATATAAAATATGTAAGAGACAATACATTGAAAGAATAAATGACACAAAAAGAAATTCTAATGCTAAACAAATAGAAGAGGCAAGTAATAAAACAAAAGCAATATGGAATGTAATAAAAGCTGAAACTAAAACTGAAAAAATCAATAATGAGAACGAGAGTCTGTTAACAGCAGATGAGCTAAATAAATTTTTCCAAAACGTTGGACAGAGTGCCATTGAACAACTAGGTGATGAAGAGCGATCACCAGGTCAACTGCTGAAAAATCATAATATTGACAACGTAAAATCTATCTTTATAGAAGAAGTCACCCCTGAGGAAGTAAGAGATGTGATTAAAAATATAAAAAATAAAAAAACTGAGGATATCTATGGATTCTCTACGAACATATTAAAGGAAATAGTAGAGGATATTATACACCCATTAACTCTGATCATTAATAAATGTATTAAAGAAGGCATATTTCCTGAGGAATTAAAGCATGCAAGAATCGTACCAGTACTAAAAAAAGGAGACATAAACAATGCTAACAACTATCGCCCATTGTCAATATTACCGGCAATCTCAAAAATATTTAAAATGGTAATCAAGAAGAGACTTGTATGTTTTTTTGAGAGATCCAAACTATTTACAGAACATCAACATGGATATAGGCAGGGGAAATCAACTATAACCGCCCTTATTGCAGCGATTGAAAAGGTGACTGAAGCACTAGACAACCAAGAAGATATAGACATCATATGCTGTGACCTAAGTAAAGCTTTCGATACAGTAAACCATGAAATCTTACTAGACAAACTGTATTATTATGGAATTAGAGGAAGTCCACACAATCTTCTTAAAACATACATAACACAATGCTATCAGACAGTTAGTTGGAAAAACAAAACATCAGGAAAACTGCTTATGAAACATGGAGTTGCGCAGGGGTCGATACTTGGACCAGTACTTTTTATTATCTATACAAATGACCTATTGTCCAATGTACCAACATACGGAGCTTGTTTATATGCAGATGACACCTCATTCTTAACAAAAAAGCTAGAGACCGCAACTGAAACAAATGAAACGATATTAAAAAATGCAAACATCTGGTTCACTAGCAACAAACTGCTGTTAAATGAAGAGAAGACCAAGGTAATGACAATATCTACGAAGAACAATTCTGAAGTAGACAATGTAAAATTTCTTGGAATGAATATGGATAGTAAATTGAACTGGAATGTGCACCTGGAAGAGTTAAGCAAAAAATTATCCAAGGCAATTTACACAATAAGAACAATAAAAAAAAGTATCGACTCACCTTTCAGCAAAAACAGCATACTACGCAAATTTCCACAGTGTTGCAGCATATGGAGTTCTCTTCTGGGGCACTGCCACAGGCGATTAGAATACTATGCCAATGGGCCTTTCCCGCATGACTGAATTTTACTATTTCACCACGACCAAACCATATAATAAACTGTAATATAATTTTATATTAATTTAGTTTCTTGCAATTTTGTATGTTCTACCAAATATTTACTTTACAAAATCAGTTTTATTTCACTTAATTTGAAACATGAGTTCTAAGGCGCGAGCTTGCAACGTCAGTCTGATTAGACCAATAAAAAGTCATATTTTTAAAGGGAGTTGTCTATTGCCAGGTGTATGTCTTTTTATGTGAACATCGTATTTACGATATCAACTGTCTACTTTGAATAGTACATTTTTTTTTTCATTACGACGTACTCTTCGTTAACCTGATGCTAAATAAAAGCAAAAATTCTGTCAACCTTTCACTGTCTGAGTCTAAAATCCATATATCATGTTTATATTCTCTATTTTTGATCGTTTTGGTTCACATATGGTATAATATCAGTATCATCTGGCAACGCTGTACTGAAATGCTCAAATCATATTCGATTACCTCACTTTCTATTGTTTATGTTTGATACAATATTTACGTAATTTTATTTTATAATTAGAAAATGCCGCTTACAAGGGTTTGTTTTGTACCAGTGTGTCCAATCACTAGTGAAAATACTACCAAGTTATTTTTGCGCGTCCCAACAAATTTGAAAATTCGAAAATTGTGGTGGAAAGTTGCAAAAGTTCCTGGTGTTGTTAGATAGATAGATAGATAGATAGATAGATATTTATTTTCCCATTTGATCAATTACATGATGTTGGATGTGTCAAACAGAACTTAATGCTAGTTACTACAGTACTTACTACAGTACTTGTTTATACTGCTCCTGGATTTTTCTGTTGTGAAGATCATTTTAACGTGTGTGTATATTGTTACTAACTTCCTTTTAGTGGGCTTGATTTTATACTTTATTTGTCTTTTTAGATTGAAATCACAACATTTACGTTTGCACAATGTCAATCGGGATTATAAACGGACGTTCTCAATTAAACGTTAGCACTTTACGAGATTCTATTGGTGGTTCCTCATAAATGTACTTCAGGCACCAATAGAATTGCAAGATATGGAAAACAGAATGCAAGTGAGATTGTTTGGGAACTTGCTTTGAGAATGCACCTTTATAGCTGATTCTGGCAGCGGTTTAAGATCATATTTGATTGGTGTGGTTATGATGACGTCACATTGCCGCCCGAATGCTATTGTTTAAATCTGCTCTTGATTTGGGTAATATTTGAATATTTTCTGTAGTATTTTATGCGTTCAGAAAAAAAATTAAAATCCATTTTTAGTAATATTTTGATAGGATCTTTCCAATAACACAATAAAAAAAAATAGCGGGAAAGGCCCATTAGGCTTTAGGGACAGCTGCAAAGAAGCCTTCAAAGAACAAGCGATACTAACGATACCATCTTTATACATACTGAACTGTGTAAAATATGTACATTTCAATAAACAGAAATATCTCTTAAATTCGGAGCATCACAAATATAATACAAGAAATAAATATGATCTTAAAATTCCACATCATCGAATCAACAAAACACAACAAGGTATAGACTACTGGGGAGCCAAACTCTACAATAAAATCCCTAGCGAATTAAAAACAAAAAGTGATAGAGCCTTCATAAAAAAGCTTCTTCTTGGGAAAGAATTCCTCGATGACGACATGCATGTGATATAAACTGTGATATTATAGATACTGTGCTCAATATTTCCCAAATTTAGACTGATGTATGTGATGATGATGTGATATATATATGTATATATATATATATATATGTATATATATATATGTATATATATATATGTATATATATATATATGTATATATATATATATATATGTATATATATATATATGTATATATATATATATATATGTATATATATATATATGTATATATATATATATATATATATATATATATATATATATATATATTCAATATTGAAAGCTACATCCTAGGTTGGCCAGTAGATGGAGTCACTTGCAGTTTTTTATTTTAAACCTTCTCCAAAACTCTGAAACTCTCCAACTTTGAAATGCCAATGTTTTGATGAATAAGTTCAAAATGAACCTTATCCAAAGGTTTTGTTAGGATGTCAGCTAACTGCTGTTTCCCTTCAATATGCTTGATCATTATTTCTCCATCAAGGTACCACTCTCTAACATAAAAATGATGTATGTCTATATGTTTAGAACGTTTGTGGTATTCTGGGGTTTTTGCAAACTTTACAGTACTGGCATTGTCGATGAAAAGTACTGGAATTTCTTTATTATTGATTATCTTGAGGAGATAACCAGATAACCTCCTTTGCTCCTTCGATAGCTGCCATTATCTCGGCTTCCGTTGTAGATAATGCAACGGATTTTTGCAATTGACTCATCCATGATACAGCGCCTCCTGATATCATTGCTACAACACCTGTTGTGGAACGTCTGGTGTGTACATCTCCACCAAAATCAGCATCACTATATACTTTTAAAAAATCCTCTGATTTATAGACGATTTCACACTTCTTAAAGAGGCGCAACCGTGTGCTGAAAGTCGTAGCCAGCGCGGGGTCTGATATACAGTACGGCGCCACCGGCGTTGTGGTCTGATATCTCATTCAGTTGCACAAATATCAGTTGATGGCACTCGTATGGTTCACGTCGCGTGTTGTATCGTTACTTGATTCGTCGCTCTTCATAAACAAGGCTCAGGAGATTTGTCTCTGCGCCAAAGACGGCTTTCATATAGAAATAATATTATACTGCAAACACCTACTGAAACATTCAGAACATCGACGAAATGGTGAAATATTCATCATTGCCAGCTACAATGTATTTTTTTAAAATTTAATCTAAAAACGGTAATGATTCTTACAAAAACATGTAATGCATACCTAGCAAATAAAAAACAATTTTGAATCAAACACATACCTTCCTGTTCTGTTTAGTATGCGTGTTTATTATGTTTATTTTCATAATAATTAAATACAAAAAAAAAACAATGAGCTGTTGGCAACATAAAACATTTTTTTTTTCCAGTAAAATAAACCATTTTTATATAATATTAAATCATCATAACAAAGAAAGTTAAGATTAACGGCATAAAACTGCCATGTACCGTATGCATCACAAATGCGCACAACGTGATAAAGTGAATTTTATTACTTCCACCTCCAGTGGAAGTATAGTAACGCCAAAAAATTTTAAAAAATTTCTATTGTTCAAATAGGCTTAGAATGTCATGACACGTCGAGATTTTAAGTTTGAGCAAAAAAAATTTCTGTCTGTCTTTCTGTAACTTTTTTTTGTGCACACGGTTACCCTGGTTAAAAATATTAACTTGAAATTTGGTGTACATATATTTTAACAAGATCTGGAACTAGATTATATTTTCACCTTATTCCGTTGAAGGCTTGGGGGGTAAATTGGGATAAATGGGGATAAATAGGTTAATCATGCAGGTAGGAGTTCATAGAATTGGTATTTAGTATATATAAGAGAAGCTATAAGGTCTCAAAATATTACCCATTACCACCCCCACCCCACTATTGAAGGGGAGGTGGAAAAAATAAAATTGTGAGTTACTGTGTGTACAAGAACCAAAGGCCTCAAGATTTTTTTTTTACTTCATTTGCCCCCCCTCTACCACCTCCACCCCCACTTCCGATTTCGCATATCGTTTTATAGGTTTTTGTGGTAGGCGATTTCAAATATTATGTCATTAAAGTTCCATAAACAATAATTTTCACATAGTGGAGTGCAAATATAGTTTCATTTTTTCGTTGTGAGACTTTGATAGAAAATGTGGGTGGAATTTTAAGGTTTATAAACAGGTTGCTAAATTGATGCCAATGTTTCAAGGATAGATGAAGAGATAGCGACGTAGACACGTCCTTGCATGTGTGTCTAGCTTCTACGATTTCCAATTAGAATACCATGCAACCTGTACGGGTATATAGATCTTTTAGTATTTTCTTTATTGTTTAATAAGTGGGTTACCTCGAGTAGTATATGGATGCGTAGTGGATTTCCTCGAGTACTATGGATGCGCAGTGGCTTTCCTCGAGTATTATAGATGCGCAGTAGGTTACCCCAAGTAATATGAATGCGCAGTGGATTTCCTCAAATAAAATGTATGCACAGTGGGTTACCTCAAGCAGTATGGATGCGTAGTGGGTTTTCACGAGTAAAATGGATGCGGAGTAGGTTACCTCAAGTATTATGGATGCACATTGGGTTTTCCTCGAGTAATATGGATGCGCAGTGGGTTACCTCGAGCAGTATAGATGCGTTTCCTCAAAGAAAGTGCTGGAAGTTGCTTCCACCGTGTAGTCCACGACACATTATGATTTTTTATACAGGGTGTCCCGAAACTCCCGCCTTCCCCTTTAGGTGCTAATTCTCCATGCAAAAATAGTAAGAAAAGTTCCTATACACGTGTCCGAAAATGCTTCCTAAGGGAGCTACGGCCCTCTAGAAATGGCGCAAAAATAGGTGTTTTTACTAATTATCTCGGAAATGATTTGGGACAACTTTATGAAACTTGGTTAACTTTTTTAGATTAGTAAAGACCTCTCAATTTGCTTACACGGTTATAAATAAAATACTGAAATTTCGAAGAAGGTATTTTTTGACTTTTCACAGCTTACGCAGCAAGAACGGTACTAAGTATAACGAAAATCCACTTCACCTTTTTTATAAAGCATCGGATTTTGTACAAAAAAATCCCTGAGAGCACATTTTTATCTATTATAGTTCACAGGCTAATGGCGCCTGTGCGTCAAAATAACCGTTTTTCGCGCTGTTCTCCAAGCAGCCCGTTAAAGCAGTTAAATATTAGCTGTCCAATGAGAATTTGTGGTCGATTTTTTTACTTATGAATTTCTGATCGCTGTACACGATGGTGTACTTTATTTCTCTTAAATATGTATTTTTTAATGCAAAAAACAAAAAAAAATCGTAAATTTGGATTTTTCCACCTCTTCTGGGATGTAATTGATTGATTTTAAAAATGCTCTTTTAATGTCGGCGAAGAAATCGATTTAAAAAAAAATATTTAAAAATTGTTATAAACAGTTTATAAAAAATGCATTTCAGCAGTCGATGTGGCTTAAAGATACAAAATCAAGCCCAATTTTCTTTCTTAAAAAAAATATATATTTATTGTTGACATTTTGTTTTTATTTATCGCATATAAACAATTAATATTAGGTACCAAAAAGTATAATTTTTCATTTTCATCGATTTTTATATAACTGTAACTTGCTGCATATTTTAATTAAATAGTGTTTTTTTTCTGTACATACATTTCAGTAATACAAAGAATGTTTAACTATTTTTTAAATTTTATTTCGACATTTTTTTAATACTTGTAACTCCATTATTTTAATATATTGTATAAAAAACAATTCTAAACAGAAGTTACTCAATATATTGTGTGTAATTTAAATTTGACTGTTAGCATCACCGTTTTCTTAATTTTTTATTTGTTAATTAAGTTGGGGCACGCCCATGCCACTTGCAGAGTAGCGTAAAAAACAGTCATTTTTACGCTACTCTATGCACCTGTGGCTCGAAAACTATAATAGATAAAAATATGCCCTCACGGACTTGTTTGTAAAAAATTCCATGTAAAAAAAAGTGCGGTACATTTTTGTCGTATTTATTACCGTTCTCGCTACGTAAGCGCTGAAAGATCAAAAACACCATTCTCGACATTTGCATATTCTTTTTTCTAATTATTTTAAAAAATTGGGAGGTCTTAAATGTACTCATAAATACTATTCCATGGAGCTGAACCGAATGGCAAAATAAAATATTTTTGATTACGTCTAATTGCACTACTCTACAACTGAGTAGAGAATTATAACTTTTAATAAATATATTATGTACCCCACCCCCTGACAGTCATCACATCTAATATACAGACAGCAAAACTCAATGGTCAATGTAGTGCTGCCATCTTTCTTGATATCCATAAGGCCTTTGATAGTGTTTGGCATCGTGGCATCCTATTTAAATTGATGGTAATTAACTGCCCCAAATATTTACTTTTTCTCCTTAACCCTTTCACGACGGGAGCCGCAAAAACGCGCAAATCTCTGACTGACATATGTACGGGAGACGCATATTTTCGAACGCCGTGAATACTACTTAAAATCGGGAGGCGCAAGATTGTGGTCTGATATTCGCTTAAAAGCATCTTCTTAAAATAAATTGCATTTTTTACAAAATGAACAGGAAAAATAAATATTTAGCAGATGATGAGCTTGAAAAAATTTTTTTAGATGTAAAAAAGCTTGGATGTTATTATGGTCTGGGGAATACGTGGTGTTGGAATATTGATGCAACTTGCATTATTTCTTCAGTATGCAAATTCTGTATATACTAATAAAAATGCACAATAATAATAATTAAAAAAAAAAAAAAAAAAAAAACTTTTTAGATTATTAATGAAGTAAGAACGTTGTATGCTTTTAACAATTATATACTATATGTTTGAATACCTATTAAATAAAACGTTTATCTTCTATCTTCGTTTATTTCAACTTGCGCATATAAGCGCGCGTGTCTTTGGAGTCGGGAACCGCATTAATGCGCGAAACTAATAAAGGGCCAGTCGCCTAAAAGAACGCCCGATGCGAAAGGGTTAAAGATTACCTGTTCAAGTTAAAATTAATGACCAGCTCTCGCAAAACATCATAATTCATCAAGGTGTCCCACAAGGCTCTCTCGCCCTTGCTCTACAATCTATATTGTTATGATATATATAACTTTAATTTGGACCCAGAATATTTCAACTTGAACTTATATATTCTACAATATGCTGATGATACCGCACTCGTAAGTCACAACAAAAACATCTACAAGACAGTAGAAGCACTTCAGCAGCTGATGGATAGAACATTAACATGTTCAACAAATGGCGAATGAAACCAAATCCCCTGAAATCTCAATATATCATATTTAACCATAAAGTATCTCCAAACAGTCCAACAATGACTATCGACAATAATACAATATATTGCCAATCTGCAGTAAAATACCTTGGAGTCACAATAGACAATAAGCTTAATTTTAACAGACATGTAAAACTAATTAAGAAGAAATGCGTTACAAGAAGCAGACATTTCTGCAGTCTAACATAAAAAAACAGAGGAATCAACAAACAAACTGCTGCTCATATTTACAGTACTATCTACCGACCAATATTAGAATATAGCCACCCACACGAGAAAACCAGTCAGTAAAAACTTAGAAATAGCAGAAACTTCAACGTTGCGATCCATTACCAAAACCAGACACCCCAGAAATCCTCTTTATAACCCTCCCAACAATCTTCTCTACCAAATTACACAAATAATACCAATAAGCCAAAGATTACAATTTTTATCCACAAAATTCGCTAAAGAAGAAAGTAATATAGATTCTGACCATATAGTTGCACATCTTATAGACTCTTCAATCAACGCCCTAAGGTATCTCTATATGCGTTTAATGGTATTCCAGTCACTTCGAGTTGGTTTGTCTAGAACTCGAGCCACTTTGCTAACAGCAAATGCGATATCCGGTCGAGTTGCTGTCATAAGATGCATAAGACACCCAACTGCTTCTCTAAATGGTACTTTATCTGTTATATCTTCGTTGGACTGTGCTTCTTCACGACCGATAGGTGTAGACACCAAATTACATTCGTTCATCTGAAATCCATTCAGGATATTTTGTGTGTATGCTTCCTGGCTAACCATGATGGCACCATCAGAACAATGCTGAAATTTCATTCCTGGGTAATTTTCAAGATTTCCAACTGTAATTTTAAATTCTTCTTTAAATTGTTCAAGAAAATCTTTTATTTCATGGTCGCAGTCACCAACAACAATACCTTCGTCCACATAGATTGCTATATACAAAGATCCTTCATCGCGCTTTCGGTAGAAGAGGCATGGATCAGCACTGCTATTTTCTAGACCTGACTTTTTCATAAACTGAAGAAATCGCTGGTTCCAACAACGTGGGGCTTGTTTCAACCCGTATAAACTTCGTTGCAAAAGACACACACGTCCTGAGTCATCTTGAAATCCTTCTGGTTGCCCAATGAAAACCTTCTCCCGAAGAGAGCCATACAAGAATGCAGTTTTTACATCAAACTGTTTAAATTTTATGTGCTTTGCGGCTGCGATAGCAAGAAGTGTACGAATGGTGTTGAATCTTGGCACGGGGCTGAAGGTTTCATCATAGTCAATACCCTGTTTTTGTACATGACCTCTGGCTACCAGACGAGCTTTGTAACGACATCCATTGCTCAAATGCTTAATGCACAGTACCCAACAATTCTGCAGTACTTTCTCATTCTGAGGCCTTTGAACCAGTCTTCACGTATCGTTTTCTTTTAAAGATTCAATCTCCTCTTGCATAGCAGAGAGCCACTTTTCGCTTTCTGGACAGTCTATTGCTTCTTTATAACAACTTGGAGTTGTGACAGTTTGTCCTTGTGTAAGACAGACAAAGTCACCACTGATCATCTTGGTTTTACATTTTTACGTTTATTGGATATTAAATCAGAAGTTTCTTCGTCATTTGATGTGTTGCTCTCCTTTTCATCTGAGATGTGTGTATCATTTGAACTGCTTTGCAAATTTGCATCCCACTCTGGTGTTTGACATCATGAATTCTTATGTTCATTTTAAAATTCAACGATGCTGTTTCTACGCAGATTGCATACAACTTCCGGTTTGAAGCGAACATCGTGAGAACAAACAATCTTATTTTGAGAAGGAATGCAATCACGATATCCATCTTGTTCATTGACGTATCCAACCACTTAACTAAGCTCTGCTTTGTTCTCAAATTTTGTTCACAGCTGTTTTGGAACATGTACGTAACACTCGGTGCTGAAGATTTTTAGGTGATTCAGATTCTCCAATCTTCTTTCATACCATAGTTCATACGGTGCTTGTAATTCTACGGAAGACTTTCCGAAGTGGTTCAAAGCATACGCTGCTGTATTGCATGCTTCGGACCACAATTTTCGGGGTAGGCTTGCGTTCAACATTGCGCGTGCTGCTTCCACCAAAGTGTGGTTTTCTCTTTCAGATGTGCCATTTTGCTGTGGCATATATGGAGGCGAAACCAACTGCTCAATGCCATGTTTACTGAACAATTTTGCTACATTTTTGTTTACAAATTCTTTTCCACTGTCACAACGAAATCGTTTTACTACGTATCCATTTGCTTTCGCTTTGTTGAAAAAAACGTTCAAGATGTTCATATACCTCGTCTTTGTGCTTCATGAATAATATTCGACGAAACTTACTAAAATCGTCTTTAAAGCATACAAAATATTTTGAACCAACCACTGATGATATCGACATTGGACCATTTACATCTGCGTGAATCAAATCACCCACACACTTAGATTGATTCGGACGACTTTGAAAGTGAAGTCTGTGCAGTTTTCCAACGGTTCATCCAGAAACTTTCAGGCACTCCGGTCATATCGATGTCAAAACTCTTAAGTATATGCTTGACATGGTGCTTACTTTGATGTGCCAGCCTCTCATAATACACTTGCGATGTATCTTCTTTTGTGATCGTCATATTAACTTCTAACTAACTACTAACTACGTCACATATACGTCAAGAGAACTATCAAATAAGAGTCCTTACAGTTTTAAAATTCTGCATCTAAATATACAATGCATTAGAAATAAAACAAGTGAATTAGAGGTATTTCTTAGAGACAATTATTATAATTTCTTGTTAATTAATGAACACTGGTGTACAGATGATGAAATTAATTATGTAAGTATAAATAATTATAATCTTATATCTAAATATTCCAGAACCACATTATCCCATGGTGGTGTGGCTATCTATGCATTAAGGGACTATTCTTGTATAGCCTTGGAGCATATTAAAAAAATATCTGTCGATGTTCATTGTGAGCTTGCAGCCATCGAATATCAAAATACTGGACTGATGACGTATACAGAGATTTTGACTTATTTCTAGAAATACTGCATAAAGCACTCACTTTGTTATCAGAAAGTAACAAAATTATTATTATTTCGGGTGACTTTAATGTTCACTTCCATAACGTTATAGTCTGGGAGGTAGTGTCAAATTTTAGGGGGTGATTTTGGCACGATTTCTATGAGTTTATGATGATAGTTAGTACGTGTTGAAGAACTAAAATTGATGTTAGCTGGTGCGACTCCGTGACTTTTGGGCGTGGGAGGCTGCGAAACTTGTAGAAAAAAAAAATTTTTTGGACCATTTTGGCAAAGATGAAAAAGTATGAATGATTAATTTATGAAACGCTAATCTTAAAAAAATGTGTCAGCTGCATCGGATCCGTGGAAAACGTGTTAGCTGACCATGTAAACATGTCGGAAAATTCAAGAAAATCGGAGCATTTTGGCAAAGCTGAAAATTTTATATATTAAAGTTTATGATTTAATAATTGCATTAAAATGTGTCAGCTCGTATTCCGATGTGGCAAAACCTGTTAGCTGGACTTTCAAATTGAGGCGTAGCGTTTAGTTGGGTGCAACACGCGGCAGTTTCGTGACTCAGCTAACGTATTCTAGGCAGCTGTTAATGTTAATAATTTTGTGAATGAATCGTATCAGTTTATTTTTTATTATAATTCTCATACATAAAATTTAATAATAATTATTCATCACTCTAGTCTTCTTATTCATCAGAATTATCTTTAATAATGGGAATCTCCTCAGCCTCTGGTGATTCGTTGTTTTCATTTGTATCTTGCACAATTTCTGTAAAAAAATATGAATATCATTAACGTTAATAAAATAGAATTCATTAGGAATATAAAAAATGCATATATCCAATACCTTGTATGTCTGTAGTTTCATTTACAATGCTGGTTAATTTCGGTAACTGTTCACCTTGGAACCATTTGAACATGAACTTCCCGTCGTGCTCCTCCCATCCATAATCAGATGGCGAAGACGAAGTTGGAGTTGGAAGATTCGCATTACTCCATAATTGGGCAATATAAGTGGTTCGCAGAAAATGTTGTAATTCTGCTTTGCATGGGGGTAACATTGATCCTTCAAAAGTCTGGCCTATACTCAACACCTCTTCTTTCGTATCAACTTTGTATGCTTTCAGAAAAGTTACTATGCGTACGCGATTAATATTGTTAATTCTTTTGGAACCGTACATGCAGCAAACAAACTCTTCTAGAGCAGCGTAACTTTCTTCCGAGTTTTCAGATGCATGTCTTGAGATATCAGTCAAAGCCTGTATATATCTAGGATATTTCCTTAATAATTCGAACGGTTTCTTCTTCCCTTTTCTGTAGAACGCTGGGTTGAAATCACAGCCGGTTAAGGCGTGAAAAGCTGGGAGAGCAAGACATAACTCTTTCCCAATTTTTCGTACAATGCATTGATATCCACATATCATCGATTGTTACCGGTTCCAGCAAGTATCTTTATTTGTACATTGCTTCGCAGTGCATGCATATTTCTCAGCATAATTATCATTATGTCTGTGTTGGAACACCTTATCGTGACTCTAGCATCGACATCAATCTGACACGCGTGAAAAACGATCTTAGTATCTGCTTCTTCATGCTAAGGGCATGATAATTCCTCATCTATTGTTTTTATTACCCCCCCATCCGTCACTTGGAATTTATAACAAACGTCATAGTTCACGTAGACAACTTTTGCGGAGAAGAAAGGCGCCATATGACTTTCTGCCCAATGATCACAGATGAATTTTACCAAGGCTTCTTTGAAATAAAATAATAATAATAATAATGATCTTTATTGACTAATAATCAAAGGGCAATTGACCGAGGTCCTTCAGCCCGTTACATAAAACATACATATTTATTTTTACAATATAAAATGTACTATTGTGTATACACTTATACATACGTAAAAAAAAAACATTACATAAATAGAAAAAAAAAAATTCAGTTAACTGTAAAAGTGTTTCAGTATGTTTGGATTTTTTCCCAAATAGTGTATTCTGGATGTTTATATCTATTCCTTGCTCTAGGGTCTCTTCTAATACAAAAAGGTGCAATCAACTCCTTAGATATGCTATTCTATCTTCAATAGGTTGAATACGTGAGGTTTGATATAATAAGGTATTTGGAGGGTGATGAATTGGGTTATTAGGGTGGCGGATTTTGGTGATTGAATGTATGGAACTAGTTTCAGCTACTTTTAAATTTCGTAAGGCAGGATTTTTAAGATTAAGGAATATTATATGTCCATACTCTATATGGGTCGACAAATTAACTTGTAGATCTTACATTTTGTTTCTAGATTTATTCCATTGCTTTTCCATGATAGACATCTAAAATATTTTGCTCTTGATATTATGCTCTTTTTAGTATTTTTGGTGTGATAATTGAAGTTGATTTTGTAGTCTATGTTTATTCCACAGGTTTCAGGCCTAATAATATGGTTATACATTCTTAACGTTGGAGAAGTTTGGGATGGTGTATGAAAAAATATAATTAGATGTGATTTTTCAAGGTTAGGTTTGAGTCTCCATTTACTGAACCACGTGATTGTTTTGTTTGCAAGGTCTTGGAGTTTCTCCATAGTACTAGTTAAAGTTTTTTCATGGGATACCAGTGCAGTGTCATCTGCATATTGTAATATATATTGTTATTGTGAGAAGTACTGAACATCATTGTTGTAGATATCAGAGCAATATATGTTATATAGAATTGACGACAATGGAGACTCCTGTGATAACCTTTGCTCTGGCGTAAATTCTTGAGAATATGCGGTTTGAATCTTAACTTTCAACTTGCGATTTTGCAACAGGTTATTGATAAGTAGCACTAGGTATTTAGGACATCCTTGCTGATGTAGTTTGAAAATTAGCCGTCTATGCCACATGCTGTCGAATGCCTTGCTAATATCCATGAAGAGTGCTGCTGTTTTATTGTTGGTGAGTTTGGAGGTTTCTACGTTGTTCGTAAGTATGGCCAGTGGGTGTATTGTTGAACATTTGGATTTGAAGCCAAACTGATAGCTGGGTATAGTGTGACCTGTACTTTCTTGAATTCTGCGTTTAATAATTTTTTCTAGATTTTTCCCTAGGACAGGTAGTAACGTAATAGGTCTATAATTATTGGGATTAGCGTGATTTAAATTAGGTTTTGGGATGGTTACGATTGTGCTTACTTTCCACTCTTCAGGAAAGTAGCAATGTTGTATGCAATACTTCTATATTTTCTTTATGTATAAATGTATTTGATAGTCTAGTTGCTTTACTATATTTTTTGTTATATAATCATGTCCCGGAGCAGTGTTTTTTCCCTCATTAACTATTTCGAAATATTTCGTTTCATCTATTGTATGATCTGTTAGTCTCGGTTTTTCGGTCATATATGTATCATACCAGTTATTGACGAAGGTATAATGATGATTATCAAAACTGGCGTCCCGTGATTCCCTATATGTCTTTTCAAACTGTTTAGCAAATAAGCCTACTTTCTCCTCATTGGTCTCATAAACTTGCCCATTTTCTTTTAAAAGTGTATAATTTTTACTTTTGTTTTTATATTTCCATAATTTTTTTATATCGTTCCAGTAAGTTTTACCTTTTTTGTAATTGATCTCTTCGCATGTGCTGATCCATTGATGTTGTCTATATTCCTGAATAAGAGGTTGAATGTTTTTATTATATTTATTCAATTGAACTTTCATTTCTTGATTACCATCCTTTCTGTAGTCTCTATACATTTTTCGTTTTGTTTTGATTAAGCGAATTATGAATGGAGGTAGTTCTTGCGTGTAGTTGTTGACTTCTGTTTTAGGTGTGTTTTCTAATACTGCTTGAGATAACTTTACATTAAAATTGGAAATTTGTTCTTGATCTAGTGCTTTTCCTTCAATTTCATGAACATATTTGACTATGGTTTTGTTGATTTCATGGATATCCGTTTTGTTGGTTGTATCTGATTATTTTCCTGTAGCAGATTGGTTTCTGCATATCGATGGTAATTTTGAAACTTAGATGGTCAGAGCAAAGATCAGGTGTAACTTCGACGTTTAACAGGTTATTTTTTTAAATTGTTGAATAGAGAAGTATATCTGGTGTAGAATCGTTATTTAGTGGCATTAAAAAGGTGGGTGGGGTGTCATATTTGCTGAAGTTGGTATTCTTAATGAAGTCATTGAGTTGTTTCTTTTTTATTCTGCTGTTAATGTTAAAATCTCCTACAATTAAGGAATATTTATATAAGGTACTTTTAATAAATATATTTTCTTCGATTCTTGAATGGGGTGTATATAGACAAGAAAAATATGTAGTTTATCAGGAATATGTAGAAAGGAATGGTAAAATGTATACAGTCATTCAGTGGGTTATTAATTATTGGCGCGTTGGCTTTCCCCATTTTTAATTCTGATTGCATTTGAACCAAACTACCGCCTCTGGTATGGTTGTGTAATTGGTGCCCATTACATTGTATGATGTTCCAATCTCTGTAAGCTGTGTTTCTGTTCTCTTTTGTTTTGGATTCTACAAACATTACACCATTAATGTTGTTATTTTCGATATAATTATGAATTAGATGTTTCTTTTCAGTGAAACTATTAATGTTTGAGTAAACTAGGTTAATGTGCGACATGTTCATATTGAAATCTGCTTGAATGGTTTATTAATTCTGTGGGAGATGTGTGATCCTGTAATTCCATATTAAAAATAAGTATGTATACCCTGTTTCCAGAGAAAACCACTGTTGTATCTACTCTAAAGTTGTACGTAAATCTTTTTCTTAATTGTGTATTTGAAATAAATATTTTTCAATTCATTGGCGAAATTGGATGGGCCCTTTTGTTCCGGCCCCTGATATTAAATCTGTTGCCTTGTACTCGCCCTCTTAACGAATGCTCATTGTCTTTTATAAATGGAAAGAAATACTGATCAAAAGTAATTATTACTGTACGTTCACTGTTCATGCTAAAGATTTGCAGTAATTTTTTTGAGATATTTTCAAATGTAATATGAATCTCTGTAAGCTTTTAAGCATTTAATTGATGAAAAATGAAGAAGCCGTCGTAAATAATAAAATCACAACTATCATCAGATGTATTTGAAATCCTTTCGTTTAGTATTTCTTTTTCTAAAATTTTGAATAAGACTAACATCCGTTCTACAAATTACACCTTCGACGTGGCATGAAGATAGAGGAATGGGCGTCAATGGATACGACAAAACGGAATCTATATCCACGCTATTCTCCATAGAGAGTCGTAATAATTTGCCGAATAAATTTCGCTGCATTTTAATCTCTACAACCTTTCCATTAACTGACATTTTTTTCTTTGCAACTGCATTAGTGAAAGTTAAAACTTTATTTTGTTTTATTGGTCTGTCAAATCTATTTTCATCTTCAGAACACTCTCTTATAAACTGCTCCCTTTGTTGGTTTCCTAAATGTTGTGTATTAAACGATCCTCATATAAGTGTAGGGGAAAATTTTTTATATCCAAGGCTGTCAGAAATAACTCTTCTGACATAAATAACTCTCTAAATATTTATGACTTAAATATAATGCATCAAAATATTCAGTGCCTGACCAATAAAATTTTAATTTTAGACAATATTTTTGAGAATAAGTTTAACTGTGACATAATGTTACTTACAGAACATTGGCAAAATAGTAACCAGCTAAGCGCTGTAAAGTTACATAACTTTGACTTAATTGACTCCTATTGCCGTAAAGCCATGAAACATGGTGGAGTTGCTATTTATATGAACAAAAGGTGTCGCTCAAAGTTTATTATTCATCATGTTGAGGAATTTTGTGAAGAAGGTGTTTTTGAATGTAGCTGTGTAGAATTTGTAGATTTTAAAACTTTAATTGTGGCAGTGTACAGACCTCCCTCGGGAGACTTCAATGTCTTTTTAAATCTTTGTAATGGTCTATTACATAAACTATATTGTACAAATAAGTTCATCATTATTGGTGGAGATTTTAACATACATTTTTTAAATCATAGCACTAATTTATCACTTTTTAAGGATCTGCTTTCTTGTTTTGATCTACACATTACTATTAATTCCCCAACTAGGGTTACCAACCCTAGCATTTGTCTGGACAATTTTATTATATCATCAAGTTTATTGAATTTTAGAGCTAATGTTGTGGACTTACACCTGTCAGACCACTTTTCCCAATTACTGTCCATTAAAGTAGAAAAAGAAAGTAGACATGAAATAAAGTATGTATACCGCAGGAATTTTAATACAGGAAATGTTTCTCGGTTTCTTGATTACCTACGGAATGAAAACTGGCATGATGTGCCCAAGACATAACTGTCCGAATATTGCTTTAGATAGTTTCTATGATATTATTTTGTTTTATTTTGATGCTAGTTTTCCAATGAAACGTCTTAGTATTAATAAAAATAATGATCGTAACAAATATATTACCCCAGAATTAATTCAGTTAAGAAATCTAGTAACCCTGTATAGTGATCTCTCCAAAAAAAAATAGAATCTATAAGGATGATAGTGCTTTTCTAAACAAATTATATATCAAAAAACTAGAAGCAGCTAAAAAAAGTTACCATGACCAGGAAATTTATAAATCTGACAACAAAGCCAAAACTATGTGGAATATAATTAAATCAATACAGGGTACTAGCACAATTCCTAGAGACATATGTATTGCCAGAAATAATAAGTTCCTAAAGAAGTTGCTGAGAATTTTAATCTGCACTTTTCTAGCAACATAAATATAAATGCCTTATGTGATATTAACTACTTAGAATCCAACATTCCTAATTTTAGTAAATCTCTTTTCTCAAACCCAGTTTCTAGTTTTGATGTTGCATCTCTCATAGATAGATTGAAAGCTTCAAATTCGAGTAGCTATGACAACATCTCTAACAATTTAATAAAAAAATGTAAATATGTCATTTGTAGACCACTAGTTCACATTATAAATTTATCGATAGAAAAGGGCACTTTTCCAGACAGATTTAAACTAGCAATAGTACATCCTCTTTATAAGAAGGGGGATCCAAATGAATACAGTAACTATAGAGCTATTAGTTTACTTAGCAGTTTTTCTAAACTTCTGGAACTCCATCTCCAGGACCAACTATCAAGTTTTTTAAAATTTAATACATTGCTTTCTCCTTCACAACATGGCTTTACTGCAAACAAGAGCACTGAAACGGCCCTATGTAACTTTCATAATTTAATTATCAATGCGCTTGACAAAAAAAAATATGTTGTTGGTCTTTTTGTGGATTTTTCGAGAGCTTTTGATTTGGTTGATCACCAATTGCTTGAATTTAAATTAGCCAGATATGGCGTCCGTGGAACTGCCCTGCAAATCTTTTCCTCTTATCTGGAGAATAGGATGCAAATTGTCAAATTGCCTAGTGGAGTAGAAAGCAGTACTTGCGTTGAGAGGCAAGGAGTTCCACAAGGCTCAATTCTTGGTCCTCTTCTTTATATATTATTTGCTAATGACTTAATTACCCTCCTAGAGAGAATTTCAAATGTGCATGTGATTTGCTATGCTGACGATACCAATATCCTAGTCACTGGTAATAATTTAAATGAAACAAAGGTCACATGCGAAAGAGTGTATGAAGTAATAATATGTTGGGCCAAAGAAAATAATTTAATCTTAAATAAATCAAAGACTGTCTCTACCCAATTTTCACTAAGAAGTAATATTGAAGACATTACCCTTTTCGATGGTACTGACAATCCAATAAAAACAAATGATGCCAGCAAAATACTTGGTATTACTTTTGATCGACATATGCAATGGTATCAACATGTAGATAATCTTTGCATGAAATTAAGGACCAGCTGTTCTGCCGTCCTAAGCCAAAAAGACGTATCTCAAGTTTTGGCCGAAATGCGTATTTTTATACCTTGGGATAGCTGGAGCTATTTTCTATATATTTCCATAGCGAAATAAACGTATTTCAATCGTTAAGTATTTTTAAAGTGCTAACAAAGTTTGACGTATCTAAAAAAATATGAGAAAACCTAAGCGATTTAGCCAATTAGACGTATCTCATTGTAAAAAAAACTAGTAACCTAATTAATATAACTTCATAACTACACCACTATTAACCTCTACATTAGTACAACTACAAAAAAAAATATTGACGCGATTTCGAAAATTCAAAACATGCCTTATATCTCAAAACAGTGAAACCTTGAGATACGTCTTTTTGGCTTAGGAGGGCAGTGTTATGCTCTTAAATTTATGTCTAAGCACTGTAGTCAGGATGTTCTGAAAACATTGTATTATGCCCATTTTCACTCACATCTAAGGTATGGAATTGTAAATTGGGGGAACAGTAGTAGTGTAAACAGGGTATTCGTTTTACAAAAATATGCAATACGTATTTTATTAAACTTGGATTATAAAGAATCATGTCGTAATGCCTTCAAATCTCTGAAAATTTTAACTGTTGCTGGTCAATATATTTGTGAAGTTTGTACATATGTATACAAAAATAAATTCAGTCTTATTAGTAATCAAGTTAACCATTTATATGAAACCAGACACAGAGATCTTTTACTACCCATTTCTCATAGAACAAGTTCTTTTCAAAAGAGTTTTATTTACCAAGGCTGTAAATTTTACAACTATTTACCCGAAGATATTAAAGTCTCTCTCTGCAAGTATACATATCTTTAAATCAAAATTAAAAAAATTTTTACTAGATAAGAACTGTTATACAACTGAATTTTTTAATAGTTAATTACTTTTTGTTTAGTTAACTTTCTGTTTTTTTTTTATAATTACCTTTTAACCCTTTCGCTGTGCAGCGCGGTTTCACGTAATTCTCGTGTAGTGCGCAATAAATTGACCTCTTGCGAGTATACACGCTTGGAGCACGCAGATCCGATATTACGTTACTATTTGATTTGGTTTATTGTATGCATAGTCTATTATTATATATAAAATTGAAAGAAAAACAAAAACCAAGTGCTCTAGTTTCAATAATAACAGTACAAGTAAACATAAACATAAAAACAAAACAACATTCTTATCAAAAACATTAAGATACAACAGAAACTTGTGTAAGTATATAAAAATGTATTAATAGTACATATACGCGTGTTAAATCGCTTTGAGCAGTCTGAACCAATTTAAAAACGACAGGCGAGTTAACGCGCTTGGAGCACAGTGGGCCCATTTATTTTTCGCGCGTATACACGCTTTGAGCAGTGAAAGGGTTAAGCTTATTACCTATTATATTATATTTACATGTACTTTTTTTTGACCTTTTCTGCATTGTTTCTTGTATGCATATATGTATATTTTCTTCAATGGAGAAATAAAGATTATCTATCTATCAAGTAAAAACGTTTCAATATTTTCATTAACAGCTTCACCCGTCGAAACGTTATATAAAAAATTATTGTCAAGTTCTTCGGAAAACGGATTCAAGTTTTGTTTTATGTTACTAATCAAATTTTCTAGTTGTGCGGTGGATTTTTAACTCTACTTACTTCCAGATCAGCTGTAATTCATGACATTTTCTTAGACCTGCTCGATTCATGTTATAACTGATAATAGATGATCTTATACTGTGGCTATTACACCAACGACGAGCTGAGATCGAATTAGTTAAATGACTAATTCCTGTTAACTTGTTTGCAGCGTCAGCATTTATTGTTTGCTCCAATGTCAGGTCAATGGGCTGCCTCGAGAAATACTTGTAAGTTCTCTTCACACCAAATGAACCTTCGTTCAATTGAAGTTCTAAACCTGGATGTGTGTTCTGAACTTGTAAAAGTTTTTCGTGATACAATGTTATATAGCGAGCATAGTTTTGTTGGTTGAAAGTAAAGAATGCATTCGAAATGCGTGGCAAGATGAATTTGAAAATCTGTAGCTTTCCTAATCGAATACTGTAATTCAAAGTGAAGTAATAATCAATGTATTCAACAAACATCATGTAATATTGAGGCGTTTTCCCATGTATGCCAAGTAGTGTATCTTTCTTATACTCTGCATATTTATCAAGAATTTCCAATAGATTCATGACTCCAATTGTAGGAGTTTGTGACTTAGAGATTTTGAAAAGCCTTAGATAAGTTTTAATATCATCGGTAATTTGTATGTTAGTTAGTTTAATGTCTTCTGGACAAATATCAGATTGAGAAACAGATGCGAATGTTGCTTCCATTTTCAGTTCTTCGAGAACAGTGTAACTACAACAATGTCCAAATCTATTAAGAATATTAATGATTTGCTTACTGTTCGTTAAACTTTTCAAAGTCATTCCTAGTGAAATGTGTTTAGATGTTTTCATGACTCCATTTGATACGGTAAATTAGATCTTCAAAGAACGATTTTGCCAACCTCTGTTTATTCTCACTATTTCTTCGTTAAGATGTAGAAGAAATTAATGTTGAATAAAAATCTTGGATAAGCTCAGGAACGTCGCATTCTCCTGCTATCATGTTACTTGCAGTTATTTTATGAGGAAGTGGTTTGTGTTTAATATTTCGTACTTCCGATCTCAGAATCAGCAACTCTATTCGATATATCTCTCTTTTCGATATCTTCCAAATTATTTTGCAATAAAATTCCATTGAAAGGCTTCACAACTTTTCTTTTATTCATGGTCACAATTGCTATTTTTCTCGGAAATGATTCCAACAATCTGCTTTCTAGCCCTGTCAATGAACGTTCAATAAGGGGGTCTAGAGGGAAATGCCGAGATCACAATTTTTGACTTGAGGGCTGTATTTGGACTATTTAGGAGGTAAACATACCAAAAATCCCCGAACGTAGGAGGTGGGGTGGATGCAAGGGGGCATGAAGAAGGTCCCGGTTTTTGGTTTTTCGCTCATATCTCGAAAACGGTTAGCCCTAATCAAAAAGAGGCTGTATGCAAAATTAAAGCTGACTAAATTTTCTACAGCAATAATTCTATTAATTTTTTTCGTATCTGTTATGGTTCAGTAATGAATTGTATATCTTTTGACTGTATTCTAACTTTATTATAAATTGATTATAAATTGAAAATAAATTTTAATAACCATCGTAGAAAAAAATTTCTTGTACAGATATCCGTTTCACAGCAGACTGAACTCAAATATCGAATAAAAAATGTCTTTGCGTCTGTAAGTGTGTGTGCGCGCGTGTATATGTATATGTGCGTGTATACCGTTTCTTGTAAATACGATAACTTCTGTTAGACTTAAAATATTTAATTACAATTTGGAACATATGTAAAACAGCATATTACAATAATCCCCATTGAAATTGGGCCATATTTGTAATACATGATGATAACCAGAGGCCTACAAACTCTTTTTGATTAGGGCTAACCATTTTCGAGATATGAGCGAAAAACCAAAAACCGGGACCTTCTTCGTGCTCCTCTGCACCCCCCCCACCCCCTACGTTCGGGGACTTTTGGTATCAAAAGTCCAAAATTGTGATCTCGGCATTTTCCTCTAGAAACCGTTCATTGACTAGACTATTCCAGATTTCTCAGATCAACTGTAACATCAAAATCTGGCAATTTCATCTTCATAGGCCGGACGATTTTTTACAATGAACAGCAAATGTAACGTTGTTCATATAAATATTCAGTGTTTTAATAATAAACTAAATGAACTTGAATGCTTTACACATCAGTACAATAGTGACATTTTATGCATTAGTGAACATTGGTATGTCAATGAAGACATTGAGAGTGTTTCTTTACCAGGCTATAAACTTCTTACACATTTTTCCCGGAAAACTCACATTCATGGTGGCTCAGCAATATACGCCATGAACAGCATTAGTTCAAAAGAAATTTTATCAATCAAAGATTTTTCAGATGAATGCCATATTGAAGTTTGTGGGATAAGTTATGTTACAGAGAATACTGATATAGGCGTACTGAATGTCTACAGACCAGGTAGCGGTGACATTAAAATTTTTGCCAATAAACTAACATCAGCTCTGAACTACATATTCAATAAATTCTCTTGTATTATTTTAACAGGTGATCTTAATATTCACTATAATAACAAAAATGACGTGTGTACTAAAATTTTATTCGATATTTTAGAATCATTCCAACTACAAGTAACAACAAATCAACCTACGCGAATATTCACAAACATTAATGGTGTCACTTCTACTGGCACTATTGATTATCTAATAACAAATATTGCTACAGAAAATTATCACTCAGAAATCATCAACCCTAACTTGAGCGATGATTTTGCACATGTTTTCTCTTTAAATTTAACAAGTCATGTTAAAGTTGAAAATGTTGTAACTTTATATAAAACTCGTGATATGAGAGAGTCTAATTTAAAACAGCTATTATTTCTTTTGGATAAAATAGAGTGGAATAATTTTTATACAATATGTGATGTGAACAAGGCTTATGAGGAATTTCTGTCTAACATTAATTGGTGCTTAGAAAGTAGCTGTCCACTTATCAGCAGATATAGCAAACAAGAAAATAATAAAAATAAAAAGTGGTATTCAGAAAACTTAAAAATTTTAAATAATCAGTTAAGTAAACTTCACATATTAATGGTGGCAACAAATTGTGATCAAGTTAAAGCAGCATATGTAAGTTGTAAAAGGGAGTATAAAAAGCAAATTATGGTAGCTAAACGAGAACACTACAATTGCAGAATCAACTCAGCCTCCAATAAAATAAAAGAATCATGGAAAATTATAAACGAGAACTTAGGTAAGCAAAGAAGCAATTCCAACATCTCGATTATGAATAATAATCACATCGTCACTGATAATAAACAATTGTCTGAAGTTTTTGCAAGTTATTTTTCTCATACATGTAGTGAAAAAATTATTGAACATTTTGGTCAAAACCTTTCCCTTCCATGTACTTTATCCGTCAGCTCTTTAAATTCAATTCACATTCCTACTTTCACTGAAGATGATATTGCTGGAATAATCAATGGGATGGCAAACAAAGGCTGTTATGGAATAGATTATATATCTCCCAAATTGATAAAGATTATACAGAATTATATTATATGTCCCTTAACTAGAATTATAAACCTCTTTGCAGAACGGTGTATTTCCCGAGCAAATGAAAGTTGCATTAGCTTTCCCACTATTCAAGAAAGGAGACACCTTACAAATAGATAACTATAGACAAATATCTCTATTACCTGAATTTTCTAAGATCTTAGAACGGTGTGTTTATAACATTATTACAAAATTTGTTGAGCAAAACAACTTATTAACAGCCAATCAACATGGGTTTAGAGCAAAAAAATCTGTAGAAACAGCAAGCTACAACTTCTTAAATTATGTTTATACTGAGCTAGACAAAGGTAATTTTGTAGTCTCAATTATGTTTGACCTAAGTAAGGCCTTCGATAGTATTAATATATCATTTGTATTGGACAAACTGTATTACTTAGGCATAAGAGGTCCTCTGTTATCCTGGATCAATTCATATCTTCAAAACAGATCTATTATAATTAAAATTCAAGAACAATTTTCAACGCAGTATGATGTCCCAATTGGAGTTCCTCAGGGGTCAGTTTTAGGCCCATTAATTTTCTTACTTTATGTTAACGATCTCCCTAGATTTGTCACCATAGGCAAGATCACTATGTTTGCGGATGACACAACAGTCACTGTGACGGCTAAAACTCCTGAAGAACTACAAACAAACATAAAACTGGTGTATGAAGAAATGGATACATGGTGTCAAAGAAATAGGCTAATTCTCAATGAAAGCAAAACAAGTTACATTAATTTCTTTATTAGAAAACAGCTTTCTCCAGAAATGCAATTACAATTTAAATTAAATTTCTCTGACAATGCCAAATTTCTTGGAACTTGGCTCAATTCGAATCTTTCATTTACCGCACATTTGGATTTCGTCTGTGCTAAATTAAATAAAGCCTATTATGCCATCCTACAAATGAAACCGTGTTTGGATCAAAAAGGTCTTATGAATTTATATTATGCCTTTGCGTATAGTCATCTATCATTTAATGTTTTTTCCTGGGGACAGACTACAGGATGGGAAAGAATATTTATTTGCCAAAAAAGAATAATCAGACTATAGTTTAATCTAAGTTCTCGAGAAAGCTGCAGAAATACATTTAGAGAAAAGCGAGTATTAACGTTCCCATGCATTTTCATTCTTAAATGTGTTACTTATGTAAAAAATTACTATTCTGATTATAAGAGCCAAAAAGATATACATAATTATGAGACACGATATTCCAATACGCTACTGCTTAATAAATATAAAACAACAACATTCACAAAATCGCCACATTATAGCAGTATATTTCTGTATAACAATCTCCCTGAACACCTAAAATTAATTACATCTTATTCAAAATTTAAATCAGAAATAAAGAACTTTTTGATTGATGAATGTTTCTACACATTAGATGAATTTGTAAATAAGTTTAATTCTTAAATAAGTAAAAATAAGCCAATGTAAGAAAGGGGAAAAAAAAGTGTACGTATGTATTATATAAGTCTGTTTTGTCCTATATATAATCCTATCTATTTTATAATTGTTTTATAGTAGCTACTGTCATTTTTATCTTACCCTTAATATTTTAAATTGTTTGTAATCATTATTTTATAAACTAAATTTCAATCTATGTATTATTGACATTAAATATTGTGACTTGCCCTTTGTACAATGTATGTTAGTTTGGGTCAATAAAGTATTCTATTCTTCTATTCTATTCATATATTCAATATAAATATTTTTCAAAAATGATAAAAAACAAACATTGACTTAAATTTACAACTTTCTCCGAGACATAATTTAATAGCGCTTCGTAGGCAGCTTTGTGGACATTTCGTTTGCGGTGCCACTCTGTCTCTTCACGATTGCCATCATTTTTTTTGCTTTGATTTACAAGATCTTTTTTACATTGATTATGATAAAATACTTGTATTTTATTCGATTCACTGAACTCTAGTCTTTTTAATAAATCAGTATTCTCACTAATTTATGACACTTTCAAAGCTATCTTTTTGGCATAAATGCAGAGGTAGATTTCGTCCTTTGATTCTTTTTCTTGTTTGCAAACAAATTATGCATGTACTTGTACTGTCATATTCAGCAGGAATTTGATCATCTGAGAGGTCATTATCAGAATCTACTACTTCATTATCCTCGTGTTCTTGTGATTCAGTCTCTTCTTCATTTCGATTATTTGTGTGTCTCCAGTGTTTTGAGCAGGAAGGATGTAAGGCTGATTGCTCTGTAGGCAGTATCGTACGATGTACGTCCTGCTTTTGGTATGAAAACCACTTTGACGGCTCTCCAGGGTATGGGAATATACCCCATGGCCAGACAGGTTCTCAACAAGTGATAGACCGGACATATGAGTGTTTCAGACCCTTCCTGAAGAAGTTCCGGGAACACTCCATCCGGCCCTGGACTTTTGAATGGGTCAAAGGTGGAAATAGCCCACTTGACTCTTTCCACTGTAACCACCTTTGAAGCCGTCCTCCAGTCCGCTGCCGAGACAGCAGCGCGGGGAGGCCGAGGGGCTGGCATTTCCTCCATCTCCACTACGGATTCGGGGAAATGACTTTCTAGTAGATACTTGAGGCACTCCTCAGTGGTAGACGTCAGTCTACCAGAGGGGAGCATCAAATTCTCTAGTCGTGATGGGTGGTCTTTTTTTGAGGGCTTTGCAGAGCCTTGCGGCTTCTGGAAGGTCTTCTATGCTTTCGCAGAAGTCCTTCCAGGCTGCCCTCTTGCTGTTACGAATGTAACTTTTGTAGAGGCGTTGGGACTTTCTGAAGCTGTCCCAATCCTCCGGAAGCTGGGTACGCATTGCCCTATTGAAGAGCCTGCGTGTCTCTTTGCGTAGAATTTTTAGCTCCCTGTTCCACCAGGGAACCTTATTCCTTTCCTTTCTTCTTTTAATAGGACAACTGATCCCAGAGTCCAGTCCAAGATGGCCGGCAATGAAGGAGCAAGTGAATTGCTCCCTGAAAAAAGTTTTAAGTGTTGTACAAAGAAAACCACAAAAGCTGCAGTTTGCATCCATTGTGGGAATGTTTTTCACAGAAGCTGTATGGAAAGGAAAAACTACAAAATTATTGATGAAACACGAATCATCTGTTGTACCTTGAATGACAGCAGTGAAAGCAAGTTATCTGATCCAAAAGAAGATACAACCAATAAGGATAACCTAGAATGGTTAAAATATGAAAATTATTTATTGAAAAGGCTCATCAAAGAACAAGAAGATAAATATATAATCTTATTAGAAAATAAACACCTCCTTGAAGAGAAAGTAAGGAATTTAACAGAAGCAAACAAAAAACCTACACAATATCAACATAAAAACACACTGGACAAAAAAAACTTAAATAGTGAAGTGTCATTACCAAGGTAAACAGGTCTGAATGTAGTCACTAATAATGATAAAAATATAAATAGATCTTCTTCTTCCATGCAAGTGCGTCCAGATCCAAAACCCCAGGAAGCTGAAGGGGACGTTCACAAAGCACAAACAAACAATGATGAGGCAACTAGTGATGACTTCATCCTAGTCGAAAGAAAGAAAAAAAACAAAAACAAACAAAAAGAATCTAGACAAAAAGTAATAGGCAATGCCGAAGCCGGAAATGATGAAGAATTTACTGGTGTAAAACCCAAAGTGTGGATATATCTCTACAGAGTTAAGCGACATGTAACAGATACACATATCCAAAACTATATAAAAAAGAAGTTAAACAAAACAGAAGACGATGAAGAAGTAATCGTGAAAGAATTGAGCACTGAAAATAAGAGGCGAAAGTGTTTTATGGTGGGTGCTGAATTCGATCACAAAGATAATTTCTACAACTCCAGCTTCTGGCCCAGAGGAGTGGGTTTCAAGAGGTTCGACTTCAAACGGTATCACGAGTACAATAGGAAAATAGCAAATCCGCAAGATGATTTTTTATAAATACCCCACAAATTAAAACGAACCTAACACATAACAGCGGCTTAAATTTTATAATGTATCTGAATATACAGAGCATCAATAAGAAGCTAAACATTCTAGAAGTTGAACTTAATAAAATAAACAAGCCTGCATTTGTATGTATCTCAGAGTCATGGCTTCGTGAATCTGAGATAGGTAGTGTGTCTTTAGAAGGCTACCCTTTGATTAGTCATTCTAGTCGATCGCTACATCGAGGTGGAGGCACAGCAATATGGGCAATAAAGGGCCTTGAAGTAAATACAGTTGATTTCAATGAACTATATGCAGAAAAAGATTTTGAATTCTGTGTCTGCGAGAGTAAAATTAACGATGTTTGGCATAAAATAATAACTATATACAGATCCCCAACAGGCAACTTTCAGGTATTCCTCGACAAATACCAGCAACTACTCAATAATATTTTCACAATAGATTCATATATATGGATTACTGGTGATTTCAATATTAATTTCAACATTTCCTCGCCGGAAAGTGAGGAGATTACTAATATAATGGCTCAATTTGGGCTACATAGTATCGTGCATGAAAACACCCGTAATACATCACATAGCAACACAAAAATTGACAATATATTTGTAAATGTGGATGCTAGGGCGTATGTGTCTGACACTCATTTGTCTGATCATAGGATGATTATAGTGCCAGATGACGCAGGGTTCCTACATCCACATTTAATCAAGAAAAACTTCAAGTTCTGTAGAATATATAACAAAAATAATAAAAAACTGTTTGAACAACTTCTCAAAAATGAAACGTGGAAGAACGTGTATGATGTAAATGACATAAACAACAAATATGAAGCGTTAGTAGATACTTTATTGAGTCACTTCAACAGAGCTTTCCCATTAAAAAAAAAATTTCGTAAGTCCACTGAAAAAACGTGGATCTCTGACGAAGTCAAATCTTCAAGTACCCAACTGAAGGATCTACATGAACTACAAAAACTCTACCCAAACCTCCAACCTATATATAAAGAACGAAAACGTGAGCACAAAAATCTAGTTGAAAACTACAGAAAAAAACACTTTGAAAAAATTATTCAAAACTCCTCCAACAAGAGTAAATCCACATGGACAATTATCAACAAACTAAGAAATAAAAATAACCCTACCTTATCCAATTTAGAAATATCGCTTAATGGTGAAACAATACACTCACCTGCTCAAATAGCAAACATTTTCAATAATTTTTTTATTAATGCACCAAAATCTGTGATACAAAATATAAGCCCAGTACATGTCAAACATTATACTGACCCTCTAGTTAGTAATCCACAGAGTATGATACTTCTCGGAGGAGGAAATGTTGAAAATTTTTTCAAAATTAAAAAGTAAATCTAGTACCGGACCTGACGACCTACCAACCAATATTATAAAAGAATTTTGCAACGAACTACTAGCACCAATAACCCATGTCATAAACTTCTCATTTGAATGTGGAACATTTCCAGAAGGCCTGAAAGTTGCAAAAGTAATACCTGTTCACAAAAAGAACTCAAAGAATCACGTAGACAACTACAGACCAATTTCCTTGACGTCAGCAATATCAAAAATTTTTGAATACTGCATGTTAGAAAGACTCGACTCCTTTACTGTGAGATACGGCCTAATACCTAACGAACAACATGGATTTAGGAGAAACAAATCAACAACAACAGCCACTACTGAATTTTACATGTATATCCTTGATGAATTAGACAAAAGAAGGTGTCCAGTTGGTGTCTATTGCGATCTTAGCAAAGCCTTCGACTGCGTCCCACACCCTCGGCTACTCCACAAGCTGTGGGTGCTGGGCATAAGAGGCAGTGCACACAACTGGTTTAAATCCTATCTCACAAATAGAAAACAATATATTGAGATATCTCACAATGAAGGGGACGGAAGTAGCAGTAGGTATTGCTCTGATACTCTGAATGTAGAGGTAGGAGTACCTCAGGGAAGTATTCTTGCACCTGTACTATTCTCTCTCTATGTTGCTGATATTGCAAAACACTTATCCGATTATAAAATAACGATGTACGCAGACGATCTGTCAATATTAATTTCAAGAGAATCCCATGAATCAAACCAAGTAGCTTGTAATAACTTAATGAAAAAAATAGAACAGTGGTTCTCGATAAACTTATTATTCTTAAATTCAAGCAAGACCGAATACTTATTGTTTCATACCAGACAAAAACAAGTACTAAACATCGACATAAGCATAGGTGAAACGAACATAGAGAGAAGTAGCACTGTGAAATTTTTAGGTGTAACAATAACGGACACTCTTGAATGGACCAGTCATATAGATTTTATTATTAAAAAATTGAACACGAAAATTTATCAAATAAGGTGTATACGTTCTTTACTCAACACTGAAGTATTAAAAAACTTCTATTTCGCTGAGGTACAATCTAGTCTACTGTAAGGAATTATACTGTGGGGAGCCTCTCCAGCAGCAAAAAAATTATTTTCAGCCCAAAAAAGATGCATACGTACTATGCTAAATAAAAGTCAAAGCGACTCATGTAGGCAATTATTCTCACATCTCAATATTCTTCCTCTGTGTTGTTTGTATATTCTAGAAGTTGCATGCTATGTTTTTAAAAATAAACATAACTTTCAATGTCACAGGGACTTACACAAGTATGACACAAGAAATGGCGCTGCTCTGTGCACACCTCAAAATTCTCTAAATATAACCCTAAAAGGACCCTTAAGTAATGGTATTAGAATCTTTAACAAAATTCCAACTTACATAAAGGAGCAACCTACCTATTTCAGATTCAAAAAGTCATTAAAAAATTATCTGAGGATTGGACTATATTATAACTTAGACGAGTTCTTCTTATGAGAACTTCTCTGTATAAATTTTATTATGGATAACTGCATTGTTTATCATTGTTATTGTCATTAGTGTTCAATGTTGAATTTTATAGTATTGTATGTATTTATCTTTTCTTTAAAAATGTATTTTTAATATGTCTCACAAACCCATGTAGTTTGCTAAATTTGTATTTGACTTGTTTTATACCTTGTTCTTAGGTCTTTAAACCAATAAATTCTATCTATCTATCTATCATATGAGGCAGTGATCGCTCCATTGAGATGCTTAGTGGAGGATTCTATATCCTCTATTCCTGGGTATAATAACCCTCGGTATTTTGCTCGAGAGGGCTCGCCTGTAGGCGTCCCAGTCGGTGTCTTTGGGATTCCTGTACCAGCTCTCCTCTGAGGAGGGAGCGAAGTCCAGTTTGAATCTGATGTGACGGTGGTCCGATAAGGAAGGTTCCGTCGATACATTCCAATTTTTAATCAGTGGGACCGCAAGTCTGGATCCCAGCATGATATCAATAACCTCCTGCCTCCGTTGAGTGACGAAGGTGGGCGCATTACCTCGATTTATTCTAAATCGGTAGTGTACAGGTACTGTAATAGACTGCTGCCTCTAGGATTGACCCCTGTGCTGCCCCAGCAAATGTGGTGCGCATTGGCGTCACATCCTATAATGAGAGGCAGCCGTCTATTAGTACAAAATTGAACCAACTCCTCAAGTTCAGTTGAGGGTAGTGGTGTTGGCGAGTCATAAGGGAGGTAGACAGAGCCGAAAACAATTTCTACTCTCTCGGTTCCCCTCTTAAGACTCACCTTAATTGTAGCAACATCTCTGGAACAGAGATCGGGAATTGCTGTTGCTTGTATCTCTTTCGAGACATAAATACATGCCCTAGGTATGTTATGCGTGGAGGAGTAAATAACCCCATTCCGGTTGTCTAGGCCCCGAATGGAGCCTTGGCGGACCCAAGGCTCCTGTATGAGGGCTATTTGTGTCTGTCCCACAGCGGCCTGCCTACTCACGATTGCGGAGGGTGGCTCACTGTGTTGCAGATTAATTTGGAGTACTTCTATTTTGCAATTCCGTCGCTTGGGTGGCCCATCTGAGAAGTTGAGCCCTCCTGTGACGGCTGAGGTTGAGGGAGCCCTAGAAGCGGAGCTCCCTTCGTGGGTGGGGTTGGAATTGGGGAAGGCTCCTTGTGAGGAGCCTTCCCCGGTGCCAGGGGAATATGAGGGAGCACCAGAAGCGCACCCTTCGTGGGTGGGGTTGGTAGAGGGGAGGTTGTGGAAGGCCCCTTGAGAGGAGCCTTCCCCGATGAAAAGGGGTAGGAGACTCCAACTTTGGAGCCTCCCTTAATAAGGAATGGGGAGGTCCCTGTGCGGGGACTCTCCCCGGATGAGGTGGGCAGAGAGGATTTCATTTTTTTTTTCCCACAAGTGGATAGGAAGTGTTGTCGGCCCCCGCAGAGCCTGTTACGGGGGCAAGGCTAGATACTATGGGAGATCGCCCGGTTTCCCATAGGCATCGTTTGAGATACCAAGACCCTGGTACCATACAGCCCTCGGCACGATCGCTTACACCTTAGCATGGAGAATGTTTATTGACCTCCCAGTCTAGATCCGCCGCCTTTTGTTGAAACAGTGCCACCTCGGGTAGGTTGAGATTCATCATCACGGTCGGATGATCCTGAACAGTGAGAGGGTAGGGCTGAACCCACATATCACAGTCCGCACCCAGCATGTACCTGCACACACTAAGCACAAACAGTTTGCACTCAGCATGCACAAGCATACAGCGTGCACAAACCGTGCCACGCGGGAAGCGCTGACATCGCATCAACCGAACCTGGCACGTTCTGACCCACCCCGGTGATCTCAATTAAGAGGCCGAGTGGGACATCACATGCCTTGGCACCTCCTACATCTAGTAGTGTGTTTTCTGTACAAAGAAAAGCTGTATGAATTATATCTGGACGATTGCAAAGAATGATTTAGAAAATTAAATATACTAACTGTGCCTTGTTTATGTACAATGTCTTTTGTACATAAAAAATAACCTAAATAAATACATGTCTAGTAATGAAATACATTCATATAATATTAGGAATAAAAATGATATCCACCAAAATTTTTTACGCCTAAAAAAACTGGGGATATCCAGTACATATTATGGAATACAATTTTATAATGCACTGTCTCCAGCAGTAAAACTTTTGAGTGAAACTAAGTTTAAATCCGGATTAAAAAAGTATCTTATTACAAATGCTTTTTATAGTTTTGAAGAATTTTTATTGAGCGATTTATCCCAAATTTAATTAAATAAATCAGTATGCTAATATGTGGTCTCTGATAATTATCTCTATGTTATCTTGTTAATTCATCTGTAATTATTAACTATTGAATGTATATTGTAATTTTAACTGTAGCTCAGTCAACGAAGTACAAAAAAGGCCGATTAGGGGAAATAATTCGTGTAGTCGCCAATTTTTGTATAGTTGTCGGGGGGGTGCCCTGAACAACATACTAAAAGTCCTGACCGGTGGGGGGGTGTGCGGGGGGTGGTGGGTGGTTTAAAGGTCCCCCTTTTCAAGTTTTTCTTGAATAACTCGAAAACTACGACCTCTAGCAAAAAATTGTTCTTATACAAAATTAAACTAGATGAAATGTTGTACAAATAAGTTCATATTCATTTTTTATGTAGGATCAATACTTACGAGATAGAGGTGGTCCAGTCAACGGAGCCCTAAAATGACCAAAATCTCTAATTTGAGTGCTAAGAATGGATTTTGATGAAACCTTGTGCAATGTGTTTGTAATGACATTAATAAAAAAGTTGAAAAACAAATTAGAGTTTGGGTTCTGTAACTTGTAGAATTAGATCAAAAATGAAAAAAAAGAAACAATATACCTTTTTTGGTCTAAAATAAGATGTTTTTACTCTTATGAATTTTTTCTTCGAGATATGGCCACTCAAAAATTCCTAAAAGTGGCGGAGGGGAAATGTTTTTACATTTGTTGAAAAAAAAATCTGAAAAAATTCAGGTGAATGTATCATCGAAATACAAGACTTTTTTTATTTGTAACTTTTGTGTAAAGTGCGTTTTCACCGAGTTTAAAAAAACTACTTAAACTACCCCTGCACAACCTGATGAGATTTTCTCAAATATATGTAAAACAGAAGTAAGTACATAAAAAAACACAAATCAATGACAGAATTTTAATATGCAGTAATAAATATTATTGACATCTGTTTTGAACAAACTTGATATATATATTCAATATTGAAAGCTACATCCTAGGTTGGCCGGTAGATGAAGTCACTTAGAGTTTTTTTATTTTAACAGTCCTGACATTTCTTTATCATTATGTAGATATTATCATACAGCTTTTGTGACATGGAAATTGATTATTTACAGGAGTTTTGAACTGTGGAATGAGTTGGGACAACTTCACAAATTTTGTGCGTGCATGAATGTGCTTTGCATTGATTCCAAAACTTTCAAACCATACGAGAAAGGCATTGAAATTATTGGGCTTTGATATTATGTTGCAAAAACAGTTGTGTTGAAGCCGTTGCTCTGGAACTGGAATTGACAATTCCCAATGCAGCTAGCATCGAGAAATTACTGTAATTTTTATAAATCAACTATAGCCGCTTTTCAATGTCTTGAAATTAATTAATTGCAACTTGGTAGTTTATCACTTTTGTATACTCATTCGAACACATTCTGAATGCTGTTATTTACAAATGGAACTGATTTTTTGACAAGACATTTTGAAAATATATGTATTCACTTGCAATTATATTGAATTATCGCTGAGTTTATATCAGTACATAATCTTGACAGTTAACTAGATATTTTAAAATAAGAGTAATGAATTAATCAATATAGATTGTAAGTTATTAGTGGTAGGTAGATTTATTTTTGATTCTTTAATATGAGCAAAAGATATACATTTATTTTTACAATGAAATACACAGATGGTGTCACAAAAGTTTTCTTGGCTTCTCGTACATACCCCAGATCCCAATTTTATGGACTCCTAATTGCTTACTTTGTCTATTTACCCCCATTTATCTCCGAACTCTTCATCGAAATAAGATAAAAATATAATCTAGTTATAGATAAGTGGATCAAATTTCAAGTCAATATCATAAACTGTTCCAGAGTAATCGTACCCACAAAAAAGTTACAGACTTTTTTTTGCTCAAACTTAATATCTCGACGTTTCTTGACATTCTAAGCCTATTTGAACAAGAAATACAAAACAGAAAGAAAATATCCGCACCTAACTCTTTGAGTACACTTCACCGTACCACTGATTGAACTACAATGAAATTTGTCATCCTTTTTTTTTTTTCACATAATATAAATACGCTAATACGCTGTAATAAAATAAAGTGTATATAGAGATTACTTTAATTAATTGTTACAGTGATGTTTTGGTGATGCCAAAAAAGAACTTTTATTATTATTATTAATTTGTGCATTTTCATATTGAACTTTAATATATCATCGAATCAAAATATCATCAATTTTCTTAAATATTACTATATAAATAATTGAGAGTTTATGGAATTACCAGTCACTTTTAATTATTACACTCACAATTCTTTTTTAATAGGTACCTCATTTGACATAAAGTCGATAGTCTATGATTTTTCATATCAATAAGCAAAACCTACTTTTAATAGTTCTAAAAGAGTTGTTTTTTCAGAAGAAAAAAAGAATGCATTGACAATCTCGAACGCGCAATTTTGCCATTATCTCACCGTCTGATCTCATGAAAGGCAGGGGCGGCTGGTGAAGTTTCAATAATTTTTTTCTCGTCTCTGGCGCATGGGACCCATACGAAATATTAAATATGGGAACTAACATCTAGAGAAGCACTCCTCTAACGACCCGTAAAAAATTTTGAAAAAGCAATTTGCGAAAAATTTTTTCAAAATTCGGTCTTTTTGCTTTTCGTAAAAGTACAACAATAGGTTTTGCAGTTTATGAAAATATTTTCATTATTAACTGAAATACAATGAACTGAAATTTTGTAATTTACAATTTAACAAATTATAAAATTTCAATTCGTTGTATTTCAGTTAGTAATGAAAATATTTTCATAAACTCCAAAACCTATTGTATTTTTATGAAAAGTAAAATGTATATGACAAAAAAAATTTAAATATTTTCAAAAATAATTAAATATTTTTATGATTTAAATCTTTTCCTAATATTTAAATACTACCAAAGTGATTTAAATCACGCAAGAAGCAGTTTAAATCTTTTTCTACTACCGTCTATATACTTAAATGACCTTTGCAACCCTAGCAACACGCTCGATAACGAAAGTAAACATTCGAGTTCCATAGTTGCTAAGGAGTTGCTAGCTACAAAAATAGAACTTTCGTGACCAGGACAGAAAAATTAAAAAAAAAAAACAAATTTTAACGCTTCATAAGTTTGCATATACCTTGCTTTGGATTTCTTGGGGTAAAGCGAGGCACAAGCAATATTGGCTGCTTTTTGTATCCTTTTCACCGTCACGAAACATATTTATTTATTTTAGTTTGAAACCACCAGAAATTAAAATGTTTAACATAACCTCGATGACAGATAGTAATTGTTTCGCTGGCATGGAAACCATTTTCACAGACAGCCTCCTAAACTATAAAATTTATTAAAAACGTCAAATAAATTCATGAAATAATTAGTTTTAAATTATTAAATTCTATAATATCTTTTGGTAGTAAAGAAAAAGATAATACATTACACGATGCGAAAGCCCTTTTAGGTGTTCGGTGTTTTTTTTTAAAGGTCTCGGCTTCGCCTCGACCATTCAAAAATCACCTCACACCTAAAAGTAAACATTCACATTTAGGAATGTAAATAAATATTTCTGGATAAGCAATAACGATTTTTATTCCCAGCATACACTAAGAGGGCAGAGGTTTGTGTTGAGTTGTGATTTGCCGTGCCACTGACTTCTCTATTGGTTTTAACCCCCCTGCTCGCCAATTTTTTTTTAGATATCTTCCACCCGCTCATCAATTTTGAAACACACTTTCTCAAATCATTTAGATCATACCTCATTGATTTAAAACAGCAAACAGTAAAAAATATTTAAATCGTTTGCAAAATGATTTTAAGTATTATAATATAAAAGATTTAAATCTCAAAAAGATTTATAATTTAAATACTTCTTTATAGACAAAAGTATTTTTGATTTAAATCATTTGATAAAAAGGAAAGTATCTTTGATCTTTTATTTAAATCTTTTTTCAAATGATTCGTTGCAGCTCTGGAATCTGCCTGCCAAACATGGCAAAATGGATTCCTCTCTTAGAGGATATTTAATCACAAGTATTTGCAATTGAGAATAATAGTATCATCAACTGGTACAAAAAGATTCATTAATTTCCTAGAAAAATATGTTCTGCAATTTGACTTTAATAATTTTTCACAATAATTTTAGTTCTCTCGTAGTTAGCTTTATAACCCCCGAGGGGTCAACCATGCCCAAGATTTTGTACACCGGATTTCCTCTGTGATGAAGGTTACACAAATTTTCTCGGATTTCCTTCAAATTTCCTCGGATTTCCTTAAGACTTCCACGGATTTCCTTCTGAGTGTACACCAGATTTCTTTCGTGGTTTGCCCCTCGGTGCCAACGGTGATTTTATCATTCATCAGAATTGATCATTTGAAAGGCTTTTTATAGCAATATATAAATTATATGAGGCTGTCCAGCTTCTTGCAAAGTTACCCTTTTGAACTACCCTATACTGCCCTCCTAAGCCAAAAAGACGTATCTCAAGGTTTCACTGTTTTGAGATATAAGGCATGTTTTGAATTTTCGAAATCGCGTCAATATTTTCAAATATTTACTAATTTTTTTTTTTTGTAGTTGTACTAATGTAGAGGTTAATAGTGGTGTAGTTATGAATTTATATTAATTAGGTTACTAGTTTTTTTTACAATGAGATACGTCTAATTGGCTAAATCGCTTAGGTTTTCTCATATTTTTTTAGATACGTCAAACTTTGTTAGCACTTTAAAAATACTTAACGATTGAAATACGTTTATTTCGCTATGGAAATATATAGAAAATAGCTCCAGCTATCTTAAGGTATAAAAATATGCATTTCGGCCAAAACTTGAGATACGTCTTTTTGGCTTAGGACGGCAGTATAAAGGTATTTGCATATTTATTTTAGTGTTCTTTTTTTTTACATTTTCCATAATTTTGTTACTTGCTCAAGTCACCAGATGGAAATAACTTTTGATTATGTTAAAAACCGCATTTGTCAAAATTAGCCTTTTTTGTTGTCTAAATATTCGTTTTTGAGGGCACTTTCCCCTTTTTGATAGTTAATTTTTTTCATACTTTCAAAATTATAAAATTTTGTCATGTTGAGCGTACTTTCGAAATTTGTTGCTGTTGCGCCGCAAGTCGTCGGGCGACGTGAAAAATGTATTTTGGTCAAATTTTTACGTATTTTCCAAAAATATGCTTTGTTTAAAGACGATGTCTTTTTGGATTGAACATTTTTTTGTTGTTTATTGTGGGAAAGTTTCATTTTTATTTTTATCGATTTTCTACAACACAGTAAAAATTTGAGATCGATTCATTGTTCCGTTTTTTAATTAGAGCGAGTTAAACAAAAAAATAATTGTTCTATTTATCCAATAGTTGCCTAGAATGAGAGAGATTATAATTATACGAAAATGCCTTTTACAATATATTAATTAAGTTCTTAAATAATAATAATATACTTTATAAATATCAGTTTGGTTTTCATAGAAGGCTGTCAACACAATTACTAATTATATTTTAGAAAAACTTGACAAAAACCAAAAAGTTTTAGGTATTTTCTTCAATTTTACACATGCCTTTGACATGGTGAACCATAATATTGTGTTACAAAAAACTATGATATAAGGGGGCACGCTTATAATTGGCTATGTTCTTATTTAACAAATAGAACACAAAAAGTTGTTTTAAAATTCAGAACGGAGGAATACCACTCTGACCTGCGGTCACTAGATGTTGGGATCCCACAGAGCCATGTTGGCCTTTTAATATTTTTATTATTTATAAATGATATTAATAAAACCTTGGACTTCGGGCACTCTTAGGCAAAATGCCACTAATTGTACAAAAAATATGGAAAACTACTGCAATAATAATGGCTTATTTCTAAATGTAACAAAATCACAGCTAATTTCATTTACTACGAGGGAAAATAACTGCAGTGTATTAGTCAAAACATCAGATAAATCATTAATACAAGGCCCATCTTTTAAGTTTCTGGGAATAGAAATTGATTGTAACTTATCTTGGTTCCCTCAAAAAAAATTATCAGTCTGCTGTTTCTCAATATGGCAAATGAGATAATTAGTTAACGAACAGACATTACTAGCATATCATGCCTATGTGAACTCAATTCTTAGTTACGGGATCATAAACTGGAGTAATTCACCTAAAATAACAAATGTCTTAATCATGCAGAAAAAAATTACAAGAACGATATGTTTTAAACCTATAGCCTACACTTTTCAAGGAACTGAGTATTTTAACAGTTCTTTCTATATATAATCTACGACACGGAAGCCACATAGTTTCCTCATAGACGTTCTCTTTTGCCAAACAGCTCCTATGTGATGCTTGTAAAAATGTTTAATCACTTACTTACTGGGATAAAAATCATTGAAAATATACATCTATTTAAAAAATCTGTAAAATCATTGTTACTGGAACATAGCTTTTACACAATACACGAATTTTTCTATACTCGGCTTCTCTAGAGACAAATAATATACATCCACTAAAATGACTATGAAATTTGTAATTATTATAAATTAGTTAGTAATTTTAATGGTCTAGTGTTTTTTATTACTATTTTAATTATTATTTATATGTAGTTCCTTTACTGATGCATTCAATGGTTTTTATTATACCATATCAGAATAAAGAATATATTATTATTATTTCTTTTTTTAGTTAAAAACCAGTCACCCTTCTCTGTGGCTCCGACCCTCACAATGGGGAGCTGGTACTACCGGCCACTCACCCCACGCCCGTGGGGTGAATGACTACTGGCCCTGAGCAGCAGATGTAATGAGCCGATGGCATCCTGCATTCTGGCGGCTAAGATCTCTGCCGAATTTCGGCATGCTGGTATGATTCTTAGTTCTGAAAGCAGTGTGTTTCGTTCCACCGAGGGCTCCTATAATCAGGACCACTAGCTTAACAGTATGGTCAGGGTAGAGCCTGCAGAGTTCGAAGAGTAAATCTCGATATTTCGTCCGTTTTTCCTCCTCCTTCAAGACAATGTTAGTCTCCCCGGAAGCTGAGAACTTCACGAGGAGGACTACATCAGGCTTATTGGCTTGTTAGTCCACTCAAATTAGGAAAAAAACCGCCGTTTTAGAGAAAAATTTTGAACAGTAGTTTCTCGGCATAAGTAGTAAGTACTCAACTTTTAGAACATTATTTTGCTTATGTGCAGAAAAAAAAGACATGATTTTTGAGATGTATATATAATATAATATTTTGAGATGCATATATAATATATACACGTTCTTTCGGTTTTTTTTTTTTTTTCATTTAGTCTTCTATATCTCTGAAAGTACGTGTTTCAAAGGTTAAACGGATATAGGTAAACAAGTTCAGAATACAATTTCCTACAAAAAATTTTGAATGCAAATATTACGAAAATCACGAGATTTTAGGGCTAAATGAACATAAATAAACTTGATAAGAATAAGATTTTCTACAAAAAAGCTCCTATACATTTTTCCATTATCCCATTGGTTTTTCCTGAAAAGCTTCTTGAAGAATATATATATAAATTTGCTTTTTCGTGTATTTTTTTTTTTCGTTTACGTCCAAATGAAAAAAAAAATACGTGATCTACCATGACATGCGGAAAATTTAACATTAGGTTGTCCCCACCAAAAGGAGTTAAAAAAATGAAAAATTTTTAAAAAATGACCAAAAAAATTACCTTATTTTTTTGTAGAAATGCGCCGCCAATGACTTTAACTGATCTAACGTAACGCAGTACAACCATATCACTTTATCAGACCTGGGATGGACACTATTGACAGCAAAGTTGTAGGATAGAAATGACTTTTTGGTTTTAATCAAATCACACTACAAAAATACCGAAATAAATTGAAAAGACATTGACCATATGCTGAAAGGACAAGCAGATATACGAGATATTTAGTTAAACCGGTCAATAACACAGCGGTGTCCGGATTGTTCCACCGAAAGCAAAAAACGCGGCAGTTTGATTTCGCTGGTCGGCTTCACTTTTTATGCCAATTAAGGAAATGTAAACAACTCGAATACGTTCTTTCACAAGTAAGTTCGTCGACCTATTCAGGAGTAGGTCAGGACCTACTCAACATCAGTAGTGTATCTTCGCAAATTTACTAATGATTTAATATACTAAATTACCTCAAAACCCTCTAAAATTTTGCAGGGGCTTTCCCACATTAAAGACTAGTACATTATTTTATTTTCCGCATATGGTAGGATCACGCTGTAAATCTCGGAAAGTGCGCATTTTTAAGGCTAAATGAACATTATTAAACTTGTTCAGAATGTGATTTCCTACAAAATAGGTTCTATATATTTAAGAGATATGTGTCAAAATGAAAAAAAAAACACGAAAAAGCAAATATATATATATATATATATATCTATATATATATATATATATATATATATATATATATATATATATATATATATATATATATATATATAATTTTGTTTTATAAACATTTTGTTCAAAATAATAAATGAAGGCACTTCTCTCTTGAGGCATTTTGATGTTTCCTTAATTTATTAACACCCGGTACATCTGATCTAAGATTTTTATATGGTAAATTTATTTTTTCGACAAGAATTTTTTATAAAGAATGACTTTTCGTCGTAAAATCCATAATATAGATGTTTTTCCTCTTGTCAACTCCATCCGGAGACACACTATATGTATATATCTCAAAAATTGTTACTTTTTTTTCTGCGCATAAGCAAAACCTTGTTCTAAAAGTTGAATACTTACTTCCTATGCAGAGAAACTGCTGTTCAGAATTTTTCTCCGCTTTTTTCCTAATTTGAGTGGACTATGTATTTGTCTCACGTTGGGAAACGAATAGTTCCAGTAAATTAGGCACTTCTTGTTTCCAACAACGGACTCAATATCCCCCAGAGTGTAAGGCAGCACTGGTGTCTCGTCTATCCCATACTATGCCTTAAGAGATAATAAAGCACTCGTAATCCTGTGTCGTACCTCTGGATATAGGCCGAGACTGCATATACTGGGCAAGCTGACAGTAAATGCATTAATGTCTCTGGCGCCCTACGGCGGGCATCAAGGACCTCCATACCCATGACACGACTTTGATAGACGAGTGTGTTGAATACACCATCCTGGCACTCCATTATGAATCCCTCGATCCCGGGGCCGGCTGACCTTAGAAGGCAAAGGTCAGCCTTTGAGGGTAAGCTGCGATCTTCTATATTTTTATAGAAGATTCCGTGCAATGGCTTATCCGAATGTAGCTGCAGAAATAGATTAATTTCTGCAGCTTTGACCTGGCCTTTTTGCTGAGCAGGTTCCAACTCGATGACAGAGTCGTGATTAACCCGCTCAGCGTCGAAGATCAGACCGAGTTCATCGCCGGCTCTAGGTGCCTTATTATTATTATTATTATTATTATTATGTGGCATCAGGGGGCCTGCGCTATCTTTTTTTAAAAATTAGATATCAAACAGACATCAATGTATGCAAGTCAATGGTAAGATTTCATCTCTTAAGCCACTTAATCATGGAGTCCCTCAAGGTTCCATTTTAGGCCCAATACTATTCATTATTTATATAAATGACATTTCAAGTTTCTTGAATTTGAATCTATCGGATACGCTGACGACACAACCCTACTGTCAACAAGCATGAGGAACATGCCTAATGAAATGCAATCACAGACCAATGTTTATTTCAAGAACATCAAATTAGGTCTAAACGCAGAAAAATCACAAACTTTATTTTTTAATCTAAACACGCACACAAATCCTATAAAATGTCTTGTCGTTTTTCTAGATAGTAAACTGACTCGGGAAGTGTGAAGTATGCATACCTAATTATAAGTTTGCATACTGATCAACTCTATGGTTGGTTGCTAAGCGAAGCTTAGAATAGTTAAATAATAATAAAAACAATATAATATTGTAATTGTCAGAAAAGTATTTTATAATTTTGTCCAGAAGATAAATGTATGTTTAATCTACAAATAGAACAATAAGTCAAGAAATAGCTTCTCTGTGTATATTCGTAGCTTTTAATAATATAAGAATATAACGACAAATCACTTAAATTTAACATGGTAGCAGAGCGTGGTTGAAGTTACGAGTTTAAGTGAGTACCCTTGTCGAAAGAAAAATGTTGAGTTCTAAGATTGACCCTCTTAAAGGAGAGAACTATAACACTTGGGTAATACAGGCGGAAGCTGTTCTAGTGTGACACAAATTATGGAAATACGTCCAAACTGTGGGTTCTGAAGAAGGAGACAGATTGGCGAGGTCTGAACTCATCCTTATAATCGCTCCTTCAGAGCTTAAACAAATTAAAAAATGCACTACTGCTAAAGCTTTATGGGACAAATTGAAAGACATTTATGCCAGTAAGGGACCTGCCCGTAAGGCATCTCTATTAAAGCAACTGATCTTAACGAAACTAGAAGGGCATGCTGTACACAGCCATCTAAATAAGTTTATAGACATAGTTGACAAACTGGCAGACATGGACGTAACAATCAACGAGAACCTGTTAACAATCTTGATGTTATACTCACCCGAATATGAGAATTTCAGTCGCTATAGAACCGTGGGACACTCTTCCTAAGCCAGATAAGCTAAAAACTAAAATAATTGAAGAATGCGAAGCACATCATAACCAAAACATGACCAATAATGATGAACCTGAATCCTCTATTCAAGAAGAAACACTATATACATCCTGTAAAATTTGCAAACGAAGAGGTAACATCTTCAAAAGTAAGAATCACAAAATTTGTACTAACTGGTGGAAGAAAAACAAAGAGAAGCGTCACAAACACAACAACGATTCTGATAGGAACAATTTTGTTATAAAGTGCCTCCTCACACGTAACGAGAAGTCTGATAGCAGCATTTGGGTCTTGGACAGCGGTTGTACATCGCATATGACATATCGACGAGATTTATTTATGACAATAGAGAGAACATCCAGAAAACTGAACTTCGTAACAGAAGAACACTCTGCAGAGATTAAAGGAATAGGTACAGTCCTCTTTGTATCGAAAAATGGTGATGGCATCGTGCTTACACACCTGCAGAACACGCTGTACGTGCCTAGTCTATGCACCAATTTGATGTCCATCAGTAAGATGACAGATGTTGGCAAATCTATCCTGTTCACCAAGTATAAAGCGACGGTCAAAAATCCAAAAACTGGAATAACTCACCGCATTTAAACAAGGTGGTCTTTACTACATCAAACAGAATAAACATGAGAACAACAATATGGCCAATGAAAATGATGACATAGTTCCAACCACAACAAAGGAAGCGAACTCATCAAACATCTACGACTGGCATAGAAAACTTGGTCACATGAATGTCAAAGATCTGAAACTTGCACTTAAGAACAAGCACGTAGTTGGCTTGAACTTTGATCCTTCCGAAAGTTTGCCTGACTATGAACCCTGCATCCAAGCGAAACTTCATAGAGTACCTGCCTCCCGTGAGAAAACGACTCAACGAACAACAGAAATCGTTCATAGCGACGTATGTGGGCCTATCCAAACACCCACATTAAGCGGAAACCAGTACTTCGTGACTTTTATTGACCACCATAGTCGTCGATACAGTCGAGTTTACATGATTAAAAACAAGAGCGAAGTCTTAGAGAGAAATTTAGAGTTCAAAGAGTTAGCGGAAACGTACACTGGCAACAAAATCAAATTCTTACAATCAGATAATGGCACTGAGTATGTAAACAAAGAGTTTGATGCCTATCTAAAACGTAGCGGGATACAGCGAAGGATCACCGCATCCTACACTCCCAACCAAAACGGAGTTGCTAAACGGAAGAACCGTACCCTTGTGGAGAAAGCGAGAGCAATGATGGTTGATGCGAAGGCACCATTAAAATTCTGGGGTGAAGCAGTTTTTACTGCAAACTACCTATCAAACAGGAGTATAAATAACGCCATTCAGAACCAAACACCATTTGAACTGTGGGAGAAAGCCATGTATTAATTATCTGTATGTGTTCGGTCGCAAGACTTATGTTCTGATGAAAGGATCTAAAGGTCACAAATTTGCACCTAAGGCAATTTCTGGGATGTTTGCGGGTTATTCTGAAACATCCAAAGGTTTCAGAATCGTCATACCTTCAAAGAACAGAACCGTTACATCGAAAGATATTCGTGTAACAGAGACTATGTTCCATGATAAACTGAACAAAAATGGGCTTACAGGTTTTTTTCAACGAAGTAAAGTTTCAACAAGAGCAATGTAAACAAACATCATCGCAGGAAAAGACGCGCAAGCAAGTAGTTATTATGCTAGAAAATGATGACGAAGGAAATAATCAGCAATATGACAGCGATCAAGACGACGATGAAATGTTGCAACAAAATTTGGTCAATAGCATCGAAGACGTTTAACAAGCGGAATTAGCAAATAATGAAAGCGACTACGAATCACTTACCAGTTTTGACAATGTCCTCAAGGATGATGAAGATGTACACATTGCTTATGCCGAAGAAAAAGCTATTGTTCAAGTGAGGTCTTTGAGAGACAGGTCAAATATCAATGCTCCTAAGCGCTATAATGATTATATATTGGCAGCAGCTGAAGAAATCAAAAACCTTCACAAGCCTAAAGAACCTATGACCTTCAAAGAAACAACAAAAAGTCCCGAGAAAGAAAAATGGCAAGAGGCCATGTACAGCGTGATCTACCAAGAAATGCGGAAAATAAAATGGTGTACTAGTCTTCAATGTGGGAAAGCCCCTGCAAAATTTTAGAGGATTCTTAGGTAATTTAGTATATTAAATTATTAGTAAATTTGCGAAGATACACTACTGATGTTGAGTAAGTCCTGACCTACTCCTGACCGAACTTACTTGTGAAAGAACGTATTCGAGTTGTTTACATTTCCTTAATTGGCATAAAAAGTGAAGCCGGCTGGCGATCCAGCGGCAGGGAGCCAACATTGTCGGTACGCTTTGAAGATAATTGGAATTCCAGCGGACCAGTTCACTTTTACGAATGAGTTCAAAGCATGCCGACAAGGCTGGCTCCCTGCCGCCGCATCGTGTGTAGATCCCTCGAGAGCTGCGTTTTTTGTTTTCGGTTGAACAATAGGGACACGCCATGTCATTGACCGGTTTAACTAAATATCTGGTATATCTGCTTCTCGTTTCAGCATGGGGTCAATGTCTTCGATTTATTTCGCTATTTTTGTAGTGTGATTTGATTAAAACCAAAAAGTCACTTCTATCTTATCCAGCTTTGCCGTCAGTAGTGTCAATCCCAAGTCTGATAAAGTGATATGGTTGTACCGCGTTGCGTTAAATTAGTTAGTCATTGGGCGCATTTCTACAAAAAAAGGTCATTTTTTTTTATTTTTCATTTTTTTAACTCCTTTCGGTGGGGACAACCTACTGTTAAATTTTCCGTATGTCATGGTAGATCACGTTGTATAGTGAAATAAAATCACTGAACGACAACGAAACCTGGGAACTGGTTGATCTACCCAAAGGACGAAAAGCCCTGCCTTGCAAATGGGTATATAAAGTAAAAATGAACCCTGATGACTCCATCGAGAGGTATAAAGCCACCTGAGTGGATTACGATAAAACATTCAGTCCAGTGGTTCGTCTGAGCACCGTACGAGCACTGCTTGCCATAGCAGTTCAAGAAAATTTAAAACTACGTAAGTTTGATGTATCAACCGCCTTCCTAAACGGCACAGTAAAGGAAGAAATTTATATGAAACAGCCTGATGGCTATCAGGATGGCACGAAACGAGTCTGCAAGTTGAAATGCAGTGTTGCTGGAACACCTGCATTGCCGACTTCTTAGAAAAATCTGATTTCCAACAGAGTGAAGCGGATCCATGCTTGTATGTTCGAATCAGAGAACAATCGAAAGTCTTTATTGCTCTTTATGTTGACAATGGACAACACAACCACAGCAGGAGACGAGTTTATCGATGAATTGAAAGCAAGATTCAAGATAACAACCAAGCTTGCGTCATACTTCCTTGGAATGGAAATTAACATGCACAAAGACAAAACCATCACACTATCTCAAAAGGCTTACTGAAAGAAAGTTTTAGAAAAATATGGAATGTCCAAGTGTAAATCAGCACCAACGCCCATCATCAAAGAAAATGAGACAAGAGTAGGAGGAACCGCCGATGCGAACTTTCCATACAGACAAGCCGTGGGTGCTTTAGCATATTTATCAGTAGGTACAAGACCTGATATTTCATATGCAGTGGGTGTCGCATCTCGAAACCTCGGAGCACCTACTAAAAAGGATATCATGCTGGTGAAACGTATCTTCCGGTATTTGAAAGGAACCCAACATAATGGGTTGACTTTCACGAAAAAGTCGCCTCCACCGCCAGTGACGCAGATCATGCAGGAGATCAGATTACTGGAAAATCAACATCTGGAATGGTGTGCTTATTATCTGGAGCTGCTACTAATTAGAGAAGCCTGAAGCAAACGACGGCCTCCATCTCCTCGACTGAAGCGGAGATAACAGCAGCTAGTGAGTCTGCACAAGAGATTTTATGGTTGATTCGCCTACTCAACAACCTGATTAAAACTGAGAAACCAGTGTTGAACGTGGACAATGAATCATCTGTGAAACTTGCACATAACCCAAGATACGAATATCACAAACGCACCAAACACATCAAGCTGAAACATTTCTTCATAAGAGAATGTGTTAACAATGGAGACTTTAATGTCAAGCAAGTTTCCTCGGAGCTGCAGTTAGCTGACATGTTGACTAAACCGCTGTTTGGTCCCAGATTGCAAAACTTGAGTTGGGACTGAAGAATTTATCCACAAATTCTTAAATATTTCCAAGGATGTGAAGTATGCATACCTAATTATAAGTTTGCATACTGATCAACTCTATGGTTGGTTGCTAAGCGAAGCTTAGAATAGTTGAATAATAATAAAAACAATATAATATTGTAATTGTCAGAAAAGTATTTTATAATTTTGTCCAGAAGATAAATGTATGTTTAATCTACAAATAAAACAAGTCAAGAAATAGCTTCTCTGTGTATATTCATAGCTTCTAATATACAAGAATATAACAACAAATCACTTAAATTTAACACGAAGCACATTCGGAATACCTACAAAAAAAACTTTCAAGCAGTGTCTATCTGTTATATAATCTTACAAACGTGATAAATCAAAATACAATTCTGCTAGCTTATCATTCCATATTTTATATTGTCATGTCATATGGTATTCTTCTGTGGGGTGGCTCAGCCCATGCTTCCAAAATATTCCGTATCCAAAAGCGAGCGGTACGTTATTACAAACGCCAAATATGATGAAAGCTGTCGACCACTATTTAAAAAGTTAAGAATACGTACCCTAACTAATCAATATATTTATATGTGTTTGAATTATGCTAAAAATTACACAGCTAATGAGATTCTAAACAGAGGAAAAACAAGACTTAACCTTATAATTGCCCCATACCCGTCTTACAAAAAACATAAATTCATTTAGATATGTTTCTATAAAATTATACGATGGAAAAACTGAACACTCCAAAAATTTAAACAAAAAATAAAATTAAGACGTTTAAACAAAAAATAAAATTAAGACATTCCTAAAAGAAAATGTTCTATGAAATTCAAGAATTTATTGACCATTTTAGACTTCCATTTTAATAATTGGTTGTTTGTATTTCAAGGTGTTTTTAGATGTTTCATTGTCTGTTTTATATATTTAAGTGATCTATGTATTGGAAGCATACTTTGTTTTTTATCATGAACTATTTGACGTGTGTATACAGTGTTTCTTTGTCTAACACAAATAAAAATCTATCTATCTATCTATATAATACCTACTTGATAGATTGTTGTGAAATTCAATAGGGTTCTATTCTGATAGTAGATGAAGCGATTAAAAATTTAAGTGAATTCATTAAAAATTGCGACCTGTAGAATGTTTCCGTTCATACATACAGAACAACTGATGGAGATGTATGGCAATTTTGATTAGTAATTTTAGAACTTAATAAAAATTCAAGTTAATTTAAAAATGGTACCAATAGAATAGTCCATTTTCAAATTCCTTGCAGAATTAACCAAATATAAATACTTTTATCAGCAAAACTGAGGGCTGGCATGCTGAGTGAAAATAGAGCTCACACCCAGCTGGAAATGCAATGTTATACCCATATTTCATTCCTCTATTTCATTAACAAAAAAAAAAAAAAAAAAAAAAGAACAATTGATTTTATGTAAACCTAATCAGTTCATTAAACATGCATGTTGTTTTTAGGTGGATAACAGGCAGGTTCCAGTATTGGCTAGATGGCAAAGAGATTATACAATTAAAACGGTATTGCAAGAGCTACGCAGATTAATGACATTGAAAGAAAACATGAAGCTGACGCAGCCTCCTGAAGGCAGCTGCTTTTAGCCCATGTGTCAACAGAACACGTCCCCTTTGTCCTCTGTTGCAACCTGCCCTATAAGTGTGGATACCTGCACAACCCAGTCATGTTGTTTACTCTAGTGGATCCTACTTCCCAGATTACACAATTAATTTACATCAATTTCAATTTGGAAACTTGCAGCAAAGGTTGTAACTACAAAATGTACAGCTTTGTAAGCTATACTGCTAAATTACTTTTAAGTCTTATACATTATTAGGTTTGCTATAAGTTTATAATGTCATGCATTTATAGGCTATACTGCTTATATAATTTATGTTCAAAATAAATGTAGGATATGTTGCCGTTATCTGAGCAGGTTTATTTTATTATAAATGTTGAACAACTTTGTGATTATAAAATATAATCAAATACATACATTTGTATTTATCCTAACTTTTATTATTTTGTATTGTAATAAATATTACACAACATTTATTTATAACACATATTAAATAAAAAGTATGTATCCTTATATAAATGTACAAATTTATTGCAATTATTAAAAAAATACAATTTTGGTCTTGTGAATATGTTTTTCAGAGACTGGAACTTTCTGGATTTAAGAAAATTACTAATATCTTTTGCAGCTTAATCACAATTTGCATTTTAAATTAAAGCAGGAAAGAAATGGAAAAAAAAATTGAGGAAAATGGAGACAGATTAACGTTATCTTGATCAAGTATATCAATAATCTGTTTCCTATGCATGTCTAAAACTGTCTAGCTAAACGGTTTGTTCAAAAACTTTACAATGTCTGCACTAGTGGTACACTACATCGCTGAATGCTTTGATTGATGTTGCACTTATGGCAACACTTTTACTCTAGGTTGATAGCTAGTGTAAAAGTGTAGTGCTCCAAATTACGACCGACTTTTCTGCATTGCACTACACCCATGGTAACGTAAACTAAACTACACTGGTGTACATTTTGCAGGGAGTTTTTGAACAAATCTATTATGATCATCATTAGTAAACACTGCAGCATTGTAAGTTGTGCATAGCCGCGGCAGGGACATCAGATTGACAATATTTATGTATGATTTATGTATTCTGCAATATCTGAATGAATATAGTACAATCAACAAAAATAGTATAAGTCAATTTTTCTTAAAGTGTTCAGGGTATTTGGGGTTTATTCTGAGTATCTGGTTAAGTTGGAGGGGATTGGCGATAGCCGTCATCTTTGTCAAAAGTTCAAACGGAAATATCTCGCAAACCGTTGATAATAATAATATATATTTAATCATCCTTAAATATTGCACAATACAAATGATCAGACTTGTCAATAGAATTACTATAATACATTATTCAAAATTACTAAAAGACAAACAATAAAAGCTAAAAAAAACAGCACTAAAAGTTAAAAACTCCTCGGCAGAATAAAAAGCCTTACTGAGTAACTACATATGTAATTTATGCTTAAGCATCGTGCAGCTTAGTGTATCTACAGCACCCAGTATTTGGATGAACTTATTGTAGCAGGTGATACTAAGATAGACGTGAATTTTGCCTCACTGACAATCTGGAAAAAGGCATGTGTATTTGATTACATGTTCAGGTGTTGTAGTTATGTACAGTGTTGTTCCTTTGAAACTGATTAATTTGTTTTTTTTTATGTTAAGTGCAAGATTAAAAATAAAAGTGATGGTAATTTCAATACGCAAAGTTTATGACAAGGGGTTTACAGTGAGTTTGTAGATGGACATTCATTATACATCTAATTATTCTTTTTTGGACAATAAACACTTTATCAATATGTGCAAAGTTCTCCCAGAATATCAAACCATAGGACAAAATTGATTGTACCAAACCAATGTATGCACACTTTAACACCTCAACAGAAACAGTGTCACAAATTTGTCCCATAACAAAGCAGAATAATATTATCGATGCCATGACAAAACTGATAAGGACTCTTTTTGTTTAGTACTAAATTATCTATAAATTTCTTAACAGACTCATTTTTGTTTACGAGTTACAGCACGTCAAAGTATGTAAAAAGTAGTTTTTGTGAATTATTTCGTAAAATCTTGATCGTCTATTAAAATGTCAATTGGCAATCTTGTAGAGCTCTAAATTCTCTACAATTTAACCTGGATCTGAAAACCCGCCGTTTCCGAGTTACATTCAGTCAAAAAATGTATAAAGTAGGGATTTTCGCTTCTCACAGATTGATCGACAGTGGATAATAATAAGAACAAGGTCTACTTTATATAGTATTTTCGTAAAGGATGCTCCTCAGTTGCCCCTTCAAAGCGATATATATTTTATATCACTCAGAATTCAATTTACTTTTTAAAAACTTGTATTTTTACTTTTACAAAATATTTATATGGTTTGAAGTAGTTACAAAGATTAAATATATACTGACTGCTAATGCTCTCTTGGTCATATCAGAGACTATACGATAAGAATGCTCACTGGCTGTATTAAATGTATTAATAAGTTTAAACCCAGTCAAATCTGAGAATGATGTAGTGTATACCAGTCAATACGAGAAGTCGCATCAAAATTTCTAGAAACCTATCTTTTTAGCTACCGAAATAAAACCACGTGTACCGCGACTTTGCCGTGATTTAGAATTTCTGGTTTGCCTGTTCTTATTTAATTAAAATGTATAAATATCTGAATACACACCGACAACATATTAGAAGTGTGTACAACAGGTTTGACAAAACATTATGCAGGTGTTAATCAAATTAAGTTCTTTTTACTTCCACATCCAGTGGAAGTATAGTAACGACAAAAAAAATTTTAAAAATTTTTATTGTGACGGTGAGAGGTAAACTCTCATATGGTCAGATGCTACTATACGTCGGACAAATGTCACTGACGTATAGCGACTTGCTTTTTTGCAAGTACCAAGAGCGGCGACCTCTAGCCTTAGTGGGCTATACTCACTGTTTATGAGATCGGATTTGAAGGAAACAACTACTCAGCGGGCAAATACCCCGACCTGCATTGAATTACACCTTCAAATCGTGATCAGTAACCAACTATCATTTGTCTGTTCCTAACCAGACATAGACCGGTTTCGAACTTATGTTCTCATCAGTATGCCATAGGTCATGGAACAGACAAATGATAGTGGTCAACTTGCTAGTCTTATACAAACTGAATCAAATGAAGTGACGGTGAGAGGTAAACTCTCATATGGTCAGATGCTACTATACGTTGGACAAATGTCACTGACGTATAGCGACTTGCTTTTTTGTAAGTACCAAGAGTGGCGACCTCTAGCCTTAGTGGGCTATACTCACTGTTTATGAGATCGGATATATATATATATATATATATATAAAATCGGATTTGAAGGAAACAACTACTCAGCGGGCAAATACCCCGACCGGCATTGAATTACACCTTCAAATCGTGATCAGTAACCAACTATCATTTGTCTGTTCCTAACCAGACATAGACCGGTTTCGAACTTATTATGTTCTCATCAGTATGCCAGATGCTACTATACGTCGGATAGTTGGTTACTGATCACGATTTGAAGGTGTAATTCAATGCAGGTCGGGGTATTTGCCCGCTGAGTAGTTGTTTCCTTCAAATCCGATCTCATAAACAGTGAGTATAGCCCACTAAGGCTAGAGGTCGCCGCTCTTGGTACTTGCAAAAAAGCAAGTTGCTATACGTCAGTGACATTTGTCCGACGTATAGTAGCATCTGACCATATGAGAGTTTACCTCTCACCGTCACTTCATTTGATTCAGTTTGTATAAGACTAGCAAGTTGACCACTATCATTTGTCTGTTCCATGACCTATGGCATACTGATGAGAACATAATAAGTTCGAAACCGGTCTATGTCTGGTTAAGAACAGACAAATGATAGTTGGTTACTGATCACGATTTGAAGGTGTAATTCAATGCAGGTCGGGGTATTTGCCCGCTGAGTAGTTGTTTCCTTCAAATCCGATCTCATAAAATTTTTATTGTTCAAATAGGCTTAGAATGTCACGAAACGTTGAGATTTTAAGTTTGAGCGAAAAAAAAATTTCTGTCTGTCTGTCTGTAACTTTTTTTGTGCGCACGTTTACTCTGGAACCGTTTGAGATATTGACTTGAAATTTGGTACACATATGTACTTTAACGAGATAACGAACTAGATTATATTTTCATCTTGTTCCGTCGAAGGGTTGGGGGGGTAAATTGGGGTAAATTTGGGGAAAATAGGTAAATCAAGCAGGTAAGAGTCTATAAAATTGGTATTTAGTATATACAAGAGAAGCTAAGGTCTCAAAAAAAATTTTGGCATTAGCCACCCCCTTACCACCCCCACCCCATTATTAAAGGGGATGAAAAAAAATTGTGATTTAGTGTGTGTACAAGAACCAGAAACCTCAAAATGTTTTTTTACTTCATCCACCCCCACTACCACCCCTTATCACCACCCCCACCCCGCTACCGATGTGGGGTATCGTTTTATGGGTTTTTGGGGTAGAGGATTTCAAATATTATATTATTAAAGTTCCATAAACAATTATTTCCACATACAAAAATTTTTTCGTTGTGAGTGACTTGGAAAAGAATCGATGTGGAAGTAGTGATTCGTTGGGCAGGGGTTTTTACTATCGTAAATAAGAAATAGGTATTTAATGATATATAATAAGTACCTACGGTATTAAAGAAATTCGACTGAAACATCAGTCCTAGTCCTGAATATGTTTTTAACTAGACTGAATAACCAAGCATTATCTGTAAGAAAATGTTTTTCAACCAGTTGTATAAAAAAAAATTAAACCCTGTCGGTGGTTTGAACCTGGGTCCTCTCGGATGCTAGTTCCTAATTTTATTTACAATTTTTTTTTTTTTCTTGAAATGTATAGATTTTAAAAACAAAAGTTATTATGATGTTCATATTTTGTTCTCTACAATGTATTTACGTTTTTTTACCAATATTAATACGTGACCTTTAGTCCAGTCAACGAATGACTTAAGGGTGGTGTAGAGTGCGTGAGCAGGGACCTAAGCAATTACTTTAGAAAGTTGTTCAGGGTGTTTAGGGAGTGAACATACTGAAAGTCCTGACGTCTAGGAGGTGAGCGGGGGGGCAAAGAAAGTCCCACTTTTGGTTTTTCGCTTATAACTCTAAAATGGTGCGACGGAGGGAATAATTTTCTTATACAAAATGAAAGCTCATAAAATTCTCTACAACTTTCATTCTATATACTTTTTTCGAATTCGCTACAGTTTTCGAGCTACACACTCCGGAAGTAAACATTTTCGAAAAACAGGTTTTTTACCTCTTCAACTTTAAGGAAAAGCAAGGTGGGTTTCTCAAAATTGTACTTAAGTCAGAAAACATCAAGGAAGTGGCAGTGATCTTTTACAACCCCTTCTCTACTCAAGGCGAGATTGAAGAGGCTGGGAAGATTTGCTTCCTCAAATGGTATGGGGCACCAGCAAGACAGACCTCCCTCAACCAGTACCACTTCCAGTTGTTCATGAGGTCAGTGGCAATATTAAGCCTGACATCAACTCCCTCCCACCAACTGAAAGTGGAATGAAAAAAAAAGTGATTTTGTGTATGTACAGGAAGCTGAAACCTCAAAATATTTTTTTACTTCATCCACCCCCCACTATCACCCCCACCCCACTACCGATGTGGGGTATCGTTTTATGGGTTTTTGGGGTAGAGGATTTCAAATATTATATTATTAAAGTTCCATAAACAATTATTTTCATATACAAAGTTTTTTCATTGTGAGTGACTTGGATAGAGAATCTGGATGTGGAAGTAGTGATTCCTTGGGCAGCGGTTTTAATCAGTACTTTTAGAAACCCCTTTGTAAACAATTGCATCGTAGTGGATTCAAATGTGTTTGAGATAGGGGACGTCAAAAAAACAATTATTTCAACTAAAAATTTTTATCTGTAAAATGGATCCTCAAATGAAAATAATGTATTTTTCTTTTTTTGTTCAGAATAATATAGTATTAGCTTGAATTGATTTTACAACAAAGTAATTATTTATTTAATAAGGCAAAAATTATAATTCGTACATAGTTGTCTTCAGATTTACTCTACACTCAAAAAATACCGGCGCCTTTGATCTTTACCGTACCATAAAACACGCCGACATTTTTTATACGCAGATAAGTGTGTAGTCAACTATACCTACCATTTTTCTAACAATTAATATTCAGTCTATATATACAAAAGAATACCCTGACTGACTGATTGATCTATCAACGCACAGCTCAAACCGCTGGGTCTAGAAACTTCAAATTTTGCATAGAGGTTCCTCGAATGATGTAGGCAACCACTAAAAAGGGATTCTTCGAAAATCGACCCCAAAGAGGGGATTGAAATTTTAGGCTTTTTCAGAAACGGTTAGACCTAGAAGCGTGAAATTTGACAAAAATACTCTTTATTGGAATCTATTAGACACGAGTAAGACGAAATTTAGAATTTCACTTTTTGAAGGGGTGAAAACTGGGGTGGTAGATGGTTTAAAGCGCACCCGTATTTTTGAAATCGGGTGAGTCATAAACGTGATTATTCGAGCGATGGACTCTTCTGAGGAAATAAGGAGATGCGTATTCGATGGTTTTCAAAAAGAGACCCCCGGACGGGTGAACGGGGAGGGGGGGGGGTTAAGCTTTTCGGAAACTGTTAGACCTAGAAGCATGAAATTTGGCAGAAATACTTTTTATTGGAATCTATTAGGCACAAGACAAAATTTCAATTTTCACTTTTTGAAGGGGTGACAATGGATGTGATAGATGGTTTAAAGCGTATTTTTGAAATCGCGTAAGTCAGAAACGTGATTATTCGACCGAAGGGCTCTTCTGAGAAAATAAGGAGACATGTATTCGGCGGTTTTCATCCCCGAAAGGGTGAACAGGGAGAGGGATGTTTTTAAGCAAGAAATTTGACAGGCCCATGTGCTCTATTGTCGATTAAAATAATTATCCTTTCGTTTAACTCGCTCTAACACAAAAATAGAATAATGAATTGTTATCGAATTGCGATGCGCAGTGGGTTTCCTCGACTGCAATGGATGCGCAGTGGGTTTCTTTGAATGCAATCAATGTGCAGTGGGTTTCCTCGAGTACAATGGATGCGCATGTCCATGTGAAAGTAACAGTGATAAAGTGGTAGAGCAGTTAATTGACTTATTGAGTGGTACAAACTGTGTATTAAATACTGTAATTTACAACAAATTGTGCATAAAAGTGTAGGGTATCCAGTCTGCAAATAGGTTTACCAAGACAGGACAAGATTATATAGATAATTCAATAAAACTGCAATTTGCAGTTAAAAACAAGCATTAATAAAAAGTGGTATACTTTTTGTTTCTTGATAAAGTTTTGAATTTTGATAAGAAATTTAAGTCAGGACCGTACTTAAAAACATTATGGCATGAAGTGTGAAATATGTCTAAAAACTAAAAACCCAAGTAAAGATCTAAAATATCCAGTTTTTCCCTGTGATTCCTGTAGAAGACATATTTGTACAGAATGTTCAGAATTATTTGCCTCAGAAATTAAATGTATGCAGTTACAGAGAAGGCTTCTAAAGTATGCATGTTCCAAATGTAAAAATTATGAAGTGGTGGACTTGCTTTCAAAAACAATTGAAGATAAACAGGCCATTATAGAAGGTAAAGATGACATTATCGCTTTGTTAAAAAATAAAATAGATGCATTAGAAAAGCAAGCTCAGAAGGAGTTCGTGGCTGAAAGTCAAAAGCCACAATTCTCAGATGTTGTTAAAGCAAAACATGAACCAGTTTTAATTGTAAAGCCGACTAATACGCAAGATAGTGGTGAAACTAAGACTGCGATAAAAACATCAATCAATCCTGGGGAAATAGGTGTTAGTGTATCAAGAATTAGGCAAGCGTCCAAAGGATCTGTAATCATTGAGTGTGAAAATCAATCTGATAGAAATTTATTGAAGAACAAAATCACCGAAAAACTTGGAAATGGATATAATGTTGAAGTACCAAAGTTAAGAAGACCTAAAATAAGAGTGGTAAATATAAATAGTGATGAATGTAACACTGAAGATAATGATATATTGGACAAAATTATTAAGCAGAATAAAATAAAAACTGACCAAAGCTTTTATTTAAAAATTATCAAAAAAATAGAAAATAAGAAATACAAAAATACTACGATTGTCTTAGAAGCTGACCCAGAAACTCATACTAATTTACTAAAAAAAGAAAAAATAACAATTGGATGGTCAAGAGGTAGAGTTTTTAATCACTTATATGTAAATCAATGTTTTAATTGTCTGGGTTTTAACCACGTTGCAAAAGACAGTACTAATGCAGCTGCATGTTCTATATGCTCAGAAGATCATAATTATAAGTCATGTAAGTCGAATAATAAAAAGTGTGTGAACTGTGTAAGGGCAAAGACAAAGTTTAACTTGGACTTGGATACCAATCATCTAGCTGTCGATAAAGACTGTCCCTGCTACATTCGAGCTGTAAAGAAACTAAACAGTACAATTGATTATCACGAATAGCAATTAAAAAAATATACTAGTAACTGTAAAGATGATGTTAATCATTTGAGAATCTTTCATCAAAATATTCAGTGCATAAAAAATAAAATTGAATGTTTTGAAATAGAATTAGAGCAGCAACAAATAGATATTACCTGTTTTACTGAACATTGGATGAAAGATTCTGAAGTGGATAAAATCTGCTTAAAAGGATATACATTATCTGAAGCTTTTTGTAGATCAAATTTTAAAAATGGTGGAGTTGTAATGTATCATAAGTCATCACTAAACGCTAATATTAAGGATATCACATTTGTTAACAAAAAATCTTCCGAAATGAACTTTGAAATCGTAGGAATTGAATATAAATTTAACAATAGTATTAACGTAAAGATTTTAACAATTTACAGGTCACCGTCTGCTAATTTAGCTATATTCTTTTCTGAACTTGAAGCGGTATTAAAACATGTATGTGTGGGCAATTCTAAAATAATATTATGTGGCGACTGGAACATAAATTATGCATTGGAATCTGTTGAAAAATTTGAGCTTTGTGATTTACTGCACTCTTATGACATAACATTTCATGTAAATGAACCAACAAGATTTGCTGCCAATTCAAGTATAGATTATATATGTAGTAATTTGGATATTGATAATGTTAAGTGTGATGTAGTAGGAAATGGTCTATCGGATCATACTGCACAAATTTTAAATGTTGAAGTACCAACTGATTTCCCAAAGAGCTTGAATTCTAGGAAATCGAGGCTTTTTACTCATATAAACTATGAAACATTTAAATATTACATAAGCAATGAAAAATGGGAAGAGGTATATGAGGCAGGTAATGTTTACGATGGCTTTGACCAGTTAATTAAGGCACTTTCTTACTATGTTGATATCAGTTTTCCCTTTAAAGAAGTTAGTCTGAATAAAAATAGGAAGGCATGGGTTACCCAAGGAATTATTACTTCATCAAAAAAATTAAAATTATTAGATAAAAGTTTGGGGAAATCTGACAATCCAGACCACATATATTACTATAGGACATATAAAAAAATTTATAAGAAAGTAGTCTCAGCAGCTAAGCGTCTATGTAATGACCAGTTTTATAAGCGGGCTAGTAATAAATCGAAAGCAGCTTGGTCAATCATAAATGAAAATTTGGGGAAAAAAAACAAAGGAGAATTCTATAAAAGAAATCGAAATCGACAATAATATGGAAAGTGATGTAGATAAAATCGTTAATTCTTTTAACCAATACTTCATAAATTTACCAGTAAAGTTAAGGCAAAACTTTGAAAATTCAAACTTTACATCTTTTTCTATAAAACTGCAATACCCAACAATGTTTATTAGACCTGTTTCAGAAACTGAAATTTTTAACATAATAATGGATCTCAAGCAATCAAATTCTTCTGGAGTGGATAATATTAGTGCAAAGATGTTGAAGGTAGTTGCCAACGATATTGTAAAGCCTTTGACTTTCCTAATAAATCGATCTTTATCTGAGGGCATATTCCCTAATAACTTGAAAGCTAAAGTAATACCTTTGCATAAGAAAGGGTCTACAACAATAATTGATAATTATCGTCCAGTTTCTTTACTGTCAACTATTTCAAAAATAATGGAAAGAGTAGTGTATTCTCGAATGATAAACTTTATTAATAAGTTCCACATAATGTCTGATGCTCAACATGGATTTCGAGCTAAAAGGTCCACTCAGACAGCTGTTATGCAATTCCTCGATAAGTTATATGATGCCATAAATAAAAATGAAAAATGTTTTGGAATTTTCATGGATTTAAGCAAGGCATTCGATCTGGTGGATCATGACTTGCTTATTAAAACACTATCCAGATACGGATTTAGAGGAAAAATTAGCAGCTGGCTGCAGTCATATCTTTCAAACCGAAGTCAAATTGTTGAGCTAAATAACATAAAATCAGACGAACTAAATGTATCCTGTGGTGTTCCACAGGGTTCCGTTCTTGGACCACTGCTCTTTTTATTATTTATTAACGATTTACCGAGAACAGTTGATCATGATAATTTGATAATGTTTGCTGATGACAATTCATATCTAAGTACTAGTTCGAATATGTCTAACCTAATAGATATTTCACAAAACAAAATAAAAACTTTTACATCCTGGTTTTATGAAAACAAATTACTTTTAAATGCATCTAAGACTGTATTTATCCATTTCACACCTAGATTATCAAATTACAACATAAGCAGTTTAATAAAAATTAATGGTAAATCACTTGAACAAGTTCAGCATACACGTTTTCTAGGTATTTATATTGATAATGCCCTAAACTGGGAAATACATATTGACCATTTGTGCAGAAAGCTCTCTTCAACATGCTTTGCCTTATACAGATTAAACAAACTTACTAGCACATCAGTTGTTCTTTCCTATTATTATGCTCAGTTTTACTCCCGGGTGAAATATGGCGTCATATTTTGGGGTTCATCTCATTTCTTAGAACGAATATTCAAAATCCAAAAAATGGCAGTAAGAAACATAAAAGGATTAAATAAAACCGTATCTTGTAGAAATGTTTTCAGGGAACTGCATATATTAACAATACCAAGTATATTTATATATGAAAGTCATATTTGTTAAGCAGAATTTACATGAATTTTTATGTAATAATTATAATCATGCCTATGAAACCAGGAAGAAAAATGACTTATCAATACCAGTCCATACACTGTCTATTTTCGAAAAAAGTCCACGATATATGGGTATTAAACTGTATAATAAACTGCCTCAAACAATAAAAGAAATAAATAGCATAAGAACATTTAAAAAAGAAGTTAAAGAATTACTTTTAAATAATGTATATTACAACGTAAGGGAATATTTTGAAACACAGTTTTGAGATATGATGTATTTATTATGTATGTTTAATTATGTAGTCCCAGTAATTATGACCTGACTGTTTAATATTGTTTTATTTATTTTTTTAAATTTTTTGTCTTGCTGTAGTTTGTGTACCTATCTTTTAGTATTTTGTTACCTTCATTTATTTATGTATTTTATTCTTTGAAGTAATCATTTGACGTGTCCGATACCATTTACTGTAATGTGGTCTATGGATAATAAAGATTATTATTATTATTATTATTGGTTTTCCCCAAGTATAATGGATGCGCAGAAGATTTCCTTAAGTGCAATGAATGCGCAGTGAGTTTCCCCGGGTACCATGGATGCGCGGCGAGTTTCCCCGAGTACTATGAATTCGCAGTGGGATTCCCCGAGAACTATGGATGCGCAGAAGTTTTCCTTGAGTGCAATGAATCCGCAATGGGTTTCCCCAGATACCATGGATGCGCAGTGGGTTCTCTCGAGTGTACTTCCTGAGTACTCAGTGAGTATGTAGTACTTCTTTATAAGAATAGTATGTCAATGTTCTTAATTCCAACGCGGACGAAGTCTTCCACGTGAATGAAGTCGTGGGCATCAGCTAGTAAATAATAAATGATAATAAGGTGGCTGTAATAGGAATCCTACAGGTTGTTTAGAACTATATTTAGAAGCAATGCAATAAATAACGTTATGACACCATCCAAATATTCAAATTGCCAATTCGATGATGATAATTTTATTTTTGAGAGCTATCCTACAGAAATTATTGAAGATAAGGAAAATATTTGCCCGCATTTCAGCCTTTCTTCACAGATAGAAAACGTTTCAGAAAATTCATCAAGTTCAAGTGGAAATGACAGAGACCTAGTTTCTAAAGATACTTTGGCAATTGAAAACAGTAGTTTATTTTGCAGGATATTTAGCTCTCAAGGCTATTAAAAAAATTTAAATGTAATACCTACAAATAATGTTTTGCAAAGGAAGGCTCGTTTCTAACCAGGGCCCCCACATGGGAGGGTGAGTAGGTACCACGGCACCCGGGCCCGGTCACTTTAGGGACCCGGTTAGACCAGTAAACGCAACATTCGCTCATTAATTATGAGACCTGGACAAAAAATTGGAGGCGGAGGCCCGCCAGTGAATTTGGTACCGGGGCCCATGATTTGATGTGGGGGGCCTGTTTCTAACCAATAAACATGAACTACTTATATTGCATAAGCAATACGATACAATAAAAACTGTAAATAGTCAAAGAGGTCTTACAATCTCCACAGATAATTCTATTTACATTCATTTATTGTCAAATGTTTGCTAAATACATTATCAACAAGTAATTGTAACTTAGATAAATACGAAAAATAAAATTCTCAAAAAAATAAAAGTAGTCGAACTGATTTAATTCAATTTTTTTCAGCGTAAAAAAATATGTGTCTTAAATAACTTCAACAACGTAAGTTATCCTAAAATTATAAAAAAAATAGCGACATTAATCATGACATTTAAACAGAAATTAATAGACATCTGATGGTAATAATAAAAAAATTACAAATATTTAAAAATGAAAGGTTCCTTGTGGGCGCGTGCCCAGTATAATTATATGATTGACCTGACTAAAATAAAATATGATGAAAGTCATGATTACTGTAAAAACCTTCTCTATAAATACTCTACACCCATTTTTTAAATTTATTTACATAATTTTTTTACAATACAAACAACTTCTAATCTCTAAATTAGTATCAGTAGTTCTCTTCAAAATTAAAAAAAAGGTGACATAATTAGTGGCGGAGCGTTGTTGTTACGGGCCTGGGTTCGAATGGTTTTCCGCGGGCCCCCAATCAAACTTTTCTTGCGGGTCTTTTGAGGAGCCTCTGTAGATCCGCCACTGGACATAATTACAGATTATTCTTCAATATAAGTAAATTACTAGGATTAAACATTTTTATATTTCAATTTTCTTAAATTTCCTTAATGTGTAGGACCTTCCTCTTTATACATTCACACAAATTTAGGTCAACTGGATTTGTTATAAAATAAATGAAATGCGATACTTATTTGTTGACCTAATAAATAAAACACCGCTGCCTAAGGAATCACGACTTCCACATCCACTATGTAGAAATGATTGTTTATGGAAGTTTAATAATATAATATTTGAAATCATGTACCCCAAAAACCCATAAAATGGTATGTCACATCGGTGGTGAGGCTGAATGAAGTGAAAAAATGACTTTGGTTCTTGTACACACACTACATCACAATATTTTTTCACCCCCTTTAATAATGGCAGGGCGGGAGTAGTAACAGAGGTGGCTAATGCCAAAAATTTTTTTGAGACCTTGACTTTTGACTTATATTTACTAAATACCAATTTCATGGATTTTTACTTGCTTGATTCACTTATTTACCCCAATTTACCACTCAACTCTTCATCGCAAAAAGATCAAAATATAATCTGGTGCCAGATCTTGTTAAGATACAAACATGTACCAAATTTCAAGTCAATATCTTAACCCTTTCGCTGCGCAGAGCAGTTTCACGTAATTCTCGTGTAGTGCGCAATAAATTGACCGCTTGCGATTACACGCGCTTGGAGCACGCAGATCCGATATTACGTTACTATTTGATTTGGTTTATTGTATGCATGGTCTATTATTATATATAAAATTGAAAGAAAAACAAAAACCAAGTGCTCTAGTTTCAATAATAATAATTTATTTTTAGAAAATGGTTAAAAACAGTACAAGTAAACATAAACATAAAAACAAAACAACATTCTTATCAAAAATATTAAGGTACAACAGAAACTTGTGTAAGTATATAAAAATGTATTAATAGAACAAATACGCGTGTTAAATTGCTTTGAGCAGTCTGAACCAATTTAAAAACGACAGGCGAGTTAACACGCTTGGAGCACAGTGGGCCCATTTATTTTTCGCGCGTATACACGCTTTGAGCAGTGAAAGGGTTAAACAGTTCCAGAGTAAACGTGCGCACAAAAAAGTTACAGACAGACGGAAATTTGTTTTTGCTCAAACTTAAAATCTCGACGTTTCATGACATTCTAAGCCTATTTGAATAAAAATTTTCAAAAAAAAATTTTGCATTACCCAACTTCCACTGGATGTGGAAGTATATATAATAAATTTGTATTGTCAAACTTATACGAGAAATACTTTGAATTTATTCGGTACATCACTCATATGGTCGTGCAAAATAATATAGTGTACTATTGCCTGTGTATAAAGTGTGTTTTTAACCCTCATGTGATTGTTGTTCTCGAATCTGTTTCACACTCGGGCTATTTTATACTTACTTCATACAAAAATAATTATAATAATATTTATTGTTATGAAATCCAGAAATGAAAAAGTTTCAAATCGACCTACAATTTGAATAATAAATGCTAATAAAGACGTATTATTATTATTATTAATATCTTAAAAGTAGTAACGATCTATGTATTTTCACTAAGCATAGGTACTTCCAGTATAATTAAAAATTGCATTTATTTACTTAACAAAAGTCACTAATAGTCGAAATATAGGCATATTTATCTCTATTCCGACATCAGAATGAAATAATCGACTAGGTATACCTATATTATAATATAATTCTTTAATCTATGAATCGACTAATTCACCCGCGTCGGCCGCCAGAATCAACAAAACTGCTATAATGCTACAATACCGTTTCACATCTACTTGTTCCCAGTTGAGATTCGGCAACAATGTGAAAATGTACAACACGTTTTGGTAGATCACAGGCTGCTGGACGCAAATAAGTGAACACCAGTGACATTTATGTGGTATCAGCAGTATTAATATTTTATTAATACTTTTCCCTATTCATTTGGCTGGTCTATACGTATAGTCTCTGGTCATATTTATAAAGTTTTATTATCAACACAGGCATAAGCTTTCTGGGAATTCATGTTATGCCAGCGTTTCACATGAGAACCTTTTGTTTGTTGAAGTTGTTATGGCTTAGATAAATTATATCACATAACAATATTAATAATAATAAATTTATTCCATAGTACCAAAAAAACCGGCGTAGAACAAAATAGTGTATAATGCAAGTACAAATTAAAGAGTAATTTTACACATTAAAATCATCTCGCTAAGATGCGACAATACAATAAAATATTAAAACAATGTGTATAAATTAAAAGTTTTTGAAGTATAAAGTACATGACACTTATTTATATAATTTTAAAGAGTAGATTGGATGAATTCTGATATATTGTAAAAGTTTTGACGTATTAGGTATTGTTAACCAGATAAGGATATCAAGTTACTTATTAGATTAGATACTTATGTGTTTGAATGGATTAATACAGTTTGTTTACCATATAACAACTCCATTTCTTTTTAAAAAGTCTGTTATTCGCCGACTTTTGGGGGAAAATCGACCATTTCGTCTTCTTCTGTAGGTAGATGGGGTCTTCTTCTCAGCAGGGTGCCAATTCTTCTCAGCATCTCGTTAAGGGTTGTGTCCTTGGATTCCTTACGACCACAGCATCTTTTCCTGTATTTCCAGGCCATGAAGGCGGCGAGGAAACAGATGGGCAGACCAATAACTGTATACATGCTTAGGGAAAAATGTTTAGTTATAAATGGCTCGTTTATTAGTTTGTCTAGGGCTCTAGCGTATTGCTCGAGTTTGTGGTTGGCTATGTCCAGATTTTCTACATTTAGATGATCGAACTGGATAGATTTCAATTTGGGTAGCTGGAGTTTTTTGGGAATGTTACTATAACAGTCATAGGGTATAACCACTGGATGTGAATTGTCTGTAATATTTATGGTATTGCGGCTTTCTACTTGCACTTTTGTTATACCGACAGTCTGGATGTATTCTGTATATTGAATTTTTATTAACACTGGTAATTTTTGTGTCCATTTTATTACAGTTTATGATGATATGAATGGGTTCAGTTCAGAGACAATTATTTGGCTTGTAGTTTCTGAACGTTATAACCTTGTCCATAGACGAGGGAACTTACACAGTTTTCGGGAATTTTTCTGAAGTTTTTCAGTAGCAGCACGGCATGCGAAGCGCATGCCGCGCTGCTGTCGATCGGGTAGGCGTAGAGGTCTGAGCATAGTTTCTTATGGGAATCTAGTTTTTTGCATGTGCTCACTGTACTCAGGTCCTTGGCAGGAATAGTCTGAGAGACGGGGGTTTTAGATTTACGTCATCGCCTTTAAAAGATTTGACCACTTGAAAACATGTCTAACAAGAAGCCAATTGGAGAAAAAATTGTCTGCCAGGGCAAACATGACGCGTTAATTACCAGCGGTCAATTAAAGGGCCATAACTTATTATGTCAATTTACGTCATACCTTTAAGAATAAATTTTGTGTCAAATGATTGCTTGTAAGGAATAAAATGTAGGAAAAATTGTCTGCCAGGTTGCAACTGTAGCGAACCTGGTGGCAGACACGTTCAAACTAATTAAAAATGTACGTCAATTTACGTCATCTCTTTAAAGTCCAAATTTGCACAGAAAAATTCTTATAATTATTGTTTACGAAGAATTTATATTATAGCAGACAAAATTTTCGAAAGATTGTTTGCTGGCAGACAGGCCCGTACTGCAGGTAATTTATATAAGATAATTAGAATTATGTACTACTCACATTATAATTTTATTCTCAGTAGATTTTAATAGTTGCCCGAAATATTTTCCTTTCATCACATTTAGCAAAACTATTAGTTGATTTACAAATTGATGGATATGGCTTTAAAAGTATATTTGATATTCCTAAACACAAATAGTTATGATAAACAATAAAGTATTGGAATGTAATTATAAAATATATTAATAATATTAAAATGTAAAAATAAATATAAACTTCTTTAGATCAAAACTACGGAAAATAAACTGTTAAAACTTTTCCGAAACAATTTTTCACTGTCTCATCACCACTGTCCAACTGGTCATCTTCTAGAAATAATGTAATAATTAGGGAAGTATGTAGGTATTTGAGTTTGTTAAATTCTTACCTTCTTCAGCTTCGATTTCTTCCTCATTACCCATCACATCTGCTACTGTTGAAGGTGCCTGATCACCTTCATACCACAAGAGGGTTAACTTTCCACTTTCCTCTAGGCACCACCCACATTCTTCCGGTACTAGCTCTGTAGGTATTTGCTTGTCAGCATTGCACCAAAGTGTTGACACAAATTGGGTTATTTTTATTTTTTGTATCAGAACTTGATAACAATAAGGGGGTATCTTATTATGATCAAAACTCTTCAGGTGTTTTTAAAAATTTCTCATTATCTTTTTTTGGCATGTAATTTCTGCAAAAAAGTATCTCCCTAGCTTCATTTACTGACAATGTTGACTTTACACTATACATAAAACATACATATTCTTGAATATCATTAACTCTTCTGTCAAGACCTTCACCTTCTCCCAATAGTTGTTGGAAAGCCCTTTGAAATTTCTTAGAGTTCTGCAGAATATTAAACGGCACTTTCTTCCCTCTTTTGAAAAATGCAGCTGTATAGTCACATCCAGTGAAGGAATGAAAACGGAAGTGTTCTACATAGTGTTACACCTAGCATTTCAAATAATGTATGCACTGCAATGTATCGCAGATTGTTGTTTCTTATTGTACCAACTTGCATCCATATCTTTGAAATTTATAGTAGTTTGCTAAAACAATGACCAACACATCAGTGTCTGCTGTTCTTACAACAATATTAGCGGTTTCTTCTTACAATCTTACTTATATGGAAAGCTATCCGCAATCCGCTTCTTCATGAAGACAATAAACGTCTTCTTCTTCGGAGCAATTTTTTTTCCATTTACTAATTTAATGGAGTAACAAATGTTTTTGTCTGTAATATAAATGGTTTTATTTTTTACAAATTCAGGCAATTCTTCAGAACTCCAATGTAGAATCAGAAAATCAACAAGGGCTTCTTTGAACTTGCTACTTCTTGATTTATTGAAATCCACCAGTCTGACTTCACATTTATTTTTTTTTGTTAGCACGATAACTCAAGAGTGAAAAGTCCGATCGGACTGAAACTTGGACACTAAGTTAGTGTTAGCTAGTGGAATAACCCTATTGCTTTTGAACAAAATTGATTGATACATAGAAAGTTATGAAATATCTTACGAAAGAAAAAAAAATACATGAAAAGTGTTGTAACATTTGATAAGGGCCCAAAATACTGCATAATATAATATACTGACCAATGTTTCGCTAATCGCGAGAGCATAGTCAAGGGATGATTAAAATTGGAAATATAGCAATTATACCTAAAAAATTAACTTATTTTCAAAAAAAAAAAACTGCGAAGAGTATACTATAGAATGTTCAACAATTATATAAAAAATCCGGCCAAGACAGACACATTGCTTTGAATCCACAAATACAAATACTACTTTATAATATACATTGGTAGATAAAGATAGGTATTTAGGTAAATTATGCTGGCTAGTGCTGGTACGCTATTAGAGGGGTGATCTGCCGCAGTTTAATCGTCCGAAAATTTTATCTGCAGTGACATTTGTTGTTTATGCATAAATAAAGCTATTTTTCTATGCAAGTTTCATCCTTAAAGGAATGACGTGTATTCTTTTGGCTTTTTGAGCATATCTGCCGCCACGTTCCCTTCAGCTGTCACGTGACACAATTTTTTCTACATTTTATTCCTTAAAAGAAATTATTTGCCACAAAATTTATTCTTAAAGGTATGACGTAAATTGACATAGAAAATGACGACCACTTCATGGGCCATCCCTAATTAACGCGTCAACTGTTCGTCGGCAGACAATTTTTTCTCTAAATGACTCTTTTTTAGATATATTTTAAGAGGGTTAAACCATGTAAAGGCGAGGACGTAAACATTTTCCCCCTAGCTCTCGGATTAGAATATACATTAGCGAATCATCGTTATGCCCAATGAATGTTTGTGAGAATGACAAAACGTGGTGTAGGCCAGTTCCGTTGTCTAGTATCGGGATAGGGTACAAATGATACAGGGTGTAGAGTTCTTGTTTTACTAGTGGTATTCTTAGAACGAAAACAAGATCTGATTTTGACTGAAAGGCTTCTAGTTCGATAATTTCTAGGTATTGGGGAATTTCTGAATATTTAACCGGTAGGGGTAGGTTATTTTTTACTAGATTTTGAGAGATTTCCTGAAGTGCAGTAGTCAAACTTTCGGGTGAAATAATTGAAGAGTGTATTATTTTCAGACGAGCAAAGGTGATTACGTTTAAAGTGTCATCAAGGTTGCTCACCTTGTTATTGGATGTGATGCAAATTCCCACCATATGGCATGGGGCAGCACAGACATTAACCAAAGAGGTGAGTCACTTTTTGAATACATACTAGGTGAAGGGCTAATTGTGAATAACATTGGAACGGAACCAACCTTTGTCACTAGAAATAGAAGAGAGGTACTGGATTTAACAATCAGCTCAAGCTTTGTGAGCAACAAGATTACTGATTGGAAAGTATCCTCTGAACCCTCGTGTTCAGATCACAGACACATTCTATTTAACATAGAAACTGGACCAAGACCTGTGGTGACATACAGAGATCCTAGGTGTACTAACTGGAGTGGGTATAAACAATCCCTCCAGGCACACCTTCAATCCACTCTCACCACAATCAGGAATCGTGATGAAATATAAATTGCGGCGGAACAGACCCGGAGCGCAATTATTTCAGCATATCATGATAACTCTCGATAACTCTCCACTAAAAACGAAAAAAGACAACAGAGGGGCATCTTGGAGGAACAAAAAATTAGATAAAATGAGAAAAGAAGTTCGACGCCTCTGTAATCGAGCTAAAGATTCGGGCAACTGGGAACAATATAGATCTGCGCTAACGGACTATAATAAAGAAATCAGAAGGACAAAAAGGGAATCTTGGAGGAGGTTCTGCGAGAGTATTACTGACTTACCTAGCAGCACTAGAATCCACAAGATCATTTCCAGAGAGCCGGCAAGAGAATTTGGTATGGTAAAACGTCCAGATGGCTCATTTGCTGAATCTGGAAAGGAAACCCTTGAACTCCTTACACTGAACCACTTCCCAGGGAGTTCGATCCTGGATAACCAACAACCACCACCATCGAGAGACCGAACCAAACGACCTCACAAAGACGACTGGCTGGTGGCCAAAAAGGTTATCACAGCACCAGCGATTGAATGGGCGATCAAATCTTTTCAACCATTCAAATCGCCTGGTGAGGATGGCATTTTTCCAGCGCTGCTACAAAACGGACTGGAAATACTGCTACCTTTCCTCATCAGACTATACAGAGCTGGTCTGGTATGGAACTATATCCCATCCAGTTGGGCGGCGGTAAAAGTGGTATATATACCAAAAGTGGGTCGGACAGAACCAGACCCCAAATCGCTAAGACCCATCAGCCTGACATCATTTCTGTTGAAAGGCCTAGAAAAGGTTCTGGATGGACATATCAGGGGAAACATCCTGAGCACCTATCCTCTGAATGTTCACCAGTATGCCTATCAATCCGGCAAATCAACAGAACTAGCACTAAATAACCTGGTCGGGAAAATCACACAATCTCTTGAGGAAAAAGAGATTGCGGTGGCAGCATTCCTTGACATCGAAGGAGCATTCAACAATGCATTGCCCAACTCCCTATATACAGCTGCGGCTGCTAGAGGAGTTGAGCTAACTATAACTGGCTGGATTCAAGCTATGCTTGAAAACAGAATCATAACGACTTCTCTACAGGGAGAAACGGTCAGATTCAGGGCCGCAAGAGGTGCCCACAAGGCGGGGTTCTTTCCCCCCTTTTATGGTCACTGCTTGTGGATGATCTGCTGGCCATACTCTCTCTGTGGGAAGCCGAGATTCAAGCATATGCGGACGATCTAGTCATTATGGTTAGAGGAAAATCTAATACCCTTCAAGAGGTGCTAAATACAGTCCATATTTGGTGTGAGAGGGAGCAGATGACTGTGAACCCCCACAAAACTGTAATAGTACCCTTCACCAGAAAAAGGAGGCTGAACAATTTAGTGCCGCCCTCCTTGGCAGGTGAAACTATTCCATTTGCGGGGGAAGTGAAATACCTAGGGGTTACACTAGATAAATCACTCAACTGGAACTCCCATCTGGAAAAGGTAATCCACAAGGCGCGACTCTCCTTGTGGACATGTCGCAGAATTTGTGGAAAAACCTGGGGTATAGGTCCCCAACAGATATACTGGCTATACGTTACGGTCATAAGACCAATGGTAGCGTATGCCTCCATAGTTTGGTGGTCGAAAGGGCTACAACAAATGACCAAAGCCAAACTCTCTGGTCTACAGAGACAAGCATGTCTGGCAGTAACTGGTGCGGTAAGTACCACACCGTCAGCACCTCTGGAAATCCTCCTGGATCTACCTCCTCTCCACATCTACTTGGAGAGAGAGGCCAGGTGGGCAACATACAGACTTCAACAAGCGGTAAATAATATGCCGCAGGCTAGCATCATGGAACGCAACAGGCTGTCAGATGGCATGGAGTGTCATGGCATCCTGGGAATGATTTCAGATGTGATGCCTACCGCGACCAACTATGAACTGCCTTTTACCGTCCTTTTTCCTGGAAGAGACGAATGGGATCGGAACAAAACTGACCTATAAAGAGCAGACATCTGGTTTACAGACGGCTCCAAAACCCCTGAGGGAGTTGGAGCTGGAGCATACAGTCGCAACCCAAAGGTAAGAATCACTTCGAGCCTGGGTAATCATGCGACTGTCGTTCAGGCAGAAGTTCATGCCATTGAACTGTGTACAAGGAGGCTTGAGCAAATGCATCCTAGACACAGATCAATAAAAATATTTTCAGACAGCCAAGCAGCTCTTAAAGCTCTTGGCTCACATCGCTGCAATTCTAAATTGGTCTGGAACTGCCAAAAGGCTCTAGCCCGATTGGGCAGATACAACAAATTAACTCTGGTCTGGATACCGAGCCATTCTGGCTTGGAGGGCAACGAAGTAGCAGGGGAGGTGCGGTATCAAAATTTATCGGACCGGAGCCAGTGCTTGGCATATCGGCAAGCACTGCGAAAACCACCATCTTGGCCTGGACTGAGGGGAAAATCCTCCAGTACTGGCAAGAACTACCAGAATTAGTTCATTCAAAGGAGTTCATCACATACCCTTTGAAATCAAGAACTAAAAAACTATTAGAGTTAAATAGGTTACACCTAAGAACTCTAGTTGGCCTATACACTGGGCACTGCAGACTTAACCACCACCTACACAGACTCGGAATAGTGAACAACGCTGAATGCCGACTGTGTCTGGAGGAGGATGAAACGGCAGCGCACATTTTATGTACCTGTCCTGCTGCAGAAAGAACCAGATTCTCACTTTTTGGCAAAGGGCAACTGCTGCCAGAGGATCTGGACAACCTCTCACCCAATAAGGTAGTCGACTTTATCAAAAAGCTGAACCTATTGGGTGAAATATAATTAGGAGTGAGCCACAATGGACCAGATGGTCGCGGTGGAGGGTCCGTTACTAGCCCACTCACATATCAACCTAACAGAACCCTAACCTAAGGTTGCTCTGGAGGTACAAGTAACTTTCAGTCAGCTTTTCACGTTTCGATAAATTTTAGTTTTTGAACCAGTGCAACTCTATCATTTACTTTATGCAATCCAATTTGAATATTTTATCTTCGTTAAATGTTACTATATTAATTTGCTACGGAAGCTTACCGAGGCCACGGCAAAAAAAAATTGTTGAAATTTTGACTTATTATCTTGAAATTTCAAGGTCTAGGATTAGGCCAGGAAACGAAGACATTAATTCGGAAATAAATAGTGCTGAACGAATTATTATTTTAAGTTGGAGGGTTGACTCTTAGAAGTAACATACCAAAAGTCCCCAGCCGTGGGCCTCGTGCATTAGGCGGGAGGGGGGTGGAAACGGTCGGTTTGTAGGTTTTTCATTATTATCTCGAAAACAGCATCCTAGCGAAAAGGTCATTCTATACAACATGAAAGTAAATTAAATTGTCTACAAAAAAGATTCTATTCATTTTTTCGCTAGGGGCAGTAGTTAAGGGTGTACGTGACTTTGAAAATGCGAATAGCTGGAAAAACTGTGTATTGTGGGAGGTAACAAGTAGAAAATTTTATAATATCACAAGTATTTACAAGGCCATATTAAGTAATTGGTCGAGGTCATCGTCAAGATCATCATCGTCGTCGCCGTTGATGCTGACGATTGGATGGCCGTTGGTACACGAAGCGCGGCAACTGCTTCACACAAGCGAGCAGGGTATGCCTGCTTTGCGGCACCCGCAACCAGTTGTGCACCCGCAAAATATATTATGTAGGACGGATTCTGGCACAACTGGGTCCGTGCTTGTGACAGGAAGCCATCCGACCCCCTCATCCATCCAAGCAGTTGGCTCCTGCTGCTGATCTCCATACAGCCATTGCTGAATCTGCAAACAATAATTCGTCCTTTGTCTAAGCACAATACAAAACATAAGTTAATGTAAACAAGCATATATTGATACAAACCTGCAAAGGAACTCTAAGGGAGTGTTGATGAGCAGCCGCTCTGGTGGGTGAAGTGCCGCAAAATCAGGCTTTGGCTTTATCAAGGCTTTAACAAAGGCCTGGTGTCGTACCCGGTTCAGGTCTGCTCCTTGTGGGGCCTGGTACAATGCCAAAAAAAGCTGCTGTCCTGCATCAGCTACCATGTCCTGTGTTGCTGAGGATTCACAGAAGACTTTGTAGATGTCTGTGACCTGCTCCTCGGCCTTCAAAAATACTTTCACCACACCTCCCTTGCTCTTGTTGTGAATAGCGGAGGTAGTATCACAACCTCTGAACGAATGGAGCAACAGAATGGCCTTCGCAAATGGCTCCATAAGTTCAGCATTTGTGATACTACCTCCGCTATTCACAACAAGAGTAAGGGAGGTGTGGTGAAAGTATTTTTGAAGGCCGAGGAGCAGGTCACAGACATCTACAAAGTCTTCTGTGATCCCTCAGCAACACACGACATGGAAGCTGATGCAGAACAGCAGCTTTTTTTGGCATTGTACCAGGCCCCACAAGGAGCAGACCTGAACCCGGGTATGACACCAGGCCTTTGTTAAAGCCTTGACAAAGCCAAAGTCTGATATTGCGGCACCCATCAGAGCGGCTGCTCGCCAACACTCCCTTAGAGTTCTTTTGCAGGTTTGTATCAATATATGCTTGTTTACATTAACTAATGTTTTGTATTGTGCTTAGACAAGATTGTGTCACATTTTTTTTTTTAACTACGAAGGACGAATTATTGTTTGCAGATTCAGCAATGGCTGAATAGAGATCAGCAGCAGGAGCCAACTGCATGGGGATGGATGAGGAGATCCGATGGCTCCTTACCCCCGGCACAAGCACGGACCCAGTTGCGCCAGAATCCGTCCTACACAACATATTTTGCGGGTGCACAACTGGGTGCGGGGGCCGTTGCGGGTGCCGCAAAGCAGGCATACCCTGCTCGCTTGTGTGCAGCAGTTACCGCGCTTCGTGTAACAACAATCGTCACCATCAACGGCGACGACGATGATGATGATCTTGACGATGAACTCGACCAATTGCTTAATATGACCTTGTAAATACTTGTAATATTATGAAATTTTCTACTTGTTAAGCATAACCTCCCACAATACACAGTTTTTCTAGCTATTCACATTTTCAAACTCACGTATACCCTTAACTACTGCCCCTAGCGAAAAAATGAATAGAATCTTTTTTTGTAGACAATTTAATTTATTTTTATTTTGTATAGAATGATCTTTACGCTAGGATGGTTAGTTTTCGAGATAATAATGAAAAACCTACAAACCGACCCCGACCCGCCTAACGCATGAGGCCCACGGCTGAGGACTTTTGGTATGTTACTTCTAGGGGTCAACCCTACAACTTAAAATAATAATCCGTTGAGCACTATTTACTTCCGAATTGGGTGATTTTTCGGTCTTCGTTATCTGTACTAGATAGATTTGAGGTGCCAAAATTTGGGGGTTGAGAACTTTGTTGTCTCTGACGGCAATCACTAACGACGTGTCCTGTGCTTTTGCAAAATGAGCAAAGTCTTGCAGGTAAGGGGAAGTTTGGGTTGCGCATGGGAGGGATAGCACTATTGTTGCGATTAGTCTTTTGCGTTTCAAAGTAGTTTAATTGGAGTTTTTTTTTTTTGAACTCTTGTTATTGGTTTTAGCATATCCTCGGGGTGGCTTGCCCTGACAATATACACGAGTTTGGGTTCTAGTCTAGTCCCATGAGTAGAGTGTTCAAAACCACACCTTCAGTTAATTGGGTTTGAGCTTGTTTTTGTGCCGCTGTTTATGAACGGAAGCATGCTTCGTGGGTTTGTAAGCACGCAATAAACGTAAGCGGAGATTCACCGGGAAGCTGTTGCATTCTTTGTAAATCCTGTATTAACGAGGTTAGGTCTCTACTATTTCTGAAATGATTTTCTAAAAGAGTCTTAATTTCTTCCCAATGAGTGGGATTTCTAGAGTTCACTAGTTCAGCTGCACCACCTTTTAATTTGTTTTTATATGAATGGTTAAAAGTATCACTTGATTACCAATTGACATGCCATAAGCAGTTCTGCATGAATTTAAAAATGTATTTAAATTTATTTGATTACCGTCATATTCGGGAATAATTGAAAATACTTCTCTTAATTTAAATGGTTCAACAGCTTCTGGTTGAGGTGCAATTTGTTGTTGTGGCTCTGGCTGTTGTGGGTATTGCTGTTGTTGGTGAGCCATATTTCTAGTAATTACTGGCATAAACTAATTTGAATTTGGAAAACTTAGACTTATTTTACTTATAGGGTAAGGTCAACAGAACTGTTCTTTCCACGGACAATATGCACAAGAAATGTGAGAATGATTCAATAAGTACTTACACGTAAATCTTCATTTATAGACGTTGGTCCTTTTTTGATTAAGGGATTGGAATCTGCCACCCGTCGTCAATGGTCTCCTTGTTCCGGCGAAAAGGGCCTCCTGAAGTTAAATAAATAAATACATTTATTTTCCCAAATGGGCCAAAAAAAGTTTAGGCCCTTATTCTTCGGGAAAGTTTTCGTCAGTTAGGCTTTTCTTCCAGGCGTTATTACCAATCCTACCGACTGCGCCACTTTTATATCACTCAGAATTCAATTCACTTTTTAAAAACTTTTATTTTTACTTTTACAAAATATGTATATGGTTATATATGGTTTGATGTAGTTGTTACAAAGATTAAATATATACTGACTGCTAATGCGTCTCTTGGTCATATTTATAATGTTTTATTATCAACACAGGCATAAGCATTCTGGGAATTTATGCTATGCCAGCTGTTTTTCGAAAGAAAGTCTTTCTTCACAATTTCTTTTGTTTGTTTTATATATACGATTCACATTGAAAATTTCGATTTTGTTGTACAGGGTGCGCAAAAATATAAAAATATAAATTTTCAAAATTAATAATTTTTAAATAAATTTGTTTTCATGTTACTAATATATTTGAAATTAAAAATTATATTGATTATTATTTTGTAAAGACTATGTATTACCTACAATGAAACGTTGTTTGTAACTATTATTAAGAAATTTAGGTATAAAGGTGTTTTAAAGTTTTTTGATTGAGGTCCTATCTTAATTGAATTAACTTATTATTTTTTTCTCTCACTTTGTGAATATAAATCAAGATTGTTGCTATGAAATAATGCCTAGGCGACATTATTGTTTGTTAACGTTTATTTGTCAACTAATATCTTAGTAACAATAACTAACATGAAAAAAAATATTTGGCTTTTTGATTACTCCTTTTAAGCTCTTTAGTTTTATCGCTAAGTTTGATTTAAAAATTATTAATTTTGAAAGTGCAGCCAACTTTTTTTTTGGGGACATGTCTAAAATTGTTCCTTAGGCTTTAATCTTTATGAAAAACATTGTCCCCGTGGACACTTGGGGTGGGCTCCGGTAGTAATAAATAAATCATAGATAAACATATGCTTCAGTATTCCTAAATAGATTGTGTGCGGAAGGAAGCGACATTTATATAGGGACAAACCACATTATTGAATTCTCATGAGTTTTATAATAGCCCATAATTTTTTATTTCATTTTAGCTCAAAGTATAAGGTAAATTAAATAACTGCATAACAATACATAACCTCAAACAATTGTTATTTACATTACTAGAGGCAAAAGTTTACTTTTAGGTGTGTACTTTTGAATGGTCGAGGCAAAGCCGAGACCTTTCAAAAATCACCGAACACCTGAAAGGGCTTTTGCATTGTGTAATGTATTATATTTTTTCTACTACCGAAAGATATTATGGGATTTAATAATTTAAAACTAATTATTTCATGAAATTGTTTGACATTTTTAATAAATTTTATAGTTTAGTAGGCTGTCTGTGAACATTGCTTCCATGCCAACGAAACAATTCCGTCATCATAATCTGTCATCGAGGTTATGTTAAACATTTTAATTTTTGGTGATTTCAAACTAAAATAAACAAATATATTTGGTGGTGATGAAAATAGGATACAAGAAGCAGCCAATATTGTTTGTACCTCACTTTACCCCAAGAAATCCAAGGCAAGGTATATGCAAACTTATGAAGTGTTAAAATTTGTTTTTTTTATTTTTCTGTCATGGCCACGAAAGTTCTACTTTCATAGCTAGCAACGCCTTAGCAACCAGGTTACTCGAATGTTTATTTTTTTTAAAATTTTTTTATTGGAAAGTAATTATTATTTCATTTACTGTGAGAATACCATCGTATTACTTAAAATAATGGTATGCTTGCATTAGAATGCGGTTTCCTTCTATACAGGTAGGTAGTTTGACGGTGTAGGACAAAATAAAAATAGCCAAATATTTTAATTTATCGTCTTTATCAGGATTTATATCATTTAAGACAATAAATCAAAACACTGGTTATTATAGCACTATTTGAGGTTTTTTATTTTGACAGCGCTAAATATTCGATATCATCATTTATATAATATGAGTGTTAATTTATATGATAAATATTCGAAATCATTCATATGTGAAAGATGATTTCGAATATTTAGCGCTGTCAAAATAAAAGACCTCTAATAATGCTATAATAGCCATTGTTTTGATTTATGGTCTTAAATGTTGATAAAGACAATAAATTAAAATAATTCTTTTTGAAAATTTTTATTTTGTCCTACACCGTCATACTATCTACATGTATAGAAGAAAACCGCATTCTAATGCAAGCATACATTCACTTTAAGTAATACGATAGTATTCTCACAGTAAATGAAATAATTACTCGTTTCAAATAAAAAAAAAGGTTAAAAAATAACATCTATTTGCTTTGAAAATTAAATTTGATTGAATTAATTCCATGATGCATTCACTTCAATAATTTACTTATTCAAATAAATAGAACCAATATTTCATGCAAGCATACATTTATTTGGATTAAAACAACGTTCATTTCAAACTACTGAAAATATTTGTTTAGTTTGAATAAAGACAGTTTAAAAGTAAAATCATAATACTGCTGTTTTAAAAATTCAATGTATTTTATTTAATTAGAGAATACAATCAGAAGAAGGCATCAGATATATTTAATTTAAAACAAATTATTTTCTTAAATCAAACATTTATATCTCAAAACATTGCAAATCGTTTATATTAAAGAAAAGGTAAATTTGATTTGTAAACAAATATTTTTCTTGTTTAAAGAATATATTTATTTGCGTATATATGAAACAATGACTTATTTCGATTAAATACGTTTTATTTTATTTAAATAATTTCTTCTTTCTGTGTATTTATCTGGTGGATTTGTAAGTGAAAATACCGATTTCTTGCTTAACTTCAGGATAAAATTTATTCTACAGAATAAATATCACTATTTATAGATGAAAGTACCGGACCTAAAGGAGTTAATAAAATAATTGAGTATTTCTTTAAAAATACTTTATTTTATCACTTGCCATTCACACAGTCTGTTCAAACGAGTAAATATCATAAATAAAGTCTAGAAAAGTACAGTTCTTTACAACCAACATAAATATATACATCATAAAATATTGAAAAAATCAAAAATTTGTCTTAATATTAGTAAGTAGAAATAATAACACAAAAACATGTAAATCGACAAAGTGTGACTATATTGTTTTCTCTATATGAAAAGCTTTTAAATCTTCAAAAGTTAAAGGAAAATAATCAATCCTTATGTCAGTTAAAACGTCAAATGTCATATTTTGTTGCTTACAAATTTATGTATTATATTTCTAATTTCTATCCATAGATGGCATCAATAATAATAATGAAGAATGAATTATCTTAAAAATTGTCTTAATATTATCTAGGAATGTAATTTATACAAAAATTTAAACCAATTATTATATATAAATAAAAGTTTAATGTAGTTAGTTAATTTGTTTTTATATATTTATGCTTTTTTTTAAATAAAAGCTGTACAGTAATATGATTTAATATATATAATATTAAAGTTATTTTAAATCTTACTTACAGCTAATAAAACAAAAATCTCATAATTATTATTCATCACTATAAACAACTATGAAATGACAAAAAAATAAGAAATATGCATATAACCACAAGCTACTCTAAAATGATAGGGTCGGTTTGATCCAAATTAGAGACAAACAGATGTGACAAAATGTTACATTTGTTTATTTTAGATTTGGCTATCTGTAACTATGTATGTAAATTTTTATGTTTCTATGCTAATTTATCACTTATTTACATCATAAAAGCATATTCTTAAAATATAATATTACAGTAATTTGATTACATAGGTCCTTCTATGATGCTCACTTTCATAAAGTAGTAATACATACTACGAATTAACATTATTATAGTAAGAATAAAGGCTCCAACATAAGCAACATAAATACCATTATAGTGGTTAGCATATGTATAGGTTCCTGCTGTTACTCCAACTCCGACAGACAAGCAAACCAAGGTTAAAATAAAAAATATGTTACCTCTACCCCTTGCATAATCTGGTCCTACAGATGAAACTTTCCGGCAGTGTGGACAACGCGCCAGCGCATTATTTAATGTGTTGAACTGAAAAAAAAAAAAAAAACGTTTTGATACAACAACCACAATTATTTGTCTTTAGCTCAACCACATGAATTACAGTACTGTGTTGAGAAAATACAAAAGTGTATTATATTTCTGAAATAATACTTATTATATATTCAATGATGTAATTAATATATCATTTGATGTCATCAGTTATTTGTAAATGAATGAAAAATTCTACAAATTCTCCATAGATACAACAGTTTTTCATGTGAAATACGATTAATAAGTTATATTATGTTTCTGTCAGTACATGGATAGTGTACGAAGCAAGTTTATCAAAAAATCACTCACATTTATACACAAAAAATTTAATAATATGAAAATTATTACATTAGTAGAGAAAAAAAACTAATAGAGTTCAGCTTTCGATTTTATGTATTCATGGTATCATCTGGTTTACAGATAGTCTATGTAATGAAAGCAGAAATAGTGTAAATCTTTTGTGCAAAGACGAGGAAGAAATATTTAAGAACTTTCAATTAGCATTTATCATGCACAAGGTATCAGAAAATGTACACAAGTATGAAGAATTAAAAAAACTGTATTATGAAACTAAAATAAAGTTTTTATAAATCAAACATGAATATATACATTTTAACCAGAGATGGGTCAAAGAAGCTTTCCATTGGAAAGTTTCCAGGAAAATTTCGGAAGTTTCCGGAACGGAGTTTTGATAAAAATGAAAGTTTCCTTTAAAATATTTGAATATTCCGAAAGTTTCCAAAATTCCGGGGAAGTTTCCAAAACTCCGGGAAAGTTTCCAAATTTTTCACGAATATTTACAGTTATTATTTACACATATTTACTCATAAATTTGAAATTGCCGCTACGATGATCTAACATAACCTCAAACGCCAGAAATCCAGTTTTAATTTGTTGATATTTTTTCGAAATTATCAAAAATTAATCGGATGTTTGATGACGTAGGGTTTTATATGGTCACCGCTCGGATTATTACTATTGGCATTGGCACAGAATTTCTCTAATTTCGTGCTATTGGCTATGATCAAGGATGAGTTGACAGACATATGATAAGTTACGTTTATTTGTATACCCGCACTATTGCTTCCCGATGAATAATATCTAGCATTTTTTTCTGTTACATTAAAAACGAAAATGATTAAAAAGAAATATACTTTTATTTTTTTACAAATTATAAGATATTATTTAATTTAATACATTTAGTGTTATTTTAATTAAATAATATGCGATTTAGATGTTATTTCTGTCTTGCCTTCTATATTTCCGTTTCTGCACAAAATAGGACTTACATATAACATTATTTACATAAATTTTTAATTTTATAATCCACATATTTATCACATTTTATAAATTATTTTATTTATATTTAATTATTTAATAATTCAAACAAAACAAATTACTGGGTAACCACCCAGTTGCTCCATATTCTTCATATAGCACAGGGCACATATAGCGGGTGTCATATAATATCAGTTATTTGGTAAAAGTCTGTAAAAGTAATGTAAATAATATATTTATATGCACTTATTTGGTATTAAAATGAAGCTTAGATCATTACGAATCAGATTTCACCATAAAATAGACTCTGAATATTCCCAATGGAAAGTTTCCAGGAAAGCTTCCTGGAAACTTTCGGAGTAATCAAAACTCCGGGAGTTTACCCATCTCTGATTTTAACGTATTTCTTAAATATGAAATAGGTATTAGAAGTCCTTAAATATTTATTCCACGGGAGAAATAAAATAAAATTCTAGGCTATGTTCCTGTCCTCAAAAATATCACTTTATAAACATATGCATTAAGAGTCAAATTCCAGTGTGCTTGGCAGGCAACCTATTTGATTGCCCACACAGACAGTGTTATTGTTATTGCATGTGCTCTTATTAATTTACAACCTTCAATCATTAAATAAAGTAGTTTGTGTAATAAATATAAAACTAGTTTTCCTCTGTAAAAAAAAATCAATATACTATTAATACAAATTTTGGTTTTTATTATTCAGATAGGCATATTTTAAATATATATATAGATGGAAATCATACAATCCTGAAGCAGAAGTAGGTACCTGTACGCATCATCCTGAAGCAGCGTAACGAACCTGAAGCGTATATTTGCTTCAGGATAGTCATGCCTTGATATTTTGATGTGTGAGTGAGAGATAGTTGGTCTTATTTCTTATCAGTAAGGGTCAGGGTCCATTTTTGTTTGGTGCTGATTTTTACTGCAAAGCAATGTATCACATTCTAGATACAACATAATGTATACTGCTTCAGGTCTGTCGTTTTAATGCAAGAATTGTCCTTAAGCTAGGGTGGCGCTGTTTATTCTACTTTGTGTACGCTCGTATACATTTGATGATATTACGTACTAACTTGAAGCAAGTAGTTCTGGCAACTATGTTTGATGGGGTCCGTTTAAATAATGATGTGTTTATTTTTAAGTAAAGGATCAGTGGTAGCAATGCATAATAGGAAAACGGAACGGTTCCAGGTTGACGGAATATAAAATATAATAATATAATATATCAGTATAAAAACATAATATAATAATTAAGCATTGCGTTTCAAAACATTGTTATTTATTCTTAACATACACGGGGTCCGTAAGAGAAAAGAAATGCCCCATTCGGCCTTAATAATGTTAATTAAATTTTAATTTTTTCCTCAAAAACTAAATAGTCTTACACTCCAATTATTTTATATGGTAACAAGTGATAATTTTAGTAAATTTAACATTTTTTCCAAAAAGTAAAAGTGTTATTCAAATTTTTTATGTTACCTATTAATATAGAAAATATTAGAATCCATAAATGAGTAAAAAATATTACATTTTCAAAGTATGCCGCTTTTTCGTAAGGACTATAGTTATTGAGATACAGGTTGCTTAAATTTTAATTTTTTATATAGTTTTCGAGGTGCAACTGAAATGTGTTTATTAATTTCTTTATAATTTGGGACATTGTTTCGTTTTATTAAAAGCTATATCCATGTCAAATCCATTACATGTATATCCGTGTCAAAACGTTTGTAAAAAATATTTACAGAGGCGTAGATCTACGGGATGCGAACCTGATTTCGAAGAATTTTTAAAATAGAAAATCTAAGACAATGATAATTTCAAGTTAATTTTATTTTATTTTTTTTTTTAAATTATCGGTGTTATCTTTAAAAAATTAATGATATAGGGAGCGTTTTCGGAAGACTCACTGATGTTCACCGTTTATTATTTATTGTCTGAAAGGTTTTTAAGAGAGCGTCGTATTATTTCTAATATATTTTTTAACAATATTAGCAGTTCTATATTCATAGTACCTACTTTTAAAATCAATAATTAACTAAATTTTATTTAATTTACAATACAATAGTGCTGTTACGGCCACAGATTAACCTGTGCCTTAAAAATTAGCGATCAAATTGATCTTCCGCAAGATTGTAATTTACAAAGTTGGTACCTAGACAATAAAAATTAAACTTCTTCGTATCAGTCAAATAACATTTTTTGTAATGCAGAATATCGTCTAAACCCTAACCATAACTTCAAAACTATAATAATTGCCTCTATGTTATTTCATAATATATCTGTGCTTGAACTTTGTTATTAAAACAAATATCTAAAATAGTTAATCTGTGCCCCTAATACTTAGTAGGTACTTTTGTATTGTAAATAAAATCAAATTTCATACATGAATTACTGCATAGTTTACTTTTAATTGTTACATTGCACACTCAAGTAATAAAAAAAATAATTATTCTTATAAAATTGATTTTCTTAGAAATTTGAAGAAAGATAGCTTAGGTGACAACTTTGAACTTTTTAACAAGCGTCTATAATTTTTCGGCTTAAAAACCACACAATTAAAAATTTTCAATAAATATGCATTTTTAAGGAAAACTAGTTGATTTAGTCATAGGGAATGTTTCAGCAAAATGATAGAGTACTTATCAGTGCTTCGTATAGCCTTATAAAATACAGGGTGTTCCATTTGAAAAAACCGACTTATTTACTATTCAAATTGACGAAAGTTGGCATAAAATTATGAGGACCCTGTATATTTTTTTTACATTTCAATACTTTTTCTAAAAGTACATGGCTTCGACTAGATTCCCTGAGAAAATTATGCCTCTATCTTTTATTTTGACGAAAATACGGCGTTAAATGGTTAATAGTGAATGTTTTTTAAATTAAAATATGTCATAAAATATGAAGTTTAGATATAGGGAAATGTGATGAAAGCAGTCATACTAAAATAAAGAGTAGAATTTTAAAAAATGATAAAAAAATATATGCTGCCATTTAAAATAACGAAGTTGTTACCGGTCCATGGAAGGCAGAACACCCTGTACAAGTGAAATTATTTTTGGTTTGTGCTACTTTATAGGACTGAAAAGCCTGCAGAAAAGAAATAACGTAACTCTTATTAAGCGAGATATTGGACTAGGTGGACACTCTACTATCCAACTTGTTCAGAAACTAGTCACTTTAACCGTAACATATATTTATTTATTAATCTACAACTTATTAAAAATTCGCCAAATTAACTCATTTTGTTATTTTTTAACTGTGCTTCATTCAACTTACAGGATAATTAGAAGGTAGAAAATGATTGTAAAATTTTTATCCTCACCAGATGGTCAGGTCAATAACGTTATTGACCACTTTGTAAGAAATTGTAAATTTTGTTGCACTATAAAAAGATGCCGATGGGAATTACTAGTTCTGTTATTTATTAAGTAATGACTTAGCCGGGGTGTCAAAAGATTATGTGGATTTCTTGAAAAATAGTACAAGCGTCTAAATCCTTGGCTGCAACTACGATCCCAATGCACCAGAGGTTATTCTAAGGATTTTTTTCCACTGCACATAAAGAGAATAAATCACTCTAGGTATTACATTGACACATTCACATAATATATTTTATTAATATTAATGTATGATTTTGTAAAAGTTCCCTGCAAAAGGCAAATGTCGGTAACGCATAACGCCGGTGTTTAGTGCGCCACTGGCTCTCGCTCTCTGTTCTGTTCTGTTTTTATATTTTTTGTTCGTATTGTTTCTAATAAAAAAAAAAAAATAACTACACAGATTTTAATTTCCCATTGCACAATTTACTTTTCCTACTGCACATTTTGTGTCCAACTGCACATTAAAATAACCCCTGCAATGCACACACTATTTAAAAAATGATAGGCAAAATATACTAGTTCACAAGTTCAAAGCCGTGTTAATTCTTGATAAAGCTCGTAAAAATATGAGTGAGGACTCATTGGATTCGAAATGACGTCTAGAAAAATGTTCAAAATTTTCAAACCCGCACATAAACAATTGCAAAAGTTATAAACAAATGAAGATTGAAAAAATAACGAGTTTTGTTTTTTGTAAATAACTCGAAAACTATTAGTATTTAAGAAATTTTAAAGAAAGGTTCTTAAAGAGGAAGAAATTTCCAATAAGTCCCAACTCCCGACACTCTATCTCTATTATCAATAATTTTAATTTAATGTTGAAAATAGAGCTCCGCGCGGCGAACACTAAGCTGTTACGATGCTCTGAAACCGGCCGTAATAAGTAAAAATATTTTTTTATGTTATTAAATATTAATTTAAAATTTTTTAAAAAATATTGTATTATTTAGATACTTAAAGGAACAATATCCCGTTGCAAAAAAATGTTTTCACCGATTTTTCATAAAATGAGCCTATTGTTAATTAATAATTTTTTTTATATTTCAAGCCGGATAATTGTTAAACAAAAGCCACTCAAAAATTGTTTCGCTTCGTGGAGAACCTATGTCAACTATACTTTACAGGATTATGACATTGCGATGTTTTTAATTGTTGTAGTCTATTATCTATTAATTATTTAACCTAACAAAAAACTATAAAATGAAAAAGTGAGGTTGAAAATTTTTTAAAATAATTTTAATTATTATTACTGTTATTATATTCAAAAGTACTATAAGATCACATAAACTTTAAATTTTCATTGCTAATTGTTTAAACAAATTTTATAAACAAATAGATAAATTACGTATTTTTGAAAAAAAAATTTTTGCCATTTTATTGGCTATAAAATATTATGATTAAAAGAAAAAAAATTTCTTAAAAAATTTGTTTAATTGTCTATAATAATTTTTTTTCCTTTTTTCAATATTTAAACAAATTATTAAGAAGAAATTTTATTCTTAAAATTTATTATTTGCAATTCTCTATAAGCTGGAAAAATGAAACATTTTTTTTGTTGTTAATTTATTTGTTTATTTAATAAACAATTTGTTATTAACAATCTCCGAATATGTTTAAATAATACCATATATTTTTTAAATTTTTAAATTAATATTTAATAACATAAAAAAATACTTTTTCTTATTACGGCCGGTTTCAGAGCATCGCAACGGCTTAGTGTTCGCCGCGCGGAGCTCTATTTTCAACAGTAAATTAAAATTATTAATAATAGAGATAGAGTGTCGGGAAATTTCTTACTCTTTAAGAATCTTTCTTTAAAATTTCTTAAATACTAATAGTTTTCAAGTTATTTACAAAAAACAAAACTCGTTATTTGTTCAACCTTCATTTGTTTATAACTTTTGCATTTGTTTATGTGCGGGTTTGAAAATTTTGAACATTTTTCTAGAGGTCATTCCGAATCCAATGAGCCCTCACTCATATTTTTACGAGCTTTATCAAGAATTAACACGGCTTTGAACTTGTGAATGAGTCTAAAATTAGGTCCACATACTACAGTTATTATTTTAATGGTCGATTTCTACTTCTTAAGTTAAATCATTCTGTTTCCGTTGGTAACAAAATATGAAATCATCTGGTACTGTGCTTAAAAGTGCAAATAAGTTAGTGGAATAACAGCCTTAAGTGCGGCAACATTGTTATGCTTCAGTAACAACCGTACAACTACCTATTATTGTATATTTAACTTCAGGATGGTACCAAAAATATGCGTGCTTCAGGATAGTGCGGCTTATGTGTAAATATACTTTATTACTTATTTTTTAAGATATCACAATATATCTTATAGACTCGACTGTGCCATAACAAATATACACCCGAATATGTCATCACTTTTCCTTTATCTGCTCTATAAACCAGTGCTTCAAGATGGTACGGATTATGTATGTATTATTTTAATTGTCAAAAACAAAATTATTTAATAGTCTGTAAACAAAATTTTCTCAATTTCGTAAACTATCTGTAATAATTTTTTTCATATAGGTAACATCATAATCAATGTTTAAAATGTTCACAGTATAGGTTTTTTCAAAATATGGATTCGTCACACAGAAAAGTCCTTTTTGTTTATTTGCACATAACATTTGTAAATGTACTTGCGCTTTAAATTTGTCTGTAATCTGATCATTTTTTATACAGTTCTCCAAAGTTTTTTCGGTGCTTGGACACTTCGACACTTCACTTCTACCACATGCTCTTAAGTAATACCGTCAGGTTAAGCTCCAAAAACGAGATATAATGGTGACAAGAATAGTCCGCAATCTTTCAATTTGAGTTTCAATTTTTCCTCCACAACGGCCACCACCTTCTCTAAATTGCGGCCCATATCCATATATTTATTATCCCTTATTTTGTATGCACCTATAGACTCGACTAGAGTTCCCTGCGCTGCTTGACATCTAGCGAGCTCATATAATTTAGAGGCTGTTGCTCGAGCAAATCTCATTTCATGCCTCAACGGTGATGCACTTTGCTCACGGATTAACTTCTCAGCTTCCTCACACAATTTTTCTGACATTTTATTTTTAATAAATGATAAAAAATCACTGCACTTTTTACTACTGCCAGAAGCAAATTTCAACAAAAGTTTATAAATTGATAAAGGACCCCGCAGAATCTTTATGGGAAATGGCTTTCGGTCAAATTCTTTGAAACTCTGGATTCTGGTAGTCCTTGATGAGTAGATCAAAAGTCTCCATGGGCACTAAGTCCTAAAAGAGATACAGCCCTCTGAAGTTGGACTTTACGTGTATTCCGCAACACAGTTAAATCCTTATGGGAAATGGCTGTCGGTCAAACTCTTTGAAACTATGGATTCTGGTAGGTCTTGATATGTAGAATAAAAGTTCTCAAGGGCACTAAGTCCTAAAAACTCATGGTTTTGAGATATAGCCCTCCAAAGTTTGGACTTTACGTGCAATCCGCAACATAGTTAAATCCTTATGGGAAATGGTTTTCGGTGAAATTCTTTGAAATTCGGGATTCTGGTAGTTCCTGATGTGTAGAATAAAAGTTTTCAAGGGCACTAAGTCCTAAAAACTCACGGTTTTGAGATATAGCCCTTTGAAGTTATACTTTACGTGCATTCCGCAACATAGTTCAATCCTTATGGGAAATGGCTCTTGGTCAAACTCTTTGAAACTCTGGTTTCTGGTAGTTCTTAATGTGTAGAACGAAAGTTCTCAAGGGCACTAAGTCCTAAAAATCATGATTTTGAGATATAGCCCTCTGAAGTTGGACTTTACGTGCATTACGTAACATAGTTAAATCCTTATGGGAAATGGCTCTCGGTCAAACTCTTTGAAACTCTGTTTTCTGGTAGTTCTTAATGTGTAGAACGAAAGTTCTCAAGGGTACTAAGTCCTAAAAAACTCATGATTTTGAGATATAGCCCTCTGAAGTTGGACTTTACGTGCATTCCGCAACATAGTTAAATCCTTATGGGAAATGGCTTTCGGTCAAACTCTTTGAAACTCTGGATTCTAGTAGTTCTTGACGTGTAGAACAAAAGTTCTTAAGGGCACTAAATCCTAAAAACTCATGGTTTTGAGATATAGCCCCCTGAAGTTGGACTGGTGGTTGTTTAGGTTTAGGGATAGTGGGTGAAGGGTAAGCCGGGAAATATTGTCACCATCATATTCTCCGCCCCCTATAACGGAGGTATACAGCTCTCCAGCCGATTTTCGTTGTTTTTGTGGCATTTCGTTATTGGAGGTGGGGGTAGTTTCAACCCTTGGGGGTGGGTTAGGTCGCCTGTGGTCAATATTTACTTATTTTATTCAAATTGAATATTTTCTAATACCATATCTAAACAAACCCCGTTCCCTCTACCTTCGTGGGGGGGGTCGGCAAGCGGGGCGAAGACTCCCATTATATATATATATATATATATATATATATATATATATATATATATATATATATATATATATATATATATATATATATACTAGTTAAGCTGTTACATCCGGCATATACAAGTGGCGGCCCCACATCCGGGTCTTCCCTTTTATATATTGTGTCCCTTTTATATATTGTGTATTGATGTATAGATGGTTAGGGGAATCTCCAGAATCCAAATTTCAAGAGAGGGGAAACGATATCTTGTTTTTTTTTTGTTCATTTTTGTAGGATACTGAAGATACGTAGCTACCTCCTATATATATATGAAAAGATACTGATAGTTCGTTGTTACCTCTAACAACGTTGCCAAATCTTTGGAGGTCGGAACGCCCTGTCATTATCCGCAGTGATGTAATGTACATATATTACTTCCACGTCCAATTCAATTCAATTCAATTCAAAACAGATTTATTAAATGTTTAACTACAAATATGCACCCGAGTCGGATCCCGGTTCAGAGCCGACCGCACAGCCACGTCGCGCAGGGTCGTGGTGAATGTACGGTCGGGTGAAGCGGGTTCGACTCAGGTTGGAACAACAGGTGGAATGTGGAGTTAGGACTCCTGTCCAGGGGAAGGGACTTAAACCTAACAATTTTATTACTACAACTAGAACAGTTTTAAAAACACTTAAAGACTAAGGAAATGAGTTTTTGTTAGCACGCGCGCACTGTCGCACACGCGCACTGTTTTAGGAGATCTGATTGCTGATACGGGAAAAGCTCAACGAAAAAACCCGTTCGAGCCAATGGCAACATTCTTCCGATGGTCCGCCTGCCTTCGGAAAGGTAGGGTGAAGGGAAAGTTATGGTTGAAAAAGTTTTGATTTACAAGAAGTTATTGGTCAAGAGGGGATTTTGAAAAGAGACAAAAAAGGGCAAAAGAACAAAAATTAACAAAAATTAGACTAATAGAGAGAATAGAGAAGGGGTTTGAGAGTAAAAGGTGGTGAAGGTAAAAAGGTGGTGAAATGGAAATTTGGGTATAGGAAAGATTTGGCTAGGGAGGTTGCCGAAAGATAGGCAACGCCTGGTATGGTAATGGGTGTTTTATGTTGAAAAGTATGGCATTATGCTGTCTGATTCGTGTAATGTCTTGGGTTAGCGGACTATCGCCCAATTTGAATTGATAGAATTTTTCCGATGTATTTTGGACGAAGTCCGCTAGTGGGGTTATGTCGTGGCAACGTGCATAGAGGTCTCTGAGGGAGGTGTATCTATCAGAGGCTGAAATGAGGCGCATAAATTTGTGTTCTAGTACTTTTAGTTTTCGCATTGTCGTGGCCGGGATGCTGCACCACACCGGCGCCGCGTATGTGATAGCCGGCCTGATCACCATCGTATACAGCAATTTCTTATTGGTCCTGTTTAGTCCGCTACCCCGCGCCAGGAGCGGATACAGACTCCTGGACGTCCAGTGGAAGTATAGTAACGACAAAAAAATTTTTAAAAATTTTTATTGTTCAAATAGGCTTAGAATGTCACGAAACGTCGAGATTTTAAGTTTGAGCGAGAAAAAAATTTCTGTCTGTCGGTCTGTAACTTTTTTTTGTGCGCACGTTTACTCTGGAACCGTCTGAGATATTGACTTGAAATTTGGTACACATATGTACTTTAATGAGATCTAGAACTAGATTATATTTTCATCTTGTTCCGTCGAAGGGTTGGGGGGTAAATTGGGGTAAATTTGGGGTAAATAGGTAAATCAAGCAGGTAAGAGTCCATAAAATTGGTATTTAGTATATACAAAAGAATCTAAGGTCTCAAAAAAAATTTTTACATTAGCCACCCCCATTACCACCCCCACCCTATTATTAAAGGGGATGAAAAAAAATGTGATTTAGTGTGTGTACAAGAACCAGAAACCTCAAAATATTTTTTTACTTCATCCACCCCCACTACCACCCCCTATCACCACCCCCACCCCGCTACCGATGTGGGGTATCGTTTTATGGGTTTTTGGGGTAGAGGATTTCAAATATTATATTATTAAAGTTCCTTAAATAATTATTTCCACATACAAAATTTTTTCGTTGTCAGTGACTTGGATAAAAAATCTGGATGTGGAAGTAGTGATTCCTTGGGCAGCGGTTTATATCGTTGAATCAACATGCTCTATTGTAAATCTTAAGAAAATGATGTTCTGACCATGACGTGGCCTCATTGGTTTTAAATTCATGATATTTTTTATGAACAATACTTTTATTTACGTATTAATGAATACGATAATGATGTGCACATTTTGAGAGTCAGTCTTTGGCAAGGATGTCACCGCTGATATTAATTAACTTATTGATATGTGCATCCGTTTTCGGAAACAAAAAATATAAAACATATTCTTGATAAGAATTTTTTATTTTTAATTATTTTAAAAAAATAGTAAACTAGTCTTTTTCTGGTTAAAATAATTATATGCCCCGCTAAACAAAGGTACAACTTTTCTCTCATTTTTTTCTTGACTTTTGGTAAGAATTCAAATTAAAATACATTTGCTTTATTTATTGTCTAATAACCCTGATTTTAAAGCAAAATGCCTAAATACGAAATAAATCTATTTATTTCGTATTTAGGCATTTTGCTTTAAAATCATGGTTATTATCATTTTCAAATATATTACTAACAGCTCATGAGTTGAGTACATATACTCAATGACATATTTGTAACAAGGAATCGCATTCTTTGAATAGATAAAATGATAACAGAAATACAGGGTCTAGTTTCACATAATTCATTTATTTTCGAGTGCATTTTATTCACTAGAGAATAGGTACCATAAGTTCCTAACGACTTTCAGAAAATCTATGGTCTGCTTTGTTCAGAAGTTTACACATATTTACAAAGTTGATTTATTTTTCAAAAGTATATGTATTTTTACGATAGATTTATTTGATATTATACGTTATTAATAAATTACAAACAGTAATCATTATTTTCAATGAAAGGCTATTTATAAAAGGGTTACAAAAGAAACAAATACTAATATATTCCTGTAGCTACAGAAAAAAAAAAAAACGAAAGAGTTAAACATATATTAACAAAATTTTTAAAAAATGAACAGTGTTGTCGAACATTGATTTTTATTAAAGACATATTAAATTTAACCTGAAAAGAAAGCATGAGACATGCTAAAAGTACACAAACAAAAAAAATATTAAAATACGTAATAATATCAATTTTCATTGCAACAAATGCGAAAAGTGTTCTAAATTTGGAAGATGTGTACTTAACCTAATGAAGATAAATCATTGAAACAAAATAAACTGTGGTAAGAATGTTCATAGCTTAATAATAGTCGCTGAGTGTATTAGATTCTACTATAAAACTAGTAAATAAGTAAAGCAACCTAGTAAGAGTCCAGCGGTTTTTTAATTAAGATTACGGCAGTGGAAAATAATATTTAAAGTGACAATATTCCCAAAGAAGGAAACTTTATTTACTTTTAATGATTAATATATTCTTACTTCATTAACCAATCAAAACGTACATTTTCAAAAAAATCGACCAATAGGATTTTTTTAAAGTGAGAAAAACGGCTATCGATCAGTGGAAAAAACCGAGAAAAATGTATGTTACTTTTTTCGTAGTAGCCATATGTCAAACTAAAAAGTCATTAAAATTATTAAAATCTGAAATTTCGCGTTTTTATCTTGATTTTTTATACACAAAATGAATGAGAAAAATCAATTTGGTGATGTTTCACAAGAAAATATTAACTATGAAACCATGAAGAAGAATCTAAATGTAATAACACTGTTTATAATAATTATGTATTTCATACAATGAATATGTTTGATGATAAAAAACATAAGAAAAAGTTTATATTTTTTATTATAAAATGTTATTTTTTAAACTTTAAATAAACAGTTTTGTTCTTTTAATAATTATTTTAGATAATATTTTTTAATCATATATTAATCTTCTGTAATACACACGAGGTTGATTTTCTACTCGGGTAAATTTTTTTTGAATGACTCTGTTTTCCATGAAAATTTTGCTCGAATTAAGAGACATAGGAAAAATCGCTCCACTTCGTGTCGCGATTTTTCCATGCACTTAATTTTCGAATAATTTTCATAGGAAAACAGATTTTTGTCCAAAAAAATTTACCCGGTAAAAATCGACCTACTTGCGTATTAATACCCGAATAGAAAATTATAGGGCATGGTTACAGCATCCAAAAGAAAATACGAGGATATACAAGACATTGAACGAAATTTACACTGTCTCTCATATTCGAACAAGCTTTTATATAGATTAAGTAGTTATGATTAGTATTAGTTTTATTTTCAAATGGCGTTAGAAGATATTCATTTCATCTCGAAAATGAATAAGAGTTTGCAATAGTTCATTGCCAATTGCTGTTTGAACAATAAAAATAAAAAATATTAGATCTGTACATAATCTCAATGACACCACGTAAATAACAGTAACAGTGAATTAAATCGTATTCGCACAAAATGTTAACCAAATACTCGGCCATGACCGACTGCAACTTTTACTCGTTTTATGCCAATTCGTGGTATACCACGAATTTTGGCGTTCACATCACGACTAATACATTTCGCATTATAAGTGTATAAACATTTAAACGTTGACCGTGTTCTTATTTATTACTCAATATTATTGCTATTAAAAATATCAAACGTATATTTCAACAAAACATCATTCAAACTTTTCATTAGCTATAGCCAAACTAACAGTGAACCTTACATGGTGTTTTATAGAAAATATTTAGAGTTGACTTTTCTATTTAGTGATTGATTTTAATTGCCTTCAAGTAAATATATCTAAGATTCTTTTACATTGTACGCGCTATTAACAAGTTACCATTAATACTCTTCGCCGATTTACAGCACTTTTCATATAATTGTTGCTCATTCTATAGCATACTCTTCGCAATTTTTTTGTAAATAATATTAGTTTTAGATATTCTTGTTTAATTACAAAACATAAAAAAATAGATTTTTAAAAAATTTAAATAATTAATAACTTTTTATTTATTTAAAAAACTGTGTATGTGGAAATAATTGTTTATGAAACTTTAATAATATAATATTTAAAATCTTCTACCCCAAAAACCCATAAAACGATACCCCACATCGGTAGTGGGGTGGGGGTGGTGATAGGGTAGTGGGTAGTGGGGGTGGATGAACTAAAAAAATATTTTGAGGTTTCTGGTTCTTGTACATACACTAAATCACATTTTTTTCATCCCCTTAAATAAGGAGGTGGGGGTGGTAATGGGGGTGGCTAATGCCAATTTTATGGACTCCTACCTGCTTGATTTACCCATTTACCCCAAATTTGCCCCAATTTACCCCCCAACCCTTCGTCGGAACAACATGAAAATATAATCTAGTTCCAGATCTCGTTAATGTACATACGTGTACCAAATTTCAAGTCAATATCTTAAACGGTTCCAGAGTAAACGTGCGCACAAAAAAAGTTACAGACAGACATACCGACAGACAGACAGACGGACACACAGACAGACCGACAGACAGAAATTTTTTTTCGCTCAAACTTAAAATCTCGACGTTTTCTGACATTTTAAGCCTATTTGAACAATACAAATTTTTAAAAATTTTTTTATCGTTACTATACTTCCACTGGATGTGGAAGTAATAATAGGGTTCTTCCTCTGGCTCGCACTAACTTACTTTCCAAATTTCGGTACAATCGAACTTTTCACTCTTAAATTACCGTGCTTACAAGAAACGTGACGGACGGACAGACAGACAGACAAACGGATGGACGGACATTTTGAAAGTCGTTCAGAATTCAATCACCAACGTTTTCCTAGTTATGAAGAGTATAATAATCTTCCAGTGAAATTAATAGGTGTTGTTATGTTTTTGTTTTCACTTTTTCTTTTAAGTAATTTCTCATAATCTTTCATATTTATCTTTTAGTAAAGCATGAATTAGACAACATTGGATATTGGATAAATTTGGTGTGGTTGTACTACTGGTCTATATTATAATTACTTTTACGGATTATGATCTTTTTGTTTCTGAAAGCCTAGCATGATCATGAGAATAAAAAGTTTTTATTTGAGCCATTTTCTTATATTTAGTATAAATTTCGGACTTTTCATGAAAAAAACTTGCAAATAAAAAAGTTTTCTTTCTTCCAAATTTAATCCGTGGACATACTGTATATTAAGAAAATTTAAAAAATTAACAATGACTAAATGCGTATTTATTAAATCAAACTTGAAAAGAAAGCATGGTTGATAAAACGTGCTAAAATGTAGAAACACAGAATAATATATAAAGTGCATATAATCTATTTTCATTACAACAAATGTGAAACGTGTTCTAAATTTTGAAACTAACTACCTACTTCGTGAAGATGATTCATTGGGAATAAACTGTAAATATCATTTTCGCGCTATTTTTACAGAATTTGAGCGACCGTAATAAAATTTTACCTAGGTACTCGTAAATTGTCTTTAATAATATCGAGAAAGGTTTGAAAGACTGACTTATTTTTTAAATAGAAAGTACGTACTTTTCTTAAACAAATTTTAAGTAGCACTTTGATTTCAATGTAAGTGAAATTTTCATTAAGTGAAAAATGTTTGTTAATTACATAAGATTTTATATGCCGTCAACAAATTAAAAAAGAACATTATCTGAGACTGTATAATAATAAATAACGTTTAATGATTTTTTCTCAAAATGAATTTAACTATATTATTGCATACTTATACATAAATAATCTGTTAAATATTCAATATCTCATAGAACTTGTTAAGTACCCAAATGAAAAAAAAATTATAGAAAAACTACAAATGCATTATGATCTTTATTTGATGTAATGGTAGAATAATTGTAATAATTGAAATTGGACCATATCCATTATACAGAGTGATCGCTGGAAGCGTTTCATATTAAGTGCATATTGTATGAACTGTTTTATTATAATTTCAGAGAAAAATTTTATTAAGCTTTTTGAAGAAGCACACAAAAATACGACGTGCCATTAATCATAATTGTTTACATAAATGAGTTCGCATTGCTGTTTGGCTGCACGGTAACGATAATAACTACAACAGTTTATCTTACAGTCTTACAAAATGAATGTAAATTGAAACTTTTAGGCTTTGGCTCTTTTCTCATCATTATTGGAACTATGTTTTCATCTAGTTTACGCCAGCCAAAATAAAAAACCGCTGCCCAAGGAATCACTATTTCCACATCCAAGTCTCTTACAACAAAATACTGTATTTGCACTCCACTATGTGGAAATAATTGTTTATGGAACTTTAATAGTATAATATTTGAAATCATGTACCCCAAAATAATGGGGGTGAGGTGGTGGTGGGGGTGAATGAAGTGAAAAAAATTCTTGATGACTTTCGCTCTTGTACACACCTTTAATAATCGGGTGGGGGTGGTAAATGCCATTTTTTTTTGAGACCTTAGCTTCTCTTATATTTACTAAATACCAATTTTATGGACTCTTATTTGCTTGATTTACATATGTACCCCCATTTACCCCAATTTACTCTTCAACTCTGCAACGGAATAAGATTAAAATATAATCTAGTTCCAAATCTCGTTAAAATACATACGTGTGCTATATTTTAAGTGAATGTCTTAAACGGTTCCAGAGTAATCGTGAGCACCAAAAAGATTAAGAATTTATTTTGCTCAGACTTAAAATATTGACGTTTCATGATATGCTAAGCCTATTTAAACAATGAAAATTTCCAAAAATTTTCTTTGCGTTAATACACCTCAACTGAATGTGGAAGTAATACGCAGAAAACGGCATGACAAAAATATAAAAAATCGTTGTGTGCCGTAAACTATACGATAGAAGTAAAGCCTCTATTTCAAGCATTTTCTTCGAGGAAACCTACTACGCATCCATACTAGTTAAGGTAACCCACAGATTTTTTTCATCCCTTTTAATAATGGGGTAGGGGTGGTAATGGGGGTGGCTAATGCCAAAAATTTGTTTGAAACCATAGCTCTCTTGTATACACTAAATACCAATTTTATGGACTCTTGCCTGCTTGATTTACCTGTTTACCCCCCATTTACCCCATGTTACCCCCCAACTCTTCGACGGAATAAGCTGAAAATATAATCTAGTTCCAGATCCTCTTAAAGTACATATGTGCACCAAATTTCAAGTCAATATCTTAAACGGTTCCAGAGTAAACGTGCGCACAAAAAAGTTCCAGACCGACAGACAGACCGACAGATCGACAGACCGACAGACAGACAGAATTTTTTTTTTTTCGCTCAAATTTAACATCTCGAAGTTTCATGACATTCTAAGCCTATTTAGACAATAAAAATTTTCAATAATTTTTTTGTCGTTACTATACTTCCACTGGATGTGGAAATAAAATAAACATTTTTAAAAAATGTTCTGTCGTTACTATACTTCCACTGGATGTGGAAGTAATACATACATACGTGTGCCAGATTTTATTAAGTCGATATCTTAAACGGTTCCAGAATAATCGTGGGTACCAAAAAGTTGCAAGATCAACAGACAGACCGACGCGACAGACAAACTGTTTTTATTCAAACTTAAAATATTGACGTTTAATGACATTCTAAGCCTATCTGAACAATGAAAATTTTCAAACATTTTTCTTGAGTTCGTATGCTTCAACTGGATGTGGAAGTAATACGCAGAAAATGGCATGACAAAGATATAAAAAATCATTATGTGCCGTGGACTACACGATAGAAGTAAAGCCTCTACTTCAAGCATTTTCTTCTGGGAAACCTACTACTCATTCATACTACTTGAGGTAAACCACTGCGCAACCGATTTACTAGAGGAAAGCCACTACGCATTCATACTTCTTGAAGAAACCCACTGCGCATCCATTTTACTCGAGGAAACCCACTGCGCATCCATGCCACTTGAGGTAACCTACTGCGCATCCATAATGCTCAAGGAAACCTACTGCGCATCCATAATACTTCAAATAACCCACTGCGCATCCATTTGACTCGAGGAAACCCACTGCGCATCCATACTACTCGAGGTAACTTTAATAACATGATATTTGAAATCAACTACCCCAAAAACCTATAAAACGATATGCCACATCGGAAGTGTAGGTGGGGGTGGGGGTAGAGGGGGTGGGGGTGGATTAAGTGGACCCTTACCTGCTTGATTTATCAATTTACCCCCAATTTACCACCCAACCCTTCAACGGAATGGGATGAAAATATACTCTAGTTCCAGATCCCGTTAAAGGACATACGTGTACCAAATTTCAAGTCAATATCTTAAACGGTTCCAGAGTAAACGTGCGCACAAAAAAAGTTACAGACCGACAGACGACAGACAGAAATTTTTTTTTTTCGCTCAAATTTAAAATCTCGTTAAATAAAAAAGTCAACTCTAAATATTTACTATAAAACACCATGTAAGGTTCACTTTTAGTCTGGCTACAGCTAAAAAAAAGTTTGAATGATGTTTTGTTGAAATATATGTTCGATATTTTTAATAGCAATATTGAGTAAGAAATAAAAAGATAATTACATATTTTCATGTTTCTAGCAGTTTTTGCAGATAAATGCTTTTTATTCTATTTTTACAATTCCATATAAACTGTCGAAATTCGAATCCGATAGAAAATTCTGCATAAGAATCTGGTTTTTGATTTAGTCGACGCTTCCTTATCCATTTCGGGACAGGAATTCCCAAACTACAGCATGATCCATTTCCTCTACGCTTTCCATGAAAGATTAGTTTTTGGTATAATTAAAAACAGATCTCAGGTTACCCATAATGTTTAAACTTATTTCCTTTGATCTAGAAAAAATCTTTCTTTTCAAGTATTTCACCCAAAAGATGTAAAACACTACTTAGAAACCGGACTTGAAAATAACGTCGATATTATGAAAATACAATAAATAATAAATATCTTTTCGGTAAGTTTAAAATAAGATTATGTCAAATAAATATAAATTATGTAATTTTTTTATTTGCACAGTTGAACGTATTATTATGGGAAATCCATTAAGTCCTTAAAAATTTCTTTGCATCACAGCGTTATCTATATTTTAATTTTTAGAGAGATCATTTTTACTAAAAACTGAAGTCATTTATATATTCTGGTGAATACTTCTTACAGAATTCAAATATCTCTTTTAATTATCAATAAAATGGCACCAGGAGTTTTAAGTGAGACACCCTATATATTTACCTAAAACTTCTTCTTTATTTCCATAGATAATTTTGTATCAATATAAGTAACATATGGCACCTTGTAGTAAAAGTTAATGTTTTAAGTTAACTTGTACGATTTTTTGTCAACAATTTACGTTTCAGTGAATAATAAAATAAACAACCATAATGGGGTGGTGATGTTTATATTTCGAATACTTGACCAATACCTCCTCCTCAGTGACAATATCTAAACGAATAATACGTAAGAAATAGAAATACATCAAGTTTCTATAGCGAACACCTCTAAACATTGTGTCGTAAGTCTTTATTTTTTTAGTTATGTGCACCGCTTCTAAAAATTTGAAAAAACTCGACAATAAACTCATAGCAGTACATTTTTGGTAAAAAGTTAGTGAACGCGAATCATTATTTTCATGAATAAATAATTAGTTTAATATATTTTTCTTTCATTCAAAAGGGGCCATAAAATCACCACATTCCTTTCCCTCGGATGTATTTAAATTACATCCACGTCCACAATTAGTTTTACAATAATTAACACATAACTTGCAGGGATAAAAAGTGAGTACGAAAAATTATATTTATTAGGTACATAGGTTACTAGTGGCAACAGAGGGCTAAAACTCGAGGAAAATGTTTATTTTCCTATTGTAGATCTACTGACACTGAATTAGGTCCAAAGCTTCTAAGGCCATTTCACTTTGCTTATTCTGCTACACCATTTTGAATAAATCATGAAGTTTAGAACCATTTAGAAAACTTGGATAATTTTCAAAGTGAAGTTAAATTAAATTAAAGAAAAAAGTATTTCCTGTACAGATATTAAATATAGAGATATAAACCTACAATTTGAGTCTAAAAACCCCTACAATCGTGTCCGATCCCAGAAATTATATCAGCTTTCTGGATTTCCATTCTTTTTAGATTAAGGAGCGAGAAAATAATATTTTCAAAATTTGACTACATATAATATTTTGGGTTTAAAGGAATAAGTTGTTTTTTTTCTTAGTTTTGAGGTAAAATTTCATTATTTTGACATCGGATTTAAACAGATCGATGGATAACTATGTTTATAACTTTTATTCGAATATTTTTTTTTGTCTTCAAAATTTTCTTGATTGTAAAAAGTAAGCAGAGGATATTTTTATTCTTCAGTCTAGGTACTTATTCAGATTCATAAAGTCTAGCGATAAAAAAAAAACAGCAACCACCTCAAAAAAGTAATTTGGTCTTCTTCTCATCTCTGGCGCTTACTCTATAGGAAATGAGGTATTAGTGAGAAATAAAAAAATAAATGTTTTTATGGTTTTTCAATATCTACATAAGAACATGGCTTTCTAATATTTTGCAATTTCGAATTATGTGGAGAAATTCAGATTCGGAAGCGGGAGAGAATTTTACGTGATGACCCACACATTTTTAAATATTCTAAGCAGTATCCAACTCAGCACACTGTAATCCTTTACCCGATGCATTTCTTAAAAGCATTTAATAAACGCTCATTCTGGCGTTGTTCGCGACGTTGCCAATATTTGGAGGTAACAACGTATAGCCTATCATCAAAAAAGTACTATATATAGGCGGAGGTAGCATCGCACTGACTGTTATACAAACGAAATCGATAGCAGCGCCACTGATATATAGTGGAACTAAAAATTTAAATTGCGGGTATAAACGTGACTTTGTGACCTCCACACAAAAATTTCAATATAGCCTTCTGATACCATCTACAAGCTTATAAAGTTGAAAACAAGGCAAAACGTTGCCACCTCCGAAATCGGGGCTTCAGTTTTTTATTAAGGATAATTTCCACATTAAATTGTCCAAAATCAACCATTCTGTACACCTACTGCCATTTAATTTTATGTTTTATTTTAAAATTAAGGTTTTAGTATGTCGCTCAAGCCGCCGTCTTGAAAAAATGGTGCTCCAATTCAATTTTTTGCTTGTCTCGTTAACTATCTTCAACATCGAAATTATGCTTCATATAAAAAAATAAAGTTTATAAAATTTTCTACAAAAAATGTTATATACATTTTTTTTGCATCTAGTATTATACTCTTTGCAAGTAAGAAAATGTAGAGTATATTCCATTTTGTAGGCACATTTCTAAAACAGTAAATATCTCAGAGAAAAAAAGCCATATAATTGTGTGTCATAAAATTCTGAATGGCTTTCAAAATGTTAGTCTGTCTGTCTCTCTGCCTGTTTCTCCGTCCGATACGTTTCTTGTAAGCACAATAACCTAAGAAAAGTGCGATTTTATTGAAATTTGGACAATAAGTCAGTTAGTGTAAGTGAAGCTTTTAAATCCCAGCCCAAAAACGATGTAATGAATTTCCAATTTTTTTTCTTCAACATGCTTCATAAAGTATGTAAGTACATAAGAATCTATATTGCAATTTTTCCTAATTTTTTATTAAGGGTGGTTCCCACCCCTTCTTAGTGGTTGTCGCAAAAAAAAAAAACAAGAAATACACATAATCTGATAGAGAATCAAATTATAAGAAAAGTCATACACTTTTTTGCTAAAATGCATATTTTTCGAGATATTCCGAACTGAAAATTGCGTTTTTTTTAAATTACTCGAAAAATGTGGACTTTAATAAAGAAATACAAGGGTACAAAATCGAAGCTTTTACGAAAAGAAATCGAATTATTTTTTCTTTTTTTTCTCCGATTTTAGCTTTGGAAATATGGCGTTTTCAAAATGGCGCCGAAATGTTCAGAAAAAATATACGACATTAAAATATAAAATTACTCAAAATCTACAACTATGAGAAAATTTTCATCGTAGAAATTAAAGGTATTAAAATTTTCTTTGGATTGAGACGTATTACGACCTTTTATAATGAAAACTAAAAGAGTTACAAACAAAAAAGTAGCGCATTTAAAAATTTAGGCGTCATTTTTTTTTAACTTTTATTGCTCTATGGCATGTTGTAGATTCGCCTGTAGACACCTGATGTGCGTAGACTTCAGGTTGATTCCTTCTGGGACTACCTTAAAGGAGGGTTTGACAGTTTTACTTTCGCAGGGATTCTTTACCCGCTGGTCATGTGAACTGCCGTCGGACTGTAGACGTTTTCCTGTTTCAGCTCGCTCAGAGAAAGTTTGTTGAACCCTCTCCGGCGGCTGGTTGGTGTCACGTCATTCCAACACTGACTGCAAGGCGGTTTCATATGGTATTCCGCTCTTGAGTGAACGGCTAAGGAGCTTTGTCGCAGCCCCCCTTAGCTGTTCTCTTTCAGAGGAGAGGTTGTCCAAAGTTTTGGATTCCTCTTCCCCTGAATTGTCTTCTCCTTCGGACTCAGGAACCGGCTTTAACAGCTCCCTTTCCTGATTAGACGGGATCGGACGTGGTTGTTGAGTGGGATTTATCCCAGTCTCCAAGGGTTCTTCAACTTGAAGATCGAGGGTTTTTTAGAAGAGAGATTGCCCAAAGCTTTGGGCTCCTTCTTTGATTTGTCCCCTCCTTTGGACTCAGGAATCTGCTTTAACAGCTCCCTTTCCTGATCCGGTGGGATCGGGCGTGTTTGCGGAGTGGGATTTATCTCAATCTCCATAGGTTCTTCGATTTGAAGATCGAGGGTTGTACACCTCTCGTTTGGTTTATTTTTGTTAGTCGTTTTCACCATATGGTTCCCACGAGTAGCAAAGGAATGTTGGTCCGCCACAGTAGAGCCCTGCATTGCTGTGGTAAGGCAAAATACTCAGGAAGATTGCCCAGTTTTCCAGAGGCCCCGTTAATGACACCTTTCGCCCCGGTGCCATTCAGCCTTCGGCACGGGTTGCGTACACCTTGGCTTGGAGGATTTTATCAACTTACCTTGTCTAGATCCGCCGTGTTTAGCCGAACGCAGAGTCACCTCGGGCAGGATGCGACATTAAGCCGTGCACGGACGATCTTGAGAGAAGCTTCATAGAGGATGGCCATTTCCCCTCAGCTTTTCTCCTAGAGTCAGTGGCCAAGTAGCTGACTCCTTGACCTCATTCTATTACTAACACAATAATATGAATTGTATTTTTTCTACCAGTGATATTTACGGTTTTAGAAATGTGTTGATCAAATAAATATCCTATTCTGCGAAGAGTATAGTAATAGTTACGAAGAAAATGTATATGGTATTTTTTGTAGAGAATTTTATAGGATTTATTTTTTATGGGAAGCATAATTTCGATATCGCTAATGATTAGTAAGACATAAGCATAAAACTGAATCGGAGCACCATTTTTCCAAGATGATGGCGCGAGCGCAAGGAATAAAGTTGGGGACTTTTAGTGTATTTATAAGTAGGCTTTAATGAACATCTTCACAAAGTTTCAAACGTTTGTCTATTTTTTCCCTCTAATTTTTCCTATTTGACTGGAGTGTATAATAAAAGAGTAAAATTAAGTAAAATATTTAACACATCTCAGAATTCAAAAAAATTACTAAAATTTCCTAGCAAAATTGCATACATTTTATTGATTATAAAATATCTTGGTTCTTTCCAGAAGCATTATCCCATTTTCAGGTTTAGACTTGCAGGTTCACTTTAGTGCATATTTATTTTCGGTCTGAGTATTACATTTGTATACATTAGTGACTCTTCTATTTAAAATAAATTGTAGTTGCGCAATCTCAGATAATACAGAGTGTCATTATAAACGTCGGCGGCAGTAACATCTCACTCAAGAGCTTGAAGCCGAACTTGAAAATTTGAGCGATGATGAAATCGATGCAGTTATTCCACCTGAAGTAGATGAACTTACAGATGAAGAACTGCTTGATGATAATTTACTGAGTAATTTTTCATATATAACATTTTCAGAGTTTTCAAATAAAATAGCTATAGGTACATATCAAGTCATGCACTTACAATATATCATTTCAACAAAACAGAAGACGACATTCTTCAAGATCCTGTTGGCACGAAGGAGATTATGACTGCGAATAATTATGAAGAATTTGTACAGCCTTCTACTAGTAGGAATGCCGCAGGGGATAGAGAAATAAATATTTCTAATGAAGATAAGGAAATTGCAGAGCCTTCATGTAGTAAAGCTATTGATAGATATTTTATTAACCATTTAAGAATACGATAGTATACATTATGGTAAGTCGACAGTAAAATAAAATATAAAATCACGTGCCAGGAAACGAAAAAAATATAGTAAAAGTACTGTAACGTGCCAAATGTCAAATAGTATCTCAAATTACATTTCTAATAAAAATTTATTAAAAGGTTTATAAACTATCAATATTTTTCTAAACAAGCTCCTGTGCTAAAATCTCAAACTTAAGGCATCTTAGAAATAAAGTGTTATCAGCAGCTATTATTTGGAAATAGAATTCTTTTTCGTACACTACCTCATATGGCTTAATGAAGTACGCTTTCGCCTTTGGATAATAGATGGCGTATGCTTATAACTTTATTAAATTATAAATACAAACATTGTTAAATAAAGACCAAACCAGGCTTAAAATAAAATTTATTCAGTATTAAAAAATGTAGAATTATCTAAACAATATATAAATCCTTATTTTAATTGCTTTAATTTAATATATCCTGTAAAAATGTTGAAACTAATCTTCGCTGTAAAGTATGCGATGTGCAGTCACTAAAAAGCTTTTTCACGTGATATCAAATGGTACACGGAGAAATATTTTCTTTTTCGCTTGAACTCTTAAACAGTTAAGATGTGTCTGGAAAAATTTGTAAACCTTTAATGGGTATATTTAAGTAGAAAAGTTCTGTGGACGCTTAGGGTAAGAAGTTAAATAAATATACCGTGAAATATTATCCAACTTTTAAATATTGTTTTAGGCTTTTTATGTACTATTATACAAATTTTCTGATACAATGTCTGTGTAATCCATCGAGACAATGGCACGGAATTTCTGTAAATTGTTAGTCACAATTTACTACATAAAGGAAAATTAAATAGCAAAATTTTGTATACCTACAAATGAAAGCATGGTTTGGTTAAAATTTTAACAATGGGTCTAACGTGTTAAACATCAAATTGTATCAGAGGCTATGGCACGTAGAAAAATTATGGGTGATTATAAAATGGAGGTCGTCTATTCTAAAGCAGCCTAATATTGTCTTAATCTTTCATCATTGTGAAACATGAGCATGTTTACAAGAAATTTTCAACTGTAACTGCTACATTTCCACCTTTTCACGACCGCAAGACCTATATGGTTCCAGATTTCATACACCTGGATAATATAAAAGCTAAGTACCTACCTATTTGCTTATGCGAGAGATTATTTTGAAGTATTGCCTAGTAGAGTTTCATTTATATTCGCCAACCGTAGTTTTTATGTATATTTGCCATCTGTAGTTTTTATGTATATTTTGCCATTCGTAGTTTTTGGTTCATGTTAACAAACAATAGTTTTATTCACGCTTGCTGAGCGGATAAAAGCAAATATTTGGCCAAATCCAACTATATTAAATATTTCCAAATAACAGGAAGAATATATTAGGAATTTAGGTTAGGAAATTGTTTATTTTAAATTTATTATGGTAATATATTTTTGATCACCCTGTAAATACTTTCAGCATAATTTTCGTTATTTATTTATAACTTTGCGTCAGGTTTTGTCAGCTAAACCTTAACTACTGTGCCCTATTATGTAATGTATTAGTTTTACCGACATTAGTTTAACCATTTTGTGTTGAGCGCTGTCATTTTTGCATAATTTTCGGTAATGTATCTGGTAATGATCACGCGCCAATGTGTGTGATATTTGAGTAATGTCCTAGATTTGGTTTGTCAAGTCTGAGTCACGTAATGTGGATTGTTAATTTAAAGGAATTCAGATGATCGTATACAATTTAGCGTGTGCTAGCGTGATTATGTGCCCATATATTTTTACCATAGGGGGTAAAAATAGTTGTTTGGAGTTTTGGGCCGTCCCGTTCTAATTTTTCAGAACATTGCGTGTACATTCCGCATGTAATATGTTAGTTTCTCTGATTTTCTGTGTAATATATTTTTATCTATTATGTAACCTCATATCTTGTGATTCCTTATGTAATATATTTTCTTTATTTTTATTATGAAAGTAAATCATAATATGCATTTTTTCTGCAGTTGGCAGTAATTTGACTTTGTAGTATATCTAAGGTAATTAATTATTTTAATAGGGAGTTATCGCGAATGATAACGTATGTACGTTAAACGTTATCTTTGACATCTACGCTTGCGCATGTTTGTTTTTGTACATGAAAACCAATATGCGCTTGCTTAGATGTAAAAAATAACGTTTAACGCAAATACGTTATCTTTTTGCGATAACTCCCTATTATCTTATCTAATTACCTTATTGTGTTAGGTCCTTTTAGTCCACGTAAATTAGATATTTTAGAAGAAATAATTTATAAAGTAATAATATTTGATGGGGTTAGAAATAGATACCCGAAAAGTTCCCCCCCAATTTAGGGGGTGGAATGCCCTTTTTTTGCAAAAAACCACCCCCAACGGGGACTTAACGCTGGTTTTTCACTTTTATCTTGGAAGAGAAAAACGTATAGGAAATAAAAAAATTGTCGTTAAATTCTGCATAAAAAATGTCCTTATAGCTTATCCTCACCTATGTCCCGCTAACAGCGTCCGAACAGAGGGGAGCAAAGGTAAAAATCGATCCTATTCCAAGTTTCACAGCGAATATCTTAAAACCGGTTACTTTAACGAGAAAAATGCACAGGAATGAATTTATAGAGCGGAATTTTCTCTATAAGATGCATATATAGCGGGTTTTGACGCAAGTGATTTTTATTTATTTTCCTCTTTTTTTTTCCACAAAGCTTGTTTTTTCAATTTGAGCTTGCTTCCACACCACCCACAGGGTAGAGCTCTCGGTGCGTTTTTTTCCCTGGTTTCCCCTGTAGGCCTATTCCACTAAAATTCTTTCCAGTTTTACTCATTAAGGGGTTCCTCATCGATGAACTCTTCTTCAAATTCAGAATTTAAACATCCTTGCCCAAGGCAATTATAGCACATTGTTGAGCAGCGCAAACCAACCTTAACACAGTTGCATCGTTTTCCTTTTTGCAGCTGCAGGATATTAGCTTTAGGAAATTGGTGCTGGTAACTCGGTGGTATAAAAATGTTGCCTACTTTTTTCCAACCCCATTCCGTTGGTTCCAAGTTTTCTCCTCGCCAAGCATGCATTTGGAGAAATACTCTGTAAAAATGTTGACGTAATGCCTCAGATGTTGGTGGCAGTCTTGGTAGAATCCCTGCAGTACTAGATTGACCGACTAACTTATTGAAAACGATGAATCTTTGATAATTCAAAGAAATCTCTTTTTGGGAGCTTTGTATACTGCTAGCGCGAATTGCTCTCCAGCACTTGTAATTTCCTTTTTCGTTGAGCTACGGTTGCTGAATATACGGACAACCTCTTTGAAGTGATTCTGTTTTTGTAAACAAAACATGACAACTCATAAATGTAAATAGAGTTCAAGGTAAGAATGTTTAAACTTTTAAAGGCTTCCCTGCAGGAAGTATTATAACCAAGATTGGCTATTATACGTATTGCCCTTTTTTGCAGTAAAAAAACTCTATTTGCCTCGGATGAGGAACCCCAATGCACTATACCGTACTTTATGCAAGAATAAAAAGAAGCAAAATACAACTGTCTTACTATTGATAGGCTACATTGTTTAGATGTTATCGCCAATGCATAACAGATCTTTGACAGTTTTTCACACATATCATGAATGTGATTATACCATTAAAGGCTACAGTCAATTTTCAAACCAAGCATTTTCGATTCATTGGCATACTTCACGCTTGTAGTAGGAGAAAAAAGGATATTAGTGTTGAAGACAATATTAGACTGCAATGTTCTAAAGAGAATACAGGTTGTTTTACTTTTGTATCATTTTCATGAGATTCATCTAAGGCGGTTTGAACTATGACAGCGTCGTCTACAGCAGAAATTATTTTGATTCCCTCATTTTTAAATGTTTCCACTAATTGCAAAATAAACCGTTCCTTGTGAGATTGTTTATCATTTTATTTTGCGTCTCAGTCAGTGGCTCTCATTGAAAATAATTTCCGGTAAAATACGTTTCAAAAGTCGCTGCTGTCTTTTGATGCTCTTCGTACTGCAAGCATTGTCATCTGTCAAACACTACAGTCACTTTTTGGCCGTAATGATTATGGATAAAGCGAACATAGGCTGTATAAACGTCATCATACCCTGCTTCGGCCATACTACACGATGAATCAAATTGTCGCCATCAACAATTAACTGGCAATCGAAAAAATCTATTGGCCTCTCTCATACGGCATTGAAAATATCTACATAGGCAATTTCTTAGTTTTTCTCATTAACCCTTTCTCATCGAAGAGAGGAAGGGGAATTGAAGCAAGCTCAAAGTTGAAACCTGACTCCAAATCTTCTTTTGAGTGAACAGTACAGATTATCCTCTGATATAATTGCGTGGAGTCGAAAAACAGCTTTGTGGAAAAAAAGGGGAAAATACATAAAAATCAGTTGCGTCAAAACCCGCTATATATGCTTCTTATAGAGAAAATTCCATGCAATACATTTATTCCTGAGCATTTTTCTCGTTAAAGTAACCGGTTTTAAGATATTCGCTGTGAAACTTGGAATGGGATCGATTTTTACCTCTGCGCCCCAAATTACCCCTCTGTTCGGACGCTGTTAGCGCGAAATAGGTGAGGATAAGCTACAAGGTTAATAGGACATTTTTTATGCAGAATTTGACGACAATTTTTTTTTCCTATACTTTTTTCTCCTCCGATGAACGGTTTATAAGATAAAAGTGAAAAACCAGCGTTAAGTCCCTGTTGAGGGTGGTTTTTTGCAAAAAAAAAAAGGACGTTCCCCCTAAATTGGGGGGGGAACTTTTCGGGTATCTATTTCTAACCCTATCTAGAGTACGCATCCTAAATATTATTACTTTATAAATTATTTCTCTTATTCAGTGTTTTTTAATCTAATTTGCATACACCTTTTTTTAAATTTTGTAGTATACCATTTAGATTATCTTAGTATCTTATTAAGTTGGTTATAACTACCTACATATAATGGTATTTTATTATTATTTTGCTATCTTTTGCGCATGTATTATATACCGGGTGCCACAGGCTAGTGGCTCCCCCCTATATTTCCTTTATTTCAAGCGCGGATCTAGAAATTTCAATAATTTTTTTCTCGTCTGTCTAACATCTCGAGAATTACTTCTCTAACAACCAGTAAAAAATTTTAAAAAAGCAGTTTGAGAGAATTTTTTTCAAAATTCGTTTACCCCCCCCCCCCCCCCCAGGTCTAAGGACTCCAGTTTAAAATTATTTTTTTTTTGTCATATGCATTTTACTTTTCATAAAAGTACAACAATATGTTTAGAAGTTTATGAAAATATTTTCATTACTAACTGAGATACAACGAATTGAAATTTTGTGATTTACAATTTAACAAATCACAAAATTTCAATTCGTTGTATCTCAGTTAGTAATGAAAATATTTTCATAAACTTCAAAACGCATTGCTGTATTTTTATGAAAAGTAAAATGCATGTGACAAAAAAAATAATTTTAAACAGGAGTCCCTAAACCTGGGGGGGAACAGAATTTTGAAAAATTTTTTCGCAAACTGCTTTTTCAAAATTTTTTTAGGGGTCGTTAGAGAAGTGCTTCGAGATGTTATTTCCCATATTTCGTATGGGGTCCCATGCGCCACAGACGAAAAAAAAAAATTATTGAAATTTCTAGATCCGCGCTTGCTTTATTTTTTAACTTATCCATTTGAAATTTGGGGTGCATAAACTACCTGTAAAAATGGATTTTTGGACATAAAAAACGGTATGAGACCAGACTGTGGGATAAGTCGGAGTGATCGGTTGTGCATCTGAAACCCTCACACTTAAAAATGTTAAAAAACCCTGTAAAACTGCTTTAAATTTGACAAAGCTTAGGTGAATTGTAGCTTAAGAAATCTGGATTAAATTGATATGTCATAACAAAAGAACAAAGTTGAAATATAATTAATACCTTGAAATAACCAATACAGAGTTATTTAGAGTGGCAATCAGTGACGTGCATAAAGAAATGAGCTTAAAGAAACGAATATATAAACACGACCCAAACTCAGGCATAATATAAGAGATAAGTACATCTTAGTTTATTTGTGTCTTAATGACTACAAGTATCTGCCCCATAAAACCACTGAAATGTTTAGGTCCAGACCCTTGAAAAATCGACATCTATTGACAAATTTATGAGAGCAGTAAAAATATGGCCAAATAAATTGTTTTCAATCATTATAAAAATATTCAAATGATTTAATTTAAACTATATCCGAAATAATCAATAACGTATCGTAAAATATGGTCATATATATTTCTTTCTCTCAAATAATTCTCCTTTTCATAATTATAAAAAATACTCAAACGAATTTAATATAAATTAAACCCGCAATAATCAAATGCATTACTTTTAAAGTAGGGACAGAACAATTTCTTACGTAAATTTTCAAGTGAGGTTTTTTATAATTATTAAAAGTACTCAAACGAATTTAATTTGCATTAAACCCAAAATAATCAATGAAACATTGTTGAAAATTGAATTCTCAAATTCTCACAGCACTTCAACGGAGGTATGCGTGGTGCAGGCTTCTTTCAGAAAAATGGTACTTTCTAAGAAAACATACACATATAGTCCGACGGAATTAGCATTTTTGGTCGATATTTTTAGTGCAGCAATGTGACCTGTACCAAATTGAAGGTTTTTACGTTAGAAATAAAACTATATATATATACATATATATATATATATATATATATATATATATATATATATACACATCTTGAAATATTAAGACGTCTTACCATATCGCAACCTTACGGAGTCACATAGAAGGAGACGTAGTAGCTCTTGTTTTGGTCTTATATATTCATTGCAATGTAATGCTTATTGCCCTCTAGCGATTAGAAGACCATACTATAAGAATTATGAAATACATTTCCTTACAATTTATAGAACATTACCACATCTTAACAAACTGCTATTATTATCGCGTCAGTTATATATATTTTAATCGAAATACAAATGTTCTGGACTTATATACGTTACATTGCAACCTCATGCATTGTTGCCACATAGTGTATAACCATAATTCGCTATTACTCCCAGAGACAACCTGTTCCCACTTAATTTAATATTTAGTTGTTCTGTGATTCCCGCAAGTTACGTGTCGGTAGTTTACCTGTAAGAAGTAATAATGAATAGATCATCCAGAAGCTATAAGCTTCTTATGAAATGCAGTAAGGACCTTAAAGGTAAGTTAGTTTACCTATTTATTCTTATTAATCTTCTATTGTATGCAAATAGTTCATGTACTATGGAGATTACTAGTGAAAAAACAGGATATTGGTAATGATATTTTTTGTCGCGAAATCTATCACAAAATTTGAAATAATATTTTCAAATTTGATAGCTACATGAGTTCTAGACACTAGGCAAAAATATAAATTTATTGATAAACAGCACAGGCATGCGACACTCCAACTCTTTAATTACTTCCACATCTAGTGGAAGTATAGTAACGACAAAAAAAATGTAAAAATTTTTATTCAAATAGGCTTAGCAAAAAAAATTTCTGTCTGTCTCTAACTTTTTTTGTGCGCACGATTACTCTGGAACCGTTTAAGATATAGACTTGAAATTTGGTACACGTATGTATTTTAATGAAATCTAGAACTAGATTATATTTTCATCTTATTCCGTTGAAGGGTTGGGGGTAAATTGGGGTAAATAGGTAAATCAAACAGGTAAAAGTCCATAAAATTGGTATTTTTAGTATATACAAGAGAAGCTAATATCTCAAAAATTTTTTTTTCATTTACCACCCCATTACTACCCCCACCCTGTTAGGGGGTGAAAAAAATAAAATTATAATTTAGCGTGTATACAAGAACCTAAGACCTCATTTTTTCTTACTTCATCCACCCCCTCTACCACCATCCCCACCCCCACTACTGATGTGGCATATCGTTTTATAAGTTTTTGGTGTAGACGATTTCAAATACGCGTCATCGCATGTGTGTCTAGCTTTCTACGATTTCAAATTAGAACACCATGCAACGTGTACGTACGGTGTTTGTAAATCTTCTATCATTTTCTTGATTCTATAATAAGTGGGGGTTACCTTGAGTAGTATGGGTGAGCAGTAGGTTTCCTCGAGTATTATGGATGCACAGTGGCTTTCCTCGAATATCATCGGTGCGCAGTAGGTTACCTTGAGTAGTATGGATGCACAGTGGGTTACCTCGAGCAGTATGGATGCGCAGTAGATTTTCTCGAGTTTATCGGATATGCAGTGACTTTTCTCGAGTACTGTAGATGCGCAGTAGGTTTCCTCGGGTATTATGGATGCGCAGTAGGTTTCCTCGAGTATTTTGGATACACAGTGGGTTTCCTCAAGTAAAATGGATGCGCAGTGGGTTACTTCAAGTAGTATGAATGCGCAGTGGGTTATCTCGAGTAGTATGGATGTGTAGTATGTTTCCTCGAAGAAAATGCTTGAAGTAGTCGTGTAGTCCACGGCACACAATAATTTTTTATATCTTGGTCATGCCATTTTCTGCGTATTACTTTCACATTCAGTGGAGTGCAATTATAGTATTTTCGTTATAAGAGACTTGTATAGGAAGTCTGAATATAATTCTCCTGTAGCTCAAAAATTTCACTACGTCGCTCATCATGGCTTGCTACACGGTGAGGAAGCCTAGATCCCAGAATTGGAAATAGGTACTAATTACTTCCACATGGAGTGGATGTATAGTAATAGCAAAAAAAATTGAAATTATTTTTTGCTCAAAAAGTCTCAGAATGTCACGAAACATCGAGATTTTAAGTTTAAGCGAAGAAAAAAAAATTCTGTCTGTCGGTCTGTCTGTAACATTTGTTTGTGCTTTTCCGCCATAATTTGTTGAAATTTGTCGAGAAATGCAATAAAAAATTTTGCATGAATATATACCTTCCTCACTTGAGAGATGATGAAGCAAATGTGAGATAACAAGATTGAGGCAATAAATAACTTGATGTTATGATTATTAAAATTAGGCTTATTTTACAGATGAAAATCAATCTGTAAAGGACAAAGAGTGTCCCGGAAAGGTATGTACCAAATCGATTTTTATGTTTCTTTTAAGACAAAATAGCTATTTAAGTAACCAGTTAGGAAATGCCTCATTTTGTATGGGATGTGGGATGTTTGCGAGACGAGCGAAGCGAGACGAGCGAAGCGAGTTTCCACAAAATCACATAAGTTGCAGAATTGCATTTACTAATATATTTCATGCAAAATAATTTCTAATTTTATATTTTTTCTAGTCATATATATGAAAATAGCAATTTTTCCACTGCTCTATATAAAGTGACATTTTTTTACTATAGCGATGAAAATATTTTCATCTCTGGAAATGAAAATGAAAATGTGACATAATAAATTTGACATTTTCATTTTCACTTCTAGAGATGAAAACCCAGATGAAAATATTTTCATCTCTGTAGTAAAAAAATGTCACTTTCATATAGAGTAGATAGTGGAAAAATTGATATTTATATACGTATGAGTAGAAACAATAGCATTTCCTACTCGAGTTGAAATACGTTTTTCGCAAATTCTCATCTCAAGAAAAAACAGTATTTTCATCTCTTGTTGTGAGAAATATTTTATTTTCCAACCAGTCGTGAAAAGTAGGACCTCGAGTATGACGTTTCGAAACTTCAGTCAAATTTGAAATATGACACTTTTACATGTCAAAATTAGAAAAATCATATTTTATTACAATTTTCACCCTTTGGATATGTTTCTACAGAATGTGAATGAATGTCAATAAGATAAATAATTAATGCGGTATTTAAAACCTCCGTAATTAAATTATCTTTAAAAACTGGAGTTTTTAAATATAACAACAGATTCTCAAAGCTGTGCATTGTAAGTTAAGTATTTCAATTTCAGTGAGTGGTTTATAATAGACATAATGAACACAAAATATGTATTTTAAATTTTTCCCACTCCCCAGTTTTTAGATTTACTTTTTAAAGTGCTGTGGCTCAATACATTTCAGTGATGTTAGTAGAAAAGTGATAATTTTAACTGTTTCAGATATCAGTAATATCAAACTTAATATATAAATCATCAAAAAAATAATTGCCACTAATTTTGTCATACTCTTGGTAGAAATAGTAGTGTATGCGATTTCAAATTTGTTAAACATGAAAAAAGTGATAAACTAACTGCATGAATAACTATTTTGCCGGAAACCTAAAAATAAAAAAAAAATTTATAATTATTTTATTATTTAACGGCAATGTCTGTATGTAGGCTATGCATGAGTTGTTGACACAGACAATAAAGAAGAATTGGTTTTGTAATAGGCCGTTGTCCCCAGTTGAAGAACAAAAGATAAAAATTTTACAAAATATTATTGTTCAGGAAAAACTCAATAATGTGGAAGACAAAAATAGCAGAGCAAGTTCAATGCACATCGTCGAAAATGTAAGTTTTAAATTTGCCAATAGGCTGTTCTAAATTTGACACTGAAAATTTTTACTAGTGTAAAAAAGTAAAGTTTCGCGGCTTCTAACTTTGCTAACTTTAATGATCAAGGGTAGCTCCAGGAAGGACCATGGCACTATTATTTTACAGCTTAGTTAATGACATAAATGTAAAATTTAAAAACCACACATACTACATTTCTTTGTAAGGAATTCTTTGATAGATTCCAAAACATTGAATACTTATTATATTTAAAACGATGGATCAAGTAAATTATTAATAAAATACACAGCCCCACAAAATCCGTATGTATTTGGACCCGCTGAAACCGAATCCGAAGTCAGAATTGTCAGATTGGCTTGTTTTTCACCCCTAATCCCAAAAAACACCCCTCCAAAAAAATGATCTATCCGGCGGACCAGACCAGTATATTCTTATGTGTTTGGACCTGCTGAAACCGAATCCGAAGTCAGTATTGTTAGATTGGCTCGTTTTTCACCCCCAACCCCAAAAAAACACCCCCAAAATAAAAACAAAGTGGTCTGTCCGGCGGACTATAGCAGTGTATCCTTATATATTTTGACCCGCTGAATCCGGATTCGAAGTTAGAATTGACAGATTGGCTCGTTTTTCACCCCCAAACCCGAAAAACCCACGCCCTAAAAAAATGATTTGTCCGACGGACTAGACCAGTGTATTCTGATGTATTTGGACTTGCTGAAACCGAATCCGATGTCAGAATTGTCAGACTGGCTCGTTTTTCACCCCCAACCCTAAAAAACACCCTCAAGATAAAAACAAAATGGTCTGTCCGGCAGACTATACCAGTGTATCCTTACCAAATACATAAGGATACACTGGTATGGTCCGCCGGGCAGACCATTTTGTGGGGGAAGGGGTGTTATTTGGGGGTTGGGGGTAAACATGAGCCAATTCTAACTTCGGATTCGGTTTCAGCGGTCCAAATATATAAGGATACACTGGTATAGTCCGCCGGACAGAACACTTTTTTTTTTTGGGAGTGTTTTTTTGGGTTAGGTATGAAATACGAGCAAATCTGACAATTCTGATTTCGAATTCGGATTTAGCAGGTCAAATTACATAAGATTCACTGGATAGTCCGCCGGACAAACCACTTTGTTCTTGTCTTGGGGGTGTTTTTTAGGGTTGGAGGTGAAAAACGAGCCAATCTGAAAGTTCTGACTTCGGATTCTGTTTCCGCGGGTCCAAATACATCCGGATACATTGGTCTGGTCCGCCGGACAGACCACTTTTTTTTTGTAGGGCTGTGATATTAGATACTAGGTTATAACTGTTATACAATGTCCGCCAAAAAGTCTGCGCCATATGGAAAACTCTGAATTTCTGAAAAAGTTTATTCTTGATAAAAGTTAGTACAGAATCTCAAACTAAAAATTGGATGTATAAATTTGTGTTAATCCGGGAGTTTAGGTCGAAAAATTATATTATTTGAAATTGACTCTAGAATAAGGTACTTTTATTTTCATAGAAAAATATTATTTTAAAAAGTAGCTTATAATGCGAATATACCAAATTTGATTGCTTTATTCTAAAAATAAGAATTATCCATCTTTTCCGCATAATTCCTGAACTATATCATGCAATCCTTAATTTTAGAAGCTCTACTTAAATTTGTAGTATTTCGTTCTTTATCCCTTACCCTTACCAAAAATTAGCTTAACCGATACAACTTCATTTTAATTTTTTTAGACTGAAAAAGTAAATGCAGATATTAGCGTCCAACATTCACCACCAGAAAAAGTAGTTTCCAACTGCAACTCTATCGAGGGGAGATCTGAGGTGCGTAATAGAATTTGCTTTATTACGTTTACTAATGTATTTCTTATATCTTTGCAGATATCTTCTCTTAGTGCTCCATTTGCCTGTTCTGGTGATTCTTCTTATGTTCCATCTGACACGGAGGTTAGTTTATTCAAAACTATTTTGTACATTTCACTACCTACTTGTTCAAATTCCAGGTGTCTTCCTCTGCGCCGGAAGATAGTCCCCCTGATTTCAATATATATACTCCATTATCCTTCCACGACTATAATTCAGATAATGGTCCAATTTTAGATAATTCGGATCATGTGTCTAGCAGTACTACTATACCAAACAATGTTGGTACTGATGAAGCTGAAAAGTCAAGAGTTTACAAAATCAATGAAACTACTATTTCAACTACTTGTGGAGATGTACAAAACAATGTTGGTGCCGATAGAGTTGAGGTATTAGATAATGATTTGAACCATGTGTCAAGCAGTACTACGTGTAGGGACGCACCAAACAATGTTGGTAATGATCAGACTGAGTCAAGAGTTTACAAAATTAACAAAAATTATGGGCCAAGTACTAGTGGAGAGGCACTACACAATTTTGGTGATGATGGAATTGGGGTATCAGGAATATACAAAATTGACAAAAATGATGTGTCAAGTTCTACTAAAAAATCAACAAGAAAAGTTTCAAAACTCACAAATTTTTGCTATTACTGTGAAACTGACGTACTAAACTTTGCAAGGCACATTATTAATAACCATTCCATGGAGTTTGATGTCATAAAGTTAAGATCAATGCGACCAAAGAGTTTGGAAAGAAGACGCCTATTGGCTAAATTGAGAAATAAGGGAAACTTTCTAAAAACTGCAAATAATTGTCCAAGGAGAGTACGCAAGGCTCTAATTCCAGATACTCCAGTATTGCCCTGTGACAACTGTCATGGTTTTTTCTCTTCAAAACTTCTATACAGGCATAGGAAAAACTGTGACAAAAAGAGAAGTGGAAGAGCGCAAAGTGAAGGACAAAATACATTAATATGTAACAATAGAACTGATGAGAGGCTAAAACGAGAAGTATTTGGACGTATGCGTGCAGACAAAATATCTTTGGAAGCGAAATCATAATTTGTTCGTATGGTGCCAGATATTTAAGGTCTCATAGAGAAAAACATTTTGCTACTGTCACATCACGTAAAATGAGAGAATTGTCGAAGATTCTTATTGAAATTAAAAAAATGGAACCGTCAATAAAGTCATTTTTTCAAGCACTACAACCTAAACATTTTGATCTGTTTGTTAAAGCCACACAAATTGTGGCTAAATACAATCCGGAAACGGAAGTTTTCGGAGCACCATCTTTTGCAATGAATATAGTAAATTCATTCAAACAATGCTGCGACATAGCAATAAATTCCGTTCTTAGAGGAAGTCACCAATATGAGACTGTTCCAGCTGCCGAAGCAGAAGCTCAACTAAGAACAATGATCCATTTGTTTACAGCAAACTGGAAATTTGAAATTTCTAGTCAAGCTGCTAGTAATCTCCATTTAAATAAGTGGAACAAAGTAACGATTGTTCCATTGGCCAATGACTTAAAAATATTGAGAGATTATCTCCTTCAATCTGCTGCAAAAGCTGTCGAACGACTTCAAATTGCCAACAAAGATGTTTCTGCTTATAATAGTCTGGTTGATTCGATATATTGTCGAGTTATTTTATTCAACAGAAAACGTCCTGGAGAACTTCAAAGAATGTTACTTCATACATATTTAAATTGTGGTAATGATAAAGCACACTATGAAGAATTTGAACGCATTGTTACACCATCGGAACGTGTTCTAATGAAAGAGCTAAAACGTGTGGTGATTAGAGGAAAAAGAGGCAGAGGAGTCCCAGTACTATTTAGCGTCGATGTTCAAAAGAATATTGATTCTATGCTAGAATACAGGTCGAATTTTGTTTCCAAGGAAAATTTATATTTATTCGCAAAAGCAAATTCTGCAACCGAAATTAGTGGATACAAGATTTTGAGGAAATATGCACATATATGTGGTGCTAAAAACCCCACCGCTATAACTTCGACGCGGCTCAGAAAACACTTAGCTACATTGACACAAATCTTCAATATGACCGACAGTGATATTGAACAACTGGCTACATTTATGGGGCATACGCCTGGTATTCATCGGAGTTCTTATAGACTCCCTGATGACATTTATCAGACAGCAAAACTATCTAAGCTCCTATTGCTAATGGAGAAAGGTGAGGCTGGTGATTACAAAGGAAAGAGTTTGGAAGAAATTGAGTTAAATATGGAAGACTTACTAGAAGAAACGAATGGTGGTGGTGGTGATAGTGATGGTGAAATGGATTTAATAGACACTGATACTGCAGTTGAGGCAAACGTAAATGAAGCTACTGTTAATATCAATAAAACTATCAGTATGGAACCTCAGCTAGAGAAGAAACGAAACAAAAGAGTATTGATCCCTTGGACTGCTGAACAAAAACTACTAGCGAAGAAATTTTTCGGAGAGCATATAAAAAATTCAAAACCTCCAAAAAGGCATGAGTGTGAAAAACTTATTGAAAACCATCCTCAAGTATTTGATAATAAGAATTGGTTGAAAATAAAAGTATTCATCCAAAACATATATTCAAAGAAGAGGCTACAACATGAAGACGAAGACGTTTAAACATTTCTTGCATGCTTGTTTCTAAATTTGTAGGTACCTACCTAGTTACTTTTCAGTTTTACTTTATATATTTTTTTAATATACTATATTTCATGCACTGCTTTTTTTTAACATGATGTACCAACCGGTTAAATCATTTGACTGTTTAGGGCCGGTGGCTGATTGTACCAAAGTGACCTGGTTCATTCAAAGTTTAACTCATTTATTCTTAAAATCCAAGGTCACGATTGTTACAGCAATCGTAACCTTGGATTTTAAACGAAGATCGATTGAACTTGGAATGAATCAACTCGATACAATCAGTTCTTTTGTACAAACGTGGTTCGGCTTGAGCTCAAATGAACCTAAGCTTGGGTAAAACGATTGTTATCGCAATCATAACCGAGGATTTTAAGCTAAACTACCTGTGTACAACTAATGGTTTATCAGTGGGTTAACTCGCAACTAAAGGATAAATGTCATAGGTTAATTTCAGTAGCGGTAAGCTGTAAGCAAATGGTCGTAACCATCAAGAGTTTGCGCACAATGATTTTCAGAGGCCAAACTCTTGATGGTTAGAAACCGTTACGTACTGCTGCATATACAAACCTTATGGATAGATATAAGTAACTCTGTGTTGATAAACCGGCCCTAAGTATTCTAATTACAGTTGTAGGATCGATTCCACTTATAATCAAAACACCAAGTAAAAACAAAACAATGTAGGTATTTAAATAAATAAATAAATTAATGAAATATAAAAAAGCCGTGTGGACTTGTAAATCTACACATTGTACTAAAACTAAATTAAAAATACTTAAAGATAGCAAGAAAAAAGTCCAATAAATTAATATCTTAAGCCGTATGACAGTCATCAGCTTAAAGTGATCACCTCGAGAAGTTTTTTTATAGCACACCTCACTACAAATACATATTGCCAGACTTTCGGATATTGGTGACTGTAATCTGATGATATCCCACTTAATAAAGTATCAAAGTTTCAGGTAAAATTATGATGTTTACCTACGCTTATAATCAAAACAAAAAAGTAAACACAACTATTTATTCAAATTAATGGAACATAAATAAGTTATATAATATGAGTCTGTTAAACTACAGGTACTTAGTAAAAAGCTAAATCAAAAGTACTTATAAATCGCTAAAAAATAAGGTCCATGAAATTGCTAGGTACCAACTGATGTATGGTAGGATATAAAAAATTCAGAAAAAGACAAATATAAATGTAAAATAATAAATCTGGCTATAAAAAACAATAAAAAGAAGTTTAAATACAAATAATACAAAAAAATATAGTAAATAAACACTAGTAAATATTTGATAGGGTTTGATGAACCTTTAGTAATGAACATTAAGGTGGCCGGCGCTGTACTTAAGAACATGACTTCATATTTCGACAATTTCTCCTACATCACTGAACCGATTTAAAAAAATTCTTGATAGGTGTTTAGAAAAAACTTGATAAGATGTGACTGGACTATTGAAAACTCAACAAAGAAGAAAATTTTTAACAGAAGAAAAAAAATTTGTCTTTGTGTAGTTTTTATTAAGTCCAGTGAGATTCTATCGAGTTTTTTCTAAAAGCATGTTAAAAAACTTTTTGAATCGGTTCAGAGATGTGGGCGAAATTGTCGAAATACGTCATATTTTTAAGCACGGCACCGCTAGTTTCCGCAAACATGAAAAAGCTAACACTTTTCTCTGTGCATGTTTTATCAACCAAGATAATTATGTCCTAATTCGCACTTCATAAAATCGTTATTTTTAATACCTACCTACTTAAACTAGGAAATTATTAATAATTATCTAATTACGCTAATGATTAAGTTCATGATGATGTCAACTTGGTTGACGAAACGTGCTTCGAGAGACGTGTTTATGCTTTGGTATTTGTAAAAACTAGTTAAATATTACTGTTAAATGTTACAAGATACTTACCAAAGCTGGATACAATACGAGAGATTTTGCTGCAGATTATCTACCTAATAAGTGCTTTGCGTAAAGTCAAAAACTCAATTACTTCTTATCCAAGAAGAATTTGGAAGTTTTTTAAAGCTTTGTGTGGTGTGTGTGTGTAGTGTATTTTATTGCTAATTACTAATCCTATATTTATTCATAGATAAATAGCTATTTATATAAAGAGGGAGGAAAGTGTAACTTTTCATCCCGCGGATGAAGCTTAATCATCCAAGAAATGAATGACACTTTCCTTCCGAATTATACTACAAATGACTTTTTCTATTACCTCTATAGAAAGTAATATAATATCATTGTGCCCCAATATTAACGTCTATTTGGACGTTTTAGCAGACATTGAGATTTTATTGTAACAATGGTAAAAGTTAAAAATGCCATAGTGAAATATAAAGTGATTATATTTTAAAAAGAAAGCGGTACCTATTTTAAACTTTAGACAAATATATATATCATATTACAAGCCAACCGAAGATAAGGATTATGAATATAACGTATTCCAATCTATGTTCGTGCAGCAGGCAATGTTGTCATATCGACTGAGTTTGGGATATGCTTGATTCAGATAAAATATACAGTTAGCGTATATAACAATTCTCCACCAAGCGGCAGAATTGTAAACTAAAATATACAATTTTGACTATATTCCTAACATTACAACCTCATGCGAATTTTTTTTTATCAGCTTATTGGAACTCTAATTTATGAATTAAAGCAAACTGTCATATTTAACCTTGTTCAACTTTTATGAGAGCTTCATTCACGGTAAACGGTAAACTAAACTAAACCTAAGTAACGTTGATGCACACGCAAAAAACAGGGTTGACATTAGGACGTCAGGTATACTGACGCCTTAATTCGCCTGAGGCCATAGTGTACGGGCGATGCATGTTATCTGAGGTGCTAAAGATAGTAGAACAAATATATATATATAGTAGAACAAATATATATATATATATATATATATATATATATATATATATATATATATATATATATATATATATATATATATATATATATATATATATATCATTTTTCGAGTTTTTTCACATTTTACTCTAAAACTATGCATTTTAGGGAAAATATTCAAGAGACAAAAATTGTAGAGCGGAAAATTTCCGATCGACGTGGTATGAAATTTTCCTTTGGTAGTAGGTTTTCCCGCGTAAGCACGCTGAGCATGCTTTTGCATTTTTGCACTTTTCTTCTGTATTTTGAGCACAAACGAAGCATTTTTATGAAAAATGACAACAGGTAGAAATTTATGAAAAAAAAAATAAAAAAAAAGTTTTATCGCTAGAAAATTTTCCGCTCATCAACTTTTGCCTGTTGTTATTTTTCATGCAAATGCATCGTTTGTGCTCAAAATACAGAAGAAAAGTGCAAGAGCATATATACATACATGCACCAACGTGCTCACGCGGGAAAACCAAGTACTAAAGGAAAATTTCAAATACTCATGTCGATCGGAAATTTTCCGCACTACAATTTTTGTCTCTTGAATATTTTCTCTAAAATGTATAATTTTAAAGCAAAATGTGAAAAAAGGCGAAAAAACGCGAAAAACGATATATATATATATATGAAAAATACTAGGTTCACGGGTTGAACCGCGTCTGAGATTATTGGAGTCTCGACGTTTCGGCTCCCACTTTGGAGCCATTTTCAAGAGAAAAAGAAAGAAGAATTGATAATATAGTGGTATATAGGAAGTCTAGGAAGGGTAAGGAATGGTTCGAGTCCGGGGCCTCAATCTGCCTATTCCCCAGGTCGAACTTTGGTTCGTCTCTAAGATCTCAATCTCAGTTCTTAGAGAGAACTGACGAGTTGTGGGTTGAGGTGAGGTATTTATAGTAGGATTGGTGGGTGTGGTGAGCACTGGTGCGGAACGGTTGCGCGTGGTAGGAGGGTCGCTGTGTGGTGTTAGTGAGGGTTGTGTAGTTAGTGGAGATATTAGTGATTTCCAAGCAGTTGGAAGTCGAAGACTGTCGTCCCTTTTGTTTAAACAATTGGGACGCTTCTCGATTTCAATTGCTTCGCGGATCGTTCGTGTTTTTCGGGAATATACAGGTGCTATTGTTTTTGTGTTGTCAAAGTCTATGTTATGTCCAGTCTGGAGACGGTGTTGTGCTAGGGATGAGGTAAGGTCAGTATTTCTGACTGCTAGGCGATGTTCGTATACCCTGTTGTTAATGCGTCTGTTTGTTTGTCCAATGTAAGTTTGGGGACAGTCGGAGCAAGGTATTTCGTAAACGCCATGGGAGTCATTAGGGACTTGATAAGGTTGGAAATAGTCTGTTGTGATATATATATATATATATATATAAAGGTTCTATTTAAATTTTCGTAATGCTGTTATTCTCCATTTCAGCCACATAAGAACCATATTTAACATCACAGTAATTGAAATATATTAATACCCACGTATAAATCAATAATTTTAGTTTTTCAGAAAGTGACAGTACATTCCCATTCGGGTAGAATTACTTTTTTTTTTTTTTTTTTTTCTCCTAGATACTCAATTTTTATTGACCAATTGTTTTTAATTTATTTTTGATGCCCTTAGTCCATTGGCGTACCTATGAAGGTTTTGGTCACTCCAGACAACATTGCCGCACTGTGGTCCTTTTGTGTCGTCGGGTGAACTCGAAGCACATTATTTTTACTTACTTACTACGGAGCGTTTCACTCTTAAAGGTATGTTAACAAATTTTAATAAATGGATTTACAAACTGTGCCTTTTTAACAATTTTACAACTATGAAATGTGCTTTTGCACCTAGCTTATGATTAAATACTTTCTGAAACTTCCCCCTCGGCTGAGCATAGTTGACTAGCCTTGCGAAGCTCTCAGACTCACAGTAAGCATCATTGGTGTGCTTAAATTATAATAAATATTTTGTCGTTTTGTTTTAGATTTAAACTCACTTTTCATTATCAAACATTTCCTTACAAAGGGTGCATTTTGTCATAGCAATATATATATATATATATATATATGTCTATTTCTCGGAAATGCGGGTTGTGACAATTTTGTTTCTAATGTAAAAACCTTCAATTTAGTATATGTCACATTGCTGCACTAAAAATATCGAGAACTACACCCTTGTTTGTATAATTCCGACGGACTACATACGCCGATGATCTCCTAATCGCCGCAGGATAGTGACAATTATTTCATATCTGTTTTTGCATACCAAATATTAGTTTAACTTCGTTTTTAAACATATGCCAAAAAAAAAGTGAGGTTTTAAGTTCCACTGTGCTGTGTTATGTGTTTATTTGGTTCCCCCCTGATTGCCCTCCCCCCCAGGCGTGGCGCGGTTGAGAATTGGGATAGTGACAATCATTTCATATCTGTTTTTACATACCAAATATTAGTTTAAATTCGTTTTTACACATATGCCAAAAAGAAAAGTGAGATTTTAAGTTCCACTGTGCTGTGTTATGTGTTTATTTGGTTCCCCTCTGGTTGCCCCCCCCCGCCCCCCCCCCCAGAACACATTCCTGCGTACGCGCCTGTGCAGGACACATCTGGACTGAAAACAAACTTCAAGAAAAGCCTAATAATGGAGTGAGAGCCGTAAACAAAAGACCAGCGGAGTGGAACACATAAAGATGAATACTCCCTAAGAACAATGAACAAATTGAAGTACCAGAATCAGAAACGGAGGAATCAAAAGGTTCAGAAGAAGAAGAAGATTTATAGAAGCAGAAAAACAAAAATAGGAGCACAAACAGCAGCGACACAATGCAGCAACATATATCACAAGAAGACTCAGAAGAGGCAGAAGCCCAGAACCAAAAATGAAAAAAAGGGAGCTTAAACGCTCCCTCACGGCACAATGCGGTAACGCATGTCACAAATATCTACACCACCCATCCCACATTCCTTTACCATGCGCCAGGTGGCACTCGCTGCTGGCAACAAGCATGACCTTAGTCCAACCCAGCATGGACCTAGTAGGCCTAGCTGTATAATTTATTTATTTATTTATACTGCATACAAACAGACAGAGTCCACTTACATGTATACAGTGTTAGGTAAAAATTTGACATACATGTGCTATATAATAAAGAGGAAAACATTTAAAACAAATATATGTATATATACAATATCACAAAAATATATCAACCTAACGACAAAAGAATATTTTGTCACAGATGGGAGTGTAGCCTATTTTTATTAATATCAAAAATATCTATATCACAGGTTTTTAAAAAATTATTGACAGAAATTGAACAATTCTCAATAGGGGAATTTACATTAAATATTTTGAATACATTATCTCTAACTCTTAATCTAACATCAGGTACGTTAATATTTATAGCCGATAATATATCAGATGCAACAATATGGCCATGTAACACATTAAAAATGAACAAAATTTGAACATTTTCACGGCGCTTACTTAAGAGAGTTACATTAAATTCAATTCTTTGGTGTTCATATGATATTAAAAGAGGATATGTCCCATGTTTTTTTAGATACATGGATCTTAAAAATTTTTTTTGGATTTTTTCCAACATATCAGTGTATGTCAGAGTTCTAGGATGCCAAATAACACAACAGTATTCTAATTTAGATCGGACATATGAATTGAAGAGAATAATGGATGTATTATAATTAAGATCCTGACTGGCTCTAAGAATGAAACCCTGTTTTCTGTAACACTCAGCAGTTAACTTTATAATATGGTCATTAAATGAAAAGTTTTTAGTGAATACTATACCCAGATCTTTAATTTCATTTAGTGGTTCGATTTGAACATCATTCACAATATATGATCCTATCAAAGGATTCTTCTTTCTTGTATAAGATACAACTTTACATTTAGATTCATTCAGAACCAGGTCATTATCCTCACAAAATTCAGAAATGGCTCTGATATCACATTGGAGCTTATCAATATCTTCATTAGACCTTATCGTGTAATAGAGTTTTAAATCATCTGCGTACAGCAGAAATTTGGCATACCTAATATAATCAGATATATTATTAATAAACAGTACAAAAAGCAATGGTCCTAGTATGGGGCCCTGGGGCACGCCTGAGGTGGAAATAAAAATGTCTGAATTGCTATTGTCAAATCTCACAAAATTAGGACGGTTGGTTAGATATGACTCTAAGAATTTCAATAAGTTGTTACTAAAAGAAAATGATTTTAGTTTCTCTAACAAGACTTTATGATTTACTCGATCAAATGCCTTTGCTAGATCAGTGTATATGGTATCAATTTGATGTTTATTTATATCTTTTGCTATATAGTCACTGAATACAGACAAATTTGTGATGGTTGACTTTTTGTTGACAAAACCATGTTGTTCTTCCAGAAGTATTGGCGAAACATGAGAATATGCCCTGTTGTATATGACACGTTCAAAAATTTTAGATGGTGATGGCAGTACTGTAATTGGTCGATAGTTTGTTATTAAACTAGTAGTGCCCGATTTATGTATGGGAGTTATGCGACCAATTTTAAAGTTATCGGGAAAAATATTAGCTTCTAATGCTTTATTAAAAATAATTTGCAGAGGTATCGCAAGTATGTCGGTAAAGGCCTTAAAAAAGTAGGAGGGTAGCCCATCTACACCTATAGCAGCTTGGGGTTTCAATGATTTTATTGCATCTACGATTTCGATTTGACTGATGTTACATATATTAAGGTTGTCCAGGTTATAATCTTTACAGTTAGAAACGTGCTGTGGTGGAATACTGTCAGTATAAATAGATTTAAAATAAAGTGCAAATGCATTAGAAATATCCTTTTCATTTTCAAGGGACTCATCATTATAAGAAAATCTAGCTGCAACACACTTGAGTTTCTTTTTTTGTTTTTAATATAATTCCAAAATTTCTTTGGGTTATTATTTATATCATTTTCTATATTTAGAATGTAATTTGCATGAGTTGTTTTAATCAATTGTTTAATTTCATGTCTCAAGTCACGGAATTTTTATATGTATTCTGGATTTTTCTTGGATTTCTTAAAATAACGATCCTTGGTTTTTATCTTTCGAATAAGTTCTATAGTGAACCAATTAGGGTATTTTCTTGATCTTGAAGATTTTTTATAAGGAATACATTGGTCTAGTATACTATATAACATGTCATAAAATTGCTCTGTACATTCATTTGGATTTTCTGATGTGATAATGTTTTCCCAGTTACACTGACTCAACAGTTGGTATAATCTGATGTAGTCACCATTTTTGAAATTATAATTGTGGAAATTGTTATCACCTATATCATTGTTATTGGTTTTGCCAGCAGTAAGGCCTAAGTTAATCTCTAATGGGGGATGATACTGATCAATAGCTACTAAAGGGGTTTCAGAAAGCGATACTTCAGCCTCAGTCAAATTTGTTAGGACTAGATCAAGTGTGTTATTAACATGATTTAAAACATTGCTTATTGTGTATAAATCATACTTGCATAGAATACTTTGTATCAATTTGGCCTTGCAGGAACCATTTCCAAAATCATAAGAAATACCATTAATTTCAGGAACATTAAAATCGCCTATAAGAAATAAATTAGCTGAGTGAAAGTCCTCGTTTTCAAATGAGTCTAGAACTCTTTCATACACTGACAGATTAGATCCAGATTTAATATATAAACAGCAAAATGTAATAACAATTTCCTTGATTTTTACTGTGACACATAACCATTGAAAGTCAATATCTTCACTTTGGTGCACTGACAATATTTGATATTTCTTTTTGACACAGCACAGAACACCACCTCCTCGTTGGACACCAGCTATCTCGTACATTTTATCATTCCTGAACACCAAATATCTTTCGTCACAAAGCTCTTGGTCATATATTGATGCATTGAGCCAAGTTTCCGTAATACATATTACATCAAAATTGTTTGAGAGTATATTTTCGTAAAAAAGCTTAAGTTTAGATCTTAGACCTCGGACATTTTGATAGAAGATAGAAAAATATTTTAATTGTCTTTGACTTGATTTACTTTCCCCTGTACATTGGAATCTTCGGGTAACTCTAAAAAATCAGCATTAAAATTGTGAGTCTCGGAAGCAATACTTGGGTTTCTAAATCTTCTTAATTTTGGGTTATCCAGGAAGTGTTGTCCTTTATTGAAATCAAATCTTTGATAGGCTACTCCTTTCGGCCAGAAAGATGTACTATATACAGAAGTTTTAAAGGTTGGATCAATGCCAACCAAGAAGCATTTATTATCTTTCACTTTATACCAAGTGTTTAGTTCCTCAACAGATATTTTTTGTTCTTCCAAGTTTGTTTTCGTTTAATATATGATGTGATGTTTTCAGTGCTTATTGTGTCTTTAACTCTCGAGATAAAAAGCCATATCTTTTTGTTTTGAATGTCTGCCGTTGGTCGGCCTTCAAACTCGTTATTACTTGCTTCATCAATCACTAACTGGACTTTTTTCTTCCATTTTCTTTTCACTTCTTGATAATAATAATTGGGGGTGGCAGAAATGCCTACCGCACGCTGGTAAATCAATCAATCAATCAATAAAAAACGGTATTATGAGACCATTTCCGGTTTACCCAGAACTGACTGCAACTTTCGATTTTTAAATGGAACACCTTGTATATTTTTACATATTTGGATTCAAGGCAACATTCTGAGTATACCATGAGATTTTCGCGAATTTTTGAGTCGATGTTCAGTTTTTTTTAAGCATTTTAAGACATTCGTCTAGAGTGCTTTGGAATACCAAAATTTGTTCTACGGCAGGTAAAGTCCAAGGGAAAAATATAGTTTTTGTTTAATTTCATTAATAACTATTTACGAAGCCTCCAAGCCTCCAAAATTGAACAAATCACTTTTTTATGGAAAACTTTTTATTTCAAATGGGAAGGTGGTGGCTCATACTGTTCAATAAATTATAGATTTTTTTCTGACTTCATTGATTTATATATACATTTCAAATCCATGCTATTTGTTTTTCTATTTTATTGAATTTATTTAAAAATAAAAAATCACTTTCAAAATAACATAGGCACACAAAAAAAAATGTCGGTCTATATATGTATATTCCCATGCATTTCGACCCGCTGAACACGAATCCGATGTCCGTTCTGTCGGATTGGCTCTTGCATTTTTCTTAACCCCAAAAAACACCCCAAGACTGCCCGAAAAATCTCAAACAGGTAAATAAAAGGCTTAAATGAGCTGACCACCATTTCCATACGCACTGCGACCGAATGTGAGGTCAGAATTGGCCGATCAGTTAGGAATTCTGACATAACCTCAAGAAACACCTAAAAAATGCCCTAAAAATCCCAAACAAGTAAATAAAAAGCTTACAGGAACTGATCAATATATCTATACATTATCTGGAGCACTGAAACTGAATCCAAGGTCAGAATTTATGCGCGACGATTGAGTATCTTGTAAAATTCATATTTAGGATGAAAATGTATCCAAAAATGACTGAATCATAGCCCGAAATTGACTTTACTCTACACAATATCTGAACATATAATTTCCAACGTATTTTCACGAGCTGAACACAATACCGTAGTCAGAATTAAAACGCAATCTGCATATTTTATAGAGAAATATCATTTCAACATATATTCTCATCAACCCTAGTAAGCGGAGATGGGTAACTTTTAAATTTTCAAGTATCTAAAGAAAAATATTATTGAACAGTGACATTTTTAGGAAAAAATTTTCGGACAAAGTTTGCTCTGTTGAGAGAGGAATATCGTTTGTTTTAACATTTACCTACACCCTCCCTTGATGATTTTTTTACTTTCTTTTCTTAGAGCTGTTTAGAATTGTATAGTTTTCTTTATTCTGTTTGATTGTCATATGCTATTTGTTTCTTTTTCTATTTTTGCGACTAGGACACAACCACGTGGTGACGGCGGGCAAGGATTTATTTCGGCTAAGTTCCTAGGTAAGAAAAACGCCGTAATGGCAAAAGTAGAAAAAGAGTTTACGATGCAGGGGAGGGAAATCCCAGTATCGGCGGCCGGTCAGGTTGGGAAAGCGGAACCGCGGGCGTCATCATCATGCAACCGCAGCTCTAGTGAAGTGGGAAACTTGGCTTCCTATTAGTACAAGAAATTTGCACAACTGTGTAAATAATGTGAATTCCTTCTGTTTTGTTTGTAGTAAATTCAAGCAATTTGCATCCCATCTGAGATACCCAAGCTTCTTGATTGCTTGATCATGACAAAAATATCATGGGATACTGCACATATTATTAACAATGAGCAGCACGGTTTTATGTGTAAAAAGAGCACCTCAACTAATCTCCTTTTTTATGAAAATTTTATCCTCAATGCTTTTGAACATCAATCACAAGTAGATTCAATTTACACCGATTTCACGAAGGCATTTGATCGTGTTGATCATGTGTTACTCATAGCCAAACTAAGGGCTTTGGGTGTCGAAGGTTGCATGCTTGAATGGATTCATAGTTATTTATATAACCGAACTCAGTTTGTCAGATGCTGAGGAGCCGTATCATCTTCTATTATAGTTACTTCTGGCGTTCCTCAAAGATCGCATATCGGTCCATTATTATTTAATCTGTTTGTTAATGACATTAGCGAGGTACTCATTAATAGTAATTACTTAATGTTTGCTGACGATTTGAAGCTATTCAGAATCGTTGACAACTCTTATGATGCCACTTTTTTGCAAAGTGATATCGATAATTTAGTTCGATGGTGTGACATCAATCTATTAAAACTTAACCCTGCTAAGTGTAATCAAATTTCTTTCACGAGAAGCAATAATCCTATAATATTCGACTACCATCTCAATAATGTTACCTTAAACAGGGTACATTCTATAAAAGATCTCGGAGTAATATTCGATTTCAAGATGACATTCAAACCTCATATATCAAAAATCAGATCACAAGAACTAAAAGTGTTAGGTTGCATCAATAGGGACTCTACCTATTTTTCTATTAATATATACAAATTGCTCTACTGTTCTCTGGTAAGGAGTCTACTAGAATATGGCAGTGTGATATGGAATCCAGCATATAACGGTGATAAAGAATCTATTGAGAATGTCCAATCAAAATTCCTTAGACAATGTGCATTCATGATGGGTCATCCAGTAGGCGAATTTTCCTACAGTGATATCTTACGCGAACTCAACCTTCTATCACTTGAGCGAAGAAGAGTGCAACTTGATTTATGCTTTTTGCATAAATTAATTAATTGTAATATAAACTGTCCAGAGATACTTCAGTTGATTAGCTTTAACATGAACGATCGTAGAACAAGAAATTCAGAACTCTTTAAAATACCTTTTCATCCTACAAATTGTGGTCAAAACGAGCCCATAAGCAGGTTACTCAGAACAGCAAACTCATTCCATAAAGATATAGAACTCTTTGGCTCGTCACTATATTCATTCAAAAACCAAGTTAAACACTGTATAAGTAATTAAAATTAAAACATGGTGCAGCTAAATTTTATTGTATTTGTAAAAAATGTTTTTTATTTTTCTTATTTTATGTATTATTTCAAAACTATTTTTATGTAATTATACTCTCATTTATTGAATTATAAAATGTAAAATGGCTCTGCCGTATAATAAATAAATAAAAAAAATAATAATAATAAATTCGAGGTTCCGAAAAATCGAAAAAAAATCAGCGATAAAATAAAAAATATTTATCCAAAATCTATATGTGATAGATTTAAATATATTCATCAACCCTTCTTCATTATGACAATATAAGAGCAAGTGTTCTTTTCCTTGTGTAAAATATTTTCTAAAGTCTTTTCCTCTGTTTCTATATGAGCTAGAAAGAACATCACTTGATACAAAATTGTCTTTTCCGTAATCACCCTAAATATTCTTCCCTACCATTAGATAGACCAAGATTTTTAATAACATTATTAAGTTTATCATTTCACCAAATATTGGGAGTTCTAGTTCTTATCGAACACTCACATTCACTATCTTCATATTCACTGTCATCTTGACTTTCGGAACAATCAGTTTCCATTAACCCTTTTTTAGCATTAAAATTTTTAAAAACCCCCGATCAATGTATCTAATCGTACCAGTTTCATATGACCGAATCAAAATGAGGCCTAAATTATGTTCGGCTACCATAATTGTCTGCACATTTTCAATGTTACTTCAATCGGACAATTTCTAGAGAAGTTCAACATGGCGAATTCAAGATGGCAACCAAACATCAAAATCTAATATGGCCTATAACCATTTCGACAAAATACTCTTTTAAATAAAAAAAACTGCATCAAAATTGGATCAAAATTGAAGAGATATGAAGCCACAGATAGACAGACAAACAAACATACAAACATACACGTCAAACTTATAACATAAAACCCCATATTTGTAGTGAGGTGGGGGTGGTGATAGGGGATAGTGGGGGTGGATGAAGTAAAAAAATATTTTGAGGTTTCTGGTTCTTGTACACATACTAAATCACATTTTTTGTTCATCCCCTTTAATAATGGGGTGGGGGTGGTAAGGAGGGTGGCTACTGTCAAATTTTTTTTTGAGACCTTAGCTTCTCTTGTATATACTATATACCAATTTTATGGACTCTTACCTGCTTGATTTACCTATTTATCCCAAATGTACCCCCCAACCCTTCGACGGAACAAGATGAAAATATAATCTAGTTCTAGTTCTCGTTAAAGTACATATGTATACCAAATTTCAAGTCAATATCTCAAACGGTTCCAGAGTAAACGTGCGCACAAAAAAGTTACTGACAGACCGACAGACAAAAATTTTTTTTCACCCAAACTTAAAATCTCGATGTTTCATGACATTCTAAGCCTATTTGAACAATAAAAATTTTGTTGTCGTTACTATACTTCCACTGGATGTGGAAGTAATATTGAAAATAATATATAATATTGAAAAATTCGTGATCCGAAAAGTAATTTTTTTGGTTTTTCTCAATTTTAAGCAGTTTCATGAAAAATAAACCATCAACATGTATATACCATTTTAAAGTAGACATTTCAATGGTTAAAATGAGCCCAGATAGAATATTGAAATCGAAAAAAAACACCAATAAAGTTTTTCGTGGAAAATTTTGTTTTTTTTTCCAAAGAAGTCTATGTTTATTCAATGCAAAAATGTATACTTTCACAAAATTTCTGTAAATTGAATTATTTTTACGAGAAAAATAAAAAACCGAAAAATCGAGTTTCCGCCATTTTCTCGGAAAATTTGGGGCTATGATGAAAAATGCCTTATATGAAAATGTTAGATTTTTTTAATATCTACAACTTTTGTGAAGGACATTTTCCGCTAAGAGGTCATGTTTCGCTGAAAATCTAAAAAAACCATTTTCAACCTCTAAACAGCACCCCCATTTCAATTTCACTTTATCCCATGTTTAATTTTTGTTTTTTTCTCTTCTTTATAACCTTAACTAAATTCTCCGCCTGGTCCTTGCCTGTTATTAATTTTGTTTTTTCAAAAAGTTATTGGCACTAGTCTATACAGGGTGTAATCAGTTTCATGTCATTAAAAAAAACTGGTAATGGGGACCGACCAGACAAACAAAAAAACCTTTATGACTTTTTCCTCTACGGGCACTTAAAACTGACCTAGGTCAACAATGGGCCTTTCCCGCTATTTTTTTTTATTGTGTTATTGGAAAGATCCTATCAAAATATTACTAAAAATTAATTTTAATTTTTTTTCTGAACGCATAAAATACTACAGAAAATATTCAAATATTACCTAAATCACCAGCAAATTTAAACGATAGCATTCGGGCGGCAATGTGACGTCATCATAACCACACCAATCAAATATGATCTTAAACCGCTGCCAGAATTAGCTATAAAGGTGCATTCTCAAACCAAGTTCCCAAACAATCTCACTTGCGTTCTGTGTTCCATATCTTGCAATTCTATTGGTGCCTGAAGTACATTTATGAGTAACCACCAATAGAATCTCGTAAAGTAAAGTGCTAACGTTTAATTGAGAACGTCCGTTTATAATCCCGATTGACATTGCGTAAACGTAAATGTGATTTCAATCTAAAGAGACAAATAAAGTATAAAATCAAGCCCACTAAAAGGAAATTAGTAACAATATACACATACGTTAAAATGATCTTCACAACAGAAAAATCCAGGAGCAGTATAAACAACACCAGGAACTTTTGCAACTTTCCACCACAATTTTCAAATTTGTTGGGACGCACAAAAATAACTTGGTAGTATTTTCACTAGTGATTAGACACACTGATACAAAACAAACCCTTGTAAGCGGCATTTTCTAATTATAAAATAAACTTACGTAAATATCGTATCAAACATAAACAATAGAGAGTGAGGTTATCGAATATGATTTGAGCATTTCAGTACAGCGTTGCCAGATGATACTGATATTATACCATATGTGAACCAAAACGATCAAAAATAGAGAATATAAACATGATATATGGATTTTAGACTCAGACAGTGAAAGGTTGACAGAATTTTTGCTTTTATTTAGCATCAGGTTAACGAACAGTACGTTGTAATGAATAAAAATGTACTATTCAAAGTAGACAGTTGATATCGGAAATACGATGTTCACATAAAAAGACATACCTGGCAATAGACAACTCCCTTTAAAAATACGACTTTTTATTGGTCTAATCAGACTGACGTTGCAAGCTCGCGCCTTAGAACTCATGTTTCAAATTAAGTGAAATAAAACTGATTTTGTAAAGTAAATATTTGGTAGAACATACAAAATTGCAAGAAACTAAATTAATATAAAATTATATTACAGTTTATTATATGGTTTGGTCGTGGTGAAATAGTAAAATTCAGTCATGCGGGAAAGGCCCATTTAATTATGGTAGGAAACATTCGAGAACCACTGGCTTTGTGGGTCAATGGACGTGTACTAGGTATAATTTTACAACTTTTAAATTGTTATAAAAAAGTGCAAAGATTACCGATCGACTCGTCGCCGGCCGGCGGTTCAAAGCAAAGAAGGGCGGCACCTTTGATAAGAGCCTCAACCGAACCAATTATAAAAATGTTAATAATTCGTTATCTCTTTTTGCAGAACTGCAAGCAATTCATAGGCGTAGAAGAGGTTTAAACACAGCATTTCTTTACATGTGTGTTTTTTTAATTTAGAACAAAATATTGGAGCTTTTATTGTTGTTTATAATTTATCAGATTTAAATGTGTTTTATTAACATTTGTAACCTAAATGAGTGTTCTGGGTTAAGCTTAAAAAACGAGTAATTATTTCATGACATTAGGAAATAAAGAGTTAGACGTCTGAGATACAATAACAGAAAATAATTATGTGTATTTTAAGTTAGGAAAAAATCTCATTTATTTAACGAATTGCCAATCAGGTATCGAAAACTAAAATATTCAATAAATCTAAAACTTACCAATAAATTATTTTTGATTTACATAAATTGTTCTAAATGGCCCCCGTCTGCATCAATGCACTTTTCGGCACGTCGAACTAAGGACATACGCACTCCGTTCAACACATTTGGTAAATTAGGACCTTTTTTTATGGTTTCTATGCACATTAAAATACGTTGCTACAATTGTTTCAAAGTGTCAATTGGATCACGGTAAACCCGAGATTTAAGATGGCCCCAAAAATAAAAATCCATCGGATTTAAGTCGGGTGACCTAGCAGGCCATGGTACTGGTCCGCCATGCCCAATCCATCGTTGAGGAAACTCCGTGTTTAAAAAATTTCGAACAGCCAGACTAAAATGAACTGGCGTGCGGTCATGCATATACCACATTCTTCTGCGCCTTGCCAAAGGTACATCTTCAAACAAATTTGGCAATGTTTGTTGTAAAAAGTTTAAGTAAACATTTAATCTAGCGGGTAATTCTATAGGTCCAATTATTTGATTACCGCAAATTCCTGCCCACAAATTAACGCTGAACCGTCGTTGAAAATGCGTCCTTCTTATTACATGTGGGTTTTCGTCTGCCCAATAGTGCATATTTCTAAAATTGAACACTCCACTCCTGGTAAAACACGACTCATCGGAGAAACAGAGAAAGTTTAAAAAATCCATTTGCCGCGTGTTTTCTCAAAATCCACCTACAAAATTCCATTCGCCCTGCATAATCTTGAGGTTCTAGAGCTTGCACACGTTGATAGTGATAAAGGTGTAAGTTCATATCTCCCAAAGTCCTCCACACCACAAACTGGAATACTCCCACACGGTTCACGATATCGCGGGTGCTTAAAGTTGGATAGTCTTCTACGAGTTCCAAAACTTGAACTTCCGCTTCAATTTATTTACGAAGTTCACTATATGTAAATCATTACTATTAGGTACCCATATTTTACAATTCCAATTTTAGTTGATTTTGAACAAAACTTTTGATATTATTTTTATACTATATTTTTTATACTATATTTTTTTTTTCTCTATTTGTAATTACTACTTACCTTATGTACAACCCGATTTTGTTTTTTATTGATGGTAAATAAACATTATTATTATTATTATTAATTACCCCGTCTTCGCGTTGTGGACCTCTTTCCCCTCCATGTGCATCGAGACGACCTGTTTACCGAAGACGCTGAGCAATCCTTACAAATGTACGTGCACAAGGATGACGTCTATTAGGGAATCTTAAACGATAAAGCTGTTCCACAGCTGCTGCATTTCCACGACATTCTCCATACATCAAGTGCATATCCGTGAGCTCTGGGTAAGTGTAATCTTCCATAGCGTTCAAAATCTGCATTTTAAAATACCACACTAAACTATCAACTAACGGGATTAATGGGATAACGAGACTATGGGGTACAATAAGCTTAAGCTTCAGTACGGCGGGGCTGACAATCTACTAATTTTCTTGTTTAAATCTACTAAAAAAAAAATGTTTAGTAGATTTTTAGTAGATTCAAACAAGAAAACTAGTAAATTGGCAAGAAAAAAATTTTTGAAGAGCAGAGGGTAGAAATCTGAAGAAAAAAAAATTTTTTGATGAGCATAGGGAGGAATCCCAAATCATTTTTCGTTCAAAATATTTTTTGGTGAGTGCGGGGGAAGAAATCCGAAAAAAATTAACCATAATAATGTACCAAAAATCTACCAGCAAATTTTACCTACCAAAATTTACAAAAATCCTTAAAATTCTACTAAAAAAGTAGAAATCTACCAAATGTGGCAACACTGCATAGTTTTCTTCAGATCTACTAAGCACTCAGAAAACGCCGACGTCTTTCACCTTTACAGCAACGCTAAAGACCTTACCTTACCTACTTTTAAAAAGCCATAAAAAAGTGTGATTATCAACTTGTATCCTCGCCGACGCGCGATCTCTAACAAAGGAGCGCGCTACTTTGAAAAAGCCGTATTAGCGTATTTGATGGTTAGAGGCGCCGACATACGCGAAGATAAAGCCTAGCCCAATATTCCAGCAGTTCTCAAACAATTTTACTGAAAATTTTTGAAAATTTTGTTTATTTTTTTCTAAAACTAGTTTTTGACCCCATGTTATATAAGGTTTTTTTGTTCGTTTAGTCGTTCCCCACCACCAGTTTTTTTTAATGACATGAAACTGATTACACCCTGTATGTATTATTATTTGGTGTGTTTTCCTCTATTATTATATTCATTAAATCGTTATTTGCAGTTCCAAATCGACATTGTCAAAAAATACATTTCAAATTATAGAACTGTCAAACTGGATGAAAAGTGAAAAGATCCCTAAGGGATCTTATCAGTGTAATTTTCTTCTGATTGGTTGTTTTAGCACACGAATTTAATAGGATTGCTGTTTGAGCTAAAAATTTTCATTGTAGAGACTTGGCTAGGAAGTTTGGATGTGGAAGTAGTGATTCCTTAGGCGGTTTTTTAACGGATTTTTGGAAGTAAACAACTATTACACTACAGAAAGATCATTGAACAAATGTGAAAAAACAAAATACATACGGATAGAATTCAAAACCTCCTCCTTTTAAAAAATGTTAAAAGTCCGTTAAAAATGTACATTATGTCAAAATTTTGAAAATACATACGACTTTATTCAAATAGTCAAATAGTATACGATAGCTTTAACTGTATAGCTTTCAGAAGTATGCCAGTAATGGAATTTATTTATCTATTGTAAGTCGTATTTCAAGCATACCCGATTTAGACTTCCAAGAAAGACAAAATAGACAAAAAACATTGGACAAGTGAGGAATCTATAGCTTACCCATTTCAGGGAATATATTAAAAGGAATAAATCACCCTCAGGAAAATTATGCATTAATTTCTGTCCTCAAATTAGTGGAGTCGAACTCCCAATGTCAGCTTTTTATTTGGGGTGGTTTCTCACCCCTTCTACAAGGGCCAAAAAAACTAGCTAATAGAGATACAGAGAGCTAAATTGTAAGATAAAGGGTAGTACCTATACAATTTTTCAGGAAATTGGTCATTTTCCAGGTTATAACGATTTGAAAATGGCGATTCTACTATTGAAAAATTGGTATATCGAGACTGTATTTTGTAAATAACTCAAAAAGTGTTACGTATAATGGAGAAGACCTTTAATTTTTACCATATTCATATTTTGAGATATTTGAGATTTAAATATTATATTTATTTATTTATTTATTTATTATACGACAGAGCCATTTTACATTTTATAATTCAATAAATTAGTGTATAATTACATAAAAATTGTTTTGAAATAATACATAAAATAAGAAAAATAAGAAAAATAAAAAACATTTTTTACAAATACAATAAAATTTAGCTGCACCATGTTTTAATTTTAATTACTTATACAATGTTTTACTTGGTTTTTGAATGAATATAGTGACGAGCTAAAGAGTTCTATATCTTTATGGAATGAGTTTGTTGTTCTAAGTAACCTGCTTATGGACTCGTTTTGACCATAATTCGTAGGATGAAAAGGTATTTTAAAGAGTTCTGAATTTCTTGTTCTACGATCGTTCATGTTAAAGCTAATCAACTGAAGTATCTCTGGACAGTTTATATTACAATTAATTAATTTATGCAAAAAGCATAAATCAAGTTGCACTCTTCTTCGCTCAAGTGATTTGTTCATGTTCATTTGTTCATTTTTGGTCATGTTTTCGCTCAAGTGGTTGAGTTCGCGTAAGATATCACTGTAGGAATATTCGCCTACTGGATGACCCATCATGAATGCACATTGTCTAAGGAATTTTGATTGGACATTCTCAATAGATTCTTTATCGACGTTATATGCTGGATTCCATATCACACTGCCATATTCTAGTAGACTCCTTACCAGAGAACAGTAAAGCAATTTGTATATATTAATAGTCCCTATTGATGCAACCTAACACTTTTAGTGCTTGTGATCTGATTTTTGATATATGAGGTTTGAATGTCATCTTGAAATCGAATATTAAGATCTTTTATAGAATGTACCCTGTTTAAGGTAACATTATTGAGATGGTAGTCGAATATTACAGGATTATTGCTTCTCGTGAAAGAAATTTGATTACACTTAGCAGGGTTAAGTTTTAATATATTGATGTCACACCATCGAACTAAATTATCGATATCACTTTGCAAAAGAGTGGCATCATAAGAGTTGTCAACGATTCTGAATAGCTTCAAATCGTCAGCAAACATTAAGTAATTACTATTAATGAGTACCTCGCTAATGTCATTAACAAACAGATTAAATAATAATGGACCGATATGCGATCCTTGAGGAACGCCAGAAGTAACTATAATAGAAGATGATACGGCTCCTGAGCATCTGACAAACTGAGTGCGGTTATATAAATAACTATGAATCCATTCAAGCATGCAACCTTCGACACCCAAAGCCCTTAGTTTGGCTATGAGTAACACGTGATCAACACGATCAAATGCCTTCGTGAAATCGGTGTAAATTGAATCTACTTGTGATTAATGTTCAAAAGCATTGACGATAAAATTTTCATAAAGGAGATTAGCTGAGGTGCTTTTTTTACACATAAAACCGTGCTGCTCATTGTTAATAATATGTGCAGTATCCCATGATATTTTTGTCGTGATCAAGCAATCAAGAAGCTTGGGTATCTCAGATTGGATGCAAATGGCACGATAGTTCTTGACATCATCTCTTGGACCAGATTTGTGAATCGGTGTTAAAAAGCTATTTTTCCAGAACCCAGACTTATAAAAGTTTGAGGGCCATTTTCAAACGGCCATATATTTTAGGACAATTGGCCATAGAGAAATAAGAAAAAATCAAAGTATTTGTCATTTTATAGTCTTCTCTTTTGTGCTATATCACTTCTTCATTATACATAACACTTTTTGAGATGTTTACGAAAGGCAGCCTCGGGGTATTAATTTGTTAATGAAAAAATTTTCAGTTATAAAACAGCAATTTTCAAATCGTTCTAACTTAAAGAATATAGGTACATGTTCCCGAAAAATTGTGGTACATCTTTTTCTTACAATTCAATTTAGTGTTGCCGCGAGACTCGTCTCGTCGAGAAATTGGTTTTTCTCATCTCGTCTTGACATTGTCAGGACGAGATCTTTCAGCCATCTCGTCTCGACATATTCTTGTCTACCCAAAATCTCGTCTCGTCTCGACAAATGTGAAATTTTCCGTTTTTTCCTTTTTTTTTCAAGTGAAACCTCTATTTATTTAATTTATAAAGTTACACTTCAATTTATATGAATATTTGACTTTCGTTTAATTTTTAAACATACCTCTCACTAAAAGAACTATTTGAAATATTGTGAATTTTAATTTTCTCCATATTTTAAGATTTTTTTTTGCCTCTATACCGTATACTCTAAGAAGATATAAGATTTAATAATTTAAATTAATCAAGTTCGTTTTACACTGAAAATATATACGTTGTTGCTAGTTTCTATAATATAAATATACAGTGTGTTTCACTCCAATAACTTTTTTATTTTTTATCCGATTTGAATCAAATTTTATTTAAGTATTGAAGAAATTAGGATCTACTTATGACCAGAAAAACATTCGCTTCCTACAAATGCATAGCCACCAGCGGTACCAAAATATGCGGAGAAAATCAAAAAATCATATTAGGAATATTTTTATCGGAAAATTTTGTTAATGAAACTTGTTCAGAATTGTCCAAAAACCTTAAGTCCAAAATTTAATCAAAATAAAAAATATATAAATTTCGATTAAAATAATGTCCAAGTCCGAAAATATCATTTTAATGGGTTTTTTGTTTAGAAAACTGTACTATGACAATTTTGTTTGAAATTAAACCCAAACTGCCTGGTAATTGTCAAGCAATTGGTTTTTTTAATAATTATTTTTAAAATTTTACTTTTTCACTTTTTTAATTTTGATTAAATTTTGGGCATAAGGTTTTTGAACAATTCTGAACAAGTTTAATTAACAAAATTTTCCGATAAAAAAAAATGCCTAATATGATTTTTTGATTTTCTCCGCATATTTTGGTACCACAGGTGGCTTTGCATTTTTAGGAGGAGAATGTTTTTCTGGTAATAAGTAAATCCTAATTTGTTCTATACTTAAGCAAAATTTGATTCAAATCGAAAAAAAAAATAAAAAAGTTATTGGGGTGTTATCATTTCAAGTGAAACACACTGTATAAGATTAATTACAAAAAAATTTTTTACAATAAAAAAAAAAGTCGAGAAATACTCGATCTCGTCTCGTCTCGGCGAGATCTTGACTTTAAAAATCTCGTCTCGTCTCGATTTTCCAAGATGACAAGTCGAGACGAGACGAGACGAGACCGAGAAATGTCTCGTCTCGGTGACATCACTAATTCAATTTCCTATTAAACCAGATCCATTTGTTATTATTATAATAAACTGACCTTTGGATATTATGGAATTCTCTAAAAAAAGTACCAAGTAAGATATATTGTCATACTTGCATACAAATCTTTCCGCGCTGATTTAGTGCCAACCCTGATTTTGACGTCACAGAGATAAAACTCCCGAGCCTTGGTCATCATTATTATAATATTTTTTATAAATATATTGCAACATTTTGCTTGTATTTAAATTTTAAATGAGATTTAGGTAATCAACACAACATAATAGAATTATGAACTATTTCAGAAAACTTCAAAAGATATTACCTTCTAAATATCATTACTCACTTATTTTAGATTGTAATAGAGATAATTAAAATTGTATGGAAAAACTTACCAAAAAAGTGTCATGACAATGGCCACACGTTACTCTGCACATTCCTGGCATTGTTGGTACTGGTGGAGTTACAGGACTTGGAGCTAAATTTATAATTCGCTTGCAATTAGGCCGAGGGCAAGCGATTCTCTGTGAGGAACTTTTACATATTAGCAAACAATTGCAGGGGCAACGTACATACTTCTTACCAGGTGGAGCATTTCTTATTGGCTAGAACAAAATGAAGGTGTAAATAATAAATAAGATTGATATTCCTCTCACATTTGTAGCCTGAATATAGCAGTGGCGTAACCAGAAATTAAACGGGGGGGGGGGGGGGGGGGGCAAACTCTGATGTGACTAACCTAATTTTTATTTTTTACTTAACTTGTTACCAGGGCGGTAAACATAAAATACGAACCCGGTGAGAAAAAAATTTGAAAAATTGATGAGCGGCGGGGGTCAAAAAATTATAAAAACATTTTTATGAGCGAAGGAGTATAATACAAATCTTTCATTTCAAAACTGGTCCCCCCCCCCCCAAACAAGCCCGGGCGCGATCACCCTTTTGCCCCCTTGTCCCCCCCCACCCCGATACGCCACAGGTATATAGGGTATCTCATAAGCAGTGGGAAATTATGGACTTTTTTGGACAAAGTTCACCTGACAAGTGAATTCGCAATGAAAGCTAACATTTTTTTTTAAATTGCAATAGAAAGGTTGTCACTACAACATGGTGCTGCTACAAAGTGACTAACAATTCCTCTTTTGACGTTTTTATCAATTTATTTCAAATAGAACTTATCTTTATTAAAAAATCTAATGAAATTATTACGACAAAATATCTATTGAATTAGTAATCAGCGATCCACAAAACATAAAAATCCGTTGAATCTTAAAATAAAGATACTGTTACGTTTTTACACCCCTTTTGTAAACACCCTGTATCGTGGATCCGGAAATTATAACACAGGGTAACACTAAACACTATTTATTAACTTACATACTAATTACAACAAACAATTACTTTACTAATATTACACTTATACTATACCTAATTCACTACTTGGGTCACTTGACTGTCCTCTCTGGGTTTATCCATGCCTTTATATACCAAAGACGAGAGATCCAGAATGTTCTGTTATGATGTCACCTCTCTCTAGATATTTCCAGAAGTTCAGGTTACAACACTGTACGAGTGGGATGATTGCTGAACCAACCAACTGAATTATTCTGTTTACTGTCTACCTTTTGAACTTAAAGGGAACGCTCATAGATGTCTCTGGGGGTATAAACATCTAACACTGTCCCCTCCTTAAGCCGGAAAGTCCCGGTCAGGCAATTTAGTCCCTTCAACATACTTAGCCGGTCTGTCTAAGTCTACGATTCTCATCTTCGAATTTTTTACTCCTTTGAATTCGATATACAATGTCATTGATTCGGGTGATGACAGAGTACGGTCCTTTCCAAGGCAGTTGAAGCTTCGGGGACTTTCCCTTCTTTCGCTGAGCCGCATTTTCGTTATACAAAAAAGAATAATACGAACAATTTTTTCTGTTAACCCAATGGAGTCCTGTAGGCCCATCTTTAAAAAGCATCATATTCTACCGCTTCCCTGTATAGTTATTTATGTGGCACTGATTTTCGTTAAAACAAATCAAGGAAAATTCCCACAAAATAATTCAGTGCATGCACATGATACCAGGTCTAATACCAATATTCACATTTCGAACTTCAACTTGTCAATGTATAGAAAGAGTCCTTACTGTTTTTGCAGTCATATTTTTAATCATTTGCCCAACTCTCTCAAAGATATTAATCCAATAAGCAAGTTCAAAAACCACATTAAGTGCTACCTTCTAGAAAATTGCTTCTACTCTTTCCAGGAATATTACTGCAGTAATTAATTTTAATATTTGACGTTGTGTACTTTGTCTTCAAATTCTTTATGTGACTAACTACTGTTTTTTATTGTTCTTTTATTTATATTCTCCTGTGTGTATAACTACAATTAATCAATTAACGTCAATATCTTTTATAAGATCTTACGACAATAAAGTAATTATTATATATAGTACTGAATCCTCCTGAACTGGACGTACGGTCATAACGAGCTTTCATTTGGTCACTGGCTATGGTGATTTGACCTCGAACTAATTCATGGACATTTCTTGACCACTCTCTAATCTCATCTGCATAATTGCTTACGGAAAGGGGTTTCCTGCCTGGGGTTCCAAACATTAAGTCACACGGCAGTCTGATTTCACGTGCAACTATCACACAAGCTGGTGTATGTTTCGTAGTCTCGTGGATGGCAGCCCTGTATGCCATGAGGAAGAACAGCAAGTGACGATCCCAATCTCGCTGATTTTTATGAACCACCTTAGAAAGATGTTATTTCATGGTTTTGTTATGACGCTCCACCATTCCATCTGATTAGGGTTGAAGAGTAATTTGCAGATTTCCTGGAACACCCAATTCAAAGTTCCTCCCTTGATCTGAATGTAACTCCAATCGACATACCAGGTTATCCACCAATACCTTAGCTACAGTAACAGCCTCCTGATTTGGAATGGCATAGGCTTCCTGCCACTTACTGAAATAATCCATGGCAACCAAGATGTATTTATTGCCATCGGTGGTCACTGGGAGCGGGCCGTCAATATCAATCGCAATTCTTTCAAAAGGAGCTCTGACGTTATATTGCTGCAACTGACCCTTCTAGTCTGTGGTCCTTTACTTGCCTCACAAATCTTGCATTTGCGACACCAAGCCTCTACATCCTGTCGACTATTGATCCAGTAAAATCGTTTCCTTACCTTATTCAGGGTCTTATTAACGCCAAAATGTCCGCCAGACGTTCCATCATACATCTCCTGAAGTACTTTTGGTACTCGACACCTGGGCTTTCCCACGCTCTCTTCAAGAGCCAGCCCGTCTACGACTCCCATTGCGCCCATAAAGCCTTCAGCCCCACTCCTTTGTCTGAAACATCTTTCCACTCTGGACAGGTTCAACCTTCTTTTGCTCTCAATATAGGCACAATTTCTGCATCGTTCAATTGCTCTTCCCTTAGAGCTTCCTTTGTCCAATCGTCTGGAAGATCTATCTTGAGTGTCGACTACTACCATGTTCTGCAGTTTCTCTACACATTGGCAGTGTTTGCAATCTTCCTTGCACGGTCTTCTGGATAGGGCATCTGCATTTTTATAATAATAATAATAATAACCTTTATTCAACAATACCATAAAACGGTGTAGAACAAGTCAAAAAGAACATGAAGTCTTGGTAAGTAAAAATTGGTATAAACATTACATTACTTTACATACAAAAAAAAGTGTATAAAAAATAGTACATTTAAATTATATAAAATAATAGTTACATTTAAATAAAAACATTACTTTACAATGACGGATCAAAATGATGGGTAAAATATTCTGAAACACAGTAAAATGACTTTTCACATAAATAAGTTTTCAGCTTTACTTTAAAATTTTTTCTTGATAGGTTCTGATATTCTTGTGGTATTTTGTTGTAAACCTTTACCACCTGCGTTACTACATTACGCTGTACTTGGGTGAAATTCGTTTGGGGCTGACGTAACACTGATCTTGCACAACCTCTAGTATTAAACATATGGCTGGTTTCATATCTGCTAAAGAATTCTTGGTAATGTTCTTTGACGAAGCATGCACATTCATATATATACAAACATGGTACGGTAAGTATGTTTTTCTCTTTAAATATTTGACTACAGGTCTCTCTTCTTTTTAGGTGGAAAATACTTCTAACGCAAGATTTTTGGAGTTTGAAAATTCTAGATGAGTCAACAGAGTTTCCCCAAAAAATGATTCCATATTTTATTCTGGAGTTTACATACGAATAATATGCCGATAATGCTGCTGCCTGATTTACGGAATTTGCTATGACACGTAACGCATATGTAAATGAACTTACTTTGCTAGCGAGATAATGTACGTGTTCTTTCCAATTTAATTGTGAGTCAATTTCAATACCTAGGAACTTATTGTGCTGAGTGGTCGTAAGGGTTTGCTTGTCATAAGTTAATGTAAAAGGATCTTCTGCCCTTAAGGTAAATTTCATCAGGTGCATTTTTTCAATATTGTTCTTCAGGTTATTCCCTATGTACCAATTATCCATTGTCTTAATTGTACTATTGATTTCTGTTTTTAACTCTTCCTCAGATTTAGCCCTTATGATGAGCGAGTTATCATCTGCAAAGAGATTTATTACATGACTAACAATATTAGGTAAATCGTTTGTATATAATAAAAATAAAATTGGACCCAGAATGGAACCTTGTGGGACTCCTTTTCTTGGTATTTCCCAATCAGATTTAATTTCAATCCCTGCATCCATTACCATTACACACTGCCTTCTGTTGTTTAGATACGATTCAAGAATATGGTAAATATTTCCTCTAACCCCCATTATTTCTAGCTTTTCTAAGAGTGTTATGTGATCAACACTGTCAAAAGCTTTTGACAGATCCATAAATAAAGAAACAACTTTTTCCTTATGGCTTATCGCTTCCAAAATCTCACATATCGCTATATACACTGCTCTTATAGTTGTTCTTCCCTTAATGTAAGCACTCTGCATTTCTGTAATTATTTTATTCCTATCTATAAAATCTAGCATCCTGTTTAGTAGTGCCTTTTCAAAAATTTTCGCTATTACTGAGATGAGAGTTATTGGTCTATAATTTGAGATTTCTTCCTTACTACCTTTTTTATGTATCGGCCTAACAACACTTTTCTTTAGTTCATCGGGAAAAATTCCTTTTTGAAAGCATATATTTATTATTTGTGAGAGTGGTTGTGAGAGCTCTAGTGCACAAAGCTTAATCAATTTAGTTGGTATTTCATCTGCTCCCACAGCTGCCGTGTCTTTTAGTGTATGTATTATGTTAAAAATTTCCGTAGGAGTTGTATCATACAGAAACATGGTGCGGTTATTCTTGGGAACATGATCAAAAGTTTTTTGGTTATTTGCATTAATGTCTTCACATATATTTATGAAGTAGCTATTTACATCATCTAAAATTTCTTTTTTGGTTTTATTGTATTGATGTCCAAGGTTTTCAATTTCAAATTTTTCATTCTTTTCTTTTCCAGTGATTTCCTTTACCAGATTCCAGGTTGCTTTGATTTTATTATTTGAATTGATGATGTAATTTGAGTATGTTTCTTTCTTGGCGTCATTAATTAATATTTTTAGTTCCCTACAGAATTGCTTATACGTTTCTTTTGTTATTTTTCCTGATAACATTTCATCATACATTTGACGTTTTATTTTGCTTTTCATTTTTATTTCAGAGTTTATCCAAGTTTTATGTTCGTGTGTATTAGCGTTATACATTTTCTTGGGATACACTTCATCCAGACTATCTTTAATTGTAGTTAAAAGCATTGTTGTGCTGGTATTTGGATCTGCCTCTACAATTATCTGGTTCCAATCAATACTTGTGATGTACTCTTTAAATAAGTGACTTTTATCCTCTGTGATAAGTCTTCTCATTACTTTTTCCTTTTTATATTTATGTATATAATTCACAGGGATACTGGTGTGTAAACCAAAATGGCCACTAAATCCATTCTTATCCACGCTACTTTCACAGTTTGGCACATTTAAAAATACATTATCAATTGTTTTTCCTGATATTCTTGTTGGTTTATCAGTGGTGGGTGTTAGGTTGAATGATGTCATCAGATACTTGAAAGTTTTCACATCTTTTTCAAATGGGGTTTGTAGGTCTAAGTTAAAGTCTCCACAAACAGCTATAATGTGTTTTGTATATTTATTAGTTATAGAAATTAACATATCCTCCAGAGTGTTTATAAATTCATCCATGTTGGAGGTAATTGGAGGGCGATAAATGTTTATAACAATAAGTTTTGGATTTAGAATTTCTATTGCACTGCATTCAATTACTAATTCTATACTTTTTTGTTTCAGGTAATCCAGTTCCTTGTACTGCAAGTTTTTTTGGACAAATATGCAGCTACCCCTATGCGAGGATTGTGTCCTTGTAAAGGACACAATGAATCTCCCAGGTCGATGCTCGATTTTGAAATCATATTGATCCAATTTCTCTATCCAGCGAGCCAGTTGACCTTCTGGGGTTTCCATTTGTAATAACCATTTTAACGCAGCATGATCAGTCTGAATCTTGAAATATTGTCCATACTTACTTACTTACAGGTATTTATGAAAATGGTCCACGGATTTGACAATGGCTAATAGTTCTTTTCTTGTCACACAATAATTCCTTTCCAGTTTAGACAGCACCTTGCTGAAGTACTCGATCACTTTCTCCTGTCCATTTTGGATTTGGGACAGTACACATCCAACCGAAGAATTGCTAGCATCAGTGTCCAGGATATAAAGGTCATTTCGTTATTTATTTATTTATTTATTCATATAAACGGGCGAACCCATTAGTACAGACAATGAGTAATAATGATGAAAAAAGAGTGACAACAATAAAATGACAAGGATAGACTAACATATAGCTAAAATACATGGTAGATTGGTAAATATACATAAATGATAAAACAGAGTTAAACACCAATAAAAATTTACACTAATAAAAACTTAATACTAAAGTGAATGGTAATAATTTAATGACTAGATTGATGAAGTTGATGTTTAAAAGTTCTAAGATTTGCACTGAAAAAATCAATATTTTCGAACTGGTTCGCTAACCGAAGTATATGCGGTAAACAAGAATTATATGCATAATTTGTCCTGAAGAAGGGCACGAAAAAAGTAATATTTTGTCTTGTATTTCGAGGAGGAATGTAGAAATTTATCTGCGATAATAATTCAGGACAGTTACATTTAGAATTAATAATATTAAAAAGCAATATCAGGTCTTTATGCTGGCGGCGTATATCAAGAGAGTCAATGTTTAAAAGTGATTCAAGATCAAAATAGTCATCAATAAAAATATTTAACTTGAAGGCAACATGTCTCAAAAATTTATGTTGAACTGACTCAATCTTTTGTACATAAATATTGTAATGTGGTGACCAGACTGAGAAACAATACTCTAGGTGTGGTCTCACAAGTGAGCAATATAAAATCTTATTAAAAAAATGTGTAGACGCACATTGCTTCGTTCATAACTTCTTTGTTTTTTATGCTACAGAAACAAATAAAAAAACAGTTGAAAGCTTAATTAATAACCTATTATTAGCATCCTTGATGTAGGTGTCACAGTTTCTGAGATATTTAACTCTCACTCTAAATAATTATCCTATGAACACTTGGATGCCAAATGTAAACTTAAATATCTCCGAAATTATTAATCCTACATCAATAAACAAAAAATATAATTAATTCCCAGTTTTATTAATCTGGGAAAAGAGTAGTTGTTTTGATTGGTTCTCCAATAATGAGTGTTTTAAAGTATTTACCTAACTAGTATATTAGCGTTCCCAGATTAGGGCAACAATATTCAGAAAGTAGGTATTTTCATAATAAATAAAAACGTGTGTAAGTTATGATTTGCTTAATAATACCTAATATTCTTTAATCTAACATTTTTGTAAAAGAAATAATGATTTACTTGCATTTGGCGCTGAGATACCTCAGTTTTTGTGCCCCAGTCGCTTTTAAATAAACGAATTGATATTTCTTCTTAAAATTTGGACTGATTATTCTCCAATACTTACTTATATTTTTGTCTTGCCTTGTTGAAAACATATAGAGGTCTGAAAGTCGGGTTTTTAGCAATTATAATAGAGATCCGAAAGTCGCCAAATAGGTTTAAACGTTATACTATGGTTTTACAAATCAGACTTTAGTCTTCAGATAGCTCAGTATGTAAGATGTCGTCTCAGATTCAAATCCTGATCATGGTACATTTTCTCTTATTGTATCAGTAATATTAAAAGTTGTATACATGGGACATAAGGAAGTTGTTTAGGTTAGGTTGGTTTTCCGTTTTCGCGACAAAAATTGCACTTATGGATGATTTGCAAATACCGGAGACAAAAATATAAGCGTAGAGAAACAGCCGGTCCAAATTTCAAGAAGAAATATCGATTTCATCACTGGGGTAATGGGGTAAACAATAAGCGATCAAAATTTCAATTTTTTTTTTTTTTTTTGGCCATTGAAATAATTATTTGGCAGGAAGGTTCAATAACCAACTTTCATTAAAATTGTTGCATTATTACACTATATTTCTAAAATTATCCAAAGAAGGCAATTTTGGGTGGTTTTTATTTTTTTTACAAATTAACAAATTACCAAAAAGTTTTTTCATTGATTTAGTTTTGTTCAAAATTTTATTACAAATAATGTGATATTTTTATTTTTGCGGTGCAATTACTAGGACCAGAGATAATAAGGCAAATAGGATAAAATTTCAATGTGGAAACAAATTGTTTAAATTTTATATGAAGTAATTAACAGATTTAATCCAGAACTTCTCATCACACTTATAGTTACACCTACAACACTTATTGGTACTGTCGTGAGCAAAATTAAATAGGACAAGTCTTATAACGTATTTTTGCTAAAATCTAGTTGTGTACATCTAACTTTAATTTATGTGACATTGTCAGTTAGTTGTCATAATGATTTTTGCTACTCATTACATGTTCAAATAAAGACAGATTTACATTAGAAAAAAATAGTTGTCCTATTTAATTTTGCTCACGACAGTACTTACCATTGTATTCAGAAAATCATGTAGAATCCAAGAATTCAATAATATACACGGGTGTTGCATTTGAATCAAAAGTTAGAAAAAGAAACCATTTATATGTTAAAAAGTGGGGTTTATTAAGTATATAGTTACATACCGAAATGCTCTATGTCCACTTACTTAGCAGGCGAACTGGAGAATTTGAAGTTTGTCAGAGAAAAGTCAGGGAATTTGGAAAATTTATTGAATATCCCCGCCGCATAGTAGGAAATTATGGACTTTTTTTGGACAAAATTTACCCGACAATCGAATTCACAACGAAAGCTAACATTTTTTTTTTTAAATTACATAGAAAGGTTTGTCGCTACAACATGGTGCTGCTACAAAGTGACTAAAATTAAATCTGACATACAAAATCTTAAAACAGTTCCAATTAAACCTTTCAGTCAATTTTGGGTACTTTCGACATTTTTATCAAATTATTTCAAACAGAACATATCTTTATTACAAAATCCAATGATATTATATGTTTTTTGGGTCACTGATTACAAATACAATAGATATTTTGACCAAAATTGGACACATTTCGAGATATTGGCTATTTCTGGGTATTTTTTGACGTATTTATCAAATTATTTCAACACATTTGTAACACCCATCTATAAGTCAGGTGATAGAGGAGATGTGACAAATTATAGGGGCATAACAGTTCAGTCGGCAATACCAAAAATTTTCGACTCACTTGTTACATCCCAGTTATCCTGGGAATGCAAACATATAATTAGCAATGAACAGCATGGATTTCGACAGGGTCGTTCTACCGTCACTAATCTTCTTACCTATCAACATTACCTATTGAATGCCTTTGAAAATCAACTCCGAGTCGACAGTATTTATATTGATCTTTCGAAGGCATTCGATAGAGTAAATCATGTACTCTTGTTGGAGAAATTGAAGTCTTTTGGATTTGGTCACAATATTTTAGTCTGGTTAAATAGTTTTCTATCAGATCGGACTCAGTGTGTGCGAATTAACAACTACATATCTTATACTATATCTGCTTATTCGAGAGTACCACAAGGCTCTCATTGTAGTCCATTACTGTTTAATCTTTTTGTCAACGATATACCAAATATAATTCGCAACTCTAAATCTCTCATGTTCGCTGATGATTTAAAAATATTTAGGACGGTCCTTAATCCTGAAGATTGCCACTTGCTTCAACAGGATATTAACAGCCTGTATAATTGGTCGAGACTGAACGGTATTGAATTAAATATAAACAAATGTTTTAGTATAAGTTTTATTTATTTATTTATTTAGATCTTTATTTCCAACAGGAAACACATGGTAACATCAAATATGATAAATTAATGTATAAGACAAACTGTAGCACAGTAACTGACTGACATAGTAAATAAACTAATAACATAAGATAGCACAGTGTGAGAGAATAACAAAAAAACAAAAATAGAAAAAAGAGAGGCTAATTTACAAGACCAGTAGAACTTACCAAAAAACATGTCATTCTTTTAGGAATTGTTGTCGATCAGAACCTGTCGAATATAAGTCAAGGAGTTGGCATTAATATCGCATACCTCTGAAATAGCATTAAAATTATTGGACATTAGAGATAGTGGCGATCTACATAAAACGTTTGTCCTAGCATTATCGCTATAGAAAGTTGGAAAATATCGAGCCGCTAGTCTAGGTATAAAAAAATTGACCCTGTTTAGTAGATTAATGCAATCAATATTATTATGCAACAGATTATATAAGAATGATATAGAGATTAAGACTCTCCTTGATTTTAGAGATATAAGTTGATGCTGGTTAAGTAGTAATGAGTATTCAATTCCCATTTCCGGATAAGTACCACTGATCTTGTAAGATAAATATTTTAAAAATTTTCTCTGTACTGATTCTATTGCATCGATATGGCATTGATATAATGGATACCATATCAGTGCGCCATATTCTAATCTGGACCTGACATAGGCAAAAAACACTAGCTTTAATGACAAAGGATTATGAAAATCTCTGCAGTTTCTTATAACAAATCCTAACATTCTATTAGCCGTTGACACTATATTATTTACATATTTATTTACATGTGTAATGAAATTGAACTTTTGATCGAAGAATATGCCGAGATCTTTGATTTTAAGGGATCTGGTGATGACTATATCGTTAATTTGGTATTGATAATCAATATGTTCGATTTTTTTAGTGAATGATGTTATGGAGCATTTAGATATTGTAATGTGTTACAACCCTTAGAATGAATGTAGTGTATTTGCATCTACTCGAGAAACCTACCAGAAGTTAGTTCTGGTGACATCTGGAATGATCTAGAGAATGGTGGCGTCATCACAGAACAATCGAGATCTGTCATTTTTGGGTATAAAAGACCGACCGCATTCTCGGCGAGTAGTTCAGAAGTTCAGAAAGTATAGAAAGTGAGGTTAAGACTTCAAAGATAAACAAAGTGATAAACATTGTGATTTTTAGTCAGTAAAGTGTAAATAATAGTATTGTGAAGTATCCAGTAAATATTTAATAAAGTGTGTTAGTGGACATCTCTTGTTATAATTTTTGGAATCCACGGAATTTGCAAGGGGTAGTTTCCTAAGGGTGGAAACACGTTACAAATTGGTGTCAGAAAGCGGAATTTTATGACAAGAGGAGCTCTGAAGTTGTGCTGGAGTGTTCGAGAAGTATTCTCGAGGTTTAGTGCTAACACGGAGGACTCATTTACTGGACATTTGTTCGAGGGTTATTTTCGAACAGGAAAATAGTGTTAAGTGCATTTTTGAGACATTGTAGAACATTTTATTAGGACATTAGTGTGATAATTAAATCCTTTGAACTGAGAAGTGATAGAGACACTGAAAAAGACTCATTTAGTGCATGAAAATTTCTAGAACTTTTCTATTTGGACATTAGTGGAGATTATTAAATTCTCTGAACTGGATAGTGACAAAAGACTCTGGATAAGACTTTTTCGTGCTATTTCGAGATTTGTCTAGAAAGTTCCATTACCGATATTGACGTGACAGTTAAATTTATTTTATTTTAATTTCATCGTATGCCCGTAACAACAAGAAGTATGGCATCCGATAAACAAATACAGGACTTATTCGAACAATTCCAAAAAATGATGGCGCAGCAACGGTAGGAAGACAAAGAAGAACAGGAGAAAAAACGTCAGGAAGAAAAAGAAGAGCAAGAAAGAAAACGCCAGGAGGAAGAAAAACGGCGTCAAGAAGAAAGGGACGAATTAAAGAAAATTATGGAAGATCAGGAAATAAGACGTCAGAAAGAAAAAGAGGATGAAGAAAGAAGACGTCAGAAAGAGAAAGAGGATGAAGAAACAAGACGTCAGAAAGAAAAAGAGAATAAAGAAACAAGACGTCAGAAAGAAAAAGAGGATGAAGAAAGAAGACGTCAGAAAGAAAAAGAGGATGAAGAAACAAGACGTCAGAAAGAAAAAGAGGATGAAGAAAGAAGACGTCAAGAAGAGAAAGACGAATTGAGACAAATTATGGAAGACCTGAAGATACGACAGCAAGAGGAGAAAGAAGAACAAGAAAGACGACATCAAGAGGAAAAACAGGAGCAAGAAAGACGCCAGGAAGAATTAAGGAAAATTCTAAATGAACAAATCAAAATACAACAGGACGCTATAATTTCTGCCAATGAAGTACTAAAATGTGAAGTCAAAGAAGAGATAAACAAGGTCGAAGGTAAAGTAGGAGTAGTCGAGACAGAAGTCAGTCAAGTAAAAGGAGAAGTAACCGAAGTTAAAGAGAAAGTAAACAAGTTCGAAGAAGAAGTCAAAGGAGAAATAGACCGGCTTAAACGACAGTTGAGAGATAGAGGAAGCCAGCAGGTGGTATCATCGGGTCAGCGACTAAAACCTCCTTCTTTTGATGGCCAAAGTTCCTGGACGACGTACAAGAGGCAGTTTGAGGCAGCAGCATGTGCGAACAACTGGGATAACGAGGAAAAGGCCATGGCATTAGTTCTGGCATTAAGGGACCAGGCCTCAGAGTTGCTTCAGACTATCCCAGTGGATAAACAAAGGGACTTCAAAGTCTTGGAAGCTGCATTGGACATGGCAACCAACATCTCGCCCAAGTATACCAAGCCCAGCTAAAATCACACAAAAGGCTGGAGAGAGTTTACAGGAATTCGAAGCTGCGATAGAGAGACTGGCACACCTGGCGTATCCGAGTGCACCTAGAGAATTTCAGGAACAATTAGCCGTAGGGGCCTTTTTAGATGGCATAAGGGACTAAGAGGTCAGGCGAGTTCTGAGGCTGACAAGACACCAAAGTAGTAGCGAAGCTTTGGTGCGTGCACTTGAAGTAGAAGCCGCCTACAGAGATACTCCAAGGTCGAGAGTGCGAGCTGTGACTCTCGAAGAATCGCAACCAGAAATGAATCAGAACCCTATGTTGACGGAGATGCAGAAAATGTTTACCAAATTATTCAACAAAGTGGATGATCCCAGGGAGCAGAGAAAACAACAAAATAAAGGAAAGCCGAGCGGAGGTATTAAATGCAACTGCGGCAAGGTAGGACACATGAAGCGAGACTGTCGACAGCAGAATTCGGAGAGTCGAGTAAATGCTGTGAATGTTGAAGAGAAGCAGGAAAACAGTACCAGGGGGGGTTGTTCTGGCTAGGGAATGCAGTGCCCCCAGAGAAATTAAGATTTCCCAGCTTCGAAGAATCGCAAGCAGTCTGTTGTTGCATGGATATGTGAACGGAAGAAAATGTTTGTTTACCATCGACACAGGTACTACGTCATCAATAGTACGGCCAGAATTTATATCGGGCATAAAGATTACCAAGAGGCAAAATGAAGAAGTGATCGTCCGGACAGCTACGGGGGACAGGGCTACGGTTCATGGAGAAGTAGACCTGGGTTTGCAGATTGGACAATTAAGGTTCGACCACAGGGTCATCGTGGCTGACATCACGGATGACTTCATTTTGGGACTGGACATCATGGAACAGTACGGATTTATTGTTGACGTAGGAAAGCGAGTCTTAAGGATTGGGAACGAACAATTTATTTTGTCAAAAGTGAACGACCAATGCGAGAAAACCAGGCTGTTGACAACGCAGGCAGTCAAGACTCCTGCATTATCCAGAAAACCAGATAAAGAAGATTGCAAGCGCTACGCTCAGGTGGAAAGATTGTCGAACATGGTTGAAGTCGACACTGTCAAGGTCGCTCTTCCAGAGAGTTGGTCAAAGAAAACTCTGAGGCAAGAGCAATTGCGCGATGTAGAAATCGGACCATGTTGAGAGCAAAAGAAGAGGGAACGCGTCCAGCATGGAGGGATGTTTCCAACAAAGAAGTGGGGCTGAAGGCTTTATGGTCACAATGGGATTCACTTACGGTCGTAGATGGGCTTTTGAGGAGAGCATGGGAAAGCCCAGATGAGAAGCAGGTTGCCATGCGTCTAGTGATTCCCAGGTGTTGTGTACCAGAAGTACTCCAGGAAGCGCATAATGAAACGTCCAGCAGACACTTCGGCATAAACAAGACATTGAGTAGAGCACGGGAACAGTTCTATTGGGTTAATAGTCGCCAGGATGTGGAGGCCTGGTGTCACAAGTGTAAAAATTGTGCTGCCCGTGGAGAACCATTTTCGATGAGCAACTACAGAAATGGAAGTCGAGAACAGCCAAAGAATGATCGAGAGCAGATGAACAGAACTAGTAACCGCTTGAAGGCTCGTTATGATCAGAATGCCAGTACAGGGGGATTCAAGGTGGGGGATCTGGTTTGGCTGTAAAACCCACAGCGGAAGGAATGGAGATCCCCGGAATTTCAACCTCCTTGGGATGGACCGTATACTGTTATTACCCGAATTAATGATGTCGTCTATCGTATTCAACGAAACAAAAAGTCCAAGATGAAGATCGTACACTTGGATAGACTGGCGAAGTATGTGAAAGAGGCTGAATTGCCTGACCGGGACGTTCAGGCTTAAGGAGGGGGCAGTGTAATGTGTTACAACCCTTAGAATGAATGTAGTGTATTTGCACCTACTCGAGAAACCTACCAGAAGTTAGTTCTGGTGACATCTGGAATGATTTAGAGAATGGTGGCGTCATCACAGAACAATCGAGATCTGTCATTTTTGGGTATAAAAGACCGACCGCATTCTCGGCGAGTAGTTCAGAAGTTCAGAAAGTATAGAAAGTGAGGTTAAGACTTCAAAGATAAACAAAGTGATAAACATTGTGATTTTTAGTCAGTAAAGTGTAAATAATAGTATTGTGAAGTATCCAGTAAATATTTAATAAAGTGTGTTAGTGGACATCTCTATAATTTTTGGAACCCACGGAATTTGCAAGGGGTAGTTTCCTAAGGGTGGAAACACGTTACAATATGTTTAAGTGCAAGTTATTTCTATTGCACCACTGGGATATCTTATTGATACAATTTTGTATAACTAGGCAGTCTTGATGCGTGGATATTGTATAAAAAATCTTCAAATCATCTGCATAGAATAGTTTTGGAATGTTTTACAAAATCAAGAAACCTGTAACACAAAAAGGATTTAAAAATTTGGGCTTTATAAGTAGATATAGTAAAGACTTCTCATATGACACATTTAAAATACTGTACTGTTCCCTTCTCCGGTCTGGATTAGAGTATGCCTCTACTGTTTGGTCGCCTTATTACTATTCACATAAAAATGACATTGAAAAGGTACAAAATAAATTTTTGCGAAACTGTGCATTTAAGTTAGGCTTTAGTTAGGTCTGAAACTAAACTTATACAGATTAATCAATGGATGAAAAAATTAGGTGTGACCCACCCCCAAAAAAATCAAGCTAAGACTATATATGGAGAGCTGTATCTAACTTAGTAAAGTCAGCTTAAACTGCCATATTTTGATGGACTTAGTTTCTCTATATCTACTTTCTTGAGTATATACATTTTTTTGTGATATCGCTAAATATAAATGTCAGCTACCATTATTATATATAAATATCTAAAATACGTTGATAATGCAAATATCTGGATAATGTTAAAAATATCAACAACCCTAAATCTGTAACTGTTTTTCCATAAAATACTAAGAACTGTTTTCAAGAGAAATATGACATCTGCCATTGCTTGAATATATCAAGCAATGGCAGATGTCATATTGCTACTAGTATTTCTTACACAGATATATAATCTGTAGGGATGCACCGGGTACCCGATAAATACCCGGTATGCTCTTTTTAAAGGAAACCCGGTTTCGCCGGATAACAGAGCACTACCCGGCCAGGTACCGGGTACTAAAGAAAAAAATATCATTTTTTTTTAAGGCTTTATTTATAAATTTAAAACAAAAGCAATATACATATAAAAATAGTGTGATAGTCTTGTTTACATTTACCCAACAAAATGATTACATTACTTTTAACATTGTACACTCGCAGACAAAAATATTGCATAATTTCAAAATTTGCTGTGATCTTGAAGTTGATTTTTTTCTAAACCGTTTAATCGAATTTAATGATTTTTTAAAATTCTACTGCTGGTGACTCCCACAGGGTGTTTTGAATTTTTCAACAAAAATACAAATATTTTTTTTTGCGCACTATATTTAAAACAAAGATAAGTTTCACTTATAGTAGGCATGGCTCTCTATTCCAGAAAACAGAACAAAAATCTAATAAACGGTTTAGATGGCAATGGGTTTTTTCCCTAATCAGGAATTTTCCCAAAAATGGGTTTTTTCCTGGAAGGGTTAAAATGAAAAACCCGTTTTTTCCCCATTTTTTAATATACCGCCAATTTTAACCTAACTTTTGGATTAAAAGTTAGATTAGGTTAGAAATTTTCCCAAAAATAGGTTTTTCCTGGGAGGGTTAAAATAGAAAATAACTGTTTTTCCCCCATTTTTGAATTTGCCGCCAATTTTAACCTAACTTTTTGACTAAACGTTAGGTTAGGTTAGAAATTTTTCCAAAAATGGGTTTGTTCCTGAGAGAGTCAAAATGAAAAAAACAGGTTTTTTCACATTTTTTAATTTGCCGTTAGTTTTAACCTAACTTTTAGACTAAAAGTTAGGTCAGAACTAAATTAAAGAAAAATAGCATTAAAGCCCTTATGTCATGAATACAATCAAATATACCTAACATATTTGGTATCAAAATGATGGTCTTTTAATGACCCATTCATTTTGATAAAAAAAAAATTCCGGGGGAAAAAAACGGGTTTTTTCCCGGGTAAAAATCTCAAAAAATAAAAACCCGATTTTTATCCATCTCTGGAAAAAAATCAATCTCAAAATCGCGGCAAAGGACCCCCACCTTTTATATGTAATCTGGCTTTCATTCCCAGGAGCTTGAGCCCAGGAAACATTGCACAGTGATAGTTTATGACATGTCGATCAAAAGTCTTCACGAGCGCAAAAAATTTTAATGACGGTTTCGAGATATTGGCCAAAGAATTTAACAATTTTTTCAACCGAAAATAATTTTTATCTGTAAAATGGATTCTCAAATAAAAGAAATGTATTCTTCATTTTTTCTTCTGAATAATGTGTTGAACTAGTTTGAATTGATTTTACAACAAAATAATTATTTATTTAATATGGCAAAAATTAAAAAATAAAATACATTAAAATAAATGAATTAGAATTTTTAAATAATAATTTTATTGTAAAATCATTTCAGATTAGTACAATACATTATTCTGAACAAAAAATGAAGAATACATTTTTTTCATTTGAGAATCCGTTTTACAGACAAAAATTATTTTTAGTTGAAAAAAATTGTTAAATTATGACTTTCTTTGGCCAATATCTCGACAACTTTCTTATCACTAATCACCGGCGATGTGTGTCAAACCGAAGATTTGTAGGGTACAAATGTAGTGTACAAATCTTGTGTCAAACATGTCAGCTGCCGATTTGTCACTTTTCGCATGATACGATTCCTCGCTGTGTAAATTTCAGGTTAAACCTGGTACCCGGCGTTTATAAAAACAACTATCCGGTGCAACCCTAATAGTTCCCAGTACAGCGTCCTTTTTTGAAAATGATTACAAAAGTGGTAAAAATGGTCTTAGCGGCTTCATTTTAACGAGTCTACCACACTGTAAAATTTTCAGAGTACGGGATGGGCGCTTTTTCGCACGCGCAGCACCTAAACCTGTCGTTCTAGCGCGGTTACGATTTTTTATTACAAAACTCAAATTTTTTATTTTAATTGAAAGATTATGCGTCAAATCAAAAGAAAATTTTTTTGTCCGAAAAAAAAAAGAGGGCGTGATTGTCGAGTCCGACACCTGCAACACATCACTCAAGCGCGGTACCGTTTTGTTATTGCACAACACCTAATTTTCAATTGCGATTGCTCATAATTGCCTAAAAAAGATAGTTCATAAGTTGTCCGACAAATTTTCAGCCTCGTTTTTTCAGTCCGACAACCTGAATATGTCAGTCATGGGAGGTTATGTTTTGCGATTGCAAAATTTCGGACAAGAATCACACGTAATAGATTGGTACGTTTTTGAACTAAATATAGCACTGTCCGACAAATATAGTGGATCATATTACCAGTCCGAAAAAAAAATAAGGTTAATACGATGCATCCTTAATCGAATTTATATTTTCGTGTATAATTAGCTGCAAATACTATGTAAATTAATGTTGATATATTGTATTATGATTTTATTTAATTTATACTCTGATAGAGGATAATTGTGCTATGTATTGTAAATAAATACGTACTAATAAATTAATTAATAAAAAAAATTAGTTTTTTTTCATAAAAAAAAATTATGAAAAATTATCAGACCTGATTTTGTTCATAACAACTTTTATCTTTTATTAAATTCATACCTTTAGAGAAGATAATTATGCAACTTAATAAATAAACACTAGTTAATGAATGAATAAATATTAAAAAAGTTCTGGATTTCACTTCAAGTAAATTTTAGTTTTCTTGTGAAAAAAATTATGAAAATTAATCAGACCAAATTTTGTTCATAACAACTTTTATATTTTATTAAATTCATACCTTTAGAGAAGATAATTATGCAACTTAATAAATAAATAAATAAATACTAATTAAAAAATGAATAAATATTAAAAAAGGTCTGATTTTCAGTTCAAGTAAATGTTAGTTTTCTTTGTGAAAAAAATTATGAAAAGTAATCAGGCCAAATTTTCTTCATTACAACTTTTATATTTTATTTAATGCATACCCTTATAGAGCAAAACTGTGCAATGTAGTAAATAAATACTAATAAATGAATAAATACTTATTATATATCGGTTAATTTTAGTTATTTTTATTAAAAAAATTATGAAATATAATAAAACCATATTTTGTTTTTAATAACTTTTGTTATTTAATGCGGTATATAAATTAATTTATTGAAAATGTCAACACCATCAAAATTAAGACATTTCTGAATCTGAGTCATCACCACTCAAAAAAAAAAATAAAATAAAAAAAATACACCAATACACTAGTCCAATTAAATAAGTCGGCAAATCAAAATTTTGAGGTAAATACTTGAATTTTTGATATAACTTACTTTGATCTATTAGAACACGATCAATGAAAGAAATTTTTTTCTGAACCCCCGGGAAGGGGTGAAAAAAAATAAAATAAAGTGTTTTTTCAAAATTACTCAAAATGTGTAAAAGCTAGTAAAAAAGTTTCAAACAAAAATTGTAAAGCATGAAATTTTATATAAAAATGATCTCTAGACTTTTTTTGGTATTACTAAAATTAACGGAGTTAGGCTGGTTAGAAATTAAGGGATGATATGTACAACTTTAAAAAATTATAGCGTGCTGAAAAGTTAATGAATTTAAAATTTTTTCTTTTCTATTTACTCAGAAAAATATAAACATTCGTTTCAGAGAAATGGATTTTTTTTTAAATTGTTAATAAAAAAGTTATAAAAATTTTAATTTTTTTATTTTCAATTAAAATCACTTTGAACGGTGAAATGAATTTTTTTTATACCATTCTGTTCATTATTTAATATATTGAACATTTGCTTTTGAAATTTTTTTTTACCCTTCATTTTCAAGAAGGTATGAATTTATTTACTTGCTTAGTTTTTTTCCAAACGTAAGACACTGCTCTTGTGACGTCATGATAACTGAAAAGAAATAAAGAATGCATACGACAAAGATAAAATTGTTTCGTAGCTGCTGCGTTGCCGAAAAGACGCGCTTGCGTCACATCTATAGGGCATCTGCACGTGACGTCACAGCTAACCTCAAAAATATGTGTTTCTTAAGATTTAAGAGTATTACGCAGCTATTATTAAAATTTCTGCCTGGTTCCCGTATTTTCAACTAAAATCTTGTTCAGTGTAATGTTTATGAAGTTCTAAACACTTTGTCCTAATAAAATAAGCCTCTTTTTCTAGGTTGGAAATCTAACCTGTAATTAGCAGTCTATTTCTATTAATCAAGAATATTGAAAAATTATTTACGTGAATTTTTAAATATTTGCTTGGAGCCAGTACCTGCTCCAAGCTAAAAATGCATACACAAACATTAAAAATGAGAATAAACTTGAAAAACTTAAAATTTAAGGTTATGTTAGGTACATGATGCAGATGCAGACTAGTTTACAAGTTCAAGGCCGTGTTAATGCTTGATAAAGCTCGTAAAAATATTAGTGAGGGCTCATTGAATTCGGATTGATGTCTAGAAAAAGTGTAAAAGTTTCACACCTGCACATAAACAGTTGCAAAAGTTATAAACAAATGAAGATTGAAAATATAACGAGTTTCGTATTTTGCAAATAACTCGAAAACTATTAATATTTAAGAAAATTGAAAGAACGATTCTTAAAGAGGAATGAATTTCCAATAAAAAAGCTCAACTCCCGATACTCTATCTCTCAACGCTCTGCGCGGCGAACATTAAGCCGTTACGATGCTCTGAAATCGGCCGTAATAAGTAAAAATATTTGTTATCAAATATTAATTTAAAAATTTTGAAAAATTATGGTATTATTTAGACACTTAACGGAACAATATCCCGTTGAAAAAAAAAATGTTTCACCGATTTTTCATAAAATGAGCCTATTGTTAATGAACCAATTTTTTAAGAGTTTACGTTTATATTTCAAGTCGGATAATTGTTAAACAAAAGCCACTAAAATTATTTCGCTTCATGGAGACCTCATAAAAATTTTTTGCCATTTTATTATAAAATATTGTGATTAAAAATTTAAAAAATTCTTAATTTTTTTTTAATTGTTTATAATGTTTTTCTTTTTTTCATTATTTATACAAAATATTAAGAAAAAAATGTATTCATAAAATTTATTATTTGCAATTCTCTACAAGACGAAAAACAGAAAAATTTTTGTTGTTAATTTATTTGTTTATTTAATAAACAATTTGTTATTAACAATCGCCGAATGTGTTTATATTCTTTTTAGATAGAAAAAAAAAACAAAAACAACCGTATATATAAACATGTAAAAAGAAAAATAAATTTAACATGTTTATGTATACGGTTGTTTTTGTAATTTTTTTTCTATCTAAAAAGAATATAAACACATTCGGCGATTGTTAATAACTAATTGTTTATTAAATAAACAAATAAATTACCAACATTTTTTTTTTCTTTTTTCCATCTTGCAGAGAATTGCAAATAATAAAATTTAAGAATAAATTTTTTTCTTAATAATTTGTTTAAATAATGAAACAATGCAACAAAATATTAAAAACAATTTTAAAAAATTTTTAAAGAAAATTTTTTAATTTTTAATCACAATATTTTTAGGCTATTGTCTATGTCCAAAAAAAGAGGGTTGAACTAAAACGTTAAAGGGTTTTTATAGTTTCTTATGTTCAATTGACCCCAAAATATGAGAAAACCGCTGAGTGCTACCATTTAAAGGGGTGCGTTTTTGAGATCGAAGTAAAAAAGGTCCACTTTTCACGTTTTTGCGTTTTACTGGAAAATTATGCATTTTTTCTATAAACACGTCAATAGAAAAGTTGTAGAGAATTAAATTTCCAATCGAAATGGTACCTTCAGAAGTCATTTTTTTTACAAAAATACGCCCAGAAAACAAAACAAAAAAAAACGAAAAAATGCATTTTTTAAAATTTTATTTTAGCCTGTAACTTTTTTTCGGGTACATTTAGGCATAGATATTCTGCATAAAAAAGCTGTCGTTTTATCCGTTAATAATCATTTTAATGGTAAAACGCCAGCATGTTTTTATGCAGCAATGTCTATGCCTAAATGTACCCGAAAAAAGTTACAGGCTTAAATTTAAAAAAATAAAAAATTGCATTTTTTCGTTTTTTTTTGTTTTGTTTTCTGGGCGTATTTTTGTAAAAAAAAATTACTTCTGAAGGTGCCATTTCGATTGGAAATTTAATTCTCAACAACTTTTCTATTGACGTGTTTATATGAAAAATGCATAGTTTTCGAGCGAAACTCAAAACAACAATAGGCTCATTTTATGAAAAATCGGTGAAACATTTTTTTCCAACGGGATATTGTTCCTTTAAGTGTCTAAATAATACCATAATTTTTTAAAATTTTGAAATTAATATTTAATAACATAAAAAATATTTTTACTTATTACGGCCGGTTTCAGAGCATCGTAACGGCTTAGTGTTCGCCGCGCAGAGCTCCATTTTCAACATTAAATTCAAATTATTAATAATAGCCATAAAGTTCCGGAAGTTCGGACTTTTTTATTTGAAATTCATTCCTCTTTAAAAATCATCCTTTAAATTTTCTTAAATATTAATAGTTTTCGAGTTATTTGCAAAAAACGAAACTCGTTATTTTTTCAATCTTCATTTGTTTATAACTTTTGCAATTGTTTATATGCAGGTTTGAAACCTTTGCACATTTTTCTAGGTGTCATTCCGAATCCTCATATTTTCACGAGCTTTATTAAGCATTAACACGGCTTTGAACTTGTGATCTAGTCTATATATCTCAATGCAGCGGTTGTGTATGTTTTGGTGAACAAATGCTCCTAAAAATTGTTAACAAATTTGTTTTTAATAATCTTTATTTTAACTTTTCATAAGATTAATTTAATATAGAATGGATCATACATTTTGTTTTAAGAATGAATTATTTTCTTCTAATTGTTATTATCCATCCATCCATCCAAAAAATGGTTCAATTATTTATTATTTAATTTATTTTTTAAACTGTTTATTTTTATTTCGATTAGGAGTAGAATAATATCAATGATCTATTTTAATGGAAATGTATCGTCATTTTTTTTTAAATGTCATTTTTTTTTTCTTTCAAAATTGAAATTAATGATCTAAAAAAAAAATTGTTAATTAATATATTTCTGTGTACACAATTTTTAAAATATGTATACAATTATAATAATTTTTATAATAATTTCTTATGGTCTTAAAAAATAATAAATTAAAATAATTGAAATTTTGTACTTTAAAAAATAAATAATGTAAATATTTGTAATTGTCAATTTTTTTGAAACTAAGAAGAAAAATTATTTCAATTGTTAATGTGGAAAAAAAATAATTTTCACTATTGCAAATATTCATTTTTGCAAATAATTTTTACTTCTACATTACGGATTAGTTTATTAATTTAATCGAAAATGCATAAAAAAACCATTTTTTGCAACCTTGGTTAAAATACGCGAATTTCGACTAATTTAAAACGATGTTTCAAACAATTATTTCCAATACTCCAATAGTTCGTCTGCAAAATTTTCTCGTAAAAAAAAATTATATTGTGTACTTTATTTTTAATTTATATCAATAATGTCAAACAAATAATTCTAAATTTAGTAGAAATCAGCAAGTATTGACAGTAATAATAATTTCTTTCATTACAATTTAAAGATTAATTTTAAAAATATTTAGATCACGTAAACAAAATTCCACGTGTCTATAACCAAAATGTACATAAAACGAAGCGTGTATAAGTATGTAGATTTCGCAAAACACTCTTATTATACTTGATCACAATTAAAAATTTTGTTAACAGTTTGTAGGAGCATTTATTCACCAAAACATTCACAATCGCTGCATCGAGATATCGGGCATCTGCATCATGTAACCAACATAACCTTAAATTTTAAGTTTTTCAAGTTTATTCTCATTTTTAATGTTTGTATACGCATTTTTAGCTTGGAGCCGGTACTGGCTCTAAGCAAATATTTAAAAATTCGCGTAAATAATTTTTCAATATTGTTGATTAATAGAAATAGACTGCTAATTAAAGGTTAGATTTCCAACCTACAAAAAGAGTCCTATTTTATTGGGACAAAGTATTTAGAACTTCATAAACATTACACTGAACTAGATTTTAGTTAAAAATACGGGAACCAGGCAGAAATTTTAATAATAGTTTCGTAATACTCTTAAATCTTAAGAAACACATATTTTTGAGGTTAGTTGTGACGTCACGCGCGGATGCCCTTACTGCAGTCATAAGGTGAAAAGCCGCATCTAGATATTTGTCATAAATGAGATTCTAATAATATATGAGCACCCAAGAGTTCTGCAGTTAAAAATATTATTAAAAAATTATAAAGTACAAAAACATAAGTGGATAAAAAGCAGCTACATGATTTTCTTAATTAATATTTACTAGTTGGGAAAAAAAACAAACACCTTTGTTACTTTCCTCGCCAACCGACAATTTAAAGATGGGCTATTCTCCTTATGACTTATGACGGCAGTATAGATGTGACGTATACGCGTCTTGTAGGCAACGCAGCAGCTACGAAACCATTTTATCGTTGTCATACGCATTCTTTATTTCTTTTCAGTTATCGTGACGTCACAAGAGCAGTGTCTTACGTTTGGAAAAAAATTAAACAGGTAAATAAATTCATACCTGCTCGAAAATGATGGGTAAAAAAAAATTTCAAAAGCAAATGTTCAATATATTAAATAATGAACAGAATAGTATAAAAAAAAATTCGTTTCACCGTTCAGAGTGATTTTAACTGAAAATAAAAAAATTAAAATTTTTATAACTTTTTTATTAACAATTTAAAAAAAAATCCATTTCTCTGAAACGAATGTTTATATTTTTCTGAGTAAATAGAAAAAAAAATTTTTTAAATTCATTAACTTTTCAGCACGCTATGATTTTTTAAAGTTGTACATATCATCCCTTAATTTCTAACTAGCCTAACTCCGTTAATTTTAGTAATACCAAAAAAAGTCTAGAGATCATTTTTATATAAAATTTCATGCTTTACAATTTTTGTTTGAAACTTTTTTTACTAGCTTTTACACATTTTGAGTAATTTTGAAAAAACACTATTTTATTTTTTTTCACCCCTCCCCGGGGGTTCAGAAAAAAATTTCTTTCATTAATCGTTTTCTAATACATCAACGTAAGTTATATCAAAAATTCAAGTATTTACCTCAAAATTTTGATTTGCCGACTTATTTAATTGGACTACACCTTTTGATTAACACTTTGATTTTACTTCCACATCCAGTAGAAGTATAGTAACGACAAAAAAATTTTTAGAAATGTTTATTGTTCAAATAGGCTTAGAATGTCACGAAACGTCGAGATTTTAAGTTTGAGCGAAAAAAAAATCTGTCTGTCGGTCTGTCCAACTTTTTTGTGCGCACGTTTCTCTCTCTGGAACCGTTTGAGATATTGACTTGAAATTTGGTACACATATGTACTTTAACGAGATCTAGAACTAGATTATATTTTCATCTTGTTCCGTCGAAGGGTTTGGGGGTAAATTGGGGTAAATTTGGAGAATAGGTAAATCAAGCAGGTACGAGTCCATAAAATTGGTATTTAGTATATACAAGAGAAGCTAAGGTCGCAAAAAAAATCGTTTTATGGGTTTTTGAGGTAGAGGATTTCAAATATTATATTATTATAGTTCCATAAACAATTATTTCCACATACAAAATTTTTTCGTTGTGAGTGACTTGGATAAAAAATCTGGATGAGGAAGTAGTGATTCCTTGGGCAGCGGTTTTTATAAAAGTCACATGGAGTAAAACGTCAACGAAGCCGGCAAAGCAAAGCACATATTATAAAAATGGAGCCTGGCGGACCATGAGACGATGAATTTATCAGCTGCTCTTCCCGTGCACACTCTTTAGTATAGTTTATTGCGTGCACTTTTGCACTACTTTCAAAAATTTAAAAAAACATAATTTTTTTAATTGGTTTTTATAAGTTTGCGTCATTTTTTTTTGTCGGACACCCATTTTTTTAATATACATATTTTATTTGAAAGTGAAAAAAATTAAGATTATAACTTTTGTAATCGCAAAACATAACCTGCCATAACTGACATATTCAGGTTGTCGGACTGAAAAAACGAGGCTGAAAAGGGGGAGGGTCAATAAGGCCGGTTTTCGGCCCCCCTCAAATTTGGCAAAAAGAAAAAAGAAAATATTTTTTAACAGTCTAGGGTCAATTTAAAGTCGATTCGACCACAAACGGAACCAACCCCACCCCCCTCTTGGGGTCATTTCAAGGTCAAATTATGAAAAAGCCGTGAAAAAAACTCGCCTTTTCGGAATGAGTAGGCTTATTCTGGGACTTCGATTTAATATATATATAGGTTTTTTGGGTCGCTGATTCCGGATCCGAGGTTAGTTTGTCTACAGTGTGTTCCAGGATAGATGTAATAAGAGGTGTAATGGACCAAAAATTTTGGAATTTTGGAATGGTATTTGGGGATTGAGTCCTGCTTGTTGTAAAACTAAAGTATACCAAAAATGACTTGATTTGGTGTTCTACAGGGTGTTTATAAGCAAAGTTGTAAAAATCACCACTAATAAAGTACCTTTATTTTTCAAAATATGAAAAAATTCCACTAAGAAAAGTTATTTAGAATGCAATTTTATACCTCTATACCTTTCAAGAATATAAAATTATTTTTTTGAAACTTCCCATTTTTTCAATAAAGTATTTTATTTTGAACCATTCAGTTAAAACTGCATAGAAATTATTTTTTTCGAATTAATATTTAAAGTTATGTAGAAGCTAAAAGTAGGCTATGAGAAAAGCAGATGATTAACATTTGCTCCTACACAACTTTAAATATGAATTCAACTCTTAATTCGGATCCGGAATCAGCGACCCAAAAAACCTATATATATATTAAATCGAAGTCCCAGAATAAGCCTACTCATTCCGAAAAGGCGAGTTTATTTCACGGCTTATTCATAATTTGACCTTGAAATGATCTTAAGAGGGGGATGGGGTTGGTTCCCTTTGTGGTTGAATCGACTCTAAATTGACCCTAGACTGGTAAAAAATATTTTCTTTTTGCCAAAATTTGGGGGGGGGGCGGAAAACCGGCCTTATTGACCCTCCCCCTTTGTCGGACAAGTTATGGACTATCTCTTTTAGGCAATTATGAGCAATTGCAATTGAAAATTAGATGTTGTGCAATAACAAAGCAGTACCGCGCTAGAGTGATATGTTGCAGGTGTCGGACTCGACAATCACGCCCTTTTTTTCGGACAAAAAAATTTTCTTTTGATTCGACGCATAATCTTTCAATTAAAATAAAAAATTTGGGTTTTGTAATAAAAAATCGTAACCGCGTGCGGAAAAGCGCCCATCCCGTACTCTGAAAATTTTACAGTGTGGTAGACTCGTTAAAATGAAGCCGCTAAGACCATTTTTACCACTTTTGTAATCATTTTCAAAAAAGGACGCTGTACTGGGGACTATAATAATCTGTGTAAAAAACACTAACTTTGATTCAGCATTGGTTTTAGTGATTTTTATGGGGGGGGGGGCGAGAACCTATGAGTGGGGCCCTAGACTTTACTGTTTTCTATATGCAGTTAAAAATTCATAAAATTCTTCAGAAAAGTGGTTTGCACGATGAGAACTACCTTAAAAATATATTGCAAACTTGTGTTGTTATCACCGATAGGGTCATTCCGCACATATAAATCGTGATATTCTAATGCATGTGATGAAAAGTTTAGAGGTTCTAATTAATAAATATAGTGACAAAGTTTTAATATATCGTCTATTATTTTTGCAATTAAAGCTTGAATTCCCACTTTGTGATCTATGTGGCCACATTTTCAAAGATCGTGCATGAGTCGGCCCAATGTATATTTGTCAACCAGGGTTGGTTTTCGTGCATATATTAGAATATTTATGTTGCTGCCTTGTACATTTTTCTGAAGATACATTATAAAATTATACTATAAAATTCTTTTGTACCAAAGTACCAACCCTACAGCGTGCAGACATGAGTTGGCCTGACATTAATGGGGGGCATTTGTTTGTTTTGATTACTGGTTTGTTGGAAATGTGTAAGGTTTTCCAAAAGGTGTATCACACAACTGGATTCAACTATGATAGACAAATTTTATACAAACAATTAGCAACCGTCCATAAAACACGTGACGTGTTTAAGAGTTGCCGGGGGTTCATTGAGATGTGACAGAAATTGAGCAAAAAACAGTCAGTCATGATTTTTCTATTAAGTATGTGTGTTTCAAGAGATAAAGTACACATACATTGTCAATTCCATCATGATCAGATCATTTTTTAACATTTCAATATGGTAAAATCAAGCTGGCGGCTGAAATTTAAAGTTTTAAATACCTATAAACCATCTTATAGAAATATTGAATCGTATGGCGCAAACCAAATCTAAATCGATTCATCCGACAAACATAGGAGGTAAGAGACAAGTAAAAACACAAACTTACTCCAAGACACGCGTACTCGCTCCATGCCAACGGGGATAAAAATATACAGACAGAGAAGAGAATCAAAGGGCTCTAAAGAGACGATGATTAAAAAAATAAGTAAAAGTTTGTACCGATAATTCGAGATTTCCACAAAAATATTTAACTTCAGTGGCCCTTCATATCTACCGTCGGAATGCAGGTATAGGAAAATATATAACCAGAGAAGTAAATTAAAGAACAAAAAAATTATTCAGTTTTGGTGGACTCATTACAAAAAACTCTTTCTGCATTGTACAAGACAAAACGGACAAGATGACACAAATATTACTAATATTTCATCACTTTGTGTTTTTTCATTAAATATATTTCCAATATAATATATTTTTAGGAATTATGTTAATAGTACAGTAAGAGAAGCAATGAAAATGGTAAAATTCCCGGCCCGAAAAGGATTTAAGGAATTTACTTATTATCCACATCCAGTGGAAGTATAGTAACAACAAAAAAATTTTTATTGTTCAGATAGGCTCAGAATGTCATGAAACGTCGAGATTTTAAGTTTGAGCGAAAAAAAAATTTCTGTCTGTCGGTCTGTAACTTTTTTTGTGCGCACATTTACTTTGGAACCGTTTAAGATATTGACTTCAAATTTGGTACACATATGTACTTTAACGAGATCTGGAACTAGATTATATTTTCATTTTATTCCGTCAAACGGTTGGGGGGTAAATTTGGGTAAATTTGTGGTAATTGCTAAATCAAGTAAGCAAGAGTCCAGAAAATTGGTATTTAGTATATACAAGAGAAGCTAAGGTCTCAAAAAATTTTTTGGCATTAGCCACCCCCATTACCACCCCCACCCCATTATTAAAGGGGATGAAAAAAAATTGTGATTTAGTGTGTATACAAGAATCAGAAACCTTAAAATATTTTTTTGCTTCATCCACCCCCCACTACCACCCCCACCTCACTACCAATGTGGGGTATCGTTTTATAGGTTTTTGGAGCAGAGGATTTCAAATATTATATTATTAAAGTTAAATAAGCAATTATTTCCACATACAAAATTTTTTCGTTGTGAGTTGGATCGAAAATCTGGACGTGGAAGTAGTGATTCCTTGGGCAGCGGTTTTTTTTTTGCAATATGCGTACTCAAAATCTGTATCGTCGCATTACCTGCTTTTTGTGTCTTGAATGTGTATGTATCCGATACTCCATAGTAAAGCAATATGCAGCGAGGTTAGTATTTGGATGGGTGAAATCCATCTTGGGAAACATGGCGATCTCGTCCCACCTTCTAGCGGCTTGTATATCAGTGTATACACGTAAGCTATGTAATTTCAAGACGAGGATTACATAGAGGATATACCATCCTTCGAAGGGGATGTAAAGCAGGCGGTCCCTTGTCTATTAAATGTTAGGCAAGTGAAAGATCCCTACTCTTCATACGAATAGAGGTTCGGCAAAATTTCCAGGTTGGGGGTAGCTTGTCTCCTGGCGTCGGTGATAGGCCCTCGTAGCGGAAATAGGCTTATGTTAAATAAATAGATAAAAAAAAAAATAGATATGTTATAATCTCAGAAAATATGATTATATTTCTGATAGACTCAAAATGGCTGAACCTGGATGATCGGTTCAGAGTTCACATGGCTTGTCTTATTTATAAGATAGACATGTCGAAAACTCCAAAATATCTACATGATGAATTAATAAAAACAAGTCACACACATCACCGTCCAACTAGAAACAACTCTTTATATACTGTTCCTCGACACAATATTTATCTTTTTAAAAGATCCTTTAGCTATAACGCTATAAGAATATTTAATCGGCTACCTCCGACCCTAAGGCCCTAACTAGTTTAGAATCATTTCGAAAACAAATCAAAGCCTGCAACTTAGATAATAGAAATAATTATCTACAGTTTTTTTCCTAGGTTTTTTCCTATTTTTCTCAATTTTAATTTTTGTTTTATTGTTATTTTTACACATATGTAATTATAATAGCTTAATATTATGTACAGCTTGAAGTGGTTAAGTGGACTTCGCCACTTCTTTTAAGCATAATTAATATTGAAAATTTATGAAATCTAAATAAAGACACTATTATTATTTTTATTATTATCATAGAACAGAGGTTTGTGTTTTAATTTCTACAACTATAATGTTAAAACAATTGTTTCTAAATTGTTTAAACTGGAAAACCATTATTATAGAACATACACAATCCATTCAACAATACAAAAAAAAGTAATAACTAATAACAAATAACCTCTTAATATTTTAAATACTCACCGTTGCTTCATTACACTGCGCGCATTTCACAACATGCTGATCACGCTTTCCAGATATATCAATCATTGCCTGGCATACCCGACATGTCACCATCGGCACACCACCACCTTCAGACGGTTGATAAAACGGTGGCGGTAGTTCATCTGGTCCAATTGGGGAAACAGTTGCCTGCTGGCCTGTTATATAAAATTGTAAAATTGTTTAAACTGTTGGAGGAGGATCAATAAATTTATTCCAAACAATGGTGGTATCCTAATACAAGTTTAAATTAAGCATTAAAAAAAGTATATTTTTTGTGCATACCTGCAATTTCTCCATTATATGTCGTACCTTCATTACCAAGAAGGGGTTGTTTTTCTCCTTCGTTACTATCCCCCATCGTAAATGATTAATTAACAAAGAGGACTTTAATCTTTGACAGTCGAAAACTTCAAATTGACAAACACGAAGCTGCGTTCTGTCGTTCTGTCAAGAATGTTGTGTTCAGAAACATAGATTAAAGAGTTATATTTACTAATAGTTCAGAAATCCGAATCAATTTCAGGCTATATTCGACTGGGACCACCGTAGAGATGGCGATTCGACTCTTTTTAAGGATTCGTACCAAATAAATCCGTATCAAGAAAAGATTCGTATCGAGATTTCGTACGATTCGAACCACTTCGTATCAATCACTGATTCCATGATACTAAGAATCCCAACCCAACAAACAAAAATTATTGATATTATATAACCTGGTAGTAATGGGTTACATTAAGGCTACATTCGATAGGCGGGTTTACCACGGTCGGACCTGTCAAAAGCGTTCGGACTGTATGGTCCGACTTGATCTGCTGAGTGGTCGATATGGTCACATTTTAAAACCTGGCTTGTGTGGTCAGCAGGGTTGCCAATCTGCGGGGAATTCCCCAAACTACGGGGAATTTGAAGCCCATTGGGGAATATTTGGGGAGAGCCGTGGTGAGGGGAAAATGCGGGGATTTTCGAATAAATACCATCAACTTAAGGCAAGACATATGCGCGTTTGTCGAGGAAAAATATATACCTTGACCTTATGTGATACGGTGATTGGGCAGCGGCAGCATCGAATCGCGCGTGAGTCCTTGCCTTGTGTGCGTGGGTCTCAGATCTTTGTTTATCTGAGGCGTGGGTCCTTGCCAAGATTGGTAGACTATGAGGTTCCTTAATATGCAGCTTTTAGGCGAAGAAGTCAGTGCGGGGGTGAAAGGTCAGACTATCTTTGCTCTTCGAACGCGCAGTAGCGGCGCAGTTATCTCACTCTAGAAGAACCGTCCGTACTGGCCCGCAATATGGTACCAGCAAACATCGTTATATATTTAAAATATTTTTGTTATATAACCCTACCAACTTTAAATGTAACGAGTTATGTAACACCTACAAAATAATGGTATAACACTAATGTTACTATTTCCCACTCAGACTAACTGAGACATTATATAACATTAATATAACTAGTTATAATAACAGTTATATAAATATATATAACAGTAATGTTATGGCAGTATAATCTTTAAGATTTTGTAATATTATTATTATATAACGAAAACAATGATTTTATCAAAATGTTATATACTTCTGTTACCAAATATACAGTGTGCTGCACAGTGGTGGCTGGTGAAATTCCAATATTTTTTTTCTCGTCTGTGGCGCATGGGACCCATACGAAATATGGGAAATAACATCTAGAGAAGCACTTCTCTAATGATCCTTAAAAAATTTTGAAGCAGTTTGCGAAAAAATTTTTGAAAATTCGGTAGCCTCCCCTGGGTCTAGGGACTTCTGTTTATTTTTATTTATTTTTATCATATGTATTTGACTTTTCATAAAAATACAACAATAGATTTTGGAGTTTATGAAAATATTTTCATTACTAACTGAAATACAATGAACTGAAATTTTGTAATTTACTATTTAACAAATTACAATATTTCAATTCGTTGTATCTGTTAGTAATGCAAATATTTTCATAAACTCCAAAATCCATTGTTGTATTTTTATGAAGTCAAATGCATATGACAAAAAAAAATAAAAATAAACAGGAGTTCCTAGACCCAGGGGAGGCTACCAAATTTTCAAAAATGTTTCCGCAAACTGCTTTTTCAAAATTTTTTAGAGGTCATTAGAGAAGTGCTTCTCTAGATGTTATTTCCCATATTTCGTATGGGTCCCATGCGCCACAGACGAGAAAAAAAATATTGAAATTTCACCAGCCGCCACTGGTGCTGCACTTAAGAGTGTAACACCCTTATAACTTCTTTCCTCCCGATTTGAACCAAGTTTTACTCAAATAAAGGACAAATTAGGATCTACTTATGGCAAAAAAAAAAACATTCGCTCTTGTCTTTGCATTTATTTGTAGTGAACGAATGTTTTTTTTTAGCCCCAAGTAAATCCTAATTTATTCTGTGAGCAAAATTTGTTTCATATCGGAAAAAAGTTATAAGGGCGTTTGTTACACTCTTAAGTGCGACACTCTATTTACCCAATTTTAAATACACAAATCGTTAATTTGAAATACTGGAAACACATTTGTACTTACGTGATTTTTGGCATATTTGAATATTACTTCAACTCCATAAACACACATATAATTTTTCGTGTTATTTTCAATTAACTATTTAAATTTATTTACATAGTGAATAAAACATTCCCGGTGACACATGGTATAGAAGCATGCTTCTATATTTGATTTTAACTTATCCAGACGAACTTTGCAAAACTAGATTACCACTAAAAAAATGTATTTTTGAACATGTCAAACATCCCATTTACCAGGAAATGGATTCAAAAGTAATAATTATTAAAAAAGCAGTGAGAGTTATAAATCTATATTTGGAAGAAATTCACATGTTAACAAAACTATAAAAAAATAAATAAAATAAAAATCATCTGCTACACAATGGTGGAAAGGATTTATTATTCACTTCACTTCATACATAAACAATGTACTAAATAATATTCAGTTTATCTAAATTCGTGTAATTAAGTTATCCATATCTCAGTACTGAAGTATGGGACTCAAGACATAGCTACTATAAAATAGGTATTAATTTTCAGAATAAGAGCGAACATTATTCATCAAAGGATTTCACATCTCGTCAAAAAAATGTAGATTTTTTTACGAAATTACACCCTATTGAAATTTTATAAATAAAAAATTTAAATTTGTCAACAAAATTTTAAATCTGCAGATATGCCCTTGTTCTGAAAAAAATATTTATTTTTAAATTATTTTAGTAGTAGTATTTTCACAAAAAGATAGGTTATGTAAGGCGCTCATTTTTTAATTATTTGTCTCAAATTTAAATCGCAAATTTTTCTAAAAAAGTTCTCAATTTGGTCTGCATAGTCATGCCTTAAATTATTATTTAGGTCCCATACTTCAGTACTGAGACACGATTGACCTACGTTTCACCCGGGGATCCCAGGCCGCAGCTTCCTTTGGAAGCATTTCAAATTCTTGTCTACATAAACTTTTTAAAAATATCTTTGGGCACAAAACTACATCTTGAAATTAATGACATGAATTTAAATATATCGTGTAAAATATACAAAACGAAATTTTTAAATATTCATCCAATCTCTGTAACACAAAATATGCTATCTGTGGTGGCATAACATTCTATTTATGACAAAAAAAAAAATCAAGATTAAGATAGCATTGTCAATACAAAGCAGTCCAGACAGTAGGACATTTTATAAATGTGTCGACAAACTTCGACTAGGCACAAGATTCACAAAATTTAAAAAAACATATTTGTAATTTTTTTTCGAAACTTTAAATTTGCTATATGTAGGTAAATATCATGGAAATATAATTACTCACATAGAACAAAATTGTAAATTGTGTTCAGTGGTGTAAAAATGGATAAAACTTGCAATAGTTGTATTACTTCTATACAAAACTGAACAATGTTAAAAAAACAATAAATTGAGGCGCTCGCGCGCAAACCCCGATAAATCCACAAAAAGTCAATTTTGAGTTTGTAATAGTTTCATGTATGTTAGACTAAACTCTACAAGCCTATATAATCTTTGGTCACCAAAACGCCATAAATCCCATATAAATCTAATGTTAAAGTTGACCGTTTCGAACAAAACTAGATAAATCCAATATTATCGGGATCAAAAGCAGATAAATCCATTTTTATACAATACACTGTCATCCATTGTGAGGTAGAAAAGTTAATATTGATTGACGTTTGAAAAAGTTCTCTGTAATATGACTATTTACTGTAAAAACCTACTTCTCTTCTAGAAATAAAGAAGACAACTGCAAGACATTTTATTACCAATATATTATAACGGTTTTATCTGAAATTTTAACAGATATTGAGAATTAATTTTTGTTAACAATGAACGTTTTTATTTATTTTTAATAAATTATTAATGTTGTCAAAATTTATTTTTCTGCATCTTTAATGTTTTATTTTAAAGCAAAAATCGATAAATTCGTATTTACATAGCAAAATCCGATAAATCCAGCAAGAAAAGTTAAAAAAAAATAAATAAATAAAGTAGCATTGTTCTTATTTTTTGGTCTTATATTCTACAGCCTAGAAGATATTTTTTGACTTAAAAATAAAAAAAAAAGACTTATTGGTTTTTGCTTGAGAAGTTTTTTGTAATTTCCCACAACTTTGTGTGTGTGGATTTATCGGGGTTTGCGCGCGAGCGCCTCAATTGAGATTATTTTTCATTTATCTGCTTAATATGTGTTGAAAATTACTTAGTTTCTAACAAAGATTTATTTAGATTTTTTTTATTAAATTAGTAAGTTCTATTCTTTGTCGCTTCTAAGAATACTTATGCAAAAATCTGTATAACAAATTTCCAGTCAAACTAGACGCACACACACTGGCTTTCCAGAAACCTACAGCTACAGACTCCAGGTATCAAATGTTGTTATTCCTCTGCACTCAAAAGATGCCTTGTGTTTCTTTTCCCTCTTATGCCTCTGTTTTGCTAAGCGAAACCATTCTGATGTTATCTGCTCTATTGTGTGTTGCATCACATATGAAAAACTTGAACAAAAACTTCTGAAACAATGATAGCAATATTAGGTAATAAGATATTCATATAGTTATTGGTTAAAGTTCCTCACCTTTCTTTGCCGCGATAACTTCCAGGTCAACGCTTTAAATTATTCCAATAGCCCTTCGTGAGCATTTCGTAGCACATTCGTTAGCAAATAAATTAGTACCCTGAGAATATTATCTCAAGAATTGCTTCTTTCCACTCTTTCTGGAATCAATATAATAATAATGTATATTTTTTAAAATACAATACCGTCAAATATAGGTAGGTAATTTAGTTCAGAAAACTTCAGTTATAATATTACATAAGAACACTGAAAATGAAAATGGTGATGGTTACTTCAAAAGTACCTAATTTAATATGTCATTTATTAACTGAATATGGAATACTTTAGAGAAAAACTGCTTTTAATGGTAAAAATATAATTTTCAGTTCAATAAAATATCATTTTCAGGAAAATTATAATTGACATTAATTATCTACATTTTCAATTGAATTTCTACACATTGATGATTCGTGACAGGATAAATGACTAAGTGACTTTACCTTTTTTAATGTTTGAACAATTATTTTGTTAATTAAGGGCATTAAGGCTACATTCGACATCTGACCGATGTGGTACGCCCACTGTGGTCGAACTGAACTTGCGGTCGAACGCGTCAGAATTTGAAGTATTTTTCCAATCTCCATAAACGTTAACCCTAACCACAAAAACCGGTATTTTGACTTTTTTAACAGTGATTTATCATGGATTTGAATAGTAATTAGCTCGTTGAATTTCATATTCACTTAATTGGACTTTAAATTTTACTCCGGTATGATGTGTAATTTCCACAAATGTATACTGTTCCTTTATTTATGAGACTTATTTATTGTCGCCATTTTAAGACGGAAATTCAAACACGTCGAACGAATCTGACCACACAAGTCAGGTTTTAAAATGTGACCACATTAGAGATGAGTTGCTATTTAACAACCTGTTATTTTATAACTGTTATTTGTAAATAGCATTAACAGACTGTTATTTCCATTCGGAAATAACAGGTGAGAAAATAACAGATAAGCAGCAGCGACAGCAGCATGATGTATAAAATAACGTCTCTGAAATAACACATAGATTAAAGAATATTATATGTTACATTTGCAAACTGCGCGCTGCGGTATGCGCATGCTAGCACTTCTCAGCGAACTGTTATTTTTAAACTGCTATTTTAAACTGTTATTTCAAAATAGCAGTAGCAGTTTAAACAGTTATTAAAAAATAACTGCTTTTACCCATCACTAGACCACATCTCAGATAAACAAAGAAATATATGGATAAATAATACTTTCCGTCTCCGCGTAAGATATATCACGTATTCATTGTTTACATGTCTATCGAGGCGTTCATTGGTTCTCTTCCGAAGGACGTTGACAGTTGTTTACGTTTTCTTGTGCCGCCATATTGTTTTATTGCTTTTAACGCTGTTTTTATCCAGTTATAAACAATTTTGTGTTGATTTTGCAGTTTAATCACGTTTTATACGGTTCAAAAATGACTAAGGATTGTTTAATTTACTAAAAGATCTACAAAAGGGAGTAATCTTGTTCGTTTTATATGCAAGCATAGTTGTGTACATAGTCGTAGGTTAGGGTTATAGTTAGGTTTATTGTCTTATTGTTTTGCTGATCTAGCAATAAATAATTTTTCTTCTGCCTCTCTCGTCTTTACACTCAAGTAAAAAACGTAAAGAGACAGTTGTGTGATTATCAGATAGATAGATAGATTAATAGATTTAGATTTATTTCTCTAAATTTAAATGTTACATAAGTATACCTATTTAAATTTGGTACGAGTATTTCAAACTTTACAGAATGTTTACATTATTACATAATAATAGACTGTATTAACTTTTCAAAATAATAATGCACTGGGTTCGATCCCCAGCTTTAAAATTGGCAACGTTATATGTAATGGATGTATATCTATCTGCGTTTTTCTAAATGTGTAACCCCCTTCTGAACAGTCTTGACTTTGAAATTGTGGGGTTGCCTGATATATGTGGTATGTTATGTTGTTATTCCATAGGCTCCCAGAAAATATTACGCTTAGAAAAAAGTGACTCGCTGTCCTACAGGTAACTGACCAAAATTTGAAGCATTTACAATTACGTATGCTTTAATCGTTTCAAGTTTGATGACTTTTATGTAACCCGGGCAGGAAAAAGATGTTTAAGAAAAATGTTTGTTTCCTAGTAGTTTTACCAAGAGACTCATTTCACTTCCGCTCATCAAAAAATTTTTTGAGGGTCCATATTTTCTCTCCACGGCCCTGCCAAGATACCGATATAAATTAAATTTACCAAGTTAGAAAATTAACTGCAATTTATTATATTTTTTTATAGCCATATCAGATTGAAATAATTTGATGCGTTGTATCGAAAACAGATTTGATAAGGAATCTGTATTATCTTTATCGTAACTATATTCAACAATATTAAAATTAAAAACTGGAAGTAATGGTGTGGGAGCTAAGTGGCTTTTTCGGGCACTCATCGTTACAAGCATTTTCTATGCGCTGATTAATTCTATCGAACTTGACAAAATAGACTTCTGGCATATGTCAGCCCGTCGAGTTGGCCATGGTATAAAAATCAGTGAAATTATATCATCGTTACAAAGCCAAGTTTTTTTGTGTGTACACATTTTATGTTTAGAATGAATAAAATAAGATCGCCAAAAAGTGTGGGCCATCAGGGGCGCAACCAGAAAGGTCAAAGTGGTAAAAAAACGGAGTTATATAATATCATCTTTACAAACTTTTTTAAGGTTGAGCATGTTTTATGTTCTGAACACAGAAAAAAATTCCCAGAAAGAAACTCCCGTCAGTAAGGCTAGCCAGAAAGAAAATGTTTAGGATTTTTGAAGAAAATTGGATTTTTTTTCTCATATTTCATCTCAGAACTCTAAACTCATCGTTACAAGTTCTGGCTCCTTTTTAAAACATAAATATAAGCTCCTTCAACAATAGAATAGCCTCCCCGTAAACAAAGTCAACAAAAGTACCATAGGCTCTTAAATATATAGGAATTTAACACTTTCGGCTAACTTGACTCCGTACCGTATCTCAGATGTATTGTATCATTATTACCTTTCTGGCTGCGCCTCCTGACGGCCCACACTTTCTGACGATCATATTTTATTCATTCTAAACATAAAATGTGTACACACAAAAAAAATGAGCCTTGTAACGATGACATGATTTCACTGATTTTTAAACAGTGTTCGTGATGCTCCTGACAGGAGGTGCCCCGCCAGAAGTCGATTTTATGAATCGTTATCATCCATTAAACCATAAAAATATCTCAAAGTTCATAAAGCGATGAGCTGCCGAAAAAGCCACTTAGCTCCCGCTCTATAAGGTAGTGCATTATGTAGAGTATATTTGTTTACAATAATAATAGAGATTTAAAAGTAATATAATGTTATTTTTGTTTTATGTATATGGTACGGGTAGCGTATGACCAGATTCATTATACAGTATCGGAAAGTCTTGGATTAGGCATGCAAACAGAGCTGCCCACGCACATGTAGTGAGGAAAGCAGGTGGCACGAGTAGGATGTGTGATACGATAAAAAAAATAGCCTAGTTGTTTCATTCTCGCTTGCTCTTATTGTCATACCTAATCAAACGCTTGCCGGTACTGTAGAGTGATAAGTATGTAAACTTTTAGATGAATATGTTATACTGTAATATGAAAAAGTTGGTTTCATTTATATGCTAACATATATAGATGTTTTTATTTTCTTGACCGTTGATATCAAATTAACTTGATGCAGTTATATCCTGAGTTATCGGTCTTTATAATAAAATTACTCTTTTCTTACGTTTCGGTTTATTCAGCCATCGTCAGAGAACTACAATTAAGTGAAGACCAATATTTTTTTAAATGCTATTTTTTATACGCATACAATTTAAATCCATGTGTATAAAAAATAGCATTTAAAAAAATATTTGTCTTCATTTAATTGTAGTTTTCTGACGATGGTTGAATAAACCGAAACGTAACAAAAATAATAATTTTATTATAAAGACCGCATAACCCCAGGATATACCTACATCAAGTTACTTTTATATCCTAACCAAAAGTTTTTTTTTCTTTACTCAGAAAATGTAGAGTAACTTATCGTTTAAGAACCATTTAACTTTGAGAATTGACAGTTCAATACTTTCATTTCTCTTCAATAACACATTTTGTAAAAATTCTAACCAAACAGTACTCTTTTTGTCTCAATAGAGTCGTAGTACTATTATTGTCAGATATAGTATTAAGTAATAGTCGAGAACTTTAATCGATTATTTTAAAAATTTTAACCCCCTTATCTGTCTACGCCTCTGATTAGGCGACTCCATAAACATAAACATTCCTCTCCACTCTGCCCCTTAGGAGGTTATGCTCCCTACACACAACTTCTGTGTACTTCAAATGAGATTATTTATCCATATATTTCTTTGTTTATCTGAGGACCACATCGACCACTCAGCTGATCAAGTCGGACCATCAGTCCGAACGCTTTTGACAGGTCCGACCGTGGTAAACCCGCCTATCGAATGTAGCCTATATTTTCATTCCATATTTTGATTTGAGGTTAGAACTGAACAAGTCATATTTGTATTTGATAGACATAAAAATTATAATATATTTTATATACCTGCTTATCTTCTTCAATGCACACTGATCACCAATATTAACTAAATTTAAATCGAAGAGCACAAGACAACTGTAGTTTTTACATAACGGTGCTGGGATGTTGAGCGTTGAGCTTAACTTAGTGAAAAAACGACAACACGAGCAAAATGGCCTGCGCCTCCGCCGAATGCCAGAGTCTGCCGCCCTACCACAAACGTTTTTAAATATAAATTTACCAAACTTCAACATAATAGTTATACAATTTTTATTATTTAAGTTATATATTCATTATAAGAGTTTTTATGTAACAAAAATATTATTAAACCATACATTGTTATATAACTTTGTTATATTGGCTGAACATTAAATGTTACAAAATTATTATATTACTAAAACATAACAACACAATGTAACATGATTATGTTATTATTTTATAACAAATGTCATAATATTAACATAACATTAATAAATACTGTTAATGTAACCCATTACTACCAGATTATATAATATCAATAAGTTTTGTTTGCTGGGGTCTGACGTTACAATGATCTGTAGTGTTACATTCTACAACTTATCCTCCTTACCAGCATGCAGAACAGTGACTCAAAATGTGAGGATAGTTACCACCGACCTCAAAAGCGGGTTATTGCGAGCCCGTTCCAGTTACGAGTTCTTTGCTTAATTAACATTACACAAATTCTTACAATAGTTTGAATAAGGCTCTGCATCTGGTGTGATCTCACACCAGCTGTTCATTGGCTAATGCCATTTTTTGGTGGGGATTGTGAGTTATTAGGCCACCTTAAAGTATACCAACCTTGGGTCCTTGCCTTGTGTGCGTGGGTGTAGGCGTGGGCCGTGCCGTGACTGCGAATTAGGGTTGGCTAACCTGAACTGGAACTGATACTTTGGAACAGGTCCGGTGTGTTGGACTAGTGCAACTGATCTCAACTAATAAATACGGCAGGTACGAATATTAGTCCGAGTACTCCGAGTCCGGCTGAACTTTTTAGAGACCCGGTGCGGAGCGCGTACTATATAGACGTATGGACTGGTTGAACTAAACGAGTATGACTAGTACAGTTCAAGATTACAAGACCCTTTGCATCAGTCCAGTCCACTGAGTTCAGTTTGTCTGCCGGTCCGCTCAGCCGTTCACCGTGCGAGTTGGTTAGCATGGACTAGGAACTGAAACTGATCTTTGGACTAGGTTCTTCTCTGGACTGGATTAGGTCCGAACTGATCCGTAAAAATATTCGGATCAGCCATCCCTACTGCGAATGCGTATGCCATTGACAGCTTAATTTTACAGTTGCAGTGTTGCGAGATGCTCGTTGCTCATATTTCTTACTCTTCTTAACAGTCTTAACCGAGTTATGATATGATAATATAATATATGACAAGAAAAGATTTATGTAGCATATGCATGAGACAAATCGAATAACTCTTTTTTTATATTTTTCTTAATAAACATTGTACTATGTCTGCTTTTTATTTGATTTCTCTTTTATTGTTTGTGGGGAAAACTGTGGGGAATAGGTTACTAAAATTCCCCGACTTTGGGGAATCTTGGCAACGTCTGTGGGTATTTTCGAACGCAGCCATTGGCAACCCTGGTAGTCAGAATCGTTCGACGTGTTTGAATTTCCGTTTTAAAATGGCGACAGTAAATAAGTCTCATATATAAAGTAACAAAGTATATTTGTGGAAATTACAAATCATACCGGAGTAAAATTTAAAGTCCGATTACGTGAATATGACATTCAACGAGCTAATTACTATTCAAATCCATGATAAATCACTTAAAAAAGTCAAAATACCGGTTTTTGAGGTTAGGGTTAACGTTTATGGAGATTGGAAAAATACTTCAAATTCTGACGCGTTCGACCGCAAGTTCGGTTCGACCACAGTGGGCGGACCACATCGGTCAGATGTCGAATGTAGCCTAACAGTATTTATTAATGTTATGTTAATATTATGACATTTGTTATAAAATAATAACATAATCATGTTAGGTACAATATGTTTTGTTATGTTTTAGTAATATAATAAAATATAATAATATTATAACATTTAAAGTTCTGCCAATATAGCAAAGTTATATAACAATTTACATAAAAACTCTTATAAAGAACGTATAACTTAAATAACAGTAAATGTATATTAACTTAAAAGTGTTTGTGGTAGGGCGGCAGACTCGGACCACAGAAAAGAGAACTACCAGAAACGACACTTGGGCTTCCCGCCAAAATTCCAATGCCGCCATTTTGTTGTTGGTACATCCGTCAGTTCATTTATTGTTTTTGGTTGAAACAATAACGGCAGATTTCTAAATTCACCGGTGGAGAGCGCCGGTAAACAGTAATACTATATGATTGGCCATTTTGAAAAACAGCCAATCAGCTTCGTATTTTATCCACCGCCCAACGATGATTTTAAAAAAGTGTAGTAAATGACAGTCTGTGACATAATACCGAAATAAATTCTTAAAAGGTTTTAGTGTTACTGTGCTGTGAATATAGATAAAAGATCATAGCGGGAAAGTGTTGTGTTGATAGTAATTTTTATTAGCGATATGAGTAAACGAGGTGGAACCGTTTGCGCTGTAAAGGAATTTTAGTAGTTTCTACGTAGTAGTTACCATTAGTGGAACTTTAAAGGTTTCCGGAACTAAGGATTGTTACGTAATGAGAATCATCCTTCTACTAAGCATTCACCAAAATGGGGAATAATAATTACGTAGCAAGTTACTATTCCGGTACTTCTACCGTTACCGTGTCGAGGACTAGGTTATTACGTCTACGGTATGTAACCAAGTAGTAGAAATGACTAACTTTTGGAACAGCTCAGCTGACTGAAATGAGAGCGCAAACTATATATTTGGCTCTCTGTTATTCGAATAGCAAATTAATGACTTACTGAGTTTGAGCTCATGATGTCCAAGGTCCAAGTTAAGGTGATTATATACAACATGCATACCCTGCCAAAAATTCCACATAGAAACTTATAAAAAAAAAGTGATGCGGTTTTATCGTTCCTATAAGTTATATTATTATTATACAGACAAGATTTTATCTGTTTTATTAAGTTTTAAATCGGTTATGAAACAGTAATTCCGAATGAGCTATTTGGAATTATCATGTTGCCCTTTCACGAGTACTTATATGAAATATACATCAACAAATCTACAGTTTAGTGTCTGCAAATGCACCCTTGCCCTTATATCTGTAAATATATGGAATTACAGATACAACTTTAAAGAGATTCTAAACTTTTCTATAAGTAATATCATAAGAGTCCAGTCCGTCCTTTCTCCAGTATCTATCGTATATAACACACCATTTATCAACATGTTTTTATTGTAAATTTCAACATTGTCTTTTTATTAGTATTAATGTGGATATACATGTCAACAAATGTACAGTTTCAATTGTATATTTTACAGATGTATTTTTATTGTAAACTTCCATTTTGCTTTTTTATTAGTATTAATTTGGATATGCATGCTGACAAATGTACAGTTTAAATTGCATATTTCAAATAGAAATACTAATATTGTGGTAAACACAAAATTCTGCAAAGTCCTTATTTCCTCGGGTGTTCTTGTTCTAGCCTAGAAGCAATGAATGAGTTAGCAGTGAAAGAGACTGATTTGTTTTTAATTTAACAAACACACTTCAGTTCCTTAGGTCACATTAGATTAGATATGAATTAGCTACTGGAGCCTGGAGTAAAGTTGCTTCTGAAATTTCTATCAGTTTCTACCAGAATGGAGCAGCAAACATTTACTTATACCACATCAATGAGAATTTATGAGAACAGTATCTAAGGTAAAACGTGCGGCTTTCCGTTGTTAAATGGCAAGTGTTTCTATAAGAAACGAGCTGCATTAGGTTGACTTGCAATTGAAGATTACTAATTATAATGTTTGAATAGGGATTTATGAGATCAGTTTCTATGAGTATTAATGTTTTTTTTCAGTAATATATTAAATGTGTTTTCATTTGTTTGAATGGGTAAAAAGAAAGGTCAGTTTTCAACTGCAATTACAAATACAAGTTTAATCACTTTGAATGGGGTTATATGCGATTAATTTCTAAAAGTATTTATGCTGTTTTCCGAATATAATTGTGATGAGGTTTAATCAGTAACAAATTGTTCACTACTTGTTATGATATGGTCGGAAATTCCAAGTACACATTTAGTATTCCTTCAAAAGGATTGATGAGAGCAGTTTCTACGAGTATCTATTTGTTGTTCCTCTAGTAAATTATATAAGTCTTTACATTTACTTATACTATCTCAATGAGAATTTATGAGAACAGTATCTAATGTAAAACGTACGGCTTTCCGTGGTTAAATGGCAAGTGTTTCTATAAGAAACGAGCTGCATTAGATTAGAACAGTTTTGATTTGCAATTGAAGATTACAAATTATAATGTTTGAATAGGGATTTATGAGATCAGTTTCTATGAGTATAAATGTTTTTTTTTTCTGTAATATATTAAATGTGTTTTCATATGTTTGAATGGGTAAAAAGAAAGGTCAGTTTTCAACTGAAATTACAAATACAAATTTAATCACTTCGAATGGGGTTATATGCGATCAATTTCTAACAGTATTTATACTGTTTTCCGAATATAATTGTGATGAGGTTTGATCAGTAACAAATTGTTCACTACATGTTACGATATGGTCGGATATTCCAGGTACATATTTAGTATTACTTCGAAAGGATTGATGCAGCTTCTACGAGTATGTATTTGTTGTACCAATAGTAAATTATATAAGTCTTTATCAGTATGCATTCGAATCTAATTTAAATATGAAAATTATATCAGAATAAAGCAACCAAATATTTTAAACAGTATCTATTTGTAAATCCAGACATTTACTTATACTATTTCAATGAGAATTTATGAGGACAGTATCTAATGTAAAACGTGCGGGTTTCCGTGGTTAAATGGCAAGAGTTTCTATATGAAACGAGCTGCATTTGGTTAGAACAGTTTTGATTTGCAATTGAAGATTACAAATTATAATGTTTGAATAGGGATTTATGAGATCAGTTTCTATGAGTATTAATGTTTTTTTTTCAGTAATATATTAAATGGGTTTTTATTTGTTTGAATGGGTAAAAAGAAAGGTCAGTTTTCAACTGCAATTACAAATACAAGTTTAACCACTTCGAATGGGATTATATGCGATCAATTTCTAACAGTATTTATGCTGTTTTCCGAATATAATTGTGATGAGGTTTGATCAGTAACAAATTGTTCACTACATGTTACGATATGGTCAGAAATTCCAGGTACATATTTAGTATTACTTCGAAAGGATTGATGATAGCAGTTTCTACGAGTATGTATTTGTTGTGCCAATAGTAAATTATATAAGTTTTAATCAGTATGCATTCGGATCTAATTTAAATATGAAAATTATATCAGAATAAAGCAACTAAATATTTTAAATAGTATCTATATGTAAATCCAGACATTTACTTATACTATCTCAATGAGAATTTATGAGAACAGTATCTAATGTAAAACGTGCGGCTTTCCGTGGTTAAATGGCAAGAGTTTCTATAAGAAACGAGCTGCATTAGGTTAGAACAGTTTTGATTTGCAATTGAAGATTACAAATTATAATGTTTGAATAGGGATTTATGAGATCAGTTTCTATGAGTATTAATGTTTTTTTTTCAGTAATAAGTATATTAAATGTGTTTTCATTTGTTTGAATGGGTAAAGAAGAAAGGTCAGTTTCCAACTGCAATTACAAATACAAGTTTAGTCACTTCGAATGGGGTTATATGCGATCAGTTTCTAAGAGTATTTATGCTGTTTTCCGAATATAATTGTGATGAGGTTTGATCAGTAACAAATTGTTCACCACATGTTACGATATGGTCGGAAATTCCAGGTACATATTTAGTATTCCTTCGAAAGGATTGATGATAGCAGTTTCTATGAGTATGTATTTGTTGTTCCAATAGAAAATTTGTCTTTATCAGTATGCATTCGGATCTACTTTAAATACAAAAATTATATCAGAATGACACAACCAAATATTTTAAACAGTATCCACTTGTAAATCCAAACATTTAAAGATATATTTTAATGAGAACCAATCAGAACAGTATCTAATGTAACGCGTGCGGCTTTCCGTGGCTAAATTTTAAAAGTATATTTAATAAATAGCTTTAACGGATTTGAACAGTTTTAATTTGCAATTCCAGATGAATAGTTTTAATTGTTAAATAGGGATCTATGAGATCAGTGTCTTTGTGTAATGTTTATTTTCCAATAAAAACACATTTTATTGAAAAAAAAACATTACACTGACCTCATACATCAACAATTAAAACTATTCATCTGGAAATGCAAAACTGTTCGAATCCGTTAAAGCTTATTTATTGCAAATAATTTTAAAATTTAGCCACGGAAAACCGCACACGTTACATTAGATACTGTTGTGATAGATTCTCATTATAATATTATCTTGGATTTACAGGTGGACACTGTTTAAAATATTTGGGGTTTCATTCTGATATGATTTTTGTATTTAAATTAGATCCGAATGCATACTGATAAACACTTATATAATTTATTGTAGGAACAACCAATAAATACTCGTAGAAACTGCTCTCATTAATCCTCTTGAAGGAATACTAAATATGTACCTGGAATTTCCGACCATATCGTAACATGTAGTGAACAATTTGTTACGGATCAAACCTCATCACAATTATATTCGGAAAACAGCATAAATACTGTTAGAAATTGATCGCATATAACCCCATTCGAAGTGATTAAACTTATATTTGTAATTGCGGTTCAAAACTTCCTTTTTACCCATTCAAACAAATGAAAACACATTTAATATATTACTGAAAAAAAACATTAATACTCATAGAAACTGGTCTCATAAATCCTTATTTAAACATTATAATTTGTAATCTTCAATTGCAAATCAAAACTGTTCTAATCTAATGCAGCTCGTTTCTTATAGAAACACTTGCCATTTAACCACGAAAAGCCGCACGTTTTACATTAGATACTGTTCTCATAAATTCTCATTGAGATAGTATAAGTAAATGTCTGGATTTACAAATAGATACTGTTTAAAATATTTGGTTGCTTTATTCTGATATAAATTTTCATATTTAAATTAGATCCGAATCTTTACTGATAAAGACTTATATAATTTACTAGAGGAACAACAAATAGATACTCGTAGAAACTGCTCTCATCAATCCTCTTGAAGGAATACCAAATGTGTACTTGGAATTTCCGACCATATCATAACATGTAGTGAACAATTTGTTACTGATTAAACCTCTTCACAATTATGTCCGGAAAACAGCATAAATACTTTTAGAAATTGATCGCATATAACCCCATTCGAAGTGATTAAACTTGTATTTGTAATTGCAGTTGAAAACTGACCTTTCTTTTTACCCATTCAAACAAATGAAAACACATTTAATATATTACTGAAAAAAAACATTAATACTCATAGAAACTGATCTCATAAATCCCTATTCAAACATTATAATTTGTAATCTTCAATTGCAAATCAAAACTGTTCTAACCTAATGCAGCTTGTTTCTTATAGAAACTCTTGCCATTTAACCACGGAAAGCCGCACGTTTTACATTAGATACTGTTCTCATAAATTCTCATTGAGATAGTATAAGTAAATGTTTGGATTTACAAATAGATACTGTTTAAAATATTTGGTTGCTTTATTCTGATATAATTTTCATATTTAAATTATATCCGAATCTGTACTGATAAAGACTTATATAATTTACTATAGGAACAACAAATAGATACTCGTAGAAACTGCTCTCATCAATCCTCTTGAAGGAATACTAAATGTGTACTTGGAATTTCCGACCATATCTTAACAAGTAGTTAACAATTTGTTACTGATTAAACCTCATCATAACTATATTCGGAAAACAGCATACTTTTAGAAATTGATCGCATATAATCCCATTCGAAGCGATTAAACTTGTATTTGTAATTGCAGTTGAAAACTGACCTTTCTTTTTACCCATTCAAACAAATGAAAACACATTTAATATATTACTGAAAAAAAACATTAATACTCATAGAAACTGATCTCATAAATCCCTATTCAAACATTATAATTTGTAATCTTCAATTGCAAATCCAAACTGTTCTAACCTAATGCAGCTCGTTTCTTAAAGAAACACTTGTCTTTTAAACACGGAAAGCCACACGAATTACATTAGATACTGTGCTCATAAATTCTCATTGATATGGTATAAGTAAATGTTTGGATTAACAAATGGATATGGCTTGACTCATTTTGCTGGTCAATGCGGATATAAACTGATAACAATTTCAACAGCAACTTTACCTAACTCTTATAGAAACTTATTGACCATATAGGTTCTCATAGATACTTATTAATTTTTGATAATTTTCAATACGGATTGATGAGATTTTTTTGACAGGGATAGCTATTATGTTTTATTTAATCTAAAATAGACTACATGTAGGTAAATATTACATTTTTTTTGTATTAATGTAGGAAAAAATATGAATTATATATACCAACACCACCTAGCACTGGCAAATTCAAATACTGCAAATTCACAATTGATTAGTCATCAGACAACGACAAAGTTCGTGGACAAGGCTCATAAATAGCGTAATTGGTTATTTTTTTGAGTTTTGGATTTTTATTTGTTTATTTATTGAATAATCTTTATTGTCGTGAAGAGGTAAGTAATTGATATGGCTTTATAAAATACATGTTATGTTCAGTTTATAGATAAATTATAATTGTGCCATGATTTGCTTGAAGGTTATGTTTACAATTTTTCGATTAATTTAATAATAAGTATTTTAATTTTATATTTTATTTTCAAAACGAAATTGGGTATGATTTTCTATTTATTTTTATTTTAAGGTTTGTCAATCGGCAGGATAAAATTGAAATTGAGACAAGCGTGTATACACAGGAAGGGAAAAGACTCACGGCTCCATTACGTCACCCCCGTTTGATAGAAGGTTTGCTATACTAATTAATACTTAACTTCTTTTTAGTTAACTACATTATACTGTTTTTCTAGGTTTGGTCTGTTATATCTATACGTTGATAGTGATTGATTTATTGGAATTTTCAGCAGACAGATGAGATAGTTTTTCAAATTAAAAAGAAAACTGGAGTCAACATACATCTACTTTTATTATGGAGAAGTATGAGTATACATATTACATAACATTAGAATTACTTGCTGTAGCTTTCCCACATTTGAAATTTTCAAACATTACTCTTTTAACAATATCAAAAACAACCCCTGATGCCATTGAAAATTAATGACCATTACCCTATATTTTCTTGAGATGTCGGTTACCAAAATTCCAAAATGAATGTACAAGAAGATACTTTAATTTAGACTCTCCAAGTGTTGTTTTCGAGGTGTTTTTTTTTTGTTTACTTTGGATTTTACAATGGCCCGATCTACACTTGTTGCGTATTGTATATTAAACTAAATTCTTTATTACCCGTTATGTGATACATTACATCCCAGTGAACACGGATACATACCTGGTATGTTTCTCTTACGTAATCTATTCAACATGTTATATCCAAGGATATTGGATGTATGGTAAATGTAAGGTACATGGACCTTAAAATTTCAGCCACAAAAAAAGTTATAGCCATGTAATGGCAACATAACTTGTAACATACTCGTATGTGGCAAATATATAACATACATGTAAAAGACATATATTGTATTTCAAAATATTTACCTTAAAATATGTTCTGATGTTACATGTGTGCTATATAACATGCAATTTCCGTGGTATATGCACAAGGGGGTAGCAAATAATATACAGGGTGTCCCCAAATGGGGTTACCTATACCAAAAGTGGACCTAAATTTTAGTTTTTCGACAGTCACTATAAAATATTTTGCTTCTTAAAGAAATACGATGTGTTAAGAAAATGTACTTTTTTATGCAGGGCGCTCAAAAATTTCAAAAATATGAATTTTACCCAAGAGCAAACTACCTTTATTTTTCTCATTTTTAAGGAAAATGCAATTTGAAAAAATTTTTTATTAAATCTTGTTTAATAGGTACGTCTTTTTCCCCAATGCCTCACCTCAGTTTTCGTATTTTTCCGTAACGGATACTAAAAAATTTAGAATTATGAAAGAAAAGTATTTCAAATGGCTTTTTTATTAAAAATGAAAAACAAAGGTAGTTTACTCTTAGGCAAAATTCATATTTTTGGAATTTTTAAGCGCCCTGCTCCTTCATAAAAAAAATTATTTTTTTAACATAAATCGTATTTTTTTAAAAATGCGGAAATTTTTATAGTGACTTTTTGTCCAAAAATTAAAATTTAGGTCATTTGTTGTATAGCTAATCCCATCCGGGGACACCTTGTACTACTGTTACAATATGGCTCAAGTAAGGAAAAACTAGATGTAAAAAAAGGCCAATCTAAAATAAATAATTTTTATATTCATAAAATACATATATCATAATAATATATTAATCAAAGTCATACAAGAATTGCACATTCTCTAAACTATATAGTTTGGTTTATTACAAGCAAACTTTTGGTTAACAGAAAACATAGAAGATAAAATAGCTGAAGAAAAATAACATATACAGAAAAAGTTAGCTGATTGCAAGCTATGTAATAAGGCAAAAAAAAAATAAAGAAAAGCCTGACAGTATACATGAATCATTTTCATTCCGCTGTAAATTAGGAAGAAATAAACATTAGCATGATTACTATAGAGACAAGAAAAGTGTATAAGTTTTTGGTAAAACAGAACAGCTTTATCTTACATTGAAAGAAGTTTCCGGAAAATTAAAAGCTTAATGAAGTTTGTTCCAAATGATGCTCGGGCTTTTACAACATTTAAAAACTGTGGATTTTGAGGGTGACGTTGAACGCTACAGTAACACTATTGATTTTGATGTAGACGTAAACGAACAGTAGAAACGAAAATCGCAGGCATATTAATGAGAAGTACGACACTTTGCATTTTCTAAGTGTCTATATACCTACATACACAAAATATACTACTTTTGACAGTCGAGTTATTATTATATTATCTATATATTAAACACAGTTTTAGTTTTATTACTTATTTACTCTAGTGACTGAATAAATGCTTTTTTGAACTATATATTTAACATCCGAATAAAGTTTGGTTTAATGTATGGTTATCCAAGTTTAATTGTACCAAATATCAACTAAAATTCTGAACGAAAATACCTAGTTAGTGAAAAAACAAGAATTCTTCAATTATTCAAAAAGGAGCTAAAAATTTATTAGAAACAAGAAAAATTCAACAAACGTGACAATAATACTCAGATAATGACGAAAACAAATTTCCTATATAAAAAAAAAATTTACTTACAGACAAACCTGTCAGCATGAATTTGCAAGCAGACTAATACTTAAAACTTAATTATCTTAAAACTAGTTTTTGGCGCCTGGTTTCCTTTTTTCATACATATCTCAATCAATTATGGTACAATAACTGCTCCAGCTTCTTGTTTTCTCTCTGTAGCCTTTGCTTTGACAGTCTGAACCACTCACTAGCGATGTTCTCAAATTCTTTTTCACAATGTGGAAACGTTTCGTTAACAGCAGCTAGAACAATAGTTTATGACAAAATTTTATAACTTTTTTGTGTATTATTTACTTAAAAGCAATTTCTAACTTTTTTAGAAATTCTTTGTCTTTACCTTTACGAGATATTATTTTTAATTAGTAATTACACAAAATTAGACACAGACATCTATGATGACATAAATAGGTTAAATCCATATAGCAGCAGCAGTTTATAGCAAGAGTGATAAAATATGACCAGTTTTTCAATATTTATATTAAGTTTAATGCTGGTTATAAAAGATTTAAGCTACAATAAAGCACCTATAATTTTTCTGTGGCTTGAGCTTAGTTAAATTTCATTAAATTTCAATCTCAAGATTGGGCAACATGTCAATAAAACTCCAACAAATAAGTAGGTACCTAATAAGCGACTTAACACTGCACCGAAGAGCTAATGATTTACACTTCTACGTACTTACCTACAATAGTTTTGATCTCTGAACTTGAGTCCGCACAAAAACAAAGACGATATTTAACATGTTAAAACGCACGCTAGAAGTCACGTTGCACCTCCTTCAGGGTCACTTGTGTTAGGTTAGAATATTAGGATTAGGTTATTTTGTTAGGTATAGTTAGGGATATTTGAGTTAATTTGGTATCCTTTTCTAGCACGAACTATGTAATACAGAGTGCGAAAGAGATGTCCTATAATAATTTTATAACCAGATTTACCGGGAAATTTAAAACATCACAATATTAAAACGTTATCCAACTGTATGAAGATACGGGATTATCAAACTAGTTTTTGATCGGCGAGTTTTATTTTTTGTTATTAGATACATAAATAAAAATAAAACGGCCGGTAACACTAATCACTATTTTAATAAATTTATAGAGTATTTAAACGAATAAGTCATCAAGTATTATATAGGCACAATTACATTTTCATTATCACTTAATGACAATTGAAGATTTAATATCACAAGCGTTAATTGGTAAAAGAGCTTCTTATTTTCATTGGGCATGCTATTATTATGTTGATTAAACTACACTGGTCACTGATGTTATAACCTACTATAGCAGCACACTCACTACTACACCAAAACAATATACATAATATATATACTTAACCAAACTTTTTTGACATTCCATATGTAAGATAGCTTGTTTCACGTTTGTAGTTTACCAAATTACATGATTAAATATATATGTGTAATGTAATTGTAGAAAAACTTAAAATGTCCATGATGATCACAAAATATATAAATGTTATATCTGGTGTAAACATATAAGATGGGTTGATGTGTAATATGTAGCAATTATCTAAATATCACATATTTTAATGTTATTATTTAACACACAAGCAATATAACTTTAAACGTACATACTGATTACAGAAATACATAAATGTTATATAGCTGATAAATACACATAATACTTGTTATTGTAATGTAGCAGTTACGTAAAAATCACATATTTTAATGTTATTATTTAACAAACAGGCAATATAACTTAAAATCTACATGGTGATAACAAACATACATAAATATTATATGGCATGTAAATATACAAAATACTTGTTATTGTAATGCAGCAGTTATGTAAAAATCACATATTATAATGTTTGTATTTAACAAACAGGCATGTTTGTTAATAACTTAAATGTATATAGCATTTGAAGATGGTTTATATAATGGAGATATATTTGGTAATATGGTGTGTGTTACCTTGACAATCTCTCTTTGGTACGTAACAGCCATATGTGTGTTCACTGGGATGCATATTTGTTAAGTCAAAACTAATACAAAAGTAGTATGGGTAGGTAACATATTATAAGTATAGGTATATAAATTGTAAATATTATAAAAAGGTACAACACGACAGTACGAATGTATGTATAAGGTACAAAATATATTAAAATCACAATATGTGATATGCATATTAAACAATTCCTAATTGTCTGAAATTTTATTGCATAATATTAAAACAAATATTCTGAATCGTACTGCTTTGAACCTGTAATATAGACTACCTATTAGGTTTTAGTTCACGTTTTCTTAAATTTTAAGGATTTAAATCCTCGAGAATAAAAATGTGGTTTGTTTTCTTAATATTTCATACTATCAGGTCAAAAAATAAATAAATCCGGAAATATTATGTAAGAAAACTTGTTTCAGCTGTAATACGAGGAAATCCAATGGGAAATAGGAACTACCATAACAGGTTTGGTAGGATCTTTTGCTAATCGAGAAGAGGAAGAAGATAATTAAAAGCAAAGGAGAACAGAAATAAGACCAGGACCTCCATTCTCCAGTAGAGAGAATGGCCATTTCGTGAGAAAGGAAAGAGAAAGAAATAGGAAATATAATGAAATAAAAAGGGAAAAAATACCCCGATTGACTTCTCCTAAGCTGGAGAATAGGACCCCAGGAGAAGATATATACGTTGGAATATGAAATGTATTTTATTATGTTCAGAGAACTGTGTTTTAATGATTTTTAATGTTAACGTATTGAATAAATTTTAATTTTTTTTTAATAACTTGGACTCAGTTCTTAAAAAATAATGTGTCAAGACTTCATAGAAATGTACCGGTTTTCATTTTTTTAGAAGGGGCAAATCTAAAAACCACGATATGGGTATATTTATTTAATCAAACTTTCATTTAGACGTTCCCAAATGTCAGCTGACAATTATTCTAATCAAGCAGTATGTGTTACGTGATGCACGTGGTTATTGACGTACATGGGTAATATGTAAAAGAAGTTTTGAATATAAATATGCATATGGTAGGTAACTTAATTTTTAAACTAGCAAAAAAGTTTTAAACAGAAAAATTCTATCTATAAAGGTAATGAGTTGTTACTTATGTCCTAATTAAGTTGCAGGTAAAAAAAATATGCAGGTATATACAAGGTGTCCCATCTTATGTTCAAATTTTGGGAGCATAAAGTAAACTTAATTGTAAGACTAAAAAACACAAAAGTGGTAATGCGATTTTTATTTGTTTCGAAGTTACAGGCCTATTCAATTTATGAACAGTAAATAAAAAAAAAACTTAGTTATGTGGGAATAAATGACAAAAAACGAACCATTTGACAGAAGCTTTTTTTGTATTTACTGGTCAAAAATTTTATAGTCCTGTAACTTCCAAACATAAACATTGAGCTACCATTTTTGTGTTTTTTAGTCTGCTTGCTACGCTCCCAAAGTTTGAACATAACAATACTGGACACCTTGTATAGACCATATGCTGGGACACTGAAGTCAAATTTAATTTAACGGCCCATAGTAGAAGTGTCGACATTGTGATTTCCATATGATGGCACAACGCCTGCCCAAAGATGGCAAGTGATGGCAAATCATCTGTGCCCGGCTGCCGGCCGTAGTGACCTATATATGCCGGCCCAATGAAGTATGCCAGTAAAAGGCCAGCAACTCTTATGCCGGGTGTACGACATAGGGCCAACAAAATTCCGCGGATAAATGTTTGCTGGGTATGTACAGTGGCGATAAGGTCGATGTGAGAAATAGGTTGGAATAGTTAGAGTGGGAGTGAAACGTCACACTATTGTGGTCCATATTATATTAGATCAGTAGTAGAAACATATAGATTCTATTTAAAAATCATTGCTAGTTCTAGTATTTTTAGTAAATGAATTTATGTATAATAAATTAATATTAAAAATAAGGATTCCGTGTCGTGTAAGGGAAGCTTTGCTTCCTTAGCTTCAATGGAAAACACATTACTGATAAAATAAAATATTTACAGGGTTGCCAATCGCTTAATAATAATTACTGTGTTAATTTCGCGATTGTGGGAGTAAGTGTAAAATTCAAATTATATATTTGTATGTGATGATTAGTTAGATTTAGCGAACGCCAACCGCGTTTGGAACCAACTGCCCGAACTTTGGGGGGGAGGCTCCCCCCCTACCCCCCCGCCGTTGGGCCCGGCCCTGGATGGACCACAATAGTGTGACGTTTCACTCCCACTCTAACTATTCCAACCTATCTCTCACATCGACCTTATCGCCACTGTACATAAGACCATGGTTAAAATTGAATTTGAAATTTCAGAAAATCTGTGAATATTTAACTATTGAATTATCATCCTCATGTTTTAACTTTAAAAGCTGCGCCTTCTTGTAATAATACTGTAATTTTTAAGTCCTCTTGAAATTTTTTCAGAAATTAATTGTTTATTGCGCACGCGTAATACGTATGTCGGGCATGACTCCATCTTATTTTTATTTGTTTTCCTGGTTGAAGTTTAAGGTTATGTATAGTGAATTATTTCTTTTATAATTTTCAAGGATTTTACAGTATTTAAAGTGTTTGTATATCAAAAATCGTCAAAAAATTACATTTTTCTGCGATTGCTCAATTTTTTAAGGATAAAGAAACACTCATGGTCAAGGTAGAAAGTTCTGTTGAAGCGCGAAGCGGGCCGCATGAAAGGAATTATTATGATCCTGAAGTGCTGACTGTTAAGGGAGGAGTTCATGCTAGCATGAGAGATAGAATCTATAAAGTAGAGGTGTGTGCTTTTTTAAAAACATAAATATATTTTACTTTAAATGTAATTAATTGTTTTCAGATATTTTTGAATAACGGTAAAAATATAACCGATGCAGAATGTGCTTGTCCAAGGGGATTATGGTTATGCCATCATATGGCTGCTCTGGCTCTCTTTGCACACTATAATATTTCTGCAAGAGTACGAACATGCCAAAGGTGCTACGCAGCTATAGAAGTTCAGGCCTCAGTTTTAGTCGATGCATTGAAGCCATGAATTTGTACTAGGAGCAGTTCACCCTTCTAACATCGACGGTATGTGCGGTTATATTTAAATGTATAGATTTGTTTTACACATTGATGGCTTCGATGCATCTACTGAATTTGCGGTCTGAACCTCTAGCTGCGTAGCAACTTCGGCATGTTCGTACTGTAACAAATGAAGCGTGCTCATGGAATATGTCGTATTTACTAGACAGTTCAATTTTAAACTATTTTAATCAAATAGAAGTAAGTTCTGAATAAACGATACAATACGTAATTTCTTTATTTATTTGCGTTTCTAAGTGAAAATACTTACAAATAAACATTTAAACACGAGGTTAGAGCCAAGGCCCCCACAAAGGAGGGTCAGTAGGTACTGTGGTACCCTAGGCCCGGTTAGGCTAGTAAATACAATTCTCGCTCGTTTAAGAGACCTGAACAAATTTCTCCTAGGCGCGGGAGCCTGCCAGTGAATTTCGTACAGGGGCCTGGTTAGAGGACGAAAATTTATGATAACAGTATAAAATAATGGAACGCAATTCAAATAAAACAGGCTTTGAGGTTAGAGCACAAAGAAATAATCAAAGAACTACGTTCTCAATAATTTTCCAGGCACTTGTAGAACGCATGCGCATAAACAACAATTTAGAAAACATTTTTTTATTTATTCTCCGTAGAGAAAATTGATTACCACATGTAAAAAACTTATAATCCAGCTCTATTTTTATACTAGTCGTTAGGTTTCAATAGTTAAATATGAAAAATAACGTACCAATCCTCAGATACATTTTTAAGTAATTTATTTTGACCCTTAAAGCACATGTACATAAGGCATGCTTCAAAGAGTGGATGGAAAGGAATTCAAATTAACCTCCTCGTGAATGACGTCACGACTATTGTGGTCCTCCTCTTTAGAGGAGGATTAGTCTGTGGAAAAAATTGAGACAGATTTGCGAGGGAGAGAGCGAAAATAACCTTTAGGTAGAAGCCCCTAAAACTCAGTGGGAATATTTTAATAAAATGCCGTTTTATGCAAACTATTCCAAGCCAAGAGAGCAAGATGGAGCAATTAGATATCCCTCAATTGTTCCAATTTTATTATTTTTATAGAAGAGCCACAGCGATAGTAGTTCTATTCTTTAGATATGCCTTTGTTTGTTTTAAATTACATTTTTGTAAGGATTTTTTTACAAAATATCATCATCAAGTTCATAATCATAAAACATCGGATACTTTACGTCAGCAGAATATTCAGTTTAAATTAAACACACAGAGATTCAAAAATGAAGTAAATTTATACAAAAAATATATCACAAATACAATCTTTCAGTTTGACATTTTATATGTAAAAAGTGCGAACGACGAACGTCAAAGTTTATAAATGGACCATTTTGTGAACGTCGAACGGCAACGTCAAAGTTTATAAATTGAGTGTTACGATTAGGCAATCCAACGACCTGTCAAAATTATTTTTCAATATGGCGCTGAGGGCAAACATGGGGTTTATTTTAATTAACTCGCGGAAACGTAGCCAAGGCAACCGAAAAAAAAACTCATTTAACGAATGAAAATAAAGGATTGCCGGATGTTTGCCCTCAACGCCATGTTAAAAGTCACGTGGTTTGGATTGCTTAATTGCCCGTGAAATAATTCTAACCTATAAAAAGATTACGTTTCATTTAAATAAATATCTTTATAAAAACGGTACAACACAAACTTACTTTTGGGTTATTCATTGGAAAATGGTGCACCTCCAACATATAATGTACACCAAATTCGCAAACAAGAGGGCATGTTTATGTTTGCACCTAACCTCTACACTAATAAAACGTCCAAATAAAATAATATTTAAAAAAGTCACAACCCTTTATGGTTCATAGTTCTGCATCAAAGTTACCCAGACAGCACAATATAATCTTAGAATATTGCTGGAATATACTCTTGAGAATAAAGAATCATTCTTAGAATAGGTCGTGAATATATAAATTCTCCAGGGAATATTCTTAGAATCGGCCAATGGGAATATTCTACATAAACCTAGATTATTCCTTTAAGAATATTCACAAATTATTCCAGGAATAATCCAGAAATATTTATATGTTTCAAACATATTCACAGCTTTCGCCTGGAATATATATTTATATTCCTGGAATAATCTAGGTTTATATAGGATATTCCCTTAGGCTGGTTTCAGGAATATTCCCTTGAGAATGTATACGTGAGTCACTTTTGGTAAAAGCAGAAATAAAACTAATACATCATCAAAATGCACCGGGATGATGGAAGACACTCGCAATTGTTTATAGCAGCTCCTTCAGCTTGATGTTTGATTATCTTACTTTTCGATTTAAATAATTATATAAAAATTAAAATGTAAAATAATAACAGTAATCACCTGAAAACTTTCCACTCCTTACATATTAGTGCCTTCTTCCTAAAAATTCTACAAATATGGGAAAATAAAATATTGAAAATATAATATTAAAGAATTATTTATTATTTAATGAACATATTTATATTTTGAATCTATCTTAAGACTAAACTTCTTTGTCCGTTTCATTGTTTCTAAAACAAAAGAAAACATTTTAGAGGATTTTTATTTAGAATTTAAACTTGAATATTGAAGAAAGCTATAATGGTAAAACCAAGAGTCAACTCATATTTTTGTATTTTGTAATTACTTCCACATCTAGTGGAAGTATAGTAGCGCAAAAAAAAATTGAAAAATTTTATTGTTCAAATAGGCTTAGAATGTCATGAAATGTCGAGATTTTAAGTTTGAGCAAAAAAGATATTTCTGTCTGTCGGTCTGTCTGTCTGTCGATCTTTAACTTTTTTTTTGTGCGCACGATTACTCTAGAACCGTTTAAGATATTGATTTGAAATTTGGTACACATATGTATCTCAACGAGATCTGGAACTAGATTATATTTTGATCTTATTACGTTGAATGGTTGAGAGTTAAATAGGAGTAAATAGGTAAATCAAGCAAGTAAGAGCCCATAAAATTGGTATTTAGTACATATAAGAGACGCTAAGGTTTCAAAAAATGTTTTGGCATTAGCCACCCCCTCCCGTTATTAAAGTGGGTGAAAAAAATAAAATTGTGATTTAATGTGTGTACAATAAGAACCAAAGGATTCGGAATTTGTTTTTACTTCATCTCCTCTCCTCTCGCCAAGGAACACTAAATCATATTAGCGATTTCTTTTCAAATAGTTATTTGAAGTTGATTCTTCTTCAGCATGCCATGTCTTGATAGTAAGTTTCATCAAAATCAAAGAGAAAAAATACATTAAAAAAATCAAAATAGAAGGATATATCATATGTTTAAAAAAAAAATTGCTAATATGATTTACTGTTATTGGTGAAAAAACGCTTCGCAGGAGGCCGTGTATGTGAATTAAAACCAAATTTGTCACCTACACATAGAATTTTTGCCACTCTACTTAAAAAAAAAATATATTCAAATCGTGCAAAAAATAGAGAGTTACAGGCTTATTCCTCATTTAAGCAAGTATATATCCGAACTGTAAACAAATATATTATGTTGAATAATTACCTGTAACTGTTGCGAAAAGTGCTGTTTTGGAAAACACTTTTTTGTCTTTGGGTCCGTGTAAACTGTAAAGCTTGGCTAAGTCCACACTCATTACTTTTCTCATAAAGCGGCGTGAACATTCCTTGTAATTATTACCACCCAATCTACGCACATACTATCAATCTGAAAAAAAAATACAAACGAGTAATTAATATCGTTTTACAAAAAATAATAGAGAAGATTGATTAAAATGAAAACTTGTAATAAAAGTTACTACAAATTATTTGTTCTTTGCCTCTAAGTCTAAGTATCATTTGCTAGTCACATAATCTAGGAAGTATAGTAATTTTATGTTGCGACAGCCCAGTTACGTAATTTATCAATAATTTAATTTGAATTTTGATCGTATTGCTGCACAGTTTGACTAGAAGTAGTGCTCGATGAAAAATTTGTATGTCATTGTCATGCTGCTCATCAAAACTAGCGCTACAATTAAAATTTTCGCCAGAATCGCTTTCCAATAAATTACTTTCACTGCCACTATTTGAAACATTACTTCTAATAATATTCTCTTAATGAACACTACTTATTAAGTTCGTGGTGCCTGCAGTACTATTATTAAAAGTTTGGGAATTATTTTGACATAAGTACTTTCTTGTAAATGTGAAGAATTTGTTGGTAAGCTTTGGTTCAACTGTAATAACTGTCTCTGATTTATATCACCAGTATTATGGTCTAATAGAGTTTTAGAGTTCTATTAACTTCTCTAAGAAGCTGCGCCAGTACCAGTAGTATTTCTATCCCTTTTTCTTTTCATTTTAGTAAGAAAATGTACAAGTGACGTGATGCCCTGTTAAATTTTCCCTATAAAAAAGATTAATGTATTTACTTATTGTTCATCGGTCACTTATAATACTACACATAAAAACACTTAAGTAACTCAACAATAACAAACGATAAATTCTGATATTGAGGTTATGTTATGAAATACGTAAATAGGAAAAAATCGCGGGTAGTTTAAAACACTACATACCACGTGCATGGCTTTATTTCTGAAGTCTAGCCTTGGCTACACTGCTCAAACCTGATAACCTGATAACAAAAATATGGATTGAGCTTTTGTTTAAAACTGGGAATAGCATCATTGTATAATATAATCATTATAATCATATTAAATATTTTTTATTAATAGAAATAAATAATAACACGCATATATTTAAGTTACATTTTACAGAAAAAAGTAAAAGCTTTTATAAAACGTTGATTTGGTTGAGTAACAATTAATATTATTCCCTCATTCTCAAAGTATACTCATGGAATATTCTTGACCCAGGAGGGAATATATATATATATATTCCAAAATGAATATTACTATCATATTCATGCTGAATATTCCAGGTATATGTTTAAAATTATATTACTAGAATAATCCGTTATCTTATATATATTCCAGGATTATTCCAGAATTAATCGGAATATATTCATTCTTTTTTGCATAATTACAGAATATTCTTAGAATATACGGTGCTGTCTGGGTTATTAAAAGACATCATCCACAATTTTTCACAAAAATGATCAAAAAACACAAACGTTAGATTTTACATTTTACGCTGGCGTGCTGCGTGAGCGTGATACTGACGCGTTTCATGACCACAGCCATGACTTCGATGTCGTAAAATGAAGTAGGTAAACATTTTTAAGTAAAATTATGTAGCAAATATGTAAACTTGTGTATAAGTAATTAAGTTAATATGTTGACTTAAATACGATATTATTTTTCGTATATGCTATGTAAAATTATGTAAAATATTTTATATAAAAATGTTCTATTAATCTTACCTCTCAGAGAGGTAAAGTTACATTAATGTTTACTGGGTATAGGGACAGGAGATGGACGTCCTTTTCGTGTCCGTTGATTTAAATATTATATTTTTGCAATAAATGATAATATCTCCATACCGCTTTCTCTCCAACACGTTTCCGAAATATGTATACATACCAGCGAATAGCACACTTAACACGGTCCAACATATGTGCCGCAACGGACGTCCTTCGGCAAGTACTCACATTTTAGATCCCTATTATAGAGACAGCAGCAGGACGTCTATTTAATATAAAAACAAAAAAGAGTCAACAAAACTGGTTTTTCAATTTTACAATGTTTTTGTTTACATTTGACCGTTATTTCTGTAAAATTTGTAGTTTATTTTTTAAAGTAATTTGTAATTTATCATTAATAATTTAATTTTAATCTTTTTTGTAAATTATTAATGATATTATTTGATACTAAATATTTATTAAACATTCAAATCAAATAGGTACCTTCCATATTTTGAAATAATTATATTAGTCAACTGTACAGTCTTTAAGTAACGACTAATGAGCCAAGTTGGTGGCCGAGTGAGAGAACAAGTTACAAGTCACGAGATCGACGGTTCGATCCCTGCTCATTCCGGTTTTTTTTTTCTAAATAATTAGAATGTACAAATATTGTCCCAAGTTGTGACATTTGCACGTCCGTTGGCTGCCGGTCGGATGTACTTTGGACCAAAAACGAACGTCCATCGGATGTACTGTATGTCCGTCGAGGACGTCCTTCAGATATCCACAGTACAATGTTGTGCTATTAGGGTTATTAGAGCACCACACTGTAATCGAATGTAAGTCCATATTAATAAAGTTGAAGGATTCCTCTACTTGTGATGTGGAACAAAAGCTTTATATAATTGGACGTCGTCTGCATATAAGTGTATGTTATTATAAATTAAGGAATTTGTATTAATGCATAACATTTCTTAAGTACAATCTAACTGCTTATTAATAAATGCAATTTTAATGTGAGTTGGTTTGTCTGCGTGTATTTATATTTTCTGTCTAAAGTAGGTATACATAAAAAACCGTACGGCAATGTTACTTTCCCGGCCTAGGCCGGGAAAGTAACATTCCCGTACGGTTTTATTGATCGTTGCTTGGCAACGGATCTTTTCCGGTCTGTTTTCTGATAGTTTCTTAGTAACGGACTAAAATACTGGAATTGTGCATTTTTCGATCTGAAATCGCGCCGAAAATGTAGACATTGCCGATCGATTTCAGAAAAATGTTATTTCAGAGACGTTATTCTATAGATCATGGATCATGCTGCTGCTGCAGCTGCTTATCTGTTATTTTCGAACATAAATAACAGTCTGTTAATGCTATTTACAAATAACATTTATAAAATAACAGGTTGTTAAATAGCAACTCATCTCTATCTTGGGACGTTGTCACGGAAACGAATGTCAACATCATAGTTGTCAACATTGCTACATCAACCACAAAATTAAATCCAGGCAGAGTATTTGTATTTTATTTATTGTATATATATACATATATAATTTTATCTTAGTGGATTTAAAATAGTGTCTTATTATTCCATGGATTATTCTTCGCAAGTAGTAGAAATTCAAAGTGCTCAACAAAGTTTGACAAAGGAAACAAGAAAAAAATTTGATACAATATTAAAGGTGGCTATGAGGAAAACACTGAAAGGAGCAAAGGAACTTGGTAACCCCCAAAACGAAATGTTAAAAACTGAAGATATCAAGGATGTACAATTTCTGGCAAACTTACCAAGTGGTGATATAATAGTAAACAATGAAACTGATGAAATAAGCAACTCCTTTATATTGAGTAAATTTTTTCATTATTCGAATGTAATCGATGATGCTCATAGATGTAAAGAGTCAGAAGTTGGTATTAAACCTATTCCTAAACCAAGAAAAAATAAGATGATAAAATCTCAAAAATTGGTAGACAGTTCTAGCAATAGTAGCACGTTTAGTCAAAAAACATATATTGTTGAAAATAGTAACGATAAGAAAAATGTTGAGGTTGTTGATGAAGATCTGTTAATAGGAAATTCTAAAATTTTAGATAAAGCAGACATGGAAAGTGTTAATAATAAAATTGAAATATCTTGTCCAGCAAAAATTACATATTCTTTACAAACTTCTGATAATAATATTAATATTATAAATAGTCAACAAAAAACTGAATCGGTTAAAATTGTTAAAAATAATACTTTTACTAATAATCAATATAAAGACAAGATTTTAGAGATCATTATACATAAAGCAGATAAGTTGCAACTAAACCCTGATGTTATACATCCAGCAGTAAAAATACATATTACAGATATTAAGACAGGGAAATACTACCTTAAAAGTAATAAGAACAGAGCAGTAGTATTTTACTATGAAAATGAAGAGCAGGATTACATTTTACCTGTTTTAACAAGTTTTTACAATCTACAAGAGAAACGGTAAGCTTTATTATCTAAATATTTTTAATATCTGTAAATTACACTGTCGTATTATATAGTTAAATGTTTGGAAGTATTACTATAAAATAGCAATGTTCAACATTAATTAAAAGAAAAAAGTCATATTTGCACAAACTGTCACCAGTTGCCGATCTTATCAACTGTATTCTGTATTGCCCACAAGGGCACCAAGGTTATTTACTACCTCACAGTCACTTATCCTTAACGTGTCTGGGTAGATTTAATTTGCTAGGTCTACAATCATAAATTTCGTTTTGTTGTAATTTACACTTAAACCGTAATCAGAGCTTGTTGTTTGACGTCTATCTAGCGGGTGTTCGAGTAAAATAAATGTTTGTTATCTTATTTTTTTATATCATGAAGTTCCAGTAGGTGCGCTTATATGTATATAACTATCACAGGACCACCCAAATTCTTTGATATAATATATACTATTTCATTCATTTCCAGCGTTATTCTGTATAATTCTGGTACAATTTTCGAAATATCGTCATGCTGTGGATTCAATTACTTTTTTTTCCTTAACACATTCACTGCCGGCACCTCCCCAGGAGTGTTCATCTGACGTTGATAAAAACGCCGTGACCGCCCGAGTGGCGTTCTTCTATATACCTAATACAGCGCTGTACTAAATTGTAATTAAATAAAAAAAAAGAAAAAATGAAAAGAAAAAAAAAATGAAAAAAAAAAAACGAATTTTTTTTTTAGCAAACAAGAAATGGAAAATTTGAACTTAGTAGAGGGTCCACTAACTAATCACTAGCTAATACAAACATTAAATTAACAAATTGCAAAAGAAAATAGGTGGCACACGATCAATCTTCATTAATGAGCTCTGGCAGCAGGGACGCACCCAGAAAATTGCTGAGGGGGGGCTACTACAAATAATAATAATATAATTAATACATTTAATACATTTATTGAACGAAAGATTAACAGGGAGTATAAAACTACAATACAAAATCAATTCGCCATGGTTATGCAAAGCATAGCCCATGATGCATATATTGTAACGACCGCGCAATCGTATATTTCGTACAATGTATTTTGCTTTTATATTTTATTTTTGTTTTTTTATATATTCAATTTTACTTTAAAATATGTGATGCTGGCCTCCAGGGCCTCCCCTGCAGTGCGCCTCTGTCTGGCAGTGAATGTGTTAACCCATTAACGGCCAAATGTGCGTAAACGCACCCTTTCAACCAAATTTTTTTTTCAAGTTCGAGACCAATATTTTACACATTCTAAATTTTACAGAATGTATATCAACAGTTCAGAGAGTGTACGAATATTTTTGTTTTATTAAAAATATCTTTCTTTCATAATTTAAAACTTTTTTGAATATGCCACAATTTAACCGGTTATGTACATCACCATCAAATTATTTTTTTGAGTTAGCAATTATAAAATAACAGCAATTCTTTCATGCTATACATAAATAAAATACATACATTGTGATAACTATATTTTTGTATTCACTCATATTTTATTCCCTCATATTTTAAAAATGACCTCCATATTGCCATATATATATATATATATATATATATATATATATATATATTTATATATATATATATATATATATATATTTATATATATATATATATATATATATATATATATATATATATATATATATATATATATATATATATATAATGGGTGCGTATACGCACCTTTGGCCAATAACAGTTAACATTTTTATGTACTTTATTTCAAGTGTGGAAAAGACGAAAATCTCGGTATGTCAACATCGTGCATGGAAGCAGACTCGGGTCCACTATTCAATCCTGTCGAGAGGGGGGAGGGTGTGCGAGGATGATTCTCCCCCCCCCCCCCCACCGCCCATCAAAAAAAAATCGAGCCAAAATAAATTTCTTCGGATTTCTGCCCCACCCGCTCATCAAAAAATTTTTCAGAGTAAACAAATTTTTTTTTGGATTTTCAATTTTTTCGGACCAAAATAAAAATAAATTCTTTCGGATTTTTCCTCCCTCGCTCATCAATTTTCAAAAAAATACTCCTCCCGGCCCGTATTTCTCTCCACGGCCCTGCCACTATTTATTTTTTGTCCCAAATTATTTTGTCAAATACTATCGCCTTCCGCCTCACGCAACAGAAATATAATAAGATCTACTTTGATATGGCGACATTTCGCTTTCGCATATGATAGATAGATAGATAGATAGATTTATTCCATTTCATTAGACATACTACAAAATACATAATATGTATAAAACAGGTCATTTTAGATACCACAAACTAAAATAAAAATAACTGCACAAGTAAACTTATTGTAAAAAAAACATTAAAGTATACTTTTACATTACAACTTATTCGATGGTTAAAACCTAAAACTATCAATATTAAAAACTAAGAATTCTATATCTATATTGCAAATGTATTGAAAAGCTTGTTTTTTGAAGACCTTTGGAGAAGTAATGTCTTTAAGAGAATTAGGAAGTAGGTTAAAAAATGTAATTGCTGAGTAAAAAGGTCCTCTCTCAGTAATAGTTAGACGATGTATAGGAAATGCATAACTGTTTTTGTCTTGTATCATGAGAGTGGTCAAAGTTTGAAATATTAAATTCAGCTTGATGATTTTTTAAATACAACAAACATGAGTATATATATAATCCTAGTATGGTAAGGATTTCATTTTGCCTAAAATAACCTCTGCATGAACCGTTGAATTTTATTTTATAAATTATTCTTAATGCTCTTTTTTGTATTTTGAATATTTTGTAAAGGTCGGAGGAACCACCCCAAATTTCAATTGCATATTTAAGAGTATAATCTGCGGTCAGTGAAATGAAGAAACGAATTATTCGGCTTATTTTTGAAGATAGAAACTTCAAATTTTGTACGTATGTATTAAAATATATATTCTAGTTCGTCACGTTTTTATTTTTTTGTTTTAGTCAAAAACACGTGATCAACGAAAAAATGGACGTCGAAAAATTGGAATTTACAAAAAACGAAATCGTGACGACCTAGATAGTCCATAATTAATTACGTGGATAAAATATAACCTCTTAATTTTCAAACATAGATTCAATAAATAGTTTCCAATTTTGCCGTCAATAGATGGCACTCGCCTCGGCATTCGCATAGCTTTACACGCTCTCAGACTTTAGGGAGGAACTTGTTGTCATGGAGACCTGACGCGAATGAATGCTTGCCAGGGAAGCATTTAGGAGTTCTGGTAATATCTTAAATTTATTTATAAATTATTTTATCTTACAGGAATTACTTAATAGATGAAATTCTTGAAAATGTTAATACATAAATAAAAGGTGCCAAATAGAGAGGACCGGTTTTGTATAAACACTCCTACAAATTTTATTATGAAAATTTGAATGCGGTTTTTAGTTAGGTCAGAAATCAATTTATTCGAAATTATTACCAAGCAAAATGTACAGGGTGTCCCAGTCAACGCGCTATGCTGGGTTTTCTCGGTAGTTTCTGAGATAAGTTTATGGTTCAAAATCCAATCTGACGTAGGTTTTCCGAGGAATCTCATACTGCTAAGATATTTAGGAATCCAAAATGACGGACGAATTTCGTCATCTACGATCCTATTCGACTGAAAATCGATATCTGGGGGTTTTCGGGGATGCGGTTTACGAATTTTTGGTCAAAATTTAGGAATCCAAGAAGGCGGACGAATTTCGTCATCTATGGACCTATTCGACTGAAAATCGATATCTGGGGGTTTTCGGGGATGCGGGTTATGAATTTTTGATCAAAATTTAGGACTCCAAGATGGCGGACGAATTTCGTCATCTATGGTCCTATTTGACTAAAAATCGATATCGGATGGTTTTCGGGGATGCGGGTTACGAATTTTTGGTCAAAATTTAGGAATCCAAGATGGCGGACGAATTTCGTCATCTATGGACCTATTCGACTGAAAATCGATATCTGGGGGTTTTCGGGGATGCGGGTTATGAATTTTTGATCAAAATTTAGGACTCCAAGATGGCGGACGAATTTCGTCATCTATGGTCCTATTTGACTAAAAATCGATATCGGAGGGTTTTCGGGGATGCGGGTTACGAATTTTTGGTCAAAATTTAGGAATCTAAGATGGCGGACGAATTTCGTGATCTATAGTCCTATTCGACTGAAAATCGATATCTGGGGGTTTTCGGGGATGCGGGTTACGAATTTTTGATCAAAATTTAGGACTCCAAGATGGCGGACGAATTTCGTCATCTATGGTCCTATTTGGCTGAAAATCGATATCTGGGGGTTTTCGGGGATGCGGGTTACGAATTTTTGATCAAAATTTAGGACTCCAAGATGGCGGACGAATTTCGTCATCTATGGTCCTATTTGGCTGAAAATCGATATCTGGGGGTTTTCGGGGATGCGGGTTACGAATTTTTGATCAAAATTTAGGACTCCAAGATGGCGGACGAATTTCGTCATCTATGGTCCTATTTGGCTGAAAATCGATATCTGGGGGTTTTCGGGGATGCGGGTTACGAATTTTTTATCAAAATTTAGGACTCCAAGATGGCGGACGAATTTCGTCATCTATGGTCCTGTTTGGCTGAAAATCGATGTCTGGGGGTTTTCGGGGATGCGGGTTACGAATTTTCGGTCAAAATTTAGAAAACCAAGATGGCGGATGAATTTTGTCATCTGTGATCCTATTCGAATGAAAATCGATATCTGGGGATTTTCGGGATGCGGGTTACGAATTTTTGGTAAAAATTTAGGAATCCAAGACAGCGGACGAATTATAACTATATTTTGACCCCCTTTATTTATGTTATTATTGGAGACAAAAAAAAGTTTCGTATAAGAGTTGTAAGGTTGTATACATATTTTTTTAAATGCAATTAAAAAACAATTGCTTGGATATGTCACGTGATATAACAATGAAGGTTGCTTTTTAAATGAAAAACCCTGTATATTTTTACATATTCTTTTAGATCCTTTATCCCTGATTTCAAACATATAAGGATCTAGCTGTAATATTTTTTGATATATCGGACATTAAATATGCTCCAAACATGCTTATAGGTATTTTAGGGTTTCTGACGGAGCGCAGTCAGTGGCGGATTTAGGGGGGGGGGCTATAGGGTAAAATCCAAGCGCGGCAATTTTTTTGAAAAACACCAAAGACATAAAAACAAAAAATTATTATTATTAATATGTTCTATCAGAACATGTTTAATTTATTTGAGAACGTGTTTTTTATAATAACTAGACTAAAGTTCCTTATTATAGTCAACAGTACAGGGTGGTTGTGCAAACGTTAAAACCTCATTTAACTTCTTTATTTTTGGAGTTACGTAAATACGTTCAAAAATAAAAGTTATGAGATATCACATGTATTTTCCAAACATCATTTCAGCAAAACAATTCAAACAAGTCGAATTTCGGAGATATGAGCTTTACCTTGGTTTTACTTCCACATCCAGTGGAAGTATAGTAACGACAAAAAATTTTTTTTTAATTTTTATTGTTCAAATAGGCTCAGAATGTCATGAAACGTCGAGATTTTAAGTTTGAGCGAAAAAAAAATTTCTGTCTGTCGGTCTGTAACTTTTTTGTGCGCACGTTTACTCTGTAACCGTTTAAGATATTGACTTGAAATTTGGTACACAAATGTACTTTAACGAGATCTGGAACTAGATTATATTTTCATTTTGTTCCGTCAGAGGGTTGGGGGGTAAATTGGGGTAAATTTGGGGTAACCAGCTAAATCAAGCAGCTAATAGTCCAGAAAATTGGTATTTAGTATATACAAGAGAAGCTAAGGTCTCAAAAAATGTTTGGCATTAGCCACCCCCACCCCATTACTAAATTTTTTCGTTGTGAATGAGTTGGATCGAAAATCTGGATGCGGAAGTAATGGGCAGCGGTTTTTTTAAATAGAACACCCCCATATATTTTTACACTATTTGAAAGGCCATAGAAAAATCTTTTCAATGATATATGACCCAGTCTGTTCACTTTTTAAATTTTTTTTCCGATTTGAATCTAATTTTACTTATGGAACAAATTAGGATCTACTTATTACCAGAAAAAAATTCACGTCCTACAAATGCAAAGCCACCTGCGGTACCAAAATATGCTGATAAAATCAAAAAATCATATTAGGCATATTTTTATTGGAAAATTTTGTTAATGAAAGAATTGTTCAGAAACCTTAAGTCCAAAATTTAATCAAAAAAAATATATAAATTTTTATTAAAATAATGTCCAAGTCCGAAAATATCATTTGAATGGGTTTTTTCGTTTAGAAAACTGTACTATGACAATTTTGTTTGAAATTAAACCCAAGCTGCAGGTAGTTGTAAAACAGTTTTTTTTTAAATACCTAATTATTTTCAAAATTTTTTAAATTTCAAGTTTTTCATTTTTTAATTTTGATTAAATTTTGGCCATTTTGGACAATTCTTAACAAGTTTTATTAACAAAATTTTCCGATAAAAAAATGCCTAATATGATTTTCCGATTTTCTCCACATATTTTGGTACCGCAGGTGGCTTTGGTACCGTAGGAGGCGAATGTTTTTCTGATCATAAGTAGATACTAGTTTGTTCTATACTTAAGTAAAATGCGATTCAAAAAAAATAAAGTTATTGGGGTGTTACCATTTCAAGTGAAACACACTGTATCAATTATTGAAATTCTCCATTTTATTTAAAATAAAGTGAAATTAGACAGAACTAACATATTGTTTATTTTAATTTACATACTTTTGTTTTCCATGGCTAATTTGATAAATTGTAAATTTATAGTAAATTAGACAAAATTTGTTTAAGATAAGTACCATGTATTATATTATAAATACAAAGCTTTTTTTATGGCGTTTCAAATGGTACATATATGGAGTGTTCCTTTAAAAAAAAGCAAAGTAAAGTTCATATCTCCGAAATGCGACTTTCAATAGGCATGTCCACAAAATTTTAATTTCAATTGGGAATGATAGAATTATCGATATTGTACACTAATTTAACAATAAAAAAAACCGCTGCCCAACTTCCACATCCAGATTTTCTATCCAAGTCACTCACAACGAAAAAATGTTGTATGTGGAAATAATTGTTTAATAATATAATATTTGAAATTCTCTACCTCAAAAACCCATAAAACGATACCCCACATCGGTAATGGGGTGAGGGTGGTGATAGAGGGTGGTAATGGGGGTGGATAAGGTAAAAAAATATTTTGAGGTTTCTAGTTCTTGTACACACACTAAATTAAATTTTTTTTCATCCCCTTTAATAATGGGGTGGGGGCTAATGCCAAAATTTTTTTTGAGACCTTAGCTTCTCTTGTATATAGTAAATACCAATTTTATGAACTCTTACCTGCTTGATTTACCTATTTACCCCAAATTTACCCCAATTTACCCCCAACTCTTCGACGGAACAAGATGAAAATATAATCTAGTTCTAGATCTCGTTAAAGTACATAAGTGTACTAAATTTCAAGTGAGTATCTCAAACGGTTCCAGAGTAAACGTGCGCACAAAAAAAAAGTTAGACCGACAGACAGACAGAATTTTTTTTGCTCAAACTTAAAATCTCGACGTTTCATGACATTCTAAGCCTATTTGAACAATAAAAATTTTTAAAAAATTTTTTTGTCGTTACTATACTTCCACTGGATGTTGAAGTAATATATGTATCCTTATTTTGCCAGTTATTCGTAATAGGCATCGCCCCAACATAACGAGGATTTTTGGTAATTTTTCAATAAAAATTCTTGGCCTATGGTAAAAAAATATTTTGAGGTTTTTGGTTCTTGTACATACACTAAATCACACTTTTTTTTCGTCCCCTTAAAAAGTGGGGTAGGGGTGGTAATGGGGGTAGCTAATGTCAAAAATTTTTTCGAGACCCTAGCTTCTCTTATATATACTAAATACCAATTTTGCGGACTCTTACCTGCTTGATTTACCTGTTTACCTCCCCATTTACCCCAATTTACAACCCAACCCTTCGATGGAATAAGATGAAAATATAATCTAGTTCCAGATCCCGTTAAAGTACATAAGTGTACCAAATTTCAAGTCAATATCTTAAACGGTTCCAGAGTAATCGTGCGCACAAAAAAGTTAGACAGACAGGCAGAATTTTTTTTTGCTCAAACTTAAAATGTCGACCTTTCATGACAGTCTAAGCCTATTTGAACAATAAAAACATTCAAAAATTTTTTGTTACTATACTACCACTGGATGTGGAAGTAATCAATATTCTATTTTCAAGAAAAAGAACGCCATTGCCATGTAAACCGGAAGTGATATTTAAAATTTACATGCCTTTTTTTACTTTCCTTTAATGCTTTAATAGTCAATTAAGAACATAAATAATCCGATCAATTCTTCTTTGATGTTCAATTATATGTTTCTTAGCGGCATAGATTCCCCGAAAAAAAAAAAAATACTTATCTCAAAAACTACCGAGAAAATCGGACATAACACGTTAACTAGGACACCCTGTACACTGTAAATATACATTATGTACCTACAGATAGTTTTTTCTTTTAATTAAAAACCACTGCCTAAGGAATCACTACAACCGCATTCAGTTTTCCTACTCAAATTATTTTAAATAAAAATTCTTGTGCACCCAACGCGAAATTCGACTCTATACGACAGAAATATATTTGAACTATTTCTCTTATATATTACACAATATGTTATTCTCCGCCTTTTTACTTGGTCGGCATATTTCATTGGTCAAAGGTGCACGCCCACCCGTATATACCTTTTTCATATATATCAATGAAAATATGTTTTGTCTTACTGCAGATTGTCCTCTTAACGATAGAGTAAAAATTTGCATAGTAAAATATTTTAAGTGTTGATGCATCAAACAGATGTGATAATATCCTAAGCGCGTAACATGATTTGTTAAGTTTATTAATGGTTTCATCTATATGCAAAAACCATTTCATATTGCTATCCAGGGTTACACCTAGTAATTTTGTAGAATTTGCATTTAAGATTGGTACTTCTTTTGATAGTTGATCTGGTAATATGAGACCTGATCTATCAGTTTTAAAAATTACACTGCTCGATTTAGACTCGTTTAATATAAGTTGATTAGCATAAAACCAATTTCTTACATTTTGCCATAATTGGGAGAGCTCTTGGGCTACCTCTTCCAACGTTTTACCCCTCATTAGCAAATTGGTATCGTCGGTATAGTTAATTATGGTTGCTTTAATATTATTATCTGTAAGATTCACGAGATCGTTTATATAGATTATGAACAGAAGTGGTCCAAGGACACTGCCTTGAGGTACTCCATAATTTTGACTAAGAGTGTCAGAATCATATTTATTACCATTAAATGATATCACTGTCCTTTGCTTTCTATTTTGCAAATATGAATTGAACCATTGGAAACTGGTTCCTCGCACGCCTATTTGTTCAAACTTATTGAGAAGATGATTGTGATTCAACGTATCAAAGGCCTTGGATAGGTCAAGAAATAATCCGCAAACAATTTCCTGGCCATCCAAACCCTCTAATATTGTATTTACAAAATTGAAAAGAGCTGTTGTCGTCGATTTTTCTTTCATAAAGCCATGCTGAAAGTTATTAAAAAATTGAATGCTATTTAAAAAACCAATTAGCCTGTTGTACATAAGCGTTTCTAATATTTTGGAAAACACTGACAGTAAACTTATAGGGCGATAATTACTTAAGTCATTTGTATTGCCTTTTTTGTGTAATGGCAATACAATTGCTAGTTTCAGAGATTCTGGAAATACTCCTTGACATAATGACGCATTAAATATATTCTCAAGTGGTGCAACTATAGGGTCTATACATTTTTTCAATAAACTAGATGAAATACCGTCATATACAAAGCACCTACTTTATTACAACGTGAACTTCAAGTAGATATCAACGTTCCTTTTAGGATAAATCGAAAAAAAAAAACTCCCGATGATGGAAACAATAAGAGCGAAACCGCTATTTCCAACTTATTTTGAGTCTAGCACAAAATAGTACGACGATATTGCTTTCATATTCACAAGTCGATATCTTCTTCCGTTTTCGAAAAATCAATGAAAGCCGTCACGACGATGGAAACTTGAACAGCAGACCAGAATAGCATATCCTAAGATCGGCCAGCAAAAAGTCCACCATGAAAGATATTTTTATAACCTTCGATTTTTTCACCATAGAAAATTATAAAAGTAACTAGATTTCTAGGGTTTTTAAGGTCGTGTTAGTATAAATTGATTTTTTCCCGATTTTTTTGAATATATATTTGCCAATTGTTAACATATTATAAAAAATAGAATCAGATATGAAATACATTCATTTAATAACTTTATTTTGTAACCATAAAAAATAATAAAAGTCCCTATATGTTTTGTAATTTGGAGACTGTGTAAGTAAAAATATATTTTTTTTCAAATATTTTAAGTAGATCTTTGCCAATTATTGTTGATATGTTATGGAAAAAGAAGCAAATGAAAGATTTAATAACTTTATATCATAAAAAATTATAAAAGTCACTAGTCACTATATTTTTACTAATTTTGAGATTATATCAAAAGTAACAAAATGAAACACTTTAGTAATGAGTTTTGATCTGATTTTATTTACAAATTTAAAAAATATATATTTTACAATATTAACGTTTTTTTTTAACATGCTTTTATATTATCATATAATCAGTGCTATTACCAGTCTCCATCGCTAAAAATATCGACCATCGATAACTTTAATGTAGATAACTTTTTTTATTGAGTTTGTCCTAAAAGTCAACTATAGAACTAACATCGATAAATTCCACCGTGAGCGATTAATTTATATCTACTCGATAATAATGGAATGAACTTAGCTCAAAATAATATGTAAAAAGAGTTATTTTTACCGATGTCATAAACTCTTAATAGGGTTTCTACAGACGAGTAGATAAAATGGGTTAAACAGGGTCAATAATTTTATCGACTGAACTGGTAATAGTTGTTGTAGAACTCTCCAAAATCGTCCTAAGTTGAAGACAGAATCAAAATTCGACTTAGGCAAAAATTTCATTTAAAGACATTTTTAAGAGTCTGCAGAGGCACAGATCAGTCCATAAGGACCGTTTTGGGTTCTATAAGGCGTTGGAAATGACCAGGTGAACATTCAAAGAAACACCGAATTTTCACTTAGGAAAAATGTTTTTGGTTCAGGATATGAGAGCAGAAGTATATAATGACAAAGAATTATGAATAATATACTTTTTCAAAGGTACCACAAATTGGACTTTGAAAAATAATATTTTTGAAAGGGCGTCAAAATTTGGCTCAAGAATCGATTTATCGAAAGTACGTCAAAATTTCACTTGCAGACTAATTTTTCAAAATTGCGTTGAAATTTGGCTTGAAAATCGATTTTTCAAAAGTACGCCAAAATTTCACCTGCAGATTAATTTTTCAAAACTACCTTGAAATTTGGCATGAAAATCGATTTTTCAAAAGTACGCCAAAATTTCACCCGCAGAATAGTTTTTCAAACGTACCTTGAAATTTGGCTTGAAAATTGATTTTTCAAAAGTACGCCGAAATTGGTCTTAAAATATATTTTTCAAAAGTACCACAAAGCTGGTGGCGGAAGAACAACCTAGGGTAATCCTGTGGGTTATGAACCGCGCCCTGGAAAGGGGAAACTTCCCCGAGAGATGGAAGAAGGCAAGACTGGTGCTGATAAAGAAAGGGGACAAGCCACCAGATGAACCGTCCTCATATAGGCCGGTATGTCTAATCGATGCGATGGGTAAGTTAATGGAATATCTGCTTCGGGGGAGGTTAGAGGTGGACATTGAAGAGAAGGGAGGGTTATCGGAGACCCAGTTCGGTTTTAGGAAAGGGAGATCCACGGTAGGAGCGATAAGGTGCATAACCGAGATAGCCGGGGAGGCTATGAGGGCCAAGTCTTCTTGGCCCTCATAGCCTCCCTCTGTGCGATAGTAACGCTGGATGTTCGGAATGCTTTCAATACGGCGGATTGGGGCGAGATAGTTGAGAAGTTGCGAAAATTAAGAATAGCCCCGTACCTGCTCAGGATAGTAAAGAGCTACCTCGAGAACAGGTGGACAGGGCTGGAGAAAAATGACTCGTGGTGTTCTGCAGGGTTCGGTCCTGGGCCCAACCTTGTGGAATATAATGTTCAACGATGCGTTACGCTTACCCCAACCGGAGAACGTTAAGGTGATCGGATATGCCGACGATCTGGCAGTAATAGTCACGGCCAGAACGGTGAGGGAAATCGAGGAGGCGGCGAACACGGCCATTGCAAAAATAGAGAGATGGGTAAGGGGCAAGAAGCTCGAACTTGCCCCTGGAAAAACCGAGCTGGTAATCATAACCAGAAAGAGGAATCTCCCTATCATGAGAATAAGGGTAGGGGAGCTGGAAATTGGCCCGAGCCAGGCGATAAAGTACCTGGGCATATGGCTCGATTCGAAATTGACATACGGGGTGCATGTGACGAAATTGGAGGAAAAAGCTGGGCGGGGGCAACAGCCATAGGCAGGCTAATGCATAACACCAGTGGACCGAAGGCCAGCAAGAGGAGAGTCCTGTACGCAGCCCCGGTATGGGTCAGTGCGATGGCAGTGGAAAGAACGCGAAGAAGACTGGCCAGGGTACAGCGATGTGCAGCACTGAGAGTCTGTAGTGCCTACAGAATGGTCTCCTACGAGGCAGTGCTGATAGTGGCAGGGAACCCTCCCATTGACCTTCTGGCAAAAGAAAGGTGGGAGATATACGAGGGAAGTGGCAGGAAGGAGGCCAATGATAGACTCTATCAGAGGTGGCAGGAGAGATGGAATATCTCGAGTAAGGGAAGATGGACGAGGAGACTCATTCCAGATATTAAAAGCTGGGTGGAGAGAGGACACGGGGAGGTTGGGTTCTACCTTACTCAGGCCCTAACAGGACACGGATGTTTTGCAGAGTACGTCTACGACATTGGGAAGATTGAAGACCGAGAATGCATGTACTGCGGGGAGATAGACGACGCGGAGCAGACTGTGTTCTGGTGTAGCAGGTGGAGAGAAGAAAGGCTACGAGTCATAAACAGGCTAGGCGGCCCAGTTACACCCGATGACATGGTGCTGAGGATGCTAGAATCAGAGGAAAACTGGCAACTCTTGGACTGGCAACTCTTGGAGGGCATGATAACATCAGTTATGAAAATCAAGGAAGTAGACGAAAGAAACTTGAACCTCTAATCGTTTCAAGGATGTAGTAATAAGAGGACATCTCTGCGGAGGCAGATTATTTTGAACACCTAACACTAAGATTGACCTGATATTCTGACGGTAAGCGAGAGCGGTTTCAGGATATGAGGAAACACTGAAGACAGAGAGGGGGCTCCGGAGGGGTTTTAGCTGGTTAGAGTCCAGCACTACCCAGCGTGATAGATCCATAGCACTGGGTGTCCATGATGGATTTCTCCTTCTCCCCCCCCCCCCCCCCCCCCGCAAAAAAAAGAACACAGGTACACAAAAAAAAAATTAAGTGCGAAACCACTTAATTCCTACTCATTTGGAAGCCAATAATCAAAAAAATATACTACTACTTTTAGCTTGGCTCTGAATTATTTTTTTTTGCTTCAGAAGTATTGATTTTATTAGACAAATGGTTAGGCCATTTTAATTAATCCATAGAAATATCTCCTCAGGAAAGGGGATTAGCGAAAAATGTTTCAGACAAAAGTTGTTCCATTCAGAGAGGGACATCTTTTGGGCAGAACAATTTTCCACCCCCCACCCGTGATAAGCGGGAGGTGGGGATAACTTTTGAATTTTTAACGGCACTCTCAATTTTTGATGGCGTATTCTGATTCTACAAAAAAAATTGCATAACTTTTGTACCAAACATTTTTTTCTCCCCCCCCCCCACTCTGATCAGCGGCGATGACGGTGTAACTTTCGATTTTTCAAAATCCTGCAGGCGAAAATCTCTGAACTAGGGCATTTTTAGGAAAAATGTTTCAAACAAAAGATGCCCCTCTCTGAACTAAACAACTTTTGTTTGAAACGTTTTACCTAAAAATGCCCTAGTTTAGAGATGTTCCTCGGCAGGTTTTTGAAAATTCGAAAGTTACGCCTCCGTCCCCGCTCGTGTCCCTTCTTGAAGAGATATTACTGTGGATTCATTAAAATGGCCTAACCATATTGTCTAATAAAATCAATACTTCTGAAGCAAAAAAAAATAATTGAAAGCCAAGCTAAAAGTAGTAGCATATTTTTTTTGATTATTAGCTTCCAAATGAGTAGGAATTAAGTGGTCTAGGCCTTCGCACTTAATTTTTTTTGTGTGCTTGTGTTCATTATCTAGATTTATATTTTCAAGCATCTTGTCCCAATTTGACCTTGAAGTAATTTTCACACGCGATAATTATGTTAGTGTTAAATAATATATATTTTTTTGGTAGGTGTCACTCGGGGGGGGGGGGGTTGCTATAAAAACAAAAATTTAATTATTTTTTTTTATATATACTAAATGACGTAATAGGAATGTAAAATATAAAGCTATTCTATGTCAACGTCTCCTATTAATTTCAATTAATTATCATCAATAGTTTTGAAAAAAATTAATTTTAAAGTTTAGAACTCTGCTAATATAGGGGATAGAGGTTTATTATATATTTTATTGAGCATTCCTGGTCATAAGCAACATTCATGTGAATTAATGGCCCAATAAGCCGCTGGGCCCAATTCCATATACTTAACCGGCGAGACCCTTTGTAAATGTGAATATTTTTATTCCTAACTTTTTCTGCATTGAAGTACTACCTTAAACTAAAAGATAATGCATTTATAAATTATATTAAAGTCAGTTATAGTCTAGGTGCCCGCGTACAAAAATGCAATTTATACATATCCTCGTATAACTTCTTGTATGGCATAATTGCGCCTAGTCTATCACTTTTTTCCTCCTCGGCATGAAAGAGACAATTCGAAAATTGGATTCTACATATTTTTATTAAGCAATCTTGAAAAAGTCAGCTGGGTATTAATAAATGTTTTAAAGTTATGTTATGTTATGTTATGTTTAGGGTGGTAGACATCCTTAACGTTCCAAAATTTTTGTCGGACAGTTTGTAGAAATATATAGAATATATATGTAGAATCCAATTCTCAAATTGTCCGACAAAATATATTTGGCGATTTTCCAGTACGACGTGTGGAAATCGTCATTTTAATGCCGAGGAGGAACGCCGCGTTTACGAAAATTTTCGCAGAGGAAAAAAGTGAGAGACTAGGCGCAATTATGCCGTACAAGAAGTTATACGAGGATATGTATAAATTGCATTTTTGTACGCGAGCACCTAGACTATTATTACTTCCACATCCAGTGGAAGTATAGTTACGACAAAAATTTTTTTAAAATTTTTATTATTCAAATAGGCTTAAAATGTCATGAAATGTCGAGATTTGAAGTTGGAGTGAAAAAAATTTCTGTCAGTTTGTCTGTAACTTTTTTTTGGGCACGTTTACTCTGGAACCGTTTAAGATATTGACTTGAAATTTGGTACACATATGTACTTTAACGAGATCTGGAACTAGATTATATTTTCACCTTGTTCCGTCGAAGGGGTAAATTTGGTGTAACTGGGTAAATCAAGCAGGTAAGACTCCATAAAATTGGTATTTAGAATATACGAGAGAAGCTAAGGTCTCAAAAAAATGTTTGGCATTAGCCACCCCCATTACCACCTCCATTACCACCCCCATTACCACCCCCACCCCATTATTAAAGGGGATGAAAAAAAATTGTGATTTAGTGTATGTACAAGAACCAGAAATATTTTTTTACTTCATCCACCCCCCACTATCCCCTATCACCACCCCCACCCCACTACCGATGTGGGGTATCGTTTTATGGGTTTTTGGGGCGGAAGATTTCAAATATTATATTATTAAAGTTCCATAAACAATTATTTCCACATACAAAGTTTTTTCGATGTGAGAGACTTGGATAGAGAATCTGGATGTGGAAGTAGTGATTCCTTGGGCAGCGGTTTTTTTATGGCCCTGTGAATAGTTCGAGATGCAAAAAATTAAGAGGTAACTATATTATATTGTTATTTTTATATACTAATAAATATCAATAGCCATCAAAAATGGCAACACAAGAGAGTATTTTATATCCCCTTTAAAACCCATTTTGATTTCTCTTCCTAGCTTGTATGGTTTTCGAGCAATTCAATTTTTTCTATAGGCCGTGCGCAAAAAATTTCAAATAAACGAAAATTCGCGCGCATTAAAAATACAAATTTTGGAATTTTCTTCAAAATCGGTTTATCTTCAACAGTTAACGAGTTATCAGTAAAATAAGGCTTTTTTCACAGAAGGGGTGGTTTTTTTTGGGGGGGGGGGAGGATGCGCGGCACCCCCAGAACGGTTACTGAAGGAAAATCTCAGATAACATTTTTTACACATGACCCTTTGATTGTAATGCAAAAGTTTAATCACTGATCCGTCATATGTTACTGCAAGATTTGAATGTCTGTCATATATATTATTCGAATTTCATATTTCAACGATTAGGTATACCTATTATTATGAAATGCATATTACCAAAAATGTTTAAACAAAAAAATAATGATAGGAAATAACATTGCGCAATATTTCTATTTAAGTAGGAGTGATAAAAATTAAGACATTTTTTTAAAATTTTAATGATTAATAATTTTTTTATTTACTGATCTATTTAGGGTCCTTCCTCTAGCTAACACTAATTTACTGTCCAAATTTCAATACAATCGGACTTTTCTTTTTTTCTTTTCTTTAATGCCAAATTTTTTTTTGAGGCCATTGGTTCTTGTACACACACTAAATTTCAGTTTTATGTTTTTACCTCCTTTTATATTGGGGTGGGGGTGGTAGTGGGAGTGGCTGATGTCAAACTGTTTTTAAGAACTTAGCTTCTAGTACACACACTAAATCCCAATTTTATAATAATAATAATTTTATTCATCCTTTCGATCACAGTACAATGAAATAGGACATGTCAATAAATAGGATCAAATGTAAAACATGGCTAGTTACACTATACGCACATATACACAAACATATACAGTAACACAGTTTTTTTTTTTAAATATGAAATGTATGATTTAAAAATTCATCGACTGAATAATAACAGGCACTTATTAAATAGCTCCGTAATTCCTTCTTAAAGGAATATAAGGAAGCTTTTTCTTTAATTTCGGTAGGTAGACAATTAAAGAATTTTATTCCAGCCAGTAGTGGAGACTTTTCATAGAGCGCAGTCCTATGTTTTGGAATTTTTAGTAAATTACCATGTCTGGTAGGGTAATTATGCAGTTGCGAATTTGTCTCGTACTTGTTAATATTTTTTTTATATATATGGGACAATTATATATATACACGCAAGGAAATGTCAATATAACGTGTTGTTTAAAGAAAGCTCTGCATGATTGAGTTTTCTGCAAGTCGAAAATTAATCGCATAACTTTTTTTTGAGCAATCAGAACTCTCTCGCTATCAGAAGCGTCACCCCACAAAATGACATTATACGATAGCACTGAATTTATGAGGGCATAATAAACATTTACTAGTGTTTTTTTATCTAATACACTTTTCAGTTGCAAAATTGCATAACAGCCACTACTTATTTTCTGACAGACACTATTAATGTGATATCTCCAACTCATAGTTACTAAGTTACTAAATAAATCATATTATGCACTGCTACAAATGAAGGATGCTCTCAACGAATCTGAGCTACTAAATATATACTATGCAATGGCCTTCTCGCATATATCTTTTAATATAATGACATGGGGTAAATATTATAAAAGAGTTTTTATTATTCAAAAACGAATACTACATTTAATGTTCAATATGAATTATAGAGAGAGCTGTCGAGATATTTTCATTGACAAAGGAATTCTCACCACATCCTGCATTTATATATACAAATGTTTAGTATTTATTAAAAGCAATCCTTTAATATTCACTTGTTTAAATGAGAGACATATATATTATACAAGGCAAGGTGACAAATTGTTAATTCCCGCTCATAGGACAACGACTTTTAAAGATTCTCCTGAATATAACTGTATCATATTATTTAATAGCTTACCACAAGCTTTACGGGACCTTCCCCTAAGCAAATTTAAAATTAAAGTTAGAGAAATTTTACTGAAAAATGGTTTCTACTCAGTAAAGGAGTTCCTAGACAAATATAATTAACAACAGTCTGTAAACTTTAACCTACACTGCACCATGTCTACATTTTTTAATTTTGTTATTTTACTTATCTATTTATTACCCATGTGTGTATGTATATATGTGTGTCTTATGTAATTATATATTATTGTAATAATATGTTTTTTATACACCATTATATTTGAAAATGTTAAATTTTTTATGTATGTATCCTGACCTGCCAAATGTACACTAACCTGTATCTTATATTGGTAAATATCTATCTATCTATCTATCTATCTATCTGTCTATCTATATATCTATATCACTGTCAATATGGATACCCAGAAATTTTGTCGTTTCACTTGGAGCAACTGTTAATTGGTTATATGTAATATTGATGGGTGCTTGAACTTTTTTCCTACCAAAAAACTGTAGCAAAATAGTTTTTTTGGTGTTAACAATCAATTTATTAGTACTACACCAGTTGATAAATTGTTCATAGAGAGTATTGAGCTTGTCTTGCAGCTCCTCAGGAGTGTCTGCCTCCTCTGCTATGGAGACGTCGTCTGCGAACAGCACAACACATTCAGTACCAATATGAAGTGGTAAATCATTTATAAATAAAAGAAAAATACGTGGCCCCAGTACAGAACCTTGAGGAACTCCAAGATTAATACAATACTTCTCTGAACTGGCTTCTTCTAGTTTTACAAAAATTTTTCTAAAGCTGAGGTACGATATCCATGAAAGAGAGTTACCTCTAAATCCCATCACAGAAAGTTTCTCTGCCACGACAGTTCAAAGAAAAGGGCAGCAACGTACTTTCTGTCATCCACGCGATTGTACACAAATTCCAAAATATCAGCCGCCGCACTCTCAGTTGACCTGCCAGGGTGAAATCCATTTTGGCATTTGGAAGTAATTTGGTATTTTGTTAGATATGGAAATTAGTTCAGTCATTGAAGCGTAAAATAGGGTTTTACCTCCTAAATATTTTACTATGAATCGATTTACATGAAATTTTGGAATTAGGCTTATCTTACCTTTAACTTCAAAAGTGATATTGACCCGACCTCCGTTTTTTATTTTTAAGGGGTGAAAACAACCCCTTAATGAAAAAATTGACATTGAGCCTTTTTATCGCTAGAAAACGTGTTTAATAATACGGAGTGACATTTCATAGTATTCTCTAACACAATTACCTCATGTTTAACCCATTTTCAACCCCTGAAAAACTTTACAACCCCTGCAAACGACCCCTGAATTGAAAAAAATCACAAAAAATTACTTTTATATAACTTAAAAAGATTTAAATATAGAGTAAATATTGTTTTACGTTGTCTACCTTATTTGTCATAATTTAACCCCTTTTCAACCCTTAAAAACAACCCCTCTATAAAAAATTGTACACAAAATTTTTTTTGATGAACTGAAAAGGATTTAAAGGTTGTTCCACGTTCTCGAAAATGACTTTCATATGTTTAAGTTTTTGAACCCTTAAAACTACCCCTGAATTAAAACATTGAAAATATAAGTTTATACAATTAAAAATAATTTGATTATAAAGTAAAAAATATACATATATATATATATATATATATATATATATATATATATATATATATATATATATATATATATATATATATATATATATATATACATATATGAACGTTGGTATGTATTCATGCCTATGTTTCCGATATATATATATGCCATATATGTATATATATATATGCCATATATGTATATATATATATATATATATATATATATATATATATATATATATATATATATATATATATATATATATATATATATATATACAGACTGCGTAGGATACGGCTTCCGATAGCCTATTTACATGCTATACGACTTTCGACTGCGGTACGGCTTCCGTATACGGAAGCCGTAACGCAACCAATGTAAAACGTCTCCATGGTGCCTCAGTTGTCTGCTGTGCTAATTTCAGCTGGAAGTCAGATAGTCGGATTTTGAACTCTTCCGCATATTTTAATTGACGAGGCGGCCACATCAACGAAGGCGCCACGGTTCCCGTATATTCCATGCCGTATAATATACTATCAGTTTTACAGTGGATACTGCTTCCGGTAAATATTGGCAACCTTGGATCACATGACATTTAGAAAATTAGGGATGATCTTGTGTGTTTTTAACGTTTCAAATGACTCTGCAAAGTGTTCATTGTTGCTACTCGCTACACCACAACGACTTTTGTTTTTGTTATAGGACAACTACCAAATCATAAATATTTTGAATTTATAGTGAAAATATCTTTCAGTTGGTATGGTGTTTTCGATGTATTTTAGAACAATAATTAAAAACAATTTTTTTTGTATTTTACTTAAGGTTTACGAGTTTTTCGATAGGAATACGAAATTGGAATTTAAATATATTGACACTTCATTTCAACTGAGAATATCGCATAAATAGCGGAGTAGAAAGAAATTTAATAAAATTATATAAAAAAAATATTTTTAAGAAAAAGCTTTCATTTGAAAAACTATTAAAAAGTAAAAATATATATTTTTTTAAATTCATACATCTAGAAACCAAAAGCTTTGGGGGCGGTCATATAAGGGGCTATTACATAGTTACTTTGCTCAATTGACCGTCCCCAAAGCTTTTGGTTTCCAGGTGTATGAATTTAAAAAAAAAAAAATTTTACTTTTTAGTAGTTTTTCAAATAAAAGCTTTTTCTTAAAAATATTTTTTTATATCATTTTATTTTTTACTTTTTAGTCTACTTATTTTACAGACAGACAGACATAACCCTTTATTTGCCACCGCCATCCACACCTTCCCTCTCCCGTATTCTCACCCCTCTAACACTACTTCCCACTTCTTCCCACCTCTTTCCCACCTCTTCAGACGCCTTCCTCTCCCCTTTCCCATCTCTTCCCACCTCTTTCCACCCCACCCATATATTCCCAACCCTACCCATTCCTTCCCCACCTCTTCCCATCGCTTTCCCACCTCTCCCACGTCCGCCATATTGAATTTAGAATGACGTCACATAGTTTATCGTATTTTCATTTGATACCCATATCAAGGAGGTTGGGAAGAAAAAGGCGATCCGCTATATTGGGACGTCCGCCATGTTGAATTTAGAATGACGTCACATAGCTTGTCGTATTTTACTCGTCAAACCCTTTCATTTGATACCCATATCAAGGGGGGTCAGCTTGGGACGTTCGCCATATTGAATTTAGAATGACGTCACATTGTTTATCGGATTTTGCTCGTCAAACTCTTTCATTTCATACCCATATCAAGGGGGTTGTGACTAAAAAGCTGATCCGCCATCTTGGGACGTCCGCCATATTGGATTTAGACCGATAATGGCTATACTATGTTGCATTGTCACCGGACTTATCGCGTGTGCCAAATTTCAATGCTCCAGCTTAATTAGAACTAGTCGAAATTCAGCTTGCAAAATTTGACCTAAACAAACATACATACATACATACAAACAAACAAACATTGCAATTGCAAGTTAAATAAAAGCTTTTAAAAAGTTGTCAAACACTGACTGTGTAAGTGTAATCCGATTAAAATTCGTTAGATAGTATGAAAAATCTACGGAGTTAGCTTAAAAAATATTGGTCCTTTTAATGAAATTTTGACCCAGATTTTAATTCAATATGCAAAATATTCCGTACATAATTGGCGATAGGGGAGGTCGAGCTGATTCCACAACCCTTTCATATGTACCCTCTGAAGACTTCTCTGTTATTAATATACACAGGATTTTCTAATTTATGTAAAATTTTTAAGCTGTCATATTTTTTAACCATTTTCCCAAGTAGCTAAAACTTAGTACATGCTTTTGTGGTAGTTTGGGCTGCACGCAGCAATGTTTTAAAGAAATACAGTGTCGGACTGGAGAAACTTATGTTTTTTGTTAAAATCGTTTAGAAATTTTTTTTATTAAGGATACGAAAACTACATGAATCAGTAACAGATAAATATGCAACAACATTCTTGGGCATCAGTACTACAGAACACTAAGACTGTTTGTAAATTCAGTTTCATAGTCTCTAGATGATGCCAACATGGTTGGCGAAACGCGAGTCGAGCAATATTCAAGTATTTTGGTGTAGAAACTACTTCAGAGGCAGAGCCACACCGAAGGTTCGAGTCCCCTCAAAGATTTATTTATTTATTTATTCATTTTACGAACCCATCAAATTTACATTCCCAGTATAGGGTAGGTACTGTCGTGAGCAAAAAAAATGGGACAAATCTTAACGTGTTTTTGCTAAAATCTAGTTGTGTACGTCTAACTTTAATTTTTGTGACATTGCGGTTATTTGTCAAAATTCATTGCAAGTGTGCAAATAGAGACAGATTTACGGTAGAAAAAAATAGTTGTTCTATTTTTTTTTGCTCAATGTTCACGACAGTACATTTAGTCAGATGTAATATTGAGTAATATCAAAGAAAAAAAAAACGTTTATAATTTTTTTCAATTTAAACTAATAAAAAGTAGTATTAAATGAATACAATGATTATTATAGTAGATTTAAGGATATTTTACATAAGTATGCTATTAAAAATGTGTATTATTTAAGTTCCATTTATTGAACGAAACTGTCGATTTTAATTCCATATTTTGTTTTACTTCCAAATCCACGTAGTGGAGTACAGCAACGGTAAAAAAATATTATATTTCGTTTTATTCTAATGGGCTATAGTCCAATCAGTGGGGAGTTTTGCCATGCAAAAGGTGGAGTAGTAATGATTTTGATATGTTTTTTTTTAAGGCGTTCGGTCAAGGACCATACTGCCAGCCGCAATTTTTTAAAAGTCAATTAAAATTTTAAATTAATTTATTGCTTATACAACATATATGAATACTATGATAAGTATGAGAAAAGATCCTATGTCTATGTCTAACCTAACAGGAGAGTTGATATATGTTGTTGATGAAAGATACAAGGTTTCGACCTAGGGGGAGCCGCCATCTTGATTGAAAGTTGCAAAAAATTGGTTTTCAAAATAATTCGGCAACACTCGATCCTAAGAGAAAAATGTTCGAGACAAAGTTGAAGACGACAAAATTTCCTACGTTTTACTTCCACATCCAGTGGAAGTATAGTAACGACAAAAAAATTTAAAAAAATTTTTATTGTCCAAATAGGCTTAGAATGTCATGAAACGTCGAGCATTTAAGTTTGAGCGAAAAAAAACTTCTGTTGGTCTGTCTGTAACTTTTTTGTGCGCACGTTTACTCTGGAACCGTTTAAGATATTGACTTGAAATTTGGTACACACATGTACTTTAATGAGATCTGGAACTAGATTATATTTTTATCTTGTTCCGTCAAAGGTTTGGGGGGTAAATTTGGGGTAAATAGCTAAATCAAGCAGGTAAGAGTCTAGAAAATTGGTATTTAGTATATACAAGGGAAGCTAAGGTCTAAAAAAAATGTTTGACATTAGCAACCCCCATTACCACCCCCACCCATTATTAAAGCGGATGAAAAAAAATGTGATTTAGTGTGTGTACAAAAACCAGAAACCTCAAAATATTGTTTTGCTTCATCCACCCACCCCACTACCGATATGGGGTATCGTTTTATAGGTTTTTGGGGTAGAGGATTTCAAATATTATATTATTAAAGTTCCATAAGCAATTATTTCAACATACAAAATTTTTTCGTTGTGAGTTGGATAGAAAATTTGGATGTGGAAGTAGTGATTCCTTGGGCAGCGGTTTTTATTGTAAGTCTAATGTTTAAAGAGATACAGCGTCAGAAAGATGAATTTAAGAAAAGATTTTTTTTTATTATATAAAGTACGTTTACAACATAACATATTTTAAATTATTTATATTATTATAATAAAGACCTACTTGTATTGAATCTAAAAAATAAGAAATTGCCGGGATAGTATTACAGTGGCTTACATCATACCTCGAAAATAGGAAAACAATGTATTAAATTTAATGACAGTTATTCAGAAGAATTGACTATAAAACATGGAATATCTCAAGGGTTGGTACTTGCTCCTATACTCTTTTTATTATTTTTATACAACCTAACATTTTTTTAATGACCTTATCCGTATCAAAAAATTTCAAATTATAAAATTTTATGTTATATTAAATGATGAAATTTACGCCAAAATAAAGATAAGATCTTTAACTTCTTTTTGTCATTGGTAGTCTAAGTCATAACTTGGCGGTTTCTTCCTGCCGACCAAATTTATCCGTGAAAGTCAGATCAGATCACCCGTTACTCACTCATTAATACATTGTTCAAACATACGGCTCATTCAATATGAACGTGAATGAGTATAATATTTAAAAGTCTTTGTTTTTATACTAATTTTTATTTATATGATAAATTGAAAGTGGAAATTAATTTGACGATGTATTTATTTATTAATTTTCGATAAAAAAATAAAAAATCATTGTGGGTCGATTATTGCGAAAATTGTAAATTGGTGTTAACTTTTTATTCTCAATAGATTTTAATACAAAATTTTTGTAATTTGGAAAATAAAAGCAGTTTACTTTTGACAATTCTTAGAAAATTGGTTCTAAAATATCCTATATATAAATAATTTTAATAACAATTGGTATATCCTAATTTCAAATCAAATAGGAGCTAAATCCAGAACATGAATACCCATCAGCTCAAATTTTTTTGTTCATTTATACCTATTCATATTTATCCATGAACACTTGCATATTATGTAGATATAAAACCATGAAAATAAAGCAGAATTTAAAGTTTATAGGCTAAATGCATGGCAACACTGCTGGAAGCCGTATCCACTGCAGATCCTAAAATAATGTATATTTCGGAAGCTATATATCTGCAGAATGTAATCAGCCATATATTGTCGGAAGCAGTATCCACTGCACTCTATGTCGGAGCTCATATCCATCGCGATTTGTTCATATGATGAAAACTGTTCCTGATTGATAACTGAGATGTGAATCACAAATGATGATATATACATGAGTCAAAATATATATATTTCTACTTCTTTTGGTGGAAGCCATATATACGCACCATATACCGGAAGTCATATTTATATGAAGATGTAAATATATATATATATATATATATATATATATATATATATATATATATATATATATATATATATATATATATATATATATATATATATATATATATATATATATATATATATATATATATATATATATATATATAGAGTTATAAACACTACGTTGTCGCCTCAAGAATAGATATACTAAACACGCTGTGACCTCATATATGACGTTGTGACCTCATAAAGCTGAGGCGACAACGTTTTGCCTTAATTTCGATGTAAAATGAATCCAGATGTCAAAATAGTTCTGAGGTCACTTCATACATCTGGTACCTACAATTTTGAATTTTAGTTCGAGTGTATATCACCAGCGCTAGTGTCGCCGTACCAAGTAGGAATGGTCAACACGAAGTCACCTCTAACTAGTATAAGGCGGACTACAGATATTACGTATTCGCCGTCCCCTCAGGTTACTGGCAACGTTGTATCAATTTGCGTACAGCGTTAGCGGCCAGTGACCAACAAAAATATTTATAGTTCTTGAACCGCTGGCCAATTGAAAGGGACCAAGCAAATTTTTAGGTTGAATTTAAATCGACATTTTTTGAGAAAAAGAATAGATATCGATATGTGGTTTTCAGAATTTAAGAGATTATTTATTTGTGAAACAGCCGGTTTTGTTCATTTCTTTTATTTTGAAGCACGTTACTGTTTACAGGGTGTGAAAGAAAAGCGTGCTTTTTTAACCAAACTTTATAACTACCGAGATTCAACAAACATTATTTAATATTATTTTGATGGCATTTTTTTTGGTCACTAGTTTAAAAAAAAAAATATCTTTTTGCCATTAGGCCTCATTGGTTTTCATAACAGCCGATCGTTGTAGATTATTATAATACCTTATGCCGTTCCTTTAAAATAATAAGTGCATTTTTTTGTACTTTCAGTTCATGGTGAATACATATAATTTTTCTCGCTAATATACATTTAACTATTATTGCTCCATTAATAATGAAAAGTATGGTTCTTCCCTTTTTCTTTAGTTGACATTTTATATAATAATAGTGCATATAAAAATAGATAAATAAATATTTAGATTATATTTAATTGTATTATAAAGACATACAATTTTTCGTACACTTTTGTATTTTTGGTGTGAAAATTAAATCAACAAAATTTGGCAAAAAATGTATCTACAGGTAAAGCCATTTTAGTTAGTCCCTTCATAGATATGCCAAATTGTAGCTTGATATCTGTAATTGTTCCGGAGATAAATGGGTTTTTCTTTTTTATATTTTTTTATATTTTAATGTAAAAGCCCAAAAAAGATTCCCCAATCCGTAAACATATACCAATTTTGGATACTCCACTGATTACCATACAAAGATTTACTTTTTATTATGATATTAAAGGAGCTATTATAAGGTATTATAATAACCTACAATGATCGGCTCTTACAAAGCACAATAAGACATAACGTTAAAAAAATTAAAAAATTACAGGTTTTTAGAAAAAAAATCGGCATCTTACAAAATAAGTGAGATATAAAAAAATTGAGAAATCGTTTCTTACAATACACCAGTGACTGAAAAAAATTGCATCAAAAAAATATAAAACATTTTTTGTGGAATCTCTACGAATCTCGGTAGTTATAAAGTTTGTCAAAAAAACATGCTCTTCTTTTACACCCTGTAAAAAGTAACACGCTTCAAAATAAAAGAATTAGACAAAACTCACCTTTTCGCAAATGAATTATCCCTTAAATCCTGAAAATCACATATTGATATCTATTCGCTTGGTCCGTTTCAATTAGCCAGTAGTTTAGTTAAAAAAAGGTTGCTTTGAGAGAACGATCTGCAGCATCGTTTGGCAATAGATTTAAACTATGTGCAGAACATTGTACTTAACATGTGCTTAACATGCTCTAGGATTTATTTCTAAGATTTTCTGTCACAGCCCTCACTGTGCTCACTACGCATATTTGTTCCGTTGTCATAATCTTGCAAATCGTATATATTTAAATTTATATTACAAAACACATTTTGAACAAATCCAGATCATTCTAACTCAGTTTGATCGATCCGTTGCCTTTTATAAAATGTTGCCTAATTTAAATTTTCTTTGTAACATTATTTAAGTTGACAAATCTGAAAACAATTATTTAGTGCTGCTCAATGTGACTATCATCGGGAGTGTAATCCAGAATAATGGGAAAATATTTGTAGTTTAATATTTATTGGTTGTTAAATCTTATCCTTACTAAATATCATTCAAACAATACAAGTGATGCTCGACTTGCTAAATAATTATCCGACTTGAAACATAAACGCAAACTCTAAAAAAAATTGTTAATTAACAATAGGCTCATTTAATGAAAAATCGGTGAAAAAATTTTTCCAACGGGATATTGTTCCTTTAAGTGTCTAAATAATATAATTTATTAAAAATTTTAAATTAATATCTGATAACATAAAAAAATATTTTTACTTTTTACGACCGGTTTCAGAGCATCGTAACGGCTTAGTGTTCACCGCGCGGAGCTCTATTTTCAACATTCAATTAAAATTATTAATAATAGAGATAGTCGTGACTTTTTTATTGGAAATTTCTTCCTCTTTAAGAACCGTTCATTAAATTTTCTTAAATATTAATAGTTTTCGAGTTATTTGCAAAAAACGAAACTCGTTATTTTTTCAATGTTCATTTGTTTTCAACTTTTGCAGTTGTTTATGTGCGAGTTTGAAACTTTTGCACATTTTTCTAGATGTCATTCCGAATCTAATGAGCTCTCACTCATATTTTTACGAGCTCTGTCAAGAATTAACACTGCTTTGAACTTGTGAACTAGCAGTCTATAACAATTATTTTTACTTTTTAATAAAATTAGACAAATTTAGACCACATAATCTTATTCAGCGATCTAAAAAACGTTAAGCATATGAATTTTCGTGAATTTATTTGTAACAGAAGAATTATTAATTTTTCAGTATTTAAGGGTGGTTTCAACACTTAATATTTCCGTCTTTCCTATGTTTTGACCTCATTATCATATTCAGCGACCTTAAAAACATAAATATATTGATTTTCGTTTATTTATTTAAAAATTAGAAGAATTATTATCGTTTTCGGGCCGGGAATTTTACCATTTTTACTGCTTCACTTACTGTACTATCAGTTAATAATAAAAAGTTTGGTTCTTTCCTTTTTCTTTAGTTGACATTTTATATAATAATAGTGCTTATAAAAATAAATAAATAGATATTTAGATTCTATTTAATGCCATTAAAACGACATACAATTTTTCGCATATTTTTGTATTATTGGTATGAAAAATACATCAACAAAATTTGGAAAAAAAATTTTGTATCTACAGGTTTAGTGATAAATTTCAATTTGATATTTTTAACCGTTCCGGAGATAGAGTGGGGTTCTGTTTATATTTTGATATAGAAAACACGAAAACGGTCCCCCAATTCGTAAACGTGTACCGATTTTAGGTACTCCACTGATTACCTCGCAAAAAAATTTACTTATTGTTCTAATTTTAACAAGGTATTAAAATAACCTACCACGGTCGGCACTTACAAAGCACAATAAGGCACAACGTCAAAAAAATTGAAATATTACAGGTTTTAGAAAAAAATCGGTATTTACAAAATAAGTGAGATATAAAAAATTTGAGAAATAGCTCTTTGTCCTATAAACCAGTGACTAAAACAATGCGCTTCAAAAAAGTATAAACCATTTTTTGTGGAATTTCTGTAGTTATAAAGATTGTCAAAAAAACACGTTTTTCTTCGTTTACGTTTTGTAGATTGAAAAATCCCAAAAAATCCGCCGTGCAGAAATGAAGAAAAAATGCGCCGCCATGTTGAAATTAGGCACTTTTCTCCTTTAATCGGTAATAGCTCACACGTTACTCATTGAACATTGCAAAACAAAAAATGTGTACATGATGAGACCCGGTGATGGAGGTAAATCTGATAAAATAACGTGTAAGTTACGTTCAGAACAAAGTGAAAATGTAGTAAAAAAATATTCTATTTGCACATGCCGGATGCGATACCACATCTGCATTTTATAAAAAGGGCAAAAAACAGTATTTTCAGTTTTAGAAAATAATATTGAACTAAGCCTATTAATTTTCAAAAGTTTTGCTGAAGCAAATCAGCTTGCGGTAACTGGGGAAGAATTTATTTTTATATAGTATGGCAGTAGAAAAACTAATAGTTTAAATGATTAGGTACATGTTCGTTGGTATAATCAGATTTCTGCTGGGCAAAATATTTTCTTCGATCTAGCAGTTCTTCCACCAACATCCAATGCCACTAAATATCATATTTATAGAGTATATTGGCAAATTCAAGTCTGGTTAGGCAACAATCTTAATCCAGAGAATTGGATATTAAAAAACAAAAAGTAATCTTTTTTTATATAAATCTGTCATTTTGACAACCGTAACTTTGCTAATATTTAAACGATTGCAAAAAATTTTATACCACATTAAAACTTAGCTCTTTCTCTCAATATTTTACCTCTTTACTTTTTTTTTAAAGTGTCATCCGTATGGGCTATTACCGATTAAATGAAAAAAGTGCCTAATTTCAACATGGCGGCGCATTTTTTCTTCATTTCTGCAAGGCGGATTATTTGAGATTTTCAGTTAGAGAGTTCTGAATAGCCATAGAATACAATCCCTAAGAAATCAGGTTGTTACAAATTTGTTCCGGGTCAACTATTAGTTTTACTGTCTTAATAGTAATGTACTCAAATTAAAAGCGTCGGGCAAAACTCGCTGTTTCACAAATAAATTATCTCTTAGATCCTCAAAACCGCATATTGATATATATTCTCTTTCTCAAGAAATGTGGACTTAAATTCAAGTTTAGTTAAAAAAAAAAAGGGTATTTTAAAAGAACGATCTGCAGCATTGTTTGGCACTAAATTTAAATTATGCGCACAGCATAGAACATAAAACGCTCTAAGATTTATTCCCAAGATTTTCTGTCACAGCCGAGTGTATCCACTACGCATATTTGCTCCGTTGTCATAATCTTGTCCCGCAAATCGTATATTTTTTTTAGATTACAAAACACATATTTTAGCAGATAATTCTAACTAGGTTTGATAAGTTGCAGAATACAATTTTATAAAATGTTGCCTGATATCAACTTTCTTTGTGACATTGTTTAAGTTGACAAATCTGAAAACAATTGTTAGAGCTGCTCAATGTGACTAACATCTGGAGTGCAATCAACAATAGAAACATATTTTGAGAAGTTTAAAGGTTTTTTACTAGTTATAATAAACCCATTTGTGTTTGATATTTATTGGTTGTTAAACCTCATTCTTACTTAATGTCATTCAAACAATGCAAGTGACAGCCAGCTTGGAATTCGTATACATTTTACAAATAAATAACGAAATAAAGGAAAAGCATAAATCTAGATAACCAAAACTAAACGCTTAAAAAATATAAAATCACTAATTCACTTTTGAAGATGAAATACTGGAATACTCAATAACTGTAAATGAACCCTTGTAATTCCGTATTAGCGCTGGCCTCTACCTAGACGAATTTTCAGAAAGAAAATAAAAAAGTCTTTCCTAGTAATCGTAAATGCATTGAATCTGCAATAAAACTCAATTCAAGAGATGCAGAAATTTTATTACTGATGTGATTATTTTATTTTTCAGTTTAATTATTGGTAGGACTAGATTCGAATTTATATGTTGATTTTAAGGGGTAAAAGTTGCTATCGTGCGTGGCCGACTGCGAAAACCTGTTTGATTCATATTTTGTACCAACACGGCACAATCCACTTTTAAAAGGTGCCACTGAAATTAAGTACACAGTCAATATATATATTTTTTATCAATAAATCAGTCGGCAACGGCAGACTCCAACTTTCATTCGATTGTAATACTCTTATTAAATACAAATAATGTATACCTTTTAAAGTAACATTGATATGTAATATATATATATCTACGTAAAGTTTGTTAAAACTTGAAAGACCCAGTGTATGTTAGAGTTTCGACTTTTTACGCATCTTAGCATTTTTTGTGCTTAATTAAAATCCTTAGTAACATTTCGATCTAAAATTCCAATACAGCAGCAGAGTCTATATACAAGGTGATCGTATCGTTTGTGTTTTTTGGGAGTGTGAAGTGGGCTTGGTTTTGGGATTAAAAACCACAAAGGTGGCAGGTCAATTTTTATTTTTTTCAGTTACGGGTTACATTCTCATTGAATTTGTGAACAGTAAATAAACATAATTAAATTCGTAAACTAAATAAGAACTTATTTTGTTTAACCATTCTCTGTTCTCTTTTTCATTTTTTTTTGAAATTTTTTTAATGCCTTTTTTTAATTTTTTTTAAATTATGAACAAGATAAGTTTTTATTTATTTTTTACTGCTCACAATTTTAATAGACTTCTCTGTTACTATTGTCTTACAATTGAATTCGCTTTGCGCTCCCAACTTCAACTTTCATTTCGTAATAGATTTATTAGAAATACCTCAATAACATTTTAGGATAAAGCTGATATATCATCACCCTCACGTAATGTTCGCACATGCACCTGTAAGACTCATTGTATATTGTAGTATAGATATCTTGTATATTTTTGCATTTTTTATGTTCTTAATTAAAAACCTTTGGAAGACTGCTCTAAAATCATAATAAAACAAATTATATAAAAGATGACACATATAATTCCTCTGTACGACGGATATGATCCAATTTAAATAAGAAGTATGTTATCAGGCTATTTTATATTCCAAATTAGAAAAAAAAATTCATGTACTTCATATATTTATTCGCATTCGGCAACCCCCAACAACAACTTTCATTCATTTCAAAACAGTTTTATTAAAAATACTTTAATGATATTTTAAGGTTTTTAAGGTAAGGTTTGATATGTCCTCTAATATATATAGAGTTGTTCAAACCTGAGAGACACCCTGTGTATTGCGGTTTAGATGCCTTCATATTTTTGTTTGTTTAATGAAAAACCTTTTAATATTTTGCTCCAAAATTATAATAATAACACAGAGTTTTTACATATAATAGATCAGAGTTTACACGCCTATGACGATCGCTGTGTATGTCGGATAAGATTCAATTTCAATAAAAACTATTCTACTGTGCTATTTTATAGATGTTTACAATTTGAAATAAGAATTTTCCAACAGACAAGTCCAACAGACGTTATCATGTTTACTTAATAGATATTCGCAGTCGGCAACGCCTGTCTGCAACTTTGATTCATTTCATAATAGTCTTATTAAAAATACTTATAATCCAGTCAACGAAGTTCAAAAAAGCCGATTGGGGGAAATAATTCGTGTAGTTAAAAATCATAAATTGCAAACTTTTGTTTACACAGCACATTATTTTATTTGCCCAAGATATTTTTAAATCATAATTTTAACAAATAAGATTATATTTCTATCACCTTTTTTCTCTTCCTACCCATAAAATGTATGTCCTAGTATCATTTCTTGAAAAGTTCAGAAAGAAATAAATTCTACATATTTTGAACTATTCATTTTCCCCTTATAGTACTAACGAAACAGATTATTCCCTGCTGTATATACCGCAGGTATAATCAGCACGGACACACTTCAAAAATGCTGGCAACACTGTATGAGGCGACTTGGAATTGCAACTCTCGTGCGGTAATATATATAACTGAGGCCTCTTCGCATTTGTATTATCTAAACATACATACAAAATTTTAAATTAAAAAATCACTTATTTTTTTTTGAGAAACCTATTCCTGGGATTCCCCTTAGAGGATATATGTATAAATGGGTCAATTATTACCACCAGAAAAGGGTGAGGTCAGGCCGCCCAGCCAACGACCCTGAGGTGACAACGTATTACTTATATATATATATATATATATATATATATATATATATATATATATATATATAGATTTGTTTAACCGACTACACCGACCCAATTCGCCATACACTACCGACGTTGTCAGACCAAAACTGACGACGATCTCAGACCCACCTCCGGGTCTGAGAACGTTTTTGTGTTTTTCTTACTTATCTACCTTGGTTATGTCATAAAAAAGTTTAAAAACGCATTTGACATTGGGACTGAAAAAGCGGTTGAATATAGTATTTTATACAGATGTAGTTCTGCAAATTTTATGCAGAGGGCGTTCAGTATATAGTATATAATTTTATACAGTACGCTCCTAAGCCCGCATCTTTCATCAGACGTTGACAATACCGGAGTCTGGCAACACTGTAAATACGAAATATTCATTTGGAAATATAATAGCAGATTATTTTCAACTTTCTCGATGGAGAAGATTCTTGTGTGCATGTACTTAATATTTAATTTTTGAATTTGCATTATTTATATTGGTCGAGTTAAAACTAAGATTTAAGATTTTCATATACCGGATGGCACAGAGGACATGTAATGACCTGTAACTTTTTCATTTTAAAAATAAAATTTTCAAATTTATGTGCGTTTATTTAAACATAAATAAGTTACATTTGACATGATACATGGTTTTTTCGCTAGTTTCGGTTTAGTTCGAAGTTGCAAATTTTTAAATTTTTTTAAACGGAAAGGTAACCTGTCATGATTACGATTCAACATTCAATTTTCTTTACAGTCCATTTTTGAATTTAAAATAGGCCGAGAAGAAACGTAATTATAGCCAATTTTCCAGAAAAATGCTATGTAAAAAATATGTAATCAGTAGAATTCTATTAAACTAGAAATGTAGTATTCATGGAACATTGGATAGATAATTTTTAACAAATTACCACTTTAATTTAGTATGACAATAATTATAATCTTAAAATACAATTGAATTTTAAATATTGAAAAAAGTCTCTTAAATACATTTTTTTAAATGCAAGCCCCCACCCACTTCTATTCTATTTTCTACTTTTTTGCTGACAATAACAAATTAGGTTGTGTCTAAAGGAAACTTTGCTTTGCTATTATTTTAGTGTTTTTTGTAAAACTTAATAATTTTATATTTTCTGCGAAAAGATAAATTTCAGTGATCTAAGTAATAGAAAAAAAATGGATGTTTCCATTAAAAAAATATGTTTAATTTAAAGAGACTTCCTTTCAATAACGTTTTAAAATTTTATTTTATTATAATATTAAAATTGTCAATACTAACTTAAAGAAAATGGAATGGTATTATTGTCCAAAATTTTTTATGCACTGCCTTTTTACCTTGTTGGAATTTTACTTATTAAATATTTTTGCATGGCCTTCTTTCTGTTGAAGGAAAATTGGCTGTAATTCTATTTTTTATCAGGCGATTTTAAATTCAAAAAAAGGACTGTAAAGGATATTTAATTTTCTATGGTATCATTTCCATTCAATTATAATTAAGTTGCAACTTCGAACTAAACCAGAAGTAGCAAAAAAAACGTGTAGCAGATCATAGCATATTAATACTGGTTGAAATTAAGGTGGTGGGGATAAAATACGATACTGAGATGACGTTTAACAACTTTGGAAATGTTCTCTGTATGCCTGCATGTTTGAACGGAATAAAAAACGAAAACGAAGAAATCTTTTTTCTGAAACTTTGGCATGTAAAAAACAGATGCTTCCAGAATTTCTCTCCACTTTGTTTTATCTAAATTCGTTAGGTAGATAGGTTATGCTTTAAAAATTAAAATATTTATTTCAATAATGAATAAATATTTTGAAAACTGATGCCTTCATTTGGTATTTTTAAGCCTCATCGAGTGCTGAAAAAACCTTTGTGAAAAATACATCTGTTATGGATTGTTTATAACAATTTTTAAGTAAAAAATTATTTCACCTTTTTTTTAATTTTGAATTCTTTGCTATCAAATATTAAACGCAGTATTTCTTAAAAATCGATTGATTACATTTATCACCCCCAAAAGCGGTGGAAATTCAAAATTTGCCATACACATAAAGTCTTGCAATTTGAAAAATGCATTTTAAGAAAAATACAGGATCCCATCGCGAAGTGTAGACAAAAATACATAAGTAAAAAAAACGGCAACATTCAAGTTTCTTAAGGATACCTAATACTTATCTGCAAACTTTGCCAAAAAATGTTGCATGCGATTGAGACGTTCCATGTTTTTTTTTTGTACGACTCTATTTTTTTTGTTTTCAATTGTTAATTGAGGCGACCTGGCCGCTTGAAGAGTAGCGCGAAAACCGGTCATTTTTAACCTTACACGCGGACGCCTGTAGCTCCGTAAGTTAAGTAATAGATAAAAGATAAAATAATATGCTTGTGCGTAGAAAAGTTCACACTTATATATTACAACCAATCAGAGACTCTAATTATGTATCGTTACCATGGTAGCATACATAAAAATTTCCAGAAATTTTTCGCCTGGTGGATACGGTAGGTGAAATTTCCCTGGAGGTTTTTCTAGCAAATGTTTTTTTATTGGAATTTAAGTTTTTTATATGTGGTAAAAAATAAACGTTCATCCACATTTCCTAGATCAAATTTATTAAAAATAATAATTTAGGCTATTCTTAATCCACTTTCTATTGTTTCATGCAACTAAAATTGCTAAATCATATTTTATTTTACTTGACGTTTTGTAAAATCTGTGAAAAATCAAATGAATCCGCTTTAAAATATTTGACATACCTTTTTTACAGTTTTAGTTTCATATATTATTGTTTGTTATGACAATAGTTTTTAATTTTATATAGATGTGAAATTATCTTGTCGAATTCCCCACGTATTTGAATTACTATCCGAAAATGTTTTCTCGATCTGGGAATGTAATGTTGGGGATAATTTTTATATTCGAGATCTCTAAAAATTTTCAGATTTAATTCAGAAACCAGGGAGATTACTAGTGAAAATTAGATGTTCACGATGTTCTAAAACAAAGGCCCAGTGAATTTTTGTCGTATCTATTTCCGTAAGTAATGCAAAGTCAAAAAATCACCAACTTCGAAATTTAAATAATTTGTTTCTAATTGTATAAACCAATTGAGACCTTAAGCGTTCTCACAAATATTATTCCTATGGAATACGATGGAATGGAATCAAAAAAATTAATTTAAAAACTGAAATCGCTGTTTTGTTATAAATACTTTAAATACTTTGTTCCTTTAGTTTGACAATGGATGGATAAAAAAGTTATACACCCTAAGTAAAGTAAAATCAGTCGCTAAACAAGACCTCTTTATCGGCTACACATGGACCTAGTATTTAAAGCACAGTAGTTAAGAAGTTGATTTGTTATGTTAAATAAAGTATTAATGGTCACAACTTTGAATAATTAAAGATAATAATCGGTAATAAAACCGACGCTTCACTATGGATAACGGTACATCAGGTATTTGTCCTTAAAACTTCAACACCAGATGTTAATAAAGCATGGTCTTTATGACACTTAACTACTGCGAATACTAGAGTCGAATGCCAGACACACTTAGATGATAGGTTTTCAAGGGCGGCTTTAAGCTAATACTGGTTCTTACATTCCAAAATATCTTTAATGTAATAAACAAGTAAATCAAATTTCATTCTAATAAAAAGTGTCAAATAAACAAACAATTAAAGAACTATTGAAGCTTAAAAAAAAACCGCTGCCCAAGGAATCACTACTTCCACATCCAAATTTTTTATCCAAGTCACTCACAATGAAAAAAATTTGTATGTGGAAATAATTGTTTATGGAACTTTAATAATATAATATTTGAAATCCTCTACCCCAAAAACCCATAAAACGATACCCCACATCGGTAGCGGAGTGGGGGTGGTGATGGGGGGTGGTAGTGGGGGTGGATGAAGTAAAAAAATATTTTGAGGTTTCTGGTTCTTGTACACACACTAAATCACAATTTTTTTTCATCCCCTTTAATAATGGGGTGGGGGTGGTAATGGGGGTGGCTTATGCCAAAACTTTTTTTGGGACCTTAGCTTCTCTTGTATATACTAAATACCAATTTTATGGACTCTTACCTGCTTGATTACCTATTTTCCCCAAATGTACCCCAATTTACTCCCCAACCCTTCGACGGAACAAGATGAAAATATAATCTAGTTCTAGATCTCGTTAAAGTACATATGTGTACCAAATTTCAAGTCAATATCTCAAACGGTTCCAGAGTAAACGTGCGCACAAAAAAAGTTACAGACAGACCGACAGACAGAAATTTTTTTTCGTTCAAACTTAAAATCTCGACGTTTCGTGACATTCTAAGCCTATTTGAACAATAAAAATTTTTAAAAATTTTTTTGTCGTTACTATACTTCCACTGGATGTGGAAGTAATAGACATGAAACATATTTACATATTAGTCATATATTAACTTTGGCTAATTTATCAATTACCTACAGTGGAGACTGATGATTTAATATCGCAAGCCCAACTAATCAGTCTTGGGAGGTATATTCGGTACAGACTTTAGGGGCTCGGGCATGCAAGTGGCCCGTAGAGAGGGCCCGTCTGACCCTCCGTGTATACTTTTCGACTTTCTGCCTCCGCTTATCAATTTTTATTTTTGAGGGAAAACATTTTTTGTTCGATTTTCTCCCCGCCGCTTATCAATTTTTGTTTTTGTGAAAAAAAAATTGTTGGATTCTATTTTTTTTTATTTTCGAGAAAAAGAAAAAATTGACATCCAACAATTTTGGTTTAAACAATTAGAAACAGATTATTTAAATTTCGAAGTTGGTGATTTTTTTACTTTGCATTGCTTACGGAAATAAATACGACAAAAATTCACTGGACCCTTATTGTAGAACATCGTGAACATCTAATTTTCACTAGTTATCTCCCTGGTCTCTGGATTATATCTGAAAATTTTTAGAGATCTCGAGTATAAAAATTATCCCCAACATTACATTCCGAGATCCAGAAAACATTTTCTGATAGTAATTCAAATACATGGGGAATTCGGCAAGATAATTTCACATCTAAATAAAATTAAAAACTAATGGATCACTCTAATATTATTATCATAACAAACATAATAATATATGATACTAATGTGTATGTCAAATATTTTAAAGCGAATTCATTTGATTTTTCACAGATTCTACAAAACGTCAAGGAAAATAAAATATGATTTTGCAATTTTAGTTGCATTAAACAATAGAAAGTAGATTAAGAATAGTCTATATTATTATTTTTAATTTTGATCTACGAAATGTGGTGGAACGTTTATTTTTTACCATATATAAAAAAATTAAATTCCAATAAAAAAACATTTGACAGAAAAAACTCCAGGGTAATTTCACCTACCGTATCCATCAGGCGAAAAATTTCTGGAAATTTTTATGGATGCTACCATGGTAACGATACTTAATTAGAACCTCTGACTGGTTGTAATATACAAGTGTGAACTTTTTTACGCACAAGCATATTATTATTATTATTATTACAGGCGTCCGCGTGTAAGGTTAAAAATGACCATTTTTCGCGCTACTATTCAAGCGGCCAGGTCGCCTCAATTAACAATTGAAAAAAAAAATACCTAGACAGTCATACAAAAAAAAAACGTGGAACGTCTAAATCGCACGCAACATTTTTTGGCAAAGTTTGCAGATTATTAGCTTATTAGATTAGATTAGTAGATTATTAGAAGTATTAGCTATCCTTAGGAAATTTGAACCTTACCATTTTTTTTTACTTATATATTTTTGACTACTCTTCGCGATGAGATCCTGTATTTTTCTTAAATATGCAGTTTTCAAATCACAAAACATAAAAGCAAATTTGGAATTTCCTCCGCTTTTGATCGATAGATCGATTTTTAAGAAATACTGCGTTTAATATTTGATAGAAAGGAATTCAAAATTAAAAAATAGATGAAACAACTTTTTACTTAAAAATTGTTAGAAACAATCCATAACAGATGTATTTTTCACAAAAGTTTTTTCAGCACTCGATGAGGCTTATTCATTATTGAAATAGATTTCTCCCCCATCCCCCCGTAAAATCGCTCTGTACTCAAATTGATTGTTTTACAGTTTACACGTACAACCATTGATCAAATGTTTATTAAAGTAAATTTGGTTATGCTCATAATTTGGTGACAGTCTGTAATTTATATTATTACTGACTACATGAAAACAAGGAGACGATAAAAGTTTGTCATTATTACTATGAGGACCTCAAGAAAAAAAATTACTAGAAAAAAAGGGGCATTGCATGGCATCTACTGGAGTGACGCAGTATCGAAACTCGATGATATTTCGATTCTATTCTGGAGAGAGTTAAAAATTTTAATTGTATGTTATTTCGGACAAGGAGCAAATTTTCGGAGTCTTGCATGTGGTCGGAATCTACATAGCTATAGACCTAGTCTGTGCTACTTAACACAATATCCCTGAATTACTTTTGTTGCTTGAGAGATCGTTAAGAAAAAAACATTTTTTAAGAATAATTTAATAAGTATTTTTGTACGATCGTACAAATCGCTTACCGATATTGTTGGTAGTAGGTGTAGGTATTTAAAAATTAATGAAGTCGATTTTTTAGCATTAAAAGTTGTCAGCTATAAAATGACCGGCATTTCATTTTTCAAGTCCAAGACATTTCCGGGAACATTATACAATACGATAAGCAGAGCTAATAATGACTTTATGACTTGCCACATGTTGGGTTGGACCTAAAAGCCACCCGCTATAATACGTCCACTTTCTCTAAGTTTACTTGGTTAAAAGAACTACCACATTTACAAGTATGTTTTTCTTACTATATAATAAATGAGGCATTAAAAACTAAATTGCTTATGTTGAAGGAACTGCAAAACTGTGCACGCTTCTTCGCTGAATATTAAAAAATAATTTGAGTTTAACAGCCTTTAAAATTTTCTGCCATATTTAACATTGTGGATTAGTATTGATAGCACAGTCGAGGTGGCGGCGGTGCTTTTAAATATTTATACATTTTTGGCTTAAGATGTCAAATATTTGATCCGTATTAAAAGATCAACCGAAAAAACTCTAATAAAAATTAATGAAAATTACGGATGCATTACAATAAATGCAATTTTTTAGCTGCCTTTTTAGCGAAATACATGTTTTTTAGTTTCCTATTTCTTTGATTACGACATCTTGCGGTAATCTTAAAAACATTTTGAGCAATTTTTATTTGCTGATTTTCCAATGCAGTATTTTTTCAAAAGGTATCATATTGTGTTTTTTGCAGTTCTTCTTAAATATTTCTAGTTGTATAGATCATATCGCAATATCACGGTTAGTGGCCTATTACACGTTTAAAAAAAACAAATAATTTTAAGCTGAAAATTTAGGGACAGGTGTTTTCAGGGGTACTATATTTAATGAAAATAACGTCACGTTTTACCGGAAATTGACATCAACTTCCTTATTTTAAATAGCATGCCTTATTTTTTATGCCGGATTCGAATTCTGTTCATTATTTTAAGGTAATTTTCAAGATCATTTCCTACCTAAAAAACCAATAGTTTTTGAGATAGGTATTTCGATTTTAACGAAATCTGATGTGAAAAGTAACCCATAGGAAATTAGTAATATATGAGAGATGAAGTTTTCATTTACTCCACTAAATAGATATAATAAATTTATCCATTAAAAAGGGGCTAGCTCAAAGTGTAATAAACTGTTTGGCTGATAGTTCCATTATTCTCAAAATTTCTATTAATATTAATAAATCGTAATATTATTGTACTGTCATGAGCAAAATTAAATAGGACAACTATTTTTTTCTAATGTAAATCTCTCTATATTTGCACACTTCCAATGAATTATGACAACTAACTGACAGTGTCACAAAAATTAAAGTTAGATGTACACAACTAGATTTTAGCAAAAATACGTTATAAGACTTGTCCTATTTAATGTTGTCACGACAGTACCAGGCGTAACACATTTACGAAAAAGAATATAAAAAAAGAATATAATTTCGTATTCAATAACTGTCTGGTTTGACCTGTATAGACTATTTAATTTTTCGGTGTTTACACTATCCCTATAAAATATGTACCATTACTTAGACATGTCTGAAAATATGTTGTCATAATGACAAATATTAGTACATTAAGAAAAACAGCAATAATGAAATATTTCAGAAAATCACATGCCGGCTACTGACATGCGCATTGCGCTTAAAGGATTAAATAATACACCTCATGGCGGAAAAAAATGATTTAAAACGCTTGCATTGCATATCTGGTAAGTCATGTTACAACTATACCGGGTGCCACAGGTTAGTGGCTCCCGTCCTATATTTCCTTTATTTTTAATTTATCCATTTGAAATTTGGGGTGATAAACTACCTGTAAAAATGAATTTTTGGACGCAAAAAACGGTATGAGACCATTTCCTGTTCACCCAGAAATGACCGCAACTTTCGATTTTTAAATGGAACACCTTGTACATTTTTACATATTTGGACACAAGGCAACATTCTGAGTATACCATGAGATTTTCGCGAATTTTTGAGTCAATGTTCAGTTTTTAAATCAGTTTAAGACATGCGTCTAGAGTGCTTTGGAATACCAAAATTTGTTCTACAGCAGGTAAAGTCCAAGGGAAAAATATAATTTTTCATTTAATTTCATTGATAACTATTTATGAAGCCTTCAAAATTGAACAAATCACTTTTTTATCGAAAACTTTTTTTTTCAAATGGGAAGGTGGTGGCTCATACTGTTCGATAAATTATAGATTTTTTTCTGAATTCATTGATATCCATTTCAAATCTATGCTATTTGTTTTTCTATTTTGTTGAATATTTTTAAACATAAAAAATCACCTTCAATATAGTTTTTCTTGAAATTTAACGTAGTTGCCTTTGCAAAAATCATGTCTAATAATGAAATGTGAATAACTACCTTTTTGTGAATAATAGCCTTTTGGTTCTCTCTTTTGTTTAGGTATAAGTAGGTATTATTGCAAAGTATAAGGATCAATAAAAATTATTTTGAAAGTGATTTTTTATTTTTAAATAAAAATAAAAGCGAAAAACAAAGAGCATGGATTTGAAATGGATATCAATGAATTCAGAAAAAAAAATCTATAATTTATTGAACACTAGGAAGCACCACTTGAAAAAAGAGTTTTCAATAAAAAAGTGATTTATTCAATTTCGTAAATAATCATTAATGAAATAAAATCAAAAATTATATTTTTGCCTTGGACTTTACCTGCCGTAGAACAAATTTTAGTATTCCAAAGCATTTTAGATGAATGTCTTAAAATGCTAAAGGAAACTGCACATCGACTCAAAAATTCGCGAAAATATCATTGTATACTCAGAATGTTGTCTTGAATCCAAGTATGTAAAAATATACAGGGAGTTCCATTTAAAAATCGAAAGTTGCGGTCATTTCCGAGTAAACCAGAAATGGTCTCGTACCGTTCTTTATGCCCAAAAATTCATTTTTACAGGTAGTTTATGCAACCCAAATTTCAAATTGATAAATTAAAAAGTAAAGGAAATATAGGGGGGAGCCTCTAGCCTGTGGCACCCGGTATATTATGAGAGATGTTAAGATAACCCCTTGCCAATGGGGTGGATGATTAATTTTCTTTTCTGATACTTATTGTCTTGCAAAATATGTTAAATAATTGCAAACACCAAAAATAGTCACTTTCATTAACTTTTAAACGATTTTATTATGTTTCTTCAAGAGTGTTAGTTATGTTTCTCTCTTTAGGCTAATCTAGCAGGAATAAATTATTAATGAAACATCTGCATCTGCATCTGCATAGGTGAGGTCCGGCAACAGTGTCGGGACTGGTATCGTATATTAGGTATGTCATTATGAGACACACGGGCCTGAAAAGGCGGTTGAACGCGTCGGTCCTGGGAACGATTATTGAATTTGACAAAAAAAATAATCTCCATATTTTCTTACCTCTATTTGGTTGCTCTTAATTGGGGCAATAAGTACGAATAAAAAACATAATATATACTACCCTTACTCCATTATTTCTAGTGGGTCTGAGTTCTCTGATGAACATGTCGGGACTGAGAGCGTCGATTGGTTCAATATATATATATATATATATATATATATATATATATATACATAAGACAATAGTTTTGGGTCCATATTATTGTGTACTTTCACTTTGCTCCAAATATTCATGCTCCGAAATTTTTAGTTTACTAAATAGAAAAAAATACGATTAGTTTTTGGACCGTAACTCCTACAATTTTGAAGCTATCACAACTTAAAAAAAACCATTTTAAAGGTAATTGAAAGAGCTACAACTTTTTTCATTATGATATGTAGTGAAAAACCTTTTATTTTGAAACGGTGAAGGGTCAGAGGGCTCGAGAGAGACTGCGATTGCGCTACCGCGCGCTCTTTAAACAATCATATCTCCGTCACTTTTGGTGTGACAAAAAAAGAAAAAAAACCAAAATTTTTGTCAAAAAAAGACCTACATTTTTTATTATCACAGTTTTTTACGTATCTTTCATTATTTTTGAAATATTATGAAAAAAAGGTGTTTTTTTCAAAAATGTAAAAAATTTTTTTTTCCCAAAATCGTGATTTTTTTGAAAAATATGTATTCCAAAGCAGCCAAACCGCTGGAATCTAATAAACTCTTCATATTAAAGTTAATTCGAGACGGAATACGATTAATTTTAATTTTGGTGGAAATGGCACTTATGAAACACATCGATTTTAAAAAAAAACATTCGATGTCCCTCTTTTTTTCATTACAACTCACTCACTTTACGCGCAAAAGACTTTTAACACTGCTCATTTTAAAGATTATTTTAAGCACTATAAAAAAGTTTCTTATTGTCATATGGATAAAATGTATCCGTTGTCCGCTAGATGGCATTGAATACATCGATTAAATTTCAGACAAAAAAAAAACGGCTTTGATCTTCAATATCTCGCTTAATATTGCACTTAGAACACTTTATAAAAAACCAATTTGTTTATTGTTTCACTTGCTATAATTTTGTTCATTATAAAATTATCGTTAAAATGCATATTTTTTGAGATATTTGCAAAAAACCGTTGAAAAACGTGGGAAAATTCCGAATTTTCAATCGCCAATAACTTGAAAATTATTGAGTTTTTGAAAAAACTTTACAGAACATTTTTTGCTTAGAATTAGGTCTTCTATCGATATCCGAGGTTATTTTGAAAAAAAAAAATTCCACCACCGAGAAGGGGTGGCAACCACCCCCAGGGTGAGAACGGAGGTCGGGTCAATATCACTTTTGAAGTTAAGGGTGAGATAAGCCTAATTCCAAAATTTCATGTAAATCGGTTCATAGTAAAAAATTTAGAAGGTAAAAAGCTTCAATGACTGCACTAAATATTTTGTTGTATATAGCGCGTTCAATTATTTTGCATATGACAGTGAGTACAGTGATAGGCGTGTAATTATCTATTATGTATGGATCATTGTTTTTGTAGATTGGAATTACTTTCCCTATTTTCAATTCGTCCAGGAATTTTCCAAGTTCTACAGATAGATTGACAATGTGAGCTAGTGGCTCGGCTATAAACTGAGCAATAGATTTAATAATTTTTGTGGACACACAATCTACTCCTGCAGAATTGGTATTTTTTAATTGACTTATTATGTTTATTATATCCTCAGCAGTAACAGGCGTGAAGAAAAATGTGTTGTTATTATTGGGCATTGTAGTACATTTTTGTGGTACTTGGTTACCAAAGTGATACTTTATTTTATTTGGGACCTCGGTAGAGTAGTGCTCAGCAAATGAATTCAAAATTTTATCAGGATCGTTTACAATTTCATTGTTAATTTGAATTTTTATTGACTGTGAGGTCTTAATTTTACCGGTCTTTTTACGGTCATACTTGTTTTTGTCTATGTTGAATGTTATTTATGCTACTTAACGCGTTCTGATAATAATTTAATTTGGCTCTATTAATATTTTTTTATGTACTTTTTCATTTCATTATACTTAATTGCCACACCAGCATCATTTGTATTCTTTACCAGCCAGAACATATCCTTCAATTGCCTACCTCTTTCTTTTATATCTTTTGTGATCCACATATTAGCTTTTTTATTTTCAGTCGAGATTTGAATTAAAGGACACGTTAAATCTATAGCATACAGTAAGTCACTTAAAAACACATTATAAACATTATTAATATCAGACGTACATTCATATACAGAGTTGAAATTTTCAAATTCTAAGTAATTTTTCAATTGCCATAAATTATTTTCGCAAGTATCTCTTTTCTTGATAGTTTTTGACTGAGAGTGTACATGCTTATCACTTTGCATTTTTAGTGTAAACACGATACCTAGATGATCACTGAAGTTGATTGGTTCAGTTTTCTCAGTATATAATTCTTGTGAAATATTGGTAGCGACGTAATCAATTTTTGAAGTTGAGATAGTATTATTTATATCTCTAAACACTCTTGTGGGCTCATTGTTTTTAAATGAAAGCTCATAACTGCTAAGAAGATCTATAAAAAGATTTTTTTCTTTTTCTCTTTGAGGAATTTTTTTCATGTTTAGACTGTCAGTATTCATATCACCACTTATTATGACGTTTTTAAAGCGGTTAAAGCAGTTATTAAGAATAAGTGTTAGTCTGTATATGAATGTCTTAATGTTTCCATTTGGGGGTCTATAAATATTAACAATACAATATTTCTCGTCAGTCGTCATTAACATTAAAAGATATGGCACAACACTCAATATGCATTTCCTCAGAGAACTCTGTTATATTATTAAGTTGTTTGTACTCAACACCATTTTTTACATATATTAACACACCGTCATGTATATGATTTTGTCTATTAAAATAACTGGCTATATTATAATTGTCTAAATTTACATTGTGAATATTTTCAATAGTGCACCAAGACTCAGATATACACAAAACGTCAACATTTTCAGTTTGCACTAGGATTTCAATCTGATTAATTTTATTAAATATTGATTGTACATTTAAATGAACAATTTTTAAAATTTTTGAACAACCGCCAGTTAAGTCCAACTTGAGCTTAGAAGTGGCTGTCAGAGTTTTCATCTGATTGCTGGTTCCGAAATGTTTTGTTAAATTGAAACCTCTTAACTAGTACTTTTTTGGGCCAGTAAGAGGGGTCATACATACTTTCTTGGAGTTGTAAGTTATCTCCAATCTTAAATGCTGTTTTCCTACCGAGAGTTTTTATTTGGGTGACTTCAAATTGAAAACCAGGGGAGCGCGCTTCAAGGTACGACTTTACCTTCTCCTCAGTAGCCTGTGGTTTGCATCGGCCAACATATAACCAGAGCTGAGAGTCCGCTCCGCCAAAGTCATCTACACGATCATGTGAGTTGGTTCCTATAATCACGTTGTTTTCTTTCTTCGTCTTCGTCACAGACCTTCTGTGACTGCTGTCATATTTATTATCAGTCTGCCATTGCCTGGACTTTTTATTTGTGACTAGACTCCACGGAGCTAGCAATTCAGTTTTTTGTGAATCATCTTTTTGTTCGACAACCGTATCAGCTGATGAATTCGATTCAATGGAACTATTTAAATTTAATTTATTTCCAAAATTAATAATATTTTCATGATTACCTTTGAATGGTACATCATTACTTAAAAGTTTAATCATATCAATATTGCTTTGTTTAAGTATACATAATTCTTCTTTTAATTTGGCAATTTCTTCGATTAATGTTTTTGTATGTGTTTCAAGTGTTTCAGCAAGAACTATTTTAAAGTCTTCCAATAAAAAACTAACACTGTTTTGACCATTATTACCGTCTTTATCACTTCCACGAGTATGCACCATTGTCAAAAATTATTATTTTATTATAATAATTAATAGCTATTTTTAATCAGTTAGCACGAGACGTACAGTTCCTTACACTGTAACAGTCACTTTAGTGGGCCACAGTGTAACTGGTGTCATACTGGCTCACTCTGTATGTAATTGCCGGGCTTTGTCTTGAACGCCACCGTAAAATAGGCAACCAGAAATAATTATTGGAATTAAAGTTGGCAGGCATGAGTTTTTTTGGTAACCAAGAAAGGAAGAGGGTTTTCTTTTGTGCTAGCTAAGGAGCCATGACAGTAATTTTATAGAAGCTTAGCAGTTTTTATTAAATGTTTTGAAAAAGGAAAGCCTAAGAACAACTAAGGTAATTATTCCTTTCACAATTTCCTACACCTTTTGATATATAATTTATACTGTTTTCCGGAACTTAGACATAATTTATTTTCAGGCTCTTACATCACAGTTTTTTTGTGATAAGTTATGCATTCTATGTCCAGATCTTTTTCTTTACACTGAACGGTGTTCCGTCATGCCTTTACATCTTACGTCCCAAGTCCTTGATGTACCATTTCACCACTCGATGTTAAAAGTAAGCACCCACTTGCCAAGCTTAATTGTCTTCTGAGGCCACGTTAGCCATAGAACATTATTTGGAGGTTCATGTCCAGCATGTCCAGCGTGTCAGTTAAGTCATTCCCTAGAGCAAGAGTGATCGTAAGTAAGTTTTACATTTAATTACCGCCCTACGCTTACGAAGTCTTGTGATAGCTGAGCCCCAGTGTGGAGTTGTTCTTTGGATGCACATAAGGACCTCATGTTTAATATAACCCCACGCACATAATTCCTTCCGGTCATCACCTGAAAGAGAGTAATTTTGACAAATCTGAGCTGTAACACCCGTTAGGCAGATGGTGTATCTCTATTAAGTTTAGTTTAGATAATGCTAATAGTTTAACCTAATTGTGATATAAATAATTGCAATAAGTATCATTATAAGATGACTTACGGTTCAGAATATACGTCTTGTGTAAACTCTAATAGCAGCTGTTATTTGATGGTATAAGACGGGAATTATGGCTATAATAATAGACTAATTATTAGATAATTCATATATTTTGCTGTGTTTAATACTTACTTATTCCAAACTAGGGGAATTATTGAGCGTGGACGGACACTCATTGAATATGTCGCTGTGATAGGTAGATATTATACCTAAACATCGTCACTGCATAGCTTATTTAAAGGTTATATTATTTTATGTCAAAATTGTCAAACTAGTTTTGCTGGGTACTGTGACTTGCGCGGAACGAATTTCCAGATACATGGCTTCTCGTTGGATAAAATCGCCATTTTATTGTTTGTTAATGTCAATAGTATATTAATTATTTTTTTGTATGCCTACGTGTCACTGTGATATAGCACTTAGTGTTATCCTCTTTTGGGGACGATTTTATTCGTACTCTCTATTTAAATTTCCCTTTATATATATTCTCTACATTAATTCTGTTTATACACGCATTAATTATAAGACATAATTTACATTGTTTTGCCATAAAAACAAATTTGGCACATACTAGGTTTAGGATACCTTTTGTATCACTGAAACTAATTTATAATTAATCTTAGTAAACCTAATTTCATTTAATTACAATTTTTTTTATTTAACACCTTTCTTTATTCTGCCTCCCATTTTTGATTTATTTTTTTTTTGTCAATAATCGATGATTATTGGCTGGCGCCCATATTAAGGTTTACCTAACTAAGTAATTAGAAAGTAAAGTGATCCCACAGCCCGCTCCCGACTATACCAGCTGTTGCGCTCTACCACGTGACTCCGTCTAGCAGACCTAGAGGGTCAGAGCCTCGTCGCAACACTTTGACACGACACACACACACACACACACACATCATAGTAATAATAATAAATCGCCTTTATTGATATTTAAGTCCTGGCAGAGTTTGGTATAGCCGTTCCACTACTCAACCAGGACATTTTAAAATAATGTAAACTATTAACTAAACAAGATACAATTTACAAAAAAAAAATATTTTCGCAATAAACAATAACCTACTCTATATACCTTCCTACTTGTGTGTGTGTGTGTGTGCATAAGTTTCAATGGCACTGGTATCATACCAACTAGCCAGTCATTTACCTTCCTACTTACTCATTGACATTTATATGTGATTGTTTTTCTTTATTTATTATTATACGTACGTCCACGTCCACATATATACATACATACACACACATATACATATATACAAACATTTGAAAATATATTAAGAATATTTAAGGTCATTGTTCATTTAATAATTTAGTTTTAAGGGCAAATTTAAATGTTGTGAAGATAATCGTTTTGTAGCATCAGATATTGAATTATAGGTAATGGATGAATTATAAGAGAAGGATCTTTGGAGGAGTGCGGTCGTATGTTGTGGAATTGTTAAATATTCTAGTGATCTAAGGTTTCTGGTATGAATTTGCCATCTAGGCATTAGCTTATTAAATAAATAGCTTGGACTCTGAGTGGTTAATAATTTATGTGAATAGGTGGCAAGGTGTAATGTCATATGATTTGGCATGTTTAACCAACCTATTTCTTTTACATGAAGAGAGACATGATGTCTCCTTCTTAGTCCTAAAATAAACCTGATGCAGGAGTTTTGTACCTTTTGTATTCTAGAGTGAGTATATTGATCTATACATGGGTCATAAACAATGTCGCAATAATTATATAAAGATAAGGATAAAATCTTTATATAATTATTGTGGCATTCTTACTTACTTGCTTTATCTATTTACCCCTATCTGACCGCCAACCCTTCAACGAAATAAGATCAAAATATAATTTAGTTTCGGAATTCGTTATGATACATATGTGTACCAAATTTCAAGTCAACTGCTCCAGAGTAATCGAATGCACAAAAAAGTTAGACAGACAGACAGATTGTTTTTCTTTGTGCAAACTTCAAATATCGACGTTTCATGACATTTTAAGCCTACTTGAGCAAAAAATCATTTTTTTTTACCATTACTATACTCCCCTCCACTAAGTAGATGTGGAAGTGGTTTTAATTTTTTTTTATCGTTATCGCTGTAAAATCAATTTTTTTTCTTTGCTGAGAGATATTTTTTTAGTTTCACTATATGATAGATAGATAGATAGATAGATAGATAGATAGATAGATAGATAGATAGATAGATTTGGCAGGCAAATCAGGCTTAACAAGGAGAGAGCTATTGTCGCGGGAGACTTCAATGCTAAATCACCACAGTGGGGCATGCCCTTCTCAGATAGAAGAGGTCAAATAGTGACCGAGTGGATAGCGGAAAACAACCTAGTTATTGTCAACAAAGGTGAGGAACCGACCTTCCAAAGGCAGGACTATTCATCCATCCTGGACCTAACAATCGCTACCGAGGATATAAGTGTCCGTATTACCAAATGGGAAGTAAGTGATAGAGAATCCCTCAGTGATCACAACTATATCATTTTTGATATAGCAGAAACAACACACTCCTCTAATATGAAGCAGGAAAATAAAGGTTGGCAAGTAAGAAAACTCAACCATCAAAAACTAGGTCAAGCACTGGATGAAATCCAATCGGACGAAAGCACAATAACTGCAAAAAGCTTTACAAATAATCTAGTCAAAATCTGTGATAAAACGATGCCAAAAAGAAAAATCGTACCTAGAGGAGCACCAGTATATTGGTGGACAGAGGAAATATCAGAACTACGCCGCGACTGTGTAAGAAAGAGACGAGCGTATACCAGAAATGCCAGACGAAACCTAACACCGGCAAACCAGCACCTATGGGAAGATTATAGAGAGAGCAAAAAAATACTGAGAAACGCCATTAAAAAATCCAAACGAACGTGCTGGAAAACCTTATGTGATAACGTAGACTGTGATATCTTTGGAGATGGTTACAAAATAGTTATGAAAAGGATGATTGGGTATTCGCCAAGACTCCAGATGACCATGGAAACTATGGAAGAAGTGGTCCATCACTTATTCCCTGTTCATCCTGATGTGATATTCAACTGTGATATAGACGATAGGTTTTTAATTAGTTTTACGACGAATGAACTGCTAGCAGCGTGTGATAAACTTAAAAATAAAAAAGCCCCAGGGCCCGGAAACATCCCGGTAGAAATTTTAAAGCAGGTAGTATTAAACAAACCTGATTATACCCTGGCAGTCTACAATAAATTGGCTGCAAGAACTAACTTCCCGGCTGAGTGGAAACAGGCAAGACTTGTACTATTAAGAAAAGGGAATAAACCTCTCGACAGCCCCACTTCATACAGACCAATTAGCTTGTTAGATGTAGAGGGCAAACTGTACGAGCATCTAATCCTCGCGAGACTCAACAGGGAGTTAGAACGAACCGGAGGCCTATCCGATAAACAATTTGGATTTAGGGAAGGACGGCAAACAGTGGATGCAATCGGGGAAGTGCTTAGAATCGCAAGGCAAGCAGCTGCTTACGCTCCGCAACACCGAAGACTGTGTGCAATGATCACACTGGATGTCAGAAATGCATTTAACAGCGCATCTTGGCAATACATTTTAGAAGAATTGAAAAGAAGAGATATAGATCCAAACCTTATAGGGATTATAGCGTCCTACCTGTCAGATAGGAAACTAATATTAGAGGCGGAAAATAATAAGAAGATAGTGGAAATAAATAGTGGTGTACCGCAGGGCTCGGTTTTGGGTCCAACCCTATGGAATATCTTGTATGACGGACTACTACGTATGAACATGCTAAGTGGAGTCACACTAATTGGCTTCGCAGATGACGTGGCAATGGTTGTGACAGCAAGAAATGAAGAGACCCTTATGAACATGGCAAACGCGGGACTGCAGAAAGTGGCAAATTGGATGGAGGGAAAAGGACTGCAATTGGCGCCGGAAAAAACAGAGGCGGTTCTCCTAACCACAAAGAGAAAGATCTCCCCAATACACTTTGTTATCTGTGGAAACCTGGTTACACCAAGCAAAGCGGTGAAATACCTGGGAGTGTGGGTGGACACCAAACTAACATTCGCAGAACACGTTAACCAGTCTGTCAAAAAGGCGGAGAAAACCGCAACAGCGCTCTCTTGCCTTATGCCAAACATTGGAGGCCCTAGGGCATCAAAAAGAAGAGCTCTCGGCAGTGTAGTACACTCGCAGTTGCTGTACGCCGCACCAGTCTGGCACACGGTAACTGGAAACAAAAAGCTGACTCAAAGACTTTCCAGAATACAAAGGATGATGTCTATCAGAATCTGTAGTGCTTACAGGACAATATCAGCAGAAGCTGCGGGTGTTCTTGCCGGGATACCACCCGTGGAGCTACAGATCCAGGAAAGACTGGAAAAATACAACGGGGTACAGGCAGCAAATGCAAAAAGCAATCTTTCCACCCGATGGCAAGAGAAGTGGGACAACGGGCGGTACGGACGATGGACGTGGAGCTTAATTCCTGTAATTCAAAAATGGCTTGATAGACCTTTTGGAGAAGTGGACTACTTCATTACGCAGGCACTGTCAGGGCACGGATGTTTCAGAAAATATCTGTACGACCGCAGGAGAGCCGAATCTAGCGACTGCAACTACTGCAAAGCAGTCGACGACGCAGAGCACACACTCTTTGTGTGTCAGCGATGGAACGCAGAAAGGCTTGTGTACCAACAGACAACAGGAAATGTGTTTAATGCAATAAATATGATGGCAAGCCTAGTGGAGTCAGAAGAGACATGGACACATGCATATAAAGTAGTCCGACAGATAATAGCGACTAAGGAGGGTGACTGTAGAGAGTTGTAGTTACTGGTTGAGTATATGGAGCAGGACGAAACAATGTGTAAGCAAATCGCCCCTGAACCCCTAATCTCACAGAGGATGGGGGACGTAGGGAAATGGCGATCATAAAAGGCGGAGCCCAACCGGGCGCAAACAGTCACCACCCCGAAGAAATGCGAAAGCGGTACCAGGGTGGCGATTCGGTGTCAGGGGGGCCACTTGTGGGTAGCTTGCTACCCCTACGTCCCCACTTAAAAAAAAAAAAAAAGATAGATAGATAGATAGATAGATAGATAGATAGATAGATAGATAGATAGATAGATAGATAGATAGATAGATAGATAGATAGATAGATAGATAGATAGATAGATAGATAGATAGATAGATAGATAGATAGATAGATAGATAGATAGATAGATAGATAGATAGATAGATAGATAGATAGATAGATAGATAGATAGATAGATAGATAGATAGATAGATAGATAGATAGATAGATAGATAGATAGATAGATAGATAGATAGATAGATAGATAGATAGATAGATAGATAGATAGATAGATAGATAGATAGATAGATAGATAGATAGATAGATAGATAGATAGATAGATAGATAGATAGATAGATAGATAGATAGATAGATAGATAGATAGATAGATAGATAGATAGATAGATAGATAGATAGATAGATAGATAGATAGATAGATAGATAGATAGATAGATAGATAGATAGATAGATAGATAGATAGATAGATAGATAGATAGATAGATAGATAGATAGATAGATAGATAGATAGATAGATAGATAGATAGATAGATAGATAGATAGATAGATAGATAGATAGATAGATAGATAGATAGATAGATAGATAGATAGATAGATAGATAGATAGATAGATAGATAGATAGATAGATAGATAGATAGATAGATAGATAGATAGATAGATAGATAGATAGATAGATAGATAGATAGATAGATAGATAGATAGATAGATAGATAGATAGATAGATAGATAGATAGATAGATAGATAGATAGATAGATAGATAGATAGATAGATAGATAGATAGATAGATAGATAGATAGATAGATAGATAGATAGATAGATAGATAGATAGATAGATAGATAGATAGATAGATAGATAGATAGATAGATAGATAGATAGATAGATAGATAGATAGATAGATAGATAGATAGATAGATAGATAGATAGATAGATAGATAGATAGATAGATAGATAGATAGATAGATAGATAGATAGATAGATAGATAGATAGATAGATAGATAGATAGATAGATAGATAGCTTTATTGGTGCTATAAATTACATTTTACACAGGTCAATACATACAATACAATGAACAGAAACATTAGAGATAAAATTACAATATAAAACAACTAAAGTGTAACACATTTACAGTTAAAAAGTCGAGTAAGATAAAAAAGAAACAATTTAAAAATTTTAAAAACTTGTCGGGGACTTGGATACATGATTACAGTTCAGAAATCAGTACATGATTTTAAAGTGATTACGTGAGGGGCACACATAACAACTAAATATTTTTGATATTGGACAAAATCTCATCAATTGTGTAAAAGGCATTTCCAATGAGATAGTTTTTTAACACAGTTTTAAGTTGGTTTGGAGTCAGATTCCTTACTTGGATCGGTAGACAATTGTAGGCTTTTGGACCATAATAGTTTAAACCATTTCTTGATCTGTTAACTCTATGAAAATCTAAGCAAATATTATTACTATGTCTAGTATCATGATTATGTATATTTTCAAAGTTGATTGTATTACTTAAATTATTTTTTGTATGCATTATACATTCCAAAATATAAATACTAGGTAATGTTAGGATGCCCAGTTCTTTAAAAGCCTCTCTGCAATCCTCCCTATATGATACGTATTGCCCTTCTTTGTAAACCAAATATTCGTCTTGCTGAGGACTCATGCCCCCATACTGTTATTCCATAGCTCAGGCGACTATGAATTAATGCGAAATAGACCGACCTCATTACTTCGCCAGACACTAAATTATTGATATTTCTTAACATGTAAGTATATTTAGAAATATTTTTGGCCAAGTGATTAATGTGATCATCCCAAGTTAACTTATCATCCAAAAAGATGCCAAGGAAACAAACTGATTTGGGATTTTGCAATTTAATTGAGGTTTTTAAAGTGAAGATCATGGTTTCTGTTTTAGACTCATTTAGACTTAAGTTATTAGCTGCAAACCAGTCGAAGGCCATCGACCGAGCATTCTCCAGATTACTGCTAAGAGCTTCGTAATTCGTATTTCGATCCACAATAGTTGTGTCATCCGCAAACAGCACATGCTCAAAACCAGGGATACAATTAGGGAAATCGTTTACGTAGACAAGAAATAGCACCGGGCCAAGTACCGAACCCTGTGGCACTCCCATATCCACGTTCCCCAGGAAGGAGCATGTACCCTCCAAGGACACAACCTGTTTTCTGTCATTTAGATATGATACTAATAAATCAAGAGAGGTATTGGTAACACCATAACATCTTAATTTAATCGCAAGATCCTTGTGAGATACACAGTCGAATGCCTTCGACAGGTCGCAGAAAATGGATCCAGTATATTCATTATTGTCAAAACAATCAGTTATAATATTTATTAGTTTGTGAATTGCATCCATTGTTGAGCGTTTACATCTGAAGCCGAATTGAGATGTATTAAAAAGATTGTTTACCTCAAAATACTCAACTAATTGTGTCTTTAAAGCAATTTCAAAAATTTTTGATATTAACGGGACCAGTGAGATCGGTCTAAAATTAGATGGGTCGTCTATTTGTCCTTTTTTGTGTATGGGCATTACGCGGGAAATTTTCAGGCAGTCGGGGTAAATACCTGCTTTGATACATTCGTTTAATAGATCAGTCAATGGATACACCAGGTATTGAGCAATACACTTAAGGATCTTAGCATTGAATCCATAATAATCCAGACTGTTACTATTTTTTAGAGAATAAATTATGTCTCTGACTTCAATGTAAGTAAGATATCTAAACTGAAAATTTCCACGATTATTTGGTATATATAGGTCATCTAAGTAGTCAGTGTTATTTGAGTCAACTTTGGGTATATTTGCTATTATTGATTTGGGAACATTTACAAAAAACTTATTAAACTCATCCGGCGTTAATTTATAGTCATTAGATTTATTAGAAATTGGTTTAAGGCTATTGACTATTTTCCATGATGCCTGTTGTATATTGTTGGATGCCCTGATGAAGGCATCGTGTGCAGCTTTTTTTGATGCAATTATGGTCTCATTATATTTTTTGCGATATTTTGAAGTAATATTTGCGAGATCAATGTTATTATTATACATTTTAGAAAACTCAGTCATAAATCCCAGAGTTTCACGCATATTGCGTAGCTCGTCCGTAAACCAGTTAATTACTGGTTTAGGGTCCGATGATGTATCTTTAGATTTCATTGGAAATGCCATATGTAGAGCATCACATAAGCTCTTCATCAAAACATCAAACTTGTCATTAATTGAAAGATTAGGGTCCTTTGTAAACTCCCAACTCATAGCACTAATGGCACCATTTAGATTAAATAGACCAATGTCAGTGATTGGTCTAAAGCTGACTCTTTTTTTTTGTGTCATTGGTTCACTGGCAATGCCGATATTTATGCCATAGTGATCCGAAAGATTTATAGGGATAACACAAGATGTCCGCAGGTCTTCGGCCACATTAGTGAAAATATTATCTAAACACGAACTATATCGGGTATTTGAGTGAATGGTATGATCAAAGTTATACGATTTCATCAGATCAATTAGTTTAGTACAATTTTTATCCTTTGTATTAAATTTAACATTGAAGTCACCATTGATGATGACTTTGTGTTTATAATTATATATTTTATTAAGTATATTCACCAGTGTATCAAAAAATATTTGCATATCATTAATTGATGATGATCTATATATGGTAATTATCAGCAACTTATTAGTTAAATATTCCACTGCTGCAACTTCGCAGTGCAGTTCCACTGAGAGGTTTATTAAATCCTGCCGAACCATACCGTCTTGCACTAGGCTAGATTTAGAAAGTATTAACACTCCCCCGTGAATGCTGCTTTGCCTACAGAACTTTCCCGACACAGAAAACCCTTGCACTGATAACATATTAACTTCCTCTGCAACTATCCAGTGCTCACTTATACAGACGATAGAGAAGTCTATTTTAGAATTTAAAAGATAATCTTCAAGAAGATGAGTTTTATTCCGTAAGCATTGAATATTGATATGAAATATATTTAGATAACCTTGATTGCTACGATATTTTGATGAACAATCAACTTTATTGGTAATAAAGTTTAAACCCTGTGTATTTTTACTAGGCTGCTTATCGGGAATGTTTTGAATTAAGCTAGCGGATCCGTCACTTCCTGCGTTTGTGACGGCATCCTCTTTTTTGCTAAAAAACGAGATACGGATACGAAATTAGTCGTTACATATTTTAGTCATGACTCAATCATTAGTCTGACTAACGACTAATCAATAATCAATCAGAACATCCACGACTAATGACTAATCAGTCATCAATCCAAATATTCATAACTAATGATTAACCAGCTAGTCATTAGTCATCGACTAATGTATGAATGATTAATCATTAGTCATGACTGATTAGTCGACTAAAAAATGCCCATCTCTGTGTCACTTACTTATTGCACTATGGATTTTGATAAATGGAAGTGATCTTTAAACTTTTTTATTCCAACAAAGAAAGTTACCTCGTCGGAGGTTATAGATTTGCGGCGCTCTGGGAATTCATGCCACTAACTCTACAAAATCTTTATCGCCCCTCATCACTTCTAACATACCTTTCATATCAATGTTAAGTAATTACAATGTGTACTCTGTCTAAAGTCAATTAGAAAATGATAAAAAAAGGCCGACAAAGTGCCGATGTTTGATCTGTGCCGCCGTCAAATTACTGCCTTGGTAAAGATCAACGTTGTTTTCTCAATTGATATTAGAAATTCTATACACTGTACATTCAAGGCAGAAATGTCAAAATTTGAAATGACATTTTTATTAACCCCGCCTAAAACCACTCCAAGACCAGTTTTAGTTTTCAGAGTTAAGTGCGCTCTTTAAAATTCAAGGTTAGCATATTGGTGCAACGCGTCATTGCTGTTAACCCTCTGTTAACACAGGGTTAGGACTAACCACTTGTCGGTACAATTCGCCCTTAACGTTTTATTTTACTTATGTAAAATTGTAAATCGTTCTGCATTTTTCTTGAAATTGATGAATTTCTTTGTATTCTTTGATTCCAGTACTTTTAATCCAATATGGGAGGAGTCAATTTTACTTAATGAAGATTTCAGTCATTTGGCAAATGAAAACGTTATCATATTTTTTGAGGTGTTAGATCATGTTCCAATTTTGTCCAGAAATTTTCGCGATTTGCAAAAAAGTATGTATTTTATTACAATTATTATGCAATATTTTATTTCTGTTTTTTTTTTAGATTGCTGTAACGGATGGTATAGAATTGCTTTTGCATTTCTAAAACCTATGGGAGAGGAACACCTTTTAAATTTTAATAAGAAAGTTAGATTACAGTTATATTATGAAAAACGGGTTAAAAGACAAGACCCTTACAAATGTGACTTGTGGGACGTATGGAAAAATAATAAACTTAAGAAATACCCTTCAACAATTTATATAACAGTAAGAGAGATTGCGTCACCAAAAAAAGTAATCGAAACCTTTCGATCCAAGACTCCTTTACAGAAAGAAAATATTTCCAATAAAATACTAAATGAAGACAAATCTTGTCAAAATATGAAGAAAAATATAAAGAAAATTGCACGTTTTAATGTTTTATCAGGTTCTTCCAAACATTTTCAGTTACCAAATAAATATTTAACCAAACTAGATAGTTACGACAATGGATGCTTTTTATTAAAGTTTAGTAATAATGGTTTGTATTTGGCGTCTGCTGTTCAAGTAAAGGAAGATTTTAGTATTATTATATACTCAGTAAGTAAAGGTTTTTTTGCAATTTTATAATTGTTTTTAAAACCCTTCTATTAACTTCACTTAGGGCAGGCAGTGTATGTCGAAGCATGGGCGTTTTCTTTATTACATAAGTTACAGTAAGTTCATCAAAACATAAGCTATCCCTTTCTTACAACACAAGTGGCAAAGACATAACAACACGCTTGGTGCCACCTGATGGACTCGATGTTGAAATAAAGAAAATGCCCCATTTGTTGATTTTGTTGTAGAATTTAATAATAATAAATATACAAAGTGATGTTCATATGCGATAAGTAAAAACGTTCATTGTATTATCCTATTTTCAAAATGGGTAAAAAGTTGATGATCAATGGATTTATTTAATTCCATGTTTGAAAGAGTTTCAACAAAAGTCATCCAATATAATTTTTTAATATGAAGACACTACTTATTCAACCATGGTGTGTTCTTGTTTTGTCAAACTGCGACCTAACCCATTAAATTTCTTTGTTTGACTTTACATGCAAAATACAATTCTTAAAACTCCCGTAGGTATATTTGACACAGTCTAGCAGAGAATAATAGACAAATATAATGACTAGAACAATTCGCCACTTTTAATCAATAGGTGCTTTCTTTCTACCGACAATCTTAGCTTAGCTAAATTTGAAGTTCTTATTTAAACTAACTTATAAAAAAAAGAACGATCAAAACAGACCAGAAATTTTATTCATACACGTAGACGTAGATTTGTAGATTATTTAAGAGGTCGCTTGGCCCTGGGTTGACCTTTCTTCAGCTCGACCTAAAAGGTCTTTTGTGAATTATCCTACAACTAGTTGTTGCCTAGAATTCCAAGACCTTTTGCAAAGCTTATGAGTCTTTTTTATTGTTTACCTGAGGGTTTAACATTCATAAAAAACGATGTTGCCCTTGACCGTCAAGGTCCAGTTACTCTGTACAACCCCTTCCCATGCGCTCCTTCTACTATGGTTCGTCGGGCCGGGCGGGCATTACTTTGGTTAGTTTCTAGTTTAAATGTGATATATGTTTGTTGCTCTTAATTTTTTATTTCTAATAAAAATGTCTGTAAAAATGGTTAAACGTAAAAGAACCGCTGAGAATTTGGTTTTTTGTTTGTTTTGTGACTCGTGTGATAATATTGTAAACAATCCACAATCAGAAACATTTAAAACCATTCAATGTGCTTTTTGGAGACGTGAAGACGAAATAACGGATAAAGTTAATATATATTTTGACTCCGATCGAATTAAACAAGTTCCATTGTATAATTGGAAACATACAAAAAAAAACGTCAATTTCTAAACCTGAAACAAAATTAGATGAATCGAAGGAAGTTGCTCAAGTTCACCAGATATTTTTATTGGCGACTCAGAGTTGATTTACGCAGATTGTCAAGATTTGAATTACTAATTTACCCTAAATATCTTTTTAACAGAGAACAGCTTTTATCGAAAGTCTGTAAAATCTGCTTTTGAAAGCCAACATAATTGTAAAAGTGAATCCAACTTAAACAGTATATTAAATACGAATAATCCAGTAATATATCTTATTGATGGCATGTCGCTGGTTCACACGTTAGATTTAAAAAAATTTAATACTTTTGGAGATTTCGGAAAAGTTTTTTAATAAAGTTATTTCGTTTTGTTTCACATCAGGCAGTTGTGCAAATTCATATTGTATTTGACAGATATGACAGTATATCTATTAAGTTTTTAGAAATCCAACTACGCTCTAATAAGGTCACAACAGGTGAGAATGTAGTTTATACTAGGACCTGACACAAAAATTCCGAAGAACAGCAAAAGTTTCTTTGGTACTGTTGAAAACAAACAACAACTTGTAAGATTTCTTTGTGAAAATTTTCATTTGTATGCCAAAGTTCCATTACAAAAAGAATTGTATATTGCTGACGGCTTTGATGATCCAACTCAATGATACAAATTTTGTAATTCTGAAAGAAGCGAAATTATTGACTTAAAATTAAATCATTTAGAACCCGATAGTAGATTATTTAGTCATATGTTTTATTACGTTAAACATTTAAATAATTATGTTTTCATTTTACAAGCAAGTGATACTGATATTTTTACACTAGCAATTCATTTCTGGAATGAGCTATCCTTAAATTGTGTATCTGTGTGATTTAATATGTGCTCCGCAAAACGTGCTCATGTCCTAGGTTGCCACTTAACTGCTGTATCGCTAGGTAATAATGCTAGTCAAATATTGCCAGCACTGCAAGCTTTAACAGGATGTGTCACTACAAGCCGCTTGGATTCTAAAATAAAGGCTCTAAATCTTTCATGTGCCCCATTGGTACAATCAGCATTATTATATCTTGGTAATGGTGACATTATAACACCAGAGAAAATGAAAGAATTAGGGAAAGCTTGCACCTACGTCACATAAAAATTAACATAAACAGCAGATGAGTTACGGCATAAAACAATCACATAGTCATTAGGCTTTGTAATGGGCTCATTTAGCACTTTTTTTTAATTTGATTATCTGAAAGATCTTATCATTTTAAGACCCTGTGCAAAAAACTAGAATTTTGTGAAACCTATAAATCGTCTAAAAAAAATCAAAAATGGACCACACCTGCGGTCGAGTATCGGCCATGATGTCATTTGATAGGAACACGCTAGCCGAAGCGGCTAGCTGCAGCACGTTATTATAGTTTCGCAATATTACAAATCGTTAACTTAAACAGTGTGTTTTGAAACTGATGCATGTTTGTGAAGAATTTCAGTTTATCAACTATTTTCACCGATTTATAGATACATTTATTGATGTTAACGTACATAGTACTTACACAGGTCTTAATAAATAGTATATAATATATGATCAAAATATTGATCAACGTAATGACATAATATTTATTTCATTGGTCACTTAACATAGATAAAAATATAGACAAATGAATTAATAACATGACTACATACATATAAAAGAAATAAATATATACAAGAAATACTTTACGAGAACAATTACGAATAAAAAACAAAAACAAATTATGGCTCACTATTGTTAGAGGTGTAATTTAAATACTCCTCATATGAATAAAATGCCTTTCTTATTAAAAGGCTCTTGACATTATTCTTGAACTGACTAGAGGGCAACAATTTATATTTAGTGGGCAACACATTATAAAATTTTAAGGCAATGAAATTCAGGTTTTTTTGGCTTTTGGACAGTCTGCAGTATTTTGGAATTAACATATTGTTATTACGTGTATTATAATTATGTAAGTCACTATGGGCAGAGAATTTTTCCAAATTATTCTTAACATACATTACACATCCAAGTATAAACATACAGGGAAAAGTTAGTAATCCATTATTTACAAAGGAGATCTTACAGTCATCTCTGTATCCAATTCCATCTATAATTCTCACAGCTTTACGCTGTAGCCTGAAGATCTGGTGCCATGAGGATGAATAACCCCATGCCAAGATGGCATATGACATCACGGAGTGGCACAGAGCATAATAAGCCGTTTTTAGGATAGGTTTAGAGACACAGTCACCTAATACTCTTAGCAGATAGATATTACTAGACAGTTTCCCTGCCATTGAATCAACGTGATAATTCCAACTAAGACTGGGGTCAATGGTTACTCCCAGAAATTTAACAGATGCAGGATTATCAAAGTTATTATATCTCAGGGATAGAACCATTGTTTGAGTTTTAGACACATTTAATCTAAGCCCATTATGAGAAAACCATTGCTCGGCCCTTGACTGTGCAACAAGACCCTCGTCAATGACCTCATTCAGTACTTTGCCTGTATTAGACATTGTGGTGTCATCTGCAAAAAATATAAAATCAGTGAGTGGTACATTGACTGATAAGTCATTAACATAGATTAGGAAGAGTAAGGGACCCAAAACTGACCCTTGTGGCACTCCTATGTCTATGTACATTTCTTGGGATATATTACTCTCCTCTGACGTCACGATGTTGGTCGCACCATGCTCTTTAAAAGTCGTATATTTCGAAAACCACATATCGGATTCATCTGAAATTTTCAATATCGTCTAATTTTAAGTAATACTTTATCCACAAGAAGTAACAACTACTAAATGAAATTCATTAAATGAGCCCATTAATTTGTCCCAAGTATTTTGCACATCTGATGCTCTACATTTACATATTCAGAGAGCTTCAGCTCAAGTTTACATATGAAAAAATGCAAATAAATCATTTTGTCCACGACTATTAAATAATGTACTCATTATGTATGTGTTTCCATTATTTCCAGCAGTGAATAATGATTCCATTATTCACTAGTGAATAATGAGGACAGTCAGGATACTATTCACTCTGGTGATTTACGACACTCGCCTAAGGCTCGTGTCTTAAACTTCACCCTCGTGAATAATAGCCATCAATATATGCTCGTTGAATAATATACTATTAAGAACCATTAAATTTCGAACACTCTGGCTATGAATTAAGAAATTCGCATCTCTACCCAAAACAAATTTCAAAAGACTGTGTACCTTCTGAGTTAATCAACCCATGTATATGTAAGTCGATTTGCAGTACTAATAGTTGTAGTTGTAGAAAGTTGGCTTTGACGTGTATAACTTTGTGCAAATGTGACACCAGTATTTGTAAGGATTTTGAATCTGAATGAAAAATATTTTTACTATGTCGTTTTTGTTTATTTTCTCCATTAAAGACAAAAAAAAATTGTTTAAATTATAACAGTTTGGCGTTATTTACTTTAATAAAGTAAGTATTTCGAAAAATCCAAATAGACCAGAATCTTCGAGGGCAACACGCGTTTTAATGTTGTTGCAGTAGTAGAAAACTCATTTCCGAAGTCAAAAATCGTTACTCACATTTTGCATACGATGATACTCTTAGCACCTCGTCTATATATCTTCAGGCGTTAATTCCGCCTGTTCTAAGTACTTTAGCCTAATGCAGATTAGTACCTTGTATTCACAAAGTATATGTTCCGCACTTTCAGTTGCAGCTTCACAGTATCTGCATTTGTCATCTTCTGCCATGCCCATGTTCTTGAGATGATATCTCAAGGGGCAATGGCCAGTTAGAAGGCCTGTGATCAGCCTTAGGTCAGACGTTTCAAGTTCGAGAAGCCTTGTGGCATTCTTTGCCAATTCATTGCCTTCTATTCCCTCATGCTCATCAAGGTAACCTTGTTGCTTTTTGCCAGTTGCTTCAGGGATTGTCTGCATTCCCAGGCAATTTTTGACTCAAAGGTATAGGACCTGAGAGCCTTTAATGCTGCCTGACTATCTGAAAGTATATAGATCTTTGCCCTTCGAGTGCCTATTCATACCACGTTGTTAAGATTCAGATATTTTAGCCAATTACCACCTCGAAATCAACTTAGACAGGATGAAATTCGGTGGACTTGGTGTAGGTAACGGGGGAAGTATTTGACTGAGCTGTTCTAAGATAAAGAGATGAAATAGAACACCCAACTAAGTTAGATTTTTTAAGTTTAGCTCAGTTCACTGGTAGAAAGAAAGCAACTAATGTCAGCAATATCACTAAAAAGATAGATAGATAGATAATCTTTATTTCTCCATTGAAAAAAATATACATATATGCATACAAGAAACAATGCAGAAAAGGTAAAAAAAAAGTACATGTAAATATAATATAATAGGTAATAAGCTTAAAAGGTAATTATGAAAAAACAGAAAGTTAACTAAACAAAAAGTAATTAACTATTTAAAAATTCAGTTGTTGTATAGCAGTTCTTAGCTAGTAAAAATTTTTTTAATTTTGATTTAAAGATATGTATACTTGCAGAGACTTTAATATCTTCGAGTAAATAGTTGTAAAATTTACAGCCTTGGTAAATAGAACCATGAAATGATTATGTTATGAGATTCTCACAAGCAGAAATAGAGGTTATCAGTCCAGGTATATCCTATTTTGACATGCTTTGCCTATCCTAATTGAGTTTCTATATGTACACACATTATTTTTCCTAAAATCCACGAACGCTGCACCTAAAGAGTTGATTGCATTATCAGCTGTGATGACAGGGCAATATATAAAAATTTGAGACTTATCATTACTCTACCAGGGAGAGGGAACCACTACCCCATTTCTACTACATGTATGTGGTTGAAATGTGCATAACAACTCCAGCTGGATTTCCACTTTTCTGATAAATCATTGTCTGTATCTTTCCGTAAATTACCCAAATAATGATGATAATCTAATCTCAAATGCTATATCTGAAATTGATGTTTCACAAGGTTCCGTATTGAGACCTAGGAACCATAAAAAAGTGCAATGTAAATTTTTGATCACCAAATAACTGCAAAAAGGTTGTGTGTACATATATACTTACATAATTTTTATTTGATTGTATAGTTATAATATAACAGTAATTTGATAAGAAAAAATTACAATGAGCTTTTAACTCACGTCTTTTTGAATGTACTGAGTCCAGAATATTGTTTTTCCTCAAAATTTTTTCATTTAGTTGTACCTTAATGTATGTCTCGAGTCCAATGGTCCAATACTAAGATATGAGCTAACCCGAATTTCATCAGCCATGCTGCATATTAAATATATGACTGCTGCGAAAAAGATGCCGAATTTTTTGCAGTCGAACTAACTGATATAAAAACAATAATCATTACTTTATACAGATGCCCTGTTGGGAATTTTGATAATTTCTTAATGTTGTTAGAAAACCCTTTTATCAAATGCCTATTGAAGCATCAACTTGTAATATTATTAGGCAACTTTGATGTTGATTTTAACCGATTTAGCCTGTTTAGTTGAATCGTTTGGTCTTGCTTGATTTTACTAGGATAACTAAAAATACAGCTACGTGTATCGATAACATCATCACAAATTGGGGATGGATTTGTGGCCGGTGTATCGGATCCATGTCTCACTTACTACATAAGTCAATTTATTGTAGTGAAAAGTCATATGGCACTTCTTAAAGCTATATGGAGAAGGAATATTACTAGTCCCAGCATAGGAAAAATTAAATGTTCTTTGTCTCAAATTAATTAGAATATTTTTGGCAATCATAATTATAGTCCAGAAGCTTTGTCAAATTTTTTGGTCAACGCCTATAAAAGCCTCAGTGAAACACATTTCTCGATAAAAAAGATTGTTAATCAATCTAACCCACCAGTAAAGTGGTTTAACGAAACCCTTAGGCGTAAACGGGGTAAACAGGACACTATCCAGTGTCAAAACAATTTGTAATTCTAGTCAGGATTCTGCCGATTGGGCAGTATTTATTATTTTACGTAAAGAGTACAGGCAATGTATCAATGATTCTAAGAGCTTACAATAATTTTATTAACGGTTCAGACAATACACTGTAAAAAATGTATGTAAAATTACATTTATGTATGTAAAAATACTTTGAAAGTTAGTTCAATTTTCTATGAAATTATACATAATTTATTTATTTTTACCAGGAATTTCAGGGCAAAGTTAAACATATTTATGGTTTATTACATAAAGTAAATTGAAACTACACACATTCATGTATCTTCAATTAATGTAATTTTCCATATAATTATGATAATTATGTATGAATTACATAATAAAACTAGTGGAAGCATTATACTCTTCGCTAATTCACTGAGCTTTTTATATAATTGTTACGCATTCTATAGGATACTTTTCCCAGTTTTCTTGTAAATAATGTTGGTTTTTGGACATTCTAAATTTTGTGATACCAACTTTGTTGTGAAAAAAAAATATATGAAAAAAAAAATGAAAAAAAAAGACCTTTGCACTGCCAGACAAAGCTTTAACCATTGGATCATCAAGATCACTACAAAAATTGAATGTCCGTAGTAGATATCATTCGAGTATTATATTTCAACGAATTAGATATATTATTATGAAATATATATATTAGTAAAATGAATGAACGAAAAAAAATTATAGAGAATAAAATTTCGTAAGATTTCTATTTAAGTACAAGGGACAAAAATTAAGAAAATATATTTTTTTAATTCAAATGATTAATAACTTTTTTATTTACTGATTGATTTTTTTCAAAACAACAGGGTTTTTCCTCTAGCTAACGCTAACTTACTTTCCAAATTTCAATACAATCGGACTTTTCTTTCTTAAGTTATCGTGCTTACAAGAAACGTGACGGATGGCCGGACTCTTCGTTTTTGCAAAGAGTATAATGATGTATAAATACATAGTTAATCCGGTGAATTACAACAGTAATTGTACAATTATATGGAATTTTTACAGGAAAACACGAAGCATTTCATACATTTGTGTACCATTACCAAAATAATCGTTGGCAACAAATAGACCATAGATTATTCATGTAATCGCGATTACAACTATAGTAATTTATGTTATAAGTCCGGTAGGTGACTTATAAGATTATTATTATTATTATTATTACAGTACGGGTTGTTTTACGGACAAGACGACGCAGGAGCCGAGTCCGGAATATAAACGAATACTGTAATGAAACCTACCGGACGTGTATCGTATAATATTTTATTTCATACTGTCTTTATAATTCTCTTTAAAATGAATAAAAAGATATAATTGTTAAAATTTAAAAAATATTAGTTCGTAATCTAACAATCGCATCATCTTGAAGATGTTGTAGCCATTGTTTTCCATAGCTAATTATGCTTGTCTTTAGCTTGTCACTGTCAAATAAATAAAACCATAATTTTTGCATTGTTCTGTATTATGGATATTTCAGAGGAGATTTTAAATAAATCTGTGGAAGCAACGGGAAAATTAATCAGAAAAAATCATCAGATATTAGATATCAAAAATAATATGGATTGTTTTGTCAATGGAAACAAATAATATGATAGTGTTGCTAGGTAACACATTACAGTATCAGATACTGTAATGTTCGCAGGTAACACATTACGGTATCAGATACTGTAATGTTCAATTTACCGGCCGCAAATGAGTCCGGGAAATAGTCATTTACTGGACAGTATGAAATAAAAGTATTTTTACATACATAAATGTAATTTATATACATTTTTCACAGTGTAAAATTAGGGGGCAGCTGGATACTAATCAATTTTGAACGTAACAAAGTGAGCTCTGACCATGCTGACTATGTATTAACCTTCCCACAATAAAATTGTGGGAGGTTACTACAATTAGTCCAATATCGAAAATTGAGATAACATCAAATCTTTACGTTTTGAGGTCCCAGGAACCCAAAAAAGTTGTTTTTGAAAAATGTCTGTGTGTATGTATGTGTGTGTGTATATATGTTAGCATGATAGCGGCGAAGCTACTAAACGGATTTGGATGAAACTTTGCATGATGGTTTCTTTAGTGCTCCAGAAGATCTGAAAAGGTTTTGGTTGAGATCGGATTACGTTTAGTGCCGTATTGGCACAACAAGTTGTTTATTTTATGATTACTTACAATTTGTAATTGAACCATTGAAAAGCAATAAAAACTCCGATTTCAACGATATATCACACTTACACTTTTTCGACTTGGTTTCTGTGAAAAAAATTAAAAAACAAAATAACACTCTTCTTGTGTAAGATAAATTTTATAGTCTAACCTAACGTTCGATAGACTAGTGTCAGAGAACGTATATACCACAAAATAATCAGGGCTTACTCTCTGCAAATTTGCAGCCGCAAAGGCTTTTTTTAGAGACTATTGACGAAATCGGGACTGTACTTATCTGACGAGAGTGAAATTCTACATCTCAACGCGACATTCCGAAAGACTAATTATCTACGGTTAATTAGTTATTAACACGCAAAGACTGTCTATCTCTATTTTTGCGGCGGAATGAGATGGAAGATGGACACTCTTCTAACACAAATTTGCGATCGAGAAACATCAAACGAAAAATTGCAATAATAATAATAATAAAAGTGCTTTATTGAATTGACATATACAATTCAACAGGCCATTGACCGAGGTCCTTCAGCCTATATCTATATTGAAATAAAGATTATTATTATTATTATTATTATTATAATATATTCAAAGTATCGACAATTAACATATTAGGAATTAAAATATTAATTAATGTGAGAAAAAAAAAACTTTAATTTATTATTTCCCATAGTGTTCTTGACGGGTGTTTCCATCTTGCTCTGCCATTATGTACTCTTCTTACGCATAAGCTGTCTATTAACTCCTTATTATGTTCGTTCTGGGAGAATCTTGTTGACAGATTAGTCTCTCTTCTATTGGTTGAATATTTGTCAGCTGGTTGGGAGGATTGTGTAGGGGATTATTGGGGTGACGGATTTTGGTTATCAGACGAAGGGCACTTGTTTCTGCTACCTTGAGTTTTTGTATCGATGGGTTTTTACAGTTTTGGAAGATTACGTGGCCATACTCCAACATGGGTCTGCAGATCGTTTTGTATATCCTACTGGCAGTTTTGATGTTGATTCCTCCTTTTTTATACACAAGGCATCTAAAGTGTTTTGCTCGTGAAATAATGTTTCTTTTAGTTTGTACCATATGGCTATTAAAGTTGATTTTATGGTCGATAATTATTCCTAGGTATTTGGTGGGTGTTTTTGGGTAGAGCGTATGATTGTACATATTGAGCGTTGGGGAATTCGGGCCAGGGTTGTGATTGAAAATAATAAAAACGGACTTAGCTGGATTAGGTTTTAGTCTCCATTTGTTAAACCAATTTGTAGTTTGTTGTACCAGGTTTTGAAGGCTTTGTGTTGCTGTTGCTATAGAGGTATGAGAGTCATATCATCGACAAACTGGAGTATATAGGCATTGTGTGAAAAATGTAAAAATTGCAAAAATGTCACTTTTGATTCGTTCGTGCCGAGCTGAATTTTCGAATTTCGACATGCAATTTACGATGTGGATCAACTACAAGTCCTCTTTCCATCGCTACATAGTACGGCCGTCGCGGTATCGTATTTTTTAAAATACGAGTATATTTAGATGTCGTGTTTTCGACCAAAATTTACCCTCGGATGCCGCAACTCCGAAAACGGTTTTTAATCTGTAACTCGGAAACTGTGAGAGATAGCTCAAAAATAAAAACTCCCTAAGGAAAACTATATAATGTCAGGAACGTTTTGCCGCACTCGAAATTTTAATGGGACTTTTTGTTTGGGTCCGGCGGGCCTTTCAAGATGACGGTGTCATGAACTTTTTTCATTAAATCGTTCGTAACTTCTAAACGGCGACTCCTACGGCAAAAAACTTCGACCTAACGAAATTGTAGAGAATTGAAATACCTAAAAGTCTTTTTTTGGATTTTTATGCTGCTCCAAAAATTACCGAGATACGGTCGGCCAAAGTGGAGACTTTTTTGAAATTCTTCTAAAATCTCGAATTTTTCTCTTTAAACCTCCATAACTCTTAAACGGCGGTTCCTAGGCCAAAATACTTCGCCCTAACGAATGTGTAGAGAATTTAATGCTACAAAAAATTATTTTTTATTTTTTGACATAAGACAAAAATAAAGACGTTAGGAACGAAATAAGTGGAAATTTACATTTTCCAAGGAAACGTGTTTTTTTCTCTTCTCATGCGAATATCTAGATAAATATTGATTTTGGCAAAAAAATAGTAGGGATCTGTTAGAAAGACGATAAAATGATGATGAATTTGCTTTGTCAAAAAATGTCTGTAGGATTAATGGTTTCGCTGCTATATACATTTCAACACAAAATTTCGATTTTCAGTATCAAATTATATTTGATACTGATTTTTAAAATCTCCGCCAAGTGAAATTTATAGTTTTTTGTCCTCAAAGCAGTGCAATGTACAGGGTGATATTCTAATAATGACAGAGGTGTTCAGTGATTTCGGCTGATAACTCGGGAACGGTTGAAGATATCGAACTGAACTTTGAAACGTAGGTATAAATATTGTAGACGGACGGATTACGAGTGAATTAATAATACACCTATGTCACATGACGTCACAAAAATGAAAAATTATTACAACAGACGAACTGGTACAGATATCGACTTAACGGTTGGAGTTATTGAATTGAAATTTGAAACATAGGAAATATTGTAAATGGACGGAATAAAAGTGAATTAATAATACACCTACATCTACATGACGTCACAAATAAGATAAATTCTTACAACAGGCGAACTGGTGCAGATATTGACTTAACGATTGGAAACATCCAATTAAAATTTGAAATGTGGGTGGAAATATTGTGGACGGACGGAATAACAAGTGAATTAATAATACACCTACGTCCACGTGACGTCACGAATAAGAAAAATTCTTAGTAACTGGTGCAGATATCGACTTAACTATTGGAAACATCCAATTAAAATTTGAAACGTAGGTGAAAATATTGTAGATGGATGGAATACGAGTGAATTAAAAATACACCTACGTTACATGACATCACAAATAAGAAAAAAAATCTTACAGCAGAAGAACTGGTACAAATATCGACTTAACGGTTGGAGGTAACGAATTGAAATTTGAAACGTAGGTAGAAATATTGTAAATGGACGGAATAAAAGTTAATTAACATACACCTACGTCTACAGGAAGCCACAAAGAAGATAAATTCTTACAACAGGTGAACTGGTACAAATATCGACTTAACAATTGGAAACATCCAATTAAAATTTGAAATGTGGGTGGAAATATTGTAGACGGACGGAATACAAGTGAAATAATACTCCTACATGACATCACAAATAAGAAAAATTCTTATAAAGGGCGAACTGATGTAGATATCGATTTAAAAATTGGAAACATCCAATTAAAGTTTGAAACGTAGGTGGAAATATTGTAGATGGATGGAATACGAGTGAATTAAAAATACACCTACGTTCTGATGACGTCATAAAAACATAAAATTCTTATAACAGGCAAACTGATGATGATATCAAAAAAATATTTCTACAAGACGAGTCACGAAATTTTTTTTTTTTTAATTTCCAAGAAATATCAAATTTTCGGAGAAATATCACTTTTCAGAAAAATGTCAAATTTTCGTAAAAATGTCAAATTTTCGTAAAAATGTTAAATTTTCAGGGAAATGTAACTTTTCAGAAATATGTCAAATTTTCGGAAAAATGTCACTTTTCAGAAAAACGTAAAATTTTCGAAGAAATGTCACCTTTCAGAAAAATGTCAAATGTTTGAAAATTGTCAAATTTTCCAGAGTAATGTCACTTCAGAAAAATGTCAAATTTTCGAAAAAATGTCAAATTTTCGGAGAAATGTCACTTTTCAGAAAAATGTCAAAAATTCAGGAAAATTTTTATAGTATGACAAGAATTGCCATAACTAATGTGTGAATGAAACAGTGAAAGATAGTTTGCTTTCAAGATTTCCAAACCCAAATGCCTTCTTAGTTGGCGGAGCAAAAATACTGTTCTGGCAAGTTTGTGGCTTAGCTGATCAATATGACTAAACCAGTTTAGTTTATCGTTCATTGTGACACATAGGAGTTTCACACTGAAACCCTTTGTCACTGTGTTATTCGTGGAAAAGAAAAGCTTCTGAGTTTTTTCCTAATTCATTTTCATTTTATTAATGATGAAACAGGTTTTGGCTTGATCAGAAATTAAAGAAGTTTGTTGATGTAAAACGTGAAGGTTACTATGGGAAGTTAACAATGTGGTGTCTTCAGCATAAGCATATGGGGCAACATAAAATGAAATATATCATCGACATATATAATAAAGAGTGGCCATAAGACAGAGCCCTGAGGCACTCCATGCTTTACTGGTTTAAGATCCGAATTTACATTATTTATGCTGACACACTGTTTTCTGTTACATAGATAGGAGCGTAGTAGTTCCAATGGACTTCCACGAACCCCATAAAATTTCAACTTTTCTATGAGTAATTCATGTGAGACACAGTCAAATGCCTTGGACAAGTCAAGCAGTGTAATCTCTACATGCCTGCCCTTCTCAAGGCCTTCAACAATGTCCTGCACCACAGTAAACACAGCTTGTGTAGAAGAGCACATGCTACAAAATCCAAATTGAGAACGTCATTAAAATTGGTATGATGGAAATTGGCCGGTAGTTGTCAATGTCATAGACACTACCTTTTTTTAAGAAGTGGTAATACTTTCGTGATCTTAAAAGCTTCTGGGAAAACACCCTCACCAAGGCAGCTGTTAATTAATGAAGTTAAAGGTTGAACAATAATGTCTACTGTTTCTTTTAAAATTCTAGAATTCATTTTATAAACATCTGTGCAGCTGGAATCTTTCAAAGCTTTAATGGTGTTGGAAACTTCCAGTTCTGATACGGGGTACAGAAAAGAAAAGAGTTATTTGGGCAAGTCACTTAAAAAATCCAGCGCAGTCTGATCTGCAGTTGGTAAAGAATTTATTATATTCTCAGCTATCGAAGCAAAAAAGTAGTGAAAAGCTTTTTGTGTAAAAAATCGGCAGCTACTGGAAGCAGCTGGAACCTCCCCACCCGGTGAATCTTTGAAGCCGAAGAGAGCAGTAAACAATATGAATGATCTCATTTAATTATATTTATTAAGTTGAAATATTTTTTTCATATTAAATCAGAAAAAAAAGTCTTGCGTTCGGTGGGATTTGAACCTAAGAACTTCAGTGTTAAATTTATAGTCTGCACAACATTAATGTTTTATTCAATGTTTTAATACAAATATATGCTTCATCGGATCCTATCCCGGGGCCAGCCAGACCACCACGGTGAACACAGCCGAGGCAAGTGTGAGGCTGGACGGGGTAGGTCCGGTTTGGCTCGGAGAAAAATAAAAAAGTAACTTCTGTCTTCTGTAGGCAGGCTTAAAAACTAGGTTAAAATTATAATGTGTCCACATGGACCTAAAATTAATATAAAAATAAACACAGTACTATAAAAATGTTCGTAGGCAAGAGCACTTAATAATTTTGATTATTGATACGGGAAACAACTAAATGAAAAAACCTGTTCGCTGGTAATGGGATGGATGGCAGAGATGGCCATCTTTGGAAAAAACCATATAACTCTTGGTGAACAGCTTCCCTGCCAGATGTAGCCAGGGTAGTGTTCATGGTGGATCGTTTAAGTTTGAGTTGGTATATTTTGTTTTATCTTTTGGCCTCGACCGATTTTTCACTAAATCGGTCGGGGAAGTGATAGCTGTCAAATTTTTGGTTCCAATGTTTCTCTGGGGAATTTGGTTTTTGGAAAATGTTTAGGTTGGTACCAATGTCTTAAATTGTTTTTAGGTTATGTAGTACTATTTTTAGGTTATGTTGCCGGAAGAATTTACGGCGGGATGCCGGATGTAGCGGAAATAGTTTTTAAAATATAATGTCACTGTCACTTTTAAGTTTTATTGGAAAAAACTCACCGAAAGCGTTCCGGTGGGGTTGCTTACACTTGTAGGGCTTGTAAGCAGTTCAGGATGGCCTCTCACACCATCCGTGGGCTTTATAAACGTCGAAAAAACTTGTAATCTCTCAATGCACTTGACACGTCAAAAATACTCAGCATACAGTCTGCATGCTTTAACGCACTAGCAGAGAACTTATACAACAGATGGACCCGTAGTATTTTGTGGGAATTTTCCTTCGAGTCCAATTAATAAAATTTGACATTTTTCTGAAGTGACATTTTTCCGAAAATTTGGCATTTTCCTGAATTTTTGACATTTTTCTGAAAAGTGACATTTCTCCGAAAATTTGACATTTTTCTGAAGTGACATTACTCCGAAAATTTGAAAATTTTCAAACATTTGACATTTTTCTGAAAGGTGATATTTCTTCGAAAATTTGACGTTTTTTCGAAAATTTTACATTTTTCTGAAAAGTTACATTTTTCCGAAAATTTGACGTTTTCCTGAATTTTTGACATTTTTCTGAAAAGTGACATTTCCCCAAAATTTGACATTTTTTCGAAAATTTGACATTTTTCCGAAGTGACATTACTCTGGAAAATTTGACAATTTTCAAACATTGACATTTTTCTGAAAGGTGACATTTCCCTGAAAATGTCACTTCAGAAATATGTCAAATTTTCGGAAAAATGTCACTTTTCAGAAAAACGTAAAATTTTCGAAGAAATGTCACCTTTCCGAAAAATGTCAAATGTTTGAAAATTGTCAAATTTTCCAGAGTAATGTCACTTCAGAAAAATGTCAAAAATTCAGGAAAACGTCAAATTTTCGGAAAAATGTCACTTTTCAGAAAAATGTAAAATTTTCGAAAAAACGTCAAATTTTCGAAGAAATGTCACCTTTCAGAAAAATGTCAAATGTTTGAAAATTTTCAAATTTTCGGAGTAGTCACTTCAGAAAAATGTCAAATTTTCGAAAAAATGTCAAATTTTCGGAGAAATGTCACTTTTCAGAAAAATGTCAAAAATTCAGGAAAATGCCAAATTTTTGGAAAAATGTCGCTTCAGAAAAATGTCAAATTTTATTGGACTCGAAGGAAAATTCCCAAAAAATACTAAATATAAGTTCTCTGCTAGTGTGTTAAAGCATGCAGACTGTATGCTGAGTATTTTTGACGTGTCGAGTGCATCGAGAGATTACAAGTTTTTTCGACGTTTATGAAGCCCACGGATGGTGTGAGAGGCCATCCTGAACCGCTTACAAGCCCTACAAGTGTAAGCAACCCCACCGGAACGCTTTCGGTGAGTTTTTTCCAATAAAACTTTAAAAGTGACAGTGACATTATATTTTAAAAACTATTTCCGCTACATCCGGCATCCCGCCGTAAATTCTTCCGGCAACATGACCTAAAAATAGTACTACATAACCTAAAAACAATTTGAGACATTGGTACCAACCTAAACATTTTTCAAAAACCAAATTCCCCAGAGAAACATTGGAACCAAAAATTTGACAGCTATCACTTCCCCGACCGATTTAGTGAAAAATCGGTTGAGGCCAAAAGATAAAACAAAATATACCAACTCAAACTTAAACGATCCACCATGAACACTACCCTGGCTACATCTGGCAGGGAAGCTGTTCACCAAGAGTTATATGGTTTTTTCCAAAGATGGCCATCTCTGCCATCCATCCCATTACCAACGAACAGGTTTTTTCGTTTAGTTGTTTCCCGTATCAATAATCAAAATTATTAAGTGCTCTTGCCTACGAACGTTTTTATAGTATTGTGTTTATTTTTATATTAATTTTAGGTCCATGTGGACACATTATAATTTTAACCTAGTTTTTAAGCCTGCCTATAGAAGACAGGAGTTACTTTTCTATTTTTCTCCGAGCCAAATCGGACCTACCCTGTCCAGCCTCACACTTGCCTCGGCTGTGTTCACCGTGGTTGTCTGGCTGGCCCCGGGATAGTATCCGATGAAGCATATATTTGTATTAAAACATTGAATAAAACATTAATGTTGTGCAGACTATAAATTTAACACTGAAGTTCTTAGGTTCAAATCCCACCGAACGCAAGACTTTTTTTCTGATTTAATATGAAAAAAATATTTCAACTTAATAAATATAATTAAATGAGATCGTTCATATTGTTTAGTGCTCTCTTCGGCTTCAAAGATTCACCGGGTGGGGAGGTTTCAGCTGCTTCCAGTAGCTGCCGATTTTTTACACAAAAAGCTTTTCACTACTTTTTTGCTTCGATAGCTGAGAATATAATAAATTCTTTACCAACTGCAGATCAGAAAGATTCCAGCTGCACAGATGTTTATAAAATGAATTCTAGAATTTTAAAAGAAACAGTAGACATTATTGTTCAACCTTTAACTTCATTAATTAACAGCTGCCTTGGTGAGGGTGTTTTCCCAGAAGCTTTTAAGATCACGAAAGTATTACCACTTCTTAAAAAAGGTAGTGTCTATGACATTGACAACTACCGGCCAATTTCCATCATACCAATTTTAATGACGTTCTCAATTTGGATTTTGTAGCAAGTGCTCTTCTACACAAGCTGTGTTTACTGTGGTGCAGGACATTGTTGAAGGCCTTGAGCAGGGCAGGCATGTAGAGATTACACTGCTTGACTTGTCCAAGGCATTTGACTGTGTCACATGAATTACTCATAGAAAAGTTGAAATTTTATGGGAGTTCGTGGGAGTCCATTGGAACTACTACACTCCTATCTATGTAACAGAAAACAGTGTGTCAGCATAAATAATGTAAATTTGGATCTTAAACCAGTAAAGCATGGAGTGCCTCAGGGCTCTGTCTTGGGGCCACTCTTTATTATATATGTCGATGATATATTTCATTTTATGTTGCCCCATATGCTTATGCTGAAGACACCACATTGTTAACTTCCCATAGTAACCTTCACGTTTTACATCAACAAACTTCTTTAATTTCTGATCAAGCCAAAACCTGTTTCATCATTAATAAAATGAAAATGAATTAGGAAAAAACTCGGAAGCTTTTCTTTTCCACGAATAACACAGTGACAAAGGGTTTCAGTGTGAAACTCCTGTGTCACAATGAACGATAAACTAAACTGGTTTAGTAATATTGATCAGTTAAGCCACAAACTTGCCAGAACAGTATTTTTGCTCCGCCAACTAAGAAGGCATTTGGGTTTGGAAATCTTGAAAGCAAACTATTTTTCACTGTTTCATTCACACATTAGTTATGGCATCACTTTATGGTAATTCTTGTCATACTATAAAAATTTTTTATCTACAAAAGAAAACCATTAGAATCATTGCCAATGCAGGATATAGAGACCATTGTAGGCCTCTATTTATTTCACCGGGCATTATGCCGGTACCTTCTTTATATATTTATCTTACTGAATATTCACAAAAACTTTAATTCTTTTGGAAGGAATTCAAATTTTCATAATTACCGCACTAGACAAGCTGATTTTCTAATTATGCTAGGCATCCACTGACAAGATCGTCTAAAAATTCGTCGCACCATTTTAAGGGCATATTGAAAAAATTAGTTTTAAACCACAGTTTCTACTCTACTGACGAGTTCGTGGCGTTTTTGACAAATTCCGAAAAAACATTGCTGGTTTAGTGGCATACATTTGACGTGGTACGCAATTTCCTTGCTCCTTCATTTTCTTCCTCTTGTTTAATTATGCAACAATAATGTTGTACGGCCACTTATTTTTATTTTGAATTTTGTCACGTATTTCTCTGTTCTCTTTTATTATTATACTCTTCGCAAAAATGAAGAGTATATTGCATTTGATCGGCACATTTCTAAAATCGTAAATATCGCTCGTAGAGAAAACATTTTCATATCATTGTGTTAGTGAACGAATTCTGAACAACTTTCAAAATGTCCGTCCGTCCGTCACGTTTCTTGTAAGCACGATAACTTGAGTCCGATTGTATTGAAATTTGGAAAGTAAGTTAGTGTTATCTAGAAGAAGAACCTTATTGTTTTTGAAGAAAATCAATCGGTAAATAAGAAAGTTATTAATCATTTAATTTAAAAAAAATATTTTCTTAAATAGAAATCTTGCGAAATGTTGTCACCTATAATACACTTAGAGCATTGATAATACCGAGATAATTTTGTCATAAAGACTGCTGAAAGCGTGTTACTTGGTAATAGCAACACGCTTAGAATAGAATAGAATAGGTTTATTGAATGATAAATATTACAGTAGGTAGTAAACATAATACATAAAGTAAAGTAAATAAAATAGGAATACATATACATAGAAATATTAAAAATATAATTCAATGGGTATAATTTAACCGTATTGTGTTTAGGGATGGTAAGTAGGTTGTTTTGTCTAATAAGTAGGTTGTTTTGTCTAAGATATAGACCATGTACATCAGAGCGTTCAATTAGCAAAGTATGTAAATAAGATGGTGCCTTATTTTTAATGACATTGTATAACATAAGGGAAAATTGCAATTCAAATCTACCGTTCATTTTTAATATACCCAGACTATTATAAAATGGTGTGACATGGTCTCTGTAATGAACATTATTATAGGCAAATCTGAGACAGGTATTTTGAATAATTCGCAGCCTATTTTTAATAGCAGCTGTGCGAAAGTTATAATAAACGGGACTACAATAATATAAATGACTCAAAACCAGGCTATTTACAAGATTCCATTTTGTATCAGATGGAAGGACATATTTAAATTTATAAAAGGCTTTCAATTTAAAGTAACAAATACTGGATTTCTTATTTACGTGTTTTTCAAAGGAAAGCCTATTGTCAATATGAAGTCCAAGATTTTTTGCCTCTTCAGTCATCTTAATTATGGAGTCGCCCAGTTTTAATTCGACAGAAGCTGAAGAACTTGCTTTTGCACAAGCGGAATTAGTACCGATACACAGTGCTGTACTTTTATTAGAGTTAAGAATCAAACCATTTTCACAGGACCACTGGTTAATTAAACTAAGGTTTATATTTAGTTCACTAATGATGGAATCGACAGATGATGTAGAACTGCATATGTAGAGTTGGGTGTCGTCTGCATACATGTGGATAGAGCAGTCTGCTGTTAATATAGTTGGTAGATCTGCGGTGAATATTGAAAACAGTAGCGGTCTTAGTATGCTACCTTGAGGCACCCCATGTGTCATAGGTAATTGATTAGATGTCATGCCATTAATCTTTACTTGCTGTTTTCTACCATTTAAGTAACTATTGAACCAGTTCAGTGCATTAGTGTCACAACCATAGTAGTTTAATTTGGCCAAAAGTAATTCTGTATTAATGACATCAAATGCTTTGCTATAGTCGAGCAATACTAGACAGGTTACTTTAGAGTTATCAATATTTCGGGCATTACTTATTTTTGTTAGAGCTGTAGTGGTGCTGTGTTTTGGTCGAAATCCTGATTGAATCTGAGGTAAGATGGCTGATATTCTCGTGTGTTCAGAAAGTTGTGAATAGATGATCAGTTCTAGCACCTTTGACATAGTTGGAAGTATGCTAATTGGGCGAAGCTCCGACAAGGTCACAGCTTTGGGAACCTTGGGTAAAGGTATGATTAAAGAATTTTTCCATAAATCTGGTATTTTACTGGTCTGCACTGAAGTATTTAAGATATGAGTAAACATATTCAAGCAAAACGGTAAAACGACCTATTATATTTTAACATTTTAAGGTTTATCCCATCTACGCCAGTTGCTTCAGATTTTAGTGTATAAACAATCTTTTCTACCTCCCCGGATGTCACAGTGTGTAGAGTTAAATCATGATCAAGTTGTGGATATTTGTTCCTAAGAAAATGTTGGATTTTATCTTGGGTAACCTTGGGATAGTATATTGAGTGCATAAAAAAATTATTTATATTATCAGCATCGACCAGATCTGGGGATATTTCATTTCTACTTTTAACATGAACATTATTATTTTCAAATGGCTGCCAAAGTTTCTTAGGGTTTTTCCTGTCAACATTAAATCGATGTTTAAAATATGCTATTTTTTTATTTTTTAGGGCTAGTGTTACGTAGTTTTTTAAATCTTTGTAACTACGTAGTTTTTTAAATCTTTGTAATATGCATGGTCCACACTACTTTTTGTTACCAGGTATTTTCTGTATGCCTTATTTTTTAACTTAATCATATATTTGATGGTGTCGGTAATAAATGGAGGTGTACACTTTCTTACTTTTCTGGTATGGATCGGGGCATGAATATCGAAGAGACCAATAATTGCCTCATTCAGGTAATTTACTTTATTTGTTATATCAGGTATATCTATAATTGCATTCCAGTTTATGAGCAGTGCATCTTCAGAAAAGCTGTTAAAATTGAAATGTTTAAAGTTTCTGTAAGTAATTATTTTTGGCAATGATGTACCCATGGCAAGATCTACCTACTTCGCAAAATACCATTCTGTGTTCGGTCATGTTTAACAGGTCTAATGTATCACACTTAATTTTCATGTTACTGCTTGTACAAATTATGTCTATGAAAGTTGACGAACTGTCGGTAGTTCTAGTTGGCTGGTCAACAATTTGTTTTAAGTTAAAAGAGTTTAGCAGAGAATTTAAAATATTGGTGTGAGAATTATGTTTTAGGAAATCAACATTCGTATCCCCCACGAGGATAATATCTTCAGACTCAACGTAAATATTTGATAGAACTGTTTCCAACTCTGAAGACAAGAAATATGTGTAGATGGTGCTCTATATACTACTCCAAATGCAATATTACTCTTATTAACTGTTATGTTTAACCAAAGTTGTTCAAGTTGCCTATTGTCGACATAGTCAGTGGAAATTATTTTGTATTGTAAGTTATTTTTTACATAGAAACATAAGCCGCCTCCTCTAAATGGCCGATCTGCTCTAATAATGGTGTACTGCGGCAGAGATATCGATGTGTGTGGGAATTCGGGTGACAACCATGTTTCTGAGAGTGCAATAATATCAAAGCTTTCATTTATAATAAAATTAGAAAAGTCATCGAAACAGTTATTAATTGATCTAATGTTGACATGACCATGACCAATACGAAGAGGTCTTGATTCAGAATTTTTTGTTTCACTGTTGGTTTTTAATTGCTATTCCCTATGATAATCAATTTTCTGGCTTCGTTTATTTACCAGTCTCAGGTAGCATGGACAGTCCTTAGAAACCGCTTAATGATTTGTATCCAAAACTATGTTTAAATTTTTCTGAGCCTTAATACAGTTTATAAATCGAACCTCCTGGGATTTACATGCTTTATAATTATGGTTACCTGTACATAGTGAGCAGACTGGCGTTGATTGACAATCATTAGCAACATGATTATATCCATAACATTTGAAACACTGCAATAAATTGATGTGATTATAGGCATTACCCCTGGACCATCCTATGTTGACCTTTTCATTAGCTAGAAGACACTTGTGAGTTAGAGGATCAGTTTCTACAATTAGCGTTGAGCTTCTGTATTGCTTATTTTCAATTTTCTTTGCAATTCTAATATGTACATAGTTTCTTTCACTTTATTCTGTTTTGTTTTATAATTTCATTAACTATCTCCGTATCCTTAATATCAATATCCTCATTATGAATATTCATTATTTTTAGTTTCGGTTTTTTCAGTGTAGGTATTTTTACATTATATTTATCTCCAATTTTTTCAGATATTTTTGTCTTCAATAAATTCATTTCAGCCTTATTTTCACAACTAATGACAACTGCAGCCTTAGAGACTTGTTTAAGCTGTGAGATGTTTACTCCAATATCAACTGGGTCTATGCTTGCTTTATTTCACTTCTGGTTAAGTTGCTAGCTTGATCACTAATGGGTTTAACCACTAGTATGGTTTCTGACTTTTGTTTCAAAACGTTTGCATAGTTACGACTGGTGGTGTTATTACTTTCCTCATTTTTAATTCTAGACATATTATCTATCCTTCATTTGCACCACATCTTTTTGAATTCCCTCAACCATGTTTAACAATTTAGGTAGCTTCCTGATAAAATTGTCACAGACGGTACATATGAGTCGTAATGACCTTTTCTGTAAGTGCATGCATTTTTGTTCAGATGTTAAATTGGCACACTTTTTTATGCATTTAATACCTTTATTGTCGGTCCAGTTCATACTGTAAGAACACTGTTCTCAGTAGCTATTAAAAATTATGAGTCCAGCTCTATGCAAATTAATTCTTATCACAATACCAGTTTTTTCCATTGAAAAACTGTAAACACACTAATAACTGTTATTATAACTTTATTTTATTATATTTGTGCATTGAATTAGACCACAATCACTATTAATGATTAGCTGGAGTCTTTTTAAAAATTAATTTTGATGTTTTAGAAGATTATTTGAGTTTAAACTCAGAGCACAATTTTGATGACTTTTCACCACACACAGGTCAGGACTAAAATTCAATGCTTGAAGCATTCTCTACGACAAAATTTTGAGTATTTATCAGTATTGCTCGAGGTGTATTCGGTAAGATAATTTTTTACTCTCCATTCAATTCGTATTATCTGATTGAACGAAATTCTAAAAAAATTTCCCCGTATTCTTTTTACTTTTATTGGTATTTTTGGGTGTATTTTCTAATACAATTTGACTAATTGAATCGTTTACCAAACCTTTGTGACATTTTTATAAATTGATTTTCAATTTGACATTTGTTGAATTTTAATCTGACATATGAATGTGTGCCTTGCCTGATAACACCACATGTATGCATGTTATCGTTGTAATCTTTTACTGATTGGATGAATTTTGACACATGACATGAAATGCAAAATTTTGATTGGTTACTACATTTAGTTTTGTTTATACATTTTACTAATTTTTATATTCCCTAATAATATATCTAATGAGTTTAAATATGATTCTCGAAAGATATATATCACAGATATTCAATTCCCGTAGCATTAGGTGGTGGTCCAGTGGCTAAAGTTTTGCCTTGCAATCCAAAAATCGTGTATTCGAATCCCATGCAGGTTGGATGTTTTTTTTTTTCAATTTTTTTTCATATATTTTTTTTCACAACAAAGTTGGTATCACAAAATTTAGGATGTCCGAAAACTAATATTATTTACAAGAAACTGTGAAGAGTATCCTATAGAATGTGCAACAATTATATAAAAAGCTCAGTAAATTGATGAAGAGTAGAGTACGTTTTTAGCTTGTTTTTGTTTTGTATTGTATAGGGTACAATATATGTTATTATTTTTACTTTTGTTAATGTTTGCCCATTTATGGGTTTATGCCTATTTTTTATTTGACGTGCCATATTTCAACCTTTGAATTTTTCCTGTGATGTTGTCATACTTCTTGGATAAAAGCGTGCCATATCTCAAAGAGCCCAAAGGGCACTTTGCGCGCTTTTTAACAGTCGACAAATGTTTGTGACAGTGAACTGCTGAAAAAATGTCTAATCGTGGAAAAAAACTAGTATGTTTAACTTTGGATGTAAAGTCAACCCCAACTGGTGGTACACAAGAGGAAGTTACGAAAATATTTTAAAATGTACATATTACTCTAGAAGTACTAATAACTTTTTCAAAATTTTTTTTAAATATTTCAATTTTTGTTTTCTTCAATTTTTTTTACATATAATGTCCCGCCCCCTTCAGTTTTTTATTTTTCATGTTGATGAAATTTTAAAAATATAAGAAATTAGAGTTTTAGCAGCCATGTGTTACTTTTCATATAATTTGCAAAAAGTTTACAATAGAAAATTTTATAAATGCAAGTGCCATGTGTGCAAATTTACTATTGATTTAAAAATAACTTGCAATAAACTGAGGACAGCCTGGAGAGGTGAGGCAGCGAGGCGACTGCCTCAAGACGCCAAATTTATATCACAATTTTGTTCTTAATTTCGTAAAATAAAATAGTAAGTGTATCTATAAGTTGATTGAATTCTAAAAATGGTCATAAAATTGGCACTATTGGAAGAAGATACCTACATAGTTAATATAGTTTCAAGAAAGAGCAATAAAAATGGGTGTCTCCCATGTGTTTGGGTGGTAACTACTAAATGTCGATTGCGTAAATCAGATTGACTTCTGTTGAATTTTTGGCTGTATCTAAACATGATGCAAAGAAAAATGTCAATATTTTTTTTTTGCACGGGAGCCATCTAACTTACGTTTCCGGAATCACTGCAGCCTCTTGGGCTTATTGTGATATTCTCCCATTTGTATTATGATAACCAATCCAGTACTCTGGTCCCTTGCGCTAGTTTGTACAACCCCATCGCTGGTTTGGCTTCATATTCTTCTGGACTCAGTCTTGGTTGTCCATATATTGCCTGTTTTCTGTGATCCAAAGCCTCACAGTCGCACAGGATGTGGTAGGATGTCTCCGTTGCCTTATTGCATTGTCTGCATTTTAGGTCCCCGTTGAATAATCCCATTTTGTGAAAGTGTCCTTTCAGGGCGCAGTGCCCTGTTAGAAAGCCAGTGATTATGCGGAGCTGATTCCTGCTTAGTGACAGCAGTTCTTCAGTCTTCTTTCTGGATGGTTCCTTAATAAAGATGTTACCATGTTGTTGTCCGGTTATTTTGTCCCAGTATTCTTTGTGTTGGTTCTTGATCCAGTCCCTCATTTGGCCCCGTACTGTGGTTTTAGGCACTCCCAGGGCCGGTTCTGGGCCAATATATGGAGCTGACGATCCCTTTCTCGCTAACTCGTCAGCTTTTTCGTTGCCACCGATTCCTACGTGTCCCGGCACCCACTGAAGGGTTACCCTGTTGTGGTCCACTAGGGCTCTTAGTTCTTCTTGGCATTCCCATACCAGCTTGGACGTCACTTTAGGGTTTGACAATGCCCCTAAAGCTGCCTGGCTGTCTGTTAGAATATTGATCTGCCTATTTTTATAGGCTCTCCTGTTGTTTTCTATTGCGCAATCTAGTATTGCGTATACTTCTGCCTGAAAGACAGAAGTGTATTTTCCTAGCGATGTGCTGAACTGGGAGTTCCTCATATCGCTATATATGCCGACACCAGTGCCTTCCGCGGTCCTTGATCCGTCTGTATACCAGACCAAGTCCCGGTGTCTGATGCTGTTACCGGTTACTAACCATTCACTTCGATCTTCTATTTTTATTTCGAAGTTTCTGTTAAAGGTATATTTTGGGATCATGTGGTCTGTCCTCATCAGAGATGTTGTCCCTCCCACAAGATTCCTAATTCGATTGTGCCCCAGCGTGGCATATTTGTCACTGGGTTTTCCATTGCAGCCTGAAGTGTCCCATCGCCCCCTACCCCATTACCATCAGGTGGAAGGGGGGAGGTCCAGAAGGACCTCCATGGCTGCTGTTGGTGTGGTTTTCATCGCTCCTGTTACCGCCAGACAGGCAAGTCTTTGTACCTTGCTTAGTTCAGCGGCAGCAGTGCGCTGCAACATCTTTGGCCACCATACCAAAGATGCGTATGTGATCATGGGTCTAACCACCATGATATATGTCCAGTACATCATGCTTGGCCTTAGTCCCCATGTTTTCCCATGGGTGTGCCTGGCCAGCATGAGTGTGGTTTCTGCTCTTTTCCCAGCCCCTCTAATTTCCTTCTTCTGGTGAATAATAATAATAATAATAATAATTTATTAATTCTGTGGATTGTGGTTACACAATATAGAATAGGTCAGTCAATCAATACAAAAATAAAATAAAATAGGATAAAAATACAATACAAAAAATAAAGTAAAATTGTAAAAGAATACAATACAAATATTAAAGACAATATATAAACAGTACATGAAAAAATTTTAAAAAACTACGATATGGTAGGTGGTCATAATCTATCCCCTAAATACTCATTAAAGGAGTAATAACATTTATCTTGTAGGAATTTTTTTACCCCTATTTTAAATTGTAATTCATTAAGAGGTTTATATTGGTCAGGCAATTTATTGAAGGCCTTAATTGCAAGGTATTTAGGACATCGTTCATATAGAGAGGTTCTGTGGTAAGGTATATGTAATGTGCTATTATTACGTGTATTATAAGGATTATTTTGATTTAGTAGAGGAAAATTTTGTTTATTAGCATATAGCAGTAAATTTAAGATAAAGATAGATGGCAGTGTTAAAATTCCCAATTTTCTAAAATGAACACGACAACTCGTTCGTGCACTTACTCCAACCATATATCGGATTGCTTTCTTTTGCAGTATGAATACCCTTGAACTATCACTGGAGTACCCCCAAGCAGTTATTCCATATGAGACGATTGAGTGGAAATGTGCATAGTAGTACATTTTTAACACTTCTGAATTGACCGTAAGCCATAGTTGTTTTATACAATAGCAGATTGGTGCAATTTTTTTGCATAATGTATCGATGTGGACTTTCCAACTGCAATCTTCAGATATATGTATACCTAAGAATTTTGTACTAGTAACCTGTTTTAATAATCCATTATTAGATTTTATTAACAAACTTTTGTCAGCATTGTTATGATGGCTGAAGTGAATAAAGAGTGACTTATCATTATTCAATACCAATTGATTATCTACTAATCGATTATGAACTTCTGTTAATTGTTTGTTTGTGTTAGCGATTGTGATAGTTAGGTCTTTGTTATTACTAAGTATTGACATATCATCAGCAAACATTACGAGATTTGAAAATTTTAGATCATTTACATAGATAATGAATAGTAACGGACCCAACACTGAGCCTTGTGGAACACCCACATCGGTTTGCAGATGGGAGGATCTTATGTTATCTACATCAACAAATTGTGTCCTTCCTTTTAGGTAGCTTTCAAACCAGTTTAAAATTAGGCCTCTTATACCGTATCTTTCCATTTTAAGAATTAGAGTTTCATGGCATACAAGATCGAAGGCTTTGCTTAAATCTAAGAAAACACCTACAGGTTTTTCACAGGCATCTAAATGTGAATGTAGTAGATTTAAGAACTGATTTATGCCATCTATAGTAGATAACCCTTTGCGGAAGCCAAACTGATTAGAGTTAAATAGTTTATATTTATTAAAGAAAGAAACTATTTTATTTGAAATAACCTTTTCAAATATTTTTGAAAATGTGCTAACAAGGGCAATGGGCCTATAGTTGTTAATGTCATATCTATCACCTGATTTGAAGAGAGGTTTTATTTTTGATGATTTTAAGGCTTTGGGAAAAGTTCCTTCCATTATAGAGCTATTGATCAGGTAAGTGAGAGGCTTTATAAAGTAAGGCACACATTTCTTTAGTAAATTTGAGCTGATATTGTCTGGCCCAGAGGAATTTGAATTTTTTAGGCTGTTAATAATTTCAGTTACTTCAAGTTCAGTTACAGGTACAAAAGCAAAACTATATGGGTTTATGTTCACATTGTGCACTGGATTAGATTTATCTGCTATCATATCACTTATTAGCAGTTTAGGGACATTAACAAAGTGTTCATTAAACTTATTACTTAATTCAGCTGGATCTGTACTTAAAACATTATCGATATTTAATTTTAAATTATTGTCATTATAATTATCTTTTTTATTAATAATGTTCCATGCCGTTTTAGATTTATTTGTAGAATTTGCCATACATATATTATTATGCATCTTTTTGGCGGTATGTATACATTTTCTATAAATACTTTTATATTTTCTGTAAAATGTGATAATGTTTTTGTTTCCAGATAGTGTTAAAGAGTATAATTCCTTTAGCTTTTGGGAGGAGACCCTTAAGCCCCTAGTCAGCCAACTTTTATCCTGAACTTTATGCTGTGTTATAACTTTTTCGGGAAAAGCTAAATCAAAATAATATTGAAATGTTCTAAGAAAACTATTAAATTTCTCATCTATCATTGCGTTGTCATTATATGTCTCAACCCAATGTTCCTTCTCTAATAACGAGCAAAAATACCTGATTTGATCTACATTATTTACTCCTCTAATGATTTTTCTTGTATTTTTCATTTTATTTTTATTTTCAATTGGTATAGACAGTAATTGAGCGTTGTGATCAGATATGGCATTTTTTATGACTATGCCCTCGTAGCTATTGCAATGTAGGTTGACACAGATATTGTCAATGCAATTTTTAAGCCTAGTAGGCTCTCTAATAGTAGGTGTAAAACAGTACGTATTTAAAATATCCATCAGATCAGACAAAGTTTTCCCCTCCACTGAAAAATTTATATTAAAATCACCACACAGAATGATTTTTCGGTTTTTATATTGACTAGTTATTTTATCTAATGCGATGGAGAGTTTCTGAAGAAAGACATCTAAAGTTTTTATTGATGAGCTTCTATAGACAGCTAGTATTATAACAAAATTGATATCATCCAAAAAATATTTTATTGCTGTACATTCAAAATGCTTTTCTACTGAGATTTTATTGAAGAAATCTAGCTTTTCATATTTTGAATTATATTTGACATATATATGAGACGATTGAGTGGAAATGTGAATAGTAGTACATTTTTAACACTTCTGAATTGACCGTAAGCCATAGTTGTTTTATACAATAGCAGATTGGTGCAATTTTTTTGCATAATGTATCGATGTGGACTTTCCAACTGCAATCTTCAGATATATGTATGCCTAAGAATTTTGTACTAGTAACCTGTTTTAATGATCCATTATTAGATTTTATTAACAAACTTTTGTCAGCATTGTTATGATGGCTGAAGTGAATAAAGAGTGACTTATCATTATTCAATACCAATTGATTATCTACTAATCGATTATGAACTTCTGTTAATTGTTTGTTTGTGTTAGCGATTGTGATAGTTAGGTCTTTGTTATTACTAAGTATTGACATATCATCAGCAAACATTACGAGATTTGAAAATTTTAGATCATTTACATAGATAATGAATAGTAACGGACCCAACACTGAGCCTTGTGGAACACCCACATCGGTTTGCAGATGGGAGGATCTTATGTTATCTACATCAACAAATTGTGTCCTTCCTTTTAGGTAGCTTTCAAACCAGTTTAAAATTAGGCCTCTTATACCGTATCTTTCCATTTTAAGAATTAGAGTTTCATGGCATACAAGATCGAAGGCTTTGCTTAAATCTAAGAAAACACCTACAGGTTTTTCACAGGCATCTAAATGTGAATGTAGTAGATTTAAGAACTGATTTATGCCATCTATAGTAGATAACCCTTTGCGGAAGCCAAACTGATTAGAGTTAAATAGTTTATATTTATTAAAGAAAGAAACTATTTTATTTGAAATAACCTTTTCAAATATTTTTGAAAATGTGCTAACAAGGGCAATGGGCCTATAGTTGTTAATGTCATATCTATCACCTGATTTGAAGAGAGGTTTTATTTTTGATGATTTTAAGGCTTTGGGAAAAGTTCCTTCCATTATAGAGCTATTGATCAGGTAAGTGAGAGGCTTTATAAAGTAAGGCACACATTTCTTTAGTAAATTTGAGCTGATATTGTCTGGCCCAGAGGAATTTGAATTTTTTAGGCTGTTAATAATTTCAGTTACTTCAAGTTCAGTTACAGGTACAAAAGCAAAACTATATGGGTTTATGTTCACATTGTGCACTGGATTAGATTTATCTGCTATCATATCACTTATTAGCAGTTTAGGGACATTAACAAAGTGTTCATTAAACTTATTACTTAATTCAGCTGGATCTGTACTTAAAACATTATCGATATTTAATTTTAAATTATTGTCATTATAATTATCTTTTTTATTAATAATGTTCCATGCCGTTTTAGATTTATTTGTAGAATTTGCCATACATATATTATTATGCATCTTTTTGGCGGTATGTATACATTTTCTATAAATACTTTTATATTTTCTGTAAAATGTGATAATGTTTTTGTTTCCAGATAGTGTTAAAGAGTATAATTCCTTTAGCTTTTGGGAGGAGACCCTTAAGCCCCTAGTCAGCCAACTTTTATCCTGAACTTTATGCTGTGTTATAACTTTTTCGGGAAAAGCTAAATCAAAATAATATTGAAATGTTCTAAGAAAACTATTAAATTTCTCATCTATCATTGCGTTGTCATTATATGTCTCAACCCAATGTTCCTTCTCTAATAACGAGCAAAAATACCTGATTTGATCTACATTATTTACTCCTCTAATGATTTTTCTTGTATTTTTCATTTTATTTTTATTTTCAATTGGTATAGACAGTAATTGAGCGTTGTGATCAGATATGGCATTTTTTATGACTATGCCCTCGTAGCTATTGCAATGTAGGTTGACACAGATATTGTCAATGCAATTTTTAAGCCTAGTAGGCTCTCTAATAGTAGGTGTAAAACAGTACGTATTTAAAATATCCATCAGATCAGACAAAGTTTTCCCCTCCACTGAAAAATTTATATTAAAATCACCACACAGAATGATTTTTCGGTTTTTATATTGACTAGTTATTTTATCTAATGCGATGGAGAGTTTCTGAAGAAAGACATCTAAAGTTTTTATTGATGAGCTTCTATAGACAGCTAGTATTATAACAAAATTGATATCATCCAAAAAATATTTTATTGCTGTACATTCAAAATGCTTTTCTACTGAGATTTTATTGAAGAAATCTAGCTTTTCATATTTTGAATTATATTTGACATATATACCAATACCACCATTTTTATGCTCTGACCTGCAATAAATATTAGCAACCTCATAATCTTGGATTTTTAGAAATTGCACTTGTTCAGGTTTAACCCAGTGCTCCGAGGCACAAAAAATATCACAGTTAATATCATTTAAGAATAATTCAAGTTCTAACAATTTATTACTGAGACACTGCACATTTTGATGTATTATATGGAGTTTATGTTGATTTCTTGGGATAGTTTCTTTCATATGCATATCTTCATCTACTACGAGGACATCAAATGGAGTTGCCTCAGCACTTCTAGTTCCTAGTTCCATAAAAGATTCTTTGACTGTTTCTGTATCTTTCAGTTGGGATATTTTGGTGGTAGTTATTACTTCCATAGTCTCTTGGTTGCCTACTATGGTTGTTCCGAAAAAGCTGTTTTCCTCGTGGCAAGTATTCAGAAATTTCAATTCCATTTGGCCACACGTCAGGCGTCAAAAAAATGTCCTTTGTGTCACGGTCTACTGCTACTTTAAAGGTGTTAAATGTTCCTTGACTATTTCTGACTTGATTGCATATAAAGTTTTGTTCTGGGAATTTTATTTTTAAGTACTCCTGCAGATTTTCTAGACTGTATGTTATTTTGTATTTCGACAAGAAAAGCCATACCTTATCTTTTGCTGCTACATCCAAATTGCTAGTGTCTGATCCTACTATTTTTTGTGTCGGTTTATTACCTATTTTTATGGCTGCGCCTTGGTAATCATTGTTAGTGCCTACTTCTTTTTTGTTAGACTCTATATTTATTTTTTCTATACCTTTTTCTATAGTTATAAATCCATTCTCCTTCTCAGCTGTTTCCTTCTTTTTTTTATTGGAGCTCATTACCCTTTTATTTATCGGTTCTATATCATTGTTGAGTGTCTGGATATCGTTAATTTTAGCTTTAGTGTGTACTTCTAATAAAGCTGAGGCTAGGTTTTGTTGCGATATAATATGCTTTGTTGTATTTCTTACTCCTGATCCATTTTTGACAGTGCTTACATTTTGTTTTGAAGTTGAAGGAGTGTTGTTAACTTCTAACTGATTTTCCATCATATTGGCATTAGATGAATTTGCCGTATTCACCCTGCGGGCATGTGTGACTTTGTTTGGGACATTAACGCTGTTGGAAATATTGTCGTTAATCCTAGGTATCTCTAATTTTGAGGTAGATGTATGTATTTTCTTTATGTCAGCAATTGTGTTTAGTAGACTTATTTGATTCTTAAAACTTGCTACAGTCTTCTAATTTATTGATTATAATATCTTTTTGATTAATAAGTTGTTTTAAATATGATGTTTCTATTTCTAGTATTTTATAGTTATCTTTTATTATTTTGGAAGGTGCAACTAAAGTATATCTTTATTAGCTCTGCTAAATAAATAATACAAAATAGTTAAAGATGGTACAAAATAGTACAAAAAGTAAAAATAAATAAGAACAGTACAAGAAATGTATATGATAAAATAATAACACACAGTGTAACAAAAAGTCATTCAACACATATAATACACAAGTCAGATGTAAAAATACAATTCTGTTATATTGGCCACTTTTCCTTTACGTACTCCGTACATTTACTTTTGAAAATAACAATATTGCAGGAATTTTTTATTTCTTGGGGCAAATCATTATAATATCGTAAACCTTTATTAAACAGGTGATTTTGTCCATAGTTTGTATTCACTCTTTCTACATAGAAGTTTTGATTGTTACGTGTGTTATGATCATGAATATCATTAACAAACGAACAATAATTGAGTAGATACGTAGGTAACATATTGTTTAGTAGCTTAAACAAAAATATAAATACATTTAACATAATAATTTGGACTTGATCTAACATGAAACATATACTTGTGTATGAATTACAATTTAATATGGATCTTAGAGCTTTATTTTGTATTTTCTGCAGGTTGTAAAATTCACTATTGTTAAACATAAATAATATAGTAGGGCAATAAACAAAATGAGGGGCTATAATTGTCTTATATACCAATAATTTTGACCATTCACTTAAGAAATAACTTATTCTACATAGGAAATAAACTTTCTTGGAAACTTTTTTTGTTACATAATTGGCATGACTAGAAAAAGTTAAATGCTGATCTATAATAATTCCAAGATACTTAAACTCTGTAACTATCTCAATTTTTTGTTTATTTATTTCTACATTTCTATTACAGGTATTTATTGGGGAATACTGATTACTCAAGAGCATAACCTTTGATTTTTCTGTATTGAGGGTTAAATTATTTTTTGTAAGCCATCTATACGTATGCCCTAAAGCTTCATTAAGAGTTTCAATTATAACATCAATATCCTCACCAGTTACATAAATCAAGGTATCATCTGCGAACATTTGTATTTCTACATTTGCAATGCGATTTTTTATATATGTTACAATATCGTTCAAATACAATATGAACAATATTGGTCCAAGCACAGATCCCTGGGGTACGCCATGTAAAACTTCTAGAGGTTCACTTACACTATCTTTATATTTACACACTTGCATTCGATTGCTCAAATACGAGTTGAACCACTTCAGAACTGTACCCCCGATACCCATTTTCTCCAACTTTTCCAATAACAGCTGTCTATTTATTGTTTCAAAAGCTCTTTTAAAGTCTAAGAATATTGCACCGACATAACGCTTTTTGTTTAGAGCACCTTTCCACTGAACTAATACAGACTGTATTGCAGTTTCGCAAGAATTATTTTTTCTAAAACCAGCTTGATAATTTGTTAGTAGATTGTTATCCTCAATAAAATTACACAAATCGTCTTTTACCAATAATTCTAACACTTTTTCATATGACGGCAACATATTAACTGGTCGGAACTCATTGCAATTTGAAGTGTTCGGTTTCTTTTCGATAGGAACCACTGTTGATATTTTCCAATCTTTTGGCACCTCTCCTGTCTCTAAAGATCCACTTATGGCATCTAACAATCGATTTCCTATAATTTCAAATGCATATTTTAGTATTTTTGTCGTGATACCATTTGTACTGCTAGTTTTATTAGGTAGATTTTCTATACATTTCCGTAAAGAGCACATTGTTACTGTTGTAAATCTTTCAAAATAGTTCGAACTTATGGTGATATCTTCTAATATATTTTCATTGTCATAGTCTTTATTCAAACCCTCTATAATTTCTGTAATACTGTTTACAAAAAAAATATTAAATTCCATAGAAATAAGTTCCTCTTTGTCTACGATGTTATCTCCAAAGGCAATTTCATTTTTTCCATTTACTTTGCTACCATTTAATAATACTTTTAATGTTTTCCACATTTCTTTAGAATCATCTTTTGCTTCATCGATCTTCGTCATATAATAGTTTGATTTTTCTTGCCTGATTGTCGTTACTACTTCGTTTCTTTTTTTCTTATAGTTTTCCCAGTCATTTTCTGCTTTTGTTATTGTCGCTCTTTTGAATAAGTTATCTCTTTCTTGAATTTGCATTTTAATTTCATCATTCCACCAGCCCTTGTTAATTATATTGCAATTTTTTATTACCTTGCATGGTGCATGCTTGTTTAAAGTTTGGAGTATTTGATTGACAAAATTATTTGACATTAAATTTATATTTGATTCATGTTTCCATTCATATTTAATTAAATCCAACTGAAAATTTAATTCGTTAAAATTTTTATAGTCACGTATAACTTTGTAATCATTGGTGAGATTTTTTGTTGTATCTAAATTTATTGAAATAATACAGTGATCAGTAATTCTTGGGGTTAGGTGAACTTTAAATGTTATGTCTGTTATATTGGTAATAAGTAGATCTATAATTGTCGAAGTGTTATTTGTTATTCTAGTGAACTGATTCATAACTTGATATAATCCAAGTCTATTTACACTTTTTGTCAATTTATCCTTATAAAAACTGTGCAACATTAATATTAAAATCGCCAACAACTATAATTGTGCTATTTCCAAAATTTAAATTTTCCATTGTGTTCTCAAATTTGTTTATAAACTCCACGTGACTTGAATTTGGGGAATGGTATACAGTTATTATTATATATGGTTTACTATTTATTATAATTTTTATACCCAAAAACCAACAGTTAGAATCACTCATTTCCTCTAGAATATTTGTATATTTATAATTATCCTTGATATAACATATTACTCCTCCTGTATGCCTACTATTCGATAAACAGATTTCATGTTTATATCCCTTAATTTGTATCTCACTGTTATAAATATCTTCTGTAACGTGCGTCTCTGAAAGACATACCACCGTAGGTTTATAAGTTACAATCAGCTTCTCAAGTTCATTTTTGTGTGTTGTTAAGCCTTGTATATTTAAGTATATAATATCATTGTATATCTGTAGTTGCTATGTATCAAAGTTTTTTATTTTTCTCCTCATTGATTCTATAATTCTCTCATAGCAAGGACATTTATTAATATTGTTACACCCTGTATTCATAGGAGTTGAGGTAATGTGAATTTCTGTATTTATAGCTTTTATAGATGTATTATCACTTGTTTGTGTGGAATTAGTTTTTGTATCTATCTTACTATTTAGATTAGTTTTTACTTGCTTTTTTAATTCCACAACTAATTTTTTTAGTTCACTAATTTCCACTTGTTGATTGTTTATTATTTCAGAGAGTTTCTCTTCGTTTTTTATGGCTTCTTCAGTGAAAGATTGGTTATTGCATTTCAGTTTTTTTATATAATTTTCTTTGAATTCATTTTCTTTGGTCAAATCCTCGATTAGAGTTTCACAAGCTGATAGATCATCACTTTTCTCGTTATACACTTGTTTGCAGCAGATTAAATGATTATCATTCAAAAATCTAAAATCTTTGTTTGACCGAAGTGCACAACTCTTATGAAAGATACTATGACACTCTACACAGATAAAATGGTTAATTTCTTTGTTTTTACAACATTTAAAATAACTTTTGTGTATACTCTGAAAACTTGACTGATCATTTGCAGCCATATTGAAAAACACGCCATTATGGTTGGCTTTGAGGGACTAATATTTAGTCCCTCCTCATCTGTCCATTTCGTTACAACATTTAGGGCCTGTTGCATACGTTCCCTTATTGTGTTGTTAAATTTGCCTTATGCTAGAATGACTAAGTCATCTGCATAGCCTAGTGTTTTATGTCCATCTCTGTCCAGTAACGTTAGCAGCTCATCCATGACCAGGTTCCACAGAAGAGGCGATAGAACACCTCCCTGCGGACAACCCCTGCCAATCCGAGCTACCAATGTTTCCCCCATTATGGATGTGTATATCAGCCTTCCTCTAAGCATGTAGTCTATCCTCTAAGCATGTAGTCTATCCACCTTTTCTCCTCGTTGCTTTCCTGATAGATTGTAGGGATGTGTTGTCAAACGCTCCCTTAATGTCCAAGAAGGCACATAATAGTACCTCTTGGTTTTCGAGAGCATATTCAGCTTTATTTACTAGCTGTTGTAATGCTGTTTCTGTTGACATACCGGCTCTATAGGCGTATTGGTCTTGATGTAAGGGTTGGTTTACCAGTACATCGTCCCGAATATGCCTATCCAGTAGTTTTTCTAAAGTCTTTAGTGCAAAAGATATAAGGCTTATCAGTCTTAGGGACTTCGCCCTTTCCTGTTCCTTCCCAGGTTTCAGTACGAATATCACTCTAATTAGTCTCCAGGCCTTTGGTATGTATCCAAGAGCTAAGCTGCTCCTGAATATCACACATAGCCTGTGTAATAGGAGATCTGGTCTCTTTTGCAGCATTACCGGATAAATGTCGTCTGGTCCCGGCGATTTAAATGGTTCGAATGAGTTTATTGCCCATTTTACTTTGTCCACATTTATTATGGTTCTTTTCATGCAAATATGTTGTACGGAATTTTAAACTGGGGGCACTCAGCCCACGCTTCCAACATTTTTGGCTTACAACGTAGATGCATTTGCATAATATCTCATCTTAGATACAGAGATGATTGTAAAGACCAATTCATTAATCTCAAGATATTAACTATGCCTTGTGTTTATATTCTCGCGTGTTTACTTTATCTTAAACAAAATGAACATGTAACGCACAGCCAAATCCATAAATATACAACAAGGAATGGTGATAAAATTAATGTCAATTTTCTTCGACTTTTAGATCTAGAAACGGAGCAGGTTATTATTCTGCCAAATTTTACAATACTCTTCCTCATTCAGTGAAAAACTTAAACTTTTTGCAATTTAAAAATAAAATTAAAGGTTACTTAAAAACCAAGGCCTTCTACAGTTTTGAAGAGTTTTTTCAGAACGATTTTTCAGATTTAATTTAACAACGACCTAGGCACTGTACACTTATTAACACATAATTGCCCTTGCTTAATTTGTTAATTAGTTCAGATAATTTTATAATACTTTTAACTTTGTTTGTCATTGTCTTATGTATCAATGTGTGGTTTACCTATTTTTAATATCTTTATATGTCTGCTATATTGTCTTATGGTTTGACGTGTGTAAGCATTGTATATATGTATTTTGACACCAATAAATTATTATTATTATTATTATTATCACCGACTTTGCTACCTGCCAATCCTCTCTGGATGCCCATGTAGGGTGATCCAGATCTGTGTTTTGGCAGTCTCCCGGTGATAAATTGGTGGTTTCGGATCCAGGGAAGTGCACCTTTAGGAGTTCCCTTATGGTTTTCTCCCCTGTATTCGTGTATTCTCCGTTATCCATTTTCAGAGAATATATTGAGCTTTGGGGATCCTTTGAAAAAAATCTTGTGGAGTCTGGCACATTCTGGAGTTCCTTCTATGTCCTCACAGTACCTCCTCCACGATTCTCTCTTGGATTTCCTCAGAGCTTTGTTGTATTCAGTGAGGGCCTGTGTGTAGTCGTCCCACACCACACCTCCGTTTGCTTAGCCATGAACTTTTTCCTGACTTGCCTCCTCATCCGAGCAAGGTCCTCGTTCCACCAGGGCACGTTCCTGTTGGAGCCCTTGCTCACTGTGGGGCAGTTTTCATGATATGCTGAGATGATGGCGTCCTGCACTTGCCCCACCGTCATCTCTAGATCTGTACTCCTCCTTATCGTAGCCCTCGTCTTTCTCAGACTGACTTCTAGGTCTGCCTTATAGGCTTCCCAGTCAGTTCTCCGAGGATTGCGATAAGTTTCATGATTTGGTGGATTTACTCCTATTGTGAAGTTTATGTGTCTGTGATCCGAGCAACTTACCTCATCAGACACATGCCAATTTTGAACATGGCTACTGACGAAGTTGGTAGCCAATGTAATATCAATCACCTCTTTTCGCCTTGAATTTACGAAAGTCGGTTTGTTGCCTATATTTAGTACATTTAAATTATTAGTCATAATAAACTGTGATAAAGACTCACCTCGTTCGTTGGTGTCCATACTGCCCCAAGTCGTGTGGTGTGAATTAGCATCGCAGCCGATGATGAGTTGTGGTCCTCTTCCCTCGCAGCTCCTAACCAGCTCCTCGACCTCCCTTGTTGGTGGTGGACCGGGTCCGTCGTATGGAAGATATGCCGATCCGAGAATTAACTCGCTCGGCATATCCTTGCTCCCTGTTTGAATTTTGACCGCTATTAAATCCCTGGAACAAAAATTAATTAACGGCAGTATCTTTAAATCTCTCTTGACTAGTATACAAGTTCTGGGGATGTTGGAGGATCCACTGAGATGAGTTCTCCCTCGACACCTCCTAACCCCCTGATTTTGCCCCCGTTTACCCAGGGTTCCTGAATGAGGGCCACTTTAAAGTTCCTCATTTGCGCAGCAAGGACTGCCGTGACTCACTTGCTGTGCTGCAGATTAGCTTGAAGGATCCTTATTTCCGGTGTTCTGCCTTTCCAAGCGTGTTCTGACTTGCTCCTCCGGTTCTTCTGGTCCAGGGATAAAGACCAGAACTCTTGGCCTCTTTGGAAGGTCCTTTGACTCGACAGCTGTCAAGTCTGCGCCCTCCCATAGTCCGCCAAGGGTACTTACTGTATCCCTAAGCCAGCTTTTTGTCCTTGAGTTATAGCAGGTCATCCATAGGACTCCTCCTCTCAAGGTTGTTCTGGTGAATTGCAATGGATTGTCACTCCCTGTAGGAGTGGCATCCAGTGCCTCCACCAGTTGGTTCTGAATAAGGTCTGCTTTCCCTTGGTCCAGAGTCACTTCCGGATGGCGTCTGTCAATCACTGCCATAAGGAGTTCTGACGCAATCTCGCTATAAGTCCCAGTCTGCTTGCTGGAGTTTCTGGGTCTTTTAGAAGATTGCGGTGGTGTTTTAGAGTGTACCCGAGGTCTCTTTTTGCCCTCCTGGTTCTCTGCTTTTTTCCCACCTTTCGGTGGTATTGTCTTGCTGTGGTCCGTTGTGGGCGGTCTTTTGTCCGTCCACGTGCCCTCAGCAATTTTTTGTGCTTTCTTTTTTGGGCACCGGAAAGTCTCTTCCTCTGCAGTCCGATATCAGTAACGCCTGCAGAGATTGTGTCAGTGGTCCCTTGAGTGCCCACTGACCCTTCACTGTCGTGGTCCGTTTGCACCTCCACGACAGTGTCTTGTTCTGGAGTCCCTTCCGAAGAGGTCTCAGATGCCCTCTTCTCCCTCCGTTGTTCTTCTTTTATATTTTTTTCGTTTGGCTCCTTCATATTCCCGAGTATGGCGGAAAGATTGGTCCACACCTGCAGTTCCCCCTGTACAGGTGTGAGACTAATTACTCTGGGATGTCACCCGGTATCCCTGAGGCTTCATTCTTGACACCGTTTTTACCCTCGGTGCCATTCATCCATCGGCACGGGTCGCGTGACACCTTGGATTGGGGTTTTTGCCAGAGCTCCTTAAGCCAGCACTGCGATTCGCCTCTGGTGGGAGTCTAAATACCTCCTTTCCATAAGGCGGCCGCAGTCTGTTTCCACCCAACACCAGGCGGAGTTGGACTTCTGAAAATCTATCAATATTACTAAAATATTAAATCTCTCTTAAAACTTTAATTATCTTGCCGAAACATCTCAAGAGAAACGAGATATTTAACTTTTTCTTAAATTGACAATTTTTAATTTTGGTACGTAAATTAAAAAAAAAGTACTTTATAGAAAAGCTTACAATTTAGGGGCAGCTATGGGATTTCAGTTCTTTATTAAAGATAATTTCCATATTAAATTGTCTAAAATCAACCATTCTGAACACCTACTGCCATTTAGTTTTATGTTTTATTTTGAAATTAAGGTTTTAGTATGTAGTTTATTAAGATTACAGTGTATTTCATAACACTAAGGGTTAAGTTTTTTAGACAAATAAAAATAGAATTCTAAATTGATTTATTTTTTTTAACATTTATTGACCTATATATTTATATTTATCGTATAGTTTTAAAATTACTATGTAAAAGTATGTCACATTCAATGATAATCTGTGTTTTTTATATAATCAAATTAAACGTAAATTACACCACACCCTTAGGATTGGTTAGGAATTTTTCAAAATGACTATTACCCTAGCCAAATAGGAACAAATTTTGACGTTAAACGGAAAAAACTATTCAAGTTTTGAAAGTTGTCAAAGACGTTTATTAAGGCCTACTATTGAGCATTCGAAAAGTCCCCAACTCTGTCTCTTGCGCTCAAGCCGCCGCGCGCCGCGTCCTCTTGAAAAAATGGTGCTCCAATTCAATTGTTTGCTTACCTCGTTAACTATTAGCGGTATCGAAATTATGCTTCATATAAAAAATAAATTTTATTTAATAATAATAGTAATAATAAATCGCCTTTATTGATATTTAAATCCTGGCGGAGTTTAGCATAGCTATTCCACCACTCAACCATGTTGTATACATTTTTTTGCATCTAGTATTATACTCTTTGCAAGTACGAAAACGTAGATTATATTCCATTTTGTAGGCACATTTCTAAAACCAAATATCTCTCATAGAGAAAAAAAAATCATATAATTGTGTAAGTCATAAAATTCTGAATGGTTTTCAAAAAGTTCGTCTGTCTGTCTGTCTGTCTGCCTGTTTCTTCGTCTGATACGTTTCTTGTAAGTACAATAACCTAAGAAAAGTCCGATTTTATTGAAATTTGGACAATAAGTCAGTGTTACCTAGAGAAAGAACCCTACTGATTTTGAAAGTAATCGATCAGTAAATATAGAGGTTATGAAACATTTTATAAAAAAAAATACAGGTGAAGTGTTATAATTTTTCATAAAATTGTAGGTTCAATTGCCATACTTGCAATTTTTATCATCTCCTGATGAATCCATCTTGATTGTTGAAACCTTGGTTAGTATACTATGCTGTATCTTTGTGTTTATAGAATTTTGTCACAGGCGTTGTAACACTCTTCACGTGAATTTTCTTCATAAAATGTTTTATATTTACCGATCGATTTTTTCAAAATCAATAACTAACATACTTTTCAAATTTCAACAAAGCTGTACTTTTTTCTCAAATTATCGTGCTCACAAAAACGTGACAAACAGAAAGACAGACGAACAAATGGACAGACTGACATACGACTGTCATTTTAAAGTTATTCAGCATTCTATGACTAACACAATGATTGTGTTTTTTCTATGAGTGATATTTACGGTTTTAGAAATGTGTTGATCAAATGAATATACTATTCTTCGAAGAGTATAGCAATAGTTGCGAAGAAAATGTATATTGTATATGTCATTTTATAATAAAATTGTGGGAGGTTACTACAATTAGTCCAAAATCGAAAATTGAGATAACATCAAATCTTTACGTTTTGAGGTCCCAGGAAAAGTGGTTTTTGAAAAATGTCTGTGTGTGTGTGTGTGTGTGCGTGTGCGTATGTGTGAACACGATAGCGGCAAAACTGCTAAACGGATTTTAATTAAACTTTGCATGAGGGTTTCTGTAGTGCTCCAGAAGATCTGAAAAGGTTTTGGTTGAGATTGGATTTTTGTCTAGTGCCGTTTTGACACAACAAGTTGTTTATTTTATGATTACTTACAATTGTAATCGAACCATTGAAAAGCAGTAAAAATTCCAATTTCAACGATATATCACACTTGCAGCCTTTCCATTTGGTTTCCGTTAAAAAAATTAAAAAGAATTTGTTATATGTGCACATATGACAGCATCCATTGGTATTATTGTTAGGGGAAAATGTATTTTGCCATCTGTCAAAAATATTTGGGTTGGTAACCTTTGTGAATGTTGATTTATAGGTTATGGTACGTGACGTTACCGCTAACCTCAAAAATATATGTTATTATTAAGATTTGAGAATATTACGTAGCTATTATTAAAATTTTGCCTGATTCTCGTACTTTCAACTAAAATCTAGTACAGTGTAATGTTTATGAAGTTCTAAATACTTTGTCCTAATAAAATAGGACTCCTTTTATAGGTTGGAAATTTAACCTGTAATTAGCAGTATATTTTTATTAATCAACAAAAAAAAAATTATGTGCGTGAATTTTTAAATATTTGCTTGGAGCCACAGTATACAAACATTAAAAAACTTAAACATGTTATGTCCCGAAATATATTTCATAACCTAAAAATGAACATTCGTAAAGGTTACCAACCCAAATATTTTTGACAATGTCAAAACTTATTTTAGTTGGTTTTTTTAAAGGTAATAATTGTTTACAGCCGTGTTCAGATATTACATCTGATTTATGGGACGCGCCACAATCATTCATTTAATGCAAATCGAGCTAACTCAGCTAAATCTTAAATGTTCGAATATTACAAAATAAAGGCCTCACACGAAGCTCGACTTGCTCGGACGTTTTTGATCGAGCAGGAAGGTTTTAATTTGTCGCATGTGCAGTCTGCTTGAACTGTCCATAATATTATAGATCATTTTCGGTCACGTGACTTTGACACAGCTGTTTGGAAATAAATGATAATATGATATGGAGGCCACACGAAACCTCATCCAATAACAGGCAATGAAAATGAAAACAATTAATTAGAGATGAGTTGCTATTTAACAGCCTATTATTTTATAACTGTAGCATTAACAGACTGTTATTTCTGTTCGAAAATAACAGACAGCTGTAGCCAAGATACCAAGATACTATCTTCAGTTGACATCACGCTGTCGTCGGCGCCATTTTGCAAAATAAATACTAAAGTAAACCCGAAACACTCTGAAAATCTTGTGCACACAATGATAAACAAACAGTAAATGAGGTTTTGTATATCCTTCAGACAGCTGCGTCAAATTCACGTGACCGAAAAATTTGCATACTACAAACTGCGCACTGCGATATGCGAATGCCAGTACTTCTCAGTATCTGTTATTTTTAAACTGATATTTCAAAACAGCAGAAGCAGTTTAAAACTGTTATTAAACAAAATAATTAGTTGTGTGCCCTCCACGCTGACAGCGTGACATCAACCGAAAATGATCTATTGACTTGTTGAGGTGAGAGTGTCATTTGGGCTAAATTCTGTGTTGGTTATCTCTGATACAGGATCTCGCTTTGTTCATAAATTATTATATACAAGTTAAGCACTGCAGCGCCCTCATAAGTGGTTTAACTACTTGTGTATATGTTGTATTGTATTTTAATTGGTGAAATAAATGATGATATGATATGCAATCTTCAAAAGATCCTTTTATCTATCCAGAGATGAATTTTATAACATGTTATAGTAATAAATCTAAAAGTATAACCAAAGACACAACGATAACATAATTTTAAACAAATTAATTTTCTTATGATATTTTGGTCACAATTAAAAAATGTTGATTATCCACGCTTAAATTTCTTACTTTCCATGATTCCAGTGACGTTTTTCGATTTTTATCAAGAGTAATTTTGTGTCCAAAGATAACAAAAAATAAAAAAATAATCTGAAGACAATCTGCATATATTTTCTACAAAAAAAAAATTATTTTAGGTCAAATCATTTGAAGAAATACAACACTTTACTGCGTGTTATGGGTTTATATACAATATAACTTGGTCAGTAGATGATTCATTGCTAATAACAGCCTCAGCTGATAGCACTGTTGCAGTCTGGAATTTTGCAACACACTCTTTATTGCAGGTAAAATCTAAACTAAATAATTGTAAAAATATGATTGATAATAGTTTAATTTTAAATTATTTAAAGGCCTGGTACTTTCATCTCCAGTTAAGTCTATTCTATAGACAGATTCCATGGAAACAATTATTGACGCAATTGTATCCAAGGAAACTATCTGGAGAATAGGCTTAACTAGAAATGAAAGTACCAGGCCTTAATGTTTAATATAAAACTTAATAAGTTAATTATTGAAAACTTGCAAAATTGTAATTTAAAATAAGGTAACTATTATTGTTAATAGTAGGTATAGAGTGATCCACTCTGGATTCTCGGACATATTCTGAGAAAAATTAATATTTTTTAAATTAATGTTAAATAGTACATTTCTAAATTTTTAATTTCTCATTTCCGTTTATTTATGTTAAATGTCATACTTTTTTCTGCCGTTTTTAAAATATTTATTTTTTGTAACCATTAATTTATTAATTGTTATTTAAGCATTTTTTTTTTTTGAATTTCTATGTGTAATTAGACTAACCCGTAATAAATAAATAAATAAATAAATAAATAATCTGATGAAGCAAACAAAGCAGATTTTGTATGACGGGTTAACGAAGAATAATTTTTCAAAATTTAATCCTATATAAGTGTCTAAATAAATGATTGTCGTCAAGGTGATCCTTTTGTATTTAATAACACAAGCAGAAATTAGTATACTTATATGCTTCATTCAACAACCCCAACTGCGTAGTAATAAACCATCCTCTTTTACAGTCATATTTTGACAGGACCTTTGCCTAGAAGTTATGCATTCAACCATACTCATCATGTATGGAAACATGCCTACCACACAACTGTCAGTGTTGGTTTGGTTGAATAGCTAAATTGTTTTCTAGCAAAAAAAAGGTGTAATTAATATTTAAATCATATACAGCGTTATACACGGAAAATGGGTATTAGATGTTCCTTGGGATCTATTGAGTTTATAAATGTGAAAATTGGTATAAGGGAGTTTTTGGATATGGCGGAGCTAACGAAAATATTTTCGTGCTTGTGTTACTTCTGCTTATACCGAATCTATTTCCTAACTTTGTTATTTTAAATAGAATACCCTGTATATTATTTGCATATTTCCATTCCTCATAAAATTTTAGCTTGGATTTATGTACCATAACATACTCGTAAACCAACCAGATTTTGAGATAATTAACCTTTTTGGAACGAGCCAAAGAATGATACTACCGTTCCATGCAAAACGCAGGGTTTGACGCTGGGAATGCCCCCTCATCGAGACCACTTGTATCTCATGTTTTTTGGGTCTCTGATCATGAAAATCGGGGTCCTGCGGCTCTAGAAATAGTACATCACCCCTAAAAATGCCAAAAACCACCTCTTTCAGATTTTTTTCGCGGTAATATGAATAATACTGTAAAATAATGTTATGAATGTGCTAATTGTAATGATATTTTGCCAGTTCAGTATGTTTATCTAAAATAGGGACAAATTTTATGCTGAGGGTTAACCAGAGGGAGTAGTTTTACCCCTAAATTGATGTAAAATGGAAAAATGATGGAATTTTTTTTCGCTTTTTGATTTGAGTTTAGATGAATTGTACAATGAAGAAATTTTTTTTCCAACCCTTCAGGGGTGAAAACTACCCCTATATTGCCTTTAAATTGAACTAACGCTTAGAAAATAATAAGTAGAGATGTATATTTTTTTAGTTTGCTTATAATTTCTGATAAAAACAATAAAAAAATTTTTCACCCCTTGGGGTGAAAATACCCCAAGCTTGCAGGGAATTGAAATAGAAAGTAGAAATAATTCTTTATAAATGAACACTTCATATTGTTTGCAATATTTTATATTTTTCACACTAAAGGGGTGAAAAAATTTTTTAGTATTTTTTTCGAGGGAGGTTTATCAGAAATTACAAGCAAACTAAAAAGTATACATCTCTACTTATTTTCTAAGCGTTAGTTCAGTTCAGTTAAATTTGTGTTCCTTAGCAAAAAATCTCTGAAATAAATGTATTTGTAGGTTTATTTATTATAAAGCAATAAAGAAACACGAAAATTTGTCTGCAGTACCACTACGGCACGCGGTCTTTGTACGGCATTTAGACTTTATTGATTATTGTTTTAAGTGTTAACAAAGTATGCTAATGCCGTAAACAAATTTTTCACCCTAAAATTGTTCTGGCTTCTGATCTCATTATTTTTGTATGGCAGTAGGTTCTAGGTGATTATTTTTTTATGATCTATCAACATGAGGAATGCCGTACAAGAATATTTTGTCAGAAGAGTGCACTTTCGGATGGAATATTCAATTTACCTATGTACTCACCTGTACCGCCCAAAAGTGACGGCATAGTGCCTAAAGTTTTGGTTTCATATACCTGCATCGTACTGGATATAATTCATGCTGGGTCACTTGACCTCTTAAAAATTACAATGGGCTACAAGCCCATCGTAATTAGTTCAATTAATAGTAAATTAGGAAAGTATTTTTAAAAATACATGACATAGATAGTGCTAACGAAAACTAAGAATTTTACATAGTGTGCCTCATTTCAAAGTAATACACCACCATATTTCTGTTAATAATTGACGGATCACATTGAAATTTAGAGCGATAATAAATGCTCTCAAAGCAATTATAGTGACAGTGTAAAAAATGCGATGATTCCATTGAAGTCATATCATCAATTTTTTTAACAGAAATCTAATACCACCATCTTAAAAAGCATGCCTTAGAACCTATGTAAACCGAATTTCATTAAAATACCTGGAGTTGTTTTAAAGTTACAATTGACTGTAACTCAAAGCAAGTTGAATGTAGAAAAAAAAATTTTTGCTACAAATTTTAATACCTAGTTATGCCCCTTGAGAAATTTTTCAACCATAGTTAATTGGGCACCGGCCATTATCAAAATTTTACAATAAAAACAATGAGAAAAACTGTAATAACAATAATTCTTATTGTTATGGATTTAACATTTGCTATTTTATTTTGTTATTTCATGGCATACTTAAGAAAACGGTGAAGTTGAATTTGTACTTATAATAACCAGTCTAAATTTCAAACTGATCCATAAATTATGTGTTTCATTACTATCTAAATTAGTCTGATTCACTATGAAAAATGTCCCAACCCAGTAAACACACATACGTGTATAAAACGTTTTTTATATTATAAACACCATTAGAAAAATACGAGTCTCCATTACGTAGAATCAACTTTTAAATGTCGCAGATTTACACGTTGCAAAGTACAAATACATAAACGTTTGATTTAGCACATAAAACACGAATATTGTACGTGTTAAGATCTTATAATTTCAACGTTATTGTGTAGCGTTTTATATACATAAATGAAGGGTTTGTTCTAAAAACGTGTTTATTAACGTTGCTTTAACGTATGAAGTACCCTAATAATTATTACTTTTATTGGTACTTTCAAATGTTCTTTAGACTTATTTTTAAAATTAGGACGTATTCACTTGTGCATTTTTCATACAGCATCTTTGAAACAATTTTTACAGTGGTAAATATAGCAAATCACTTTTGCGATGATGTAAAATGCAAGGAGATAGTAAATTACTTGACTGTATTTCACATGCTGGCAAAAATATGTATTTAGCTATTATTAGCATTGTAAAAATTGTGCTTTAAAGTATGCTGCATGAAAAATGAACAATTGTAAATACGCCCTGATTTATAATGATAATACAGTTTTATTCATACCTAAATTTATTAAAAAAACTAAAATACAAAGTATATACAGTCTGTAGTAACATATAAACAAATAATAAAAAATCTTGTGGTTATAAATATTATTTAGAAAAACAACGGTTAAAAACAACAATAAAACATTCTATTTTATGAAATTTATAGATAATATAAAAAGAGAAATTATTTATTTATTCTATTGGCTTGATTAAGTTGCGCTGCTGAATACTTTAGCCATCCCTTTATAGCCCAGACAACCTGCATATCGTTTGTTTCATTGACTGGAAAGTCCAACTTCGCTGCCTCTGAAACAAAATTCTCAATCTAAGAAATGCGTATGGTTCACTTAATTTGTCAACATTCTATGCAAATCGGACACGTTATTCGTTCCATGCCGAAATCAACGTTTACACGACTCTAATTTATATAGTTCTTAATTACAAACGAAATTCGAGAAAATGAAGAGACGGAAGGGAACGAAACGTGGTCTAAGCATAGCCCCGATCGATAGCGTGCCACGTCATCCCTAGTCATCCTATAATTTGCATACGGCTCGGAAAAAAGCCTTTATTGCAGCAAAATTTGAGAAAAACTGTTGCTGCGTAGTCATTTTTATTTTAATACACAGTATCTAGAAAAAAATACCATACTAAGAAGTTATTGGCATATTTACCCCCGGCACCCCCTGAATTGAATTTTTGGTCGTAGAAAACACTTATCTGAAAATTCAGAATACCCCGTAAATGTGGCCTACATGTAAACAAGTTTCAAGGTTGGATCTAGCTCTAGTGACAAAATTAAACAAAACTTGAAAGTAAGTCCTTGTATAACTTGGTAACAAAGAAGCCATGGTGTTCTGGTACACCATACACGAGAAGTACATATATATATTACTACCATCTACACAATCATATGCGATACTTGACAGTAGAGAGTTTTTGCATAATGATATTTTCAATACGATAACCATGTTTGCAAATTAAATTTGAGTCATTGAGTCCGTCGAGGATACGCTATAAAGTGTGCACCCGTTTTAAAAACCCTAGATAATATGTCACTGTCTAGATATGTACCTTGACACGTCTATTACTTTTAATTTAAGAACATACAGCTTGTACATACCCAAAACAACACCAAACACAGGAAAATCACAGAGAGCCACAAACCACAGCAACAAAAACGTAGTTGGACCATTTGCTACTGTTGTAACGAAGTTCTAACAGAGAAATAATAATCAACACGCCATCACGTGATCCTTCCTTTACAAACCAGAATGCTTCGTTCATTGGTTCATTAAAGTCGCTTAATTACACGTTTGCTTGAACGTGTAAATAACATTTTTTGCCTCTTTAATTCTAAAGGATTCAGAAACAATGGTAAATCATTAATTTAAATGTTTTGAAATGAATTTCTTTAAAAATGTGTAAATGTGTCAAATTATATATTTCAGCGTATGTATTATACAGGCAAAGTTTGCGACAGTGAATTAAAAATTAATATCCTGGTAATATTTTCTAAGATGCTAATATTTTCCTATGAGTCAGACATGAACCATTGACTCGGTGCCGAAAATAGCAAATATTTGGTCTATGCGCCAAGACCAAGAGATATTTCAAACTCATTTTAAACTACATACATTTATATGCGTAACTAAAATACCTAACTAGGTACAAACGTTTATATCTCAAAACGTTGTTGAAACCATCTAAAGGAACATTTTAATAACATAATCTCGTAACGTTATAGGAGTTTTATATAATAATAATAATAATAATAATATTTATTCACCATTTTTATATAGATACAGTATATGTATATATGGTAAGTCAGTAAAAATATAAACTATGAATATATATCTAAATTACAACAACAGTAATAATGTGTAAAAAAACAACTTAATCTACTAGACTAACAGTGACAAAATAAAAATAAGACAAAATAGAAAGAGACAATGAATTATGTCCCTGTAGTTCTATGTAAAAATTCATTAACGCTGTAGTAGCCATTGTCAAGTAGTAAGTCCTTAACCTTTTTTTTGTATCTCAAGAGATTTAAACTTTTAACATTTTCAGGAAGGCTATTGTGTAGCATTATTGCGTTATAATAAAGAGATTCTTTGAAAGTAGAGGTTCTGTGAAAGGGAATAGTTAGTAAATGTCCATGTCTCGTGTTATAGTCATGGTTTTCAGCTTGTATATGAAACTTATGGAGATTGGATTTTAGATGTATTAAACACTTGTATATGAATATACACGGAACTGTCAATATTCTCTTGGAGATAAAGGTATCTCTACAAGTTTCTCTATACTTTAATTTGAAAATAAGTCTAATCAGCCGTTTTTGAAGTATAAAAACTCTTGATCCTTCACTAGATTTTCCCCAAAGAGAAATATTTAGGGCTATATGAGAATAGGCTAGAGCATAATAGACATTTAGTAAGCCTTCCTCATTTAATATGTTTATCAATTGGTAGATTGCATAATATGCTTTATTTAATTTATTGCACACGTAGTCGATATGTGGAACCCACGACAATGTACTGTCAATGAATGTACCCAGAAATTTTGAGCTTTCGCTTAAGGGGATATCTTTGAGCACAATATTTCTCCTCATTTTAAAATCTATAAATACCGTCTTGTTCCCATTTAACATCAATTTGTTACGATCACACCAACTTCGCATTTCGTCCAGCGTTGTATTTATATGTGAGCTGAGCTCCTCAATACTCGAGGCAGAAATACAGATGGTGGTGTCATCAGCATACATAATTGTAAGTCCTTTGGTAATATGATTCGGTAAATCATTAATGTAGATGGAGAACAACAGCGGTCCAAGAATAGATCCTTGAGGAACTCCCAATGTAACCGCTTGTGTAATAGAATATGATTCATTGACTTTAACTGTTAGTGTTCGATTATCCATAAATGATTTAATGAGTTCAAGTGTAATGCCTCTTATACCAATATTTTCTAACTTGCTGAACAACACCTGCTTATTTACTGAGTCGAATGCTTTAGATAGATCAAAGAGGATTGCTACAGTATATTTCCCCCTATCGACTTCTCTGTAAATATACTCAAATAAATTAATTGAGGCAGTTTCAACCGACCTCCCACCTTTAAATCCATGTTGGCTGTCAGTTAAAATATTATTTTTTTCTAAGTAATCTCCTATTCTGTTACAGATAATTTTTTCTATGATTTTAGAAATAACGCTGAGTAACGATATTTGCCTATCATTTTCCATTTTCCATGCCTTTTTTATAGACCGGGATAACAACGGAATTTTTAAGCTCCACAGGGAAATATCCCTCTTCAATAATTCTGTTAATTAAACTTAGTAAAGTATCTATGATATTTAATGAAATGCTCTTGATAACTTGGGCTGTTAAGCCATCAAAACCAAATGACTTTTTATTTTTTAGTTCAGTAATAACTCCAAGAAGTTCAGATTTAGATACTTCATATAAATATAATGAGCTAACTTGATACTTAGACAGAGTACATGGTAATGATAAGTTATAGCCAAAATAACTATCCGCATTATTGTTCGCAATTTGAGCAAAATGTGAGGCAAAAGCGTTGGCTATTAGTGTATCATCATATATGATTTCATTATTTATATTCAATCCGATTAGTTTCTTAGAGGCTTTACATTTTCCAAGTCTGGAATTTACAATATTCCAGGTTTCCTTAGATTTATTTGTGGCATGGCTTATTTTATTGCTATAATAGTTTTGCTTACTTATTTTGATATTCTTTTTATGTTCATTTTTTTTGTATCTATACTCATATAAATTAATATTAACAGAATTAGATTTTATTTCCCTGAACATTCTACGGAGTTCTTGGCCTTGTTGAGTGATTTCTTTAGTTATCCAACCTTTATTATTATTATTATTAGAATATTTAATTTTACTTTTGATGTTAGCTACTGGACAGGAAATATTGAAGCACCATAGTAGGTCTTCTACAAACAAGGTAAATGCCATGCGTATATCTAATTCACTTAAATAATTCCAATTTATTTCTGTAATTCTCACATTTAGTTCATTTAAATTATCATCATTTATTATTCTTTTCGATATGTAGGAATCATTTTTTGTGTTAATTTTTTCATATGACATTAGATTAAGCGTGATTATATGAGACAGGTGATCAGCTAATAGTGGATCATAAATGTTGGCATTAAAGTTTAGAGGAGATAAATTAGTTACAGCATAATCGATTGCGGTAGCGCTCGTATGTCCATGGATATTTGTGAATATGCGAGTAGGCTCATCAGTAGTTATGTTTAGTTGAAACGAGTCAAATAAATCACATAGTATCCTGGTTGTCAGAGATTTGTCAAGTAGATTTATATTGAGATCACCACAGAGAAGTACAAAATCGTATTTATTTACCACGTGATTAAGGGCAATCGTTAAGTTCTCAAAGAATATATCTAGGTCTCCATTGGGAGGTCTATAAATACAACATACAACCAATTTAACGTTTTTATCAATGTAAACAGATATACCGCACATCTCAATATGAGCCTCGACTGAATACTTATTAAATATACTTTCTTTGCAGAATTTTTGAGAGTCACGAATAAAGATTAAGGACCCACCGTGGATATGGTTACTACGTGCAAAATAGGCAGCTATTTTAAAATTAGGTATCATAACATCTTCTACATTTATAGCCCGGATCCAGTGTTCAGATAGACATAATATATCGAGATTATTGTCACTAATAAATATTTCAGTTTCATCTAATTTGTTAAGTAAACTTTGGATATTAACATGAGCAATCTTTAGTTTGCTTGACTTTACATTAGGGTTAACTGTGACAATCTGGAGTATAAAAAATTATCTGAGCAAGGATTTTGTCTATTATTTGGTTCAATACTCAAGTTTATTTCACTGTCGAGGGCATTTATTGATGTTGGCATTAACAAATTACTAGCATTTACACTTTCAGATGAAGAGTGGCCATCTGAATTTAATTCATTCAGATTACCATTATTAACAATTGTATAACCTACATCAGTAAAAGAATCCTCCACATTATATATCTCTACACAATCCGAGTTATCCTCAAGGTCTAAAGTATAATTTAGATTAACAAAAGTTAAGTTTTTAATATTATTTTTATGCTTAACTATTTTTAAGATCTCATGGCATATAACATTTTTTTTCAGATTGTAGCTGAATACATTACCCAGATTTAGTACACTTATTTTACCAGGCACATAGTTATCAATTTTGTTTATAAACGCAATCAGTTTATTATTAAACTTATTTATAAATTTATTTAATCTATGATTGTTGCTATATGGTATAGTTGCGACAGTGATATTTAAGTGGCTACATTTTTTAACAGTATCCCAGATATCTTTAAAGAGTGGATATCGCTTAACTTTATTAAAGTTGTTAGAGCCAGCCAATATTATTATATTGTCTTGGGATGTATAAGATCTGGTAGCAGCATCGATATTTTCAACCACTTGTTGAAAGGTAGCCCCCGGTTTAAGGATAGATTCAATTTTGTAATTCTCATTTTTCAATTTGATGGATAAAATCTTGTTTACATTGCGTCCAATATCATCACTGAGAATTAACACTCTTTTGATGCTTGGTGAAACTGTTTGTATATCGGTTTTAGTCTTTATATTTGGCGAACATTTTGTTTTAGCATTTGTTTTGGACTCCACACATGATAAACCCGTATTTATATTTAAGATTTCTGTAAGCTTAGAGTTTCCACTATATATTTTTACTTTGCTGGTTGAATTATTTGTCCCGAATTTTACACTGGTGGGATATTTATCCTCTACGCCTCTGGGATATTTATTAGTATGATGAGCAGATATATGGTTCGTATTGACAACTTTTGAATTTACTTTTATTTTTGTTTCCTTTCCTTTTTCTGTGCCACTGGGTATTTCGAATATTTCATTATTAGTAAAGGTAGACTGATGTTTTTGTACAGCTCTATCAGTTTGAATGCCTACAGTTTTTGTTGCTATTTTTGTTTGCAATTTTCTGTTACTGCTTATCTGGTTTCTCATTTCATCTATAAGTTTTTGTTGATCTTGAATTTGGTTATTCAAAATCGTTTCGGTTTCAGTGGCTTCTACAAGCAATAATTTATGTTTTTCCGCAAAGAATTTTCTTCAATTAGGTCATTTACTGACTTTTCCAGGATACTTATTTCCTCAGAATAGTCATTCACATCATTATCGTCCTTGCAACAAATAATTTTATGTTGAGTTAAAAATGTTATTTTTCCTTTATTACGAAGTACACAGCTTTTGTGAAAAATACTAAAACACTTTGTACATACATAGATTGTATGTACTTTGTTTTTACAACATTTATAACTATTTACTTGAGAGCACTGAACACTTGTGTCTTTCCTGCTTGGCATCTTGACTGATCCCATACTTACTAAATTAGTTAGAAGGCACGTTACAAAAACGTTGATGATATTAGTACCTATATGGTATGTAAATAACGTTATTTTAACGTGAGAATATTGGTTATTCAAGTTTTGATCAGAAAACTACGTATTTATAACGTTAAAATAAAACAAACCGTCGAATTTCTAACGTAACACGATTTATCAACCAATGACACGTTAATAATACGTTTAAAAAACGTATGCGTGTTTACTGGGAAAGGACTTATCGTCTAAGATTTATTTTAAAATAGTTATGGCAACTTTTATACTTAAAAATATTATTGAAGTTCAAATATCTCGAAAACCAGAGATTTTTCGTATAATAATCGAAATGGAAACTAACAGACAAACCTGTAGTTGCTAAATCTAAAAAACAACCCCAGGAAGAGGGTATTTGTATTATTATTAATAATAGTAATAATAATAATAATAATAATAATAATGATAATAAATTTATTGATTTAAAAGACCAATACAGGTATAAAACAAGTCGACAGAGAATTGTTGCACAAACTGCATAAAAAATTATAAAAGAAAAGACACATTGACATGTCTATCAAATACATTAACCATTTTACAAAGGGAAAGGGGTCAAATTGAGAAAAATTCATCTAAAGTATAATACATGCCTTGAAGAAGGTATTTTTTCAGTGACTTTTTGAAAGTGAAGTAGATAGGCTGTTCCTTTATAGATGTTGAAGTTTTGTTGTAGATTCTGATTCTAGTACTTAGTGGCCCTCTTAGAGTTAAGTTAAAACTATTTTGGGGTGTACAGAGTAGGTCCCGGTTTCTTGTATTGTAGTTATGTATGTCACTTTGACAAGAAATGTTACATTTACATTTGAATATATAACAGGCAACTTCTTGAATGTAGAGGCAGCATAGGCGAAGTATATTTAGCCGTACAAATAAGTTTTGACATGATTCTCTTTGGCCTTTATTTAAAATAGCACGTATGCATCTTCTTTGAATTAAGAATAATTTTTTGCTGCTGGAGATGTACCCCACAATATAATTCCATATTGGTATCTCTGTGAAATAAAAATTTTTAATTACTTCTGTATCAAGTAGATTCCGCATACATCTTATTTGGTATATTTTGCTATTTATTTTATTTTGCCGCATATGTGACTATCCCATTCAAGGGTATTGCTTAGTGTTAGCTCCAAAAATTTTACTAAAAATTTTACAGTATTATTTCTGTTTATATCCATATCACCTAGACTTACAGTTATATTTTCTACCTCTTTTTGCTTAGTATGAAACAATAGATATTCAGTTTTACTAGAGTTTAAATATGACATATTTTTGGAGAACCACTGCGCTATTTTTTCCATTAGGTGTTTACAGGAGATTTCCTTAAAGTTAATATAGGTAGGTCATCAGCATACATAGTTATTTTATATTCCGATAAATATTTTGCGATGTTGGCCACATAAAGAGAAAATAACGTGGGTGCAAGAACACTTCCCTGAAGTACTCCTACATCCACACTTGCACAGATAGAGCAGTGTTTGCTGGTGCTCTCTCCTTCACTGTGAGATATTTCAACATATTGTTTTCTATTTTCAAGATAAGATGTGAACCAGTGGTGTGCGTTGCCTTTAATGCCTAGCGTCCAGAGCTTGTGAAGTAATCGGGCATGAGGAACACAGTCAAATGTTTTGCTCAAATCGCAATACACACCTACTGGGCACCTTCTCTTGTCTAGCTCATCAAGGATGTAAGTATAGAACTCGGTTGTGGCTGACATTGTCCATTTATTCTCTCTGAATCCATGTTGTTCGTTAGGTATCAATCTAAGTTTTGATGAAGGAGTCGAGCCTCTCTAGCATACAATACTCAAAAATTTTAGGGATTACCTATGTTAACGAAATTGGCCTGTAGTTACCAACACAATTTTTTGCATTTTTTTATGGATAGGTACTACTTTTGCTAATTTTAAGCTCTCTGGGACTATCCCAGATTCGAGAGAGTAGTTAACAAGATGGGTTATTTGCAAAAATATTATCGATTCTTGTGTTGCTGTGAGTTGTAACTTGTGTATTATCATGTATAATACTATGTAGCCCATACTGAGGGGTTAATATCAGTGATCTTGTCTCTTTCAGAGGAGTAGAGCGGGAGCTAGGTGGCTTTTTCGGCAGCTCATCGTTTTATGAACTTTGAGATATTTTTATGGTTTAATGGATGATAACGATTCATAAAATCGACTTCTGACGGGGCACCTTCTGTCAGGAGCGTCACGAACACTGTTTAAAAATCAGTGGAATCATGTCATCGTTACAAGGCTCATTTTTTTGTGTGTACACATTTTATGTTTAAAATGAATAAAATAAGATCGCTAGAAAGTGTGGGCCGTCAGGAGGCGCAGCCAGAAAGGTAATAATGATACAATGCATCTGAGGCACGGTACGGAGTCAAGTTAGCCGAAAGTGTTAAATTCCTGTATATTTAAGAGCCTATGGTACTTTTGTTGACACTAAGAACTTTACGGGGAGGCTATTCTATTGTTGAAGGAGAGCTTATATTTACGTTTTAAAAAGGAACCAGAACTTGTAACGATGAGTTTAGAGTTCTGAGATGAAATGTGCGAAAAAAAATCCAATTTTCTTAAAAAATCCTAAACATTTTCTTTCTAGCTAGCCTTACTGAAGGGAGTTTCTTTCTGGGAATTTTTTTCTGTGTTCAAAACATTTAAATAAACATGCTCAACGCTAAAAAAGTTTATAACGACATGATCGTTATATAACTCCGTTTTTTTACCTCTTTGACCTTTCTGGTTGTGCCCCTGATGGCTCACACTTTCTGATGAGTGTCCGAAACGATGAGTGTCCGAAAAAGCCACTTAGCTCCCGCACTAGAGGAAATGCTAAAATCTATATTGAAGTCTCCCGTGATCCATATACGTGAACCCACTGTAAAAATGTTGTTAAGCAACTGTTGAAATTTTTCTAAAAATACTTGGAAATTACCCTGTAGCTGATCTATATATAGATACTGATTTAGGAGGGGTGGTGTTAATTTTCCATTCGCATGCACAAAATTCAAAATCTTTTTCTATATTTAGCAGAGATGTGCCGAGGAAACTTTCCATATTTGATAAAAGTCTCTAAAAGTCACGTAAATAATATAATTGTATTAACCCGGTCAAAATAGACATTCAAGGTTACAATAATTCTCATAGAGCTGAAAATTGGTACTAATGTTGGGAACACCATTATAAATGAAATGTGAAAAGTCCCCATCGATCCCACAGCTGCAAAAAAATTTATTCAAGGTCAAAATTCGCAAATATGGGTTTTTCGCATTTTTCAGCCATACGGTAAGTTTTATCATAAAAATAGGTCAGACAAAAATTGTAGATCATGCAATTATCTATAAAAATTGTTCTTACACTTTTTTTCCTAAGAATCACCATTTCTGAAATATAGCGATTCAAAAAGTTGAAAAAGTTCTCCATAATATGCATGAGTACGCCATCTATATACATTTCTTGGACCTGTTACTGTCTGCTATTCAATTGTCCACGTGGCAACGCTCGTATACCTGCTCCTTTTTCAAAGGCCTAAACGAAATACTATTAGTCTTGAACGTTCCTTTGTGGTGAAAACATGTGGTTATTGCTAATATTTCCTAACAAAGTTTGTGCCGTTTTTAGTTTTTAAAATAAAATGTCGCAATTTTGCTTTATTTGTATATAATATATATAAATCCTTTATTTAGCCAAAAGACTAATACATCATGAATACACAGAAACATCATATAGATATAAAACAATATATATATATATATAACAAATCATCAGACAGACAAATTTTACACGTCACACTATAAAATTTCACAATGAGCATCTAGAATAACAATAGTAGTACATCAACCGATATCCCATCAAGATTAAGACAGTTAATTCAGTTTTTAATTGGGAGGTTTGACAAACTATACAAGCAGCTACTCATCCAACAAATACTTTTTAAGTCGACTTTTGAATATATTTAATGTGGGACTGTTACTAATACTTAGTGGCAGATTATTATATTCACTTAATCCCTTATAGAATAAACTATTTTGGGTTGATTTTTTCCTGTATGTTTGCAAGTGAAAGTTATAACTATGAATATCTGTCTTATAAACCAACTTATCCTGCAGATATTCGGGAGTTAAGTCATTTTTAATTTTATATATAAACACCATAGTGAAAAATGTTACATAATTTTTTACAGAAAGCCATCCTAGTGTATTTAACATAAATCTAATAGGTGTCAGTCTACAGCAACCTAAAATTATTCTCATACTTCTGTTTTGAAGCTTTTGAAGTCTACCCATTTCATTTTTATTTAAGAGGTATAAAATTGAAGAACAGTAATTAAACTGGGGCAATATGCATGTATTATATATTGTAAGTCTGGTCCAGTAGCTCAAATAACCACTGCATCTGATTAAGAAATTTATTTTGAATCCTATCGTCTTACATATATATTTAGTGTGATCTTTAAATGAAAATTTGTAGCTCAAATAGCAATCCTATTAAATTTGTACATTTCTAATCACGTGTGCTGAAACAACCAATCACAGCAGAATTACACTGAAAAGAGTCCTTAGGGATCTTTTCACTTATGTCATCCAGTTTGACAGTTCAATAATTTAAAATTTATTTTTTCACAATGTCAATTAGGAATTGCAAATAATGATTTAATGGATCTAATAATAGAGGAAAACACACCAAATAATACATAATACATAATCTAAATAGTTTTGAACAAATAAACAAAATAAATTGCAAAAAATTTTCTATGCGAATACCCCTCGAACGTCGATAAATAGCTCATAATTTTATCACAACTTCCTCAAGCACGTTGCTTTTAGGTAATATCCCTCCGCCTACGGCGTCGAGATATTACCAAGCAAGTGCTTTCGGAAACTGTGATAAAATTATTTCGTATTATCAACGTCCTTGGGATATTATAGCTGATAATTGGTTGTCAATAATTACTCCCAGATATTTAATTTTTGTAACTCTCAATTTCATCTGTACCAATATGAATTACGCGTCTATTAAATTTGCCCCCGTTCCAATAAGCATCCCCTTAGTTTTTTGTGAATTAACCTTGAGTAGATTAATACAGCAGTACCTGTTAACATTTTCCAGTGTGTTATTTATTATTGTGAAACAATCACTACTATTTACACTCAGGCCTGTAGCTAGAAAGTGCTTTCAGGGCGGGCAAAAAAATTTTTTGGTGAGCGGGGGGGGGGGGGGAGTACAAAAAAAATTTAATCCAAAATAAAACTTTTTAATCCGAAAAATTTAGACAATTTTTACCGAATCTCTTTCAAAATATTAAAAAGACAGTTAAAATTGGCCCCATTACGATCACCGTAGGTCGGGCGAAACTTATTCCAGGACGGGCATTGCCCGTCCTGGCCCCCCCCTAGCTACAGGCCTGTTTACACTACTAACATCGATTAGGGAGTCATCAGCAAATAAATGTATTTTACAATTATCTATAATCTCCACTATGTCATTTATATACACCAAAAATAATAGCGGCCCCAATACGCTGCCTTGCGGTATTCCAGTATTATTACTTATTTCAGAAGATGTTATATTATTTAATTTTAATTTCTGCCATCTATTATCCAAATAGTCAGTCAACCATAGTAATGCAATACCATCAATACCTATATTTTATAATTTCATTAACAGCCTTGCCCTATCTATCGTCTCAAACGCACGTTGCAAGTCTAGAAAAACTGCAAGGGTAACTTGATTTTTTTCCAGACTTAATTTCGATTCATGCAACACATATTGTACGGCTGTTTTACAACTGTGTTTGCTACGAAAACCAGATTGGAAGCTTGTTAATACTTTATTTTTTTCCAAGAAAGCTACTAGTTGTTCACAGACTACTTTTTCAAGAATTTTTCCCATTGCATTTATCAGGTTAATTGGTCGCAGATCACTAGCTTTTATTGAATTTGGAATCTTTCGAACAGATATAATGGTAGTAACCTTAGTATCCATCGGTACTTTACCTTCCAAAAGTGACATTTTATCATATTTAAACTTTGCTAGTTTTTAAATTGTTTGAAAAACAAGATTTGGTTAATTGTGCTAAAGTTTTTAAAGAGAGTAACTCTACTCCACAAGCTGTAATCACCAACGGAATTCGCTTCCTTCTTTCTGTATATGGAGCTCCAAAAAAAAATTACCTACTTAGATAAGTTTCGATACTTATCTTTTGTAAAAAATACTCGTAACAATAAACGAGTGCAATTAGCTTGTCTTCCCCCAACCTCTGCTTCTGCTCATCAACCAGTGATGGGCGATATCGTGATTTTTCAATCACAACGTAAATCGTTACAGTGATTTTCTTATATCAGTGAATTTAAAACGTGATGTGGTCACGACTTTCATAATACGACGTACGGGAGAAATTGTTAATGGTTCCTTATCCCTAAATAAGCGCCGACAGACGGTGAATCGTGAATTAGTTACTTTGGTAATCTGTGCTGCCGCAGATATGCATAATATGTATAATATATATTATGATTTGTTTATCCAAATAACCTGATGTATTGATTGGTAATAAAGCAAAAACACTAGGTTTTAAATGGAACTTAATAATAGGATATTTTTGTAAAGTTGTACAAACATTAATATTTCGGAAGCATCAATAAATTTCTTGTTTATGTTTATTTTTCATGAATTTTTGTTAATTTAAAATGGTAAATTTATTTTTTAATGTTGTTTTTTTTTTGTTGTTTTATAATATATAAGGATGTTTTTTAAAAATGTTTCATTTGCTTAATGTCGAATTCCATATTTTTGTTCATATTTCATGCCGAAACGTAAATGCTCAATATTTGCAGTAAAATTACTAGTATATTTAATCATATAAAATATTTTTACGCAAGGTTTTAGTAGTTAGTTACTTCTGGTGTTATAACAAAAATGTTCCGTCACGACCCTGCCTCGAATCGCCACAACGCATCCCTAGACAATAAAAGACATACAGATATTTATATAATTATCTAAATAGTGTGAAATGCGTATCTAGTAACTCTAAGACACGGGATCGCTTGCTTTATGTGTTAATATAGCATACGGCCGCAAACAATAATCGACTAAAAGTAAATATCATGAAAGATACATTGGTCTTGGTTGAACCACAGCAAGGGAACGAAATACGGAAAGTCGTGATCACGTCACGCTTTTCTGCCAACTTTACTAACAGTCCTTACCTGTGATTCCATAATATCAGTGATTAAATCACAGTTCGTAATATATCGCCCATCACTATCATCAACATCTATTTCGGGTATATTATCAAGTTCAAGTGAGGCTTGGTAATCAACTGGACCAGAAGACGGGTTGGAAGTTAATTGACAATACATTGGAACCAATCCAGACTTTACTCCCACCTGCACCGGAAAAACTCCTCAATACAATTTTTTGCAATTGCAAAAATGGGTGTAGTGCTAAGTGCGGTTGGAAAAAGTTGGATTGTTTTATTCATTAGCATGTACCAGTTGTCAAGGCCAGTCATGCTCCAATGTTGAATCGCCATCAGAAGAGGATTCTTACGATATCAGCGAGGAAATATCTGATGCATCGCTGTTAGAACAATTTACTTGTATCCAGCAGAAGAAGACATTACACTTGAAGTTCCATTAGATAATTATCAATCAGACGAATAGTTTTCCTCAATTACTCATAATTCACACCTCTTCATCATTTCCAATAGTACCATTTTTTATTTAATACAATATCATTTAATTAAACAGGACCACAATAGATCGTAGAATAGACCTACCGGGGAAACCACGTTAAAAAAAACGCGCCAAGTACACTACCTCACAGGTGGCGTGGAAACGTGTGCATATTATGGAGAACACAACTTTTTCAACTTTTTGAATCACTATATCTCAGAAATGGTGATTCTTAGGAAAAAAGTGTAACAACAGTTTTTATAGATAATTGCATGATCTACAATTTTTGTCTGACCTATTTTTATGATAAAACTTACCGTTTGGCTGAAAAATGCAAAAACCCATATTTGCGAGCTTTGACCTTGACTTAATCTTTTTGCAGATGTGGGATCGATGGGGACTTTTCACATTTCATTCAACATTCGTACAAATTTTCAGCTCTATGCGAATTATTGTAAGCTTACCTCTATTTTTTGAGCTATTGTGACCGGGTTATATGCATTTATTTGGTATCAAAATGAAACTTGCATCATCACGAATCCGATTTCACCATAAAATAACCTATCAATATATCCAATGGAAAGTTAGAAGAAAAATTTCCTGGAAACTTTCAGAGTTGGATAGTTTCCAGGAAAGAGTATGAGCGGGTAGCAATGGAAAAAGTGCCCCCATACCTACCGAACTAAAATGGATTCCATAAGGTGTTTCGTATGCTGACTGTCTTGTGTACAAAGTTTTAAGCTCGTGGTGTGGAAAAAAAAATTTACCCCTAAATGTTTTTTTTTCTCACCTCCTATTTGACGGATCGCTTTGCACAAATAATATTAGTGTTAGGATAGTTTATTTTAAAAAATATTACTCATCTACGATGATTTCATGCATTAAAAATAAATTAATATATTTTTTCAATGGCCTGCTTGACACTATTACCATATTTTGATATAATATGTATTTAAACTATAACTATAACATATAACAGTTACAGTTTCATTAATGCGGTGGAACAGGATAAAAATAAATAAAAATTATCTGAACTTGCAATATTACTAGTATATTATTTAATATTTATATAGGTAATCATATAATTCATTCATGTTTAGTTATTTCACTTCAGATAAGACATCGCAAAGAAAAAGAAAAACAAGAAAATCGACGTCAAGAGGAAAAAGAAGAGCAAGAAAGAAGACGTCAAGAGGAAGAAAGGCGGCGTCAAGAAGAAAGACACGAATTGAAGGAAATAATGGAAGACCTGGAAATAAGGCGTCAAGAGGAGAAAGAAGAACAAGAAAGACAACGCCAAGAAGAAAAAGAGGAACAAGAAAGATGCCAGGAAGAACTGAGGAAAATCCTGAGCGATCAAATGAAAATCCAACAAGGCGCTATGAATTCAGTCACTAACGGTAATATGTTCAAATATAGATGCAGGCCTGTCTGATCATGAGGCTGTTCTATGTAAAGTATCGTTAGATATAAAGAACCCCAAAGTGAAAAAGCGACAGAGCAGGCTTTTCACTAAGGCTAATTATAAGTTCTCAAAGTTATGTTCGGAAGCAAACTGGAGTAAGGTTAGCGGTTCTGATAATCCTTTAGAAATATTTCAAACAGAACTCATACATCTATTTAATACGGCATTTCCAATCAGAACCATTAGACAAAAAAAATAATAAAAAACCTTGGTTTACAAAGGGTCTGAAAATTTCATCTAAGAACATGCATTGCCTGCATTTAATCAGAAAATATGCAATAGATAATTTTCAGTTTATTGCTTATTTTAATAGATACCGAAAAGTTTACAGGAAGACTATTTTAGCTGCCAAAAATCTCTATTATAGGGATAGAATTCCACAGTCATCTAATAAGCAAAAAGAAACTTGGAGAATTGTGAATGATCTTAGGGGGAAAAATAATAATACCACTGTGAATAGTACACTGAGCGCTGATGAAATGAACAATTTTTATTGTTCTGTAGCAAAAGAATTATGCAATAAAATTATCCCAAGGCATGATCCCCTAAAGTACTTAAAAAATGTTTCTGTACTTGAATCTTTTTTCCTGTCACCTACTGATACTCAAGAAATTAGAGAAATACTCAATGATATTAAAAACAAGAATACTAGTGGTTGGGATTGTATCTCATTAAAAATATTCCTAAAACTTCCAGAAAATGTTTTGCAGATCTTAGTGGAGGCTATATTAATACATCTTTTGAAACAGGAACTTTTCCATCATGTTTAAAAGTTGCAAATGTTGTTCCTTTATTTAAAAGTGGAGATCGTGGATCACCCTCTAATTATAGGCCAGTATCATTGCTCCCTACGTTAGCAAAAATAGTAGAAGAATCGGTCAAGAAACGAATTTTAGATTTCTTGCATCGAAATAAGATACTTTGTGCAGAACAGTTTGGTTTTCATGCTGCAAGAAACACAAATGATGCTATATTTGCTTTCTTAAAGAAACTATATCTTCAGCTTAATGATGGAGAGGTGGCCGCAGCAGTGTTCTGTGATTTGACTAAGGCATTTAATTGCGTGAACCACGGAATACTGTTGAGGAAACTAGAAACATACTGGTTTAGAGGTAAACGCTGGATTTGTTCCAATCATATTTATCTGGTCGTAATCAAAAAGTTATTTTTAATGGTAATGTTTCAAAACAAATGGAAGTGAATACTGGTGTGCCACAAGGTTCTGTCCTTGGGTCACTACTATTTCTAATATATTTCAATGATCTGGTATCTGTTAAAATTAAAGGAAATTTCACTTTTTTTTGCTGACGACACCACGATACTCTGGCATGACAAATTCATTGATGAACTCCATGAGATTGTAAGCACTGATTTAGAAACGATTAAAGAGTGGTGCGATGCTAATTTGTTATCCTTTAACACATTCGCGGACAGTAACTGCTATAGCAGTAAATTTCAGATGATGTTATAGCACACTACTGCTATAGCAGTGCATATTTGAGAGGCCACAAAACACACTACTGTTGTAGCAGTACATTTTTAGGTAAGAATAAGTGAAGTTGCCTATTTACTGTCCCACAGCAGCATTATACAATTTTGGGCACTGTCCTCTTAGGTCTTGTAAATGCTTCATTGGTAACAAGTCATTTTCGAACTACGTGGGTATATCGCAGGGCAGCTACTGCATATGCAGTAATATTGCCATTGTGATATATGCAAGTGTAGCGGGTAGTGTCCTCTCGTTTGTACTCACTTTATGTTTTATTCTTATAAGTTATTCAAATTTGCTAAGCTAACGTAGTTGAGATAGTATGGAGTTTTTGTAAACTTATGCTAATACAACTGTATTGAATAACTTGAAATATTGTATGTTAGTTTATGCAATTTATATTTAGCCAGGACCGTTCCTAGATGTTTGTGCAAAATGATGGAAAAAAATTTTCATAAAAATCGCACCAGTACTTATTTCAAAAGTGTGTTTCTGAGTTCCTCCGCGATTTCAGTACTCTCCGCGAATGTGTTAATGTGCCTAAAACTAACATTATTACATTTAAGTGCAACCTAAATGAGGTATACTTGGAAGACCAAATTGTTAAAAATCAAACTGAAAGTAGATTTCTGGACTTGCATGTTGATAACAAATTAAAATTCGAAAATCATGTCTCAACATTAAGTAAAAAATTAGCTGTGAATTGTTATGCAATTAGAGTGGTGTCAAATGAATTAAAATTAGACTCAGCTAGAAATGCATATTTTGCACTTATAGATTCTCATTTGCGTTATGGCATTTGTTTCTGGGGTTGCTGTTCACAATATTTATTTGATAAAATATTTGTTCTGCAAAAAAGGGCTATAAAATATATGAATAAGGCTAATGTAAGAGACCGGTGTATGTAAACCGCTGTTTTTGAAACATGGAATTATGACACTTGCATGTATTTTTATTTTTGAGACTGCATGCTTCGTGCATAAAAAATTTAGACGTGAGATAAACGCTAACCCAGTTCACTACACACGTCGTACTCATAACATCCTTCTCCCCATTCCATCATCAGCTCAGACAAAGAATTCTATCTTATATAATAGCAAAAAAATATTCAGTTATCTTCCTATAAATTTGAGGCGAATTATAAACGAAATTAAATTTAGAAAAGAAGTAAAAAAAATTGTTACTCAGTAAAGCTTACTATTCAGTCGATGAATTCTTTCAGGACACTGTTTGATTCTTTAGACTAAGTCCCTGTTTTATAAACAAATAAACGTTTGTTTTGTTTTTAATATTGTACATTTAGGTATTTGTAAGATAAACAGCTTCAGGCTGAATAAAGCATTCATTCATTTATTCATTATGTTTGTATTTTATACTAGGATGTTTTTATACATAGATTAAGGACTGGCTTTGTCAATAAAAATCTTTTGTATTTTTTAGACAATAAAGCATATTTGATTTGATTTGAACAAAATCAAAGAAGAGATAAACAAGGTCGAAGATAAAGTAGGTGTGGTCAAGACAGAAGTCAGTCAAGTCAAAGGGGAAGTAAGCGACATCAAAGAAAAGATGAGTGAGGTCGAAAGAGAAGTGGAGCGCCTTAAACGACAATTGAAAGAGAAAGGAGGCCAGCTGGTAGCATCATCAGGTTCTCGTTTAAAACCTCCCTCATTTGACGGCCAAAGATCATGGACAACGTACAGGAGACAATTTGCAGCGGCTGCAAGTGCGAATAACTGGGATAGAGGAAAAGGCTATGGCATTAGTTCTGGCGCTAAGGGGCCAAGCCTCAGAGTTACTTCAGACCATCCCGGTGGAGAAACAAAGGGACTTCAAAGTCTTGGAAGCTGCATTAGACTTGAGATATGGCGACCAACACCTTGCCCAAGTATACCAGGCTCAGCAAAAATCAAAGACGCAAAAGGCTGGGGAAAGCTTACAAGAATTCGAAGCTACGATAGAGAGACTGGCACACCTGGCATATCCGAGTACACCAAGAGAATTTCAGGAACAATTAGCCGTGGAAGCCTGTTTAGATGGCATCAGGGATAAAGAAGTCAGGCGAATTCTTAGAATATCGCAGCATCAAAGTATTAGCAAGGATTTGGTGCGTGCCCTCGAAGTAGAAGCTGCCTTTAAAGACACCCCGCGGTCAGATGTGCATGCTGTGACAGTTGAAGAGGCACTAAAAATACAAAATACCTAAGTCATTTTTCAGTTGGCTGCCGGCTGGCTGCTCCGCCTCCGCTCTGCCGCAGTCGCATCTGTCTTAGAAATCTCCGTAGCTTCATCTCATACTGTTACATTCTCATATATAGTATCTTTTCTCCTGAATTTTAAGTGTGTGTATCGTACTCATGGTTTTCTTATGTTATTTGTATTGTACCTAATACTTAATTTTTCCCCTTTTAAAAAACTTGGACAGTAGTTAGTGTTATGCACGAAATTGAAAGTTCTACAATTGATAGCAATAGTTCTGAGAGCAAAATCAGCTCACTTAATTTAAAACGCAAAGACAGTAACAATGTATAATATGTAAAAAAATTGGAGGTACTATAATCGAATCAACCAATAAAACTTTCTTTACTGCCACAGTTAGATCAGGAAAGTAAGTGACTTGGATAAATAATTTTGTTTTTTATGAGTTATCATGTTCCTAATGGTTAATAAAATAAATCTTAAATTAATGTTCGTATGTAATAATAATAGCAGTCCGTCTAATGCCCTAAGTGAATTCCATTGCGGCCACAAAGCCTTCAATCCTATTCCTTTGTTTGAGACATCCTTCCATTCTGGTCGGGTTCCTTTTTCCTTTGCTCGCAATATGGGTCCAATTTCTGCATCACTCAGTTACTCTTGTCTGAATTAATTATATGATTACCTCTCTAAATATTAAATAATATACTCATACTATTGCAAGTTCAGATAATTTTTATTTATTTTTATCCTGTTCCACCGCATCAATAAAACTATAACTGTTATATGTTATAGTTATAGTTTAAATACATATTATATCAAAATATGGTAATAGTGTCAAACAGAATAGTCACCCTTCAGGGCATTGAAAAAATGTATTAATTTTTTTTAGTGAATAAAATCATCCTAGAAAGTAATATTTTTTAAAATAAACTCTCCTAACACTAATATTATTTGTGCCAAATTACAAAGCGGAGGTTTGAAAAAAAAAACATCTAGGGGTAAATTTTTTTTTCCACCCCATGCAGAGTTCACGAGCTTAAAACTTTGTACACAAGACAGTCAGCATACGAGACATCTTATGGAATCCATTTTAGTTCGGTAGGTGCGGGGACACTTTTTACATTGCTACCCGCTCATACTCTTTTCTATTGGATATATTGATAGGCTATTTTATGGTGAAATCTGATAAATATGCTTATTAACGAAACCTCTTTTGAGGTTTTCACTTGTATATAGTAAAATGGCCGGGCTTTTGTAAGTGGAAAGTCAATGTCACATGGAGTATCTGCAATTTCCACCAGACCCAAAATAAGGCATCACTGTCACTGCAACGAACTAACAAACCCAGAAGATTACTATTTGTGGGTAGACAGACATGAAACACACACTAATTTGATGCTTGGTCCTGTAGTTAGGAACTGACAAATATACTCAGGTTCCATGCGTTTGTATACGGATCATCACGGCCGATTGATGGAGAAAATATGATAGGTGAAATTAAAGAGAACTAGCACATAGCCATCCACGAATTCTAAGCCCATTCCCAAGGTGTTTAAATGCCACTTCACTTACCTGAATCACTTGTTATCAATGGATTTCAAAACCTAATTACATACAATACAATACAGTTCTTTATCACTTGCGTTCACGGTTTTGAATATTTTTATGTTATACATTTTTGTCGTGGTCTCCTGTGTGTGAAACTCAAAACTTAGAATGGAAACTTTTTAATTATCTTATGACATCTTATTTTCTATAGAATTATTTTAGAGTCCCACAATAAGTAAATTTTGATCAACAATTTAGGAAATTAATTATAAAATGGATTTATTTTGTCTATTCATCAAATCATGTCTCTCCATAGAGATGATTTGTGTATATCCTCTATAACTCAAGATACCCAAGGGAAGTTGTAGATACCCAAGGGAAGTTAGTAAACAATTAGAATTAGGTACATCAGAAATAGCCCAAGATATTTTTAGAGTCCCTGCACGCGAAACCCCTTCCTTTCAATATAATAATTCGTGAATTTATGATAATTTTTTAGGTTTTGCCACATCCAAACTATGTATATGTATGTCATATTAACAGTGAAAATACAATCATAGCAACAGGTTGTTTTGATGCAATTATAAGAATATGGATATATAATGAAGCAGACAAAAAATATAAACTACATCAAGAAATTGAAAAACACATTGGTTTTATAACCTCAGTTGTTTTTAATAAGACATCGACAAATCTATATTCATGTGATTCACTTGGATGTATTTTTGAGTGGCAAAAATTGTATAACTATGACTGGAACTTTTGCAGGTAATAAAATAGTATTTGTAAATTACTAATATTAAATATATATCAGTAGGTATAGATTGCATGGATTGTAAGTATAAGACCTGGCCTGGAATGTAGAGGTGGGTAGTACTCGTATGATTCGTATCATTGGTAAGAATCCTTGCAGTGATACGAATGGTACGAATTCCACAAAAAAAAAAGATTCGTACATTTCGTATCGCCGATTGTAACATACATATTTTAATGGCCCAATAACTGTAGTCTCTTAGTGCTAAATTGTACTAATTTATATTTTTGTTAACACTTTTTAGTTTACGAAACCTTACCTTAAGTTGCATTTAATACCTATAAAATTATTAATTACGAACTTCAAGATGGCTGATGGTTCAGTCACATAGTTAATTATTCTATGTAGTTATTGTGATAAACCAGTTAAAAAAGTTAAAGTAAAATGTGTAAGTTGTGAAGCAGTGTTTCAAAAAAGCTGCTCTACCAGAAAAGTATGCTGTAATAAGCAAGAATTTAGTAGTCCAGAAAACTTAACCAGTGAGGAACAAGATGTTGAATTGACAAATGATGCTCTTTTAGAAACACTAAAATTTGAAAATAATTTATTAATTCAACTCAACACAGAACTAAAAGATAACAATAAATTACTAAAAGGCAAAATATTAACATTAGAAGAAAAACTACAGTTTTACAAAAATGAACAGAGTGGAAAAGAAAATACGGAAAAAATTACAGAAATTGTAAGTAAAGAAATAGAACATTATTTTAATAAACATCACAAGGCATACAAAACCAACCAACAAAAAACAAATGATAATGCAGAAAGTTCAGAAGCACAAAAAACAAACTGTTATCAGATAGATAGTAATAAGAAATACAAAAACACAGGGCTAGAACCAAAAAATACTCTGATATTGCAAGAAATATAAACATAAACAACTTGAATGACTTGGAAAACAAACAAATGTTGATTATGCAAAATGTGATTAATTTAGAGCAGCCAAATACTTCCTCCATCTCCAATGAAAGAACGAATTTTAATATGACTAAACCAAACCAAACCATTAATGCTAAAACGAATAAAAATCTCGAAAAACAAAAAAATTCTAGCGAAAAAGAGAAGGTAAATGATTGGCAAGTACGTCCAAGGGACAGAAAACATTATGGAAGAGGTAGAACAAGACAAGCAGAAAATAACAGCAAATTTAGAGGAGTGCAGCCAAAAGTTTGGCTGTATCTGTATCGAGTCGAACCAGAAGTGTTAGAAGAAGATATTATGAAATATTTGAAGGAAAAAATATCAAAAGACGAAGAGTTTGTTGTCAAAGAGCTTACAGGAGGAGAAAAATACAAGGAATACATGGTGGCAGCGGACTATAGTCACAAGGAGACTTTTTACGATCCTAGATTTTGGCCAGCAGGAGTTAGATTCAAACGCTTTGATTTCGAGTTACACAAACAGAAGAGCAGGGCTAAAGAAGAATTACCTCGACCAAATTCTTTTTTAGTAAAATAAAATATAGAAGCAGTCCGGAACTAATGGGAGAAGACAAAAATATTAACCCAGATAAAAACATAAAAGCAATAAATTAGTCCGACATATTTTCAAAATCAAACAATCCTCATGTGGATAGAATCACAACGCAAGAAAAAAGTCAAATGTGCATATTTCATCAAAACATTCAGTGCCTACGAAATAAAATATTAGAATGTGATATATTTCTTTCCACGCTGGAAAAACGTCCTGACGTGGTATGCATTACTGAACCTGGTGTACCAAAGAAGAAATGGGAACAATACATCTAGAAGGATATAAGCTTGTCTCAGCTTTCTGTAAAGAAAAAAAAATCCACGGTGGATCCTGCATTTATGTTAATGAGAACACCGAGGCCCATGACATGGAAAATTTGGAAATAAAATCAATAGAGGAACATTGTGAAATTTCGTCTATTGTTAGTAAGTCTAATCAAATAATAATTCTGGCAGTGTATAAAACACCATCCAGTAGCAAGAGTGACTATGATGTTTTTTCAAATACTTTAATAGAGGTTTTAACTTCTTGTCGTGATAAATATCCTAAATATAAAGTTATACTCTGCGGTGACTTTAACATAAATTTACTAGACAAAAATGAATCTTCAGATCACTTTATAAACCCACTTTTAACATTTAATTTACATCAAACAGTATTTACTGCCACTAGAATTACAAAAAAATCTGAATCACTTATTTATAAATTTTGATCACGAACAAGGAGGGCAAGTAGTAACATCGGCATTATCCGATCATGAAGCACAAATTCTAAACTTTGAATTATTCAAAAAGAAGTCACATAAAGAATTTTCATGTAAAAAAAGAATATTTTCTTTAAATAAATTGAAACAATGATGACAAGATGAAAGCTGGGAAGTTGTATTCCAGGAAAATGATGCCAATAATGCCTATAATAAATTTGACAATATCATCAGCGGCGGCTGGTGAAATTTCAATATTTTTTTTCTCGTCTGTGGCGCATGGGACCCATACGAAATTTGGGAAATAACATCTAGAGAAGCACTTCTCTAATGACCCCTAAAAAATTTTGAAAAAGCAGTTTGCGAAAAAATTTTTGAAAATTTGCTAGCCTCCCCTGGGTCTAGGGACCCCTGTTTACTTTTATTTTTTTTTGTCATATGCATTTGACTTTTCATAAAAATGCATCGACAGATTTTAGAGTTTGTGAAAATATTTTCATTACTAACTGAAATACAATGAACTGAAATTTTGTAATTTACAATTTAACAAATTACAATATTTCAATTCGTTGTATCTCAGTTAGTAATGAAAATATTTTCACAAACTCCAAAATCTGTCGATGCATTTTTATGAAAAGTCAAATGCATATGACAAAAAAAAATAAAAGTAAACAGGGGTCCCTAGACCCAGGGGAGGCTAGCGAATTTTCAAAAATTTTTTCGCAAACTGCTATTTCAAAATTTTTTAGGGGTCATTAGAGAAGTGCTTCTCTAGATGTTATTTCCCAAGTTTCGTATGGGTCCCATGCGCCACAGACGAGAAAAAAAATATTGAAATTTCACCAGCCGCCACTGAATATCATAAACCATGCTCTAAGATTAATTTTTCCTTTAAAAAATATAAAAACATCCAATCACATTCCTAAACCATGGATAACTAAAGGAATAAAAATTTCCTCAAAAAGGAAACGTTTTCTGTACACAGAAATGTTAGCAAATCGAATCCCTAGAGAATATTACAAAAAATATACGAAAATTCTAAAAAATTTAATCAAAACTGCAAAACAACTATCTCACAAGCACTATGTGGAATCTGCGCAGAATAAAGGCAAAGCTGTTTGGGACATTGTCAAAAAATATACAGTTAACAATAATGTAAAATCTGAATCCATTCTAAAACATATACAGTATGAAAATCCTAAAGACATATGAAACTATGTAAATAATAATCTCGTCAACCAATGTCAAAACAATAGTAATAAAAAAAGTGTCCATACTGAAAATATATCCACAAGCTTGAAAAATTCTCTATTTTTAGAGCCTTCCACGCCACAAGAAATATTTAATATAATTGTGCTACTAAAAAATAAAAAATCGGTTGGTGATGATGACGTACCAATAAAGCTATTAAAATATGTTGCGGATATCATCTGCTATCCATTGAACCATATTGTAAATTTAATGCTCTGTAAAGGAACGTTTCCAGATAGGTTAAAAAATGCAAATATAAAGGCTATCTTTAAAAAGGGTGATAAAACTAATTGGCGAAACTATCGTCCCATAGCACTCTTATCCAACATAAGCAAGATATTTGAAAAATGTATTTATAATAGAATTACAAAATATGTAGAAGAAAAAAATTTACTTTCTGATTCTCAAAACGGCTTTAGAAAAGGCAAGACGACTATCCTTGCAATTTTCAAAGCTTTAATGCAAATACTAGACTCACTAAACAACAATAAAGAAACAACTGCAGTATGTCTTGACCTGTCTAAAGCGTTTGAGTGTTGAGCATGATATTCTCTTAAATAAATTATATAATTATGGTATAAGAGGTACAGCACTACAGCTAATAAAATCTTATTTATCAAATAGACATCAACAACTAGTAGAGATTGACGATAGTGGAGCAAAGGTCAAATCAGACAAATTGATCAAAAGAGGTGTACCACAATTCTCGGGCCCTTGCTATACATACTGTACACAAATTATCTACCGCAAGTTGTTATAATAGTCCAATTAAATAAGTCGGCAAATCAAAATTTTGAGGTAAATACTTGAATTTTTGATATAAGTTACTTTGATGTATTAGAACACGATTAATGAAAAAAATTTTTTTCTAAACCCCCGGGAAGGGGTGAAAAAAAATAAAATAAAGTGTTTTTTCAAAATTACTCAAAATGTGTAAAAGCTAGTAAAAAAAGTTTCAAACAAAAATTATAAAGCATGAAATTTTATATAAAAATGATCTCTAGACTTTTTTTGGTATTACTAAAATTAACGGAGTTAGGCTGGTTAGAAATTAAGGGATGATATGTACAACTTTAAAAAATCATAGCGTGCTGAAAAGTTAATAAATTAAACATTTTTTTTTTCTATTTACTCAGAAAAATATAAACATTCGTTTCAGAGAAATGGATTTTTTTTTTAAATTGTTAATAAAAAAGTTATAAAAGTTTTAATCTTTTATTTTCAATTAAAACCACTTTGAACGGTGAAACGAATTTCTTTTTATACTATTCTGTTCATTATTTAATATATTGAACATTTGCTTTTGAAATTTTTTTTTACCCTTCATTTTCAAGAAGGTATGAATTTATTTACTTGCTTAGTTTTTTTCCAAACGTAAGACACTGCTCTTGTGACGTCACGATAACTGAAAACAAATAAAGAATGCATACGACAAAGATAAAATTGTTTCGTAGCTGCTGCGTTGCCTACAAGACACGCCTGCGTCACATCTATAGGGCATCTGCACGTGACGTCACAGCTAACCCCAAAAATATGTGTTTCTCAAGATTTAAGAGTATTACGCAGCTATTATTAAAATTTCTGCCTGGTTCCTGTATTTTCAACTAAAATCTAGTTCAGTGTAATGTTTATGAAGTTCTAAACACTTTATCCTAATAAAATAGGCCTCTTTTTGTAGGTTGGAAATCTAACCTGTAATTAGCAGTTTATTTCTATACCGGCTCCAAGCTAAAAATGCGTACACAAACATTAAAAATGAGAATAAACTTAAAAAACTTAAAATTTAAGGTTATGTTAGCTACATGATGCAGATGCAGACTAGTTTACAAGTTTAAGGCCGTGTTAATGTTTGATAAAGCTCGTAAAAGTATTAGTGAGGGCTCATTGAATTCGGAATGACGTCTAGAAAAAGTGTAAAAGTTTCATACCCGCACATAAACAGTTGCAAAAGTTATAAACAAATGAAGATTGAAAATATAACGAGTTTCGTCTTTTGCAAATAACTCGAAAACTATTAATATTTAAGATAATTGAAAGAACGATTCTTAAAGAGGAATGAATTTTCAATAAAAAAGCTGAACTCCCGAAACTGTATCTCTCAGCGCTCTGCGCGGCGAACACTAAGCCGTTACGATGCTCTGAAATCGGCCGTAATAAGTAAAAATCTTTTTTTATGTTATTAAATATTAATTTAAAAATTTTAAAAAATTATGGTATTATTTAGACACTTAACGGAACAATATCCCGTTGAAAAAAAAATTGTTTCACCAATTTCTCATAAAATGAGCCTATTGTTAATTAACAAATTTTTTTAGAGTTTACGTTTATATTTCAAGTCGGATAATTGTTAAACAAAAGCCACTAAAATTACTTCGCTTCATGGAGACCTTATAAAAAATGTTTTGCCATTTTGTTATAAAATATTGTGATTAAAAATTAAAAAAATTTCTTAAAATTTTTTTTTAATTGTTTATAATATTTTTCTTTTTTTCATTATTTAAACAAATTATTAATAAAAAAATGTATTCTTAAAATTTATTATTTGCAATTCTCTACAAGACGAAAAACAGAAAAATTTTTGTTGTTAATTTATTTGTTTATTTAATAAACAATTTGTTATTAACAATCGCCGAATGTTTTTAGATAAAAAAAATAATAACAAAAACAACCGTATACATAAACATGTAAAAAGAAAAATAAATTTAACATGTTTATGTATTCGGTTGTTTTTGTTATTTTTCTTTCTATCTAAAAAGAATATAAAAATTGTTTATTAAATAAACAAATAAATTAACAATTTTTTTTCTTTTTACAACTTGTAGAGAATTGCAAATAATAAAGTTTAAGAATAATTTTTTTTCTTAATAATTTGTTTAAATAATGAAACAATGGAATAAAATATTATAAACAATTTAAAAAAATTTTTAAAGAAAATTTTTAAATTTTTAATCACAATATTTTTAGGCTATTGTCTATGTCCAAAAAAGAGGGTTGAAAGGAACTAAAACGTTAAAGGGTTTTTATAGTTTTTTAGGTTCAATTGACCCCAAAATATGAGAAAACCGCTGAGTGCTACCATTTAAAGGGGTGAGTTTTTGAGATCGAAGTAAAAAGGTCCACTTTTCACATTTTTAAGTTTTACTGGAAAACTATACATTTTTCCTATAAACACATCAATAGAAAAGTTGTAGAGAATTAAATTTCCAATCGAAATGGTACCTTCAGAAGTCAATTTTTTTTTTACAAAAATACGCCCAGAAAACAACAAAAAAAAACGGAAAAATGCATTTTTTTTTTTAATTTTAACCTGTAACTTTTTTTCGGGTACATTTAGGCATAGACATTCTGCATAAAAAAAGCTGACGTTTAATAATCATTTTAACGGTAAATCGCCAGCTTTTTTATGCAGCAATGTCTATGCCTAAATGTACCCGAAAAAAGTTACAGGCTAAAATTTAAAAAAATTGCATTTTTTCGTTTTTTTTTTGTTGTTTTCTGGGCGTATTTTTGTAAAAAAAAAAAATTTGACTTCTGAAGGTGCCATTTCGATTGGAAATTTAATTCTCAACAACTTTTCTATTGACGCGTATATAGGAAAAATGCATAGTTTTCGAGCAAAACTCAAAACAACAATAGGCTCATTTTATGAAAAATCGGTGAAACAATATTTTTCCAACGGGATATTGTTCCTTTAAGTGTCTAAATAATACCATAATTTTTTAAAATGTTTAAATTAATAACGGCTTAGTGTTCGCCGCGTAAAGCTCCATTTTCAACATTAAATTGAAATTATTAATAATAGATAGAGTTTCGGGAGTTCGGACTTTTTTATTTGAAATTCATTCCTCTTTAAAAACCTTCCTTTAAATTTTCTTAAATATTAATAGTTTTCGAGTTATTTCCAAAAAACGAAACTCGTTATTTTTTCAATCTTCATTTGTTTATAACTTTTGCAATTGTTTATATGCGGGTTTGAAACTTTTGTACATTTTTCTAGGTGTCATTCCGAATACAATGAGCCATCACTCATATTTTCACGAGCTTTATTAAGCATTAAGACGGCTTTGAACTTGTGAACTAGTTTATATATCTCAATGCAGCGGTGGTGTATGTTTTGGTGAACAAATGCTCCTAAAAATTGTTAACAAATTTGTTTTTAATAATTCTTATTTTAACTTTTCATAAGATTAATTTAATATAGAATGGATCATACATTTTGTTTTAAGAATGAATTATTTTCTTCTAATTGTTATTATCCATCCATCCAAAAAATGGTTCAATTATTTATTATTTAATTTATCCAATTTTATTTTTTAAACTGTTTGTTTTTATTTAGATTAGGAATAGGAATAGAATAATATCAATGATCTATTTTAATGAAAATGTATCGATAATTTTATTTTAAATGTCATTTTTTTTTCATTCAAATTGAAATTAATGATCCAAAAAAAAAAAAATTTGATTTGTTGATTAATATATTAAATATATATATTAAGTACGCGAATTTCGACTAACTTAAAACGATGTTTCAAACAATTATTTCCAATACTCCAATAATTCGTCTGCAAAATTTTCTCGCAAAAAAAATTATATTGTGTACTTTATTTTTAATTTATATCAATAATATCAAACAAATAATTCTAAATTTAGTAGAAATCTGTAAGTATTGACAGTAATAATAATTTCTTTCATTACAATTCAAAGATTAATTTTTAAAATATTTAGATCACATAAACAAAATTCCACGTGTCTAATACCTATAACCAAAATGTACATAAAACGAAGCGTGTATAAGTCTCTTATTACTCTTGACCACAATTAAAAATGTTGTTAACAATTTGTAGGAGCATTTATTCACCAAAACATTCACAACCGCTGCATTGAGATATCAGGCATCTGCATCATATAACCAACATAACCTTAAATTTTAAGTTTTTCAAGTTTATTCTCATTTTTAATGTTTGTATACGCATTTTTAGCTTGTAGCCGGTACTGACTCTAAACAAATATTTAAAAATTCGCATAAATAATTTTTCAATATTGTTGATTAATAGAAATAGACTGCTAATTACAGGTTAGATTTCCAACCTACAAAAAGAGTCCTATTTTATTAGAACAAAGTATTTAGAACTTCATAAACATTACACTGAACTAGATTTTAGTTGAAAATACGGGAACCAGGCAGAAATTTTAATAATAGTTGCGTAATACTCTTAAATCTTAAGAAACACATATTTTTGAGGTTAGTTGTGACGTCAAGCGCGGATGCCCTTACTGCCGTCATAAGGTGAAAAGCCGCATCTAGATATGTCATAAATAAGATTCTAATAATATATGAGCATCCAAGAGTTCTGCATTTAAAAATATTATTAAAAAATTATAAAGTACAAAAACATAAGTGCATAAAAAGCAGCTACATGATTTTCTTAATTAATATTTACTAGTTGGGAAAAAAACAAACGCCTTTGTTACTTTCCTCGCCAACTGACAATTCACAGATGAGCTATTCTCCTTATGACTTATGACGGCAGTATAGATGTGACGTATGCGCGTCTTGTAGGCAACGCAGCAGCTACGAAACCATTTTATCTTTGTCGTACGCATTCTTTATTTCTTTTCAGTTATGGTGACGTCACAAGAGCAGTGTCTTACGTTTGGAAAAAAATTAAACAGATAAATAAATTCATACCTGCTCGAAAATGATGGGTAAAAAAAAATTTCAAAAGCAAATGTTCAAAGTGGTTTTAATTGAAAATAAAAAAATTAAAATTTTTATAACTTTTTTTATTAACAATTTTAAAAAAATCCATTTCTCTGAAACGAATGTTCATACTTTTCTCAGTAAATAGAAAAAAAAAAATTTAAATTCATTAACTTTTCAGCACGCTATGATTTTTTAAAGTTGTACATATCATCCCTTAATTTCTAACCAGCCTAACTCCGTTAATTTTAGTAATACCAAAAAAAGTCTAGAGGTCATTTTTATATAAAATTTCATGCTTTACAATTTTTGTTTGAAACTTTTTTTACTAGCTTTTACACATTTTGAGTAATTTTGAAAAAACACTTGATTTTATTTTTTTTCACCCCTTCCCGGGGGTTCAGAAAAAAATTTCTTTCATTAATCGTGTTCTAATACATCAAAGTAACTTATATCAAAAATTCAAGTATTTACCTCAAAATTTTGATTTGTCGACTTATTTAATTGGACTATTAATCATAATATGGTTCAATTTTCAGATGATACATCTTTAATAGTTAGTCACGATTCCAAAAATAGCCAAGAAAAAGATATCCTTGATACGGTAATCACACTACAAAATTGGTTCACTAACAACAATCTATTAAATGTTCAAAAAACCCAAATAATAACATTTTCGTATTTCACCCAAAATGAAGAAACAACACTTACCTACAATGATATAAATGTCCCAAGCAGCCGGTCAGTAAAATTCTTAGGAATCACTTTGGATTCAAGACTTGACTGGAGGCTTCATGTTGACAGCCTGGCTGGGGATATGTCACGGTATTGTTATGCACTTGGGGTAGTGGCACGTTTTGTAAGCGTGGAAGCTGCCATGAGTGCTGTCTTGCATATGTGCAGTCACGTGTCAGATATGGAGTGATATTCTGGGCAAATTCTATAAATGCACATAGAAACCTCAAAATGCAAAAAAGATGTTTGCGACAAATATTTAATATGAAACCTACAGATAGTTGTAAATCGGTATTTATAAACAGAGGCATACTAACACTCACAAGCCTATACATTTATGAAGCAGCAATATTTGTAAAAGAAAACATCATACTTTTCAAATCTCTAGAGTATGATTATGACACAAGAAACAAAAACAAATTAACAACCAATAAAAAAACTTCTCATATATCCAAAAAAATGTTGAGTATTCTATAATTAACATTTTTAACAAATTGCCGGACAACATAAAAAATCTCACTTTAAAAACATTAAAACTAGAACTCAAACGGATACTAATAAAAAAAGGCTTACTATAGGGTGGACGAATATTTCACTGATGTTTCAATACATTAATAAAAAGACTTACTTTTGTACTCTCAAACTAGGCTGTTCTCAAATTTATAATTGTACTTGTATTGTTTTAGCATTTTAAAATTTCAACCAAACACATTTTTATCCAAACTAGGCATATTATCTATTTTAAAATTAATTTTAATTACGTCCTCTATTTATTTTCACTGTTACCATTTGTTAGTGTTTCAATTTTATTATTATATGTATTTTTTAGCTATATTCTTTTTTCTTTTTTTTGTTGTTTTCTCTTAATGTTTTGACGTGTTCTACACCCAGTGAGGTATTGTATTTAAAAAGGAACAAATAAATGTATCTATCTGTCTATCTAAAGCCTGCCCTGAACTTTTAGTCGAGAGTATTTCAAGACTGTTGTAGGGAAGCGCGTGAAACCTCTTCCTTTCCTTGAGTCACGTGACCAGTAGTTGACAAAACTAAGAGACATAAGCGATCGAGGCTTTTTTCGTGGCCGTTCAGGCCTAGTGGCCTTTTCGGCGGTTCTCCGCCAAAGTGAGAAAAGTAGTAGTTATTTTACCTTAAAGTAATTAAATAATAGAATCTAGTTTTTTGGTTAAAATTGTGAGTGCTAAGTAAACACTTTGAGTATCCATTAGGAGTCCCTAAGACACAGTCAAGTAGGCAGTATGCCTAACTGAATTTTACAAGTTGCACCAAACTATGTTGGGTTTCTGTTTAAATAATTGTTCCTGATTCCTGCTTGTCTTAACAATTTGTCTTATTTATAAGAAGAAGATAAGTAGTGCATTTTGGCATTCCCTGTGTTCTGCAGATCTGTAAGTAGAAACTTTATTTAAAGCTTTGTTGGTCCTATGCAGATTTGCCATAACTTTCCGTGAAATATCAAGAGGTGATATCGTGTTCAAGAACCTCCGTTTGTTTGTGTAAAGTGCGCGATGTCGCTACGAATTTATGTTCACTTTGTAGACTATAGAGACTACCTAAAGTCCGGGTAGATATTTGTACCTTCTTGTAAAATTAGATTTTAAAGTTGTGTAGACATTTATGCCTCTAAACAGTTCATTACTGTTTTTTTTTATCTACCTTTATACTTTTTTTCGTTATGTTGATTATTTACCTTCTGTCACGATAAACTTGAGAGTTTAGTATACATGTAGATTTTTTGCTTTGTTAATTTAAATCGCATTGGCCAATCAGCGAATTTATTTTGGTATTTTGCTATCTTACATTTTTGTGTATTGTTTATGTGTATTTACCTTTGTTTAATTATCGAAAGCATAATTATTGCCTACTGCCCTGAAAGTTTCTTTTGTTCACCGATTTTGAACTAGCTGGCAATATAGTTTGTTATAGTTTATTCGTTTGTTTTATTTTTGGTAATACCCGGTAGATTTTTTGTATTTATTTCTGGGCTTTTTCTCCAGGGAAAAAGCGAAAGCTACACGATACGATTGATACGAATATGGAATTTCGGTACCGGTATTGCGATGAGATACTCTTAGGGCCAGTTGTATAAGGTTAAACTTCAAATGGTGAATGGGGACCTATCCTAATTTCTGTGAATTCTATAGATAAAGATAGATAGATAATCTTTATTTCTCCATTGAAGAAAATATACATATATGCATACAAGAAACAATGCAGAAGAGGTCAAAAAAAGTACATGTAAATATACTATAATAGGTAATAAGCTTAAAAGGTAATTATAAAAAAAAAACAGAAAGTTAACTAAACAAAAAGTAATTAACTATTAAAAAATTCAGTTGTTGTATACGGATGATATGTCTGCAATTGTAGCAGGAAATGATTTAGATAAGTTAAGTAAAGCAGCCAGTGCTTGTGCCGTGACTGCTCACAACTATAGCGTTGCTAATAATCTCCTCCTAAACAATTCAAAAACAGAATTAATGGTTTTCAGCACTACTGAAGCTGATTTCAGCCTTCTAGTTAGATCTGTCGATTCGAGTATTAGGCAGACTCATAATACCAAATTCTTAGCTGTTTTGGTGGATAGTAGGTTATCCTGGCACCCTCAAATTGATGCCATCCTAAAAAAGCTCTCACTTAACTGCTTCATAATCTGGAGACTCAGATCTTACGTCAACATTAATACTTTGTTTTCATATTACAATGCATATGTGAACTCTGCTCTGAACTATGGTATAGTCAGTTGGGGCAATGCCAAGAGAATAAATGAGGTGTTGGTAGCTCAAAAGAAAATAATACGCACAATTAGGTTTAAAGAATGCAGACACTCTTGTCGTGAGTTATTTAAGGAGCTTAAAATCCTCACTGTTATCTCATTATACATTCTGCAATGTGTAATTTACATCAGGAACAACCTACACAAATTCACTACAACAGATAATTCCGTGCCAAATTATGCCCTACGTTACGGTAATAACCTGCGTCTACCACAACATAGACTTTCGCTCTCCGCAAATAGCAGCTATATTTTGCCAATAAAAATATTTAACCACCTACCTAATCACCTTAAACTTACTAACAATGTAGCTGCTTTCAAGAATAAAGTTAAAACTCTATTAATAAGATATAGTTTCTACAGCCTGGATGAATACTTTACATGTGACTTCTCTGAGTAATATCAACTTTGATTGAGATGCTTCCTGATTCAACCGTGCCGGTTCACTGTCGGGGAATGCGGCTTCTTAAAATTTTGCTGTCCTTTGTTTACTTACCACTGGATTTGTAATTTTTTGTGTAAATCTTCTTTTAATATGTTTTATTATTGTGTCACTTATAGAGTTTAAGTTTTATAAGATTTGTATGTTTTTTAGACGAACTGATGTCATTTTGTAATGATCCTAGAGGAATAAATAAATAAATAAATAAACTGGAGATTTCAGATTTTAAAATATTCATAACCTCATAATTGAAAAAATTCCCTGTTTTTATATGTAATATAATGGATATATTCAGTGGCGGTCTGGCCAGGTCGGCGAGTCGGCAAATGCCGACTGGGCCTTTTGCCTTCTGAGAACGTAATGCGCTTATATACATGCGAAGCAAAAATATTCAAATCGCTGACGAACTGAGTTTGAATGTTTATTGTAAAACGCCGACCAAACCCTAGACACCCAGACCGCCACTGGATATATTCGAAATATTACTATATGATTATTATCAATGTACTGCAAGATAGCATTTCGTTTTATACAATGTACTAATTACAAAATCTGCGATATATTATCCTTTTTTTCTTTTTTTGTTATTGTTTTTTGTTTAGTTGGCTTCGAGGGGGCAACCGCTGGCGAAATTTTGTACACCTAATACCTATTCTAGAAAAATACCCTTTATTTTCTCTTTAATTCCTTGTAATTCCCCTAATTCCTCAAATATCTTTATTTCCTCTTAATACCTTAATATTTTCTAGATTATCTCGGGAACGGTGCACTTTTTGATAAAAATACCTATATGCAAAATTGTTCCTTATAAAATTCTCTGTCAAAAATGTCTCTACACTTTTTTCCTAACCGTACAGTGGGAAATAAGGCACACACATAAGGGTTGGTTCTGGTCAACACAATAAATTGTAATATTTACTATAATCTACTTTAAAGTTCAATACTTAACGCTAAAGCAGTAGCTACTAAAGTCCGCCTAAAATTATAATAAATTCCTCTCACCCCTATAAAATAACGCGATTTTTGATGAAGCGAGAATATTGTATACCAGGTCGCTCAGCCGATAGGAACACTGTTGTAACTTTTGATTGGGCGAATAGATTTTTTTCAAATTTGGTGTAATGATATGGGATATAATTTCCAATTATATAATGTAAAGAACCAAAATGGCCGACTTCCGGTTTCGATTTTACCCGCGCCTCATTTACCAAAGTACTATTAATTTTAGGAAAAAAGTTTGGAGAAGTTTTTTATAGAGAATATTATAAGGAATAATTTTGTATATAGGTTTTTTTATGGAAAAATGCACCGTTCCGGAAATAATCTAGAAAACCTTAAAATGGGGGATGGAAACGACGTCCTCTAGGGGATGAAGCACGCAATTTTTGAAGCTATATGAATTTTTTCCAATATATTATAATTTTAACTGTTATATTACTGAAGTATTACAAGACATCGTGCAAAGTTTTAATAATGAAAAAGATAGTCATGGAGAAATTGTAGACGTAGGAGAGCGTTTTGTTCTAGCTTTATAGATAGATAGATAGATAGATAGATAATTTATTTCATGTGAGACAATTACAATTGTGTACACTCGTCAATAAAAAACATTGTAAAATTACATTCAAGGTAAAAAACATACAAAATTATAAGTATACAAACATTACAATATCATGATAAAATATATAATAATATAAGACAAGAAAGCAGAAAGTAATTAAGAAAATACTTCATGAACAGATAAAATATACATGTCAGTGCAATAAAATTGATAATTGAAAATTAGGAGACCTGATTATGAGATGTGCCGAAATAATCAATAAATTCTTGGACCTTATAAAAAACATTTTCTTTCAGAAAACCTTTAACTTTTATCAAAAACCTTTTTTTTTCTAAATGCTTCCATTCATTTGGTAGCAGATTATATAATTTTACTGATAAATATCTGTAACTATTAATATTCCTTGATAAACGGAAATGTGGTGCAATTATAGGTTTATGCCTGGTATTATAACTATCTTGAAATTGATATTCATGGAGATGGTTTTGTGCATGGACAATGCATTCAAATATGTACTGATTAATAGAAGTAAGTATTCCTAGATGTTTAAATAAAGGTCTGCAGGTATCATTAAATTTGGAATTTGTAATGGTTCTTATGGCTCTTTTCTGTAATTTTAATATTTTGTAGGCATGTGGAGATCCCCCCCAAAGTATAATGCCATAGCACATTATGCTATGGAAAAGTGCATGATAAGCCATTACAATTACATTTTGATGAACCAGATAATTGAGATTTTTTAATAAATAGATACAACTAGACAATTTTTTGGACAAACAATCTATGTGAGCTTCCCAAGATAGCTTACTATCAAGAGTGAGACCCAGGTATTTCACAGGCCCATTATTGTTGATGGAGACAGAAGGATTTAAATTGAAAATGAGAGTTTGAGTCTTTTCCTCATTTAACTTTAATTTGATATTATTGAAATAAACCTTGGCTTGAGACTGCATTTCTTTTGATTTTTGTTTAAGCTGTTTTAAATCATTTCCTACAGCGATTAAGGTAGTGTCATCAGCATATTCAATATGTTTATGAGTCAGGTGTAACGATATATCATTTAAATAAATTATGAATAGGACTGGTCCCAAGATGGATCCCTGGGGAACTCCATGTTTGAGAGGCTTTAGAGAAGACGAAGTAGTGCCGTCACTTACACACTGATACCTATTTGTGATGTAACTTTGAATAAAAGATTGAGCAGGTCCTCTAATACCATAGTTCTCTAATTTTATTAATAGTATATCCGTAGAAACACAATCAAAAGCTTTAGATAAGTCTAAATAGGATGCCATGGTCATATTTCCGTTTTCAAAATGGTCAGTAATAAATGTGATAATACAACTCTACCTCCTCAGAAAAAAGTCTAGATGTATACAAATTCATGACTTTTAACAAACTTGTTGGTAAAGCGAACAATACTGTAATATTATCAAAATTACCAACAGCTTCTGCTGCTGCTCGGCAACACTCATATCGCGTTTTTTACCAAATTCAAACATGGAAAAACGTTGCTCTAGAAGCTACTGATTGGGGATGGAAAAAAGTTGGCGGTATATTAACCCGAACTATGACAACAAAAGAATCCGTTATAACACTAATTTCTTGTTCATGCATATTAGGGTGCGAAAACAGGTGCAGTTGCAGAAGAGCAGGCTTACGTTGCTCCACAATGTGTTACCATTACCACGGACAAGCATGCATGAATGTCGAATCTATGGAAGACGATGAAGATTAATTAACGTAGGAAACCTTTTGATAATTAGTGGATTCGGCTTACAGGGGACACCACATGCCAAGTACTTTACGTCTAGGGTGGCGTGGAAACAAGTACAATATACAATATTTTCGCTTCTTTAAAAATCACGTTATTTTATAGAGGTGAGAGGGTGGAAGTGGTACATTTATTATAACTTTAGGTGGAGTTTAGTAGCTACTGCTTTAGCGTTAAGCACTGAACTTTAAAGTAGATTATAGTAAAGATTACAATTTATTGTGTTGACTGGAACCAATCCTTATGTGTGCTCCTTATTTCCCACAGTACTATTAATTTTAGGAAAAAAAGTGTAGAGACGTTTTTTATAGAGAACTTTATAAGGAATAATTGATCAAAAAGTGCACCGTTCCCGAGATAATCTAGAAAACCTCAAAATGGGGGTGGAAACGGCTAGGGGATGAAGCACACTATTTAGGTGTGGGAACTTTTTGGTTTAGTAATTCTTATACTATCCTTAACATTTATACCAATTTTCAAAACTTTATGAATTTTGTCCGATATAAATCGTTATATTACTGAACTAGAAGTCTATAGTATCATCGGTAGTTTAATTAAATTAAATATTTTTTACTAGATATTTTTAGCGCTAATGTTTTTACAACACTGACGTCCTTTATATAGGAATTGGTGTGTAATTCTTCAAGATAAACATTCCATTTCAATATTTTTACGGTCTAATTCCCTCCTAATACCTTTTATTTCCTCTTAATTCCCTTCTAATACCTCGTAATAATATTTATTTCCTCCAAATTCCCCTGTAATTCCCTTAATACCTAATAATTCCTTCCGAAATACCTTCAATTCCTTTCTAATCCCTTCCTAATTCCTCCAATTTGTACACTATTTCCCCTCAGCGGTTGCCCCCTTGGTTGGCTTGCTACAAATGTACAAACATGTATATAATGTGGTTAAATAAAAGCTATCTATCTATCTATCTATTTACTGTCTAATGACGACGAAGAAATTATTAATGTAATAGAAGGTGCTCGAAGTCCTAAGTTTAAACTGTACAGTTAATATAACATTATAATACTCTGACCCTAACGCCCCTAACTAACACCACATATAATATTCTATAATCTATGCTGAACATTGTGGAGTGGGAGTGTGGGCACGAATAGTATGAATGGTACGAATCAGTACATGATACTGTTTAGTATCATGGAATCAGTGATACGAAGTGGTACGAAACGTACGAATCTCTCGATATGAATCTTTCCTTGATACGGATTCATTTGGCACGAATCCTTAAAAAGAGTCGAATCGCCCATCTCTACTGGAATGAGAGGTTCAGGTTACGATTAGTAAACTCAAAATCAACTACTGACATCTGTTGGCTTTATATTGTAACATTTTTCGTTCAAATGTATATCACCATTTTCCAAATATTGCTATTATATCTTTTACAGTAAGGAAGATAGAGAACTCAAAATGTTAGGGAAGGATATGCTTAAGTGTTTATTGATACAAAACTGCATTATCCTACAGGGTTTCAAAATCAGATAAAAATGCTAACATCTGTTTTAACCCCCATTATATAACTTATATTTAATTGACTAGGGAATTATCAACAATATATCTTTATAATGGAAAATGGGCCTTCTAAACAAATAAAAGTTGCTTAAATTAGACTTTTGGTTAAAATTTATCAACAATCAAAAATTTACAACACAGGATTTCCAGACCATTAGAGTTAATATTTCTTTTTGAACGTTTCTTACATAAAAAAGCAAAATTACACCATTCTAATGATATTTAATTTGTTATACTAAGCTATGAATTCAAAAGTGAACTAATTGAAGGGGATTTTGAAGTCATGACCGAAGGTGGGAGTAAATCTGCTGATTTTTTAATGAACTGTTTTACATTACTTGTTGATAGGTGTTTTTGTGTACAAAAAAAAATGCGCTAGGGCTAACCCAATCAGGATACACGTCAATCATTGTTTGATGTATAGATGTTTTTTTTCCCCTGTCTTTGTTCCCTGTATTCCCTCTAGTTGCGCAGAGGGGTCCTCTCATCTTCTCCTTTATGCACGACAATCCGTGTAATAGCTGTTTCGGCCTTTGTCCAATTATCTTCAGATTGCAGCATGAATTCCACAAGCTCGTCCGGCCCTAAACGATTTATGCCTCGTCTCTCCTCCACCCATCTGTTGCAGTGGAAGACTGTGTGCTCTGCATCGTCTATTTCGCCACAATATGCGCACTCTCGAGAGTTCAGCTTTTCTATTCTATCAATTTAAAGATGTTACTAATTATTGTACCTTACTGTGTGGACATATTGAAACACATTTTTAATGAATCAATAACACAAGGTGTCTTTCCAGACATTTGGAAAATTGCAAATGTTTTACCTATCCCAAAAATATCTATACCACTAAGCTTTAACGATTTACTACCCATATGCATACTACCGACATTATCAAAACTATTTGAAAAAATAATATCTATTCAAATAAAAGACTATTTAGTAATGAATAATATACTACCCGAAACTCAATCTGGCTTTCGTGAAAAGCATGGAACAAACACTGCATTATTAAAGGTTGTTAATGATGCCGCTACAGCACTAGACAAGTCTTGCTGTACCATTTTAGTGTTACTGGATCAGAGTAAAGCTTTCGATCTAGTTAACTTTAATTTACTTGCAGCAAAATTAAAATATATAGGTTTTAAAAATGCAACGCTTGAATGGTTATGTAATTATATTAAAGGCAGATATCAAAGGGTTTTTCTTAATACACATACATGCTCTTCAACAAAAGAAACCTCATCGGGAGTTCCACAAGGTAGTGTTCTGGGACCTATCCTTTTTTCTATATATATATATTTGATTTAGCTGCCTCTCTATCAAGATGTCAAAGTCATCTCTACGCAGATGATATCGAAATGTATTTATCTTTCCCATATAAGGAAATACAAACATCTATTGACTATGTAAACAGGGATTTACAGAACATCTTTACTTATTCTGAATGGCACGGATTGTGTGTAAACCCCAATAAGACAGTAGCAATATGTATAGGGCCAGAACGGCAAAAACTTGAGATTGAAACAAAATATAACTTGAATATCAACAATGCAAATGTTGAGTGGGTTGCCTCAGCAAAAAATCTTGGTGTAGTTATGGATGGAAGTTTATCATTTAATGACCATATTGAACATATCTTTAAAACATCTATGTATAAATTAAAAACATTATATTCATTTAAAAACCAATTAAATCAGAATATAAAACTAAAACTGGTTAAAACATTAATATATCCTCAATTAGATTATTGTTCATCAGTTTATTATAATTTTCTACCACAGTATAATAAAAATAAGCTGCAAAGGGTACAGAATGCATGCATGCGTTTTGTTTGTTGCATTCCATATATGGCTCATGTGACTCCCTACATCAGAGAATTAAATGAATTAAATGTTGAAAAGCGTATGCAATATCTAATCACGATATTTTTGTATAAATTAATTAAGAATAAAACACCCCAGTATCTATTTAATTTGATTCAAAGAAGATCGAATACACATGATGTAAATATAAGACTAGATACATTTACAATTCCCCAACATCATACAAACAAATTTGAAGGATGTTTTTCTTATATAGCACCAATGTACTTAAATAAAATTATATCCAACTTAGATTTGCCCCTACCTCAGTTCAAAAGTAAATTAAAGATAATGTTAAATAATTAGGACACCCTCTCGGAACTGTTATTTGTAGACTGATTTGTAGCTAGCATATAGGCGTTTATATTTATATGTATTTTATTTTAAGGTATTTTAAGGTAAGGTAAGGTATTTTAAGGTTTTAAAATTTGATTTTTATACTTATAATTTATAATTTAATATTAGAATATTTAGTCTTTAAATCTTTTAGGAGAGGTGGAAGAAAGCTTTGCTAACCTCATCCTTTTGTGTAAAGTATGTATTTCCTTTTGCACAATAAACAGTATTATTATTATTATTATTATTATTATAATTATTCTCAACAGGTAGTCGGCAAAGCAGCCATGACCTTTGAGGGCCTGCGTGAGATGGTACCCTACTTCTCTGTGTTTCCTTTCCACCCACTCTTTGACTGTAGGGATCATGCGGTGAGTCCATCTTCCTTTATGGGCGTTCTCCCATCTGTTCTGGCATCTTTCGAACAGTCTTTCCCTGGCGGTTCCTCTCTCGACTCCTTCGTACACTTCTGCCCTTTCCTTGACCAGTAAATCCACTGGAGGGATCCTTGCTACTACCAGCACTGCCTCGTACGAGATTGTCCGATAGGCGCTGCATACCCTTAGTGCCATCTGCCATTGAATCCTTGCCAGGCTTGCCAGCCTTTCTTCTAAGGCGTATCCCCAGACCGGGGCGGCATATAATATGACTGAATGCACCACACCACAAAACATTCTTCTTTTGCTGGCCTTTGGCCCCTTCGTGCTGCACATCACTCTTCCCAGAGCGGTTGCCGATTGCCCCGCTTTTTCCGCCGTTTTTGTTATGTGACACCTGAATGTTAGTTTCGGGTTCAGCCAGATTCTGAGGTATTTAAGCCCATTCCCCGTTCTAATTTCCATCTGTCCAACCCTAATAGTGACAGGTTGGACAGTTCTTTTCCTTGTGATCATCACTGCTTCGGTTTTTTCCTGGGCAAGTTTTAATTTTACGCTCCGCAGCCATTCCTCTATTCTCTCAATAGTGGCATTCGCCTTCTCCTCGATTAGCACCATCCAGTTTCTAGTCACGGTTAGGGCAAGATCATCGGTGTAGCCTGTAAGGGTGACCCCATTTGCGAAGGGAATCCGTAGGACGTCGTTGAACATAATGTTCCACAGGGTTGGCCCAAGTACCGAACCTTGTGGGACACCGCAGGTCACGTTTCTCCATTCAAAGGTATTATTTGCGTCCATCCCCATTTGCCTATCCCCTTTTTTTTCTTCGAGAGGGAAATCATCATGACACCCCCCACTTAGTGTTTATCGCGGCGGGTAGTGCTGGACTTTAACCGAGCTAAAACCCCTCCCTACCTGTTCCGTGTCTTGGAACTGTCATTTCTGACATACTTCAAGTACGGTGGTATTTCCTCCTTTTTTACATCCATTTCTATCCTTTCCTTTCAATTGCTGTCTTTTTATTCCAGATTGTTGTTGTGTTTTGCAAAAGATGGTTTGGACTTAACTCCGCTACAGCTAAATTACTCAGTAGAACAACATTTTGAAATGTGTGCAGGTGTCATTCACTCTAATAATGGTTTAAAAACATACATTATTGTAGTATATAGGATTCCTGACAGTAATTTTGAGGTATTCATTCAATGTTGCACCAAATATATAACCCAAAATATCAATATATTATTTGTGGTGATGTAAATATTAATTTCCTTATAAATTCTCACAGAAAAGAAACTCTTATACATTTTTTTGCCGCACATAGTATCGTACACCATATAAATGTACCGACTAGAATAACAGAATCTACTAGAACTTGTATAGATAATATCTTCTCAAATTGTGAGGTAACTAAATCGGAGGTACACAACTCTTATTTATCTGATCACACATATCAGATTTGTACTTTCATATTAGATATAAGCAAATCATATAACGTTGGTAATATCTATAGTCGAAATTTCAGTGCAAATAATATTCAGATGTTTATAGACATTCTTAATGCAGAAAGCTGGAATGAAATGTACATCGCTGAAATTTTTTTTAAACAAATTTGACTGCTTTTATGAAAAATTTTGTTATCACTACAATGGTGCATTTCCAATAGTAGAGAGAAAGGAACAAAGAATAAAAAAAAAGGTGGTTTTCACCTGAAATTAAAGCTATGCATAGTCAACTGTGCGAAATGGAAAAATTAGCACGCCACTTACAAAATCCAATTTATACTGCCAGATATAAAGAGTTTAAGACATTATATAAAAGTAGCATTTACAATCATAGAAAACATATAAATAATAGTAGATTGGTTCGGTCTAACAATATGATGCGCGAAAGCTGGAAAATAATCAATGAGACTAGACATGGTAACGTAACGAATAAGCAAATACAATTAAAGCTAAATAATAAAGACAACCCAATAACTGATACAACAGAAATTGTTAATATATTTAGCGACTTCTTTGGCCGCTTAACAAATGACTGTCCTAAACCTAATAATCAAAACGCTAAAATAATAAATCATGAATACAATTTTTATCTGTCCCCAACAACACCAAAGGAAATAAATGATATTATTTTAAAAACAGCATCCAAACCAGCTGCAGGTTCAGATGATATAAGCGGCAACATTTTGAAAACAGTAAGAAGTTGCATAATTGGTCCACTATCATATCTTATAAACGAATCATTCTGTTCGGGTGTTTTTCCACAAACATTAAAAATTTCAAAATGTATTCCAGTATATAAAAATAAGGGATCAAGGTCCGAGGTCAGCAACTATAGATTAATTCATTTGCAGTGTGAGTTTGCAAAAATCTTTGAAGCAGCTTATGCAAATAGACTAACTAACTTTGTCGACAAATATAAAATAATTCCAACAGCTCAGAATGGCTTTAGACGTGGTAAATCCACCGATTCTGCTGTCTTTGACTGTCTGCACTCAATATACAATTCATTAAATGAAAAAGAACATACATTAGCTTTATTCTATGATCTAAGTCGGGCATTTGACCCGTTGATCATCAGCTGGTTCTAGATAAATTATATGGAATTGGTTTAAGAGGAATATGTCATCAATGGGCCACCTCATACCTAAATAATAGAAAACAAATCATAACAATACAAGGAATTGAATCACAAACTACAAATAACGACCTTGGAGTTCCACAAGGCTCAATTCTTGGACCCTTATTTTTTGTAATATTCACCAGTGATATTGTTGTAGAACTCTCCAAAATCGTCCTAAGTTGAAGACATAATCAAAATTCGTCTTAGGCAAAAATTTCATTTGAAGACATTTTTGGGAGTCTGCAGAGGCGCAGATCAGTCCACAAGGGGCGTTTTGGGTTCTATAAGGCGTTGGAAATGACCAGGTGAAAATTCGAAGAAACACCGAATTTTCACTTAGGAAAAATGTTTTTGGTTCAGAATATGAGAGTAGAAGTATATAATGACAAAGATTTATGAATAATATACTTTTTCAAAAGGTACCATAAATTGGACTTTGAAAAATGATATTTTTGGAAGGGCGTCACAATTTGGCCCAGGAATCGATTTATCGAAAGTACGCCAAAATTTCACTTGCAGACTAATTTTTCAAAACTGCGTTGAAATTTGGCTTGAAAATCGATTTTTCAAAAGTACGCCAAAATTTCACCCGCAGATTAACTTTTCAAAAGTACCTTGAAATTTGGCTTGAAAATCGATTTTTCAAAAGTACGCCAAAATTTCACCCGCAGATTAGTTTTTCAAAAGTACCTTGAAATTTGGCTCGAAAATCGATTTTTCAAAAGTACGCTAAAATTGGTCTTAAAATGGATTTTTCAAAAGTACCACAAAGTCAGTTTAAAAAGTACCACGAAAATATAATTTAAATTATTTTTTATTTTTTATTCCTCAACCAAAGACATTGACCTTTGAGGTACGGTCATTGAAAGCCCAATTCTAAAGTATGAGCATAAAATTTTAACGATGCACTGCATCCAAAGGGCAAAATAGAAGATTTTGTCAAAGCCGGCGTAGTGCCGATAAGCAAAAATCGATAAAAATCAATGCACATGTACAAGGCCGGTTTCTCGCATAGAAAGAGTTTGGATTGACCCAGCGGCTCGCAATTTGGTCGAGCGCGTTGAGTGGTCCAGACAAAGCGATGGTAGAAAAGCCAATAACAGGGCTTTTCAAATGACAAAGTTATAGAGGAAAATGCCTTGTGCATAAAAATCCAAAAATTCAATTTTGCCTAAAAGTCGCTCGAAGGTGAGACGCTGCCAAATCGATAATATTGAACGACTGTGATAAGGGTTAGTAAGTCGTGGACTGATCGAATGCCACTCAACTTATGCAGTAATAAATCCTCTGAATGTGTTTGAGTACGTGAATCTCCACGATACAAGAACTTTAAAGCTAAGTAGTCTCTAGCGAAACTAAATTCATTTAGTAAAACTTTTTTAAGTTAATTTCAGTCAGCCTTAATTATTCATTTACCCAGAGTCTGAAATGATTCTAAAAGCTCGCATTTTGATTCTGAGAAGGTATGTATGAATCTTTTCTACCTAATCGATAGTTAGCGTGAGCGCTCTCGCTTGCATGGTCTGAAAGTCACTACCTTGATTGGGGAAGGCACGATTCTTATCTTGAGAATTTTGTATAACCAATTCTGTTAAATAAACGGATTCTTTGAACTATTGTTTCTTAATTGATCTTGAGGCCTGTTGACGGTCTATAATCCCTGTAACTTTTGTATAGAAAACCGGATGTGTCGAGTTAATTCGCATTAACGTTCGACCTTCTGGTTGCTTTACGGAGGTTTGATAGGGATTTTTTTATGCGTTTTTTGAGAAATATATTCCGTTATTAATGGACCAAAACGTGATTTCCGCGTACCAAAACTAATCTCTCCGCAGAGAAATTCCTCGGTTGGGATTTTTTTATGCAAAAATTCAGGAAATTAAGAGATGCCTAAACCCCTAACGAGGGAATTCAGGTCCAGAGAGAGCGTAGTTTCCGATCTGTGGTAGTGCAGCCTTGGTCCATTACTCGGCTACCGAAGAGCATCTTATCTCGAACCCGCCTGGGAGGTAGAAGAACGGGGTAATACGCGACTGGCGCCCCCTGAGAAATAAATTGGTGTCGCGTCATTTTGACGCCCGGTAGTGCGTTCTTCTACAATATCACAGATACATGTCTAAGTTCCGATAGAATGATTCTTTATGCAGCTGATACAAACATTCTTATGAGCCAAGCAAATATTAACACACTTGTTGAAAAATCCAATGTAGCCTCCACTGAACTCTCGCAATGGTGTAGTGATAACGGCCTTCTACTAAACATAACAAAAACACACTATATGCAGTTCCTGCCAAAAAACGTTAATCCGGACTTTAGCCTATTGATTAGATCATGCAATCAATCTATACAGAAGACTGATAATATTAGGTTCTTGGGAATAACAATTGATCACAAGCTTCCTTGGGAAGAACATATTTCCGCTGTCTGTTTAAAACTTAGCAAAGCTAATTATATAATACTTCACCTTAGGAAAACAGTGTGTGAGTCGGTATTAAAAACACTATATTGTGGACTGGTTCAATCTACATTACAATATGGCTTGCTCTTTTGGGGTTCCTCGGCACATTTAAATAAAGCATTTGTTATTCAAAAAAGGATAGTAAGACATATGGCTGGTGTACCACCCTAACAGTTGCAAACCATTATTTCAAGATTTTAAAATACTGCCATTACCGTGCTTATATATATTCCAGCTTATAATGCACACAAGAATGAATATACATAGCTACAGCAAAAACCATGATATTCATAATTATAATACAAGAAACTGTAGTATGATACATCAGCCTTTTGCAAGACTAAATATGACTCATAATGACCCTGTATATATGGGCATTAAATGCTTTAATAAAATAAATTTCTTTAAAAGCACGGATACTATAGCTATTTGCAAAAATAAATTATTCATATTTCTAACAGAGAAAGCCTTTTACTCGGTGAATGAGTTCCTAAACTATCAATTTTAATCTGTTATTATGTCTCAATGTTTGTCTCAATTATAAATTTTTTTTTCTCGTGTATTGTCAATTTTATTTATAATGACTTAAGATGTATTTTACTTCTCATTGTATTGACCAGTCAGATAAGTTAACTTTATATTTGTATATATGGCTAAAATACCATTAATATATGATATGTTTGAAGTAATGAGAGCAGAAATGGTAGAAATGAAAGAATATATGAAGAAAATGTCAAATAGCGTAACAGAAAATGTACAAAATATTTACAAAAAAAGAGATGAAGAAGAACCTGGTACATCTAAATTGTATACTACAGCAGTAAAAAGGAACAAAGAAGTGCTAATGGTAAAACCAATTAATGAACTACAAAGAAGTTATGAAACGCAAGAAGAAATAAGACAAAAAATTGATACAAGTAAATTAGGAGTACGAGTGGAAAATGTTCTTCTTCTTCTTCTTCTTTACGATCTTGGCCTTAGCTACAAGGCTATTTAGCCAGTTTCTAGTTTTCTTGATTTTATTATTTTGTTTTTCTTTTTTCCTTTTTCTCCACTGAGCTATTTGTTTTTATCTTCTGTTTCTATACCGAGTACTTGGTGAGGGAACGGATGGGTTGATAGGTTTCATAACATAAAGAAAAGAAAAGAAAAAACTCTTCTGTCTCTGGAGCGTCGGCAGAGCCATTAACACAACCGAAAATGACGCCTCGGATCAAGCACCCTAGGGTTTTAAAAGAGGGGGTTTGGGATTTTGTTGGGTCAATTCATGAGGGATTGTGGTTTTATTGATCTCATAATACAAGGTTTTAGATTTTGAGATGCGCAGCTTCTAAGAATTTCGAGATATTTTTAGCGTTGTCTACGTTAGGATTTGCTAAGACTGAATTGATATTCATTGGAGCTTCATTGTATTGATTTAATAGATTATACAACCTGTCAGAGTTTTGGTAGTGTAGTGCACATTCAAATATGACATGATTTAGTGAACCTAATTCTCCACAGTCACAATTAGGACTCTCTTGGATTCCAATTTTATGAAGGTGGTTTGGGGTTAGGCAGTGTCCGATTCTCATTCTTGAAAATGTTGTGATTTCTTTTCTGGTGAGGTTCAAATCATGAAACCATGTTTTTCTTTTTATTCCTCCAGAGATACTAGCGTAGTGAGCCCCTTTGTTTATCGATATATTTGTCCACTCGATATTCCAGTCTTTATGTATTTTTTCTTTAATGTGGGGTAGAATATCTCTAAAATCTACTTTCGTTAAGTTAATGCTGTTGAGGTCTGTACCTATTTTTGCTATGAGGTCTGCTTTGTCATTACCCTGAATATTTGTATGACTAGGAATCCAGACTAGTTGTACCCTTCTGTTTTGAGCTTTGGCTGTAAAGTATGACTTCCTGGTGCTTAATGTAATCCAGTCATTGTCTGTTACTAGTCCGTTCCTTGATAATCTGTCCAGCGCACTTTTAGAGTCTGAAAATATTACAAAGTCTTTTAGATCTAACAATAAGGCTTTTTTTATGGCAATTTGGATAGCCATGACTTCTGCCGAGCAAATTGAGTAATAATCTTGCGCCCTTAGTGCTAGAGATATATTTTTTTCTGGAATATGTACTCCTATGCCTACCTTTTTTCGATCTGGGTCCAGGGACCCATCTGTAAATATATATGTTGCTGAAGGCCATTTATCTTTCGTCAACCTGATGAAATCCGGATGATTATTAGAGGAGGATTTATCGAGTCCTAAATCTACATATGATATCTTTTCTCCCGTTTGTAAATAATGGCCATATCTATAACATGGGAGTATATTTTGTTTCTGGATTATGTCCATGAAATACATAAATAGATCGGTTGCTTCTATCAGAGGCGTAGGTGGTGGTAGTATTAGTTTCTGATTATAGTTGGCGTACTGCGTATAAATCAGGGGAGTCAGGGGGCTGTTTTCGAAAATGAGTGATTTGAATATGTATTTGCAGGCTAGCCATGTTCGTCTATATCTCAGAGGCCATTCGCAAGTTTCCGCGAGAAGAGCATTAGTAGGAGCTGATTTCATTGCCCCGATAATGATCCGTAGGGCTTGAAATTGTATTTTGTCTAATTTTTCCAACGATTTTTTACTACAATTTACCATCAAAATACTTCCATAGTCTAAGTGTGACCTTACGATTCCCTTGTATATCATACTTAGTGTTGAAGGGTGAGCCCCCCACCAAATTCGAGATACAGCTCTCATTGCATTGATCCCCCCTAAAGCTTTTTTTGCTGTGTTTTCTATGTGTGATTTCCATTTCAGGTTCGAGTCTAATACCACACCCAGATATTTGATGTTTGTTGTCCATGGTATGAGATTATCTCCCCAATAAATATTTGGAAAATCCTGATGTGTATTACGTTTCTGAAATAAGATCGCTTTTGATTTGTTAAGAGAAAGATTAAATCCTAGCCTTGTAAAAGCAACAGAGAGATTACCTAGAGAACCATTTATTTCTCTGATTATATCGGAAATGTTACTGCCAGAGCTAAATATGACCAAATCGTCTGCATATCCCAAAAGGGTTGTCTTTTCAGTCATTTCACTATATAATGAATTTGTGTATATGTTAAAAAGTAAAGGACTCAGTGGAGATCCTTGAGGTAATCCTACATTCGTTACTTGCGGGCCAATGAGATTTCTGTTCGTAGGATCTCTGATGTATATACTTCTGTTCGATAGGAATTGCTGAATGAGGTTAACTGTACTCTTTGGGATAAAGCAGTTTTGTAACTTTTCTATAAGGATAGCTGGAATTACATTGTCATATGCAGAAGTTATATCTAAGAAAACTGCCACCGTCTTCTGTTTACTGTCAAAGCAGTTATTAATTTTTACCGTGAGATGGGTAAGATTGTCCATTACTCCTTTACCTCGCCGGAAACCGGATTGATTTGGTGATAATAGGTCTTTACTTTCTAAGTAGTATTCAATTCTATTTTTGATTATTAGTTCCAGCAGCTTACCGAAACAAGATGATACAATGATAGGCCGGTAATTGGAGAATACGGTGGGATCTTTTCCAGGTTTAAGTATAGGGCAGGCTATTTGTATTTTCCATTCTTTTGGGATTTCTTCTTCTATAATTAGTTTATTGAAGAAAGCAACAAGATATTCTATTGCGCGAACAGGAAGGTTTTTAATCATTGAATAAGTAATTTCATCTAAACCTGGAGCTGTGTCTTTTTTTTTGTTGAGTAATGCTGTCTCGAGTTCTTCTATTGTAAGAAGATTTATTTCTTCTTCAGGATCACTTTTTATGATTGGTAATTTTTCTGTAGCATAGGGTGGGGTGAGTGAGTCAAGAAAATCATATATCCAGTTTGAATCAATTGGAGTTACCGCCTGCGGAGGCGTTTTGTTGTTATTATAGCATCTGACAGCTCTCCACACTGTTTTAGTGGGCGTTTCTCTATTTAGTGTTTCACAAAAATTTTTAAATCCTTCTTTTTTTTTCAATCTGAGTATTTTTCTTGTTTTTGCTATCGTTTTTTTTGCCTGTATATAATTAAATAGTGTCGCATCTCTAGTAAACAAGGTAATGGCATCTCTGCGCTTTTGGATGGCTCCATCGCACTCTTGGTCCCACCAAGGGGTGGGGGGTTTGGGATACGGTGCTGTTTTTTTCCGGGGGATAGTCTCCTCCGCCGAGTGAATAATTATGTTAGTAAATTCTTCATAACTTAGTTCTTTGTTAGTCTCCATGTATGTATCAATAACATCCCTGTACTTTGACCATTGAGCTCTGTTACAGTTGAAGGATTTATGTTCAGTTTTCCTAGTTATATCACCTGGGTTTTGATTAAAATGAAGTGTGATCTTAATTGGATAGTGATCACTCATTCCTGGATCTTTAATGGTATTCCATGTGTTGCATGGAGCTAACAGAGGGGAACACAAGGTTAGGTCTGGTGCACTTTTATGTTGATGAGGGGGGGTAATACGTGTATTAGTTCCGTTGTTAAGAATTACTAAATCTAGATCCTCAATAATATCACAAATTAATTTTCCATTACGATTCTCTATGCCTGACCCCCATGATGGGTGTTGAGCATTAAAATCTCCGGTTATAACAAGATTGTTATAATTAGCTAAAATATTTTTTACAGGGTTCACTGGGATGTGAATATTTGGTGGTACGTACATATTGAATAATGTAAATTTTTTAGTTTCTATTGCCTGGATTTGAAGTTTCTCTGGGAAGTCTCTGGGAGTTTTGACGGTTAAAATTTTGTGTGGAATAGCGTTTTTAATAAGGATTGCTATGCCTCCTTTGCCATCTGGTCTGTCGTTGCGGACAATTCTGTATCCATGAATTTTAAGACTTGTACTGTCTCTTAGCCAAGTTTCTGAGAGAGATATTATGTCTGGATTTTCTTCCTTTATTAATATCAGTAAATTTTCTTTGTTTGAATTTATACTTCTTATATTCCATTGTATAATTTTATACTGGGGGTTTAAAAATATTCTTGTGATATCTGCGAACATGTTTCCATATTATCAGAAGATTGGTCTAAGTTATCATTCGGGGATTTAGCAGCGAAGCTAGGGAAAAATGAGTACAAATTGGGTGTTTTATCCAAAAGAATTTTTACTAATTTTATTACTTCTAATTCGGTAAGCGGTTCGTTGGTCAAGACTTCTGCAATCGCATTGTTTGCTTCTTTTCTATTGCTATCTTTTGATGTTTCTTGTCTATTTGAAGTACTAGGCATATTGTGTTGACTGTAGTTTGGAGTTCGATTTCTAGGTAGTGAAAGTTGTAGGTGTCCAGCGATTGATTCATCGTTCGATCTGGTAGGATTGTTAAGGCGAGAATAATTAGGGGTTCTAGAGCTAGAAGCGAAACATTGGGAGTGAGCAGCAGCGTCATAGTTTGGAGAAGTAGGAATTGTTTTCCTTTTCTTGCCTCGTGCGACTGTCGAGTACTTCTGTTGGCTTTGTGTCTCTGGAGTTCGGTAAATGTTATTGCGCCTTTCTCTGATTGTTATCCCTTCTTCTAATTCATGCTGAGTCACTCTAGGCCTGAGTGAGGGAAAGTTTTTTAACCTTAAAGATTCTTCATTCTGCACATTTGATCTTTCCTTATCTGGATTTTCTTTAGGATACCTTTTTGCTGCTTCAAAAAAGGATAAATTGTCACATGCCATTACTTCATTTATTTTCTTTTGCCTAGAGTATTCTGGGCAGCTTTTATCTGTGACTAAATGCTCATTGTTGCACTGTATACATATTGGTCTGTCCTTATCGCAATTTTTCTTTTCATGTTCTTTGTTTCCACATTTTTCGCATTTTGCTGTCCCTCTACACTGGGTTTTTGTATGTCCATATCTGAAGCATTTATAACACAAAACTACTGGTTTGATATAAGTGTAAATTTCCTGTTTATTATGAAAAATATATATGCGTGCAGGGAGAATTTTCCCCTCAAAAGTTAGTAAGACAGTTCCTGTTGGCAAATACTTAACTTCATTCCCTTCCTCATATCGTCTATTTAGACGTCTTACTGAAACAACTTTGTATTTCGTGTCAATATTGTTTAAAATATCCTCTTCTGTAATGCTTTTCCCCACTCCTCTAATCAGTCCTCTGCATGTGATAAGACTGACTGGGATAAAGACTTCATAACCCATCTCTGCTATTTCTTTATTCTTCACAAATTCATTGGCTGCTACTGCTGAATTAAATGATACACCTACTCTATTGGCTCCTTTACGCTTGATTTCTTTGATATTTTGTATTTTTAGATTGACTAGAATTTTTCCAAAGTCCATAGGGTGTAAGTTACCTACGTTTTTCCCTGAATCTTCAGCACTTTGTACCATAACTTCAAAAGGGCCAATATCTGTTTCTGAATAAAATACTGCCTTTCTTACGCGATTTCTATTAGGTTCCGGGGGGGAATTTCCTTCCCCCCCTCCCGACGAGTCGCCCATGGGCGAAATCAAAAGTTAGGTTAGGTTGTAAATGTTTGAATTAGCAATGAAACAGGTAAACAAACAGGGATTATACAAAATTTATATGGTATATTAGTAATATAGGAAGGGGTGAGAGTTAATGGTGTTAAAAACCAACAGTTACCGGTATAGAAACCCTTTTCCAACACTTTTTAATCACTAACGATTTTCGCGCGTCCACACTGATTGACAACTTGGACCGAAAACCGTGGAAAATGTTAGAAATATAAGTAACGGTGGAATCATTATTAGCTGTTCAAATGCAGACTCTAACGGTAAATTAAAAATGAAGGTACAAGAAGAATTAGGAAACAAATACAAAATTGAAGATCCTAGTTTTAAGAATCCAAAAATAAAAATCAAGCATGCAGAAATAAAATTCATTGAAAAAGGAGATGAGGACATTTTACAGGACTTAATTGGGTTGTTGACGAATTTTCAAAAATAGTGAAATATGGTAGTGGAGGACTTAATTTAGTTATATATTTAATTTGGAAGAAAAATTCTTAGCGCAACATATTTTAAAAAATTGTTAAACTTCGACTATTTGAATGTGCCGCGAAAACGGTAGTGACATCATAACGGCAGTTAGATGTGAACTTATAAGCAGAACAGATGAAGACGAATAAGTTGACATTGCTGACAAGAAAGAAAATAACCTCATATGTCAAAAGTAAATTTGACGATTAGCTAGCAGTGATTGATGTTTGCAGTTATTGTTAATATTTTTTTACAAAATGACTAAGGCAGTATATCTGTAAAAGCTAATTCTGACATTCTACTTGCGGTAGATATATTTATGGTCAGCGAATTTTTAAAAAGAGACGATCGTTTTGACATTGCAATGGTTGGAAGTACAAAAGCTGCAAGGTACTTACGTTACAGCTGCTATAGACAGTACAAACTATTGTAATTTCTGCAAGAACTTCCTTTATCTTATCTTATTAATATTACATAATATGTCTAATATGTATTTTATTATTTAATTCAGATGAATTTGTTAACTATATTTTGTATTTTATTAAATATTTCCTTCTCATTGTTTTATTTCCTATTAACTATAGACATGCGTATCTAACTGAAAACAACAAAATAAGTTTATCTACTAAAAAAATTATTTATTATCCATTGATACTCACTTCTAAGAAGAGTCAGAATGAGACTTACGAAGATATCAAGAAAGGTCTGTATTATAACAAAAAAGAATAAATAGGTAAGTACTTTATGCTAGTATCTATCTAAGCAATAAACAATGATATGTATTTATAACACACATAATTCAAAGGGCATTTATAACTACAATCCAACGCATTCGTAGCCATTTCCGACTGATTGTGTTCGCCGACTTTAGACGACTTTCACAGTTTGTTTCATATAGTTTTTCAACGGCGAGTTTTTAAATTTCCTTTCTTAATTTATTGATCATCCTAGTATTATGGGACGTCTAGGGAGCTTCATAAATAATCAATAGCTAACAAAAACAATTGCACTTTATTCCAACATAAACTAGATAAAATACATAAAAGCAGATTAAAGCCATTTCCCTCCTTTTAGGAAGGGCGTATTCTTTATTTCAACAGTTGAGTTCCACCACAGTATGCTTCTCTTTCTTACAACACAAGTGATAAAAAGATAGCAACATGTCTGGTGCCACCTGATGGCCTCAACTGTTGAAATAAAGAACATGCCCGAAGTCAAAGCATGAAGCATGAATAACATTCTAATCTAATCTAGAGCTGTTAAGAATACAGTAATACACCCTGTTTTATCCACCAGTTCGGCGGGTAATTTAAATTTGTAACAGCTAGAACGCCACACAAGTCTTGTAATGCGGCCGTTTTCCCTACAACATAAACCCATATTAAAAATCAAATTCCTACATTAAGATACAACTTACCACAGATAAAACGCTTAGAATACATTGTAATTTGTTACTTTACTTGACATTGAAATGGTCTCCACAATAAGAAGACTTGGTCCTTCTCTGGTGGCTTTGAATCATTCATTATTACGTTCAGCGTTTATTATTGGAACACAACAGTTTTTCTGGTGAATTGATGGTATTATTTACACAGTACGGCAGAAAACACTATCTGTACTTATATTTATCCATAACTAGATGCTGTTAAACTATACCGAATTGTAACCTATGAACGTCAGTTGAATTTGACATTAAATATAATGACAGATTAAACTGTCGTGATTGTCTTTTTTCTCCGTCGCTATCAACGCGTTTCTGAATTAGTACCCGTTCCTCGTCGTTTTATAACTAACTTCTCTACAGACTGCCGTTATTATGTCATCTCCGTTTTAAATGCATGTATTTTTGTAATTAATATTATAATGTTATAAGACTTTCTTTTCAACTTCTACATGTTTCTAATGATTTTTTATGAATAATTGTTATTGTTTAACATAGATTCTCCTCAAATTTTAACTTAGTGCAACAACCCAATTGAACAAAATGAATTATTCATGAATTGGAGGATGAATTTAAAGAAAAAATAAAAATAATAAGGAAGTATGAAAATAAGCGGAGACGGAACAGTGGAAATATTATTATGGAAGTAAGATATGATATTTTTAAGAATATTATGATAAGGGGTAAATTAAATGTTGGATGGAGAGTATGTGAAATAGAAGAATACCACAGTATAGTTCAATGTTATAAATGTGCTAGATTCAATCACTTTGCGAAAGACTGTGAAAATAGTGTTACATGTTTTAAATGTGCTGGAAGTCATAAAACTGAAGAATGTATGAATGACTATGTTAAGTTTATAAACTGTGTCAAAACAACAGAAAAATTAAAAATTAAATTGAATAGTAACCATGCCTCTTATCATAAAAATTGCCCATGCCTAATTAGGAATATTGAACGCATCACTAATCGCACCAACTATGGTTTATAGCCATTACAAGAAACCCAGAATAACATAAAAAGTCAGATTGTAAATACAAGGATATTGTATATTTAAATTGGCAAGGTTTTATAAATAACAAAGATCAGTTAGTACATTTAGTATCGGAGTGGAAACCATTAGTATTATGTTTAACAGAAACGCATGTTGACGCTGATGTTGGTATAAGTGAGTTACAACTGGATGGCTACTATATTGAAAATTGTGTAACTAAGAATAGAAGAACTGGAGGAGTGCTGGTGTATATTAAACAGAACATTAAACATCGAGTCATAATGAAACAAAATTTTGAATTATATCTATGGCTACTGGCAATTGAAATAATAGTTGAAGATAAACATATTGGAGCTACCGTAATATATCATCCTCACCAGGTTTCTGACAACTTATTTTTAGACTACTTCGATAATTATTTGGAAACTACACTCAGCAATAATAATGAAACTTTACTTATTATAGGTGATTTTAATTTCGATGTTAGCAAAGACACATATTATATAAATAAATTTAAAAACATTATATATCAAACTGGGTTATACCAACTTGTAAATACACCTACCAGAATAACACAACATAGCTCCACAATAATTGATCTCATAATTACAAATGAGAAGAATATAATACATGAAGTACATACCACACCTAAAATTAGTGATCACTGTATTCTTTCAGTGCAAGTGAATCTGAGGCATCGGAACTTTAATATAGTAGGAATGACATAACTGTTACTAATTTTGCGACTTCAGGGTAATATTCACTTTGTGGTATGCATTTGTAGTGACAATTATGTAGATTCTACTGAATTTAGGCACTTTCAAGTAACTGCTGGAGAATCTGCAACGTCGCGGATACTACTCTGCATTACTTTGAAGCATCCTCAACTGCAAAGTGAAAATTGGTAGTAATGCCGACTGCACAGCTTTACCAAAGGACCACTTCAAAGTAACGATACCTTCAAGTGTGCAATTTTAAGCCCCCGGTACGTTGTTGGGAAATTTTCTGGAGCTTCAAAGTTGTCCAACTTATTAGTGACATCTCGAGTAAATGTGAGGTTATTTCTATGAACATAGGGGCTTTGAAGTTATTTTTACTACTCCCCACTAATTGAAAATGACTTAAAAGTTACATATACCTTGAAAATCTACTATAAAGTAATATTAACTTTTAAGACAATTTATATAATTATTGGCATTGAATAAAATGGCGGCATCTGAAATGCTCAGTAAAAGCGAAATAAAGTGTATCGGCACTCATCCACGTTTTATAGAAAACTGAAGAAACAGTTAAACAGTAGTAGAAATAGTGATTCTTCAGAACATGATGCAATCATGAAAGATTATTTCGCCACAGCAAAACCATCATCTTTGGCAACAAGTGCAAAAGTGTTCCAATCAACACAAGGAGAAAAATAATCAAAAACTATAACAGTCTGCAGTGATATTAGTGATACTGTGTACTGCACGAAAGTTACAACCTTGTCTTTAAAACACAGATTGACCCATAGTTCAATTAGTGATCCACTGAGCATATTAAATGAATTTGCCGATTAAAAACTCCAAATTTAATAAATATTGTGTCGATGGGAATGGACAATTTCGGTATAAACGGCATAAGACATTGTTTATGTAAAATAAATTGAACTGAATATATATACAAAAAAAAAAAATAGCAAAAAAACTATATTTCTTTTCTAGAATATCTCAAAAGTTATCAGTGACGACAAAAATAACAGTTTACAACACCATTATCCAACCTCATTTTGATTACTGTGCCAGTCTATTATATTCCTTCGATTTAAATAAAATAACTTCCCTTCAAAAACTACAGAATAGAGGAATGAGAGTGATTTTGAAATGCAGCCGATATGCCTCAATCCAACATATGCTTTCTTCTCTTCAGTGGCTGTCTGTAAAAGATAGATTGTTTTCCATGGCTATGGTATTTATTTTCAAAATTTTAAATAACTTAATATCCAAGTATTTAAATAAGTTTATATTTTATGCAAACCAAATACATTAACACTACACAAGAAATAACAGCAAATTTTATATACCAAGGCAAAATCTAAGTCAAACTAGGAAAATTATGTTATATAAAGGCCTCGATCAATATAACAAGTTGCCAGAGGATGAAAGGAATCTATCTCTCTACCTGTATAACGTAAAATTGTAAGCTACATAAAGTGGATTGATTAACTCCACTTGTTTTATATAGGTATTTTTTCCTCGTTATTTTTTAATTTATTTGTATATGTATTAGTCTGAGTGTGTAAGTGCGTGTATTATTTATTTATGTATAAATAATGATTCTTTGTAATTACATTAGAAAAGTGAATTTAGAATAGAAAAATATTTATTGTAAGCACATTGTAAATACAGTGTACAACACAAAAGGTGACGTTCGTATAAACGTTCTTCCACACCACCCAAGACTCTTAAATATGAACAACAATATCATATATAATAAAATACTAATTACCTTATGAAGGATAATAAATAAAATTAAAATAGTATTTCATATTACTAAAATAGTATATCATAAAGAAATAGTATATCACCTTTATAAAAGTAACAATACTAAAGACATCTTATATCATAACATATCATATTATAATACATTTTGTAAACTAAGTAAATATTGTTTATATCTTTGTTTAAACGACTGTACAGACCTGCTACTTTGTATCATATTATAATATTCTGTATTATTTAATAAATTTACTGAAAGATAGGCAAAACAACTATGAAATTTTGATGTTTTATGCTGGGGAACATCAAACCTAGAGGCTATATTTCTGAGATTTAAATTATGAACTTCTTGTCTAGTTCTCAAGTAACTATAAAGATATTCTGGCTGTTGACCAAAATAGATTTTATACAAAAATACACCCAGAAATAATTTATAACGGAATTCAACTTTTAAATGTAAATGTTCTTTGTAGATAGGCGTAATGTGTTCATATTTCCTAATGCAATAAACAAAACATAAACATGTATTTTGGGCCAGTAGTAATTTATTTTTAAATTGGTATGTTAGAAAACCATAATATTCATATTCATATCCAGAATCAGGGATGATGTAATAGAGAGTGACATTAAAAAATTCATAATCAAGAAAGGACAAACAGAAGATGTATTCATAAAAAAGTTAAACACACAGATAAACAGGCCTAACAATAACTGCTACATGATAGGAGTTGATCCATCAATACAAGATAAAGTGTATCAAAATAATTTTTGGCCTCGAGGTGTAGCCTTTACAAGGTTCAACTTTAGAAGAGGTCAACATTTCTTAGATAATCAAAACGACGCAAATGGCAAGCCGGAAAATTTTTTCCCTTGAGTGACGAAGATAGTGCACACCATCTCTTGAAGTGTTGGGTGAAAGACAAAGAAGACATAAGTAAACACACAAAAACTCCAAGTGCGAGAAAGGAAAATATGAGTGGAGACAATAAAGAAAATCTACAAATAATGCATTTTAACATCGCAGGTCTCAGAGATAAGGCATTGCACCTAGACATACTTTTAGACTCATATAATGTGGACATACTCTGTATAACCGAGCATTGGCTAAAACATAATGAAATATCTCAATTTAAATTAAGTAACTTCACCTTGATAAATAGTTTCTGCCGCATAATACATGAACGTGGTGGAGTATGTATTTTCGCGAGCAAAAAATATAATTTAAAACCTATTTTGTATAAAAAATCGATAGAAAAACATTTTGAGGTAACAGTCGCCTCTGTAGATACTAAGTATACAAAATCTAAGACATACATCATAGCACTATACAGAACTCCTGACAGTAACTTTGATATATTTATCACTGAACTTTATCATTTAATGTGTAACATTTACAAAAAAGACTGCTACTATGTTGTATGTGGTGATTTGAATGTGAATTTTTTCCTGAACACTATTGAAACTAGGCAATTAATAAACCTTTTCAGTGAATTTGATCTGAAAAGGCACATATACGACCCAACCCGTATAACAAAAATCAGCTCCACTTGTATTGATGTAACATTTTCTAATTTTGTCGTGAATCATGTCTTAGTAAAAGACACACATTTTTCTGATCACACATTCCAGTTGTGTCATTTCCATTTACCCTGTAATATAAATATAAATGGTGATAATACAGTAATATTTAAACGGGACATATCTGAAAATAATATTGCAACTTTTAAAAATCTCCTAAAAAGGGAAAAATGGACGGAAATGTATAGTGCCGATAATTTTGATGATAAATTTCAAGGTTTCTACTCAACATTCATGTATCACTACAATAATTCCTTTACCCATAAAAAAATAAAAGTTAAAAATAAACAGAAAAGGTGGTTTACACTGGAGCTGAAACAACTTCATGAAACCTTATGTCAATTTGCAAAACTTAGTAAAAATACTGATAACGAAATAATATTAAAAAGATATAGCGAATTAAAGGTGCTATACAAACAAAAAACCAAAATAATAAAAAGAAATTACAACAACCATAGATTAACCAAGTCAAATAATATCACAAAAACCAGCTGGCAGATAATTAATGAATCAAGAAACGTCCTATCTAGAAATAATATACAAGAATTAACCCTAACAGACACAAATAATAAAATAACTGACCTAAATGAAATTTGTAAGTATTTCAATGAATACTTCATTAATTTTACGTGTCCTAAACCAAAGTTTGATGAGTTAAATCTACCATGCAGCTCCTCCATGACATTTTATCTGCACCCCACAACCCCAGAGGAAATAGAAAGACTTATAAACAAATCAACTTTAAAAATATCTGAAGGCATTGATGGCGTCTCTGGAAAAGCTTTGAGAGCGGTGAGTAATATAATCAGTACACCACTATCATATATCATTAATGAATCGTTTACTTCTGCCAAATATCCTGATATATTCAAAGTCTCAAAATCAATACCAATTTATAAGAATAAGGGGCCAATAACTGATCCTTCCAACTACAGAAATATATGTGTTCAAAATCAGCTAGCTAAAGTATTTGAAATGTCATTCAATATAAGACTTAACAATTTTCTTGAAAGTAACAACCTAATATCTCAATCACAAAATGGCTTCAGACAAAATAAATCAACATCCACGGCAATAGCTGATTTATGCATTTACATCTATGATGCTCTAAATAATAACCAATATCCCCTTGGGTTATTCTTCGATTTAAGTAGAGCCTTTGACTCTATAGACCATCAATTATTATTAGAAAAATTAAGTTACATCGGTGTCAGGGGAATTGCAAATCAATGGATTGCATCCTACCTACAAGATAGAACGCAACAAGTAGTTATAGATGCATGTATATCTGAACCACTACCAGTTAATATGGGGGTTCCTCAAGGATCGATACTTGGCCCCTTACTCTTTATAATATTTATAAACGATATGCCACCATCATGCCGCTCTGCAGACAGGACAATCATATATGCTGATGACAGTAACAATATCACTTGTAGAAATACCATAAATGAAACAATATGCCAAGCCAACTCATCCGCAGATGAGTTTGCAATGTAGTGCTCAAATAATGGCTTACAAGTAAATACCAAAAAGACAATGTATATGCAGTTCATGACCAAAAATAGTAAACAGGATTTTAGCCCTTTTATTACAATTAATAATCAAACTGTGGAACGTGTAAGATCTATAAAGTTTCTGGGCGTTACTCTAGATGAGAAAATGACATGGAGGGATCACATTGAAAATATGGTTGGAAAGTTAAGCACTGTATGCTTTGTTATGAGACAAATTCGCGACACTGTTTCTGTTGAAGTATTAAAATGTGCATATTTTGGATTGGCACAATCAATTCTGTCATATGGTTTGCTATTCTGGGGAAACTCGGCACACGTTGATAAAGTGTTTATTATGCAAAAAAGAATAATTAGATGTATGATGGACGTCCATCCACAAACCCACTGTAAACCCCTTTTTATAAAACTTGGTATACTGACACTACCATCACTATTCATTTACAACCTTACACTTAATATAAAAAGAACTATTAGCCAGTTTCAAAGAAATAACAGTCTACATGACCACAATACCCGTACAAGAAACCAAATACATATGCCATTTTCAAGATTGTCCGTGGGTCAAAATTCACATATTTACCTTGGTATCACCTGCTATAATAAGTTCATCCAAATACTAGAGGATGTTGATACACTAAGCTTCACGATGTTTAAGCATAAATTACATATGTACTTACTAAGTAAGGCTTTTTATTCTGTTGATGAGTTTTTAACTTATAGTGTTTAGTTTGTTTTTTAACGTTTATTGTTTGTATGTTCTTTTTAGTAATTTTGAATAATGTTAGTCTATAGTAATTAGTGACAAGTCTGATAATTTGTATTGTGCAATTTTTGAAGATGAATAAATGTATATTATTATTATTATTATTATTATAAAGTTAGACAATAGTCAATTTGAGGATATAAAAGTGACTCCACTATTTTATACTTAATATTTGGTGACAATATGTACTTAAATTTGTATAGAGATTTTAACTTCATATATAGTATACCTAGTTTATTTATCACATGGTTTTCAAAATTTAAGTTACTATCAAATGTCACCCCAAGATTTTTTAGATATTTTTTTTGTGGTATTTCAACATTATTAATGTGGACCGTGGTGAAATTGTAAAATTTGATCTTATTCCTGGTGTTATTTGTTCCTATGATCAAGAAATAACATTTATTTGCATTTAAACATAAACCATGTTATCCAGACCAAATAAATATTCTCTCCAGATCCTTATTCACCTCTTGTAGTGCTGAGCTTGCCTCCGATACATCAAATGTGTGAAGCAACTGTGTATCATCCGCATATAGGTGGATCTTACAGTGATGTATTCTCGATGGTAAGTTGGCTGTATACAGACTAAATCAAATGGGTCCCAAGATGCTACCCTGTGGGACACCATGCCTCATGACTGCTGGCATTGATCTTACACCATCAACTTCAACAATTTGTAATCTATTTGATAAATAGTTAGGGAACCATTGACGGACCTGCTCTGTGAATCCGTAATAACTTAATTTAGCAATAAGCAATTCATGGTTTACTAAATCAAACGCCTTACTGTAGTCCAGCAGGACCAAACAATTTGCTTTTGAGTTATCAATTCCGACAGTAATATCTGTTGTAACTTTTGTAAGTGCAGTGCACGTACTAAAATTAGTTCTAAAACCAGATTGAGTCGGGTAAAATGTTGCATCTATTAATGTAATCTTTTAAAAATTTGCTAATCATTTTTTCACACATTTTTGCTAATATAGGTATAATATTTATCGGCCTGAGATCATTATAACTATCTGCATTTGATATTTTTGGAATTGGTTTTACTATAGATGTTTTCCAAATTGAAGGGAATACACCACTCTGAAAGGAAGTGTTAATAATATCTTTAAGTGCGACAGTAATGAATGGCAAGCTAAGTTCAATCATATCGTACCCAATATTGTCAATACAATAGATTTTATTTGCTTAAAATATATATAAATTTCATTTTCTGATATTGTGTCAAATTCAAACTGAGAGTCGTTATTTAAGGTATTATTTTTGTAAAATAAGATAGTATCTTCACTTATCGGAGTTATTAAATGACCAATATTGTTGAAATGCCTGCTTATTTCTTCCGGGTTATTTAAGTGAGCTGGTACCTCCTCTACATTTTTTGACGTAATTCCCAACTGAGAAAATTTAGACCACATCTTTTTTGCATTTTTGTTGATTTTGTTTATTTCATGGTTCATATATGCATGTTTCTCACTTCTTATTGCAAATGATAGGTAATTTTTTAAATCAAGGTAGTAATTTTTATCTGCTAGATTTTGACTTCTTTTGTATTTATTAAAGGCCTTTTTTGAGTTTTATTATTTCCTTAATGGTATCTGTAATATAAGGGCATAAGCATGCTCCAATTAAATGTGTTGAGCTTAGGCACCCACTAAGCTCAACACATTTAATTGGAGCATGCTTATTAAAAACTTCAATTAGTGACTCATTAAGATTCTGTACTCTTATATTGATATCCTGTACCTGTGTTAAGTTATCCCAGTTGATTTGGTGCATATCAATATGAAATTGTTCTAAGTTAAAATTTCGAAAATCTCTATAAGTAATGGTTTTAGGCTTGGGCTTTGATATGTTCAAATTAATATTACAATACGTCAACCTGTGGTCTGTTGCATTATACATTTCCAATGTACCTGATTCTGTTACACTCAACATTTCATCTACACAAATAATATCAATAAGACTACTGCTTTGTCTCGAAATTCTAGTTGGTTCTCTAATTACTTGTTTCAGATTAAAGGTTGTATATATGTCCGTTAAAAATTTTCTTTCAAGTGTTGGATTAAAATGATCTATATTTAAGTCCCCTAAGAGCAGAGTGTAGTCAAACTGAATTGAAATCGTTGCCAGTATATTTTCTATACATTTTAAGTTATAATATGGTTCTGCAGGAGGTCTGTATATTGCACCTACTAATATCTTACAATTTTTATGAATTATACATAGCCACGTTTGATCAATAAGATTTTCATTACTATTTACTAACAATGAGATATCTAGCACACTGCATTTAAGAATCGTTGACACATAAACTCCAATTCCACCCCCCTTGTTTTTCGATCGCACCGAAATAGATTGAAACCTGGAATTTTTATAAGTGAACTGGGAAATTCAGAGTGCAACCATGTTTCACTGACTGCAATCACGTGGAATTGTTTTTCTAGTACAAGGTCTTTAAAATCATCAAATGATGGAACTAACGATCGGATGTTTACATGTGCAATGGCCAAGTGTAGTACTTTGAAATCAAACTTTGTGTTTTTCATTCCTATTTGATCTGCTTTTGGTGTATCATTGTTTATGTTGTTTTGTGCAGGGTTTATATCTATAAAAAATCAGTTTTACTTTTTTTCATTTCCAGATTCCTTAAATAAGCTGGACATTCCTTGCTCCAAGTTTGATGACGAAAATCAACATGCTTAAGCTTAAGCTTTTCAACTGCAAATTTGCAATTTACACATATTGCCTCTTTAATTTCCACACGACATTCCTGTGTACGATGGGGGCCACAACATTTGGCACAAACTGCTTCTCTATCACAATTTTTTGCAAGGTGATTAAACCCACAGCAGTTATAACATATCGCAATGTCTACTGCATCATAAACAGCACATCTGTCCCAACCAATATTGACCTTTCCAACTTTCAACATTTTATTATAGCTTTCACCATCTAACTGTACATAAGCTATATAACTTCTTTGGTTTCTTCTATTTGGAGCGACATGTGTTACTTTAACCATCGATTTTGCTCTTAGCAAGATATCTTCATTTTGTGTAAGCATTAGGTCTTCTATTTCATCAGGGCTATTGGTTTCTGTAATTCCTACTACTTTTATTTTTGGAAGCTGTTTTTTGGGTTCACTTATGTTGTAGTTCTCACCCATTTTGTTGGTTGCTTCAGCTTTGAGTGCATCTGCAGCTATTTTGCTTTTGCATTCAATGATTACACCACCATCCCGTGCATTTTTCATGTATGATACTGCTATTTTTGTTGGATCAACAACATTTTTCACTTCTTTCCTCGTGTCTTCATGTTCTTGACTTGTATTCTTTGGTTTTATCACCACCACCGGTTCAACCTTGTTCTTTTTAACTTTTTCTGAGTAAGTCTCTGCTATTTCTTCTTGTGTTTTTATCACCTTGCTTATTCCACAATATATTTCTTTGTTATTTTTGCTTATGGCCTCAGAGAGGGTTTCAATCATTTTACCTTGTTTTCCAATTATACTTCCTTGTTCCTTGATGGTATTTTTTTGTTTTTGAAACTCGTTATGGATATCATTCAATTTAGTAATTACTTCTTCTAGAAGCTTATGGGAAGAGTTTTCTAGTGGTACATCTTCTTGAAATTTTTGTCTACATCCATCACATAAGAATATTAGCAGTCGTTTTTTTAGGGTAATAGCTCTAATTTCAGATACTGTAAGATTGGTACATTTTTGGCACTGTGTTATTTTGCAATGGTCACACGATATTAGGTCATTTTCTTTTTCTTTGCAGGTGCAACACGTAGTCATTATTTATTAATTTTGTAACAAGTTGACATTTGAATGTTTTAAGTCCAGCCCTGGTTTGTTTTTATCACAGTGTTTAATTAATATTAATAAAAAAGACTTTGGTATTCAAAGAAGGAAATAAACTGATAAGAGTGATAAGTTTTTATAAATATGCCCAAATAAATGTTTAGATTCACACAATTTGTTTATTATTTGTTGCAACAGTTCACTAAATGCATAAACTCGTCACATGTAGCCTTTCACAGTTCTTTAGCTATAGTTTGGTATAAAATATAAGCCTATTGACAACGAACTTCCACAATAAAACCTTTCTTGTTTAGAGAGCTACACTTTCAACACACACATCAAATGCTTCTCATTTGTATATTAGGATTTTCCTATTCAAATAAATACTTACTTACTATTTTTTTAATGAAATTAAATGTAAACTGATCACTAAAATATGAAAACTCATGTATTTTTTCCATTATTATTATTATTACACACCTTACGTTAATAAATATATTTACAAGACATACATTGTACATCGTTTTCAGTAAAAAACAAATATTTTATTTGCACAAATTTATTAACAACTTAATTAATACCAGATAATAAAAAGTACTTGGTAAAAATATAATAATTGTTATTTTTAATCCACATTCGTGTCCTTGTCCACATCACACACAGTGACACTTTAACAGTTATTACCGTGTTGCCAATTAAAAAAAAAAATACCTATCTCGTATCTGCCAATTGTAACCAACATGAAAATAAGTTGATAGCAATAGTTACCAAAATCTTATACCGTCATTGGTCCCATTTGCTACATCTAGGTAAATATAACTACACAGTGAAATTGTTGCAGTTCCCGTCACCACTTTTAAAGTAGCAACAACTATAATGTTGGTGGCATCTGCTACTTTATGGGAAATATAACTTGTAGAGAAATAATTTTGGTTTTTGCAACCTCTAAGTTACTGCAATAAAAATCGCCATTTTTCTGTTGTTGAATGAAGACGCCATGCCATATTGACACAGATAAAAATATAATTCAATAAAAAATTTCTTTTTATTGTTTTCTAAATAGATTATTACTTTATGATATATAAAATTAAAAAAAAAAAATGTTTTCCATAAAAAATTTTGCAGTTTTGCTTATACACATAATTTTTGCAAAAAAAATGTTTTCCGAAAAAACCATTTTCTCGAGGGGGCGTCTTTTTTATCGAAGCATCAAGCACATTTTACAGAAAATAAGTGGTGGTTTTAATATCCACACCCAGGGTAAATACAAAACATCATGATTTATAATATATGCTTATACATGTTGTTTATAACCACCTTAACTTGGACCTTGGACATATCATGTGCTCAAACTCAGTGAGTCATTAATTTGCTATTCGAATAACAGAGAGCCAAATATATAGTTTGCGCTCTCATTTCGGTCAGCTGAGCTGTTCCAAAAGTTAGTCATTTCTACTACTTGGTTACATCCTGTTTACGTAATAATCCAGTCCTCGACACGGTAACGGTAGAAGTACCGGAATAGTAACTTGCTACGTAATTATTATTCCCCATTTTGGTAAATGATTAGTAGAAGGATGGTTCCCATTACGTAACAATCCTTAGTTCCGGAAACCTTTAAAGCTCCACTAATGGTAACTACTACGTAGAAACTACTAAAATTGCTGCTTGGGTATGCTCGCACTTCAGCCATTCTTTTATGTCGGGAATTAAGGTCTTTGTCCAACCCGCGACTCTGTCCTCCTGTTCCAGTTTCTTATACTTTCTTCCCTTTCGGCTTTTTTCCTCAAGGTTATATGGCCCTCTCCCGACTCGTGTAGCCTCCTCCTTTCCAGGACCAGGAGGTCGATTGGTGGTACTCCTGCAATCACTTGAACTGCGTGTGTGGACACCGTTTTGTAGACCCCTACCACTCTAAGGAGCATTTTCCGTTGAGCTCTCTCCAGCATCATCCTATACCTACCAATCCTTAGTACAATATACCAGACTAGGCAGAATATGCCAGACCGACCATTTACTTACTCTGCTTAGGGCGCCGTTTGCCTGTCTTTCTAATGTCTTTTTCTCATTCGTTCCTGTTATTAGCGACAGGTCATCGGCAAAGCCCACTAGCTTTGTGTTCGGTCCAAGTGGAATCCTCAGCACTCCATCGTAGAAAATGTTCCACAGGGTAGGTCCAAGCACTGACCCCTGTGGAACCCCTCTCTTCATTTGTATTTCTACGTTTTTAGATATTATGATCTTTCTATCTCTTAAATAGTCCTTTATGAGGCAGATGAGGTACTGGGAGATACCTCTTCTATATAGTTTCCTCCTTATTTCTCCCCATGAGACCGAGTTGAACGCATTTTTAACGTCCAAAGTTACCATAAGTTTTAGTTTGTGGCTTCCATCTGCGGCCCAGTTTTTAATAAGCTCCGTCGCCTGGATCGTCGATCTCTTCTTTCTGAAGCCGTATTGTGCCTCAGAAAGTCCACCTTTCTCTTCAATTTCAATTTCAACTCGGTCTCTTATGAGGGTCTCGAACAACTTTCCCAGCGTGTTTAGTAGGCATATTGGCCTTTGCGACGAGGCCTTCTCCACGTTCCATTTTCCTTTCCATAGAAGCACCAGTTTTGCCACCTTCCAGCTCTAGGGAACCTCATCTCCCTCAATAGGTTATTCATAACGTCCCTCAACATCTGTGGTACCGCCTTCGTGACCTCAACTAGGGCCTCCGTTGGTAACCCATCTGGGCCAGGGCTCTTCCCCGTCTTCATTCTACCCAAAGCAGCTACTACCTCTTCCATAGTAAAGGGTGGGGCTTCCACTATCTCCTCGACTTTTGCTTCCTCCCTGCTAAGTTCCTCTTCATCTACTGGGAAGAGCTGCTCAGCGATGCCTCTTTTCTTTTCGATGCTAAGGTCATACGGCGTCTCCATTTTTTTTTTTTTATAGGGAAAAACCTTCAAAAGGTTCCCTGCACTGTTGTTCCAGTGTGCAGGATTTGACCGCACTAAAAAACCCCCTTCTTACTCCGGAACCGTATCAAAACATTGCATCGGAGGTAGCGACTATTTTCAGTTTTGATTATGCCTATTTTCTTCTTTGTTTTTTTTCCGTAGAATGCAGCAGCACATGGTGCTGATAGTCGCCCATTGTTCTTCATTGGCCATCATTATGTTTGTGATATTTTGACTTGTGATCGTTTGTCCGACAGCCCTCGCAGCTGTGTCCCTGTCTTCGGCCCATCTAGGGCAGTGAAACAACGTATGCTCAGGTGAGTCCGTCATAGAGCAGTGATCACGTTCTCTCTCTTGCCAATTCTCTTAAGGTAGGTACCAAAGTTACCATGGCCGCTAAGGGCTTGCGTAAGATAATAATTAAGGTCGCCGTGCTTGCGGGTAAACCATACTTGTATGTCGAGGATGAGTTCGTGTGTCCATCTGCCTTCTGCCGCGTGGCTCCATCGTTCTTGCCAGCGTTCGACGAGACAGTTCCTATTGAAGGTCTTAGTCGCTATGTCCGAGGAGTGGTTATAAGACCGTTCCTTGGCAAGCAAGTCGATGGGAGGTACAGATGTTAGTACCTGTAAGGCAACAGTGGAGACGGTGCGATAAGCGCAGCTGACACGCAGTAGCATAGCACATTGTGTCCTGAACAGGCGATCTCGATTTCTGGCAGTTTTGAGGGCATCCTCCCAGGCCAGGGCGGCATATAAGAGGATCGATGTGGCCACCGAGTTCAAGAGTTTTCTAACGCTTGTTTTTGGTACAAATTGGTCGGGGTGCCGTGCCCATCGGCTTGCCTGGCTTAGGCACGAGCACCAGTTTGGCTCGTTTCCATTTCGGAAGTATGATTCCGGTTGTGATGATGTCATTGTAGACTTCGGTGAATATTTGGGTATGTTGGCTTGCCGCCAATTTGACTACTTCGGGCGGTATACCATCGGGTCCAGGCGCCTTATTGGGTTTAAGCCTGGCGGCAGCTGTTGAATCCTCATCAGTAGTGACTGGGGGTGGTGGGAGCTCCCATTGTTCTGTTTCCCATATCGTCTCCTCCCATTGCGGGAAAAAGTTGGTCTACCATTTCTAGCTTGCGGTCCGTACTCAGAGACAGGTGGTTGCGAACATCTGTCCTCTTACAGACGATGCGGTAGCCATCGCCCCATGCGTCGTTATCGACATTGTCGATAATTTCTTCCCAGCATCTGCGCTTAGACGATTTAATGCTGGCCCTTAGCCCACTTCTAGCTTCCCGGCAGGCCATATAGCTTGTGTCGAGAGCTATAAGGTCATCTGGGCGAGTGGTTTTTAATCTTGTCCACTCTCTTTTCCTCTTAAGGCAATTGTTTCTAAGTGCAGCAATTTCTGTTCCACCAGTATATTGGTCTACCGCGTGGGTGCCCGCCGCCGGTAGAGTGGCCTTGCAAACCTTCGTCAACGCCTCGATAGTGCCATCGACGCTCGCTTCTTGGAGTTGTCGAAACTCTTGGGCGAAGTTTTTCGGTGACCGCACCCTCCCTGCCTGTGTTATAGCGCCATTTTTAAATGGCCATATTTAAATTGCTGACTTGTAAGTCTCATAGCAGACATACAGGGGGGGTTGCAATATACGTTAATATAAATTGTTCCTTTTCAGTTATTCAAAGAAATGTGTTGCCACTAAATACTTGACCATTAAACTTAATATATACCATTCTACGGTTATTGTTTGTGTAGTGTATCATTCTCCAAATGGTTCTCATGCTGATTTTATTAACTATTTTAAAGAATTAATGGAAGATATTGTTGCCAGAAATGCAAAAATAATCATTGTGGGTGACTTTAATATAGACTTATTAGTAGAGTCTACATATAGTAATAAAATAAATAGACTTATTAGTTCGATAGGCCTGAGTCAATTAATTAATGTTCCTACGAGAGTTACAGCAGATTCCGCAACACTCATTGATTATTTGATTACGAATGAAAACAATATAAAATATAGTGTTTGTGATTATCACAAAGTTGCCGATCACCATAACATACTAGTTTCACTTAATCAGCAGACTAAACGAAATATAAATATTCATGATGAAACTAAAATATGTAAAAGAAATTTCAAAAATTTTGATAACTTGCAATTTCAACTTGCGCTCATTGACACCAACTGGGATAATCGCTCTGTAGATGTTGAAATATTAGCATCATGTTTAAATTCTACATCATTGAGGTGCTAAACGACTTTGCTCCATTTAAGGAATATAAAATATTTAACAATTTTAAACTTAATGTTTGGTTTTCTAATGAGGTCATTGCAAAAATAATAGAAAGAGATATGTTATATAAAGAAGCAAAAAGTAACAATGATACAGAATTATGGAACACATATAAATTAAAAAGAAATGAAGTGACATTGTTAATTAGACAAGTAACAAAAAAATATTATGAGACACAAATTGATCAAAACAAACATGACGGTAAAGCTATGTGAAAAGTTTTAAAGGAATTGGTGAATGGTAAGAAAAAATATAGTACTAAAAGTATTATATTCGAAAATACAGTTTTATCATCAGAGATTGAAATAGCAAATGCATTCAATACATATTTTATAAACAGCATTGATAATATTATATTGTTCCTTTTCACGATAATAAATATGTGTTAAATCATTAAATCTATAAAGAAGGATACATGTGATAGAGATGATATCACTCTTAAAACAATTAGAGATGCATTTGAAGTCATTGGAAATAGATTTGTTGATGTCATTAATGTCTCACTTGAAACGGGGGTTTTCCCAAATATATGGAAGCTATCAACAGTTATACCAACTGAAAAAATTTATAATACAAACATCTGCTCAGAGTTTAGACCAGTTAATTCTTTACCGATTCCTGAGAAATTATTAGAATTAGTTGTGAAGCAGCAATTATTAGAATTTATTCAGGAGAACGACATAATTATAAGTCAGCAATCCGGTTTTAGGAAAAATCATTCTTGTGAAACAGCACTTCAATTTGTTTTAAATCAATGGAAGGTAGATATCTCTGATAACTTGGTGATAGGGAATAATATTCCTGGATTTCAAAAGGGCTTTTGAAACGGTAAATAAAGATCTACTTTTATTGAAACTAAAAAAATATGGAATTGATGGGATAGTATTACAGTGGTTTACATCATACCTCGAAAATAGGAAACAAATTGTTAAATTTAATGACAGTTATTCAGACGAATTAGCTATAAATCATGGAATACCTCAAGGATCGGTACTTGCTCCTATACTCTTTTTATTATACATTAACGGTATTTGTAACTGTTGTAAGAAAAGTAACCTTAGATTGTTTGCAGATGATGCAATGTTATACGTGAAAGGTAAAGTAGAAGATATTGAAATTAAATTAAATGAAGATTTAAAAAACATATACCCAGCAAACATAAATATATAGCATATACGTAAATGCTACGTAAACTAAGTTTCGCAGAAGTAACGTGCTATGTAAAATGTGACGCATAATCATATGTGCATACTCTGCGAAATGTCAGCAACATGTGCATATGATTTTTACATAGTGAAGAGGTAACACTGTGACCTCACGGTATAGAACAAATGACGTAGCGTATATGTATATTCAACCACTTGCTATGTAAAGCATACGTAACTAATTTTATCTCTTTATAATGTAGTATATACACTGAAAAAAAAAATGGTTTGATTCAAGAATATATTGGTTTATATATATACGCAAATAAATACATTTTCTACATATAAAACAAGTACGTTTATTTCAAGAATAATTAATTTACTACCAGCTTTTGATTACTTGCCACAAATGTATTTGTTTTATATGAAGAATACATTTATTTGCGTATATATATAAACCAATATATGCTTGAATCAAACCATTTTTTTTTTTCAGTGTATGTATATTCAACAACATGATAGTGACCTTACGGTATGTAACTTATATACTTTTTATCTCTTTATGATGTAGCATGTATATGTTTTATTTACCAACCTATGTTCAAAATAGCATATCCCAGCACTTTTTAAATATTGATACTACACAACTGGATTTTTAAAATTAGATATATGAATAAAGTTCCTTATAAGTTATACAGAAAAATATATTTCTTTAGAAAATTACCGAAGTTGACACCAAGTTTTATTTTTAAGTTGGATACCTTATTTAGAGAGCCTAGTAGTTTTATATTTTGAATGAATTTTTTTTTTGTAAAAAATGGTTATATTTAAGATATAAAACTATCTAACTTTCTAAAAATGTTCAGAGGTATTCTACTTAAAAATAAAAGTTGATGTCTCCTCCAGTTATTTCCTAAAGAATATCAATTTTTCTGGACAATTCATGAGGAATTTATATTCATATATTTAACTCCAAGAATCCAGTTTTCTAGTATCAATATTTAAAAAGTACTATAGGGTGCTATTTTAAACATTATGGTAGGTATATAAAACAAATACATGCTACATCAAAAAGAGATAAAAAGTATATAATGCAAGATATGGTTGTCTGATTTGTCAACATATATTAGCTTAGGAAAGATTCTAGAGTTGAATGACAGTTTAAACTAAGTTAATTAGTATCAACAAAGTTTCAATTCCATCTTAATCTCTGCATATCCCAGTAGGTAAACCAGGCATTAGGCATTGTCCTCGACGTTGTCATCTATATGTTCTTTAGAAAGCAGCTATACGATATTTTTTCTTCTCCACTGATGTATACCCACCTACCTATCTTGCCTTGCATTCCTAGTAAAGCTCAAATTTCATTTAATTTATTTCATTAACTGTTGATTTAGGAGAGATTAATACTAGTGTCTTTTGTGTAACTATTCTATATTCAAGTTAACTAAGTATCTACAATAAGTGTTAAGCATTATGTAACGGTCATTTTTATTCATAGGCATAAAAGCCCTTAAATTACATTATTTCGTATTTTCCGTACATAAATTACCTATTTTGTTCCCCTTATAAAATAAATTATCGCCGCTACTGTAAGGTTCTAGAAGGTAACGTAACCGTCGCCTAGTTCTCGGCTTTACTGGTAAACATTTGAAAATAATGCCTTTCCTCCAATGAGAAACCATAGTTTAAATTCGCGGGTTTAAGGACTAGAGGTATTTCGACTACTAGTGGGGGAAGAGATAAATACCGAACCAAGCGGCAGACATGACGGAGAAGGACTTCTACGGCCGCCTTGAGCGAGACACAGTCAATCTTTTAACCAAATTTGAGTGAAGATATTAAAAGTTCCAGAATTTAAAATGGTTTAGTTAAACCATAAAAATTATAAATTAATTATTTATTTAGTCTCTTTCCTTCGTTTAAGCTGGTTAAGGAATTTGACAGCCAGATTATGTGTGCTTTTGCGAGCTGTACATTCGAAATAAGTATTGTTATGTGTAATATCTACCTAAAAGTGTCTAAATAATAGTGCGTTCAATCTACGTTTTCAACTTTAAATAGGATTGCAGTTTTATTGGTAATGTCCAAAGTGAACTTATGTAAGTACCGATCTGAACTTTATATTTTCCTGTTTATGCACGAGTCATCAATTTGGGAAGATTTGAGAAGGTAGTTTATCAAGTTGATCACAGTGTAGTGCGTGTTCGTTACCTTTACGTTTTCATGAACACTGCAAGCAAGCTTAATTTGTACTTGCTAATTTTTTATCTCGACTAAACACTCAAATTTACTTTTGGAGTGCTATATGTTTAATATTAAGATTTATCTTTACGTATTTCGTTCGAGGAATTATGTAAATTTTTGTGGGTGTATAAATACTCCCATTTGTACCTTTTAGTTAAGTCTTCTAGCTTGTTTTTGCACTTAAACTTAAATGAATATTTAATTGCTCATTCTTGGATAATTTGCTCGGAAAATAATTCTGATAAGTGAATGAACAATCATTTATTTATTATTAATAGTTTTTTTTCCTTGCGGAATTGGCCAATCTCCCTTTATTACGTTTTACCTATTTATCTTTTGTATTTTATACCATTATGTCTGTCTCTCCGTATATCTGTGCATTTGTTTGATTATTTGTTTGTACTTCTTTATTCGTTAGCACAAATTTGTTCGCCCATACCCTGTAGTGTTATTCTCATTTGCTCTACCACTTTGTTAATAAATTAGTTTATTGTTAATTTCGTATTTTTATTTATTTAGAATTCATTTTAAATAACCCCCGTTATAATTACTCGGGTCGTTTCTGATTGTACTTGTCTTTGGTCAGCCTTCATCACTCTGACATTTGCTATTTGAACATCAGTTACACAACCTGTGAAAATAATTGAAATATTAGTCTATTTCATATACGGGGTGGTGCACCATTTAAAACTCCCCAGGCTTGTAATTTTCTTATTTTTTAAGGCACATCAAATTGTAGATATTTTTAAAGCATTTAAAAAAAATTTTTTTTTTAAACTGTTAAGAAAGAAATCTTAATTTCCTTGAATATTTTTTTACGTCACCCTGTGCATGAACTGCGTTAATGTTTTCTTATAAAGGTTTTAATTAGCTTCAATTTATATTATTACGCCATATTCGAAATTCTTTTTGGTTTTAGAGAAAGGAATTAAAAACACTCCAAACTGATTTTTTTTTTAAATTACTTTGAAAGGAATGTAAATAATAATTTTATGCTTTATCTGTAAAAGACATATCACAAACAATATTCAGCGTAATAAAACAGTAACAAAAAATAAAAAAATATTTTTAAAAACTAACTTATATTAAAATGTACTAAGTATGAAATTGCAAATTTTTTATTTCTTAAGTTTTTTTATTTTAATAACATAAATTGAAGCTAATTAAAACCTTTATAAGAAAACAAGTCCATGTACAGGGTGAGATAAAAATATATTCAAAGAAATTAAGTTTCCTTTCTTAACCATTCAAAAAAAAAAATAATCACTCTGTATGGATATTTAAAGGCTTTAAAAATGTCTACAAGTTGATGTGCCCAACATGGTCATCGCTTCGAAAATAAAAAAGTTACAAGTCTGGGGAGTTTTAAGTGGCGCACCCTGTATAGTGTAGTAAATCTGGTTATATAGCTTGTATCTCTTTACTAAACAATTTATGATAGCTTAAATAATAATGTATATATTTTAACAAAACTTTACGAAAACACGCTTCCAATGGAATGGAAAATTTGAGGTCGATCCGATAAGTTTCAGAAGTATACTGCTTTAAACATGAAACGATGTGCTCAAAGTGCTGTCATTCAATCCGAAAGTTTGCCTTAAAGTTGAGGTTACACTGTTAAAACCCAGCTATTTAAAATCAGATTTGTCTAATCTGTCGGAGATGGTGATTTGGGGACTATTGGAGTATTTCAACATAAGAGCAGCATATAACTGCCAAAAAAAAGGGGAATGAAAATGCAACTAGAAGTGAATGACTTCACGCAGCTTCTATATTCTTGATTAATTTTAAAGCCTCTTAGATCTTAGAATATCCTGGTTTTTTGAATTTCGCTCTAAAATTAAGAGATTTTTTTACAAAATGTAATAAAAAAATATGCTAAATAAGCCCATTAAATCATCACACCAAATTTCAAGTGGAAATGTTTATAACAATGCCAAAAAAACAATAACAAAGTCGAAAATTGAACCGTTGACTGTTTAAGTGCATCAAGTCATAGAACAATTTGTTTTAGAATGTAGATTTTTCTCCTACTCTTCAGTGGTGTTAACAACATTTTTTTAAACTATTTAAAATCATTTTAAATTTTTTTATAAAGAACGTTTTTTCTCAGAATTAAACAATTAAAAATTATTAGAATGCTTCAAAAGATCACAAAAAAGAAACAATTTAAAAAAACGGGGTTTTCTACGCCAATTGGGAGCCGTGAAGCATGAAAAAAATGCATTTGTTAAATAATTGCCAAAAAATTGTTTTAAATAATTTTAAAGTACCTACTTATTTATGCAACAAGTGTGTAAAGCAGTACTTTTTTCATGCATAAGTTGTAGACGAGTGCATCAGTCTTGTGAGAATCCCATGATAAAAGTAGTTTCTTTAACAGTCATATAAACAAATTGTTAATTAACGCCACTGAAAAGTAAACAATCAACGATTCAATTTTCGAACTTGTTACTGTTTCTTAAGCGTTTTTTGTATAAATATTAAATTATATTATACTATTACATTCATCGAGAGCCATTTGATATAAGAAAATGTGCGGGGATCTTTACCAAGATGACTTAATTCTACCAGAAGCATATTTTTAATAATGACAAATCTTAATTGTCTTAATTTATTGCAACAAAATTAACCATGAAGTTTCAAACAATTTTAGTTTTCTTCGTAGTTTTATAATGATCAAATTAATTTTTTTAATGGCGATACAAGCAATATCATTAATCACAAGACAACAAGAAAAGGAGCTGCGCTTTTGATCAGAACCATCTAATCCTGTTTTTTAACATGTTGAAACCGATTCTGACATTAAAAAAAAAAATTATCAGTTTTTGGTTACCACTCCTTTTATCCCCTAAAAAGGGGCAATAGTTTTGTCCTAAGGTTATGATCTAATTTTTCTGAATTATTTTGACGTGCTTAAGCCAATTTTGGACAAAAGAAAAATTGCAGGAAAATATTAGCCTACTTTACACATACAAAACCTTGAAATATATGTACAATACAATAACGAACACAAAGTAGGTGCTATAAGATGTCGGTAAACAATAACCATACCTATGCATAGTACTTACTTCGCAAAAGCTTGTGATCTGGGTTTCCTTGAATTACAACTTCTTACGCTGGATTCAGTTGAACTTAATAATGTGGGAGCAGCACCAACATACAGCTTTTGTGTAACAAATTCCATGTAATGATATAATTGTCTATCGAGAATAACGATTGCCCGTGAAATAATTCTAACCTATAAAAAGATTACGTTTCATTTAAATAAATATCTTTATAAAAACGGTACAACACAAACTTACTTTTGGGTCATTCACTGGAAAATGGTGCTGCACCTTCAATATAGGTATGTACACCAAATTCGCAAACAAGAGGGCATGTTTATGTTTGCACCTAACCTCTACACTAATAAAACGTCCAAACAAAATAATATTTAAAGAAATCACAACGCTTTATGGTTCACAGTTCTGCATCAAAGTTATTAAAAGACATCATCCACAATTTTTCACAATAATGATCAAAAAACACAAACGTTAGATTTTACATCATTTTACACTGGCGTGCGACACTGAAGCCTTCCATGAGTTCGATGTCGTAAAATGAAGTAGGTAAACATTTTTAAGTAAAATTATGTAGCAAATATGTAAACTTGTGTATAAGTAATTAAGTTAATATGTTGACTTAAATATGATATTATTTTACGTATATGCTATGTAAAATTATGTAAAATATTTTATATAAAAATGTTCTATTAATCTTACCTCTCAGAGAGGTAAAGTTACATTAATGTTTACTGGGTATAAATGGACATGTGACAATGGTCTAAAGCTGAACTTGGATAAAACTAAATTTATGATTGTAGCATCTAAAAATAACTTGAAGAAAATAAAACAAAACAAAATAAAGCTTAGTATAAGAATAAATGACTGCTTGATAGAGGAAGTTAGCAAATTTAAATATCTAGGAGTAATTATTGACTCTGAGTTGAATTTCAATGCACATTGTGACTATATAAAAAATAAAATGGCAAAAAAGGTTGGCTTCTTATTTCGATTAGGTATCTAATAAAGTGTCAATGTTCGTTAAGTTAACTATTTATAAGTCTATGATAGCCCCACATATTGATTACTGCGGTACTTCATTTATCTTCCTTAATAAACAACAAATTCAAGCATTACAAAAAGTTCAGAATAGAGGCATGTGAGCTATTTTGAACTGTAGTAAATATACACCAATCAATACAATGTTAAGCGTGCTGAATTTCATGAATATTGAACAACGAATTGTTTATAATACATTAATGTTTGTATTTAAAATGAAAAATGGAATGATGCCATCCTACTTAACTAATCAGTTAAACTATGTAATTGATTTACACTCTCATAAGACACGGGCCACAGTAAATAATGATTTTTATATAAAAATTGAACATGTAAAATCCAATACCATATTGGGAAGAGGGCTAATTTGGTATAATGACTTACCAGGTGAGCTAAAAGAGTGTAGGAATAAGCATATTTTTAAGAGGCTTTGTATAGAGCACATGAAAAATTTTAATTAAGTAATTGTTTTGTGTAATTTTATGCTGTTTCTAAATTTTGTTGTATTTTTTAAAGAGCTCTGCTAATAAAGTTTATATATATATTTTGGTGTGGCAGTGGCTGGGCCCTGTGTGGAGCTGTTGTGCGGTACCTGCAATCAGATGATCGCTCAGTGTCTCGTCCTCTAAGACACGCCAGTTTCTGATGAGCTCAGACAGTTCCGCAGACGCGAATGTCACGTCCATGACACTCTCCTGGTTACCTCTCCTAAACGTGGCGTCGGTTCCCTGGTTTACCACGATGTAGTCGTGTGCTGCCAGCCATTCTGCGAGCATGAGTCCTCTGATATCATGCACGGCCGATCCCCAGAGCGGATTCTTTGCATTAAAGTCACCAGTAACAACAACTCCACGGGTGTTGCCTAGTGATCGTATAGAATCCGAGAGTTCAACTAGGAAATTCTCGAACTCCACTAGCTCGCAGTTGGGCGTCTTGTAGCATGAGAAGACACCCACGCCTTCAACAGTGCACCACGCGATGCCGTTGCCACAGCCTGCGTCGTGAGCATTTCTGTCATACACTCTGATCTTTAGCCAGGTATTCTTACTACTCGCGTGCCTTTTGTTGGGTTCAGTGACCAGGAGGATGTGGGCGCTGTAGGCCTCTCTTGCATGGTATAGTATATCGTGTGCTCCCAGCTCCTATTCACGTTTACCTGCAGAACACAGGTCGACTTGAACATCCGGGTGTTTAAGTGATTGTACGCCATCGCTGGTGATCCCTCTGGCCTCTCGAAAGGGATTATCCCTCGCTCTAGCTAGTGCTAGTGCCCTACGGAAGGCTGGACATCTACCAGCCCCGGCCACTGGTGGTTTTCCGGGAAGTTTGCCTTGACCTCCTGCTCGAGGTTTGCCCTAAATTTCGTTTTATCAAGCAGGAGCTTTTTTCTCCTCCCTCCCCTAGTTTCATCTTTTTTTCTGCCCTCTAATTTGGAAGAAGATGTGTCTATGGTCACTCAAACTTTCTCCTGTTAATACTTCCCATCCTTCCACTAGCTTTGCGATGCCCTGAGTGGAGAAAGTTATATCTATGAAGCTTTCGCTAGTCCCTGGAATCACTCTTAATGATGTTATGATATAAGGTGCCACTTCCAATCTCTCTAGTTTGCTTATAGTCGCTCCCCATCCTTCAGTGTTAAATGTGTTCCTGATATCAAGGGTGACGATTGAGCACATTCTCTTTGCATCCATGGTCTCTTGCCTTGCTCGTGATGCGGGTCGCAGCATCCACCGTCGACATTCCTCTGCGGAATCCGAACTGGTAGTTCGACAAACCATCCCTTCGGTCAATTTCTAGCTCTAGCCTTCCCAGGATTAAGTATTCCAGCACCTTTCCCAAGGCATTCAACAAACAGATGGGCCTATAGGAGGATGGTTTTTCCAGTTTTCCATTCCCTTTAATAATGAGGACGAGCCTCGCTTTCCTCCATCTGGATGGAAAGTCTCCTCTTTCCAACGCTCGATTCATGACTCCCTAAAACCGCTTCGGGCGATTCTTCGACGACTATTATAACCCCACCGGGGATTATGCTTTGCTAGGCGGCAGCTCTCTCGTCGGAGGGATTGGGTGTGAGTAAGGATCTTTGGAAAATTTAATTCTAAGGTCTTCGATTTATTTAAATAGGCGCCACTTAATCTTGTTTTAGTTAAGACCAAGAAAAAATGCCTATCCTAGCCTTTTGGGCTTGCGGGTGTGGCAAAAAAAACAAGGTCAAGGTTGGGTCCTCAAATTAGATTTAATAAAGTTTAAAAATGTATCACAATAAGGTATCCTTATGGGGTAAGAATGTGCTCTACGAGCATCAAAATGCTTAATAATTTATTAAATTTCACAAATGGTCCGCTTTTTGGCCCCCTCAAATAGTACTATTTGCGGTTCACAGTAACTGTGGAACTTACTAAAAATCGTAATATTAACGAAATTATCTGACTTAAATTAGGTGTAAAATTGGCTTGGTAATTTAGCAAAAAAATTATTTGAAAAGATTGGTAAATTTATAATTCAACGCCGTCGTCCCACACGACGTTTATTGTATAATCAGAGGCTGGAATTTCACGTCGCCGTTTCTGAGTAAATAGAAAAAAACAGTCTGACCTTATTTTTAATTTGTCGACACCTCACAGTACCATGGACATCCAGGGCAATTCCTTATTGCATAACGTGCTACAACCATGTGTTCTCATCAGGGTAAGCGACCCAGCAGCCGGGCAGCATGCTTCACATGCGACCGTGGTTATCCAATAGCCGGTTGAATAATCGAATCACACAGCGCTTCCAACCATATAACCGTATTACAGCTCAAATTAACATAGATTCGGGATCATAAAATCATTAAATACCAAACAGCAAGTCTACAGGATACGAGTTACGAAATGCAAAAATTCCAAGGTGTAAGTTAGCCCGGGTGCAAATTAACCAAATGCAAGTTTAAGGGGTTTATCTAGCTATGTGCTCGATGCCCCAACAGCTTCTTAAATGGCCGTTACTTCCTTCCTTTTTTCCGAAACCGAATCCATGTACGTTGAAAACCCGTAATGAAAAACAATTGGTATTTAAAATTCATACACCGCGCAATAACGCAATCAACCTGTACCGACAGTGCGCTAAGCCGATAACCTGATTCTAAACTAAACTTAAACAACTAACATGGCTGTTTCTGTCCGAACATTGGCGTAAACAAGTGTTAACTGAGAAACTTATGATTTTCATGTAAATAAATCCCAGGCATAAAGTGATTGAAAACTCACACAACGTTATAACTGCCTACATTTTGCAATATTGGAAAAAGGTTTCACTACCGCTTTTGCCCTGTTTTAGACGCCCACATACGCTGACAATTTATCAACAAATTAATTTAAGCAGTATGAGCCATGCTAATTACCAAACAAACTCTGAAGGTTCCTAGTACCATGAGGGAGTCGAACATTCTTCCAAGGTATAGTAATAATAAGGTAACATGCTACTTCCTTAAATTAACCGAATCAAACTTTATACCATAAAGATATAATTATAAATGCGTTGTTTCGCTCCTATACGCTCAATGAAGAAATGTTCCTACCACTTAAGTACAGGACAAGGTAAGGTATACCAAAAAGAACCACGCATACAGGGTTCGCCCCGAAAAGTACTGTTTACCCGTTACACTATTTTGATCACCTTCAGGGGGATGTTATCCGGACCCGGAGATCGGCCGCTCTTTAGCCTCTCGATTACCCCCTTCAGTTCATTTTCTGTGAATAGGGGGATATCCGCTACGTCCATGTCATCCCACCTTTCTTCCTCCCTGTGGGGAAAGAGCGCGTCAGCTATCTCCCTAATCCTCTCCAGTGAAATCGCTGGAGGGAGTGCTCTCAATCGGCGCATGGCTATTTTGTAGCCATCACCCCATACATCTTCATCTATGCTTGCGCACAGCTCCTGCCACTTCTTTCTTTTTGCATCGGATATCGCCTCTCTAAGCGTTATAACTGCCTACTTCTTTGCTTCTTTGTAGGGTCGTTATCATCCTGCCTGCCCTGTCTCCAGATTCTCCTGGAATACTGGCAGTGATGCATACATCTCTGTTATTGCTAGATCATCGATCCACCAGTAAATGCCTCTATGTACCCTTGCTGCCCTTGTCTTCGGCATGGCCTCGTCACAAGCTCTGGTGATGGCCTGTGATAGGGTTGCCTCAGTATGGTTGGGGTTGTTTCCTACCTGCTCCCTTATAGCTCTTTGGAGTCTTGGTCTGTCTAGTTGGCTGAGTTTCCATCCCGTCGGCCTAGAAGTCGCCGGGGGGTGTTGCCCTACCTCGAAGCAGATACACCTGTGGTCACTTACTGACTCCTCGTCGCCTGCCACCTTCCACCCTGTGATTTTCCCCGCGATCCCCGCAGAGGCAACCGTCTTCTAACGAAGGTGTGTTCGTCTCCTTCGTTCATCACGAGGAGATCACGCTGAGAGATCCATTGGGTCACAAACCTGCCTCTTGCGTTCGTTTCACTCATTCCCCATTCTTGGGCCCTGGCGTTGAAGTCTCCTGCCATGACTTCCTTCCGGGTGTTGTTCCTTATTTCTCTAACTACTTCTTCCAGGTCCGATAATGATTCCTCGAATTCTTTCATCGTGCTATTTGGGGAGAAGTAACAGCTGACTACATACACCTCCTTCAACTCTAACCATACAAACCCTCGGCCCTTCCCGCTCCTGTAGATGCTGATCTTGTTATTAATCAGCCCGATGACTGTGTCCAGGTTCTCATCCGTAAACCAGTTGGGTCGCGATCTGCTCGACATCATTTTGTTCGGTTCACTGATAATCAGTACATCCTCCCCTTTCCTGCTTCCTACCGCCCATACAAGATCTTGGGCGGCCCGACATCTATTGAGGTTTATCTGCCTTACTTTGAAGATGGCCCGTAAACAATTATGTTCTTTAACGTTTTTATGATCTGTACATTTATGTCATGGGGGTCTTCTCTCTGTTATAATTAGAACAAAATTCAGATGTAAAAATTGATGCATTCAACCAAGTTTCAGTCACTGCAATAAAATCATAATCACTGGTGAGGAGAGCAATTTTTAAATTATCTAACTTAGTTTTGATTCCACGCATGTTTTGATAATAGAGGCTGTATAATTTCTTATCATTTTTTGGTTTCACAGTTATTTCCTTCCCAAAAAATTTTTTTCACTTGAATTGATTTCTGAATTTCTTCGTAGGAATAAAAATGTGTTTACTAAACGACCTGGCGGCCAAAAATCTGAATTTGTGCATTCATTCTCCATAGTAATTGAAATTCCAACCTTTTCAGTCGTATCGGATCATAAATGAAAAAATGGTCCGCCATCTTGGCGTCGCAATTTTAATTTTTCAATTTTGATGAAAAAATAATAATCTGCATTTCCGAAAACGCACAGATATCGATTTTCAGTCGTATCAGATCATAAATGAAAAAATGGTCCGCCATCTTGTCGTCGTCATTTTGATTTTTCAATCTTGATAAAAAAATAATAATCTGCGTTTCCGAAAACACACAGATATCGATTTTCAGTCGTATCGGACCGTAAATGAAAAAATGGTCCGCCATCTTGGCGTCGCCATTTTGATTTTACAATTTTGATAAAAAAATAATCTGCGTTCCCGAAAACGCACAGATATCGATTTTCAGTCGTATCAGATCATAAATGAAAAAATGGTCCGCCATCTTGTCGTCATTTTGATTTTTCAATTTTGATAAAAAAATAATAATCTGCGTTTCCGAAAACGCACAGATATCGATTTTCAGTCGTATCGGACCGTAAATCAAAAAATGGTTCGCCATCTTGGCGTCGCCATTTTAATTTTACAATTTTGATACAAAAATAATAATCTGCGTTCCCAAAAACGCACAGATATCGATTTTCAGTCGTATCAGATCATAAATGAAAAAATGGTCCGCCATCTTGTCGTCGCCATTTTGATTTTTCAATTTTGATAAAAAAATAATAATCTGCGTTCCCGAAAATGCATAGATATTGATTTTCAGTCGTATCGGATCATAAATGAAAAAATGGTCCGCCAAATAATAATATATGCTTGAAAATGTTTACGCGATGACACATCTTCTGAAGCCATCCCTGTTGTTGATTAATAAACATCCCGCCTTTAACTTCGGACCGACTCGTGCACGCTCATCATAGATACGCCATCACGCCGGAATTCAAATTTCAAACGTAAAAATAAAATACTAAGAGACGATAAACTAAAATTTTTTCGCTGGATTTATTAATTAGAACCTCTAAGCTGTTCACCACATATATTAGAATATCAATATTTAGATTTCGGTAAAAAAAATTTTTTTTTGAGATTCTCCCCCCACGTTCATCAATTTTCAGTGGGAAAAAATTTTTTTTTGAGGTTTTCTCCCCGCCGTTCATCAATTTTTTGGAGGAATTATTATTTATCTATTTGCAGAGTTACTTCTTAAGTTTATGAAGTAGGCAAATTTGAAAAATAACCCCCCAAAAAAGTTGGCTTGCTTCGGCTCTGACCATTGGTGTGCGTACCACAGAGTAGTATGTAGTATTATATTATATGATTTCATTTGATTTTCATTATTTATATGATTTCAGGAACCTCTCAACTGGAGAATTACAGAACACAGTGATAAATCAAATTATGTTGTTTCCCAATGAAAAGAAGATGTTGGTTCACTCAAGGGATAGTATCTTACGGATACTATCATTAAAAAAGAATTGTGTATTATATAGATTGCAGGGTGCCCTGAATACAAGGTAAATAAACATAATGAGTAAAATTGGTAAAACGAGTGGTGCTCAAGTCACTAGTCATTAGAAATTCATTTATGTCCTTCCTAGAAAAAGTTGAAAATGGACATATTTATACTCAAGCTCTCTAAAAACAATAAACTTGGAAGTTATTTGTGTGATTTATGTGGTCAAATTACATTGATATTTGAAAATGTTTGTTAACCGTCAGGTTGTATCAATAACCCTCGAAATTTCGAAAATTTAAATTTATTAGAGCGAAGCAGACAAAGCTCCTACAGTTTACTTGTAGTGAAGTCCAAACGACAACTTATCTCACTTAAAACAACATAAGGTGATTCCAGATGACATTTTACTTACAGGTAACATAAACTTTCATATACGCATTTCTTTAAATAAATAAATAAGTAAATAAATAATAGTATATTATTCAATGAGCGGTAATGTAAATAATAACTCACGCAGATGAAGTTTGCAGCACGAGCCGTAGGCGAGTGCTGTAATTCATCAAGTGAGTTATTACCATTACCACAAGTTGAATACTATATGTTGGGAATGTCGTTACTGGTAGATTTTCAACCAGGCGATTATATTTTCCTCGTTATAATAAAGAACTCGAAGGACCTTTTATACTTTATTCCACTATTAAGAATAATTAAACACAATAACCAATAATTGAGATTTATTCTCATAAGCAGTAAAATATTTGCAATATTAACAAATGCTTAGTTTGACAAATACGTCCTTTCTCTTGAAAGGTACACAAGACACTAACCTAAAAACAAATGAGTAAAATTGTCTGCCTGGCTACAATGTTGCCAGTTTGTACAGTCTGTCCTGAGAATTAAATAAAAACTTAAATTAATTATATTGCAGTAGGCTGCAACATGCCGCCCCCTTTGAAAAGTTTAGTCTTAAACATTTTAAAGTCATTAAATCACCAGCATTTTTTTTTTTTTTCATTAATCACTGTCACTAGGGAGTACACATAATTTTGATACAGGTCTTCTATATACTCCACTAGATGTTTTTACCGATACGACTCTAATCACCTCGTCACTTCCGGGGTATAGTTCGAGGATCCTTCCTAAGCTCCACTTGAGGGGGGGTAGATTATCTTCTTTCATGATGACTAATACGCCAGGCTTCAAAATAAAATAGAATAGAATTTATTTATTGTAATCATATTAAATATTTTACAACGTCAAAGAAGTGTTTCTTAAATATAGTGAGTAAAATCAATTAAAATATATATATATAGTCTAACACATAAGACAAATTTCATAAAAACTTTTATACTTTACATAAGGAAAAGTGTAATATAAATTATAAATAATAATGATAAAATTATTTGTATAACAAATAAAAAAATTAAAAAACTGACATGTTACATTACAGAAAAATTTTGAAAACCATTTTCAAAATCTTCAAGTGTGAAGAAAGCATATTTGATTAAATATTGTTTAATAGTCGATCTGAATTTAGTTGGAGGCTGGCTTTTTATTGTATTAGGTAGTGCTTTGAATAATTTTATTCCATAGGAGTTGATGCCAGTTTGAGCTCGATTAAGTCTGATATTATTAACTCTAAGATCATCATTGCGTCTAGTTAAGTGATTGTGAAAATCCTTATTTCTGTTATATAGCTCCATCAAAAGATTCGATGAATGCTGTTTCCATTTTCTCCGAACTTGGAGTTCCGAAATATATTCCTTGGACCACCGCGCCCAGAAGTTGAGCAATTTTGTTACAACACTTGAAGCGTGATAATGATGATTCCTTAATGTCTGACAAACCAGGAGTTGAAATTGCCATCAATGACTGGCTAATTAGAAAATGTGCCGGGGTCAGTGGGTTAAGGTCATTGGGGTCACAGGAAAGAGGATATAATGGGCGTGAGTTAAGACATGCCTCAATCTGAATAAGTACAGTTCTAAATTCTTCGTATGTCAGTAATGATTCGCCAATGACACGTTTTATGTGGTATTTAGTCGATTTGATACCAGATTCTCAAAGGCCTCCGAAGTTCGGTGCTTTAGGAGGTATGAAGTGCCAACAAATGCCTTGTTGGCCCATTTCGGTCAGAATTTTGCCTTGTGCAGATTTTAAAAATTGTTGAATTGAATCATTTTAATATTTATTTATATATATTCATATATAAGATATATTGTTTGCCCTTGCATATCTATATTATTGTGAATCTAACAAGCAACGATTTCGGAAACTGAAAAGTGATTGGAATCTCGGTTCACTCGGAACTCGATATCGAAATGTCCTGTCATCTACCCTCGCGAAGCATCGGTCGCTGACTGAGCACTGAGCAGTTAGCAGTAAAAATCATCCGGATGATATTATTCAGATGATTTTCTAATAATCGGAATGTTCCGAGTATTTCAATAATCGGATACTTCGACAATTTTGATCCGGATAGTCCCATCACTAGTTGGTAGTTTACTAGCAATTTCTAACCTATAAAACAATTGTCACAAAATAATGTTTTGATATTTCGTTTAAAAATGGATACGTACGAAGTAAATGTATATAATAATAATAATACTTTATTGCACTTAAAACATACATTACAGTTGTATAAGCCAGTCAACAGAATGAATAAAAAATCACGTACTTATATAAAACAAGTTAAAATATCGTAAAAATCTTAAAAAAAATACTATACAGTTATTACAATTATTATTATTATATAGCATTGATGAGCAGCCAAGGTAATCCGGTGTAGACCTAACTTTTTTTGAAGAATACATTTTTTATTCTCTATAGGGCATGTGCACGTGACGTCACAGCTAACCTAAAAAATATATATTTTTTAAGATTTATGAGTATTTCATAGCTGTTATTAAAATTTCAGCTTGGTTTCCATATTTTCAACTAAAATCTAATTCTAATCTAGCCTGTAATTAGCAGTCTATTTTTATTAATCAACAATATTGAAAAATTATTTGCGTGAATTTTTAAATAAAGGGTGTTTTTTTTAGAAGTTTGTTTTTTGAATGGGCGACACTGTTTCTAGAGACAGTTAATTTAACAACTGACAGCTGATTTGTGCTTAGTATGTTTTGCCATTTCACCATAAATAGACTTACGGTAGAACAACGCTTGCGAATTGTGCAAATTTATTTCGAAAATTAGGGTTCAGTTTGCGAAACTTACCGTGCGCTACGTCCATTTTATGGTCAACATAATCGTCCATCTGAACAAGTATTCGCACCACGCATACTCTGATTGATAATGTACATCCGCAGAGACGTCGTACAGTGCGCACCCAAGAAGTTGTTGCTGCTGTGGAGCGTAGTGTTGAGGAGGATCCGAATGAGTCGATTCGCCGTCATGCACAGCAATTGGAGCTGTGTCCATCCACCTTATGGAAGATTTTGAGGAAAGATCCTGGGTTACGAGCTTACAAGATTCAGCTCGTGCACGAAGTAAAGACGCATGACGATCACTTGCGTCGGACGTTCGGTGAATGGGCCGTAAACAAGATTGTTCTTGATTCTCATTTTCACCAAAAAATTTTGCGTCGTAGACCTGTGAATTGGCCTCCACGGTTGTGTGATATCACGCCTTGGATTATTTTCTGTGGGGACATGTGAAGTCGCTAGTCTACGCCGATAATCCAGAGATATTGGAAGCCAACATTAGACGAGTTATTGCCGATATACAGCCCCAACTGTTCGAAAAAGAGATCAAAAATTGGGCTTCCAGATTGCCCTACATTCGAGCCAGCCGTGGCACCCACATGCCCGAAATCATATTTAAGCACTAATGGCATAAAATTACATTTCCAATAAATTCAATACCAGGCGTTAGCAAGATTTTTATGTGTTTTATTTCATTTCAAAGTTCTATTCCTCTAAAAAAAACACCCTTTATTTGCTTGGAGCCAGTATTGCTCCAAGCTGAAATGAGCATACAAACATTAAAAATGAGAATAAACTTAAAGAACTTAAAATTTGAGGATACGTTAGTTATATGATGCACATGCCCTATATTTCTATATTTTTCTATTAAATTTACGAAAATATCCCCCTCATCGGCAGAAAAATTTGCACACCTTTTATTATCCATGATGTAATTAATACTTAAAATAAAACACACTTTTATTTTTAAAATAAACGTTTCTATGTTTTGTGGTACATACTTAATTATAAATCACTAACTCATAAATCGCTTCTGACATTTATATTTGACAGTAGGTAGTAGGTACCTGTGACTGACAAAAATTCATACATTTTATGGATATTACCCATTTTTCTAGTACCAACATTATAAATTTCATTCACAACCTCTTGTTTACAAATCATCACTTAAGTTTATATTGAAAAACGCAAGTGTCGGTAAAGTTGTAGTTAACCTGCAAGTAAGAGTCAACTAACTGCGATTGTAAAACCGGCTGTAAGTGTTGCAAAAATGAGTAAAAAATTAAACAACATGTTACAAAAAGAGAGCGATTTTCTGAAATGTCACAAAATGCTACTTTTGATTTGTTCGTGCCGAGCCGAATTTTCGAATTTTACCGTGTAATTTACGATCAGGTTTATCTGGAAGACTTCCGCTTTACGTCGCGACATTGTACTGCTGTCCCAATGGTGTTTTTCGAAAAATTTGAACGTGTCAAGATTGCATGTTTTTGCAATTTTTCGGCTCCGAAATGTAAGCTGTTTTTTGTTATTTTTCGCAGATATCTCCAAAACGGTGGGAGTTAGCTAGGAATAAAAAACAAGGTCAAATGAGTATTTTCCACTACAAATCTTTTGCTATAATCAGAATTTTGATTTTTTTTTTTTTGTTTCGGAGATAACTACTGAAATGTTGGCCGTGTACGGCAAAAAATCGCAAATTTTGAGCTTCTACAGTTGGCAACTTTTTAATCTTGGCTCCTACGCCAAAAGACTACTCTAGTTAATTCAAATTGAGTTGAGTCTGCTAAAACTCTTTTTTATTTTTTGGCATTAGTTCCACCTTTTCTAGGTACTTTAGCACCTAGAAAAGGTGGAACTAACGCCTGAAGACATAGGGAAATTAGTCCCCAGAAAAATCACAAGCTTTGTAAAAAGCCTGGGAGTCCTGGGTAACAAGGTAGGGCATTGCCATGCAATTTTAGACTAGTGTCTTGCATTCGCAAAAAATATGTTCCGCAATTTCTATTGTAGTATCGCAGTATCTGCACGAATCGTTGTCTGCCTTGCACGTGTTCTTAAGATGGTATCTTAAGGGGCAATGGCCTGTTAAAAGGCTTGTCATCAGCTTTAAATCGGACTTTTCGTTTTCGAGAAACCTTGTCGCATTCTTTGACGAATAAGTGATGAACTTTTTTGCTTGTCTTCCAGAGTATTCCTCCAGTAGGACTCTTTCTGTTCCTTTTCCCATTTTAGGACCTCCTCCGTTATGTGTCTCTTAGATAAGCCACAAAACGGTTTGGGCCCAAAGATTGGGGCTTCAGCACCTTTTTTGCAAGGGCGTCAGCTAATTCATTTCCTTCTATTCCCTCATGCCCTGGCACCCACATTGTGTTTTTTGCCAGTTGCTTCAGGGATTATCTGCATTCCCAGACAATTTTAGAAAGGTGTAAGACCTGAGAGCTTTTAGCGCTGCCTGGCTGTCTGAGAGTATATAGATCTTTGCCCTTCGAATGCCTTTATTTATGCATTCCTGGGCACATAGGTCTATAGCATAGATTTCTGCTTGGAAGCTCTGGATAGCCTGCAGTTAGGCCCCGCTACGCCCGTGCCAACCATTCAGCCATCTTCGATCTATCTGTGTACCAATTCAATTCAATTAAAAAATGTTTTATTACAGTTAATAATACAAAAGTGCGCCTGAGTCAAGTCCCGATTCAGAACCGACCACACCACCACGGCGTGCAACTTCGTGGTAGATGGGTAGTCGGGTGAAACGGGTTTAATTCCGGCTTAAACAATAAATGAAGAATTATAAGGTTAGAACTCCTGTTCTTTGGAACAAAAAACTTAAATCTAACAATTTGGCGAACTATAACTAGAATGAGTTTTAAAAACACTTAAAAATTACACTAATGTTTTAGTTTGCACAGCACACGCGCACAGTTTTAAAAATTGGATTATTGATACGGGAAAAGACTTAATGAAAAAACCTGTTCGAGCCAATGACAGTATTCTTCCGATGGTCTGCCTGCCTTCGGAAAGATAGGGTGGAGAGGAAGTTGTGATTTAAATAAAAAGTTTGATTTACAAGAAGTTATTGGTCGAGAGGGTATTTTGAAAGAGAACAAAAAGGGACAAAAGAACAGAAATTAACAAAATTAACAAAAAAGGTGACTAATAGAGGGAACAGAGAAAGGGTTTGAGAATAAAAGGTGGTGAAAACTAAAAGTTGGTTATATGGAAATTTTGGTATAGGAAAAATTTTGCTAGGGAGGTTGCCGAAAGATAGGCAACGCCTGGTATGGTAATGGGTGTTTCAGGTTGAAAAGTATGGCATTATGCTGTCTGATTCGTGTAATGTCTCGGGTTAGCGGACTGTCGCCCAGTTTGAATTGATAGAATTTTTGCGATGTTTCTTGGACGAAGTCCGCTAGTGGAGTTATGTCGTGGCAACGTGCATAGAGATCTCTGAGGGAGGTGTACCTATCAGAGGCTGAAATGAGGCGCATAAATTTGTGTTCTAGTACTTTTAGTTTTCGCATTGTCTGTGTACCAGATGAGTGCCCCTTCTCCAACTGCAGGACTTCTACTTTGCTCCTCTGGCAGCTCTCGATTAGCACATCAAACGAACAGTATAGAGCCAGTGGGTTTGGTCATGGATTTTAGTTCAATTGTTCCTATAATCCTTAGGTGACCAAACATGTCTCTTAGTTTGAAAAGAGTACCTGCTCCAGTCACAGGGCACTAAGTGCTGCCTCCTTCCTTACATGCAGATGTAGAAGAAGGAGGTCTAGCATTGCCCCCATAGCTGTTGTGGAACAGAAGTACATTGCTCCTGTAATCCCTAAGCAGGCAAGGCGTTGCAACTTCTGCAACTTTCCTTGTGTTAATTTTTCTTCGGTTTTTGGCCACCACACACATCATGCATAGGTGACCATGGGTCTCACAACCGAGAGATAGGACCAGTAGATCATCTTCGGTTTTAAACTCCAAGTCTTACTAAATAGCCTACGGCACGTCCACATAGCCGCAGTGGCTTTGGTAAACGTTCTTTCTAAGTGTGAGTTCCAAGTAAATCTTTGATCCAGGATATTCCTAGATATTTAATTTCACTGGAAAAATTCAGCACTGTTCCATTTAGCATAGGAACTTTTAATCTTAGTTTTCTCCTTTTGGTAAACGGAACAGTAACTGTTTTGCTCGGATTAACGTTGAGGCCCTTTAGCGAGCACCACTTGGATATTATGTTTAAGGCGATATGCATGAGATTTGAAATCATACCCTCATGTCTGCCTCGTACAGTAATAACATGTCATCGGCATAGCCTTGAACGTTGAAGCCAGAATTACTCAGCTTATGGAGGAGGTCATCCTCCACCATTGACCACAGCAGGGGTGATAGAACTCCACCTTGTGGACAACCCTTGAATAGAATAGAATAGAATAATTTATTAATGTCGAATACACAGAAATGTTTACACAAGTTAAAAATAGTATATAAAAAAAGAAAAAATAGTAGATAAGAAAAATCTTACAAAACATATTTGTATAAATGTATATGAAGAAAAAAATTAAAACACCAAGTTAAGACACATTATGTAAAAAGCTTAAATGCTAATAAAAACATCATCATACAGCAAACAATATACAGCTAGTTAAAAATTATAATTTACATTAAATAGTTAATAATTACACATGAATTAACAAGATAACATAGAGATAATCATCAGAGACCATATATTAGCATACCGGTTTGTTTAATTAAATTTGTGATAAATCGCTCAATAGAAATTCTTCAAAACTATAGAAAGCATTTGTAATAAGATACTTTTGTAATCTGGATTTAAACTTAGTTTCACTCAAAAGTCTTACTGTTGTATTCCATAATATCCAGTGCTTCCCTAGTTTTTTTTAGGCGTAAAAAGTTTTGGTGGATATCATTTTTATTCCTAATATTATATTAATGTATTTTGTTTCGAGAGATGTATTCGTTTAGGTTATTTTTTATGTACAAAAGACATTGTAATATGTAAGTACAGGGCACAGTTAGTATATTTCATTTTTTAAATTGTTCTTTGCAATGGTCTCTATAGCTAAGTCCAGATATAATTCATACAGCTTTTCTTTGTACAGAAAACACGCTACTAGATGTAGGAGCATAACCCCATACTTGTATTCCATATAATATTACCGAATAAATCACAATGATATGCGGCTACCAATGCATTTTGAGTCATTTTGCTCGTTACAGATGTGAGTAGGTATATTGGGTTGTGTATTTCCTCCATGTTTCATAGACTAAATACCATTGATTCCGTTTTTGAGGTATTTAAATCCAGGCGGTTAGCCAGGAACCAACTTTGTACATTTGACTGTATGTCTGACATTATTTGGTAATGAGCTAGTAGACAATAACGAAAACGACAATAATTATAATATAGTACTATAGTATGACTCTCCAAAATGTTATAAATATAATTTCAAGGTAATTTTACCGACTATTATTGATTTTATCGTAAAATGAATATGCTTAAAATCAGAGTGGATTTAAAATAAGGTAGTTTTCCAGATATCTCGTGACGTAATAGCGTAATAACCTCTAAAACAGGGGCATTTTACATTTGACAGTAACTAGCTACGTTGCCACATTTCTAAAAAAGAATGCTCTGTCTGAAATAAATTTTAATATTAATTTTTAACACTTTCAAATACCCAGCAAGTAAATATTTTAAGTATTTTTAAGGCTGATTGAAAACTTGCTAATACAGAAATGTAATATTACAGAGGATTCCGTATAGCAGTACAGAATATCTTACATTATTCGAAATATGGCAACATAGCACTCGTTTCTCAGTTCAAGCGCAAATTAGAATCTTGTGATTATGCCACAGAAGACAGGAACTATACAGAAGCGAAAGCTTGCCGCGGCACCTTTGATATCGGGTGTCTAATTTATGTGACCTCGAAGTGACAGTAATATGCCTTACTACACTCAGAGAAATGATGTACACAAAAAATATATCGATATTTCGGTCCAATACAGTGTACACTGGGAAAACTGTCTTGTTTTATATTTAGTAGATATGGTACATGAATAGGAATACGTATATATGGTATGAAGTTGGTGGCCCAAGTCATAGTGTATTGCAGAATGTTCAAAAAGAGAAGTACACTTTTATATTTATATCCCGTATTTCAATCATAATAATGCGCTTTTAAGCAAATGCATTTTTTTTCATACTGCCTCTGGCCCAAGGGAATGTACGTCGGCCGAGGGCGTCATTATCCTATAACACCCGTGGTGCCTTCAACGTTTAATGTCCTACAAGTCTGTTATTTAATTCGAATTTTTTTTTTTTTGACATTTATGATTTATTAATTTGACATCTATTATGTTCAGAACGATTTGATTTAAAAGAGAATAAAAATCAAAATTGTTTGAAAAGGCCGCCGTTGCATAGCAACGCATTTTGTTTGTCAATAACGCTATCATAATTTACTTCTTTTGGGTTGTGTTATAATTTTATAATGCCCTAGGGCATTATAGATATTCATAACGCCCTAGGGCGTTATTGTATCTCAAAATAGGGTGGTTATTGTAAAATAACAGACTTATAGGACATTATAGTTATTAAGGTACCAAGGGTGTTATAAGGATAATAATGCACCGAGGTAGGCAGTGTACTTCCCGAGGGCCTCTGGTCCGAGGGAATGTACGTCAACCGAGGGCGTCATTATCCAATAACACCTGTGGTGCCTTCAACGTTTAATGTCCTACAAGTCTGTTATTTAATTCGAATTTTTTTTTGACATTCACGATTTATTTTGACATCTATTATGTTCAGAACGATTTGATTTAAAAGAGAGTAAAAATCAAAATTGTTTGTAAACGCCGCCGTTGCATAGCAACGCATTTTGTTTGTCAATAACGCTATCATAATTTGCTTGTTTTGGGTTGTGTTATAATTTTATAATGCCCTAGGGCGTTATTTTTTTCGTTATTCGTTTAATGTATCTCAAAATAAGGTGGTTATTGTAAAATAATAGATTTGTAGGACATTAAAGTTATTAAAAAAAAAATAGTATACTTGCCCATTCCTCTAGGTTACTGTTTACGTCTGTTAGATTAGTATCATCAGCAAATAGAATGGTCTCTATTTGGTTTACCGAATTTGGAAGGTCATTGATATATATATAAGGAACTTAATTGGTTCTAGGATTGGGGGACACCATGTTTTACTGAAAGTAGTTTAGAATTAGTTCCATTATAACTAACATACTGTTGACGTCCAAACAGGTATGATTTTATTAACAATATGCTGTCTGTAGTGAAGCCATAGTAGTTCAGCTTATTCAGAAGGATGTCGTGATACACACAGTCGAATGCAGGGCTGGTGGAAGAGGTGAGTACGGTGGGTAGTACTACCCAGTGGCGGATCTAACCGGGCGGCCAATGAGCAAATGCCACCTGGGCCCCCTGTACAAAAGGGCCCTTAGGCCCTTATACTGTAGATTACTGTAGATTATAAAGGTTATCATCCTCAGGTGGTGTTTGCCACCTGAGCCTTTTACCTTAGATCCGCCACTGGTACTACCCACCTGAAAAATCTGTAGGTGGGGAATTACCTACCTGAAAACTTATTATTCTACACTATTAACATGTTTTTTTAAGAATTCTTCTGCACTACCCACCTGGATTGATCACGTTTCACCGGAACTGGTCGAATGTCTTATAGTCCAATAATTATAAAAATTTCCATCACAAAAAATTTTTTCTGAGATTTTCCTTCAGTAACTGTTAGTGGAGGGGTTATACATCTCAAAACCACAAAGATCCCCCCCCCCCCAAAAAAAAAACCACCCATTTGGTGAAATAAGCCTTATTTTACTGATAACTCGTTAACCGTTGAAGATATAAAAAAATTGGTCATCATAAAAAAGAAAGCTTGACTAATTTCCTAAAAAAAAGTCCTATTGTAATTTTGTTGCATATGCCATGGTTTTCGAGAAAATCGATATTGAAAAAAATTCCAAAATTTGTATTTTTTATGCGCGCGAATTTTCGTTTGTTTGTATTTTTTATGCGCGCAGCCTATAGAAAAAATTGAATTACTCGAAAACCATACAAGCTAGGAATGAAATCAAAATGGGTTTTAAAAGGGATATAAAATACTCTCTTGTATTGCTATTTTTGATGGGTATTGATATTTATTAGTTTATAAAAATAACAACCTTTAAATTTCATTGTACGAACTACTTTTTTTTGCGCAGTTAGTACTTTATTTATCCGATTTGCATTGCCCCAGTTGACAATGCCGTAACACATACATGTTTTAATACCGCTTCAAGTTTAGAAAAGAATATAGCTAAATTAGCGGACGGTGACCTGTAAATTGTTAAAATCTTTACGTTAATACTATTGTTAAATTTATATTCAATTCCTACGGAAGATTTTTTGTTAACAAATGTGGTATCCTTAATATTAGCGTTTAGTGATGACTTATGATACATAACAACTCCACCATTTTTAAAATATGATCTACAAAAAACTGCAGATAATGTATATCCTTTTAAGCAGATTTTATCCACTTCAGAATCTTTCATCCAATGTTCAGTAAAACAGGCAATATCTATTTCTTGCTGCTCTAATTCTATTTCAAAACATTCAATTTTATTTTTTATGCATTGAACATTTTGACGAAAGATTCTCAAATGATTAACATCATCATTACAGTTACTAGTATATTTTTTTAATTGCTATTCGTGATAATCAATTGTACTGTTTAGTTTCTTTACAGCTCGAATGTAGCAGGGACAGGCTTTATCGATAGCTAGATATTGTTGTAAAGAAGACGTATCATGCTCACGTGATAAGATGTCTGCAACAATGTTATTTTTCACTTGTCTGATTTCGCATGCAAATTGAGCAATGAATTCTAAATGTCTAATTTGCCTGGGAGATCTTTCAGTTTTAGTGAATAATGCTTTGACCAAAGGTTTATGGTCAGTAAAGCAAATAAATGTGGGACCTTCAAGTAAAAACCTGAGATGTTTAATCGCTGTGAACAAAGAAAGAAGTTCCTTGTCAAAGGCACTGTATCTTGTCTGTGCTAAGGTAAGTTTTCATGAGAAAAAGGCTAATGGAGCAAGTACACCTTTGTCATCGCTCTGTTCAAGAACTGCCCCCATAGAGACATTTGAACAATCAACTGACAGCGATAAAAAGGAGCTATCATCACAACGAGGATGCGCTAAAAAGGTTGCACCAGCTATAGCAGCTTTGGCTTTGGAAAAACTGTGAAGACAGTTGGCGGGCCAATCATTTATTATTTTAACTTTATCATGCAGTAATCTAGTACATAGAGCATGTAAAGGAATTCAGATTTCAGCGAAAGAAGGTATGAAACGATGATAAAAGTTAACCATACCTATGAAACGCTGAAGTTGTTTAACTGTTGTAGGTAAGGGAAAATCATTTATGACATCAACACGTTCAGAAGAAGGTAAAATACCGGCTGAAGAAATATTGTGTCCTAAAAATGTCAAATGACTGACACCTAATATACATTTTGACGATTTAATATTTATGCCGTACAATTCTGACCTCTGAAAAACAAGTTTCAAGTGCTCTAAATGTTCCGAACTAGATTTACTTGCAATCAGAATGTCATCTAAATAGACGAAAATGAAGGGCAAACCTACTAAAACTTCGTTCATGAAACGTTGGAAAGTTTGTTATTTTGACAAGTGCTAAGTAAACAACATAGTGACAGTCACAGTTTCTACCACAATTTTTGAGTGGAAAAAATAGACCTTTAAATATGAGTTTCTCAGTACATAAACTTTAAAGTGCAATTTATTGAGTGGTATATTTGCAGACTGTTTAGCTTGATACCAAAACTGTAATTTGTTGTCAAAAGTGCATCTTTAATAATTGTGTTCAACATACTTGACTTTTTTTTTTACACACCAGAGAATAAAAACTTATCTACAACTTAGACTATGAAAAACTTTATCTTCAGGTAGAGAATTAACAGGACTGGCCTTAAGTATTTTTAAGCAATGTCTTGTTCTAAATGCAAGACTGTGGAAACAAAAGATGAACCACTGGCCACATGTGACAAGTGTAACTGCAAGTTATGCCAGTCATGTGCTAATCTTTCCAGTACCGAATATAGAGCAGCTACTCTTAAATCTGCCAGAACACTTATATATTTGTGTTCAAACTGCAGATCAACTACAAGTCTAACGCAAGAAAATAAGACACTTGAAGATATTCAAATTGATATCAAAAAAATTTATAATAAACTTAAGAGTATGATTTGCGGTAGGATACATAATATTTTCATTGATATATATGAAAAAGGTATATACGGGTGGGCGTGCACCTTTGACCAATGAAATATGCCCAAAGGCGGAGATAAACATATTGTGTAATATAAGACAAATAGTTCAAATATATTTCTGTCGTACAGAGTCGAATTCGCGTTGGGTGCACAAGAATTTTTATTTAAAGTAATTTGATTAGGAAAACTGAATGCGGTTGTAGTGATTCCTTAGGCAGTGGTTTTTAATTAAAAGAAAAAACTATCTGTAGGTACATAATGTATATTTACAGTGTACAGGGTGTCCTAGTTAACGCGTTATGTCCGATTTTCTCGGTAGTTTTTGAGATAAGTATTTTTTTTCCGGGGAATCGATGCCGCTAAGAAACATAATTGAACATCAAAGAAGAATTGATCGTATTATTTATGTTCTTAATTGACTATTAAAGGAAAGTAAAAAAAGGCATGTAAATTTTAAATATCACTTCCGGTTTACATGGCAATGGCGTTCTTTTTCTTGAAAATAGAATATTAATTACTTCCACATCCAGTGGAAGTATAGTAACAAAAAAATTTTTGAAAATTTTTATTGTTCAGATAGGCTTAGACTGTCATGAAAGGTCGACATTTTAAGTTTCAGCGAAAAAAAATTTCTGTCTGTCTGTCGGTCTAACTTTTTTGTGCGCACGATTACTCTGGAACCGTTTAAGATATTGACTTGAAATTTGGTACACGTATGTACTTTAACGGGATCTGGAACTAGATTATATTTTCATCTTATTCCATCGAAGGGTTGGAGAGTAAATTGGGGTAAATGGAGAGGTAAACAGGTAAATCAAGCAGGTAAGAGTCCGTAAAATTGGTATTTAGTATATATAAGAGAAGCTAAGGTCTCGAAAAATTTTTTGACATTAGCTACCCCCATTACCCCATTTTTTAAGGGGACAAAAAAAAGTGTGATTTAGTGTATGTACAAGAACCAAAAACTTCAAAATATTTTTTTACTTTATAGTCCAAAAATTTTTATTGAAAAATTACCAAAAATCCTGTTGGGGTGATTTCTATTACGAATAACTGGCAAAATAAGGATATATATTACTTCCACATCCATTGGAAGTATAGTAACGACAAAAAAATTTTTTAAAATTTTTATTGTTCAAATAGGCTTAGAATGTCATGAAACGACGAAATTTTAAGTTTGAGTGAAAAAAAATTTCTGTCGGTCTGTGACTTTTTTTTTGTGCGCACGTTTACTTTGGAACCGTTTGAGATATTGACTTGAAATTTGGTACACATATGTACTTTAACGAGATCTAGAACTAGATTATATTTTCATCTTGTTCCGTCGAAGGGTTGGGGAGTAAATTGGGGTAAATTTGGGGTAAATAGGTAAATAAAGCAGGTAAGAGTTCATAAAATTGGTATTTACTATATACAAGAGAAGCTAAGGTCTCAAAAAAAATTTTGGCATTAGCCACCCCCCATTACCACCCCCACCCCATTATTAAAGAGGATGGAAAACAAAATTTGATTTATTGTGTGTACAAGAATCAGAAACCTCAAAATATTTTTTTACCTTATCCACCCCCACTGCCACCCTCTATCACCACCCCCCACCCCACTACCGATGTGGGTTATCGTTTTATGGGTTTTTGAGGTAGACGAATTCAAATATTATATTACTAAACAATTATTTCCACATACAACATTTTTTCGTTGTAAGTGACTTGGATAGAAAATCTGGATGTGGAAGTAGTGATTCCTTGGGCAGCGGTTTTTTTTTATTGTTAAATTAGTGTACAATATCGATAATTCTATCATTTCCAATTGAAGTTAAAATTTTGTGGACATGCCTATTGAAAGTCGCATTTCGGAGATATGAACTTTACTTTGCTTTTTTTTTTAAATTAACACTCCATATATGTACCTTTTGAAACGCCATAAAAAAAGCTTTGTTTTTATAATATGGTACTTATCTTAAACAAATTTTGTCTAATTTACTATAAATTTACAATTTATCAAATTAGCCATGGAAAACAAAAGTATGTAAATTAAAATAAACAATATGTTAGTTCTATCTAATTTCACTTTATTTTAAATAAAATGGAGAATTTCAATAATTGATACAGTGTGTTTCACTTGAAATGGTAACACCCCAATAACTTTTTTATTTTTTTTCCGATTTGAATCACATTTTACTTACAAATTAGTATCTACTTATGACCAGAAAAATATTTGCCTCCTACGGTACCAAAGCCACCTGCGGTACCAAAATATGTGGAGAAAATCGGAAAATCATATTAGGCATTTTTTTGTCGGAAAATTTTGTTAATAAAACTTGTTCAGAATTATCCAAAATGGCCAAAATTTAATCAAAATTAAAAAATTAAAAACTTGAAATTTTAAAAATTTTGAAAATAATTATTTAAAAAAAAACTGTAAATTGCTTTACAACTACCTGGCAGCTTGGGTTTAATTTCAAACAAAATTGTCATAGTACAGTTTTCTAAACGAAAAAACCCATTAAAATGATATTTTCGGACTTTGACATTATTTTAATAAAAATTTATATATTTTTTATTTTGATTAAATTTTGAACTTAAGGTTTCTGAACAATTCTGAACAAGTTTCATTGACAAAATTTTCCAATAAAAATATGCTTAATATGATTTTTTGATTTTATCCGCATATTTTGGTACCGCAGATGTAGGAGGTGCATTTTTTTCTGGTCATAATTAGATCCTAATTTGTTCCATACTTAAGTAAAATTTGATTCAAATCAGAAAAAAAAATTAAAAAGTGAAACACACTGTATATTTTTCGGACTACCATGACTTAATGTAAGAAAACATAAAACTTAATATCTACTATAGTTTTTAAGAAAAATACTGTGTCATATATCATTGGAAAGATTTTTCTATGGCCTTTCAAATGGTGTAAAGATATATTTAAAAAAAAACAAGGTAAAGCTCATATCTCCGAAATTCGACTTGTTTGAATTGTTTTGCTGAAATGATGTTTGGAAAATACATGTGATATCCCATAACTTTTATTTTTGAACTTATTTACGTAACTCCCAAAATAAAGAAGTTAAATGAGGTTCTAACGTTTGCACAACCACCCTGTACTGTTAACTATAATAAGGAACTTTAGTCTAGTTAATATAAAAAACACGTTCTCAAATAAATTAAATATGTTCTGATAGAACATATTAATAATAATAATTTTTTGTTTTTGTCTTTGGTGTTTTACAAAAAAATTGCCGCCTTTGAATTTTGCCGCTAGAGCCCCTATATGCCCCCCCCCCCCCCCCCTAAATACGCCACTGACTGCGCTCCGTCAGAAACCCTAAAATACCTATATGCATGTTTGGAGCATATTTAATGTCCGATATATCAAAAAATATTACAGCTAGATCTATCAATCCTTATATGTTTGAAATCAGGCATAAAGGATCTAAAAGAATATGTAAAAATATACAGGGTTTTCATTTAAAAAGCAACCCTCATTGTTATATCACGTGACATATGCAAGCAATTGTTTTTTAATTGCATTTAAAAAAATATGCATACAACCCTACAACTCTTATACGAAACTTTTTTTTATCTCCAATAATAACATAAATAAAGGGGGGTCAAAATATAGTTATAATTCGTCCGCTGTCCTGGATTCCTAAATTTTTAAAAAAATTCGTAACCCGCATCCCCGAAAATCTCCAGATATCGATTTTCATTCGAATACGACCAGAGATAACGAAATTCATCCGCCATCTTGGATTCCTAAATTTTGACCAAAAATTCGTAACCCGCATCCCCCAAAACCCCCAGATATCGATTTTCAGTCGAATAGGACCATAGATGACGAAATTCGTCCACCATCTTGGATTCCCAAATTTTGACCAAAAATTCGTAACCCGCATCCCCGAAAACCCCCAGATATCGATTTTCAGTCGAATAGGACCATAGATGACGAAATTCGTCCGCCATCTTGGAGTCCTAAATTTTGATCAAAAATTCATAACCCGCATCCCCGAAAACTCCCAGACATCGATTTTCAGTCGAATAGGTCCATAGATGACGAAATTCGTCCGCCATCTTGGATTCCTAAATATCTTAGCAGTATGAGATTCCTCGGAAAACCTACGTCAGACTGGATTTTGAACCATAAACTTATCTCAGAAACTACCGAGAAAACCGAGCATAGCGCGTTGACTGGGACACCCTGTACATTTGGCTTGGTAATAATTTCGAATAAATTGATTTCTGACCTAACTAAAAACCGCATTCAAATTTTCATAATAAAATTTGTAGGAGTGTTTATACAAAACGGTCCTCTCTATTTGGCACCTTTTATTTATGTATTAACATTTTCAAGAATTTCATCTATTAAGTCATTCCAATAAGATAAAATAATTTATAAATAAATTTAAGATTACAATTACCAGAACTCCTAAATGCTTCCCTGGCAAGCATTCATTCGCGTCTGGTCTCCATGACAACAAGTTCCTCCCTAAAGTCTGAGAGCGTGTAAAGCTATGCGAATGCCGAGGCGAGTGCCATCTATTGACGGCAAAATTGGAAACTATTTATTGAAAGTTTGAAAATTAAGAGGTTATATTTTATCCACGTAATTAATTAAGGACTATCTAGGTCGTCACGATTTCGTTTTTTGTAAATTCCAATTTTTCGACGTCAATTTTTTCGTTGATCACGTGTTTTTGATTAAAACAAAAAATTAAAAACGTGACGAACTAGAATATATATTTTAATACATACGTACAAAATTTGAAGTTTCTATTTTCAAAAATAAGCCGAATAATTCGTTTCTTCATTTCACTGATCGCAGATTATACTCTTAAAGAACTACTAAAGCTTAATTGCAATAATGCAATAAATACAGATATAAATGGTCAGATCATTGAACCACTATAAAATGAGCTGAAAACCCTGAGAAATGAATTGCAACAAGACGTCAAAAACACCAAACAAGAAGTTACAAACTTAAAAGATTCAAACATAGATATGGTTAAGTCACTTGCAAATGCCAACACACACTACACTTATAGCATTCACATATACCGACTCCAAATGCCACATCTTTTGTGCAAAAACTAAAGATGCCGGCTTCTAAAATAAAATAAAAAATCAAGAAAAAAGGATTACTTAAACCCGTTATCTAATTCCAATCATAATGAGGATGGTGAAAATAAACAAACTGAAATCTCAGACAAACAAAATATCGATTTGCAAACTTTTACGCTAGTAAAACGAAAACAAAGAAAAACTAAACAAATAGGTACAAATTCTGGAGAAACGCACTCAAATGAAAATGGTTTTGAAGGAAGAGAAACTGACAGGAAGTCTTATAAAGAAAATAAAAAAATTTGGTTATTTATATCAAGAGCTAAATAACACGTAACGGAAGAAAAAGTTAAAAAATATGTACAGGGAAAAACCAAGAGTGATTTGACGGATATTTCAGGTAAACTACTAAAAACATTCTACAAAAAAAAGAACAATAACTGTTTCTTAGTGGGTGTTGACCCCCGTTTAAAAGAATCTGTATACGAGCATTCATTTTGGTCTAAGGGAATTGCATTTGAGAGGTTTGACTTCAAAAGAGGACAACATTTCCTTGACAACCTCCGCCAAAAAAATATAGGAATGGAAGAGAGTTCATTTACCATTGATAACTCGGTTTTTCTGAGCCATTAAATGAATGTCCAACCAAGAAAACTCACACAAGCCATGGAAGAACTTTAAGCCAAGATGAAAACAAGAAATTCCAATCAATTGTAGAAATACCAAATTGTGAATCTCAACATATGTTGGTGGATATTTCTGTTTTGCATGCAAACGTTCAAAGTATTTATAACAAAACCTTAGTTCTAGAACATTTTCTATTTTCACATACCGAAATGAAAATACTGTGTTTAACTGAGCATATGTCAAAAATATTAAAAACATTGTGCAGATGTCTGAAGAGCAAATTTGTGAGATGTCGGCCTGTTACATAAAACAGTTAAACATAGCTATTCTTTCTGTTTACAGATCAACTGAATACAGAAACATAGACAATTTTGTGAATAAAATATCAAGAGCGTTACAATGTATTGATAGCATAAGTAAAAATATTACAGTAGTGACTTTAATGTACACTTCAGTGATCTGGATGATAATAATTCCCAAAAAATCTCAATTATTTCTGTCATTTGGTTTAGAACAAACAGTCTTTGAAGCTACTCACTTACTTGGAAATTGTCTTGATAAGATATTCACAAACAATAGCTCCAGCAAACAAAATCTGTGGTGGGGTGCTTGAGATCATAAATGTCAAATAATTGAACTAATAAATATCGTTTCAAGTACTAAAAGTAAAAATGTTAATGATCAATTAATGAAAAGAATACTGTACACAACAAACAATATTGAATCGTTAAATAACTATCTGAGCCGTGAAAAGTGGGATACCGTTTGTAAGGAAAAAACTGTTGAAAAAAAATATAGCAACTTTCATGAGATTTTCATGTTCCATTTTAACAATAGTTTTTCATTAACTTCAAAGAATAGAAATAAAACAAATAGAAAAAATGGATTACACAAGATGTCGTAAATGCTAGAGAAAGGGTAATCTTTATGTATGATTGGTACAAAAAATATCCAACAGAAAATAACAAAATAATCCATAGGAAAGCTAAAAAAGAATACAATAAATTGCTAATAGAGGCACGTAAAACATTCAATGAAAGTAAATTACTCAATTCAAACAATACGAGTAAAACTGTATGGAACATTATAAACTCTGAAACTGGGAGAAAAGGTAAACAGAAAATATATCCGGAAAATATAAGCCTAAATGAATTGAATTCCTTTTTTGTTAATCGTGCCGAAAACTTGGTAAATGTTTTACCTGATGGTACAGCGGATGTAACTGCATTCCTGGTTACTCAATGTTTTTCAGACCAGTTGACAGGTATGACGTGTTAGCAATAATAGAAAATTTAAAAAACAAGAAAACCGAGGATATTTATGGTGTACGTGTTTATATCCTTAAGAAATGTGCTGATTTGCTAGCAGATATTCTTGTGGATATAATAAATACCTGTTTATTGGAAGGATGTTTTCCTTCAGTAACAAAACTAGCTAAAATGAACAATTTTAGTACATAAAAAAGGAACTAGAGATCTCCCAGAAAATTTTAGGCAGTGTTACCTTGCTTTTCCAAAATTATAGAAACCATCTTGTATAATCAACTAGTTGAGTTCCTCAAGGGTAAGTATTGGGTCCCCTTTCTTTTCATAATCTATATAAATGATCTACCAAATATTTTTAACAAAAATGTAGCTACAGTTATGTATGCTGACGACACAACATTTGGAGTAAATATTAAAAAAGATGAGGATTCAATGACAGTCCTTGGGGAGGTCATGGATCAAGCTAAAAACTGGTTTAATACAAACCAGCTTGTACTAAATGATGTTAAAACCAAATCACTCATTTTTGAGACTAGACTTTTATTCAATGTAGATGACGAACTCTTCACCAAATTCTTAGGAGTATATATAGATGTTAGATCCACTTGGCAGGAACATATCAATCAACTCTGCAAACGGCTAAATAGTGCAGTTTATGCTATACGTAAGGTCAGTTTATAAACTAGTCAGCTGCAGTCACTACCTACTATGCATTGTTCGAATCAATTATGAGATATGGCTTAGTTGTTTGGTGTTCAACTGGTAAAGTACATTTAAATAAAATATTTCTGATACAAAAAACTGCAGTGAGATCTATTGTAAGTGCTCAGTCTAGGGACTCCTGTGTGCCAATATTTAAGGAATTAAAAATAATGACTTTTCATTAATAATATTTATGAAATTGTCATATATCAAACAAAACATTGATAAGTATCCCGTATTGACTGACATTCACATGCATGACATAAGAAACAAAACTAATTTATTAGTACCTCAAACAAGAGTAGCAAGAATGGACAGCAGTATTGACATTAAACTTTATAATGTTTTACCTATCAATGTAATAATAATAATAAATACTCTTTATTTCCAAGTAACGCCACAAAAATACATTATACATGTATTAGTAACATTAAGTAAAATAAACGTCGGCACAGAAACACTACATTCTACATTTATATCTACAAACAATAATATATTACATTTACTATTTAATGACATAGGTACTCTGATAAGGTATAAGGTTCCAAATCTAATAACAACTTAAAAACTTTGTTTTTAAAGAGAGGAAAGCTCTCAATAATTTTAATGTTATGCAGAAGTTTATTATAAAGCTTTATACAACTGTACTGTACATTTTTCTGCGATAGTGTTAGTCTGTGTATGGGATATACGTAATTAAAATTTCTTGTATTATAAGATTCTGTAGGTAGAAATTCACTAAAAGAATTTTTGTTTTTAAACATAAAGAGTAGGATCTCTTGAATATATCTACCTGTGACAGTTAACATTTTATTTATTTTAAATTTTCCTCGGCACGACTCCCTTTGATTCACTTTAAGAATACTTCCTAGGGCTCTTTTTTGTATTGTAAAGATCCTATATATTTTTGTACTTTGACCATAAAAAATAATTCCGTATAGGACTAATTCAAAATTAGCACGGTAAACCACTTTTAAAGATGTTAAATTTATATATTTTGAGAGAATTCTCAGACAGTAACATACCCCATTTAGTTTGTTTTCAATATTCTTAATATGTACATTCCATCTAAGAGTATCATCAATATGGACTCCTAAAAATTTGGTATGTTCCACTAATTCGATTTTTGTGTCTGTAAGGGTAATGTCCTTGGGTGTTTCAAAGTTCCCTTTTTTAGTTTTAAATAGAAGTGCATTAGTTTTAGTTTTAATGAGTATTAATCTATTATTAGCAAACCATTCTGAGGCTGCAGTGTAAAAGTAGGTGGCACTGGTGAGAATTTCCATGAAATTTGGGGCAGCAACTAACAAACTAGTGTCATCAGCATATTGAATGATGGTAACATTATTCCTATCATTAATAATTATAGCGAGATCATTTACAAAAATTCTAAATAGTAAAGGTCCTAGAATACTTCCTTGGGGAATTCCAAGGCTAATGAACAGGTTACTCGATTTACTTGTGACATTATCTTTGGTAATAGCTACCCTTTGACGGCGATTTGAAAGGTATGATCGAAACCACTGCAGTAGATTTCCTGTCACTCCATAGTTGTCTAATTTATTTAATAAGATCTTGTGATCAACACAATCATATGCTAAAAACAGGCCTAAGGCCATGTCATTGTTTTCTAATGATTGTAGAATTTTCATATTAAAATGATAAACTGCAGTATGTGTCGATCTACCATGTTGAGTGGTAGTTAGCAAATTTTGTTGTATCATATGATTCATAAGTCTATCATATGATTCATAAGTCTATCATACATTACCAATTCAAATAGCTTCGCAAAAGAAGGAAGCAAACTAATTGGTCTATGATTTTCCATTTTGGATTGGTCACCTTTTTTATAAATAGGAATTACCAAAGCAGTCTTTAGCTTGTCTGGGAAAATGCCATATTTTAAAGAGTTGTTAATGCCAAAGCAAGTTATGAAATATTTTCATGCAAAGTGCAATCAACAATTAAAAATTCACCCACTCTCTCCTACAGGGCTAGGCTCAATTTTGACTCTGGTCCACGATACGTAATACCTTTCTTTATATGTCCCATAAGTTTGATGCCGTGATCGCAATGCCAAAACAAGTTATGAATTATTTCATGCAAAGTGCAATCAACAGTTAAAAATTCACCCTCTCTCTCCTACAGGGCTAGGCCTAATTTTGACTCTGGTGTACAATACATAATAGCTTTCTTTATATGTCTCATAAATTTGAAGCGGTGATCGTCATTCCAAAGCAAGTTATGAATTATTTCATGCAAAGTGTAATCAACAATTAAAAATTCACCCACTCTCTCCTACAGGGCTTGGCCCAATTTTGACTCTGGTCCATGATACGTAATACGTTTCTTTATATGTCCTATACATTTGATGCTGTGATCGTAATGCCAAAGCAAGTTGTGAATTATTTCATGCAAAGTACAATCGACAATTAAAAATTCACCCACTCTCTCCTACGGGGCTAGGCCTAATTTTGACTCGATACATAATACCTTTTTTTAATGTTCCATAAATTTGATGCCGTGATCGTAATGCCAAAGCAAGTTATGAATTATTTCATGCAAAGTGCAATCAACAATTAAAAATTCACCCACTCTCTCCTATGGGTCTAGGCCTAATTTTTATTCTGCTGTTCGAGGCGTAATCCTTTCTTTATATGTCCCATAAATTTAACGCCATTATCGTATTGCCAAAGCAAGTTATGAATTATTTCATGCAAAGTGCAATCAACAATTAAAAATTCACCCACTCTCTCCTACGGGGCTAGGCCTAATTTTAACTCTGGTGTACGATGCGTAATACCTGTCGTTATATGTCTTATAAATTTGATGCATAATTATCGTGTGTAAAAATTACTTCAAGGTCAAATTGGGAGAAGATGCTTAAAAATATAAATCTAGGTAAGGAACACAGGCACACAAAAAAAATTTAAGTGCGAAGACCTAGACCACTTAATAGGAAGCTAATAATCAAAAAAATATGCTACTACTTTTAGCTTGGCTCTCAATTACTTTTTTTTTTTTTTGTTTCAGAAGTATTGATTTTATTAGACAATATGGTTAGGACATTTTAACTAATTCACAGTAATATCTCTTCAGGAAGGGACACTAGCGAAAAATGTTTCAGACAAAAGTTGTTCCGTTCAGAGGGGGGCCTCTTTTGGGTAGAATATTTTTCCACCTCCCCCCCTGATGAGCGGGGATGGAGGTGTAACTTTCGAATTTTCAAAAACCTGCAGAGGAACATCTCCGAACGAGAGCATTTTTAGGTAAAATGTTTCAAACAAAAGTTGTTTAGTTCAGAGAGGGGCAACTTTTGTTTGAAACATTTTTCCTAAAAATCCCCTAGTTCAGAGATGTTCGCCTGCAGGATTTTGAAAAATCGAAAGTTACACCGCCATCCCCGCTGATCAGAGTGGAGGGGAGAAAAAAATGTTTGGTACAAAAGTTATTCAATTTTTTTCGTAGAATCAGAATACGTGATCAAAAATGGAGAGTGCCATTAAAAATTCAAAAGTTACCCCCACTCATCACAGGTGGGGGGTGGAAAATTGTTCTTCCCAAAAGATGTCCCCCTCTGAATGGAATAACTTTTGTCTGAAACATTTTTAGCAAATCTCCTTTCTTGAGGAGATATTTCTGTGGATTAATTAAAATGGCCTAACCGTATTGTCTAATAAAATCAATACTTCTGAAGCAAAAAAAATAATTAAGAGAAAAGCTAAAAGTAGTAGTATATTTTTTTTTATTGGCTTCCAAATGAGTAGGAATTAAGTGGCTTCGCACTTAATTTTTTTTTGTGTGCCTGTGTTCATTACCTAGATTTATATTTTTAAGCATCTTCTCCCAATTTGACCTTGAAGTAATTTTTACACACGATAATTATGTTATTGTTAAATAATATATATTTTTTTGGTAGGTGTCACTCGAGGGGTTGATATAAAAATTAAATTATTTTTTTTATATACTAAATGACATAACAGGAATGTAAAAAAAATGTCAAATATAAAGCTATTTTATATCAAGGCCTCCTATTAACTTCAATTAATTATCTTCAATAGTTTTGAAAAAAATTAATTTTAAAATTGAGGGTTGTTACCCCCATAACTCTGGTAATATAGGGGATGGAGGTGTATTATATATTTTATTGAGCATTCCTAGTCATATGCAACATTCATGCGAATGAATAGCCCAATAAGCCGCTGGGCCCAATTCCATATACTTAACCAGCGAGACCCTTTGATGCCGTGATTGTAATGCCAAAGCAAGTCATGAATTATTTCATGCAAAGTACAATCGACAATTAAAAATTCCCCACTCTCTTCTACGGAGTTAGGCCTAATTTTGACTCTGGTGTACGATACGTAATACCTTTCTTTATATGTTCCATAAATTTGATGCCGTGATCGTAATGCCAAAGCAAGTTATGAATTATTTCATGCACAGTGCAATCAACAATTAAAAATTCACCCACTCTCTCCTAGGGGGCTAGGCCTAATTTTAACTCTGGTGTACGATGCGTAATACCTTTCGTTATATGTTTTATAAGTTTGATGCCGTGATCGTAATGCCAAAGCAAGTTATGAATTATTTCATGCAAAGTGCAGCCAACAATTAAAAGTTCACCCACTCTCTCCTACGGGCCTACGCCTAATTTTAATTCTGCTGTAGGATGCGTAATCCTTTCTTTATATGTCCCATAAATTTCATGCCGTTATCTTAATGCTAAAGCAAATTATGAATTATTTCATGCAAAGTGCAATCAACAATTAAAAATTCACCCACTCTCTCCTACGGGGCTAGGCCTAATTTTTACTCTGGCATACGATACGTAATACCTTTCTTTATATGTTCCATAAATTTGATGACGTGACCGTAATGCCAAAGCAAGTTATGAATTATTTCATGCAAAGTGCAATGAAGAATTAAAAATTCACCCACTCTCTCCTATGGGGCTAGGCCTAATTTTTACTCTGGTGTACGATACGTAATACCTTTCTTTATACGTCCCAGTGGTGATCTTTGTATGTTCCATAAATTTGATGCCGTTATCGTATTGCCAAAGCAAGTTATAAATTATTTCATGCAAAGTGCAATCAACAATTAAAAATTCACCCACTCTCTCCTATAGGGCCAAGCCTAATTTTGACTCTGGTATATGATACGCAATAACTTTCTTTATACGTCCCATAAATTTGATGAAATGATCGTATTGCCAAAGCCAATTATGAATTATTTCATGCAATGTGCATCCGAAGTTAAAAATTCGCTTGGTCCCACCCACGCATGCACAACTTGAAAGGCATATGTGCGTTGCATTTGAAGAGGCCCTCACTCCCACAAATCTTGGTAGAGGCCAGTGAGTATTACAGTTAGACACGTTCATCTATCCCAACTTAGAGTTACCCTACGTCATAAAGTGTGGAGGATAATTCCATGCCGGTGCTCATTCAGTTTGTAATTTGAACTATAGAACTTTAGAAAAAGGAAACAAAAAAGGTGTTTACATTAATCGTAAATAAAAATTTAATACTTTATGTCATTGTTACATTACCAAAATATGTTTGTGCCTAATTTCAGGTGAATACACTGATTGGTTTTAGCACAGTGGTGATTTTTGTAAGGAAGGTAGTGAATGCCTCAAAAATCACAAAAATCTGAATAACTTTTAAACCGTTGACTTTTGGATAACCCTATGCCATGTTCCGGGGGTTGATAATGATGTACCCTTTCACCAGGTTTCATATTGACCACTGTCTCTGGGACACCCTGTATAAGAATCACGTAAAAGTTACCTAGGAGCATATTGGCCCGCATTGTGCATATGCACGAAAAACAACAAATAGCTTTCTTCTGAGATGAAGTGGGCTCTAACTAAATATATTATATTGGAAGATTTTGTTTTGCGTGTATAATATTTTAAATTTTAAATCTCGTTTTTTCCTCTGCAGTGTCTAACAGTAATAAATATATTTGTCTGCCTGGCAGAAAGTGCGCACCACATGGGAAACTTTTTTTGTTAGTGAGTTATCAGAAAATTATATCTTATAAAAATTTCTGCATGAAGAAAAAGTAGTTCCAATATTACATAAAACGTTATCGATCTCAAGGTTATCGCCATATTGATCAACCATTAATAAAAATTCTACATGCATTTCCGTTGCTTCTTATTTGAACTGTCCTTCCTTACCTCTATATTCAGAAGATCAACCCAACCTTTCTGTGTAGCACACATCCTACTTACTAATATAACCTAAACTAATCTAGCTGTCATTATATTATTTATTTTTTCATTTAATTTAGGAGTGAAATTTTCTTACTGAAACATGCTTTAATTAATTACCAGAAATTTTTCAAGCACTAGGGAGATTACTAATGAAAATTTTCATAAAATGAGCAAGGGTGTTAAAATGAAAACTTAATAGGCAATTTAACAGTAATAATTACAATAAATTACAGTTTTTGTAAAATATTTGTCATTCCTGTTGTTTTTACAGTTATTTTTCTTCGCTTATAAGTTATAACAAAAATGCAAAATAAGACATTTATTTGTGAAAAAAAATTGTTATATTTTCATTTAAGATACGGCCCTGTCACAAGACACATTATTTTATAAATATTTTGTAGGAATCACCTATAAGTAGCTTAATTATCTTAAAATGCTTGTTATTAACATAAAAGTATTTTATAGAAGGAAGCCATTTCATGAGGTCAGCGTTCGAGGTCGTAAATATGACAAGACATAAAGAGTTTAAGAATTACATTTTGATTATTATTTATGTCAGTTAATACGTGCTAATTATAAAGTTATGATGATTAAAACAAATTGGCGTTAAATTTCATTGCAAAAAGATTTTAAAATGTGAAATCGATTTTTATAAAATTCGAAAAATTATCATAAACTTGCTGCCTATTTGTTTTGTATATTATGGAAAGTAAGAGTGAAAATGACTTAATTAATTTTGAGGTTAAGATGTTATATTCATAATTCGTAATTTTGGTAGCAATCTAAAATCCGAAACGTACCAAATAAGCGTAACCTCAAAATTAATTAAAACTCCACCTTTCTCTCTTTGTAATGATCACTGAACAAGTCTTTTTCACTCTTAATTTCCATAATAAACAAAACAAACAGCTCAACATGGCTTCCGGGCAAATAAATCGACCGAAACGGCAACTCACATCGTGCAGAGATGACCATGGCATTTCACGAAATGCCTAGGCAGATTGTACAAGAATTTACATAATTTGCCTGCGGTTCATGTATTACCTAGGCTTTTCACGAAATGACGTATTTCATCAAAAGACTACGACATAGAAATCAGCATATTATACATTTGTAAGTATATGTATGCGATTTTTTGAATACATTTAAGAAATCGTTTTACTTTATTGGTGTTTTATAGCAATAATAAACAGTGACATATATGCTGTATAACGCAATTAAATGAAACTTCAATAAAACTGTTTTATAGTGGTGGTACAGAATTTTTCTAGAGTCTGCGGAATTGTTTATACAATTATTTTGTAATGTAAGGCTTTACAAAATATCAACAATGACTGAAGTATTTTGAAAGTGTTTCTGAGAGTAATGTTGTTTCATAAAATATCAAATTGGTAATTGGGTAGTAGAGATCCTGCAAGTGGTAATGGAAACCACGAAGGCAAAGGTCAGTGGTAAAACGGTGCGCATAGCAACAGACAGCAGAACAGCTCTCCTTGCCCTAAATAACTGGGACAGGTTCTGGGCTAGTTTTGGAAATCAGAAAGGCCCTAGATGTGCTCGCACAAAACAGTAGTGTCCAGCTCCATTGGGTGAAAGGACACAACGATATTCAGGGTAACGAGGAAGCAGATGCTGTAGCCCGCAAATGATCTGAGAGCACTCTGCATGCTCCGAAATCTGCAATAGGACTCTCAGATTCAGTCCACAGTTCTCTGCTGAAGAATTATACACTCAAACGCCACGCGGACTGTTGGAGTGATCTAACCAGCTGCAGACATAGTATAGTCGTAAGCTAAACAAATCTGTCTGGCCAGGAGTAATCTGCGCAACTATGTAGGATTACTAACAGGACACTGCAGACTAAACAAACATCTCCATACACTGGGAGTTATAGACAACCAAGTGTAGAGGGTGCAATCTGGATGACGAGACTGCCGAGCATGTGCTCTGTCACTGCCCTGCTCTCTCAACAAAAAGATCTGTACTGGGGGATTTCTAGCCCAGTATGGCCAGCATAGGTGGCGTCTCTCCTCAAATATATCACAAGTGTTGATTGACTTGAGAAATGAGATGCTCAGTGGACATGCCACCACTTAATGGGGCACAATGGGTCCACCTACGAGGCCTGGGTGCACATGAGCGCAAGCAATCCAGACTATGATCAACCGTTCAATAAACCAAAAAAAGTTACACATTTTGCTGCGTTACGGAGTTAGCTCATACAGTAAGGCCGGAGACTTTTGGTATAATCATCACCAAACACTCCAAACACATCCCACAAATAAAATCTTTAGAATCAACAAGTCTGTCTACAATCTCTTCTTTGATTAAACTAATTAATTTGTCTTATTTAAATAGTATGGGCTCATAGTTGTAATAATTTTAGATAGTCCGGGTCTGACAAAACCACCATATTGTTCCTACACTTAGCCACGCCCACCGGTGTTGTTTTCGGCATAGAAAATTTGTATTACATGATGACTCGTTTCATTCTAACTCAATCATTAGTAAAATTACATGTGGTGATTTCAATATAAATCTAGATGATAAGTGTATTGATAGGCATGGTAGGGAATTTTCTAACTTAATTAGGTCATTCGGGCTCAATATATGCATAACTGAGCATACTCGTCTAATAGGCCAGGCTAGATAAGGGTTGAACAACAAAATAATTCGTTACAGCAAACTGATAGCAGAATATTTTAGAACATATCACAACTAAAGAAGAAAAAATAATCCGAACCATCTGAGGTTATCTGGGGTGAAATGGGGTGGGTTTTTAGGGGTGAAAAACGTTTTTTTGCGATTTCTGGGTTAATTACGCATCCTATCGAAAAAAGTTGATTATAAAAGTTGTAGGTAATAAAGAAATCTACAACTTATGTGGAAAGCATTTTTATCCTAACCTCAAAATTTTTCGAGATACACGCAAAAAAACCCCTTTTCGGTTTTTTATTTTTTTCTTCCACAAAAATAATTCGATTCAGCTCAAACTTGGTGAAAGTATACCTTTTGGTGTCCTACATAAGCATTATTTTTTTTGAAGCAAAATATTTAACGGTTGTTGTTTAATTCAATTTAAAACAAAAAAAAGTGAAATTTTCAACTGCGATTCCTCATAAAAGTACATGTCCGATAGAGTTCAGACAGGGCTCATTTTGTTTGTTTTTATGTCTACTTTCAATAAATAAAAACAAAATATAGTGTAATGGAAAAAATTGCCGGAAAATCGAAAATTCCGAAAAAATTCCTTTTTTCGTTGTATGTTTTTTAATTATTGTCAAAAATTTGTTATTATTTATTGCAATTAATATAATTTTGTAATATCAATGTATGCTACAAACAATAAGTAAAATAATTAATAATTAATTTCATTCCTCAACCACGTTTGAATTATTAAACAAACAAAAAAGTATGATCCTGATTTCTTTGCCTTCTATTGTAACGGTATTGGTACGGCGTATAAATGACCACATTTTTACTTATTTGATAATCTAAATATATTTACTTTTAATTTTGATTTTTAATAACTTTTAAATTGTAAAAATTTACAAAAATTGCTTTGTTAATTTTAATTATTAAACATAATATAAATAATTAATGTACTTTTTAATACATGATTCTAATATATTTACATTTTGTAGTAAACATACAATTAATAATAATAATAATAATATTAATAATAATAATAAAATGGCTTTATTTATAATTAAATTTACATCATATTTCTAAACTAAGGCGAAGTCTAGCTTAATAGCTACTCAACTTAACCTTTTATGTTATAATAATTTATGTGCGTAGAGTTTATGTCAATTAATAAATGTGTATCTTAAAAAAAAAAAATTAAAATTAACAAATTCATAACAATATCAATTATGGTAAAGTCCAATGTTATGCCGATGATACTCAATTGTTTTATAAATTTCCTTCTGAAAACACAATAAATATTCGTGATTTAATTAATTCGGACTTAGACTCTATTCATAATTATGCTAATCAAAACAGTATTAAACTAAATGGCACCAAAAGTGCAGTATAGTGCTTTTCTTCTAATAAAATACGGGAATACACGAAGGCAAATCTAAAGATCGCTATCAATGGGCAATATTTGCCCATTCTAAATGAAGCAAAAAATTTAGGTCTTATTTTTGAATATAAGATGCGTTTCACGGAGCACGTGGCAGTTTTATAAAAAAAAGCATAATACTCATTGAAAATGTTATATTTTAATATAAGTATTTTAAATTTTAAAGTAAAAAAAAAATTTTGTGAAAATCTTTCGCCCATTTTAAATTATTGCAATATAGTATACTTTTCATGTCTTGATAAGATTACGCAATATCGTTTGCAAAATATGCAAAGTAGCTGTTGCAGATTTGTATTTAAACTCAAAAAGTACAGTCATTTGTATATAACGCAATCTCGATCTACAATAATATAGACGACCAACTGAAAACAACTTCTGTAAATAAATTTCGCAAAACGATTAAATCTCATTTCCTCTCTCCAAATTTTATAAGATAGCAATTGGTTTTATATGTGCGGATGTATGTGTATGTGGGTATATATACACATATTTGCCTTTTCTTAGTCTTTAGTTTTAAAAAGTACATTTATTATTTTTACAAAAAATTATTTATATTATGTTTAATAATAAAAATTAACAAAGCAATTTTTATGATTTTTTACAATTTAAAAGTTATTAATAATCAAAATTAAAGGTAAATATATGTAGATTATCAAATAAATAAAAATGCGGTCATTTATACGCCGTACCAATACGGTTACAACAGAAGGCATAGAAATCAAGATCATACTTTTTTGTTTGTTTAATAATTCAAACGTGGTTGAGGAATGTAATTAATTGTTAATTATTTTACTTCTTGTTTGTAGCATACATTGATATTACAAAATGATGTTAATTGTAACAAATAATAACAAATTTTTGACAATAATTAAAAAGCATACAACGAAAAAGGGCATTTTTCGGAATTTTCGATTTTCCGGCAATTTTTTCCATCGCACTATATATATTTTTTTTATTTATTGAAAGTAGACATAAAAACAAAAAAAATGAGCCCTGTCCGAACTCTATCGGACAAGTACTTTTATGAGGAATCGCAGTTGAAAATTTCACTTTTTTTTTCTTTAAATTGAATTAAACAACAACCGTTAAATATTTTGCTCCAAAAAAAGTAGTGCTTATGTGGGACACCAAAAGGTATACTTTCATCAAGTTTGAGCTAAATCGAATTATTTTTGTGGAAGAAAAAAATAAAAAACCGAAAAAGGGTTTTTTTGCGTGTATCTCGAAAAATTTTGAGGTTAGGATAAAAATGCTCTCCACACAAGTTGTAGATATTTTTATTACCTACAACATTTATATTTAACTTTTTTTTGATAGGATGCGTAGTTAAGTCATAAATCGCAAAAAACCCATCCCATTTCACCCCAGATAACCGCAGGTGGTTCGGATTATTTTTCCTTCTTTAGTTGTGATATGTTCTAAAATATTCTGCTATCAGTTTGCTGTAACGAATTATTTTTTTTTTTTTTAATTCTGGCACTTATCTAGCCTGGCCTATAACAAACAATTCAAAAACTATTATTGACAGTATATTTTGTAATATTGATTCACTATTGTTAAATCCTACTGTTGTATGCTGTGATATCTCTGACCATTTTTAGCAGCATATTACTTATAACTATGATCTTATTGAGAAAATAGAGGTTCATCCTGAGATTCAGAAGATCCTTTAATAATTTGAATAATATAGCCAAATTTAATCACTTATTATCTCTTGAATAGTGGGATTTTTTGAACACTGATGAAAACAGTAACATTAAATTCGAACATTTCTATTATATATTTCTCAGGTTTATGGATTGTGCTTTCCCGCTTGAACCTGTCACTATCCATAAGAAGTCTGGCCCTAGTAAACCTTGGATTACCCAACAACTGATTGATGAGGGTAAATTTGTCAGAGATGTATTCAAATTATATAAAGAAACTATAGACGAAAATGTCCTTATTCGTTATAACATTTTAAAGAAAAACCACTCAGTGCATATAAAAATTGCTAAAAAAAAATATTTATCATATTGAATGTAGTATCCTCTAGGTAGAGCTAGAGATGCTTGAAAGATTTCCTCGTAAGGGTGGATTTCTGGCAATATATTGACATGATCAGACTTAGATCTTCAATATATAGAAAGAATGGTTATTTTCTTGTTTTTCATATTGAATGTTAGACATAGTAAATGTATAAAGAAATTGACAAGTTTGTTCGTAAGAGGACTACTTATTGATATTCTAGCTTGGTCAGATTTAGATCAATAATATATGAAAGGAACGAATGAAAGTTATCTGCTGAATACCCAAAATAATATTTTATAACAATGATGGACGCAAAAATACAAGATATTTATTTTTAAACACTAATATTAAACTCCAGTAACAAATCTACCACAGCCTGGAAAATAATAAACGGTCAAGTGAAAAACAGGAAATCACATAATATACCTTCATGCCTGCTGGATGACTCAGGGCGCAATATTAGTAATTATCACGATGCTACTCAAGCTTTCAATGATTATTTTATAAACTCTATAACAGCCGGTTTTACAATCGCAAGTTAACTTTGGTGTTAGTTGACTCTTACTTGCAGGTTAACTACAACTTTACCGACACTTGCGTTTTTCAATATAAAGTTAAGTGATGGTTTGTAAACGAGAGGTTGTGAATAAAATTTATAATGTTGGTACTAGAAAAGTGGGCAATATCCATAAAATGTATGAATTTTGTCATAGTCACAGGAACTTACTGTCAAATATAAATATCAGAAGAGATTTATGAGTTTATTGGTTTATAATTAAGTATGTACTACAAAACATAGAAACGTTTATTTTAAAAATAAAAATGTGTTTTATTTTAAGTATTAATTAGGTACATCATGGATAATTAAAGGTGCGGAATTTTTTCTGCCGACGAGGGGGATATTTTCGTAAATTTGATAGAAAAATATAGAAATATAGAGAATAAAAAATGTATTCTTCAAAAAAAGTTAGGTCTACACTGGATTACCTTGGGCCTTCTTGGCTCCTCATCATTGCTATATGCATTTACTTCGTAAACGAAATATCAAAACATTATTTTGTGACAATTATTTTATAGGTTAGAAATTGCTAGTAAACTACCAACTTCTAGTTTACTCACACCTCATCTGCTGGTAAAGTTAACTACTAGATAACTACGACCTTGAAAATGACCAGCTATTGTAAAACTCAATTTCTATAATAACCTGAAAGTTAACTCTGACTGGCAGTTAACCAGCGATTGTAAAACCGGGTGTAAATGATTTAACAAAAGATCTGTCTGTAAATGGGCAGGCTGTCTCTGAAATTCATGAAAAGACATTCTTCTTATTTTCTATTACAGCTCATGAAGTTCATTCAATATCAATGAAAATATACAACAAGCATTCTGCAGGTTATGATGAGATACCCTGTTCGCTTCTAATCAAAGTCACTGATCACATCACTAATTGTATTACCTCGCTTCTTAATTTTTTCATTCCAGGACGGTATATTTCCACCACTTAAAAAAAAAACGCTTATTATCCCAATCTACAAAAACGAACTATAGAGGAATTGAACTACTCTCAGCTCTCTGTAAATTATATGAAAATGCCTTTCATATTAGACTTTCAAAATTCCTGGAAACAGAAAATTTTGTCAATTAATCAATTCGGTTTTAGGAGCAAATTATCAACTCAGGACGCGATTTTGGCAGTCTACAATTTATATTCTGCAGAATTTTGAATGTAAAAACAAAATAGCGTGTATTCTATTTGATCTCACGGTCAACACTGATTTACTATCGAACAAGCTATAATTATGGCATACGTGGACTCGCCCTACTTTGTCTCTCCTCTTATTTACAAGGTCGGAGCCAAGAAGTTATTTTGAGAACTAATAATGTCACTTACAAGTTACTGCCCAAAGGGATCCAAGTAGGGGAGCGTATTGGGCCCCCTCTTATTTATTACTTTCATTAATGATATCTTCTCTTATTTCAAAGGTGGTTTTGAATCTCTCTTTGCAGATGATGCATTAATAGCTGTGAGTTCGGACAATTTTAATGATCTGAGTAACACTGCAAACGATGTTATTCATATTGATAAATTACTGTCAGTATACAGGGTTTATCGTTTATCCTTAATGATCTCAAAACTGATCTCATACTGTTCACTCCAAGAAAATTGTATGAAAGTATATTGGTAAAAATAAACAGTAAGAGTATTCAACAGAGCTCACAAGTTAAATTTCTTGGCTTATGTATAGACTCGCATTTATCGTGGACTAACTAGATTGATGTCATACTGAAGAAATTATCAACTTCTTGCTTGTCTTATGGCAGCTTAGAAATTATGTTTCAATTGACGTTTTAATTACATATTATTATGCTTATGTCTACTCAACATTGAACTATGGTATCTTATGTTGGGGAAGTTGTACAAGAGTTAATGAAGTTTTAATCCTCCAAAAAAGAATCCTAAGAACAATGACCTTCAAAAGCTTTAGATACTCCTGCAGAGACCTATTTAAGCAACTAAACCTCCTAACTATAACGAATATATACATCCTAAATTGCGTTTGCTTATATTAAGTCACATCCTGATCAGTTTACACTTAGCAGAGACCTAAATTCGCCCTACAATTTCAGACCTACACTTAATGTAGAAATACCGAGACATAGTTTGTCTATATCAGCAAATGAGCCATTGATCATGGCCGTTAAAATATTCAATAAACTACCAACCTCTTTGAAGTCCTTACCTTCTTTTAATTTATTTAAATCGGATATTCGTAATATGCTGCAAAAACATAGTTTTTACTCTATTGGTGAATTTTTAAATTGTGACAATTTTGTCTTATGATTGATTGTACGTTTGTATTTTTGTATTGAATTGTATTTTTGCTGTTTTATACTATATTTTATTATTTTTTCCTTCTTAACTGCTGTTAAACCTGAAATTTTCTATTTATTGCTTGTATTTTTATTAATAATTTTGTGACAATATTCTACACTTGCATCTACAAGTCTTATGAAAATAAAGTCTATTATTATTACATAGTAAAGCATAATACATACGTTCACAGCCAGTTTCACAATCGTTGGTTATCTTTTTGGTTGACTAACCAGAACCTGAAGGTTATAATAATTATTAGTTAACACAACTTTATTTACCAGGCATTCTTACCTTTATAGTAATAAATCATTGGTCAAATCCTAACTATTAATTAACCAACAATGAGGTCATTTAGTCAAATTTAATATTGCACTTTTTATTACAATTGTGATGGGCAATACAGAGCTTCTCCCCGTTCAAATCACCAGGCATTGACGGCATCTATCCCGCCCTACTGCAATGGGGACTGGATGAACTATTGCCGCACCTGGTTGGAGTATTTATGGCAAGCTTGGCGCACCTTCATATTCCAGAGATATGGAGAGAAGTGAAAGTTGTGTTCATTCCAAAGACGGGGCGGATGGATTATACCACCCCCAAAGCATATAGGCCTGTCAGCCTAACCTCGTTTCTTCTCAAGACGATGGAGAAGCTATGTGAACGATACATAAGAGATGTCGTAGTGAAAGACAACCCTTTGCATCCCAACCACTACGCATACACATTGGGAAGATCCACCGACACCGTCCTCCATGCGGTCGCGAGTCGGATTGAGAAATCCCTGGACAACAAAGAGTCCACCCTAGGTGTCTTCATAGACATAGAAGGTGCGTTTGATAAAACCACCTTCCCAAAAATCACGGCAGCCCTAGTGGAGAGAAACGTCCCCACGATTATGGGAAGCTGGATATCCAGCATGCTCTCCAAAAGAGCTGTACAAATCAGTGTGGGAGACGCTTCTGTGCGAGGAATGGTCGCGAGAGGCTGCCCGCAGGGAGGTGTAATATCACCACTGCTATGGAACTTAGTTCTCGACAGCCTCTTGCGCCACCTCAACTCAGAGGGTTTCCACACAATCGCCTACGCAGATGATGTAGCAATACTGCTCAACGGAAAATTTGAAGAAGTCCTCTGTGAAAGGATGCAGGGGGCTCTAAGAATAATTGAAAAATGGTGCAGAGAACACTCGCTGTCTGTTAATCCCAGGAAGACAGAGATGGTTCTCTTCACAAGAAAAAGGAAACCAGGAGCACTGAAAGCACCAGTTCTCCTGGACACAACACTAAGTTTCGCATCAAAAGTGAAATACCTTGGGGTAACCTTTGACGCCAAACTAACATGGAATCTTCACTTAGACAGAAGACTAAAAAAGGCTTACATTTCTTATGAGCAGTGTCGCAGGACCGTGGGGAAAACCTGGGGAATGAAACCCAAAGTGGTCATGTGGATATACACTGCCATCATAAGACCAATGATAACCTATGGAGCTGTGGTCTGGTGGCCTAAGAGTAGACTACAGCGAGAGCCAAGCTCAGCCAAGTGCAGAGAGTTGCCTGCCTAAGCATAACAGGAGCTATGCGAACAACGCCAACGAGAGCAATGGAGGTAATGCTGTGTTTGCCACCACTGGATTTACATCTAGGAGAAGTGGCCTTAATAACAATGGCACGCCTCAAGTCCGTTGGCCTACAACCAAATGTAGGCTGTGGGGAGACCAAAAGTCGCCTGTGGAACGAGGCTGTCAGGAAGACGCCTCCAGTACGAACAACATCTCGGTATTCTGGGTGAAAGGACACGCACAGTGCAGTGGCAACAAAAAAGCCGACAAACTGGCCAAGAAGGCAGCAGGCCAACTTATTTTTGGACCAGGCCCGGCCAGTCTGTTACCGATTACGGCGATAATACAATTAATTAAGGAGAACACCCACAACGAATTTAAGAAGCTGTGGGATGAAACAAGCAGCTGTCAGCTTGCTAGGGAACTACTCACGTATCCCAACAAGAAAACAGCAATGGACTACCTGGCAATGACCAGAAGGAATCTACGTTTTATAACAGGAATCCAGACTGGACACTGTCCGCTAAGGAAACATCTATACAATATGAGATTAAGCGAAACACCTTTTTGCAGAGGTTGTGAACAAGAAGATGAGACGGTTCAACACGTACTCTGTGACTGTTCAGCCGTCTCATCAATTAGAGAATCCATCTTGGGAGAGCGTTGGCCTACCTTGGCCAATGTAAGGGAGATGCCCCTAGGCAACATCACCACCTACTTCGAAAGAATAGGTTGGTTGGAGGCCTAGGCGAGTGTCTGCCTAGAGGGAGGATGTACAAGGGGTCCAATGGGGCCTAAGTGCTGTGGTTTTTGACCATCCTCCTGCTAATTCCATACTCCATATTACAATTGTGCGAAGTAATCATCAAATAATTATTACACTGAAAATTTGAGCTCGATCCGATATGTAGTTCCAGAAATATACTGCTTTAAAATATAATTCTTCATAAGCTGTCCACAGTCCTACCTCGCTTACCTAATAAACTTGCCCACCGCAATCGAAAACCCGACATCTAAATATACTCATATTATCAAAAATACAATACCGCGACGCCCGTACCATTCGATACGGAAAGAGGAAGACTTGTTGATCCGCATCGTAAATCGCACTCCGAAATTCGAAAATTCGGCTTGACACGAACGAATCAAAATTGACATTTTTGGCATTTTTCGTTATATACACTATTTCTTATCTGAATAACAGATGAGGTTTTTAATTTCTTATGCCGGATCTTAGTCTACTAGGCAAACGGGTCAGCTACGTCTACGTCTCCCGCTGCGATAGAGGCATTGACGTCATACAGCTATAACATGAAAGCGCCACGTGTTGATATGTTCTTAATTAATTTTTAAGCCTATAGAGATCCTAGAAAATTCTCTTTTTTTGCATTTATCTCTAGAATTAATAGATCTTTCAGAAAATGTAATAAAAAAATGGTAAATGAGCCCATTGTAAAACTGGCTGTTAATATCACAGATTTTTATAATAAACTATTGTTATATTTTTATAATAAACTATTGATCAAATCCTAACATTAGTTAACCAACGATTGTGAAACTAGCTGTTAGATGTAAAATAAACAAACACGAATATTTACAACTAATAATTTTTCAGTGTTAACAACACATACTTACACCATATAATTACTATATAACCATAACGATAAAATAAAATAAATATCACAATTGCTTCTAAACAGCACTTAGCTGGATCCGGAGCATTAGTGACTTGACAAAAAAAGTAAGTTAATAGGAGATAATTTATTCTAATGTTGTAAGAATATTAAATAATCATTATTACTTCTGAGGCGAATTTGTTTTTTGGGCCTATTATCCTTTGTAGTTTGAATTTTTTTGTCATAATTGATGTCTTTTTTGTTTTTTATTTCAGCCTTAGAGGTAGAATACTGTGTGTCACTCTACTTTTATAAGTTTCAACTTCATTTTATCTTCATATCGGTCTAGTGTTTGCCTATATTAGTTTAGAAAAAATAAATGCAATTATAAAATCATTTCCCAGATAGCATTTTTACATTCAGAGCATGTGCTCGGAATGTACTTTATGTACCCATGGAACTAAGAATGAATATTCATTTTGTATTCCATGTAGAAAATCTGAATGTCAGAGAGACGTACAGACGACCGCCTCTCGATATACGAGTAAGATTCCTACCATGTACCCATAGACCAAAACGGAACTTGATATGAACCAGAAACGTATATTGATATACTGATAGATACATGAGGTATAAAGGAGGAAGGTCCATCCTACATTCACAATGTACACTGCATGTTCACGGTATATGAGTACTACCTTCGTAGGAATTAAACCGTAGGTGCCTGGTATGTTACACATGGATCATAAATCTATGATGCATGTATATTGTAGGAATGAACATTATGTATCAGTGGCAGCTATAAGTACTTCACTCATGCCAAGTATTTTCTTCAGAGTTTAATTATTATAATAATTTATTACTTATTGTAATCATTGATGAGTCGCTGCTTCATTCTGAATATGTTCAGTATGACGCAGCGACTCATCTATGATTACAGCAAATAATAAATTATTATAATAATTAAACTCAAGAGAATACACGATATGAGTGAAGTACTTGCATATAATAAATCCAATATCTAATTTTAAAGTTTAATTGTTACAGTCAATTATTAGGTACTTATTCTAATTTTCCACATTTCACATTCCTTGTGAAGAATATTACGTAAGTAAATGTGGAATATATGCACAGAAAATTTGTTTTTACCATTAGTTTTCAACTAAAGTCAAATGTTTTATTCATCAAATTTTATTGAATGGAGCATACAAATGCTAAATAAACTTAAATAAAACTGTATTTGCTATAACAATACTTTACAAAGAATATATGTAAAAAAAAATAGTTTTACGTTAATATAATCTGTTAAAAACCATTTTAAAATGGATCAAACATTTATCACTCTAAAACATCAGCTTAAAAATCATATTTAACGTGTTATTTATGAAAAAATCTAATGATCATATTACATTACCTTAAAGTTTTATCTATTTCAAATCATGTTTTAAATTGCCAAGAACAAAACATGATTTTATTTAGGAAGAGGTATAAATAAAACAGTTGTTACTTTAAATATATTTTTATTTTTTGTTACAAAAATGAATTGCAATAATAAAAAACAATTGTGACAAAAATTTCAATTGAAATTTTTTTTAACAAAAAAATTTTCTTTGCAACTTATGAACTGTCATATTTTACTATAACGAATTTTTTTGTCAATAAATAAAAAATAGTAAAAATTGGAGGGCTTACATTTTCAAAACCAGTGTCCAGGTGTTGCCGATGGTGATACTTGTAATTGCGAAAGTCCACTTTTCATTCTCAACACATCATCTGTGACTGATCCTACTGGCTGAATACTTTCTTTTGGCTTTTCCAATTTTTAGGAGAAGGTATTTCTTTCCTGTCCAGCGGAGGAGATACACGTGCTAGTCCAACTACAAAAGAAAATACATTGTATTATATTTGAATAGGTACTTACTTCTCTTTAAAAACTGGCCGTGATAAAGTTGAAAAATATAAAAACATCTTACAAAGATCTTACAGAAAAAATAAAACTGATCAAACATAAATTAAACAAATTGATATTATCATAAAGGACACGGCAGGCACAAAATAAATGGAAAAGAAGGTAAAGTCAAATGGGCTGAAAATGTAGTATGTTGTACTTCATAATATCCTGATCAAAAGTTTTCATGGGCCCAATATCTGAAAATCGCCAGTTTTTGAGATATGAAAGGTCAAAGATCAGGAATATCGGTACCCGCTGTCATAGTTGAGAGTATCATATTATGATGAGGATTTGTTTAATGTTGTTACTCTAATGTATTTGCACATATGAACCAAAGAGTTCTGACTACAGGAAATAAGCCGTTGATTTGCTGGACGGCGCGAGCATCCTTGTCCTTGTCGCACACCTCGTACCCTCTCCTTTGCTCTCCACTCTGTTTTATAAAGCAACACAGCCCCTCATGTACTGTGCGACAAAGAGAGAACGAACTGTGTGAGAAGGATGAGAATGCTCACACCGTTTGCGTGCTGTCCACTGCTCATACATTACAACTCTTTGATAGGAACACACTTTCACTCTCTCACGCACGCTAACCAACCCCCCCCCCCCCCCCCCACTACACACATACACACACGTGCACACCCTCACTTTAAAGTAAGCATAGGAACTTAAAAAAAATCACCACCTCATTCATGAAACCTGCGGCATTTCTGGTCTTATGAATATGAATAACAACATTAAACAACTCGTCACATAATACTCTCAACTATGACATTAGTGGGTACCGATCTTCCTGATCTTTGACCTTTCAAACTGGCCATTTTCAGACATTCTGCATTTTCAGCCCATTTGACTGTGCCCTTTTTTTCATTTGTTTTATACAGTGTCCTTTACCTACAAAACATAGATATTTGTTTGGAATTCGGAAATATTTAATGCTTGTGATTTTAAATGTACCTGAAGTTTCGAACGTTCACTTGAATGAATTTTAGATGAAAAAGAAAAGTTAATAAAAACCACACATCGATTTAGGCATAAACACTTCATTGCCACATTTGCTTACAATAAATATCCACAATACTTAAGTTTTTACACCTAAATCGAAGTGTGGCTTTTATTAATTTTTCTTTTTCATACCTATGAAATTCGTTCAAGTGAACATTCGAAATTTTAGGTAAGTACTTGATTTTAAATGCCTACCAGAGTTATTAAAAGAACATATCTTCTTTCAACTTCTAGTATGGACAAAATTTCTTGGGAAGTCGACGGCTTCCAATATGTTCTTCGATATCATTATGTTCATCTGACAGGAGGAATAACTTGTTTTTTGTACATAGTCCTTTGATCTGTTTTTGTTCACTCTTACATCAGATATGATCTCTGCCCTTTTCAATCAATTGCAGCTCTTCTATAATCCTCTGAAATAGGTATAAAGCAAATTACTACAAATAAATACCTATCACAACTCGTACATTGTAATCAAATCCAATGATTGTGATTTAAATAAACAAAAGCTTCTTAATATTGAAATAGATCGAACCTACCTTCTTGAAAATAAGATTTAAACACCCCGTAAAGTGTCCACGTTTCTGGGGGGGTTTTCTCCTGTTTTTCAATGATCAGTTAAATTGTTTCCGTTTGAATGGTGACCACCAAGCTTCCTTTTCGTGGACCGAGACCATTACAAAGACCACCTCAGTTTTTTTTCCAAAAAATCGATACCTACAAACGCCGTAATTATTATAACTAATATAGGTGGTATGCTTAGTATAATATATACAAAGGGATACACATTAAACATTAAACTTTAGTGTCTAAATATAAAATATCTGCAAATGACAGCAAAACTATGTGGTAGTTATATTGTATACAATAATTGTAAAATACTTACTGCAATGCAATTAATGTATACTTGGACTAATTAATAAATCACGGGAAAACAAAAAACAAAACACAAAATGAAATCCATAGATTACATGAAATCAACATTTGACAGCAAAAGCATGACGTGTCTGCTAGAGTACGATAAGCATGCGCACTAATCTAAGGACCGTGGCACGCATTTAAAAAATTCTACAAGGGGATTGTAATGACATGGAAAACGGAAATCTAAATATAAAAGATAAAATGTAATTAAATAACCATTCTAAGTCTGAACTACCTGCTTAAGAAATGCCGATAGTTACCGAGATAGTTACTAATTAATTGAACACAGTACATAAATTAAAAATGGATTATTATTCATTATTATTTAATATTTCATTCGCTATTATTTAATATTTCATATTCATTATTATTCAATATTCGATCATAAATCTAAAGTCTGGATTCAAAATTTAAAACATATTTCATATATACAATATTGACGAACGATTTAAAATTTATAAAACGTCATACACCACACAGGGGATGATTATAAATGTACTTAAACCAGATCTATATAGATAGAGAAACATCATAATTATTTTTGTAGGTAGGTAGATAGGTACTATAAAACTAGCATTGCTGTCTCATCAGTTGTGATGCAGGTTTATTTTTATTAGTTCAAAAATTGAACCAATCAGCGTTCGCGTTAAAAGTGCTGAACTTTTGATGATATTACTGTCTGCGCGGCGCTCGAGCGATGCAAATATTTCTGCAAAAAATATACCTGTATTATACAGAAAAAATCATTGACGAATGTTTATACGATGTACATGAACACATATACGAATAACGTTCCCTGATACGTGTACACAGTATATGCGACTGTGAACATAAACTTTTCTGTATATTCCATTTATATCGTATGTATAATCATATTGTATATGTGAAAATATTATTTTTATGGGAATGTTGAGGGAACATACATGGCAAGTACAGAATGCAATTAGAACATTGGGAATGCAAAATGTACATTCGTGGAATAATAAATGCTATCTGGGTTGGATTCATTCGGGGACATTCTTATAGTTTCTTTCTTGATATTGAAAACTTATATTTTTAAAAACCATTTCTAAGGTGCGCTACTCGGCATTTTCTAAAGTGTATTAGTGAGCTGTCGGCGCTTTGCGCAACCTGCTGCCGCCATCTTGAAAAAATAATTAAGTACCGATTTTTTCAAATACCTTGACTTCTCCGATTACGGAACTTGCTAATGACTCCCCTCATCAAGCCCCAAAATGTCGCTGGAGTCGTGTGATTGTCGATCTCTACATGGGGATTTCATACGTACTGACCGGACTAACGGACTTCCGTTACTTTGGTGTTTACTAATGGCTCTCAAACTACAATTTGCATCGAACTAGCCCATATCAAGTACTGCAATGGATTATAATAATAATAATGATAATAATAATAATGTTTATTGCGTAATTCATGTACAAATACAATATACATAATATTACACAAAAGGACAAGGTTCAATAAATTGATCTTCCACCTTGCCTAGTCATTTAGTCGTACAATTATCCTTTATATTTAAAAATATCCTATTAATAGTACGTTATCCATAATATTGTGGCAAATATGAAAACAATGATATAATATAATAACTGAATGTTCGTGTCATTTATATAATAACATATAATATAATAGTTTAGTTATTTTCATCACTAAATAGTAGTTTTACTGATCTCTTAAAACTAGTTTCCGACAATGATAATAATGAGATAACAGTATTTAATAATTTTGGTGCCGTATATGAAAATGAATTCTTAAATTTAGATGTGCTATGCTGCGGTATTGAATAGTGATTACTAGTCCTTAGGTTAGCATCATGTGATTGTGATCTTAAAACTAATAACTGAAATAAGTATTGTGGACATTTAAAACTAACGAGTTTGTACAGAAATACATAATATAAATACTTAAATCTCATATTTATTTTAAATTCATTATTAAAATAAGGTGTCACATGTTCCCTAAAAGGATTAGTTGTTATTGTCTTCTTGTTGCTGTTATTATTTTGTCAATGAAAGTGCATCTTTCTTAAAAATCACTGATTTTATCAGGATCGAAAATAATAGATTAGAATAAAATTTAATGTGTAATGGTGACAACTATTTTGCAAAAAGAAAATAAAAAAGTGCAGTTGTAAGTTACTCGAAAAACTACTACTACTACTACTAATTAAAAAGAACACAAAGACTTTTCTTATTTGAAAGTTATCTCAGTCACTTTCTCTAAAGTATAGTTACCGACCAAACAGATTTATTATAAAACTTAACTCTAACCATTATATAAACTTACTTCTTAAATTATATAACCTGTACTTTTCTCTTTAATCTTTATTCTGTTTAATTATAATTGAACAAAAATGTGTATTTAGTTAATAAGTATTAGAATTATTGTTTTGTTACAATTTGATTTAAAATATTTCCATCTTGTGTTAAACCTGCTTTTTTTTCATTGTATATTTGTACCTATTAAAATGTATTCAAATTGTTACAGGGTACAAACATGTTGTTCGATATCACCTTGTGGAAATTACATAACATCAGGAAGTGAAAATGGATTTGTCGTTGTATGGAATGCCATAACTGGCAAAAATATAAGGACTTATGACCCTTTCCCAAATATTTCACAGTCTCCTACAATTCACTGTGTTCAATTTCATCCCAAAGATAATATTATTGCTTTATCTCATTATGGTAGTAATCTACCAATTATATTATATCACTATGACAGTACAAATGAAAAGGTATTAAAAACTGAGATAAATCTATGTGAGGAAATTCAAAATATTACATATACACCCATGATAAATCGAAAAGATAAAGAACAAATCGATTGTATTGATATTTTAAAAAAAATAGATGAAATGTTATTTAAAAATGAATAAAAAGATCTTAATGTCACAATTTGCCTGGTATCCTGAACCATTGTCTTCCCAACACAATGTAAATCTTTCAGGTCTCAGGTCTCCCCGTTCCTTCTAGGTTACTGATAACTCATAGTGGGATGTTTGTATCCTTTGCTTGTACTATGTGTCCTGCCCACTGTAGCCTTCGTATTTTGATCTGCATGACGACATCTTTTTTGTCGTTTGGCTAAGTAAATGATACAATTGATTGTATTTGCGATTCCACATTCCATGCACAGATGAAATGAATGTTTTGTTTTAGTAATTTGGGTTTGCATTAGATTACATTTCTGCAAGTGTTTTTGTAATTCATAGTAACACTTATTTGCTAGGATGATAGAGTAGTATCACTATATGAGAAAATACTTGCATTAAAAATGTACAGAAACGAATTTGTGTATGTCCATTATTCTAAGCTAATGGGAGCAAATTGCGTCATATTCAAGGTCGAGACCAGTGACACCGGTAACTTGTAGTAGAGTTGAGCACCGGCGGTGATTAAATTAAATGGTATATACCTATTTTGAGTGCGAATTATCTTGTGCTGTGTAACCTATGTAAATACTAGAGTTGGCAAGTTTTAATCTACTGCATTACACAGTTCCTCGACTGCAAAAATTTTATTGGAATTACACATCCTTATAACCCAGACGATGCTTTGCCTCTGGTAAAAATATTCATGCGTTAGCATCACCCCGAGCATCTTCTCATAATAATACTACTCGCCTTTTTTTTATTTCGCTCATGATCCTATTACAACATATAATTACGCAGTTAACCAAAACCAATAGATATGAGACGATATAATTGCTCCAACAAAAAATATAGAATATTTCAGATACACATCCATAAAGTTATATATAATAGCTCATTGAGTGGAAAAATTTGCCTCCTAAACAATTTTCAAAAAAGTGAAAATATTTCTAAAGGAAAATGTATTTTATCAAATCCAAGCATTTATTGACAGCATTAGAATCTCTTTTTAGAGTGTCTTGTGTTTATTTTTCCAGTTAGGATTAAATCTGATATGAACGTTCATTACTTTCTAAAGACTACTGATATGTCTATTACTAATAATATGTTTATTTTTTATTCATTTAACTGGAAATAATTGGACAATTCAAACATGTTCATTTCATATAAAATTGCTTTTGTTAGATTTTTTGGTATAATTTTTATGAACGTTAAGAGAAAAAGTAGTGACACACGCACCCTGGAGGTAAAACAACTTATTTTTGTCACTTGACAGTGCTTTGATTTAAACAAACAATGTTTAATGTTAATTGTTCATTTATATTTTAAAACTAATGAAAAGTTTATATTGTGGTGGGTGTGGATCTAGGAAGACTTCTCGAGGTGGAGGGTGTAAAATATTTTATAAGAAATATTAATACTCATTTATTTATTTAAAACAGTAATACAAAATACTTATGCAACAAAAAAATAAATTTTAAAGTCTTTAGACATAAGAATTATCTAATAATGACTTCATATTTTCATTGTGATAAGTTAACAAATCTATCGAAAAATTTTTTGTACATTAAGATTAAAATTCCGAGGGATACGTAAAAGACGGGACAAGTCCTTTTTACAAGAGTATTAAATATTGATTAATTAAAATATACTACCTATACACAACATGCATAAGATTGTACAAATATTACAAGTGGCTACAGTTTAATTGATTTCTTAAAAGGCAGCTGAAGAGCCAAAAAGTTCTACATTATTTTAAATTGCATTAGCAGTTCTCAAAATCCTGGTCAGTGTCTCATTTTGTTCATAATTAGTGTGATGAAATGGTAGATGAAATACATTGTAGTAAACACGGGTAGAGGGTGAAAGGGGAAAACTTTAAATCCCACCTCTATAGCGTTATTTTAATAGTATTCGTAGAAGAGTCATACAGAAAAGTATTTAGATAAAGCATGCTGCCACCTTGTTGTAAACAGGGAAAATATAAGTAGTGTGCCCTTCTTCGGCGTAGGTCCTCATAGCCTGATGGGGGTTGTAGGATAGAATTTCTTAACCAAATAATAACGCCAAATTATATATTAGTATAGTTATTCGTGTTAATTTAGTGAGGGTAGTTTAGTTCCTTTTGAAAAGGAAGTGTGTTTTTTAGAGTCTGAAAAATAGAATTCATGTTATTCGGGTTAATTTAGCGAGGGCAGTTTGGGTTCATTTTGACAAATAAGTGAAATTATTATCAAGTGGAGCTACCATATAGCCTAGGAACGAATAGGCCTTGTGTGGTTCGTGTTAAACTAGAAAGGCATGGCTATTGGTTAGTCCGTCAAACAGGGAGGAAAATAAGGTTCACGCGCGTACAGCCTAGAAAAGGGCGAGTCCGTTTTGGGTTCAGGGATTGTAGATTATTTTATTATAATTATTTTCTCATACTAACACAGAAATATAATTCGATCAGGGGTCCAATCTTGCTTAGTGATTTGTTTTTACCGCTTTTAAATATACAGGGGGTGCTCAAATATATGGCTCTCCTAGGAGCGAGTTTATAATTAATTTCATTCTGTATGAAAATACAGGGTGGCTCAGGCGGTGTATTGAATTTTGTGTTATTTGTCTAGCTATTATTTGTACCTTAGATAGGTACATATAGATACATAAATATATAGTATAGTTGTTATAGTGTGTTTACGTATATGGTCATTTTGGACATTTTATATGTTTTTGTTTTTTTCTTGTACTATATTCACTTTACATGTTTTATATGTTTTTATATTATGTACTCCTTATAGACAATAAGTTACTTTGTTTTGTAAACTTAATGACTTGTTCTATACCCACTGAGGGTTGTTAAAAACGGAACAAATAAACTATTCTATCTATCTATTCTATACATTTGGGTTTGTTTTGTATTGTTCAGAAGCTAAGGGATAAGTTCCCCGAGGTAATGAAATCACAAGCTGGTATTTAGCTGCTAAATTTTAGCATATTTTCATAACAATTTTAAACCAAACTGACATCTGAGATATTAGTCACATTGCGGATTCCTTTAGGCAGTACGAGTTAAGAATCGTCGTCAAGCGGTTGGCTTTTTAAAAAATGAACAAAGTCGATTCTTAACAAATTTATTTTATTTAACTCCAAAAAAGGAAAATTACACTTTTCACAAGATGTTAACTGATCAATGTTTAGGATGAAAAAACTCCATGATTACTCTCGTCACTTGTATTTACTCTTTTTGTACCCCCATAAACTATTAATTAACCAGCATTCAGTTGATTTTTTTGCAGGTCATTGAAAGATTTTAGCATGACTATTGCTGGATAAGGATATTTTTAATTTTAATGTGTATTTTCGTTGTTTCGGAAAAGGTGGGAGGATGACAGGGGGTAAAAAAGGTGGGGGGTGGGGGAAAGTTTCATTTGAGGTGGAATCAATTCGATATTGATTGTAAATAATAAAAAAATGTTTTTCAGTTTTTTTTTTTCAAAAATAAATTAGGCCGAAAACCGGCCTTAGAGACCCTCCTCCTTTGCAAAACCCACCTGAGAAACCCTGTGACATTTGCATGAATTTTGCTTTTTCTACATTTTTTGCATCTTGTGTCACTGGGAAATTTGATGTAATGATGGAAATGCAATATTTCTGTAATCGGAGAAACACACCGACTAACAGTCAATTGACTCACAGGGAAATTGACATCTTGGCCTGCAGATTTCTGATAACTGAGAGAAAAAATGCAGAGCACACGTAATGATAATAAGTTCCTTGGTAATACTTACATCAACTCTTTGTGTTTCTGGGAAGGGAACTATTTGATCTACTTATCAAATATTGTACCGTACCACAGAAGACCTATACCAGAAACGACTCTCTGGCCTTCCCGCCAATATTGATTTTTATGCGCATATGTCATATGTCGGTGGTATTATTGTCAACCTATAAATCCGCAGATTTCTAAATTCACCGGTGGAGCGTACCGGTAAGCAATAACATTATATGATTGGCTATTTTGAAGACCAAAGCCAAAATGAACTTCGAATTTTATCTACCAATGCGTCCAACGGTGAATTTAGAAAGGTGCGGATTTATAGGTTGACAATACCACCGACAAGATGGCCGAAGGTCACCCCAATTTACCAATGAAAGGGTGCGTTTACATGCACTCGGTAATTTAATCGAGTCGCTTAGTAATTTAGTACTCGACCAATGCGGACAGCGTGTTTTAGTCAAGTAATTTAGTGGAAAGCTATTACTAAATTACTGGACCGTCTCTCTACTCGACTAAATTACTAGATGCGTGCAAACGCACCCAAATATCGAACGTGCCTCCGACAGTGACGCTTCTGGTATAGGTCTTCTGTGCCCGTACCTCTATTAAATCATTAATAATTGGACATTCGCTAACTGGAGAATCCTTAGTATTTTTAAAAAATTTGACTGTAAAACTTATTTCATGGCAGGACCAAGGCAATGTTATGTGTAAAGATGCCAAAATGATCAATACGAATATGAACAATAAATTGAAAGTTAAAATCAGAATATTGTGCAGCCCTATCTTTAAATTCAATTATCTCGAAAAATTATTACTTTATCGTTATGAAGTAAGAGTACATTATTTTTGTAAAAAATGATTAAAAATTAAAGAAGTATACTGAAAATTTTTAGCTCAAATAGCAATCCTATTAAATTCGTCCATTTCTAATCACGTGTGCTGAAACAACCAATCAGAACAGAATTACACTGAAAAGATCCCTGAGGGATCTTTTCACTTATGTCATCCAGTTTGACAGTAATGACAGTTCAATAATTTAAAATTTATTTTTGACAATATCGATTTGGAACTGCAAATAATGATTTAATGAATATAATAATGGAGGAAAACACACTAAATAATACATAATACATAATCTACATTTAATTTTACAAATTGCTCTTTTAATAATTTTGTTTTTAATAAATAATTTTGAACAAATAAATAAAATAGATTGCAAAAAATTTTCTATGCGAATACCTCTCGAACGTTGATAAATAGCTCATAATTTTATCACAACTTCCTCAAGCACGTTGCTTTTAGGTAATATCCCTCCATCTACGGCGTCGGGATATTACCAAGCAAGTGCTTTCGGAAACTGTGATAAAATTATTTCGTATTATCAACGTCCTTGGGATATTATAGCTGAAAAGACGATTCCACCAGTGGTGTAGAATTTAGAGAGGGGAACCCAGTGAACACGGATACATACCTGGTATGTTTCTCTTACGTAATCTATTCAACATGTTATATCCAAGGATATTGGATGTATGGTAAATGTAAGGTGCATGGACCTTAAAATTTCAGCCACAAAAAAAGTTATAGCCATGTAACGGCAACATAACTTGTAACATACTCGTACGTGGCAAATATATAACATACATGTAAAAGACATATATTGTATTTCAAAATATTTACCTTAAAATATGTTCTGATGTTACATGTGTGCTATATAACATGCAGTTTCCGTGGTATATGCACAAGGGGGTAGCAAATAATATGCAGGGTGTCCCCAAATGGGGTTACCTATACCACAAGTGGACCTAAATTTTAGTTTTTCGACAGTCACTATAAAAAATTTTTCTTCTTAAAGAAATACGATGTGTTAAGAAAATGTACTTTTTTATGCAGGGCGCTCAAAAATTTCAAAAATATGAATTTTACCCAAGAGCAAACTACCTTTATTTTTCTCATTTTTAAGGAAAATGCAATTTGAAAAAATTGTTTATTAAATCTTGTTTAATAGGTACGTCGTTTTCCCCAATGCCTCACCTCAGTTTTCGTATTTTTCCATAACGGATACTAAAAAATTTAGGATTATGAAAGAAAAGTATTTCAGCTTTTTTATTAAAAATGAAAAACAAAGGTAGTTTACTCTTAGGCAAAATTCATATTCTTGGAATTTTTAAGCGCCCTGCTCCTTCATAAAAAAAATAATTTTTTTAACATAAATCGTATTTTTTTAAAAATGCGGAAATTTTTATAGTGACTTTTTGTCCAAAAATTAAAATTTAGGTCATTTCTTGAATAGCTAATACCATCCGGGGACACCTTGTACTACTGTTACAATATGGCTCAAGTAAGGAAAAACTAGATGTAAAAAAAGGCCAATCTAAAATAAATAATTTTTATATTCATAAAATACATATATCATAATAATATATTAATCAAAGTCATACAAGAATTGCACATTCTCTAAACTATATAGTTTGGTTTATTACAAGCAAACTTTTGGTTAACAGAAAACATAGAAGATAAAATAGCTGAAGAAAAATAACATATACAGAAAAAGTTAGCTGATTGCAAGCTATGTAATAAGGTAAAAAAAATAAAGAAAAGCCTGACAGTATACATAAATCATTTTCATTCCGCTGTAAATTACGAAGAAATAAACATTAGCATGATTATTATAGAGACAAGAAAAGTGTATAAGTTTTTGGTAAAACAGAACAGCTTTATCTTACAGTGAAAGAAGTTTCAGGAAAATTAAAAGCTTAATGAAGTTTGTTCCAAATGATGCTCGGGCTTTTAAAACATTTAAAAACTGTGGATTTTGAGGGTAACGTTGAACGCTACAGTAACACTATTGATTTTGATGTAGACGTAAACGAACAGTAGAAACGAAAATCGCAGGCATATTAATGAGAAGTACGACACTTTGCATTTTCTAAGTGTCTATACACCTACATACACAAAATATACTATTTTTGACAGTCGAGTTATTATTATATTATCTATATATTAAACACAGGTAATTTTTAGTTTTATTACTTATTTTACTCTAGTGACTGAATAAATGCTTTTTTGAACTATATATTTAACATCCGAATAAAGTTTGGTTTAATGTATGGTTATCCAAGTTTAATTGTACCAAATATCAACTAAAATTCTGAACGAAAATAGTTAATGAAAAAACAAGAATTCTTCAATTATTCAAAAAAGAGCTAAAAATTTATTAGAAACAAGAAAAATTCAACAAACGTGACAATAATACTCAGATAATGACGAAAACAAATTTCCTATATATAAAAAAAATTTAGTTACAGACAAACCTGTCAGCATGAATTTGCAAACAGACTAATACTTAAAACTTAATTATCTTAAAACTAGTTTTTGGCGCCTGGTTTCCTTTTTTCATACATATCTCAATAAATTATGGTACAATAACTGCTCCAGCTTCTTGTTTTCTCTCTGTAGCCTTTGCTTTGACAGTCTGAACCACTCACTAGCGATGTTCTCAAATTCTTTTTCACAATGTGGGAACGTTTCGTTAACAGCAGCTAGAACAATAGTTTATGACAAAATTTTATAATTTTTTTCTGTATTATTTACTTAAAAGCAATTTCTAACTTTTTTAGAAATTGTTTGTCTTTACCTTTACGAGATATTATTTTTAATTAGCAATTACACAAAATTAGACACAGACATCTATGATGACATAAATAGTTTAAATCCCTATAGCAGCAGCAGGTTATAGCAAGAGTGATAAAATATGACCAGTTTTTCAATATTTATATTAAGTTTAATGCTGGTTATAAAAGATTTAAGCTACAATAAAGCACCTATAATTTTTCTGTGGCTTGAGCTTAGTTAAATTTCATTAAATTTCAATCTCAAGATTGGGCAACATGTCAATAAAACTCCAACAAATAAGTAGGTAAATACCTAATAAGCGACTTAACACTGCACCGAAGTGCTAATGATTTACACTTCTACGTACTTACCTACAATAGTTTTGATCTCTGAACTTGAGTCCACACAAAAACAAAGACGATATTTAACATGTTAAAACGCACGCTAGAAATCACGTTGCACCTCCTTCAGGGTCACTTGTGTTAGGTTAGAATATTAGGATTAGGTTATTTTGTTAGGTATAGTTAGGGATATTTGAGTTAATTTGGTATCCTATTCTAGCACGAACTATGTAATACAGAGTGCGAAAGAGATGTCCTATAATAATTTTATAACCAGATTTACCGGGAAATTTAAAACATCACAATATTAAAACGTTATCCAACTGTATGAAGATACGGGATTATCAAACTAGTTTTTGATCGGCGAGTTTAATTTTTTTTATTAGATACATAAATAAAAATAAAACGGCCGGTAACACTAATCACTATTTTAATAAATTTATAGAGTATTTAAACGAATAAGTCATCAAGTATTATATAGGCACAATTACATTTTCATTACCACTTAATGACAATTGAAGACACCTTTGTTAAATATCACAAGCGTTAATTGGTAAAAGAGCTTCTTATTTTCGTTGGGCATGCTATTATTATGTTGATTAAACTACACTTGTCACTGATGTTATAACCTACTATAGCAGCACACTCACTACTACACCAAAACAATATACATAATATATATACTTAACCAAACTTTTTTGACATTCCATATGTAAGCTAGCTTGTTTCACGTTTGTAGTTTACCAAATTACATGATTAAATATATATGTGTAATGTAATTGTAGATAAACTTAAAATGTCCATGATGATCACAAAATATATAAATGTTATATCTGGTGTAAACATATAAGATGGGTTGATGCGTAATATGTAGCAATTATCTAAATATCACATATTTTAATGTTATTATTTAACACACAAGCAATATAACTTTAAACGTACATACTGATTACAGAAATACATAAATGTTATATAGCTGATAAATACACATAATACTTGTTATTGTAATGTAGCAGTTACGTAAAAATCACATATTTTAATGTTATTATTTAACAAACAGGCAATATAACTTAAAATCTACATGGTGATAACAGACATACATAAATATTATATGGCATGTAAATATACAAAATACTTGTTATTGTAATGCAGCAGTTATGTAAAAATCACATATTATAATGTTTGTATTTAACAAACAGGCATGTTTGTTAATAACTTAAATGTATATAGCATTCGAAGATGGTTTATATAATGGAGATATATTTGGTAATATGGTGTGTGTTACCTTGACAATCTCTCTTTGGTACGTAACAGCCATGTGTGTGTTCACTGGGAAACTGCACCTTTGTACCTGCAGTACGCCTCTGGTAATAGGAAGAAATTATCTTTTACTACAGTTTAATGCTTCCTAAAATACCTAAACTTTTTGCCAAATATGAAAAAGAAATATTAAACTGTATCAGAATAATGGACAAAAATAATTTTTAAAATTAGAATTAAAACACCCTATATCTCAGTAAGGAGGCACATTTTATTTAACTATTTTAGGTTAAATCTTCATATTTTGAACTAAGGATTCTCCAGTTAGTGTATGTCCAATTATTAATGAAACATTCTGTACATTCCCAAAAACATATTTGGTGAAAAGAGATTGGAGATATCTAATCTTTTTTTAATGATTATGCTAATATATATATATATATATATATACATACACGTATTTACCGGCATTAGAGTATGTTTTCCAGTTAATAGGAAGCCCGAGACCGACTTACGTGGCCCGACTTTGGGCTTTGTAAAACTTACATGTATATTCAGTGATAAAATATAGTATGGGTCATCTCGCTTCTTAGGGGGGTTATTGAAGTCACTGCTTCCCTCTCCACATATAATTTCAGTTCAAAGAAATTACAGTACAAGTAATTTAGCGTTTTTACTGATATTTAGAAGGGCCCGTTAAAGTCGTTGTGTCCCTCAAAAGTTACAGTTTTAGTTCAAAGAAATTCCACACTAAGGGCGCCTACGAGAGCTGCATATACACTGTGGATGTAAGGCCGATTATCGGAAGCCCAGTATTTTAGTCGCACTATACGTGGCCCGTAATCTTGACAACAGTGTATCTGATAAAGGAACTCAAAGATCATGGTATAATATGATCTTTGAGGAATTTGTAATGAAAGAAATCGAAGGTGCTCTTAAATTCGCTTTTATTAAAATCAAAGTAAAATAATTAAATTAAATTTAAGTTAATTTTAACTAATAATCAAATACAATTATTTCATCTTATTCAAACAATTACGATTAAAGCCAAAATATTAAAAAGAAGCATATTGGAAACAACAAAGCGCCAACTGTACTTTAAAAATCCATTTCAAATTTCCATCGGTGCCAGTGACACTTTCAACTACGGGATGAACAAATAAACGTCTACAGTTTTGTTATTGTTTTGTTGTGAAAAAATTGTGGAGAGTAAAAGAAAAATAATTCAAATAGTAATCAAAGACATTTAATTATTTCTTCTGTTTTAAACAATTACAATACATTTTATCTGAATGAAAATAGTAATAAGAAACACATTAGGCGCAATGAAGTGCAAATTTTACTAAAATAAAACATTTTAAATTTTTAGCAATGCTATTAAAGAAGTTTTAAATATTTGTTTTCGTTTCAAATGAATTTTAAACTAGGATTTCGACCACAAAGTGAGCAAAAAACTGTTTTTTTTTTCAAACGCCTGCAGTTTTGGCATTTTTTACTAAATTGGAATATAATTTGGGAACAATAGAGAAACATTTATTTAAATCGTATATAAAAAAATACCATGTTCAAGTTTTTTTTATGAAAATTATCGTCATAGTATAAGTTAAGACTTATGGTCTAATATATTTGATTATTTCGTCTCTTTTAAACGATGAAAATAAGTTATATAAACGAAAATGTTAAAAAAAAGCCCACTAGACACCAATTTTAGTAAAAAAAAATATGTCAGATGCCAGTGCTGCTTTGGTGTTTTATGTTCAACCAGAAAAAAAAATGTTTTTTGGTACGTTCTTTAAATGTTATTTTCGTATATTTTTCTTCTTTAAAATGCTATGCATCCTACTAAGTAATTCAATTTCTTCCAGTATTAGCAGAAAGAGCCTAGTTGTTTTAATAGATTCTACAATCATTTGTATTTTCAACCGTTTGGTGACACATTTTTTTCCTAAAACTGTATTAGCATGTCCAGATGTAGGATGTTAATATAAAAAACTATGTAATTTCTTATCAGTGTGAACGTTGTGCTTGAGCAATTCCTAAATATTGTACGAATATATATTTAACTTTACATTCGATTTGAAATATTTTTAAAAGTTACCTACCTGTTTTACATTTCAGTAAAATACCTAGAAAATTGTCAGGCACTTACATTTGATTTTGGTATATTTTTTTAAAAAATGTGTAGAAAATGCAGGACAAATATTTTCTTGTGCAGTAATGTTTTACACGTACTTAAAATATCTTCAGTACTTATTTTTTAAATTTTATTTTATTGTTTTGTAGCAGTGATGTTGCGAGTAAATTAGTTCTCCAACACTACATAAAAACATTCTTATATAGAAAATTGAGATATGTTGCTTGACTTTAACAAGTTAGTTTTAATGTAATGAGTTTGAAGTTTGTAATAAATATGTGTTTTGTGTGCCTAGGTTTAATAACACTACCTACGAATATTAATCCACATTTAACATACCGGTATTTCTGAAAATTTTGGAAATACCAACTTACATTTTTAGCACACTAACGTTTAAGAGCATGACCAAGGGCGAATTGGCATGTTTTGAAATGTCATAGCCACAGCTGTAACATCCAACAAACTCTAATTGGCGTATGTGGAATGAGGTATTCTCTGAAGAAATTAAAAGAGTTGCATTTCTAAAATAACCTAATATTAAAAAGTATCCATCTGCGAACCTATCTAGAGTAGTAAAGTATCGTATCGAATTTTTTATTTGACGTGAAGCAATTATCCAAATTAGTATCAAGAACACAAGAACGTGAATAAATAAAATGTTTTCTTTCAAATGGCAACTTTGTTTCCCGAAACATCAACGCGCTCTAACTCTAACGAAGCATTTTACATAAACATTTCACACACACTTGTTTTCTCCATTAGTTCCAGCAGCGGAGCAAAAGAAGTAATAGGGCCCTTGTGCAGAACATTGGTTTGGGCCCCCCACATTAAGAATATTTGTATGAGGAAAAAAATACACGGAAACAAAGAAAATATAGACTATAATTTATGTTAAACTAAATATTCATCATGTGATGAATATCATATTTGCTTGATATAGGAGATTTGTGTAAACGGTACTTCATATCTGATGGCAATAATAATCTTCAGATCCTATATTCATAAGATTGCTAAGAATAACAATTTGCTCTACAACTACTACAAGGGATTTCTCATTTTTAACCCTTTGTTACCTGCGTAAATGTTCCCATTTAATTGAAATTACCTACTTACCTTCGGTTTAAACTTCGTGACAACTCACTTAAAATTTGAATTTTTATTATAGCATATTATCTAGTACTTCTCTTAATATATTCAAGGGAGTGCCTATGTAATAATTATTTGAATTGTTGGGAATGTCCGGCTGTGCCACAGTTGAGAGAAATATACATACAGTGCGTTCACAATGAAAGGAATAAATTTAATATAATCTTAACAATGCACTTTTGCAGAAAACGCTTAGACACGTTGATTTTCAATTTTGAATTGGCACAGTTTGATATGGCAAGTCACTTCCGGTTTTTCCAAACTTAGTTATTTTAAATGTAACACCCTGTATTTTTCTGAGGATTTGTATAGATGATAAAAAGACGTATCCAAAGATGCAGTAAACAGGTTTTTCTTATGAATACTTTTTTATTATTCACAAAAAATGTACTAATTTGCTGCACTTTTTATAAAAATGTTTCTAAGCTAAGTGATTGATTACATGTTGAATGTGTTGCCTCTTTATTTCAATGCATTTCTTAATTCAAATAATTATTTTTCTTTGGACATTGTGAATAATTTCTAGTGAGATTAGTCGGATTTAAGACATTAAGATTAGGTCGATTCACATAGACTTTGGATTTTAAATAACCCCATATGAAAAAAATCCAAAGGTGTTAGATCAGGTAATCTCAGCGGCAACCTATTAGGTCTCCTTCTACCACTCCATCTATCGGGGAAGGTTGCATCTAAAAATTTGTTCGTCATAGTGGGGAGGTGCCCCATCTTCTTGAAACCAAATCATATTAGGGTCCTGTGGGTCGACAAACAGAACAACCAAAGCAGGAATAAGTTCCAATGAGCAAGATGCATGAATTTTAAAAATGCATTAATTTATTATTTTTTCATTATACATATTATATAAGCCGAGTATATAATAAAAGGAAACTATAAAAAAAGTTATTTTGTAAAAAAAAATCATTTTAAAATTCAAATTTTATCGGAACAAAACCACGTGACTATAAACGGTACTGATGTCATCTGGCATAACGTTTTAGTTTCATCCATAGACCGCAGATTTCTAAATTCACCGGTGGAGCGCATCAGTAAGAAATAACATTATATTGATTGGCTAATTTGAAAAACACAGCCAATCAGCTTCGTATTTTATCCACCCAGCGGTAAATTTAGAAAAGTACGGAGACAAGTGACAAGTTTGATAGCTTTGACAGTTTACATCTGCTAGTGCTGAAATATTAAATTGTGTGTTAATTAAATGTTAAATTTTAGTCTGCTGACCTTTAAATATCGATTTGTTTATTTTTGTAAAAATTATTAGTGTATTAATTTATCTAAGTGGTAAAAATGACGAACAGCAACTTTGTGCAAGCTCAAAGTGACAATTTGCCGAAAATCGACGTGTTTATGATGAGCAATTTTTTGGTAATAATACCGATTATATCAGTGCAGAAATTGGAGGTGGAAAAGCGACAAGGATGCATCATTCATTGTTCGTAACAATAAATTTGTTTACGCTCACTTTTATCCTTTTACTGCAGTTAGATTTAGATACCTAACCTCAGAATATGTAAACATAATGCATTATTTTAATATTTTTATCAACATTAACTATTGTTTTTCGTCTCAGATTATATAACTTTTTTATATTAAATAGTTTGCCACCACTAAGTACATAGATTAAATATCTGTTGAAAATAATACTAATAAACATTGCCAATGCTAAATGCCGGATGACGTCACACGCAAATGGCGGGAAACTTGCTTCGTTTGAACGTGTCTAAATTCTCAGCGAAACTAAATTATTTTTTTATCCTTTAATTCCGATAAAAAAATAATAAAAAATACATAGAAAATAACGCTTTTTAGTGATCTATTATTCGGTGATGTCAAAAAAATTTATGCATTTTGCTCATTGAAGTAATTGGTAAATAGTGTTCTCCGTTTAGTGCTTTTTCAGAGAAATAAGACCAAATAATTCGATTTTCGATAGTTCCTGTCCTACATGAATTTTCTGAAGATACCTGTTGTGTGTGAACCTCTTGCAGGGGTCATACTTTGTCATAAAATCCTAAAATGTCATAAAATACGCAAAATGTCCTAAAATTGTCATAAAATCGTTCTCTTGTCATTAAAATCATAAAAAAAGTTTGTTTCCGTTACCATTTCCAACCATGCATAAAATTGTTAAACTAATTCAAAATTTAATGCAATTCAGAACATTTAAAATTTTTGGCGAGTTTTTAAAAGAATTTCGTTTGATTTCGATTCTTTTGCGCAAGATGTGCACTTCTTTAAATATAGCATAGGTAAATAAATCATACTTACAATTCATTTTGTAAATATTTTGTTTTATCTCCTACACTTAATCAAAATTTGATATTAGTGAGAAGAGAAGATTTTGATGTAGTTGCATCAATTACCGACATTGAAATGGCACACATGTTAAGGCACGTAAATTGTCTTTAAAAAAAGTGTTATCTCTAATTTTGAAATAGTGGGCTAATTGAAAGAAATATATTTTTTTAAAATTGCCAAAAGAGAAAGGATTTTCACATAACGTTATTACCTAAATATAAAGTGTTATAACACATTTTCATTTTCAATAAAAAATTATTAAGGTGGAGTGGAGTAAGTGGGGACTAAAAATTTAAAAGGTTGAAGTCACGTAACTTTATGTAAAATTGCATGTTGCAAGAAATAGCATGTTAGATTCACAAAATACCCATACATTATTTTCATTAATTCAACATAGTGTTCTAAAAAAAAAAAATCAGTTCTCTAAGTTCACCTGTAGTACCCACTTACCCCGGCGACTGGGGCAAGTGGGTTTTTCATCTCTACTTTGCATATGAATAGTTATATTCTCAATTGGGGCAAGTGGTATAATCTACACGGTTTTAGCTACAAAACGTTTTTTTCAAATCTAAAATATTCTCAAAATTATGGGAGTTTCGAACTTAAGATATTTTTTCTACTAGGATTTCTCCTCACTTGCCCCGCTAACAAAAATAGCGAGGAAAGTGGGAACTATGGAGCTAAACTTGACAAACGGGGTAATAAAATTTTTAAAAAATTTCAGGAAGTAACATTAGTGACATACAACATCAGTAGTCTTGAAAGTTTGATCCTATATAATTTGCTTTCATAGACAAAAAATTTTGAATTTTTTGAAGACAACTTGAAAATCTCGATCAAATGTAGACAATTTCAAAATTAACAAATTGATGTCTTAAAAATGTTTTAAAATCTGTACCAAATATGTTGCAGCTGCATGGGGGTCTGAAGAACAATCTTCTGTGAGTAAAATTTACAAACAGGATTTTTTTCACAAATTATAATAAAAATGCCCACTTGCCCCAGATCCCCACTTGCCCCACTCCACCTTAATAAAATATAGCTTCTAGTTCATTGTTTAGGCATTAAAACTCAAATTTTCTGTCATAAAATGTCATAAAAAAAAAATGAAATATAGCGGTAGGAGGCCTGCTCTTGCATCCAATGCAGATTCTCTGTCGCTCAGTATCTGAAATTTTCTCTATCTATGTGATTACTTAAACAAAAAATGGCCTCATCAGAAAAAAGAATGTGTTGCATTAAATTCAAATTTTCATTGCGAGTTCCTTTTATTTGCACGCAGAATTGAATTCTTCGATCAAAGTTGCCTTTTATCAAAAGACGACTTTGATCGAAATTGCAATTGTAATTGTTTGAATAAGATGAAATGATTGTATTTGATTATTAGTTAAAATTAACTTAAATTTAATTTAAATGTATTATTTTTACTTTGATTTTAATAAAAGCGCATTTAAGAGCACCTTCGATTTCTTTCATTACAATTTTCTCAAAGATCATATTATACCATGATCTTTGAGTTCCTTTATCAGATACACTGTTGTCCAAATCGAATCTAATCTATTTATCAATTAAAAATAACTTAAAATTCGACAAAGTTAACAGAACTGCAGGAGTGATAGATTTGAAATTTAGTACACCCTAATTGGCCTATGATGAATAAAGTATCATTAGAACAGATTAAAAGAAAAATAATCCAAAATACTTTGATTTTTAAAAGTATTACCCATTTAAAAAATATTATTATCTTATCGAATTTTTTCGATTCTAGTTGAACGCCTGCACGGTTCTTTTAAAATGTTGAATATTCTCAAAAGAAGCGCTGGCAACGATGCCAGGATTCGTAAAATGGACCAACTACATACATACATACAAACGTGCTTCATATAGATAGCAGTGTGTGTTTGGCTTCGGATAACCTGAGAAATATATACTTTTGTTAATGTTAAATAAAGTTACCCCTCTTCTATTGCGCGGTGTATATAAATGTTTCCATGATATATCAGGTAATATACACGCGTCTAAGTACAATAAAAGACTCGGGCTTCTGAGTGCCTGCGCAAGTACCGGGCTTAGTATTGGTAGCCGGGTACGTATATCTATCTATACATATAAAAGAATACCCTGACTGACTCACTGATCTATCAACGCACAGCTCAAACCGTTGGGTCTAGAAACTTCAAATTTTGCATAGAGGTTCCTCGAATAGCGTAGGCAACCACTAAGAAGGGATTTTTCGAAATTCAACCCTCAAGAGGGTAAAAAAGGGGGTTGAAATTTCAGGCGAACGAAGTCGCGGACATCAGCTAGTATGTTATATATTTATATATATAAAAAAATAGCCTGACTGACTGACTCATCTATCTACGCACAGCTCAAACCGCTGGGGTCTAGAAACTTCAAATTTTGCATAGAGGTTCCTCGAATGGCGTAGGCATCCACTAAGAAAGGATTTTTCAAAATTCGACCCCCAAAAAAGCAGGTTGAAATTTTTGGCGAACAAAGTCGCAGGCGTCAGCTAGAATATATATATATAAAATGTACAATGTACAAGGTGTCAGGTGTCCCGTATCGTTTTGTTCAAATTTTGGAAGCGTAAAGTAGACTTAATTGTAAGACTAAATAAACACAAAAGTGGTAGATCGATTTTCATTTCTTTGAAACAAATTGTCTATTAAATTTATTTTGCGAACAGTAAAGCAAAAAAAAATTTCTTAGCCATCCGTTAAATATAAATAAAAAAATTTAAAAATTTTTTGAAAAATAATTTTTTTTTTTAATTTATTGGTGTTTAATATACAAGAGTATTTACACAAGTCAAAAAATTGGATGGCTACAACACATATAATTTCGTATATAAACAATTCAAAGGACACTAAAATTGTATAGAATTGTTTAAAAGTATGTACACATATGGACATAAGTAGGTATGGCGGCGGTTGAGACTGGGAAAATTTTGCTGACGAACAGGTGTGCGGCAGGTGAAGACAGGGGGAACGTTTGATGTCTTCCCTCTGAATAATTATAAACACCATAATACATTACGTCATTTCATTTAATCTTGTAACAATATTTATATTTTTCCATAATTATTAATAGTTTATTACAATTAAATAATAATTAATAATGATAATTAATAAAGTTCTTAACGAAAAAAATCGGGAGTCTGTAGGGATTGAACCGCGGACCCTTCGATCTGTAGGACGACACTTTGTCACTGCGGCTATCTTATGCCTCGAAAATAAATGGTTGAAATTGTAAGAGTTCCAGAAGTGCACTGAGTAGTTGTACTGCCGTCTATATTCTTAGTATAGATATTATTTATTCAGTAACTCTATTTTTAAACACTCAATATAACCGTTTGAAATAATATTGTGAAATGGGATAACAGAGATAGGTTTATACTTTGAACAATTATAAACTCCTAATATATTAGTATATAATGTAATTTTTAAAAATAATTTATGATTGATTATATAATCGGACAGTTGACAATTGGGACACTCATACTAATATACCTAGCTTTTTATATGACGACAGCCCCCTTTGTACAGTCGGTCTAACAGACGTCAAAGCTGATACTGGTCCCATGTAGAGACGCGACGTATGAATCGTATTGTCAACTTTTTACAACATCTCAACGAGTCATAAACCAATTATAGAAACCAAAATATAATAATACATGTATACGAGAACATCAAGAAATCGATGAGAAAGCGTTTTTGATGAGACTGAGCACCTAACAGTCAACCGCGGCAGAAGGCATGATGTTACCAGCAAGCCATACAGCAAACAGAGGCCAACTAGAATCATTTCCGCGATTTATAAAAGCATCGTGCAAGACACAGTGAATAAGAAGAAGAAATAAAATTAATTTAATTATCTAGCATATCTTATATAGGAGGATTTCTTTAATATCTTTGATCAATCTAATTGTTTTTAAACTTACCAAAACTTCAACCTGTAGATCACCTGTCGTGATATGTGGCATCGAATTCGAACCATGCCTCAGAGTGCTGTAGGTTGAGTTTATAGCAAGAATAATTAGATTTACCAAAGAAAAAAAAAATACAAAATGGATTATTTATTATTATATGGGATGGTTTAGCAGACCACAGAACCGATGCAGTCCCCAAGTAAGAGAGTATTGCATGAAGCACATTAGCATCTTTTTTATCTACTTAGAGAGATGACCAACCAGAGATATTACGCTTTACATAAACCTAGGTATACTCGAAATACAACGAAAAAAATGTTTGCAAACTATTGTGAACAATGAATCTATTTAAGCACTTACCTTTCAATACATATCAAACACCACTAGGAAAAAAGACTTGATTCATACGTTTTTATTGGCGAACATCTGTACCATTATATATTTGGCTGATAATTTCTCGCTCTTCAAACCGCGTACACTAACCTCTAACCCCCTCTAGAAATAAAAACTTTATAATAGTATTGAATGTTAAAAATATAAATATACTGCTTAAAAAGATATAGAGGGATAATATCTAGGAAAAATGTTACAAAACGCAAAAATACCTAAATTAAATCAGCTGGAGATAGACCCCATACCTAAGTCTGCTTAATGTTAGCGAATATTGATCTGGAAATCAACACACACACATATCATTTTGGGTCATTCAGCCGTTAATTTAAGAAATAAATAATATACATCAAACAAATTCTTAATATATTTCTGAATATTTTAAAATAACTTTACTGATTTTGATGATAATAAACTAATGCATACTAAGTTATATTTACAAAATTTTATTTTTCATTTAGCGCATTCTTTGGTTGTGAATAGTAGTATATTTTGCATACCACATATGTATGGAGGACATATAAATTACTATTATGTTTTTGTTTTTAAGATAGACAGTGCGAAAATATTAAAATCAAATAATTACTTAGCTAAGTTGAATTAAAAATTTAACGCATACACACACCTATTATAGATGCAATCGACGCGGCGGGCATTGTAAATTATCAAAACACATAGGGAAAGAATCAAAATCTGCAGGTCCACACTTGTCGGTGGACAGTTGTAAACTGAGAATTAACACACCCTACCTGGGTTATTAAGAGTGTACTAAGTATTAAATCGAGTCGAAGTTAAACAATAAATGCATGTATTAATAATATTCTCGGGAAAGCAATTAAGAAAAGAGAAAAAATTAAATGCTTGGTTTCACACTAAAATTTGAAAAATGATGTTTTATGAAAATTTTAAATTTAAGAAATGCTCTAAATTTTCACTACTGCTGCAGTACACAGGGTGTCTCCAAGGTTCGAAACAATTTATATCGATTAGATAATATATCAGTTATACCCTAAAATATAGTATATGGCATATTTAATAAGGTTATTTATTATACCTATAATAAATGAAGTTGTAAATATCTGTTAAATAGGATAAACTCTGTTGAACTTAAAATTATTATATTATTATTATAATTTAGAGTAAAATGTTCCTAAGGTTTTAGATGAAATACAAAAATATGAAGACGTACAAGATATCTAAAACGCAATATACAGAGTGTCTCTCAGGTTCGAACCAGCTTTATGTAGTTTTTATGACATCATTTTTACCCTAAAATTTCATTATGGAATTGTGAATATGATCACCATGAAATAAAATAAGAGTTTTAGTAGAGTGTAGCCGACTGCGAATATCTATTAAATACAATCATCTCTATTGCACTTAATATTTTTCTTCATAAATCAGAATATGTATTATAACATCATGGTAGAATATTGAAATTGAATCTTAGCATTCATATAGGGCGATCGTTAGAGATGCGTAAACTCTCATATTTTATATAAACCATGTTTCATTATAATTTACAGTAAAATGTTACTAAAGTTCTAGATTCAATGCACAAACATATGAAGATGTATAGGATATCTTAACCATAATATTCCAGATGTTTCCAGGGTTAGACCCAACTTTATGTAGGTTAGATGACAACAATTTTCCCGTATTTAACTTATGCCAAATCTATGTGGCCTGCTCAGGAAACTTACAAAATCCAGCGAAATTTCTGTCCAAACATAGTGAGCATGCTATTTTTCTAAGATCAACAATATTGCTCAAAACTAAATAATAAATTAATGAGAATAATACAGCTCGCTTTAAAAGACATCAAAATATTTACGTATGTGTGTGTCTATATCGGTTCGTTACCTAGCAATGCATTAAATTTCTACATTTATGATTTAAATTTATACTCTTTGTTGGTTTAAATAAGAAATATTTATTTTTCATCGTAAGCTTGTAAAAGCATTATTCATCATTTTAGTACTATAAAACGCAACATTTCAACATAAGAATCTCTTAGAAAACGTCTAAGATTCAGTTGAGCGAACAAATACCTGATTAATTACCAATATAATATTTTATGTATATATGATATGTCTCGAACTACTAGTGATGTGTAACACAAATAAATTGTATAAGACCACACACAAAAAGAGAAAATAATACAGCGATCGCCAACCAAAAATCTGGGAAAATGTTGATATAGATTTTTATACTTGCAATGAGTTCAATGTTTTTCGCTCTGACAGAAATTTTACATCTATTAATCGTTCTAGGGGTGGGGGGGTACTATTGGCAGTAAATACGAAATATGTTTCTTCTATATTAAACCTTGAATCTGTAGGCTTTGACACCATACCTGCCATTGACATTCTGGGAGTAAAAATTTCGATCGATCATCAGTCCCTTTATATATTCGTCATTTACATACCGCCAGCTGTGTCTGTTGCCGACTACGAATTTTTATTTGAGACGCTAAGTACTTTGAGCTATATGCAAAATAATGATGGCAATGTGCTCATCATAGGTGACTTCAATATTGCTAAATATGCAAGTTATTTAAACGATTCACAACCCAATGGTCAAATTAGAGCCATGAATAATTTTCTTGATGCTAATAATTTATTCCAATTCAATTTAGTTCGCAATTCCAATGACAATGTTCTTGACCTTGTGTTGTTCAACAGAAATTGTTGTGTAGCTCGTTCTATCGATCCTATAACAATGGAAGACATGCATCATCCTGCCCTGGAGACATATCAATAGATATAAACTCTGCCAAGAACCTCAATAATAACTTTCCAACTAACCATAATAACAGTTACAATTTTCGTAAATGTGATCTTTCCAAATTGTATGATAACCTTCTTGGCATTGACTGGACCTTTCTTTCCTCTTTTAACGACGTCAATAGCATATGCAGTCAATTTTATGATAAATTAGATTTCGTGTTTGCATCTTGCGTACCTAAGAAATCAGTCTCTCGTAATGGGAAATACCCACCCTGGTTCAATAGCACCATCATAAAAAAAATCAAACTCAAGGAAAGGCTTAGAAAGCAGTATGCTAGAATTGGTGATCTCCGTATTTACAAAGAGTTTAAAAATGTCAGGTGTGAAATAAAATGCGATATTAATGTAGCATACAGAAACTTCGTGACAAATTCAGAAAGAACAATAAAAAGCGATCCTAACAAATTTTGGGCCTTCATCAATAGTAAAAAAGGTCAACAAAGGTCTCGGATGAAATGTTTTTGGACGGAGTTTCACTTAAAGATCCTGATGACATATTAAATGCTTTTGCAACATTTTTTAGTCAATCCTATACTGACTCCTCATTGGACCCCGGGAATATCTTCACTGAAAGTGACTGCCCGAACAATAACCCTGTTGTAAATATAAATTCATTCTCAGAGATTGAGGTTATTCAGGCTTTAAAACGAATTAAACCTAAGATGACAACAGATCCCGATTCCATACCGGCATTCTTATTGAGGGATTGCGCAATTATATTTGCATATCCCCTAACCTTAATTTTTAACTTAATATTAAAAAACTGTCAGTTTCCAGACTTATGGAAATATTCCAAAGTGTGTCCTATTTATAAAAAGGGGAATAAATCATACCAGAACTTCAGACCAATCTCTGTAATTTGCAACTTCTGCAAAGTCTTGGAAATCCTACTTCATGACAGAATATATCATTCAATCAGCACCAAAATTTCTATCCACCAACATGGATTTATGAAGGGTCGTTCAACTACAACAAATCTATTCTGCGTCACTCAATATATTTCTGAATCCCTTGATAAGCATAGTCAAACAGATGTCGTATATACGGACTTTTCCAAAGCGTTTGACAGACTTGATCACCGGTTACTACTGGATAAATTAGATAAAATTGGTCTCTCATATTCCCTTCTGCTCTTATTTAAATCTTATTTAATGAATAGAATTCAGTACGTTGTACTCAATGGATTCAAGTCTATCGAATTTGTTGCCACCTCCGGAGTTCCCCAGGGATCCATTCTGGGGCCCTTGCTATTTAATATATTTATTAATGACATAATAGACGAAATTGATTTGCCTTGCCTGCTATACGCTGATGACCTAAAAGTATTCACGGTTATTAACAATATTGATGATTGCTTTCAACTTCAAACTTGTCTTAATAAAGTAAATAACTGGTGTATAACCAATAAATTGTACTTGAATGCCAACAAGTGTAATGTGCTGTCCTTTTCATTAAAAACATCACCAATTGCTTTTGATTACCACTTGGATAATGTCATACTTCAGAGACCCACGTGTTTCGTGACCTCGGCGTAATTTTTGACAAGAAGCTATCTTTTACTCCTCACATTGACACCATTATCTCTGAAGCCTTTAAGAGCCTTGGATTTATAGTTCGCACTAGTCGTGAATTCACTAATACTGATACATTGAAAATTCTGTACCAATCATTTGTCAGATCGAAACTCGAATATGCATCACTTATTTGGTGTCCTAGCTATGATGTACATAAAAACAACCTGGAAGCTGTGCAGCGTAGATTTGTCAAATTACTCTGGCTCAAATCTGATGGTACCTATCCTATTATCGGTTTTCCACAGAAAGATCTGCTTGAAAGGTTTTCCATGTCTACTCTTGAAGACAGGCGAATCTACCTTTCTCAAGTATTCTTATTTAAAGTGTTACACAGTGATTTTGACGCACCTGAGGTAATCAACAAATTAAATTTTCAAGTCCCTAGATTGACTTCTCGCAATGCCCAAGTTTTCTACATGCCCACCCCTCATACCAACATATTAAAAAACTCGCCTTTATTTACCATCTGTAACAATTCAAATAAATTGTCCAACGACCTTGATATTTTTAACTGTCGCCTGAAGGATATAAGATCTAAAATTTTGGATTAAATACTTGGTTGTTCTGTTACCCTGTCAAAAAAATCTCATCAATCCGTATTGAAAATTATCAAAAATTAATAAGTATCTATGAGAACCTATATGGTCAATAAGTTTCTATAAGAGTTAGGTAAAGTTGCTGTTGAAATTGTTATCAGTTTATATCCGCATTGACCAGCAAAATGAGTCAAGTCATATCCATTTGTTAATCCAAACATTTACTTATACCACATCAATGAGAATTTATGAGCACAGTATCTAATGTAATTCGTGCGGCTTACCGTGATTAAAAGACAAGTGTTTCTTTAAGAAACGAGCTGCATTAGGTTAGAACAGCTTGGATTTGCAATTGAAGATTACAAATGATAATGTTTGAATAGGGATTTATGAGATCAGTTTCTATGAGTATTAATGTTTTTTTTCAGTAATATATTAAATGTGTTTTCATTTGTTTGAATGGGTAAAAAGAAAGGTCAGTTTTCAACTGCAATTACAAATACAAGTTTAATCACTTCGAATGGGGATATATGCGATCAATTTCTAAAAGTATTTATGCTGTTTTCCGGATATAATTGTGAAGAGGTTTAATCAGTAAAAAATTGTTCACTACATGTTATGATATGGTCAGAAATTCCAAGTACACATTTGGTATTCCTTCAAGAGGATTGATGAGAGCAGTTTCTACGAGTATCTATTTGTTGTTCCTCTAGTAAATTATATAAGTCTTTATCAGTAAAGATTCGGATCTAATTTAAATATGAAAATTTATGTCAGAATAAAGCAACCAAATATTTTAAACAGTATCTATTTGTAAATCCAGACATTTACTTATACTATCTCAATGAGAATTTATGAGAACAGTATCTAATGTAAAACGTGCGGCTTTTCGTGGTTAAATGGCAAGTGTTTCTATAAGAAACGAGCTGCATTAGGTTAGAACAGTTTTGATTTGCAATTGAAGATTACAAATTATAATGTTTAAATAGGGATTTATGAGATCAGTTTCTATGAGTATTAATGTTTTTTTTTCAGTAATATATTAAATGTGTTTTCATTTGTTTGAATGGGTAAAAAGGAAGGTCAGTTTTGAACTGCAATTACAAATATAAGTTTAATCACTTCGAATGGAGTTATATGCGATCAATTTCTAACAGTATTTATGCTGTTTTCCGAATATAATTGTGATGAGGTTTGATCCGTAACAAATTGTTCACTACATGTTACGATATGGTCGGAAATTCCAGGTACATATTTAGTATTCCTTCAAGAGGATTAATGAGAGCAGTTTCTACGAGTATTTATTTGTTGTTCCTACAGTAAATTATATAAGTCTTTATCAGTATGCATTCGGATCTAATTTAAATACAAAAATCATATCAGAATGAAACCCCAAATATTTGAAACAGTGTCCATCTGTAAATCCAAGATAATATTATAATGAGAATCCATCACAACAGTATCTAATGCAACGTGTGCGGTTTTCCGTGGCTAAATTTTAAAATTATTTGCAATAAATAAACTTTAACGGATTCGAACAGTTTTGCATTTCCAGATGAATAGTTTAATTGTTAGGGATCTATGAGGTCAGTGTAATGTTTTTTTTTTTTCAATAAAATGTGTTTTTATTGGAAAATAAACATTACACAAAGACACTGATCTCATAGATCCCTATTTAACAATTAAAACTATTCATCTGGAATTGCAAATTAAAACTGTTCAAATCCGTTAAAGCTATTTATTAAAAATACTTTTAAAATTTAGCCACGGAAAGCCGCACGCGTTACATTAGATACTGTTCTGATTGGTTCTCATTAAAATATATCTTTAAATGTTTGGATTTACAAGTGGATACTGTTTAAAATATTTGGTTGTGTCATTCTGATATAATTTTTGTATTTAAAGTAGATCCGAATGCATACTGATAAAGACAAATTTTCTATTGGAACAACAAATACATACTCATAGAAACTGCTATCATCAATCCTTTCGAAGGAATACTAAATATGTACCTGGAATTTCCGACCATATCGTAACATGTGGTGAACAATTTGTTACTGATCAAACCTCATCACAATTATATTCGGAAAACAGCATAAATACTGTTAGAAACTGATCGCATATAACCCCATTCGAAGTGATTAAACTTGTATTTGTAATTGCAGTTGAAAACTGACCTTTCTTTTTACCCATTCAAACAAATGAAAACACATTTAATATACTTATTACTGAAAAAAAAAACATTAATACTCATAGAAACTGATCTCATAAATCCCTATTCAAACATTATAATTTGTAATCTTCAATTGCAAATCAAAACTGTTCTAACCTAATGCAGCTCGTTTCTTATAGAAACTCTTGCCATTTAACCACGGAAAGCCGCACGTTTTACATTAGATACTGTTCTCATAAATTCTCATTGAGATAGTATAAGTAAATGTCTGGATTTACATATAGATACTATTTAAAATATTTAGTTGCTTTATTCTGATATAATTTTCATATTTAAATTAGATCCGAATGCATACTGATTAAGACTTATATAATTTACTATTGGCACAACAAATACATACTCGTAGAAACTGCTATCATCAATCCTTTCGAAGTAATACTAAATATGTACCTGGAATTTCCACACGTAACATGTAGTGAACAATTTGTTACTGATCAAACCTCATCACAATTATATTCGGAAAACAGCATAAATACTGTTAGAAATTGATCGCATATAATCCCATTCGAAGTGGTTAAACTTGTATTTGTAATTGCAGTTGAAAACTGACCTTTCTTTTTACCCATTCAAACAAATGAAAACCTATTTAATATATTACTGAAAAAAAAAACATTAATACTCATAGAAACTGATCTCATAAATCCCTATTCAAACATTATAATTTGTAATCTTCAATTGAAAATCAAAACTGTTCTAACCAAATGCAGCTCGTTTCATATAGAAACTCTTGCCATTTAACCACGGAAAGCCGCACGTTTTACATTAGATACTGTCCTCATAAATTCTCATTGAGATAGTATAAGTAAATGTCTGGATTTACAAATAGATACTGTTTAAAATATTTGGTTGCTTTATTCTGATATAATTTTCATATTTAAATTAGATCCGAATGCATACTGATAAAGACTTATATAATTTACTATTGGTACAACAAATACATACTCGTAGAAGCTGCTATCATCAATCCTTTCTAAGTAATACTAAATATGTACCTGGAATTTCCGACCATATCGTAACATGTAGTGAACAATTTGTTACTGATCAAACCTCATCACAATTATATTCGGAAAACAGTATAAATACTGTTAGAAATTGATCGCATATAACCCCATTCGAAGTGATTAAATTTGTATTTGTAATTTCAGTTGAAAACTGACCTTTCTTTTTACCCATTCAAACATATGAAAACACATTTAATATATTACTGAAAAAAAAACATTAATACTCATAGAAACTGATCTCATAAATCCCTATTCAAACATTATAATTTGTAATCTTCAATTGCAAATCAAAACTGTTCTAACCTAATGCAGCTCGTTTCTTATAGAAACACTTGCCATTTAACCACGGAAAGCCGTACGTTTTACATTAGATACTGTTCTCATAAATTCTCATTGAGATAGTATAAGTAAATGTAAAGACATATAATTTACTAGAGGAACAACAAATAGATACTCGTAGAAACTGCTCTCATCAATCCTTTTGAAGGAATACTAAATGTGTACTTGAAATTTCCGACCATATCATAACAAGTAGTGAACAATTTGTTACTGATTAAACCTCATCACATTTATATTCGGAAAACAGCATAAATACTTTTAGAAATTAATCGCATATAACCCCATTCAAAGTGATTAAACTTGTATTTGTAATTGCAGTTGAAAACTGACCTTTCTTTTTACCCATTCAAACAAATGAAAACACATTTAATATATTACTGAAAAAAAACATTAATACTCATAGAAACTGATCTCATAAATCCCTATTCAAACATTATAATTAGTAATCTTCAATTGCAAGTCAACCTAATGCAGCTCGTTTCTTATAGAAACACTTGCCATTTAACCACGGAAAGCCGCACGTTTTACCTTAGATACTGTTCTCATAAATTATCATTGATGTGGTATAAGTAAATGTTTGCTGCTCCATTCTGGTAGAAACTGATAGAAATTTCAGCAGCAACTTTACTCCAGGCTCCAGTAGAGGGAGCTGTATACGTGTAGCTAATTCATATCTAATCTAATGTGACCTAAGGAACTGAAGTGTGATTGTTAAATTAAAAACAAAGCAGTCTCTTTCACTGCTAACTCATTCATTGCTTCTAGGCTAGAACAAGAACACCCGAGGAAATAAGGACTTTGCAGAATTTTGTGTTTACCACAATATTAGTATTTCTATTTGAAATATGCAATTTAAACTGTACATTTGTCGGCATGCATATCCAAATTAATACTAATAAAAAAGCAAAATGGAAGTTTACAATAAAAATACATCTGTAAAATATACAATTGAAACTGTACATTTGTTGACATGTATATCCACATTAATACTAATAAAAAACAATGTTGAAATTTACAATAAAAACATGTTGATAAATGGTGTGTTACATACGATAGATACTGGAGAAAGGACGGACTGGAACTCTTATGATATTACTTATAGAAAAGTTTAGAATCTCTTTAAAGTTGTATCTGTAATTCCATATGTTTACAGATATAAGGGCAAGGGTGCATTTGCAGACACTAAACTGAAGATTTGTTGATGTATATTTCATATAAGTACACATGAAAGGGCAACATGATAATTCCAAATAGCTCATTCGGAATTACTGTTTCATAACCGATTTAAAACTTAATAAAACAGATAAAATCCTGTCTGTATAATACTAATATAACTTATAGGAACGATAAAACCGCATCACTTTTTTTTTATAAGTTTCTATGTGGAATTTTTGGCAGGGTACCTACTTTTGTTTTTCTTATTAGTTAGTATGTTTTGTATTTCTGCTAATTCCTGTTCTGTAATTGGGTACTTGTACCTGTTGAACAGTGTATGTAAAAATAAATAAATAAATAAATAAATAAAATACTTTAAGGTATAAAGAGCAAGATTAACTTAATTTTCTAAACATATTTTCTATACTAGACTCCTCTCAAATATCATGATTATCAACCACTACTATGTTTTTATATTAAAATATATAGTAACAAAATATTGAAACAGCTACACAGTTTCGAAAATGTTTTCCATATATACATATAACAGTCTTGATTTAAACTATCTAAGTGTTAACACCTTGTTATAGTAAATCATTGAAACATGTGATCAGACAGTCGAGAATCAATGATTGTAATACAAATCTTTTGGATAATCTACAGAATAGTATTTAGTATTTAAATTATATGAAATTTATCTCAAAAATCACATCAAAGCCTTCTCTATTAACTAATAGGTCCACCACAACAATATAAGAATAAATTAAATCATCAAAATAGAAAGTCGATTGTTAATTAATTAGTCAAAGTTAAAAAGTGGTATATATTATATCAATCATAGCTAATAAATTTCTACATACTTACATATGGATTCCATAGAAAATCAATTAACGGATGCATAAACACTTACGAATATTATAGGAAAACATACTATTTATTTATAAATTACCCACAAAACAACCCATGCGAATCGAATCGAAAGAAATCAATAGTCTGGTTCATAAGATGTCGGACGCTTATATTTATAGAAGAGTTTCAGCACCTAAGGGATAATGCACCGTCCAGCTTCGGCTTAAATTTGAATGACGTAACATATCGTACCGACGGGTATAGACGAGTCTGTGACAATTCAATAGTAGTTTACTAGCAACATATAAATAATGACGAATATCTATACGAAATAATGAAAACGAATAATTATACATTCAGTACATATTCAAATAGGTATTAAATGCATAAAAAAATTACTGAAGTACACTGTTTTTTTTTCACTAATTTGTTATTTCAGGGCAAAAAAAGTTTAACAATATTTGAAAGATTATATATATTTTTTTACCTATATCGGTAATTAGCAAAAAAATAAGGACAATTACCCTGAATTGTCCTTATTTAAGGGTAATTAATTAGTCTTAATTACCCTCAAATAAAGACAATTAAGAATATAAATATCATTCATCCATACTAATCCACATTCATCCAAATTCATTCACCGCGCATCCATCGCGCATCCATCGCGTATCCATCGCGCATCCATCGAGCATCCATCGCGCATCCATCCCGCATCCATCGCGCATCCATCACGCATCCATCGCGCATTCAAATTCATGCACATGTACCCATGTGTTTTTTGACATAAATATGATGCTTTTTATGATTTCTGCTTCATCTGGTACTTTTTCAAATTAAAAGAATAAATAAATAAAACAACTGTTGGAAGATTGAACAGTTCTCATTACCTACATTGGGTACATTACTAAAAAAATTGTTTTTACAAGTACAATATTTTAAAAAAATGTTTACAATAACATATTCATGTTTCGCGAATAGATTATTCCTCCAATATGCTGATTATTTCGTTGCTTACATTGTTGTTACCTGCCATTTCTGAACTATATATCCGACGTAAACGATACACCAATTCTTTCGGTCTATTCCAATAAACAACAGGAACCATGCTATTCATTGTATTTATAACTAATTTATGCATATTAATTGCTCAATAGCAACTATTTCTTCATCGTCTAGTATGTACCTGCCATTTCCTTATATTAGTTAAAATTTCTTATTTTGTATCTTGTTACTATTATATTTACTTAAGAGTAATTAACCTTAATTACCTTTAATTACCAGTTACACGATGCATTTATTTTAACTTACAACATTGAAATTTAATTTAAAAGTATTTATTGACTACACATCGAGGATGTGAAAAAATTAAATAGTACAATATTTTGATTTTAATGAATTACAATATAAAGAACAGTTTAGTTTTGGGAACAATTATGCTGTTATGCTATTATGTTATTAGTAGAAATAACCTTAAAAGATTTGAGAATAAAACATGCAATTTTTTTATTTAAGTAAAATCTTTGACGGTGTTTCACGTGTTTGCCCTTAGTAAACGAACTCTTTAGGTATGGTTTTGTATAAGAATATTTCACTAATAAATTTATATCTCAGCAACATGCGGCAAAGCTGATACTATAATAAGATTTACTCAAGTCTTACTCTAAAAAGCGGGGTTCCTCAAGGTTCAATAGTGGACCCATATGCTTTTTAATGTACGTAATTGACTAATTTAATTTGAAACAACTAAACTTATGCTCTTTACAATTGACGTAAATAAGGATAAACAGGGATAAATCAAGGGTAAATAGTAACAAACAAGGATAAAACAGGGATAAATAGGAATAAAACGGGGATAAATAAAGATAAACAGGGATAAAACAAGGGTAAACAAGGATAAAACAGAGATAAATAGGAACAAAACAGGGATAAATAGGAATAAAACAGGGATAAATAAATTCGAAAAAGTAGGGATAAAGGATTAGCATAACTATAAATTAATAAGACAAGAATAATCTGCTATGTATTGACCGTTTGACATCAAGCAACAAATAAATAAACATATAGGTATGTATGTATTACTTGTCCCATATCTTTCAGTAGTAGAAAAGATATAATACATTATACGATGTGAAAGTTTGTAAAGCATCATATTTATGTCAAAAACACATGGGTACATGTGCATGAATTTGAATGCGCGATGGATGCGTGATGGATGCGCGATGGATGCGCGATGGATGCGCGATGGATGCGGGATGGATGCGCGATGGATGCGGGATGGATGCGCGATGGATGCTCGATGGATGCGCGATGGATACGCGATGGATGCGCGGTGAATGAATTTGGATGAATGTGGATTATTATGGATGAATGATATTTATATTCTTAATTGTCTTTATTTGAGGGTAATTAAGACTAATTAATTACCCTTAAATAAGGACAATTGAGGGTAATTGTCATTATTTTTTTGCTAATTACCGATATAGGTAAAAAAATATATATAATCTTTCAAATATTGTTAGGCCGAAGCTGGACGGTGCATTATCCCTTAGGTGTTGAAACTCTTCTATAAATATAAGCGTCCGACATCTTATGAACCAGACTATTGATTTCTTTCGATTCGATTCGCATGGGTTGTTTTGTGGGTAATTTATAAATAAATAGTATGTTTTCCTATAATATTCGTAAGTGTTTATGCATCCGTTAATTGATTTTCTATGGAATCCATATGTAAGTATGTAGAAATTTATTAGCTATGATTGATATAATATATACCACTTTTTAACTTTGACTAATTAATTAACAATCGACTTTCTATTTTGATGATTTAATTTATTCTTATATTGTTGTGGTGGACCTATTAGTTAATAGAGAAGGCTTTGATGTGATTTTTGAGATGAATTTCATATAATTTAAATACTAAATACTATTCTGTAGATTATCCAAAAGATTTGTATTACAATCATTGATTCTCGACTGTCTGATCACATGTTTCAATGATTTACTATAACAAGGTGTTAACACTTAGATAGTTTAAATCAAGACTGTTATATGTATATATGGAAAACATTTTCGAAACTGTGTAGCTGTTTCAATATTTTGTTACTATATATTTTAATATAAAAACATAGTAGTGGTTGATAATCATGATATTTGAGAGGAGTCTAGTATAGAAAATATGTTTAGAAAATTAAGTTAATCTTGCTCTTTATACCTTAAAGTATAAAAATCTATATCAACATTTTCCCAGATTTTTGGTTAGCGATCGCTGTATTATTTTCTCTTTTTGTGTGTGGTCTTATACAATTTATTTGTGTTACACATCACTTGTAGTTTGAGACATATCATATATACATAAAATATTATATTGGTAATTAATCAGGTATTTGTTCGCTCAACTGAATCTTAGACGTTTTCTAAGAGATTCTTATGTTGAAATGTTGCGTTTTATAGTACTGAAATGATGAATAATGCTTTTACAAGCTTACGATGAAAAATAAATATTTCTTATTTAAACCAACAAAGAGTATAAATTTAAATCATAAATGTAGAAATTTAATGCATTGCTAGGTAACGAACCGATATAGACACACACATACGTAAATATTTTGATGTCTTTTAAAGCGAGCTGTATTATTCTCATTAATTTATTATTTAGTTTTGAGCAATATTGTTGATCTTAGAAAAATAGCATGCTCACTATGTTTGGACAGAAATTTCGCTGGATTTTGTAAGTTTCCTGAGCAGGCCACATAGATTTGGCATAAGTTAAATACGAAGAATTTTGAATGATTGATTGATTTATCAGCGCCCGGTAGACATTGCTGCTACTCTTGTGATATACTACATCGTCGGCTAGGTCTACGTTGAGTTGAATTTGAATTATGTTTGATTTGATAGAAATCTCCGGGTGTCTTAATATTTAAAAAAAAATTTGATTTGTATTGACGATGACTGTCTACATCAAAACATGGGTTTATCAACACACTCGAAAACGATTGTTTCTATTTTAGAAATTTTAAAATTCTAATTAATATTTCCTCTTAGGCAGCTATTTTCACGTTAAATGAAGCTCAATCTATTATATTTAATCGTTTTTAAACTATGCTGCTCTGAGGTTGTTATTTTTTTTTTTGTAATATATAGATTTTGTTGGAATTATATAAAACGTGTATTTTGTATAATACTTCGTGGTTCTTATACCTAAAGGTTCATACAAAACTTATCGCATACTGTATCAATAGTATAGATATTCGTTAATAGTAACGAATTAATCTAATCTTTCCTCTAGCGGTGATTGAGAGGTGCAACCAGATGTGTTTAAATTTTATTGCTTAGAAAATCTGAAAAATATATTGTCGCTTTATATCGTATATATGTTTTATATGAATCATTGATAGCTCGATGTCCTTTATATGGAAAGTGTATGCTATGTCTGGTAGATAAAATAATCAGGTTAGCAAACGCACAGTTGAATTATCAAGTTAGGTTATGTACGATACTATAGATTTCTTTAAACTTGTGTCCTAAAAATATGTTTTGCCAAACTGATTTTATAGAAATAATGCAGAATGGTATCCTTCTTCAAAGTATTTTTTAAAAAAGGAGAAATATTGTTATCGAACAAATTATATGTGTGTAATATTTTATTAAGTAGTCATCCAGATATAGTAAACAGTAACCTTATTAGGTCTATAGATTTTTTATGAAAATTAAAAAATACACGAAATGCGTGATTGATGTGTGTTTAAATGATAATTCCTTGTTAACGCAAATCACTATTCACAAAACAGTGGTAGATCATTGTTAATGCCACCGTCAAAATATATAGCATGCATCATGCTGAAATATAAATAATGTCTGAAATGAATGAGATGTTCTTAGGTGGAAAACTTGATGATTTGGATATACTTTTGACACCAAGTAAACAATGCTACTATTCTTAGAGCTAATCTGTTTGCACAAAGGTAGTGTATGGCTAGTTTTATTGGGATTTGAGGATGCTAGTATGAACAAAAAATGACATGTACTAGTATGAAGACCTTATTAGTTATATAAATTGATGTAGTGTTGATAAAAATACAACTAATGCTGTAAATATGACGACATATATATATACGATTATCTTATGAAAGAGGATGAGACAAGCTGCTATGGTGATTATATAAGGCGATAAAGGAGAATAACTGGGTTGTCTGAAATTGTTGATGATATTCTAAAATTATAGTACGGAGGATCTGAAAACCAAAAGAAAATATATGGTGACCCGCTATATCTATAAGATATATAGTTATGACAAAAAATAATCAATTAGTATTCAATGTGAAGATGTAGTATAGCGTAGAAGAGCGTAATACACTATTTTGCATAGGTTTCAAATTTAAATCAAATATAAGTTCATCAGAAAGTATCGTGTTTAATAGACATTTTCAGTTGGTAACGCTCGACTGCAATTTTTATTCGTTTCATAATAGTCCCATTAAAAATACTTTAATAATATTTTAAGGGAAAATTGTTGTCATCTAACCTACATAAAGTTGGGTCTAACCCTGGAAACATCTGGAATATTATGGTTTAGATATCCTATACGTCTTCATATGTTTGTGCATTGAATCTAGAACTTTAGTAACATTTTACTGTAAATTATAATGAAACATGGTTTATATAAAATATGAGAGTTTACGCATCTCTAACGATCGCCCTATATGAATGCTAAGATTCAATTTCAATAGGAGGTATTCTATCATGATGTTATAATACATATTCTGATTTATGAAGAAAAATATTAAGTGCAATAGAGATGATTGTATTTAATAGATATTCGCAGTCGGCTACACTCTACTAAAACTCTTATTTTATTTCATGGTGATCATATTCACAATTCCATAATGAAATTTTAGGGTAAAAATGATGTCATAAAAACTACATAAAGCTGGTTCGAACCTGAGAGACACTCTGTATATTGCGTTTTAGATATCTTGTACGTCTGCATATTTTTGTATTTCATCTAAAACCTTAGGAACATTTTACTCTAAATTATAATAATAATATAATAATTTTAAGCTCAACAGAGTTTATCCTATTTAACAGATATTTACAACTTCATTTATTATAGGTATAATAAATAACCTTATTAAATATGCCATATACTATATTTTAGGGTATAACTGATATATTATCTAATCGATATAAATTGTTTCGAACCTTGGAGACACCCTGTGTACTGCAGCAGTAGTGAAAATTTAGAGCATTTCTTAAATTTAAAATTTTCATAAAACATCATTTTTCAAATTTTAGTGTGAAACCAAGCATTTAATTTTTTCTCTTTTCTTAATTGCTTTCCCGAGAATATTAATACATGTATTGATTGTTTAACTTCGACTCGATTTAATACTTAGTACACTCTTAATAACCCAGGTAGGATGTGTTAATTCTCAGTTTACAACTGTCCACCGACAAGTGTGGACCTGCAGATTTTGATTCTTTCCCTATGTGTTTTGATAATTTACAATGCCCGCCGCGTCGATTGCATCTATAATAGGTGTGTGTATGCGTTAAATTTTTAATTCAACTTACCTAAGTAATTATTTGATTTTAATATTTTCGCACTGTCTATCTTAAAAACAAAAACATAATAGTAATTTATATGTCCTCCATAAATATGTGGTACGCAAAATATACTACTATTCACAACCAAAGAATGCGCTAAATGAAAAATAAAATTTTGTAAATATAACTTAGTATGCATTAGTTTATTATCATCAAAATCAGTAAAGTTATTTTAAAATATTCAGAAATATATTAAGAATTTGTTTGATGTATATTATTTATTTCTTAAATTAACGGCTGAATGACCCAAAATGATATGTGTGTGTGTTGATTTTCAGATCAATATTCGCTAACATTAAGCAGACTTAGGTATGGGGTCTATCTCCAGCTGATTTAATTTAGGTATTTTTGCGTTTTGTAACATTTTTCCTAGATATTATCCCTCTATATCTTTTTAAGCAGTATATTTATATTTTTAACATTCAATACTATTATAAAGTTTTTATTTCTAGAGGGGGTTAGAGGTTAGTGTACGCGGTTTGAAGAGCGAGAAATTATCAGCCAAATATACAATGGTACAGATGTTCGCCAATAAAAACGTATGAATCAAGTCTTTTTTCCTAGTGGTGTTTGATATGTATTGAAAGGTAAGTGCTTAAATAGATTCATTGTTCACAATAGTTTGCAAACATTTTTTTCGTTGTATTTCGAGTATACCTAGGTTTATGTAAAGCGTAATATCTCTGGTTGGTCATCTCTCTAAGTAGATAAAAAAGATGCTAATGTGCTTCATGCAATACTCTCTTACTTGGGGACTGCATCGGTTCTGTGGTCTGCTAAACCATCCCATATAATAATAAATAATCCATTTTGTATTTTTTTTTCTTTGGTAAATCTAATTATTCTTGCTATAAACTCAACCTACGGCACTCTGAGGCATGGTTCCAATTCGATGCCACATATCACGACAGGTGATCTACAGGTTGAAGTTTTGGTAAGTTTAAAAATAATTAGATTGATCAAAGATATTAAAGAAATCCTATGTAAGATATGCTAGATAATTAAATTAATTTTATTTCTTCTTCTTATTCACTGTGTCTTGCACGATGCTTTTATAAATCGCGGAAATTATTCTAGTTGGCCTCTGTTTGCTGTATGGCTTGCTGGTAACATCATGCCTTCTGCCGCGGTTGACTGTTAGGTGCTCAGTCTCATCAAAAACGCTTTCTCATCGATTTCTTGATGTTCTCGTATACATGTATTATTATATTTTGGTTTCTATAATTGGTTTATGACTCGTTGAGATGTTGTAAAAAGTTGACAATACGATTCATACGTCGCGTCTCTACATGGGACCAGTATCAGCTTTGACGTCTGTTAGACCGACTGTACAAAGGGGGCTGTCGTCATTTAAAAAGCTAGGTATATTAGTATGAGTGTCCCAATTGTCAACTGTCCGATTATATAATCAATCATAAATTATTTTTAAAAATTACATTATATACTAATATATTAGGCGTTTATAATTGTTCAAAGTATAAACCTATCTCTGTTATCCCATTTCACAATATTATTTCAAACGGTTATATTGAGTATTTAAAAATAGAGTTACTGAATAAATAATATCTATACTAAGAATATAGACGGCAGTACAACTACTCAGTGCACTTCTGGAACTCTTACAATTTCAACCATTTATTTTCGAGGCATAAGATAGCCGCAGTGACAAAGTGTCGTCCTACAGATCGAAGGGTCCGCGGTTCAATCCCTACAGACTCCCGATTTTTTTCGTTAAAAACATTATTAATTATCATTATTAATTATTATTTAATTGTAATAAACTATTAATAATTATGGAAAAATATAAATATTGTTACAAGATTAAATGACGTAATGTATTATGGTGTTTATAATTATTCAGAGGGAAGACATCAAACGTTCCCCCTGTCTTCACCTGCCGCACACCTGTTCGTCAGCAAAATTTTCCCAGTCTCAACCGCCGCCATACCTACTGACACATATAGACATATACACACATACATATATTAGATAAAATTATAGGTAAAATGATACAATTGTTTATAACACACAATTAAAATTAAAAGGCAAGATTAAGTAAAAAAACATGAAACATTTTCATCTTCAGTTTAGTGTTATTATATAGTGGTTAAGTCACTATTTAAAAATTTCTGTATGGAATAAAAAGCATTATGTACAAGAAACTGCTTAATCCTATATTTAAAAGCTTTCTCCGTAAGGAGTTTGATCTCTGGTGATAAAGCATTATAGAATTTGAGGTCCCAGTATGCAGTGCCATCTCTAGTTTTTGTCAGTCTTAAGTAGTTAGTAGCCAAGTTATTTCTGTGTCGCGTTTGGTAAGAATGAATTTCACCACGAGTTGTGTATGTGGTTAAGTTGTTTTTTATGTAAATTAAACATTGCAGGATATATGTACGCGGGACAGTTAAGATTTTTAATTCAATCAGTTTCGATTTACACTCATCTCTATATTTGAGACCTGCAATTACTCTTATGGCTCGTCTTTGCATGGAAAACCCACTAGACGCAGAGCTAGCATGCCCCCAGACAAGGATACCATAAGATATTACCAAGTGAATCAGGCTGTGATAGGCTGTGACAAGGGTTTCTGTTGATACCGATGAGCCAAACTGCGAAGTAGGAACATATTTTTTGAAATTTTCTTGCAAATATAGTCTGTGTGACTTTTCCATGATAGCTTGTGGTCTAAGTAAACACCGAGAAACTTTACTGGATCTGGATTTTCTATTTGGTTCATATTTCTAAGACCAAAAACCATTGTCTCAGTCTTTGCGGTATTAAGACTCAGTTGGTTTGAAAGAAACCAATTTTGAATCCTAGATTCAGTTATCAGCATTCCTTCTAATAACGCATCTAAGTTGATATTATGTTCAGTAAGGTTTGTATCGTCAGCAAATAAGATGGTGGAAGTAGAACTATCTAGCGAGAGGGGTAAGTCGTTTATATAAATTAAAAAGAGAACCGGTCCCAGGACTGAGCCTTGAGGGACGCCAATATTCACTCTAAGTTGATCTGATTTGGTATTTTTATAAAAAACATTTTGTTGTCTATTGCTCAAATAGGATTCCATTAAAGTAACACTGCTTGTGGTGAAGCCATAAAAATACAATTTGTTTGCAAGGATTTGATGTGATACACAATCAAAAGCCTTAGTTAGGTCAAAGAACTTCGAGCAAGTAAATTGTTTCTGTTCGAAACCCATATTAATTATAGTAGTTAGTTTGTCTATCGCTAACGTAGTTGAAAGATTGTTCCTAGATCCAAATTGATTTGGATTAAATAGGTTTCGACTCTCAAAATAATCAGTTAATTGAAGTTTTAAAATAGACTCATAGATTTTTGCTAAAGATGGTATGACCGAGTCATAGTCTATGGTTAGTTGGATCATCTATATCATTCTTTTTGTAGATGGGAACTACCTTTGAAATTTTCAAGCAATCGGGGAATACATTATTGCTGATGCCTAAATTTATTAATGCCGTTAAGGGTAACAATATAGAATGTTTGACTGCCTTTATTATTTCTGTGCTCAAGTCATACGCATCTTTGCTTTTTTTTGTTTTTCATGTTATTTATGGTCGTAAGTACGGTTTCTGTGGAGACTATAGTAAAATTGAATATATTAGGTGTGGTGAAGTTTTCCAAAAACTCAGTGTAGTCATGATTGCTAGGTGGTAAATTATTCACTATATTATCAGCTACGTTAGCAAAGAATTTGTTAAAATCATTTGAGGTAATCTTATCAGTAACTTGTTGAGAAGCAGGTTTGCTATTGTTTATGAGTTTCCACATTGCTTGCTGTGGATTGCTATGTGAGGCTATGTAATTATCATGTACTTGTCTTTTATGTTTTCGCAAATGCCACTGAAGTTTCGATCGATCAAGCTTGATCGAATCCGTGAAAAATAAATTAATTGTAATTTGCGAAAAACCGTTTAAGCGGACCTAATCCATGGTCGAACATGCTTCTTACAACTACCTCTATACATCCCCTCTAGCTGGAACCACCCTTGGGAGCTGAGAACAACCCCCAAACGAAAAAAATTCACCAAAGCCGAAATTTCATTTAGGGTAACCCAATTTTCGACCCAACGTGTCTCTGACAACGTCCTCTATGCAACCCCCTTAGTCCCATTCACCCCCGGGGTGCGGAACCCATATTTTCAGTCTTGCTACCAAACAAAAAAAAATCGCCAAAGCCGAAATTTCATTTAGGGTAACCCAATTTTCGACGGAACGTGTCGCTGACAACGTCCTCTATGCAACCCTCTTAGTCCCATCCACCCCCGGGGTGCGGAACCCATATTTTCAGTCTTGCTACCAAACAAACAAAAATTCGCCAACGCCGAAATTTCATTTAGGATAAACCAATTTTCATCGGAACGTGTCTCTGACAACGTCCTCTATACAATCCCCTTAGTCCCATCCACCCACGGGGTGCGGAACCCATATTTTCAGTCTTGCTACCAAACAAAAAAAAATCGCCAAAGCCGAAATTTCATTTAGGGTAACCCAATTTTCGACGGAATGTGTCTCTGACAACGTCCTCTATGCAACCCCCTTAGTCCCATCCACCCAAGGGGTGCGGAACCCATATTTTTAGTCTTGCTAAGAAACAAAAAAAAATTCGCCAAAGCCGAAATTTCATTTAGGGTAACCCAATTTTTGACGGAACGTATCTCTGACAACGTCCTCTATGCAACCCCCGAGTCCTATCCACCCACGGGGTGCGGAACCCATATTTTCAGTCTCGAAATTTCATTTAGGGTAACCCAATTTTCGACGGAACGTATCTCTGACAACGTCCTCTATGCAACCCCTTAGTCCTATCCACCCACGGGGTGCGGAACCCATATTTTCAGTCTCGCTACCAAACAAACAAAAATTCGCCAAAGCCGAAATTTCATTTAGGGTAACCCAATTTTCGACGGAACGTGTCTCTGACAACGTCCTCTATGCAACCCCCTTAGTCCCATCCACCGGGGTGCGGAACCCATATTTTCAGTCTTGCCACCAAACAAAAAAAAATTCGCCAAAGCCGAAATTTCATTTAGGGTAACCCAATTTTCGACGGAACGTCTCTCTGACAACGTCCTCTATGTAACCCCCTTAGTCCCATCCACCCACGGGGTGCGGAACCCATATTTTCAGTCTTGCTACCAAACAAAAAAAAATCGCCAAAGCCGAAATTTCATTTAGGGTAACCCGATTTTCGACGGAACGTGTCTCTGACAACGTTCTCTATGCAACCCTCTTAGTCCCATCCACCCACGGGGTGCGGAACCCACGTTCTCAGTCTTGCTACCAAACAAAAAAAAATCGCCAAAGCCGAAATTTCATTTAGGGTAACCCAATCTTCGACGGAACGTGTCTCTGACAACGTCCTCTATGCAACCCCCTTAGTCACATCCACCCAGGGGGTGCGGAACCCGTATTTTTAGTCTTGCTAACAAACAAAAAAAATTCGCCAAAGCCGAAATTTCATTTAGGGTAACCCAATTTTCGACGGAACGTGTCTCTGACAATGTCTTCTATGCAACCCCCTTAGTCCCATCCACCCACGGGGTGCGGAACCCATATTTTTAGTCTTGCTAACAAAGAAAAAAAATCGCCAAAGCCGAAATTTCATTTAGGGTAACCCAATTTTCGACGGAACGTGTCTCTGATAACGTCCTCTATGCAACCCCTTTAGTCCCATCCACCCACGAGGTGCGGAACCCATATTTTTAGTCTTGCTAAGAAACAAAAAAAAAATCGCCAAAGCCGAAATTTCACTTACGGTAACCCAATTTTCGACAGAACGTGTCTCTGACAACGTCCTCTATGCAACCCCCTTAGTCCCATCCACCCACGGGGTGCGGAACCCATATTTTCAGTCTTGCTACCAAACAAAAAAAAATTCGCCAAAGCCGAAATTTCATTTAGGGTAACCCAATTTTCGACGGAACGTGTCTCTGACAACGTCCTCTATGCAACCCACTTAGTCCCATCCACCCACGGGGTGCGGAACCCATATTTTTAGTCTTGCTAACAAGCAAACAAAATTCGCCAAAGCCGAAATTTCATTTAGGGTAACCCAATTTTCGACGGAACGTGTCTCTGACAACGTCCTCTATGCAACCCCCTTGGTCCCATCCACCCACGGGGTGCGGAACCCATATTTTCAGTGTTGCTACCAAACAAAAAAAATTCGCCAAAGCCGAAATTTCATTTAGAGTAACCCAATTTTCGACCGACCATGTCTCTGACAACGTTCTCTATACAACCCCCTTAGTCCCATCCACCCCCGGGGTGCGGAACCCATATTTTCTGTCTTGCTACCAAACAAAAAAAATTCGCCAAAGCCGAAATTTCTTTTACGGTAGCCCAATTTTTGACCGAATGTAGCTGTGGTAACGTTCTCTATGCAACCCCCTTAGCCGCATCCAACCCCGGGGTGCAGAACCCATATTTTCTCTTTTGCTCTCAAGCAAAAAAAATTCGCCAAAGCCGTAATTTCGTTTAGGGTAACCCAATTCTGTACCGGAACGAATTCTGTACACGTTATATTATTTAACGAGATTATAACGATATTTGGAACTGGATTGTTTCTTGAACTTATTAGGTGAAGGGCTCGGGGGTAAATAGAGGAAAATAAGTAAGCGGGCTGGTAAGAGTACAAAAATTTGGAATTTGGTGTATATACTAAAAGCCGAGGCCTCAGATTTTTTTATAATATTTTCCATCCCTCACCACCACCCCATTATTAAAAGGGTTGATAAAATAAAATTTAGATTTTTACTTGAAGTTTGGTACATGTATTATAACGATATCTGTGATTGGATTATATTTTGAGATGTTTTCGTTGAAGTTTTGAGGGTTAAATAGGGGAAAATAAGTAAAGCAAGCTGGTAAGAAACACGATATTTGGTGTATATACTAGAAGCCAAGGTCTCACATTTTTTTTATAACATTTTGCAACCTCCATTATTAAAGGGCTGATAAAATTAAATTGAGATATATTCATTTGAAATTTAATACACATATGTATTATAACGACATCTGGAACTAGATTATATTTTGAAATAATTCAGTTGAAGGGGTGGGTGGTAACTAGAGGTAAATAGGGGAAAATGAATAAAGCATGCTGGTAAGAGTACATAAACTTGGGATTTGGTGTATACCGGGTGGCTCAGCTGATAGGAACACTTTTCTAACTTTTGAATGGGCGAATAAATTTTTCTCAAATTTGGTATAATAAATAATATGGGATGAAATTTCTAATTAGGTATAAGATGAAAAGATCCAAAATGGTCGACTTCCAGTTTCGATGCAATTGATAAGAAAATTAAATTTTTAAATGGGACTGTATATTTTTGCATGTTTGGATCCTGCTGGCAAAATACATATGATCTAACCTTCAAATATTGTTTTGATCTCGGTTTTGATTTTCAAAAAATATAAATTTCTTAATTTTTAGTTTTAATTATAGAAGGCGGCGATTTTGCCAAAATTGTTCAAAATCGGTCTACAAGCACCTTTAAAATATTATCACTTCAGATACTAACACTAAACAAGATTAATTCTTCATTAAGTTCAACGATATTAGATTTTCAACGAAAACTATTTTTTTTAATGAAAATGTCATAACCTGTTATTTAATTAAATCTTTAAATTACGAAAAAATTATACGCAAAATATCAATCTTCTCTTTGTACTCAATTTACAATTTAAAAAAGAAATTCTTTGATAAGTGATTTTTTCCACTAATAAACGAAAAATTAAAAAATCCATATTTTTGAAAATCAGAATAATATTTGAGGGTCAGATCATATGTATTTGGCCAGCAGGATCCAAATATGTAAAAATATACGGGTTGTCTCATTTAAAAATTTGATTTTTATGTAAATTGCATCGAAAACGGAAGTCAGCCATTCTGATTCTTTACCTCATATACTTGTAAATTTCATCCCATATCACTGCATCAAATATGAAGAAAATCCATTGGCCCATTAAAAAGTTACAAGAGTGTCGGCTGAGCGCTGAGCCACCCAGTATACTAGAAGCCAGGGCCTCAGATTTCTTTATAATATTTTTCAACTCCCACCACCACCTCCACTTCATTATTAAAGAGGTTGATAAAATAAAATTGAGATATTCTCTTGAAATTTGGTACACCTAAGTATTGTAATGACATCTGATTAAGATGATTCTGTTGATATGAAGGACTGGGGAAGGGTGTAAATTGTGGAAAATAAGTACACTGAAAAAAAAAAAGTTTTGGTTCAAGAATATATTGGTTTATAATATATACGCAGGGCCATATAGGCAAACAAGGCGACGGCCTAGGGCGCTCGAATTTGGGGGGCGGCATGGCGAGGGTACGGGACGAGCGACAGCGACACGACCATGCGGGGCGGTCAGCTCGCGCGCTATCTATTATGCTGTACTGCTGTATATTGTAGCGGCATAGCAATAGAATAGAAAAGAAATATTTGTTCTCCATTTAAGATACAAATAACGTACATATGGCAAGTCAAAAATATAGCACACAAATAAATCACGTAACGTAATGCAGAAACATATATAAAATATTATACAATATGTCTCACTTTTCATGACTCCCATAACACAGTTCCATTATTAACAATGCGATTCTTTTAAAATTTGGGTGGAAGGTACTTACCCATCAGGAGATTGTGTGACGGTAAAATATTTAAAAATCGACCAGTGGCGTTCGTCATTATGAAGAAAAATATACCTAATTTTGCAAAAAAAGATATTAGGCATTTTTTTATTGCAATGCAATATTTGATATTATTGAACAGCATGCGTTATCCCAAATTTAAGAACATTTTGATTTATAGTTCTCGAATTACGCCCCCTTACAAGATGAGATACTGAATGATTAATAACTTGAAAACAAATTGTTTTTCGAAAATAGTCATTATTCATTTTCTATTTAAAATTACTTCTTCTATCACCTACTGCCATTGATACTTTCAAATTTCATGGACCAAGAATTTTTGCTGGAAAATTACCAAAAATTTTAAACCAAGCAGCAGTAAATTATTTGGGCATTAAGGATTGCCGACTTTGAAAGTATCAATGCCAATTTGTGGTAGAAAAAGTGATTTTAAATAGAAAATGAAGAGAGACTTTTTTTCGAAAAACAATTCGTTTCCAAGGTAAGTATTAATTATTTAATGTCTTAAAAATGTAATTCGAAAACCATAAAACAAAATGCCGCTAAACTTTGGATATAGGGATTCTAAAGTATGCTGATTAAAAATATTGTATCAGTTACTCATTAAAAAAATGCCTAATAGCTGAAACAATTGATTTAAAGGAAATTGTTTCCACTTTTGCTAAAATCAAGGCAAGGAAAATGAAAATTATGTAATTGTAGACTTAATTAGTGTTCTATAACATAATTTTCATTTTTCAGTCTATAATTACAGCAAAAGAAAGTGAAAACAATCTCCTTTAAGCAAATCTTTTATATGTGCCTTTATTGAGTGAATCAATTATTGGATTAAAAATTGCATTATTGTTGTACATTGGTGTTTTATTTTGTTGCGATTTTTTTTGTTTAACGGGGCGCCATTCAAGTCGTTTGCCTAGGGCGCCGAGTTTGGCCAGGCCGGCCCTGTATATACGCAAATAAATACATTCTTCATATAGATAAACCGAATACTTTTATGGCAAGAAATCAAAAGCTGGTCGTAAATAAATTATACTTGAAACAAAACTATTTGTTTTCTACGAAGAATTTATTTATTTGCATGTATATAAACCAATATATTCTTAAATCAAAAAAAAATTTTTTGAGTGTAGAGCAAGCTAATAAGAGTCCAGAAATTTCATTTTTTGTGTATATGCTAGAGACCAACGCTTCAAATTTTTTTATGACATCTGCCTCAAATATTAAAATTCTATGACAATTATTTCCACATACTAGAGTGCAAATATAGTTAGGATGTTTTGCTTTAAGGAGACTTGGGTAGCAAATCTGGATGGATGTGGAAGTAGTGATTCCTTAGGTAGCGGTTTTCTTTAAAATTTAGTTTCTTTTCCAACACAGTTCATTAAATTTCATTGAACCAAATATTTCAATCCGTATAAGTAAGACCAGATATATCGAAATTTTTGAGAAATAACCTATATGACAAAAGTTAATAACACCTTGAGCCGGGTTTAGTTTAAAACAGTCTTTAATGTTTACCGACTAGATGCTTTATAAGTTCCCTTCCCGAGCACATATCTTTCAAAAAAAATGTATATAACTCTTTTGGCTGTAAAAAAAATGCAGAAGAGATTATTATTCGCCAATCTTGAGTACTTATTCAAAATCATAATATTTACCGATTAAAAAAAGTAGCCTTCTACCTCAATTTGACGCAAAAAATTCCCTGGAGCATGGTGTGGATATGCTTCGACAAATTCCTAAGAAATATTTTACGATAGGGGAACCGAAACGGAAACTCCAGTGGGCGGTCCTTTAAAAACGATAAAATATTATTATTTTATGTCTGTATAGTACTATGTAGTAAATAGACATGAATGACTGTGATTGCATAGACGTATAAGTTCGTAATTGGTTCATAAGTTGTAAATAAATTCTACCTGCGAGGCGCGGGCCCGAGCTGACGCTGACACATTCCCTATCATTCTAACCCACACATTATTCCTTCCCTTCATGAATTAGGCGTCATTAAAGTAAAATAGGTATGAAAAATTGCGAAAGTCTTGAATATTTGAGACAATATTGGAGGAGGTGAAAAAATAATGAATCCGGTTTTTGCACCCTTTTCCGGCCCCCCTGAACATCGTTAAACTAACAAAAAACGTAAACAATAACTTTTTGAAAAAAAAAACCGCAATATATGTAAACCTTGGAGAACAAATTATTAGACATATTCTATCAAGTTCCTTGGCATCCTGGTACGATGACCGGAACATTGCAAATAGTTGTTTTTTAACTTTATAATGAAATATTTTGTGGGAAAAAATTGCTTGACCAAAAAAAATTATAAAGTAAGTAAATTTCATATACCTAACATTCAAATGATGTATTCAAATACTCCTGTGAATTTGCAGTCTCACAAAATATCTGGAATGTATTTTATCTGTTTTCGCTTTCCCTCTGCAAATTTACTGTTGTTTATTTAATTATATTGACATATAGCTTCAAATCAACTCGCAATCCATATATTAATACGGAACATGATTTAAATAAATGAAATTAACATAAGACAATACTTTATGTAAAAAAATTATTTTATATGAATAAAACTACCCCTGCGAAGAATTAAATTCTAAACAAATCCTCATTGTGGGATTAGCCGATTTTATTTGTTGGATTGGCAGATAATATCCAACATACGTAATTAATTTCGAAGCTTTGTTGAAATTCAATTTTCAATTCAATTTCATTTCTTATACATGTCCCTTTGACATATTCTTTCCTATTCCAAACTTTCTTTTCTTATTTTATTATTATTATACTCTTCGCAAATACGAAAAGGAAGAGTATATTGCATTTGATCAGCACATTTATAAAACCACAAATATCGCTCGCAGACAAAAAAAACTTTCATATCATTGTGTTAGTGAACGAATTCTGAACAACTTTCAAAATGTCCGTCTGTCCGTCCGTCCGTCACGTTTCTTGTAAGCACGATAACTCAAGAAAGAAAAATCCGATTATACTGAAATTTGGACAGTAAGTTAGCGTTAGCTAGAGGAAGAACCCTATTGTTTTTGAACAAAATCCATCGGTAAATAAAATGTTATTAATGATTTAAATTTGAAAAAAAAAAAATTATTTTTGTTTTTGTGATTGAATAGAAATCTGGTGGAATGATATTTCATTTTACTATCTAAATATTTATATATTTTACAAATATACATTTCATAATGTAATATTCAACCGTGAAAATATGATTTTAGCTCGAGTCTTACAATGTAAAAATTTACATTTTTTTACGTGTAAGGTGGTGGTGTAGTTCTTACGATTTTGACTCGGAATCGGGGGGCCCGGGTTCGAAACCCAAATGGGGTTTGGTATGCTTTTTTTATTTTTACTTTATTTTGCACTGAGTCTTTTACCAACTAAGTTCGTACTATAAAATTAAAATGTCTAAAACTAACATTATTTACAAAAAACTGCGAAGAGTATCCTATAGAATGCGTAACAATTATATAAAAAGTTCAGTGAACTGGCGAAGAGTACGTTTTTAGCTTGTTTTATTTTAACACCTCAGCAACTATGTACATCAGGAACTTTTTATCGAAAAATGGTACAGAAATGATTTACAAATTTAAATTATCTATATGAAAAAAAAATTATAAATTCTGGACTATTAATCACCATGTTGAAGAATGTAGAGGATAGAACTTACAATAAAAAAAGTAAATATCATAATTTTATCAATTGCGCACTTGTAAATATTTTAGTTGAAAAGTAATGATATTCAAAATTTAAACTATGATGTATAATAAACATGTATAACATGTAGTCCAGCGTATTTAGACAGAAAACAATGTAAAGTTTTTGAAAAAATGCACAAATCCAGATTTTTGGCCAGAGTGGAAGGGGGACATGGCTAGAGTATAAAACCAAAAAGTCGGGACTGTACCTGCTGACTTCCGGTCGCCATCTTGGAAAACGCGAATGACGTTGTACGTTCCTGTTCGTTTTTTCGGAAAATGTATGAGAAGTAAAGTTGTAGAAAATCATTTTATCTTTCATTTTTAGTTTAACTTTTTTTTGTAGGATTGATATTGTAAAAGTTATAGCTGCTTGAAAAAATTTTTTTTTCTAATCAATTTTTCAACTACTAAATGAAACTTCTGGGTGTAAAACTCTAAATAAAAATTATAGAAGACGTAATTACCAAATTACCTTTAATTTAAATGCTCGACGAAATTTCTGGGACTAATAGTTCCAAAGTGGCAGACAGTCTTACGCATAATTAGGCATAAGTCTCACATGCGACATGCCCAACCGCTGCGCGCATTCGAGCCAGGGCCGGATTATCCATAAGGCTAACTAGGTCATAGTCAAATGAAACTTCTGGGTGTAAAACTCTAAATAAAAATTATAGAAGACGTAATTACCAAATTACCTTTAATTTAAATGCTCGACGAAATTTCTGGGACTAATAGTTCCAAAGTGGCAGACAGTCTTACGCATAATTAGGCATAAGTCTCACATGCGACATGCCCAACCGCTGCGCGCATTCGAGCCAGGGCCGGATTATCCATAAGGCTAACTAGGTCATAGCCTAGGGGCGACAATGCGTGAAGGAGCGCGCGCTAGGGCATGAGGAGCGCCGCGAGTGGAGTTCTTTGCGCTCTCTGGTTATTAAAAAATATATATTTTGTTCCCCCTCTCGCTAATCAATTTTCGTTTTCGATAGAAGTTTTTTCATTTCTCTCTCCCTGCCATCAATTTTGTTCCGGACGAGAATAAACCCCCGCTTGTCAATTTTGAATTTGGACAAAAAATGTTTTTTTCAGATTTCTAGCCCATCATTTTTTTTTCTATTATGAATAAGAGGGCGCATACATGATTAGCCTAGGGGTGCACCAATCCGTGACAAAACAACAAAGTAGAGAGCTCGCACTGCAAAATTCCTCTTAAAATTGAAATCTGTGGGGTTTTGGAAACTAAAATCTGCGACCGATCTTACTTAATAGCTTATAATTAACTGTGTTTATATGTAAAGTTGGCCAAAAATTGGAATGGGAAAAGGGCGTTATTCAAAATTTTCCCGATATTAACAATGAACAATTGTTACAGGTACAGTAAATATTTTGGCATGAAAATTATCGAAAAGTCTGTAGCCGTTGTTATAAAAAAAAAATAATAATAATAAGGAAAAGCATTGATGTTTACGGAGTTTTAAAACTTTAAACGTCCGTAACTCGCTTCAACAACCTTAAAAAAAAATGTGATTTTTCGTTGTATTTTCACGTTCAACAACCGATATTTCGCAACCAAGCATTTAAATCGAAAAATACCTTTCTTACAATATTGTGGTGTTTCCCGCTCACAACATGTACCTGAAGTTCGAACGTTCACTTGAACGAATTTCATATAAAAAGGAATAATCAATAAAATCTACAAATCGACTTAGACGTTGACATTTAGACATTTTTAGACATTTAGACATTTTAGACCTTAGACATTTTTCTGGTAATATTTGCTGGCAACGATACTATCGTTGCCAGCAAATATTACCAGAAAAACCGCTGCCCGAGGAATCACTACTTCCACATCTAGATTCACTATCGAAGTCACTCACAACGACAAAACTTTGTATGTGGAAATAATTGTTTATGGAACTTTAATAATATAATATTTGAAATCCTCTACCCCAAAAACCCACAAAACGATACCCCACATCGGTAGTGGGGTGGTGATATGGGGTGGTAGTGGGAGTGGATGAAGTAAAAAAATATTTTGAGGTTTCTGGTTCTTGTACATACACTAAATCACATTTTTTTTTCATCCCCTAATAATAGGGTGGGGTGGTAATTTTATGGACTCTTACCTGCTTGATTTACCAATTTACCTCAACCCTTCCTTCGTCGGAACAAGATGAAACTATAATCTAGTTTCAGATCTCGTCAAAGTACATATGTGTACCAAATTTCAAGTCAATATCTTAAACAGTTCCAGAAACGTGCGCACAAAAAAGGTTGCAGACAGACCGACAGACAGACAGAAATTTTTTTTTTCTCTCAAACTTAAAATCTCATGACATTCTAAGCCTATTTGAACAATAAAAATTTTAAAAATATTTTTTTTGTCGTTACTATACTTCCACTGGACGTGGAAGTAATTGTTTCAAGTAGGTACCGTAAGTCATTGGTGCTAGAGTATCTACCAGTATCACAGTATCAATATTGAAAATGGCAACACAGCACTATTTTATGATTCGATGCGGCGCGATTCGATTGATTTGAGAATTCCCAGAGAGCTACTAACAGCCACAAATACAGTATCGGAAGATTTTGGATTTGGGTGGCAGGCATAGTTTCAACGGCTTGACAGACCGCCTGCCATAAAGGCGTGTACCAGTGCTCTAGTAGAGGGAGCAAATAATGACGCACGATCAGGAAAACACGTACATCATTGCTATCAAAAATTTCAGTATCATTTATTGTAGTTGGCACTGTATAGGTAATATTATTACGTGTTTTAATAACTAAAATTATTTAACTCGTTACACTTTCAAAACGAGTCAAATAATTCTTTACATTTCCCGCAGACAGAGCTGCCCATGTGGTGGGGAAAGCAGGTGGCACGAGTAGGATGTGTTATACGATAAAAAAGAATAGCCTAGTTGCTTCGTTCTCGCTTGCTCTCATTGTCGACCCAAATGAAACATTTTCTGACACTGTATAATGCTTCTCTGCTTCATAAATCCATAACAGTTTGTCGCCTTGAGATTGTTTGTCTATAAGTTACTCGAAATAAAAATTTAAGGATTTTGGTAGAAATTAATATTAAAAGTATGAATATTTAATATGTTAATTAGTATGTGTAGTTATATAAGTTTATTTTAGATTATTTTTATTTAACATAGGCCCCAAAAATAGTCAGATTTTTTCGTGCCGTTTGACGTAAATTTTTAGTTTTGTTATATCCAAAATGGATCAAAGAAATATTTTTATTTTAGATATATTTTTTTATGTTTGTGAGTCGCTTATGCTGTGTTCCATGATACCGCACACCGACCCTCAGCTCCTGCCATCTTGAGTGTTATTAAAGTGGCACTGTGTCATGTTGCTGTTTCAACACTTGTGACACACCGATATGTGTCAGCACAAAAGTGTCATTCAACACAGTGTTACACATCTCTAACAGTAATGCTCAATATCCCCATAGAGATTAGAGGATATTGTAGCGTGTTTCCACCCTTAGGAAACCACCCTCGCAAAATCCGTGGGTTCCAAAAATTATAACAAGAGATGTCCACTAACACACTTTATTAAATATTTACTGGATACTTCACAATACTATTATTAATTTAAATACACTTTACTGACTAAAATCACAATGTTTATCACTTTGTTTATCTTTGAAGTCTTAACCTCACTTTCTATACTTTCTGAACTGCTCGCCGAGAATGCGGTCGGTCTTTTATACCTAAAAATGACAGATCTCGATTGTTCTGTGATGACGCCACCATTCTCTAGATAATTCCAGATGTCACTTTGGAATCTTCTGGTAGGTTCTTTTTCGAGTAGGTGCAAATGCATCTTTCTAGGGGTTGTAACATATTACACTGCCCCCTCCTTAAGCCTGAACGCCCCGGTCAGGCAATTCAGCCTCTTTCACATACTTCGCCAGTCTATCCAAGTGTACGATCTTCATCTTGGACTTTTTGTTTCGTTGAATCCGATAAACGACATCATTTATTCGGGTAATAACAGTATACGGTCCATCCCAAGGAGGTTGAAGTTTCGGGGGTCTCCATACCTTCCGCTGTGGGTTGTACAGCCAAACCAGATCTCCCACCTTGAATCCCCCTGTACTGGCATTCTGATCATAACGAGCCTTCAATCGGTTACTAGTTTTGTTCATCTGCTCTCGGTCATTCTTCGGCTGTTCTCGATTTCCATTTCTGTAGTTGCTCATGGAAAATGGTTCCCCACGGGCAGCACAATTCTTACACTTGCGACACCAGGCCTCCACATCCTGGCGACTATTAACCCAATAGAATTGTTCCCGTGCTCTACTCAATGTCTTGTTTCTTCATCCTCTTTTTCTTTCTGACGTCTTATTTCCTGATCTTCCATAATTTTCTTTAATTCGTCCCTTTCTTCTTGACGCCGTTTTTCTTCCTCCTGGCGTTTTCTTTCTTGCTCTTCTTTATCTTCCTGCCGTTGCTGCGCCATCATTTTTTGGAATTGTTCGAATAAGTCCTGTATTTGTTTATCGGATGCCATACTTCTTGTTGTTACGGGCATACGATGAAATTAAAATAAAATAAATTTAACTGTTACGTCAATATCGGTAATAGAACTTTCCAGAAAAATCTCGAAACAGCACGAAAAAGTCTTATCCAGAGTCTTTTGTCACTATCCAGTTCAGAGAATTTAATAATCTCCACTAATGTCCAAATAGAAAAGTTCTAGTAATTTCCACGCACTAACACAAAAAATGAGTCTTTTTCAGTGTCTCTATCACTACTCAGTTTAAAGGATTTAATTATTACACTAGTGTCCTAATAAAATGTTCTCAAAAATGCACTTAACACTATTTTTCTGTCCGAAAATAACCCTCGAACAATGTCCAGTAAATTAGTCCTGTGTTAGCACTAAACCTCGAGAATACTTCTCGAACACTCCAGCACAACTTCAGAGCTCCTCTTGTCATAAAATTCCGCTTTCTGACACCAATTTGTAGCGTGTTTCCACCCTTAGGAAACCACCCTCGCAAAATCCGTGGGTTCCAAAAATTATAACAAGAGATGTCCACTAACACACTTTATTAAATATTTACTGGATACTTCACAATACTATTATTAATTTAAATACACTTTACTGACTAAAATCACAATGTTTATCACTTTGTTTATCTTTGAAGTCTTAACCTCACTTTCTATACTTTCCGAACTGCTCGCCGAGAATGCGGTCGGTCTTTTATACCTAAAAATGACAGATCTCGATTGTTCTGTGATGACGCCACCATTCTCTAGATAATTCCAGATGTCACTTTGGAATCTTCTGGTAGGTTCTTTTTCGAGTAGGTGCAAATGCATCTTTCTAGGGGTTGTAACACATTACAATATAATATTAGTATGTATAAGCCCAATATCGGAGGTTTTATTAGTTAAAAGTAAATTCTTTACCGTTAAAAACTTTATGTCTGAGTTATAAGTCTATCATTCTATTGTTACTTTAATCATATAAGGTCTATTCCATTGCACTAAAAGTGTAGCACTGAGCTGCACTGGTGTAAGATTGTCTCTCTTTAACTTATGATATCCGCATTGACGCCATCTCAAGATTAGTGTCACACTTCTTGTGCAAAGGAATGTACCTATAAATAAAGAATAGTTTTAGTGTCCAGATTTCTAAAATTAAAACCGCTGCCCAAGGAATCACTACTTCCACATTCAGATTCTCTATCCAAGTCACTCACAACGAAAAAACTTTGTATGTGGAAATAATTGTTTATGGAACTTTAATAATATAATATTTGAAATCATCTACCCCAAAAATCCATAAAACGATACCCCACATCGGTAATGGGGTGGGGGTGGTGATAGGGGGTGGTAGTGGGGGTGGATGAAGTTAAAACATTTTTGCGGTTTCTGGTTCTTGTACATACACTAAATCACAATTTTGTTTCATCCCCTTTAATAAGGGGGTGGGGGTGGTAAAGGGGGTGGCTAATGCCAAAAATTTTTTTGAGACCTTAGCTTCTTTTGTATATACTAAATACCAATTTTATGGACTCTTACCTGCTTTATGTATCCAACAGAAATTGATATGGTATAGTGCGTACAGTAGAAAGTGTGCTCGGCAGAGAATTGTGAAATTAAAGTGATAAAAAGCATAGAAAAATTTGAGTTTTTTTGCAAGACAACGCATAAAAGAATAAGGTACGATTTTATTGTTTACTGATTAGTAACAAAACGAGGACAAAGACAATAAATAAATAATTTAGTAAATATAGTGTTAATACCTATTATTAAAAAGAAAAAGAAAAAAAAACTTCTTATCTCAGAAAAAGTAATAAATAGTGAATTAAATAAAAACTAAATGACAGTCAGATAAGAAATTGTGGTAAGGAAAAGGACTCTAATTGAATATAATAATATACCCCAGTGGCGGCTGGTGAAATTTCAATATTTTTTTTCTCGTCTATGGCGCATGGGACCCATACGAAATTTGGGAAATAACATCTAGAGAAGCACTTCTCTAATGACCCCTAAAAAATTTTGAAAAAGCAGTTTGCGAAAAAATTTTTGAAAATTCGTTAGCCTCCCCTGGGTCTAGGAGCTCCTGTTTATTTTTATTTTTGTTTGTCATATGCATTTGACTTTTCATAAAAATACAACAACAGATTTTGGAGTTTATGAAAATATTTTCATTACTAACTGAAATACAATGAACTGAAATTTTGTAATTTACAATTTAACAAATTACAATATTTCAATTCGTTGTATCTCAGTTAGTAATGAAAATATTTTCATAAACTTCAAAATCTGTTGTTGTGTTTTTATGAAAAGTCAAATGCATATGACAAAAAAAAATAAAAATAAACAGGAGCTCCTAGACCCAGGGGAGGCTAACGAATTTTCAAAAATTTTTTCGCAAACTGCTTTTTCAAAATTTTTTAGAGGTCATTAGAGAAGTGCTTCTCTAGATGTTATTTCCCAAATTTCGTATGGGTCCCATGCGCCATAGACGAGAAAAAAAATATTGAAATTTCACCAGCCGCCGCTGATATACCCAGTGAGCAAAAATAAATAAAACAAAATATTTGCAAAACTACAAGATATAAAATGCCAAGTGAAGGGGAAATCTCAAATAAAGAAATCTATCAGCTACTACAAAGTGTGTTAAAAAAAATTGACAGTATAGAAAATCAAATTCAGACAAATAAGAATGAAATAAAACAAGAAATACACAGTATTAAAACTGAAATAAAAAACGAATTAGAAGAATCAAAACGAAGAAACAACGAACTACAAGAGGAAAATAAAAACCTACGAGAAAGATTATTAACAACGGAGCTTAAATTGAAAAAATACAATTTAATTGTTTATGGTCTCATTGAAGAGGAAAACAAAACAGACGAAATTAAGGTTCTACTTGAACTAATAACCGAGAAACTAAATATAGATTGTCGATTTGCTGATATTGGGGATAGCTATCGTATTGGCAAAAAAACACAGGAAAAAAATCGCCCTTTAGTAATAGAACTCGTGAATTTTCAACTAAAATTAGAAATCCTAGCTAATTCAAAAAATTTAAAAGGCACAGGCATCTTTTTATCAAATGATTACATCCCAGAGGAATACGCACAAAGAAAAATACTATATGAAAATCTTAAAATTGCAAGAGAAAATAATTGGGTGGCATTTATAAAAAATAATACGCTTATAGTAAATGGAGAGACATATACTTATGAGGAGCTGAAAAACAAACCAATAATAACAATAGAAGAGGAACAGCCCGAAAAGGAAATTACCGAAGAAAGAAATATTCAACAAAGACAAGCAGCCCAAACCCACACTATCACAGACGACTTATCAAGCAAAAATAAAACATTCGAATATTTCACAAATCCAACTGCAGGGACTAGGAAAAGTAAGGAACAAACTCAAGAGCCAGAAAATAATCTCAAGAGATCAAACAGATTGAAAAATAAATAAGGAAAAAAAAAATTATTATCATTATCTCTATATTTCAAATTATTGTAAATCTATGCCAATTTGTATTTTATTTATTTATTTTTTTTAAACCATTTTATATTTTCAGAATATATATGTCTATTAGATATATAAATTAAAATGGACCCATATATTAGGGATTTTAATTATCTGAAATTTGATACAAAAATAATAAACACAGTAGACGATTGCCATAATTTTGATACGGAAAACGCACTAGTATCTTTGTTTCACAATAATATTCGCAGTGTTGCAAAAAATTTCTCAGAATTACAAATCTATCTATCCACATTTGAAACGTTCGATTGTATCTGCCTCACAGAAACTTGGAAAATAGAAAACATAAATGATGATAATAACTGGAGATATTAATATAGATATTTTAACAAATGAACGACAAGTAAATGATTATCTTGATACTCTATACCAAGCAGGGTATTATTCACTAATAAATACTCATACAAGAGTACAGAACAATAGTAAGAGTTGCATCGACCACATTTTTCTAAAAAGCAAAGACATCCCAGTAAACATTAATGTAACTTTACCTCTCTGAGAGGTAAGATTAATAGAACATTTTTATATAAAATATTTTACATAATTTTACATAGCATATACGTAAAATAATATCATATTTAAGTCAACATATTAACTTAATTACTTATACACAAGTTTACATATTTGCTACATAATTTTACTTAAAAATGTTTACCTACTTCATTTTACGACATCGAACTCATGGAACGCGTCAGTGTCGCACGCCAGTGTAAAATTATGTAAAATCTAACGTTTGTGTTTTTTGATCAATTTTTGTAAAAAATTGTGGATTATGTCTTTTAATAACTTTGATGCAGAAGTGTGAACCATAAAGCGTTGTGACTTCTTTAAATATTATTTTGTTTGGACGTTTTATTAGTGTAGAGGTTAGGTGCAAACATAAACATGCCCTCTTGTTTGCGAATTTGGTGTACATACCTATATTGAAGGTGCAGCACCATTTTCCAGTGAATGACCCAAAAGTAAGTTTGTGTTGTACCATTTTTATAGATATTAATTTAAATGAAACGTAATCTTTTTATAGGTTAGAATTATTTCATGGGCAATCGTTATTCTCGACAGACAATTATATCATTACATGGATTTTGTTACACAAAAGCTGTATGTTGGTGCTGCTCCCACATTATTAAGTTCAACTGAATCCAGCGTAAGAAGTTGTAATTCAAGGAAACCTAGATCACAAGCTTTTGCGAAGTAAATACTATGCATAGGTATGGTTATTGTTTACCGACATCTTATAGCACCTACTTTGTGTTCGTTATTGTATTGTACATATATTTCAAGGTTTTGTATGTGTAAAGTATGCTAATATTTTCCTGCAATTTTTCTTTTGTCCAAAATTGTCTTAAGCACGTCAAAATAATTCAGAAAAATTAGATCATAACCTTAGGACAAATCCATTGCCCCTTTTTAGGGGATAAAAGGGGTGGTAACCAAAAACTGATAATTTTTTTTTTAATATTAGAATCGGTTTCAACATGTTAAAAAACAGGATTAGATGGTTCTGATCAAAAGCGCAGCCCCTTTTCTTGTTGTCTTGTGATTAATGATATTGCTTGTATCGCCATTAAAAAAATTAATTTGATCATTATAAAACTACGAAGAAAACTAAAATTGCCTAAAACTTCATGGTTAATTTTGTTGCAATAAATTAAGACAATTAAGATTTGTCATTATTAAAAATATGCTTCTGGTAGAATTAAATCATCTTGGTAAAGGTCCCCGCACATTTTCTTATATCAAATGGCTCTCGGTGAATGTAATAGTATAATATAATTTAATATTTATACAAAAAACGCTTAAGAAACAGTAACAAGTTTGAAAATTGAATCGTTGATTGTTTACTTTTCAGTTGCGTTAATTAACAATTTGTTTATATGACTGTTAAAGAAACTACTTTTATCATGGGATTCTCACAAGATTGATGTACTCGTCTACAACTTATGCATGAAAAAAGTACTACTTTACACACATGTTGCATAAATAAGTAGGTATTTTAAAATTATTTAAAACAATTTTTTGAGTTATTTAACAAATGCATTTTTTTCATGCTTCACGGCTGCCAATTGGCGTAGAAAACCCTGTTTTTTAAAATTGTTTCTTTTTTGTGATCTTTTGAAGCATTCTAATAATTTTTAATTGTTTAATTCTGAGAAAAAGCGTTCTTTATAAAAAATTTAAAATGATTTTAAACAGTTTAAAAAAAATTTGTTAACACCACTGAAGAGTAGGAGAAAAATCTACATTCTAAAACAAATTGTTCTATGACTTGATGCACTTAAACAGTCAACAGTTCAATTTTCGACTTTGTTATTGTTTTTTTGTCGTTGTTATAAACATTTCCACTTGAAATTTGGTGTGATGATTTAATGGGCTTATTTAGCATATTTTTTTATTACATTTTGTAAAAAAAATCTCTTAATTTTAGAGCGAAATTCAAAAAACCAGGATATTCTAAGATCTAAGAGGCTTTAAAATTAATCAAGAATATAGAAGCTGCGTGAAGTCATTCACTCCTAGTTGCATTTTCATTCCCCTTTTTTTTGGCAGTTATATGCTGCATACTCTTATGTTGAAATTCTTCAATAGTTCCCAAATCACCATCTCTGACAGATTAGACAAATCTGATTTTAAATAGCTGGGTTTTAACAGTGTAAACTCAACTTTGAGGCAGACTTTCGGATTGAATGACAGCACTTTGAGCACATCATTTCATGTTTAAAGCAGTATACTTCTGAAACTTATCGGATCGACCTCAAATTTTCCATTCCATTGGAAGCGTGTTTTCGTAAAGTTTTGTTAAAATATATACATTATTATTTAAGCTATCATAAATTGTTTAATAACTTAACAAATTGATCAAAATAGTTTGCATCTAGTTTTCTTCACAATTTAGTAAAGGGATACAAGCTATATAACCAGATTTACTACACTATACAGGGTGCGCCACTTAAAACTCCCCAGACTTGTAACTTTTTTATTTTCGAAGCGATGACCATGTTGGGCACATCAACTTGTAGACATTTTTAAAGCCTTTAAATATCCATACAGACTGATTAATAATTTTGAATGGTTATGAAAGGAAACTTAATTTCTTTGAATATTTTTTTACCTCACCCTGTACATGGACTGTGTTATTGTTCTTATAAAGGTTTTAATTAGCTTCAATTTATGTTATTAAAATAAAAAAACTTAAGAAATAAAAAATTTGCAATTTCCTACTTAGTACATTTTAATATAAGTTAGTTTTTAAAAATATTTTTTTAAATTTTTTGTTACTGTTTTATTACGCTGAATATTGTTTGTGATATGTCTTTTACAGATAAAGCATAAAATTATTATTTACATTCCTTTCAAAGTAATTAAAAAAAAAATCAGTTTGGAGTGTTTTTAATTCCTTTCTCTAAAACCAAAAAGAATTTCGAATATGACGTAATAATATAAATTGAAGCTAATTAAAACCTTTATAAGAAAACATTAATGTAGTTCATGCACAGGGTGACGTAAAAAAATATTCAGGGAAATTAAAATTTCTTTCTTAACAATTTAAAAAAAAAAATTTTTTTTAAATGCTTTAAAAATATCTACAATTTGATGTGCCTTAAAAAATAAGAAAATTAGAAGCCTGGGGAGTTTTAAATGGTGCACCACCCCCTATATGAAATAGACTAATATTTCAATTATTTTCACAGGTTGTGTAACTGATGTTCAAATAGCAAATGTCAGAGTGATGAAGGCTGACCAAAGAACGAGTACAATCAGAAACGACCCGAGAAATGCTTAACACTTATTGTAGATACTTAGTTAACTTGAATATAGAATAGTTACACAAAAGACACTAGTATTAATCTCTCCTAAATCAACAGTTAATAAAATAAATTAAATGAAATTTGAGCTTTACTAGGAATGCAAGGCAAGATAGGTAGGTGGGTATACATCAGTGGAGAAGAAAAAATATCGTATAGCTGCTTTCTAAAGAACATATAGGTCACTATCAAGTGGTTGAATATACATACACTGAAAAAAAAATGGTTTGATTCAAGCATATATTGGTTTATATATATGCAAATAAATGTATTCTTCATATAAAACAAATAAATTTGTGGCAAGTAATCAAAAGCTGGTAGTAAATTAATTATTCTTGAAATAAATGTACTTGTTTTATATGAAGAATATATTTATTTGCGTATATATATAAACCAATATATTCTTGAATCAAACCATTTTTCAGTGTATATGCTACATTATAAAGAGATCAAATTAGTTACCTATGCTTTACATAGCAAGAGGTTGAATATACATATACGCTACGTCATTTGTTCTATACCGTGAGGTCACAGTGTTATCTCTTCACTATGTAAAAATCATATGCACATGTTGCTGACATTTCGCAGAGTATGCACATATGATTATGCGTCACATTTTACATAGCACGTTACTTCTGCGAAACTTAGTTTACGTAGCATTTACGTATATGCTATATATTTATGTTTGCTGGGATATTACAATTAAAAGTAACACCGATAGTTCTCCTTTCCACACTTTCAGACCACTATGCCACATTAACATTTATAAAAACCCCAAAAAACGAAAATAAAATGAATGAGCTAATACAAGAAATATACATAGAAAAATTAAACTTTGACTTGCTAAGAAAACATATGAGTGAAGCAAATTGGGAAGAATTTTATAAAACAAATGACATCAACTTAGCGAGTAATGTCTTATTAAATAATTTAAAAACGGCAACAACAAAAATCAAAATTAAAATTAACAAAAAGCGAAAGCTATGGATAACTAGAGGATTAGTGAAGTCAATTGAGACTAGGGATAAAATGTACCAAGAATTACAAAAACAACCTGAAAATACGGATTTAAAAAACAGATATAAAAAATATAGAAATAAAATCAATCTATTGGTAAAAAAGCAGAAACAAAAATACTACCAAACAAAAATAGAACAAAATATTAATTGCAGTAAAACATTATGGGAAATAACTCAAAACATAACAAACAGTAAACCAAAAAATATCGAAATTAAGGAAATAAATTCAACCAATAATATTACACTTACAGATAAAGCAAAAATTGCAAACGAATTTTTAAATTTTTATACAGAACTTGGTTCCAAACTGGCGAGCTCCATACAAAAACCTAAGAGAGAATTCCCTATATCTACTACAAATCACTCTTTTTTTCTGTCACCAGTAGATGAAAAGGAAATTAAAGGTTATATTTCAGAACTAAAGAACCATAAAGCACCGGGTTTAGACGGAATCAAATCTGAAATTCTAAAAGAAGCTGCCGAAATTATAAACCCATTACTTGTCTCGCTGATAAATAAAATATTTCAAACAGGTATTTGCCCCGATATTTTTAAAAATGCAATTATTAAACCATTATATAGAAAAGGGGATAAATGTTTAATGGAAAATTATCGGCCCGTATCATTAACATCTAATATATCAAAAATATTTGAAAAGGCTCTGAAATCTAGACTTGTAAAATATCTGACAACATTCAACCTCTGATCACATAAACAGTTTGGTTTTAGGGACAAACTCTCTACTAATGATGCCATTGCATACTTGACCAAAAACATAAACGAGGCAATAGATAAAAGCAAACCAGCGCTTTGTGTTTTTATTGATTTGGCAAAGGCATTTGATACCATTAGCCACAAAAATGTCCTTGATAAACTCGAAAATTATGGGATCAGAGGCCTAAGTCATAACCTATTTAAAAGTTATTTGGAAAATAAATCGCAGGTAGTCAAAATAGAAAATGTACTAAGTGAACCAAAAACAGTTGTTTACGGCCTCCCACAAGGGACAGTGTTAGCTCCTATAATGTTTATAATGTACCTTAATGATATGCTTACCCTAAACACGAATGGCACAATAATATCTTTCGCAGACGACACAGCCATGTTCTTTACGGGAAACTCATGGGAACAAATACAGGGCACTGTAAAGAGGGAACTAAAAATCATTAAAGACTGGTTTGATGCAAACTTACTAACTATTAATATATCAAAAACTAACTACTTACCTTTCAGCTCATATAAAAACACTTTACCTACTTTTACAGAGATAAATATCGAAAATACAAACCTTAATATAAAAGTATGTACATCAACAAACTATCTTGGCGTTATTATCGATCCACATTTAAAATGGCAGTATCAAATAGAAAATACAGTAAAGAAACTAAGATCTCTCCTATACAGATTTAAGCATGTACGTAATATATTAACAGATAAGCAGCACGTTAAAATCATCTATGTCGGTATGATAGAATCAATTTTAAAATATGGAATTTTAGGATGGGGATCTGCAAATAAAACAACTCTAAAACCACTTGAACAGATTCAAAAACGCTTTTTAAAAATCATATATAATAGAAACTTTTTATATCCCACCGACGCACTGTATAAAGAATCGGAATTTTTTAATATAAGGCAAATCTACTGTGAATGCTGAAGAGGTTTGCATCTAGGCCTTGTATATCTTTCCCCTTTTTGATAAAAAAAAGGAAAAATATAACAATTCCAGCTTTTACGTGATCGTCTATTTTTGTTTAGTTAGGACCCAAATTTACGTTGTGATAGTAATTTTATTGAACAGGTTCTTTTTAAAGTTTGATATTACTTGTTTCTGTTTACTGATTTAATTTATTTACCTTAATTTTGGAAACATTCATTTAATAATTCTCTTTACTTTTGATACCTTTTATTTGTTTGTATTTTACTTATTAAAGATTTCACTGTGATTATAATTGCATTGATATTTCATTTATTTGTCTAAAGAATTATAATTTTATTTAATTTGTTATTCCTGAAAAAGTATAATATTGAAAGAAAATACCGAAAGTGTTTTAATACATTTATTTTAAGACAATCGTCCTATTCATTGGTATAGATTACACATCTGTTGGGCAACTGCCATATTTTACATGAACATAATGCAAATATAAGCTGGGACAATAGTCACAATAATTTACTATAAGTTTAAATTAAATATTCGTTGGGGCAACAGCCACATAGAAAAATAATGGAAAGTATTCTTTGTGAAAAATCATCACTATTACTTCCATAGAATAGTCAGGTCAGCTATGCAAACAATAAAATAAATTGCTTACAATGACAATAGTCATTACCTTGAAATATTTATAATTGAAGTCGGCATACGTAAAATCTGACACAAAACTCGGGAAATCTCCCAGTGTGATATGATAAAAAAACTCAACAAAATCCTGTTTAACTGTCACGTCAACTGACGTAGGTTTGTTTCGGTGTTTCGAAGATTCGTAGTATGGCTAGTTACAATTGTACTTGGCCGAGATCAATGGATCTCAAATTTAACACCTGATGTATTTCTAGATGAGATGACAACCAACAAAATCTTGTGATTGTCTTTCGAAAATATTCGAAAATATAATTGATAACAAAGAGCTGTGTTCAGATCTTATCATATGTAAATAACAGATATGTTCCAGTTATAACCACAGAGATGACAATTAAGAACTCTGTAAAGCAGAATCCTGCAAAAGTAAATAATTGCCAAGTCTAAAGCTACAACATCACGGATGTGCAAATAGCGTTTGTATAGCTAAGCTGAATATTGCCCGGACTATAACAACAATCGTTGTGATCAGATTTTAAAAAACAAAGAAAACTTCCCATTTATTAATCAAATAAAATAGTAAGTTAATTCTGAATATAATTAGCTATACGGTGAAATAAACAATATAGTATAATTCCAAATAAATTAGCTAATCAAAAGGTACCACAGTATTGTCGCAATCGCGATGATATAAAGTCGTTTACTTTACTGATATTTAAATAAATATTATTTGATACATTGTTATACTACCAGTATTTCTTCTCCCCCAGTATCCAGACTAAGTCTTGGTGTATTAGAGAAAAATAGGTCTATGAAGACGCCGAAGCGTGCTCCTAGACTAAGTTCCTATTTTCTAGCGCTCAACAGAAAAATAGGTCTATAAAGACTAAGTTTCTTGTTGGGTGCAAAATGTTTGACAGTTAGGACCAGGTTAAGCATAAGTAGATGGTTCTAAATAGTTGCTTGGTTTGATCTAACTGACCAAGAGACCAATTTGTGGTCCCTATTTATACAAAATTTCCTCAGCGTTGTTTAAGAGAACATATCTATTTGATATGAAAGAGTAAGTGAGTTAGGTAATATCTCCGCGGATGCCGATACGGCCCGTTCTTTGTTCTCGTTACCCTGACGTAAACGTGGCTAGTCCATTACTTTAATATGTTTATTTTAACACCATAAAATCTGTAGTTTCGAGGCACGAAACTGCGTTTAAAAGAAATATTCAAAACGATTTCTATACAGGAATAAAATTATTTTAAATATTATGGAACTGTAATTAGCGTATTTAATAGAACTGAAGTTTTATAGCAAAAAATGATAAAGCGAAATGGTTTCTAATTATTAGGCGGCAATTTAGTTTTATTTAATATCCAAAATTAAGTAAAATTTGATTAATAACTTGAGGAATTCTTTCACAAATTGACGACCTAGATACGGGGCGTCTCAATGCATATACTAAAACATGACTTTAAAATACGTAACCAACATGAGTTAGTAGATCATATATATTGTACAAGAAGTAGAGAGCATCACACTATTAAAGTAAAATTGGCTTCAAAAACAATAGGAATGAAACACTATTCTTATTTAGCTCCCAGACTATACAATTTACTGCCAGATAAAATAAAACAATTAAATTATTTTAAACGCTATAAATTTGAAATAAAAAAATGGATATCTAATATAGACTATAAAAGTATTCATAGATTTGTAGAAACGGGACAATTAAATTAAAATTATCTAAATCATTAAAAAAAACAGCGAATAAAGTACTAAAGTTTTCATATCAAGATATTGTTTTTATTCTATAAACCATTCATTCAAATATGATCAAACATCTTAATTCACAAAATAATTAAAATCGCACGAAGCTTACGAGGCAATCAAATCAATTTAGATTTAAGTCTAGGAAAGTTTCGTTGTAAATTTTTATCTTTATTTTTATGTATAGTAAAATGCTATTCCCCTTTTGCAATCAAGCCTTTGGGCTTCTGCAAATTACCCTTGTTATTTATCTCTTAATATTAAATATTATAAGATATTATTTGTAAACTATTGTAATTGTTTTAGAGATAAATAAATATTATTATTATTATTATTTACCCCAAATTTACTCCAATTTACCCCCCAACCCTTCGTCGAACAACATGAAAATATAATCTAGTTCCAGATCTCGTTAAAGTACATAAGTGTACCAAATTTCAAGTCAATATCTTAACCGGTTCCAGAGTAAACGTGCGCACAAAAAAAGTTACAGACAGACAGACCGACAGACAGAATTTTTTTTTTCACTCAAACTTAAAATCTCGACGTTTCATGACATTTTAAGCCTATTTGAACAATAAAAATTTTAAAAAAATTTTTTGTCGTTACTATACTTCCACTGCCACTTAAAATACTAATAGGTACACATATGTACTTTAACGAGATCTGGAACTAGATTATATTTTCGTCTTGTTCCGTCGAAGGGTTGGGGGGTAAATTGGGGTAAATTTGGGGTAAATGGGTAAATCAAGCAAGTAAGAGTCCATTAAATTGGTATTTAGTATATACAAGAGAAGCTAAGGTCTCAAAAAAAATTTTGGCTTTAGCCACTCCCATTACCACCCCCCACCTCCTTATTAAAGGGGATGAAAAAAAAATGTGATTTAGTGTATGTACAAGAACCAGAAACCTCAAAATATTTTTTTACTTCATCAGTAATATTATTGTTAAATATAAAACAATAACAGAAAAAAACAATAAAATGCAAGTCACGGTAGTTGTAAGTTACAATCCGTTTTCACAGAATATAGAGAACTGGAGCGCGCGGGACGTGCAACGTAAGGGAGGGAGATCGACGGTCGGCTGCTGCGATGTTAGATCTGTGGATTGTTTTACATTTATTAATTTCCCTACGCTATTTTACGTCCGTAAATTCTAAAAGTATATTGTAAGCGGGAAAATCTACACTACAATACTGTAAGAGCGGTATTTTTCAATTTAAGTGCTCGTTTTTGAAATATTGTTGAATGCTAAAATACAACGAAAAATTATAATTTTTTAAGGTTCTCGAAGCGAGATGCGGACGTTCAGTTTTAAAACTCCATAAGCGTCAATGCTTTTCCGTTTATTAAATATAGTTTTTTAGAGCACGATTTTTCAGTAATTTTCATACCAAAATATTTACTTTATCTGTAACAATTATTCAGTGTCAATATCTCGAAAATTTTGTATAACGCCCTTTATCCCAGGCTAATTTTTGACCAACTTTACACATAAACACAATTAATTATAAGCTATTAAATAAGACTGGTCGCAGCCTTTAGTTTCCAAACCCCCACAGGGTGACACATTTTGTCCAGCCGTACTCTCTATTAACTGAGATTGTGGTGACTGACTTTTCATTTCGCTCGTGAAAATCTTTTAAAAATTTGTGTTTCCACATCATTTTCAACGAAGTTTCCTAAGTAAACATGTTTAATAATTATTATAGTAAAATTGTTGTGTAGTGCCACGAATTTTTCGTCCTTGATGACGAAAAATTTATTGATAAATGTACCTACCTCATAATATTTCTCAACGTCATTTAAAAAATGAAATACTTCGTCCAGTAGGGCTAAAAAGTAGCTTTATTCTTATTACACGCAAATTATTGATATACACAAAAGTGCATAACATAAAATGATTAATAATATTTATAAATAACTTTTAGTTCAGTAATATAATGATTTATATCGGACAAAATTCAGAAAGTTTTGAAAATTGGTGGAAATGTTAAGGATAGCATAAGAATTAGTAAACCGAAAAGTTCCCACCTCTAAATAGTGTGCTTCGTCCCCTAGGAGGTCCATTCTGAGGTATTCTAGATTATCTCGGGAGCGGTGCACTTTTTGATAAAAATAATTTGTAATTTCGATTTTTATCAAGTTTATAAAATTATATAAAATTTGACATTTTCTATAAAATATCCAGGTTTTATAAAACGAGCTAATGAAAATTTTATATATTTTTTTTTTATAAAAAATCGCTCGAAATTTCAACTTTGGTGAATTTTTTTGGTTTGGTGGCAAGACTGAAAATATGGGTTCGGTTCCGCACCCCGGGGAGATGCGACTAAGGGGCTCGCAAAGAGGACATTGTCAAAGACACGTTCGGTCGAAAATTGGGTTACCCTAAACGAAATTTTTTTTTTTGTTTGGTAGCAAGACTGAAAATATGGGTTCCGCAACCCGGGGATGGATGGGACTAAGGAGGTTGCATAGAGGACGTTGTCAGAGACACGTTCGGTGGAAAATTGGGTTACCATAACAAAATTTCGACTTTGGCGAATATTTTTTGTTTGGTAGCAAGACTGAAAATATGGGTTCCGCACCCCGGGGGTGGATGGAACTAAGGGGGTTGCATGGAGGACGTTGTCAGAGACACGTTCGGTCGAAAATTGGGTTACCCTAAATGAAATTTCGGCTTTGGCGAATTTTTTTTATTTGGTAGCAAGACTGAAAATATGGGATCCGCACCCTGTGGGTGGATGGGACTAAGGGGGTTGCATAGAGGACGTTGTCAGAGACACGTTCTGTCGAAAATTGGGTTACCCTAAATGAAATTTCGGCTTTGGCGAATTTTTTTTATTTGGTAGCAGGACTGAAAATATGGGTTCCGCACCCCGGGGGTGGATGGGACTAAAGGGATTGCATAGAGGACGTTGTCAGAGACACGTTCGGTCGAATATTGGGTTACCCTAAATGAAATTTCGGCTTTGGCGATTTTTTTTTTGTTTGGTTGCAAGACTGAAAATATGGGTTCCGCACCGAGTGGGTGGATGGGACAAAGGGGGTTGCATAGAGGACGTTGTCAGAGACCCGTTCCGTCGAAAATTGGCTTACCCCAAATGAAATTTCGGCGTTGGCGAATTTTTTTTGTGTGGTAGCAAGACTGAAAATATGAGTTCCGCACCGACTCAGGGGTTTGCATAGAGGACGTTGTCAGAGACACGTTCCGTCGAAAATTGGGTTACCCTAAATGAAATTTCGGCTTTGGCGATTTTTTTTTTGTTTGGTAGCAAGACTGAAAATATGGGTTCCGCACCCCGGGGGTGGATGGGACTAAGGGGGTTGCATAGAGGACGTTGTCAGAGACACGTTCGGTCGAAAATTGGGTTACCCTAAATGAAATTTCGGCTTTGGCGAATTTTTTTTGTTTGTTAGCAAGAATAAAAATATGAGTTCCGCACCCCGTGGGTGGATGGGACTAAGGGGGTTGCATAGAGGACGTTGTCAGAGACACGTTCTGTCGAAAATTGGGTTACCCTAAATGAAATTTCGGCTTTGGCGATTTTTTTTTGTTTGGTAGCAAGACTAAAAATATGGGTTCCGCACCCCGTGGGTGGATGGGACTAAGGGGGTTGCATAGAGGACGTTGTCAGAGACACGTTCCGTCAAAAATTAGGTTACCCTAAATGAAATTTCGGCTTTGGCGAATTTTTTTTTGTTTGGTAGCAAGACTGAAAATATGGGTTCCGCACCCATGGGTGGATGGGATTAAGGGGGTTGCATAGAGGACGTTGTCAGAGACACGTTCCGTCAAAAATTGGATTACCCTAAATGAAATTTCGGCTTTGGCGAATTTTTTTTGTTTGGTAGCAAGACTGAAAATATGGGTTCCGCACCCCGTGAGTGGATGGGACTAAGGGGGTTGCATAGAGGACGTTGTCAGAGACACGTTCCGTCGAAAATTGGGTTACCCTAAATGAAATTTCGGCTTTGGCGATTTTTTTTTGTTTGGTAGCAAGACTGAAAATATGAGTTCCGCACCCCGTGGGTGGATGGGACTAAAGGGGGTTGCATGGAGGACGTTGTCAGAGACACGTTTCGTCGAAAATTGGGTTACCCTAAATGAAATTTCGGCTTTGGCGAATTTTTTTTGTTTGATAGCAAGATTGAAAATATGAGTTCCGCACCCCGTGGGTGGATGGGACTAAGGGGGTTGCATAGAGGACGTTGTCAGAGACACGTTCCGTCGAAAATTGGGTTACCCTAAATGAAATTTCGGCTTTGGCGAATTTTGTTTGTTTGTTAGCAAGACTAAAAATATGGGTTCCGCACCCCGTGGGTGGATGGGACTAAAGGGGTTGCATAGAGGACGTTGTCAGAGACATGTTCCGTCGAAAATTGGTTTACCCTAAATGAAATTTCGGCTTTGGCGAATTTTTGGTAGCAAGACTGAAAATATGGGTTCCGCACCCCGGGGGTGGATGGGACTAAGGGGGTTGCATAGAGGACGTTGTCAGAAACACGTTCCGTCGAAAATTGGGTTACCCTAAATGAAATTTCGGCTTTGGCGAATTTTTTTTGTTTGATAGCAAGATTGAAAATATGAGTTCCGCACCCCGTGGGTGGATGGGACTAAGGGGGTTGCATAGAGGACGTTGTCAGAGACACGTTCCGTCAAAAATTGGGTTACCCTAAATGAAATTTCGGCTTTGGCGAATTTTTTTTGTTTGGTAGCAAGACTGAAAATGTGGGTTCCGCACCCCGTGGGTGGATGGGACTAAGGTGGTTGCATAGAGGACGTTGTCAGAGACACGTTCCGTCGAAAATCGGTTTACCCTAAATGAAATTTCGGCTTTGGCGAATTTTTGTTTGTTTGGTAGCAAGACTGAAAATATGGGTTCCGCACCCCGGGGGTGGATGGGACTAAGGGGGTTGCATGGAGGACGTTGTCAGAGACACGTTCCGTCAAAAATTGGATTACCCTAAATGAAATTTCGGCTTTGGCGAATTTTTTTTGTTTGGTAGCAAGACTGAAAATGTGGGTTCCGCACCCCGTGGGTGGATGGGACTAAGGGGGTTACATAGAGGACGTTGTCAGAGACACGTTCTGTCGAAAATTGGATTACCCTAAATGAAATTTCGGCTTTGGCGAATTTTTTTTGTTTGTTAGCAAGATTAAAAATATGGGTTCCGCACCCCGGGGGTGGATGGGACTAAGGGGGTTGCATAGAGGACGTTGTCAGAGACACGTTCCGTCGAAAATTGGGTTACCCTAAATGAAATTTCTGCTTGGCGATTTTTTTTTATTTGGTAGCAAGACTGAAAATATGGGTTCCGCACCCCGTGGGTGGATGGGACTAAGGGGGTTGCATAAAGGACGTTGTCAGAGACACGTTCCGTCAAAAATTGGGTTACCCTAAATGGAATTTCGGCTTTGGCGAATTTTTTTTGTTTGGTAGCAAGACTGAACATATGGGTTCCGCACCCCGGGGGTGGATGGGACTAAGGGGGTTGCATAGAGGACGTTGTCAGAGACACGTTCCGTCGAAAATTGGGTTACCCTAAATGAAATTTCGGCTTTGGCGAATTTTGTTTGTTTGTTAGCAAGACTAAAAATATGGGTTCCGCACCCCGTGGGTGGATGGGACTAAGGGGGTTGCATAGAGGACGTTGTCAGAGACATGTTCCGTCGAAAATTGGTTTACACTAAATGAAATTTCGGCTTTGGCGAATTTTTGTTTGTTTGGTAGCAAGACTGAAAATATGGGTTCCGCACCCCAGGGGTGGATGGGACTAAGGGGGTTGCATAGAGGACGTTGTCAGAGACACGTTACGTCGAAATTGGGTTACCCTAAATGAAATTTCGGCTTTGGCGAATTTTTTTTGTTTGGTAGCAAGACTGAAAATATGGGTTCCGCACCCCGTGGGTGGATGGGACTAAGGTGGTTGCATAGAGGACGTTGTCAGAGACACGTTCCGTCAAAAATTGGGTTACCCTAAATGGAATTTCGGCTTTGCCAAATTTTTTTTGTTTGTTAGCAAGACTAAAAATATGGGTTCCACACCCCGGGAGTGGATGGGACTAAGGGAGTTGCATAGAAGACGTTGTCAGAGACACGTTCCGTCGAAAATTGGTTTACCCTAAATGAAATTTCGGCTTTGGCGAATTTTTGTTTGTTTGGTCGCAAGACTGAAAATATGGGTTCCGCACCCCGGGGGTGGATGGGACTAAGGGGGTTGCATAGAGGACGTTGTCAGAGACACGTTCCGTCGAAAATTGGGTCACCCTAAATGAAATTTCGGCTTTGGCGAATTTTTTTTGTTTGGTAACAAGACTGAAAATATGGGTTCCGTACCCCGTGGGTGGATGGGACTAAGGTGGTTGCATAGAGGACGTTGTCAGAGACATGTTCCGTCAAAAATTGGGTTACCCTAAATGGAATTTCGGCTTTGGCGAATTTTTTTTGTTTGTTAGCAAGACTAAAAATATGGGTTCCACACCCCGGGAGTGGATGGGACTAAGGGGGTTGCATAGAAGACGTTGTCAGAGACACGTTCCGTCGAAAATTGGTTTACCCTAAATGAAATTTCGGCTTTGGCGAATTTTTTTTGTTTGGTAGCAAGACTGAAAATATGGGTTTCGCACCCCGTGGGTGGATGGGACTAAGGTGGTTGCATAGAGGACGTTGTCAGAGACACGTTCCGTCAAAAATTGGGTTACCCTAAATGGAATTTCGGCTTTGGCGAATTTTTTTTGTTTGTTAGCAAGACTAAAAATATGGGTTCCACACCTCGGGAGTGGATGGGACTCAGGGGGTTGCATAGAAGACGTTGTCAGAGACACGTTTCGTCGAAAATTGGGTTACCCTAAATGAAATTTTGGCTTTGGCGATTTTTTTTTGTTTGGTAGCAAGACTGAAAATATGGGTTCCGCACCCCGTGGGTGGATGGGACTAAGGTGGTTGCATAGAGGACGTTTTCAGAGACACGTTCCGTCAAAAATTGGGTTACCCTAAATGAAATTTCGGCTTTGGCGAATTTTGTTTGTTTGTTAGCAAGACTAAAAATATGGGTTCCGCACCCCGTGGGTGGATGGGACTAAGGGGGTTGCATAGAGGACGTTGTCAGAGACATGTTCCGTCGAAAATTGGTTTACCCTAAATGAAATTTCGGCTTTGGCGAATTTTTGTTTGTTTGGTAGCAAGACTGAAAATATGGGTTCCGCACCCCGGGGGTGGATGGGACTAAGGGGGTTGCATAGAGGACGTTGTCAGAGACACGTTCCGTCGAAAATTCGGTTACCCTAAATGAAATTCGGCTTTGGCGAATTTTGTTTGTTAGCAAGACTAAAAATATGGGTTCCGCACCCCGTGGGTGGATGGGACTAAGGGGGTTGCATAGAGGACGTTGTCAGAGACATGTTCCGTCGAAAATTAGTTTACCCTAAATGAAATTTCGGCTTTGGCGAATTTTTGTTTGTTTGGTAGCAAGACTGAAAATATGGGTTCCGCACCCCGGGGGTGGATGGGACTAAGGGGGTTGCATAGAGGACGTTGTCAGAGACACGTTCCGTCGAAAATTCGGTTACCCTAAATGAAATTTCGGCTTTGGCGAATTTTTTTCGTTTGGGGGTTGTTCTCAGCTCCCAAGGGTGGTTCCAGCTAGAGGGGATGTGTATAGGAAGTTGTAAGAAGCTTGTTCAACCATGGATTAGGTCCGCTTAAACGGTTTTTTGCAAATTACAATTAATTTATTTTTCACGGATTCGATCAAGCTTGATCGATCGAAACTTCAGTGGCATTTTCGCAATTCAAAGGTGTAAAGAGATTTATAATTTTTGTGTATATCAATATTATCCGTGGTTGAATTTATTTTTGCATAATCCCGCAAGAATTGGAGTCGACTTCTCATTTCACGTGGGTCATCATCAAACCACCTAATTAGCTGACGATTTTTTATTTTATGTTTTTGTTTTTAAGGGAAATATATTGTCAACTGCGTCAGTTACTTATTCCACAGCTGATTTGGATAAATGTTTTAATTTTTTTTATATTGTTCACAAATTTAATAAGCCTGTAGCTTTGAAAGAAATAATCACTTTTGTTTTGGTCTTACAATTAAATCTACGTTACGCCCCTAAAATTTGAACATAACGATACAGGACATCTCGATATTATATCATTATCTAGAATATTTTTTATACTTTTACTTCTCTTCATCATTAACTAGCGTATTTATTAAAAAAATTAATTCTAAATTGGCCATCTTTCCATAATTGATAACTATAAATGGCTCTAAATAGTTTCCTAATCCGCTATAAAATTTATAAAATGTATTTATATATCATTAGCTAGAATCTCTTATACTTACCCTTTTTAGAGGGTATTACCTCCGAATTCTTTTGGACAACATCGATTTTGATGAAAATTTGTAATTAAGCTTATCTCCTCTTAGCTTCTCTTCAAAAGTTATATGTTCCAGATGTGTGCTTTTTGTTTTTTGAGAAAAAATTTAAAAACATAGATTTAAGCGTTACATAGATTGAAATCATATTTAAATATGTAGAATAAACATTATTTCATGTCATGGAATATAATTTGTGATGTGTTACAACGTTTCAATCCTTTAAAACCACCCCTCATGACAAAATTTGAAAAAAAATTAGTTATTTTTATTGGTACCCTATTTTGCTTATTTAAAGTACGCCTCAGAGTGTTTAAATCCAAGTTTTAAAAACGCGCGTTTTAAAGTTACCATGGCAACATCAAAGGTAAGCAAGTACAACTCGTTCATCTGTATCTGTTACCTTTTGCTCTTCCATCCATTTGATGAACTTGTCGTATTCTTTTTTATAAGCGTCTTCCGATTTTTGCGGTATTAACCGCGATTCTGCTTTTCTATTTAAGTAATCAATGTTAGAACTCATTTTAAAGCAATATACAATCAGTGACAACTGTAGTGACAATAATTAATCCTATGTGACAGATTGCAAATTAATTTTTGTTTTCTCATTTTCATGACACTGACAGGTATCCTGATGTCACATCACGAATTCAACCATTCTACATTCTTAATTGTTATTTCCGTTTTTTGTAGTAATAATACCAGTATTTATGATTTCAAAGTGTACCAATAAAAAAAAATAGCGTAAAGTATTCGTGGATAACTGGTCTTTAAAACATTTGCTCTATTTCGAGCACTCCGGCTGCGCCGTCGTGCTCGAAAAATCGCGCGTTTTAAAGACCTTAATATCCACTTATCTTTAATATACTATTTCAACAGCTTAAAATGTTTTAATGTTGCATTTATAATGAATAAAATCCCGTACCTGTTTATAATACAATTTACGATTTATTGCAACGTTTCATCCATTACAAACCGCCCTTGTGATAAAATTAACTACCATAGTTACTTAAAATTAAAAACTGAAATTATTTAAAATTAAAAACTGAAATTATTGAATGAGTTTAAAGGGCAAAAATAAAAGTTTTATTTACATTATAATAGCATGTTTTATTACTGAAAATCTATGGATCATCAGAAGAACTATTATCACTATCGGCCTCCTCCTCTTGGTCTGTAATTGGAGGACGATTTTGACAGTTGTCACCGGAGCATGTTCCGCATATTGCTTTACAAAAAAGTCCAACTTTTCGGCAGCTACAAGCTCCACCGCATACTTTTTTGCAATTACAAAATATCATTTTGAGGAGTTCCATTTTGATTGGTAGTAAAAAGCCTTCATTATTAATCCGTCCCCAATCAGGACGAATATTTTTGTTCCCAAGCCACATCTGGGTTTGTAAATAAGCCCTCTTAATGTGCTCTTTCAGAGCATCAACTGTCGGAACAAGGATGATAATCTCACAGCACTGTTTTTAGTGGTAGCTTTAATAAAGGAATCACAGCGCATCTGCTCGAGAAATGCTGATAAGTCTTCGACATGCCTCAATTTTTTTAAATGTATCTCCGTACAGTAATATTGTGCATTACCTACTGGCTTCTAAAATTTCTTCCAGCTCTGAAGTACTATCATAAAATATCTCCACCTGATCTCTTAAATCGGTTTTCTATAAGATCGAAACATTTTTTTCTTTTGCCTTTATTGTAGAACATGGACGTTGAATCACATCCAGTGAAACAATGCAAAAAAGGATTAATCCGCACTGTTTGGATGATCCACTTCAAAACTTTTCAAGGAATACGCCATCGAAGGAACATTTTGTTTTCCTAATTTCAGAAATAAATTTCTTCGTCGACCTTTGCTCTGACAGTCAAAATTACTAAGATATCGACATCTTCTGCAACTATAACTTTTTGTAATCTCGAGTCATCCTGAATGGCTATTTCAACTATTAATTCGTCAGCTTCCCCTTTTCCTTGATAGCATTTGATAGATTTTTTTTGTAATTCCTCAATAAGATACATTATAAATCTGCTTTTATTCTTGTAGTATGTGTATGTGAATATACTTGTACATATATATATATATATTATATATATATATATATATATTATATATATATATATATATATATATATATATATATATATATATATATATATATATATATAATTATGGTAACACATATGGAACTAAAAAAATATCAAAAATACAATTACAAATTCATTAGGCCTCTTTTTGTAACATCGGAGAAATATGCCAATAGCACCGATTCCGAATAGCGCGATACATGCTTCTCTTCTTGCACCATGAAATAAAACCCGCATAAGTTTTCTCGTGAAGTTTTCTGCTTTTATCTGGAAGTAAATTTAGAGTTGCTATATTTGCACTTTCTAGCACGTCTGGGGGGGTTAATAATATGTCTTCGATGTCCATAACTAACAAACTATAAAAGTTTCATACACGTTTTATACGTTTGACAATTAGAGTTTTGACATGTATTGTCATATTGTTATTTCACAAAAATAAGTACAAAAAATAAGGTCATTTCTATGTATTTAAAAAAATAACATTACTTTCTGCACGATCGTTTTTAATTACACTTCAATTAAAATAATTTAATTTCTAGTAAATAAACGAAATGTCAAAATACAAATATCATATTTGACAAGTTGTACTTGCCACGAAATATAAACGTGGCTTTTGACTTTTCGTTTATTTAGTAGAAATTAAATTATTTTAATTGAATTGGAATTTAATACGATTATACAAAAAACAGTATAAGCATCGCGAACCTTAAGGGTTATACCAGTCTTCGGCGGTAAACGTCCGTTAACGTTCTGATGATACTTAATATACTATTATTTCCACACTACGGAATAATATATATCTACCATATATTCGGCAAGTAACTAGATTACTTGACAAAAATAAAGTCGGATCTTTCATATGAACTTTTTTAAAATTAGCTTTTCCTGGATAATTGCGTCCTTCTGTAAAGCATGCATTAAAATAATGTTTGAAATTATTGTTTTCAGACTCATTATAGTGCTTTTATCAATAATTTTTACTCAATATGATATTTATGCAAAAGTCTTTTCATCCTCCGTGGCATCTCTTAAATGTATCAAATAAACCACCCTTTATGACTTTTCAACAGTTCTTAACGGTTGAAACTTAGCTTATAACTTCATCAGAAAATTTTAAAACTTTTTGCTTCTTGCTTAAAAAAAATAAAATACCCTGGCATGCATAAAAATAAGCCGTTTTCTTCCATATGTATTTAATACGCTTCTCTCAAAATTATTCAGATTAAAAGTAATGTAAACTAAATGAACGGAAATAACAAAGAAGATGGGAAATATTTAACAAATATAAAGTAGAGGAGATTTGGACTCGCCCCTTTAAAAGGGGGTAGCTTTCCAGGGAGGGCTAATTTTGGAACAGTTAATACTAGAAATTTTCCTTAAATAAATAAAGCAAAAATTTTAAAACTTTTTGCTTCTTGCTTAAAAAAAAACCCTGACATGCATAAAAATAAGCCGTTTTCTTCCATATGTATTTAATACGCTTCTCTCAAAATTATTCAGATTAAAAGTAATGTAAACTAAATGAACGGAAATAACAAAGAAGATGGGAAATATTTAACAAATATAAAGTAGAGGAGATTTGGACTCGCCCCTTTAAAAGAGGGTAGCTTTCCAGGGAGGGCTAATTTTGGAACAGTTAATACTAGAAATTTTCCTTAATTCTTGCCAAGGAATCTACTTAGAAATATCCTCAACATTTTAGTTAATACCCTGTATAGGTGTACTTAAAATCACGAATTAATTATATTTATAAATACGATTTTTGCTGCTGAACGCACGGAAAAGAAAGACAGTCTATATAATCTTAGTGAAGTAAAAAATAAAAAGTATCAATAGATTTTTTGTTAAATAACAACAGTTTTTTTGTCATCTTATAGCAGATATAAATATTATTTAGTTACGAGTCCAGTTCTAAGTCAGCCATTAGATAAACACAATTAACATAAAATATTTAATTATCATAGCCACAAATTATCATTGCCACAGCAAAAATATTACAGATACAAACACATTAGTTGGCTGCATAATATTTACCAAGCAGATGTACAGTGTTGGGATTCGTATAATGCATCGAATAAAATAGGGCATTGCAAAATGCGTCAAATATATTCACTGTATATATCGCTTATACACCGACAACTGTAGCGCCATCTGAACATCTATTCGTTCAACTATATCGCGTATGTTTTGAGAGAAAGGAGGTGCAATTTGACGCCCGGGCGAAATTTTGCCAATTGGCGGGATTTGTTGAGAATAACATAGTCTAGGTTTTATACACGCTTATTTTTACGAAGCCCGAGGGCGGGCTTCGTATGTGTGTTGTGGGCTTCGAGTAAGCGGCAGAATATGCTGTTTTAGGCTTCGTATTGAGGCTTCATATATATATATATATATATATATATATATATATATATATATATATATATATATATATATATATATATATAGGTATAGACGGTATATTGTGTAGCCCGATATATCGACAGGTTGTTCATAAGCCCGGCATTTCCCGAGTGTATAAATTAACAAATTTATTAAATATGGCGATTGTTATGAATCTTTTCTAATAGGAAGCCACTAGGGGTAGCTAATTATTATTTTTCTTTCAATTATATAAACATGGCATATTTCAGAGCCCGGATATATTTACTGATCCTTTCAAAGCCCGCTGTATATAAGGATATAGCTAGCGTTCGTTCTCCGTCCCAGCGATGTTGCCAATGTAATCGGGCCTCAGTAGGTTATATTTTTATAATATATATTTCTTTGATGCATGCATCATCACGAAGCACAATATAATAGGAGTACTTGCTATACTGCGCCACTACTACCATTACTGTTTACAGTAGAGACGCTAATGGAGGGCCAGCTACTAAAGGAAATATATTCATTCTTTGAACGCCAAAATAATATAACAGTTACGTTTTTTATTATTCATTGTTACGAATTTGAAGATATATTAGAAGAACCTAATAAAATATTAGGTTATTTTTTTATGCAAGTAGACATTAATTATTAATAACTGATAATGTAATTACTCCGTGGTAGGCCTATAAGTATTTAAATATTTTGAATTTGTCCTCATTTTTTGTTTTCTACTTTTAAAGTATTGCCTTATTAACAGTAAAATAAAAATATGCAAAGGGGTAGAAATTAAATTACGTTTATTTACCTAACACAGATATATAAAACGAATTGTTTTAATAGTACAGTAACATCAGGTATAATAGTAAAAGAATCCCTTGATGCAATTTTTCGTTTGAAAATGTACTTATTTTGAGACAGCAAGTGACCTTTGTGTTTCCGAGTATATGGGTCAAATATGAGCAAAAAATGATTGCCATCAAATAACAACAAAGCATGAAGTTCTCTTTGAAGTATTTATAAGTTTTTATTTAATTTTATTTCACTGTCACTATAATACTTATAGGCTTAATTTTGAAAAAGTTATTACAATGACCTTTACTACGTACCAGCTGTCCCAAGTTGACATCAATTGAAAGTTGCATTATATGAAATAAGATTTCAGATTCCGTTTGTCCCACTGTGCAAAGAAATATCTTTAAAAATTAAAAATATATATTTTTTTAAATTGCGCAGAACCCTTAAAGTGTACAGATAAACGTATAGGGACAAAAAAGTGTCTTCTTTTCAAGAGCTTTCAAATAAAAAAAAAAAGAAAATAGAAATCGAACATTAGGAGCTGAGATAAAAAAACATTCATTGTGGCTAATGGCAGCCATCTTTAATGGTCGCCATTTTGGTGTTGCACGGATTTTAAAGTGGATCCCTATCTGGAAAGTTATCTTTTGGCATCAACTATGACCACAGAAAGTGGCACATCCCAATCAAGAAGTGCAGATTTTTGGCTTATATAGCCATGTACCCGACGTACTATAAAGCACAAAGTTCCCTTTTAAGCATGGCAAGCAAAAATTTAATATTTTCTTTTATTGATTATATGTTATATGCTTGCACTAATAAAAATAATAATAATTATTATAGTACAGTACCTAGAGATAAAAATATACAAAACTTCGGAATAATGTCATATTGAATGGATTTCGTTCATTTTGGAAGTATAAGCTTCACAAAAAAGTTTCTATATTGTGCGGGGGCTTGCTAATTTATAGGGGGTTGATGCCACCCCCTCTCAGGGGGTGGCACTTAAAAAATATATATATTTATTGAAGCTGAAGTAGAATCAAATTTTAAGAAGAAAAGGTTCTATGCAATTTTTCACACAAATTTATAGTTTTTAAGTTATAACAACTTCAAAATTGCGATTTAACTTAAAAAAAAGGTTTCCAAACGGCTTTCGTCAGGTATCTCGAAAAGTATTACTTTATCGAAAAAATGTTACAGACCAATTACATAAAGTACAAACTGGGAATTAATTATATTTTTTGTTTATTGATGTAGGATTAATAATTTCGGAGATATTTAAGTTTACATTTGGCGTCCAAGTGTTCATAAGATAATTATTTAGAGTGAGAGTTAAATATCTCAGAAACTGTGACACATACGTCAAGGATGCTAGTAAGTAGAATAATTGGTTATTAATTAAGCTTTCAACTGTTTTTTATTTGTTTCTATAGCATAAAAAACAAAGAAGTTATGACCGAAGCAATGTGCGTCTATACATTTTTTTTTAAACAACGTCGCCATTTTGTTACTGTAATTAGCCAGTAATTAAAAAAAGGAATTTCAAACACTGTTTCTCATTAATATATAGCATGACGTAGATGTCAAATTTGGTTTGTATACAGCACTTGCTAGAAAAAAAATACAGTTTAAACTATAAAGGTATTTTCGATAAAAAGATATTTTGTTTTCCTTTTCCAAATAGGTATCTCACTAAATATTAGTTTTATTGAAAAATGGGTAGAGACCAAAAATAAAGCTCATAAACTGATAATGAATTTAGCTTGTTTATTTATTTACATAGATTTAATAGTTTCGGAGATATGAAAGTTTACAAATGGCGTCCGAACGTTTATAAGTCGTAAAATGCAGTTTAAATGTTAAATATCTCAGAAATTGAGACACCTACGTCACGCATACTAAGAAATGAAATTAAAGACAATTAATTGCGCTTTCAAATTATTTTTTACTCGTTCCTGTAGCATAAGAAGTAAAGAAGTTATGATGTAAAAATGAGCGTATTTATATTTTTTTATATAAAAAGGTCGCCATTTTGTTACTCTAATTAGCCAGTAATTTAAAGAAAATATCTCAAATACAGTTTTTCGTTAGGATGTAGCATTACCTAGATATTCAAATTTTTTTGCTCATTTAAAGCACTTGCTTTAGAAAAAAATGCATTTTAAACTTTAAAGGTTATTTCGAAACGCTTGATACCAAATATAAACTTATCTCCGAAATTATTAATCCTACATCAATAAACAAAAAATAAAATTATTTCCCAGTTTGTACTTTCTGTAATTGGTCTGTAACATTTTTTCGATAAAGTAATGCTTTTCGAGATACTTGACGAAAGCCGTTTGGAAATACCTTTTTTTTAAGCTAAAATCGCAATTTTGAAGTCGTTATAACATAAAAACTATCAATTTATGTGAAAATTTGCATAGAACCTTTTCTTCTTAAAGTTTGATTATATTTCAGCTCCAATAAATATATATGTATATATTTTTTAAGTGCCACCCCCTGAGAGGGGGTGGCATTCACCCTCTATAAATTAGCAAGGCCCCGCACAATATAGAAACTTTTCTGTCAAGCATTTACTATTATACCTCCAAAAATGAACTAAATCCGTTCAATATGACATTATTCCGAAGTTAAAACCTCTAGTTACTGTACTATTAGTGCAAGCATATAAAATACTTGTGCCCGATATTAATTAGTCTTCGCAGGTCATACTCTTAAAAAGGAATTTGTGTGATATTCTTTTCTTTTCTTTCTTTTCGGGTTCAAAAGTTACTAACAATAATTGCCACAAAATATGCTTTTTCGTTTGAAAATTAAGCAAGATAGGGCAAAACAATATACGTAACTTTTCGGTAGAGCATAAAATTCTCTCGTATAATTGTTATAATAAAAAACGGTACATTTGATAGTTAAATTATCGTTATTAAAGGTAATATAATATTTATATTTTATTTTACATAATTGTTTATAATTATATAAAAATTTTGTTTAATAGTTTTCTCAATCTAATGTAATACTGCGTACAGTCATAATATGTTTTCCTAATGTATATGGGGAAGCTAGTTCCTTTTGTGTGTAAACTCTTTTGTGCACCTTTTTTTTTTTCTTACATTCTTCTACCTACATTCAACTTAAATCTTAGTACGTCGGATGACTGGCTCTATCGTTCACTAACCCAATACCGCGGTATAACCAAATAAAACCTATTTCATTTTATTCAGCAGGTTTTCTTACATAGGAAATCACTTTTGACGACACTCTCCATTGGTCGAGACTGAAGTTACAAGAAAAAAACAAAAAAAAAATGAAAATAACAAAATTCAAATTCAACCACGAATAACTTTCAAACGAAAAAAGATAAAATTATATATATTTTTAGTTTTATAGTACAAACGATTCTCTTTAATTTGATGTATAATTTATTACAAAAATAATAACTTTAACATTAAAAAAATGACGTTGATTTAGATGGTACACAAATTGTCAATTTTTTTGAAACTCGCTTATGTATTGAGCTATTCGAATGTTTTATTCACCAAAAACTGCCAAATTTCATAGACTTCATTTTGTCTCAATTAATGCTGGGTCTAGCTCTGTAAATAAAAGCGGTACAGCCTTTTAAACACAACGAAGCGCGCTACGGCGACGGAGTCGCGAGGCTTCCCCACTCGTTCCCGGTACATCCCGCAGTGGGGGGTGGATAAAGTAAAAAAATATTTTGAGGTTTCTGGTTCTTGTACACACACTAAATCACATTTTTTTTCATCCCCTTTAATAATGGGGTGGGTGTGGTAATGGGGGTGGCTAATGCCAAAATTTTTTTTGAGACCTTAGCTTCTCTTGTCTATACTAAATATCAATTTTATGAACTCTTATCTGCTTGATTTACCTATTTACTCCAAATTTACCCCCCAACCCTTCGACGGAACAAGATGAAAATATAATCTAGTTCTAGATCTTGTTAAAGTACATATGTGTACCAAATTTCAAGTCAATATCTCAAGCGGTTCCAGAGTAAACGTGCGCACAAAAAAAGTTACAGACAGACAGACAGAAATTTGTTTTCACTCAAACTTGAAATATCGACGTTTCATGACATTCTAAGCCTATTTGAACAATAAAAGTTTTTTAACCACATAATCAAAACAATTATTTTCCATGCTTTCACTAACTCGTAGAGGCTCTGAACGATTAGTTGGATTTTTGTACATAACTATATTTTTGTTTTCATGTAAACTGGAAGGGTTAAAATCGGTTAAAATTGGATAGACGATCTAAATATGCTTGTGTAAATAGGCTGTTCTTTTTTTTAAATAATACTATTCCTAGTGGGATTTTTACCATCTAGCCTGTCTTCGTTTTGATCAAAATTATCGCTGCAATAAATGTAATTGTTTTCTTCAGAACTTACTGGAGGAACTCCAGGTGGTATAAAAATGTCACCAGTTTTTACTAATACGTGACTAGCTAAAGACGTTAAAAATGTACGTATTTCATCGTAGGAATAACCATGGCCAAAAGAATAAAGCATATCATTAAGTTCTTTTTCTTCTGACGGCACGAAACACATGTAGTGATCTGTAAACGATTAAAAAAATGACCTAAGCTGATTGTTTTTTTTTCCATAAGTATTAATATAAATTCCATTACTATAGAAATAACGTTTAAATCAAATTTGTCTGTCCTGACATATTTAGTATCCACGACATAAATGTTTATAACAAATCTGAAACTTCTTGTTTACATTTATGTTCATTCAGATTAGTAGTCGTGTTTTTTTTATAGTTTTAAAACATCCAGCTATAGCTTCTCTTAAGATACCGGCAGCTTTATCAGGAATTGTCAATTCATTCTCATGAACCAAGTTTTCTTCGCCTGATTCACTTGTGACTAACAACAAAAATACTTTTAGCTTTATTATCCCTTGACTGAACTGTTGTTGTATTTTCTTTGTGTTCACAAAACACTTTGTTTGCTTAAATGCTTTTCTAATCTCTTTCTTATATTTCCACTGCTATAATAATCTAATTTTTCTTCCGTCATTTCTTCAAATATATCATTAAGGCGTGTTTTTAGAAATATTAGAGTTAAGAATTCTTTTTTGCAAAACAGCAAGATAAACCTCCTTAAATAAAATATTTAAAGCTACTTTAAATTCATTTTTTTCTTTCAGTTGTTTAGTTTGTACACATTTAATTTTTTTTGCTAATACACGCTAAAAAAAATTTGTTTAGAGCAAACAAAAATTTTGTTGCGTATATACAAAGCAATTTTTTGGTTGATGTTAATAAATTTTTGTTGCCTCAAACAATTTTGTTTGGAGCAACAAAAATTTATTAACATCACCCAGAACTTGCTTTGTATATAAGCAACAAAATTTTTGTTTGCTCTAAACAAATTTTTTTTAGTGTGTATATTTTGCATAATAAATTTTATGATAATTTCCATTAGCCCAAATAAATCTGAATAAATGTGTAACTTGCCTTGTATTTCTGTATCACAATGCGACACTGCAGCTTTAATATATATTTTTTTCTAGTTTCCGCACCCGTTCCTGTACAAACTGGTACTTAAAGATGTTCTTAATTTATTCTTAATTTTTCTGGATTTTCCACAAATCAGACAATGCCATTTTATTTTAAACTGATTTTTTTTCTTTATTATAACTACATGAAGGCTCACTTGAATTTTTTTATCGCGTTACTAATATCAGAGACAATACGTATTATCTTTGCTAATGTTATTTATTACAAAAAGATGTCACACAAGAATAATGAAATCGGTATCGAAGGGTGTGCAAATAAGTGCCACCACTTTGTTTTATAAAAATTTTAATGAAATTGCATATTTTCTTTCATTTGCACAATTAATAATAGACCTGATGCCAGTAACAGTTGGTTTTTACCATTAGATTTTCACTGCTTTCAGCAGTTTCGTAAAACAAACATGTAGTTTTTCTCCATTGATAAAAATGAATCTACAATATACATAAACTGTAATAGCCTACATGTAAGTAAAATAGTATATACTTATTAATATTTATCCAGACAATGAGGCCAGCAGCCGATACGTTTCTTGATGGGGTGAGAAAGTAGCGGGGGCGGGAAAGGAAGCCTCGCGTCTTCGTCGCCGTACTGTGCTTCGTTATGTTTCAAGGGCTGTAGCGCTTTTAGTTAAAAAATTAGATCCAGCATTAATCGAGACAAAATGAAGCCTATTAAATTTGTCAGTTTTTGGTGAAAGAAAAAATTGAATACCTCGTTATATAAGCGAGTTATGGCGAGTTAAGAATTAGAAAAATGTTGCTGATTTGTGTATCTTTTTGAATTTTGCTAGTTTTTTTATGTTAATTTTTTAATTATTGCAATAAATTATACTTCAAATTAAAAAGCAATGTTTATTTGTCAAAACCAAAAAAAAATTGTATTTTTATCTGTTTTAGTTCTAAAGTTATATTTGATTAAATCTTAAATTTCTAAATTTCTTTTTTTTTAGTTTTTTTCTTATATCTTCGGTCTCGACCAATGGAGAGTGTCGTCAATTTTGATTTTCTATGTAAAATAACATACTTTAATAAGTAGTGAAGGTCCCATCTGGTTATACTTCAGTATTGGGTAGGTCAAGAAAGAGAAGGCTTTTCGCGCTCTGCCCGACGGGCCTGGTGACAGTTGCTTTCTTGCACTGAGCAATAAAACAATTAAAGCGTCTCAAATGCCAAAAGAACTGTTACCAATGGTATACAAAAGCTACACAACGCCTGTTTAAAACAAGATAGAGTTATATTACAGTATTTAGCCATAAATCTAACTAAAAAATTATTAGTCCTAAATTACTATGACGAAAATAAAATGTATAAATGAAGTATAAAAAATTATTTTAGAATTTGTTAAAATTAAATAATCAAAACATTAGAATACATTACAACAAATTAACTGAGCAGTTGGAAATTTAAAATAAAATGAAAGTCATTGTTTATAAGAAATGCTTTAGTACAGAAAAAATAATTTTCAATTCCGTAAAAATACATGGCGAAAACTTCAGTCCTAGAGGTAATGACGTATACTTCACGAAAAGAATTATTTGTAGATGGTACAAATTTTTTTCTTTATTTTTTGAATAGACACGTGATATTTTTAACTTCAATATTTTATAAACAACTCGAAAAATAGAGCAATAAAAGATATAGTTTCACTCACTTTCGTTACAGATTTATGCATTATTACACTATATTTCTTAAATTATACAGAGACAGTAATTTTTAATGGTTTTTATTTTCTTGCTAGTTAACAAATTATCAGAAAGTTTTTTGTCTATTTTTATTCAATGCTTAGATTTAGTTCAGGACTTCTTATTGCACTTGTTACCACACCAAAACCAAAAACAAACTAAAATAATAAAATCGCGGCAGAAAGAATTCCTTAATCACCTTTTTTGATGCTGTCATAAAGTTGTTTAGGGCAAACGCTCTGCTCTTTTCCCACTAATATTTTCGTTAGTGTTTTCTAACTGTGATTAAAATATACCCTTTTTATCTAAATATGTAGGTATATTATTTGCCTACATGTAATAAAACAAGAATAGTAGTAGGCTATGTTTTGATTCTAACATGTGTTAAATAAAATGGACATTTCGGACAGAACGCTTTGGTTATGCAGACAAAATTAATGTTTTGAATCTAGTTTTTGTCAATTTCCACGGCATACTTGATACGAGTATTTTCTCGATTTTTAAATTATTATTCACAAAAGAATTTTCATGTTTATGTATACGGTTGTTTTTGTTATTTTTTTCTATCTAAAAAAAATATAAACACATTCGGCGATTGTTAATAACAAATTGTTTATTAAATAAACAAATAAATTCACAACAAAAAAAAATTCTTTTTTCCACCTTTTGGATAATTGCAAATAATAAATTTAGGAATAAAATTTTTTCTTAATAACATGTTTAAATAATGAAAAAAGACAAAAGTGATTATAAACAATTAAAAACAATTTTTAAGAATTTTTTTAAATCGAATATTCTATAACAAATAAAATGGCAGAAAAATATTTTTCAAAAATACGTAATTTATCTATTTGTTTATAAAATTTGTTTAAACAAATAGCAATAAAATTATAAGAAAGTTTTTTGTCTATTTTTATTCAATGCTTAGATTTAGTTCAGGACTTCTTATTGCACTTGTTACCACACCAAAACCAAAAACAAACTAAAATAATAAAATCGCGGCAGAAAGAATTCCTTAATCACCTTTTCTGATGCTGTCATGAAGTTGTTTAGGGCAAATGCTCTGCTCTTTTCCCACTAATATTTTCGTTAGTGTTTTCTAACTGTGATTAAAATATACCTTTTTTATCTAAATATGTAGGTATATTATTTGCCTACGTGTAATAAAACAAGAATAGCAGTAGGCTATGTTTTGATTCTAACATGTATTAAATAAAATGGACATTTCGGACAGAACGCTTTGGTTATGCAGACAAAATCAATGTCTTGAATCTAGTTTTTGTCAATTTCCACGGCATACTTGATACGAGTATTTTCTCGATTTTTAAATTATTGTTCACAAAAGAATTTTCATGTTTATGTATACGGTTGTTTTTGTTATTTTTTTCTATCTAAAAAAAATATAAACACATTCGGCGGTTGTTAATAACAAATTGTTTATTAAATAAACAAATTAATTCACAACAAAAAAAAATCTTTTTTCCACCTTTTGGATAATTGCAAATAATAAATTTAGGAATAAATTTTTTTCTTAAAAACATGTTTAAATAATGAAAAAAGACAAAAGTGATTATAAACAATTAAAAACAATTTTTAAGTTTTTAAGAATTTTTTTAAATCTAATATTCTATAACAAATAAAATGGCAGAAAAATATTTTTCAAAAATACGTAATTTATCTATTTGTTTATAAAATTTGTTTAAACAAATAGCAATAAAAATTTTAAGTTTATGTAATCTTATAACATTTTTGAATATAAAAACAGTAAGAGTAATTAAAATTAATAAAAAAAATTTTTTTCCAACGGGGTATTGTTCCTTTAAGTGTTTAAATAATAACATAACTTTTATGAATTTTAAAATTAATATCTAATAACAAAAAATATTTTTACTTGTTCCGAACGGTTTCAGAGCATCGTAACGCCTTAGTGTTCGCTGCGCGGAGCTCTATTTTCAACATTAAATTAAAATTATTAATAATCTCGTTAATAATAGATGTAGAGTTTCGGGAGTCGGAACTTTTTTATTGGGAATTTCTTCCTCTTTAAGAATCAATCTTTCTTTAAAATTTTTAATAGTTTTCGAGTTATTTGCAAAAAACGGAACTCGTTATTTTTTCAATTTTCATTAGTTTATAACTTTTGCAATTGTTTATGTGCGGTTTGAAACTTTTGCACATTTTTCTAGACGTCATTCCGAATCCAATGCAATCAAGATAGGTGCATGACGTCAGATGCACCATGCAGGGAGACCGACTATAAATATAAATTCAAATAACTATCATAAAAATATATGTGTTCATTAATAAAAAAAACCGCTGCCTAAAAAATCACTACTTCCACATCTAGATTTTCCTGCCCAAGCCTTTTACAGCAAAAAAATGTCGATACTATATTTGCAATCCACTGTGTAAAAATAATTGTTCATAGAACTTTGATAATATAATATTTGAAATGGTCTATCCCAAAAACCCATGAAACGATGTGCAACATGGTAGTGGAGGTAGTAGAGGGGGAAGCTGTTGGCAAAAAATTTAGAGGCTCTTGTACACATAAATCACAATTTTATTTTTTTATTCCCTTTAATAATGTGGTAGAGGTGGTGGCGAGTGCCAAAAAAGTATTCAGGCCTTTTGTACCTTTATACACACTAAATCACAATTTTACCTTTTTATTCCCTTCCATAATCACCTTCAATAATTAGAGCAAAAAAATTTTTTTTACGATTACTATACTTCAACTCCACTACGTGGATGTGTAAGTAATAAGTATTCCTCAGTTATGACGTTGTTCTCTTTTGCACATCCAAATAGAATAAAACGATTTAAGTTAGCCCATCAAAATTGTGTTTTTTTAGAGACCATGTAGGCTTAACAGGGAACCAAGACAGATCACGTCATGCAGTTAGGTGCACCATACAGTAAAGGGAACCTGACTTAAAAAACCGCTGTCTAAAGAATCACTATTTGAACATCCAAGTCTCTTACAAAGAAAAAAGGTTGATACTGTATTTGCAGTCCATTATGTGGAAATAACTGATCATAGAACTTTAATAATATAATATTTGCAATCGTCTACCACAAAAGCCCATAAAACAATATGCCATATCGACAGGGGGATGGTAGTGGGGGGTATAGCTGATGCAAAAAAAATTTAGGCCTTTGGTACTTATACACACACAAAATCATAATTTTATTTTTTTTCGTCCTTTAATAATGGGGTAGGGATGGTAATGGGGGTGATAGTGGAAGTGGCTGATGTCAAAAAAATTTTGAGTAGGTACTTGGCTTCTCGTACATACACTAAATCCCAATTTTATAAACTCTCACTTGCTTGCTTTGCCTATTTATCCTTCCATCCCAAACTTCAATGGAATAAGATCAAAAATAATCTATTTCCAGATCTCGTTATAATACAAAGGTGTCCCAAATTTTGAGTTAACATCATAAACGGTTCCAGAGTAATCGTGCGCACCAAAAAAAATTACAGACAATTTTTTTTTGCTCAAACTTAAAATATCGACCTTTCGTGGCATTCTAAGCCTGTTAAAAAAAACATTTTTTTACCTTTATTATACGTTCACTCCACTATGTGGATGTGGAAGTAGTACCAGCTTATAGTGATTATGGACAATGCCTATATATCCTTATAATATGTAAAACATCATTCTGCATAATAATAATTATTGTTTAATGACCGATATTTCTTCATGAAAATTTTAGTACCAAAATTATAATAATTAAGTATAGTTTTATTGAATACTGAATGCAAAAAAACACAATCCTAATTTAGGGACATTTATTTGAATTTCTGTATTACACTTCAAAAGACATTTTAAGATGTTTAAGATGCTAACAACTATTCTTCTTTCATAACACTGTACCCTGTATTTTATAATTCTTAGTAGGCATATGAATTTTTGAATTTAGAAAAATTGTTCGAATATGATAAAATACTTGTGAGGTTAAAAAATTGATTCAAATAAAGAGCTTTCATTCATCGATTGTGACTTTATGAAGAAAGTATTTAAGAGGAAATAAGAATCGAACGTTATCGAGCCATTGCAACGATGCCAAATATCGGGCTATATAACGTGCGATAGATATCAGCTGTATAAGAGTCTTGGATATACAGGAACAGCGCCGCCTGACTCAGTAGTGCTGAACTAAAAGTGTATCTCGGAACATGAAAATATGACTTTTTGAAGCCCACCCCAAAATTTTGTAGGAAGGAAGCTAACGTGATTTGTGGCCATTTAGTGATGATATACACAGGGGTACGTTGATGAGCCCGACCCCGGGCTGCACAACGTCAATTCGGGCTGCACTACAACCGCTCAGTGTATGAAACGGGCCTGTATATGACCATGCATATCTCTATATATATATATATATATATTATATATATATATATATATTATATATATATATATATATATATATATATATATATATATATATATATATATATATATATATATATATATATACAGAAAAAAATCGTGGGTAAGACCGCAGAGAAAAAGAGCAACCGTGGACACGTGTTTCGGACTCATTGGTCCTCATCAGCACGGTGTAGCTAAGTTGAAAGGATAGGCACAACTTAGGAAATGACACAAACGGTGACCACTGACAGGCAGCCAGTCGCACATTTGTGGCAAGAGTTAGAAGACCCTGAATTTCCAGAGCGACAACTAACACACCACGGAGGCAACTATAGCTACCTGCGTGGAATCACTGGACCCAAGGAAGAATAAAAAAAATAGGAGTTGTTAATGCGGAACAAAGCTTTATGGCAAACAGAAAAAAATCGTGGGTAAGACCGCAGAGAAAAAGAGCAACCGTGGACACGTGTTTCGGACTCATTGGTCCTCATCAGCACGGTGTAGCTAAGTTGAAAGGATAGGCACAACTTAGGAAATGACACAAACGGTGACCACTGACAGGCAGCCAGTCGCACATTTGTGGCAAGAGTTAGAAGACCCTGAATTTCCAGAGCGACAACTAACACACCACGGAGGCAACTATAGCTTTCTTTCTTTCGGTCGGTGTTTGCTAAAATCGAATTACAGCGTTTCGTAGTAATATGTGATTATTACACTTAACGCGCCAGACTTGCAATTTGTTGTAGTCTGGTCAACTTCCTTATTTTTAAATAAGGATGTATAGAGGGTTGCTTCAGAGAGAAATTACGTTTAGTAAATATATATATATATATATATATATATATATGTATATATATATATATATCAGCTGCAGGTCGGGGTATTTGCCCGCTGACTAGTTGTTTCCTTCAAATCCGATTTCATAAACAGTGAATATAGCCCACTAAGGCTAGAGGTCGCCGCTCTTGGTACTTGCAAAAAAGCAAGTCGCTATACGTCAGTGACATTTGTCCGACGTATAGTAGCATCTGACCATATGAGAGTCTACCTCTCACCGTATATATATATATATATATATATATATATATATATATATATATATATATATATATATATATATATATATATCAGTATTTTCCAATCAATGACATAGAACGTGTCAAATAGCATACATCATACATATAAAATAGACAATAAGGAATAAAAATAGTACTTAACCTAGGTTTGAATCCGTTAATTAAAAACACACCAAATACACAATAAATACGCAATATAGGCAGACAGTGAATTGAAATTATTATGGTATAGAACAAACAAAAATCATTCAACAAAATTTGCAGACAAACGATACATGACTAACAGTTAACATTAAATCTTAGAGTTTTAGGATTAGCTTTGAAAGTACTACAATCTATTTTGATAAAAAGAATTTTTTTATATGGGATATAGATATATAAAGTATTTTTAGCTAGTACTCACGGCCTATATTAAGGATATCAGTATCATTTAGAAACTCATGTAGGGAGTAATATGCTTTACTTTGAAGATAGAGTTTTAATTTATTTTTTAGTTGATGTTTGGGAAGATTTCTTAATTGTAAAGGTATTCTGTTCCATATTTTTATACTAGTATATTGCACATTTTTTTGTAAATATGCATAATTGACTTTATCAAGTTTTAAATTTTCTTTGTTTCGTGTTGCATAAACGTGATTGTGACTATTAAAGAAAAGTGGGTTTTCTACTATAAACACCACTACCTCATAGAGTCCAATTACTGTCAGCAATTTATTAGAAGTAAATATTTCTTTACAGCTGTCTCTGCGTTTTTTTTTAATATTTCTTAAGCAACGTTTTTGCAAGATAAGAATCCGCTGTATTTCTGCAGAGTTTCCCCAAAAAATTATGCCATATTTCATTTTTGAGTGTACATATGCATGATAAGCTTTATAGCTTATTAATGCTTCTTTTTGTCCCACATTGTCCGAGATTATTTTTATTGCATAGCAGTATTTAGCCATGCTCTGTGCAAGCTCCCCAATATGAACTCCCCAGTCGAGCCTATGATCAATGTGTACACCTAGGAAGGAAACACTATTTTTAGTTTTATTTTATTTGTTTTAAAATATATGTTAAGAGTATATCACTAGGTCGATAGCTAAAGTTTACAATTTGTGTTTTTTCAAAATTTAGTGATAAATTATTGGCCGAAAACCAGGCATCCATTGAGCACATTGCATTACTTACACTTTGTTGGCTAGTAACTATGTCTGGTTCACTAAGGATCAGTGACGTATCGTCTGCATACATTACCAACGACTGCTCAACAGTCCTTGGTATTTCATTTGTATATAGAATATAAAGCAGCGGCCCAAAAATGGATCCCTGTGGAATATCTTTCTTTATTGTTATAGCATTAGATTTTAATAATTCATTATGTTTATCCATTTCGACAACACACTGCCCAGACAGCACCGTATATTCTAAGAATATTCTGTAATTATGCAAAAAAGAATGAATATATTCTGATTAATTCTGGAATAATCCTGGAATATATATAAGATAACGGATTATTCTAGTAATATAATTTTAAATATATACCTGGAATATTCAGCATGAATATGATAGTAATATTCATTTTGGAATATAAATATTCCCTCCTGGGTCAAGAATATTCTAACACTTTGAGAATGAAAGAATAATATTAATTGTTACTCAACCAAATCAACGTTTTATAAAAGCTTTTAATTTTTTCTGTAAAATGTAACTTAAATATATGCGTGTTATTTCAATTAATAAAAAATATTTAATATGATTATAATGATTATATTATACAATGATGTTATTTCCAGTTTTAAACAAAAGCTCAATCCATATTTTTGTTATCAGGTTATCAGGTTTGAGCAGTGCAGCCAAGGCTAGACTTCAGAAATAAAGCCATGCACATGTGTATAGTGTTTTAAACTACCCGCGATTTTTTCCTATTTACGTATCTCATAACATAACCTCAATATCAGAATTTACGTGCTTTAATCGTTTGTTATTGTTGAGATACTTAAGTGTTTTTATGTGTAGTATAAGTGATAAGTGACCGATGAACAATAAGTAAGCACATTAATCTTTTTTATAGGGAAAATTTAACAGGGCATCACGTCACTTGTACATTTTCTTACTTAAATGAAAAGAAAAACGGATAGAAATACTACTGGTACTGGCGCAGCTTCATAGAGAACTTAATAGAACTCTAAAACTCCATAAGACCATAATACTGATGATATAAATCAGAGACAGTTATTACAGTTGAACCAAAGCTTACCAACAAATTCTTCACATTTACAAGAAAGTACCTACTTATGATTGCATCAGTCAAAATAATTCCCAAACTTTTAATCATAGTACTGCAGGCACCACGAACTTAATAAGTAGTGTTCATTTAGAGAATATTGTTAGAAGTAATGTTTCAAATAGGGGCAGTGAAAGTAATTTATTGGAAAGCGATTCTGGCGAAAATTTTAATTGTAGCGCAAGTTTTGATGAGCAGAGCTGTCGCACATACATACAAATTATAAATCGACTTAGGCGTACCACTTTTACGGTAATATTTGTTGGCAAAGATAGTATCGTTGCCAGCAAATATTATCAGAAAAATTGTACGTCCAAGTCGATTAACTTCAAATTTTCAATTTAAATTCGTTCAATTGAACGTTCGAAACTTCAGGTACATATACTTCCTGGAATATGTGACTAGCAAATGATAACCCTCTGTGCTTAGAGGCAATGGACAAATAATTTGTAGTAACTTTTATTACAAGTTTTCATTTTGTTCAATCTTTTCTATTATTTTTTGTAAAAAGATATTAATTACCTATTTATATTTTTTTTTCTAGATTGATAGTATGTGTAGATTGGATAGCGATAATTACAAGGAATGTTCGTGCCGCTTTATGTGAAAAGTAATGAGTGATGACTTGGCCAAGCTTTACAGTTTACACGAACACAGAGACAAAAAAGTGTTTTCCAAAACAGCACTTTTCGCAACAGTTACAGGTAATTATTTAACATAATATATTTGTTTGCGGTTCGGATATATACTTGCTTAAATGAAAAACAAGCCTGTAACTCTCTATTTTTTGCATGATTTGAATCAGTTTTTTTTCATGTAGAGTGACAATATTTCTATGTGTAGGTGACATTAATTTGGTTTTACTGCGTTTTACTGCGAAACGTTTTTTCACCAAAAACAGTAAATCATATTAGCAATTTTTTTTTTAAACAGATGATGTAATATCCTTCTATTTTGATTTTTTTAATGTATTTTTTTTTTTAATTTTGATGAAACTTACTATCAAGACATTCTGAAGAAGAATCAGTTATTTAAAAAGAAATCTCTAATATGATTTAGTGTTTCTTGGCGAGAGGAATATAACTTTCTAATTCTATTCTGAATTTTGAATACTTTTTTAGATACTCAGGGGTGACACTACCCTGTCAAAAAAATCTCATCAATCAGTATTGAAAATTATCAAAAATTAATAAGTATTTATGAGAACCTATATGGTCAATAAGTTTCTATAAGAGTTAGGTAAAGTTGCTGTTGAAATTGTTATCAGTTTATATCAGAATTGACCAGCAAAACGAGTCAAGCCATATCCATTTGTAAATCCAAACATTTACTGATACCACATCAATGGGAATTTATGAGCACAGTATCTAATGTAATTCGTGCGGTTTTCCATGATTAAAAGACAAGTGTTTCTTTAAGAAACGAGCTGCATTAGGTTAGAACAGTTTTGATTTGCAATTGAAGATTACAAATTACAATGTTTGAATAGGGATTTATGAGATCAGTTTCTATGAGTATTAATGTTTTTTTTTCAGTAATATATTTAATGTGTTTTCATTTGTTTGAATGGGTAAAAAGAAAGGTCAGTTTTCAACTGCAATTACAAATACAAGTTTAATCGCTTCCAATGGGGTTATATGCGATCAATTTCTAAAAGTATTTATGCTGTTTTCCGAATATAATTGTGATGAGGTTTAATCAGTAACAAATTGTTCACTATTTGTTATGATATGGTCGGAAATTCCAAGTACACATTTAGTATTCCTTCAAGAGGATTGATGAGAGCAGTTTCTACGAGTATCTATTTGTTGTTCCTATAGTAAATTATATAAGTCTTTATCAGTACAGATTCGGATCTAATTTAAATATGAAAATTATATCAGAATAAAGCAACCAAATATTTTAAACAGTATCTATTTGTAAATCCAAACATTTACTTATACTATCTCAATGAGAATTTATGAGAACAGTATCTAATGTAAAACGTGCGGCTTTCCGTGGTTAAATGGCAAGAGTTTCTATAAGAAACGAGTTGCATTAGGTTAGAACAGTTTTGATTTGTAATTGAAGATTCAAAATTATAATGTTTGAATAGGGATTTATGAGATCAGTTTCTATGAGTATTAATGTGTTTTCTTCAGTAATATATTAAATGTGTTTTCATTTGTTTGAATGGGTAAAAAGAAAGGTCAGTTTTCAACTGCAATTACAAATACAAGTTTAATCACTTCGAATGGGGTTATATGCGATCAATTTCTAAAAGTATTTATGCTGTTTTCCGGATATAATTGTGATGAGGTTTAATCAGTAACAAATTGTTCACTACATGTTATGATATGGTCGGAAATTCCAAGTACACATTTGGTATTCCTTCAAGAGGATTGATGAGAGCAGTTTCTACGAGAATCTATTTGTTGTTCCTCTAGTAAATTATATAAGTCTTTATCAGTAAAGATTCGGATCTAATTTAAATATGAAAATTATATCAGAATAAAGCAACCAAATATTTTAAACAGTATCTATTTGTAAATCCAGACATTTACTTATACTATCTCAATGAGAATTTATGAGAACAGTATCTAATGTAAAACGTGCGGTTTTGATGGTTAAATGGCAAGTGTTTCTATAAGAAACGAGCTGCATTAGGTTAGAACAGTTTTGATTTGCAATTGAAGATTACAAATTATAATGTTTAAATAGGGATTTATGAGATCAGTTTCTATGAGTATTAATGTTTTTTTTTTCAGTAATATATTAAATGTGTTTTCATTTGTTTGAATGGGTAAAAAGGAAGGTCAGTTTTCAACTGCAATTACAAATACAAGTTTAATCACTTCGAATGGGGTTATATGCGATCAATTTCTAACAGTATTTATGCTGTTTTCCGAATATAATTGTGATGAGGTTTGATCCGTAACAAATTGTTCACTACATGTTATACGATATGGTCGGAAATTCCAGGTACATATTTAGTATTCCTTCAAGAGGATTGATGAGAGCAGTTTCTACGAGTATTTATTTGTTGTTCCTACAGTAAATTATATAAGTCTTTATCAGTATGCATTCGGATCTAATTTAAATGCAAAAATCATATCAGAATGAAACCTCAAATATTTTAAACAGTGTCCACCTGTGAATCCAAACATTTAAAGATAATATTATAATGAGAATCCATCAGAACAGTATCTACCCTACAAACACAAAAGGTTGGCCCTTTAGCGGACCATCACTGTGCCAGAAATGAAACTTCTGGCCCAGTGATGGCCCACTGATGGGCCGATCTTCGGTGTTTGTTGGGTAATGTAACGTGTGCGGTTTTCCGTGGCTAAATTTTAAAATTATTTGCAATAAATAAGCTTTAAGGGATTCGAACAGTTTTCATTTGCATTTCCAGATAAATAGTTTTAACTGTTAGGGATCTATGAGGACAGTGTAACGTTTTTTTTTTCAATAAAATGTGTTTTTATTAAAAAAAAAACATTACACAAAGACACTGATCTCATAGATCCCTATTTAACAATTAAAACTATTCATCTGGAATTGCAAATTAAAACTGTTCAAATCCGTTAAACCTATCTATTAAAAATACTTTTAAAATTTAGCCACGGAATGCCGCACGCGTTACATTAGATACTGTTCTGATTGGTTCTCATTAAAATATATCTTTAAATGTTTGGATTTACAAGTGGATACTGTTTAAAATATTTGGCTGTTTCATTCTGATATAATTTTTGTATTTAAAGTAGATCCGAATGCATACTGATAAAGACAAATTTTCTATTGGAACAACAAATACATACTCATAGAAACTGCTATCATCAATCCTTTCGAAGGAATACTAAATATGTACCTGGAATTTCCGACCATATCGTAACATGTGGTAAACAATTTGTTACTGATCAAACCTCATCATAATTATATTCGAAATACTGATCGCATATAACCCCATTCGAAGTGATAACTTGTACCTATGTAATTGCAGTTGAAAACTGACCTTTCTTTTTACCCATTCAAACAAATGAAAACACATTTAATATACTTATTACTGAAAAAAAATAACATTAATACTCATAGAAACTCATCTCATAAATCCCTATTCAAACATCATAATCTGTAATCTTCAATTGCAAATCAAAACCCGGTCTTCGAAGCGTGTCGCCCGGGTTGGCTCCGGCGGGTTATATCGCCTGTAGTCCCCTCTCAAGAAACATGTAATTAGGTTTGTAACCTGTTTGTTTCTTCTTCTAAATAAATAAATAAATAAATAAAAACTGTTCTAACTTAATGCAGCTCGTTTCTTATAGAAACTCTTGCCATTTAACAACGGAAAGCCGCACGTTTTACATTAGATACTGTCCTCATAAATTCTCATTGAGATAGTATAAGTAAATGTCTGGATTTACAAATAGATACTGTTTAAAATATTTGGTTGCTTTATTCTGATATAATTTTCATATTTAAATTAGATCCGAATGCATACTGATAAAGACATATAATTTACTATTGGCACAACAAATACATACTCGTAGAAACTGCTATCATCAATCCTTTCGAAGTAATACTAAATATGTACCTGGAATTTCTGACCATATCGTAACATGTAGTGAACAATTTGTTACTGATCAAACCTCATCACAATTATATTCGGAAAACAGCATAAATACTGTTAGAAATTGATCGCGTATAACTCCATTCGAAGTGATTAAATTTGTATTTGTAATTTCAGTTGAAAACTGACCTTTCTTTTTACCCATTCAAACATATGAAAACACATTTAATATATTACTGAAAAAAAAACATTAATACTCATAGAAACTGATCTCATAAATCCCTATTCAAACATTATAATTTGTAATCTTCAATTGCAAATCAAAACTGTTCTAAACTAATGCAGCTCGTTTCTTATAGAAACACTTGCCATTTAACCACGGAAAGCCGTACGTTTTAAATTAGATACTGTTCTCATAATTTCTCATTGAGATAGTATAAGTAAATGTAAAGACATATATAATTTACTAGAGGAACAACAAATAGATACTCGTAGAAACTGCTCTCATCAATCCTTTTGAAGGAATACTAAATGTGTACTTGGAATTTCCGACCATATCATAACAAGTAGTAAACAATTTGTTACTGATTAAACCTCATCACAATTATATTCGGAAAACAGCATAAATACTTTTAGAAATTAATCGCATATAACCCCATTCAAAGTGATTAAACTTGTATTTGTAATTGCAGTTGAAAAACTGACCTTTCTTTTTACCCATTCAAACAAATGAAAACACATTTAATATACTACTGAAAAAAAAACATTAAAACTCATAGAAACTATTCAAACATTATAATTAGTAATCTTCAATTGCAAGTCAAAACTGTCCTAACCTAATGCAGCTCGTTTCTTATAGAAACACTTGCCATTTAACCACGGAAAGCCGCACGTTTTACCTTAGATACTGTTCTCATAAATTCTCATTGATGTGGTATAAGTAAATGTTTGCTGCTCCATTCTGGTAGAAACTGATAGAAATTTCAGCAGCAGCTTTACTCCAGGCTCCAGTAGAGGGAGCTGTATACGTGTCGCTAATTCATATCTACTCTAATGTGACCTAAGGAACTGACGTGTGTTTGTTAAATTAAAAGTAAAGCAGTATCTTTCACTGCCAACTCATTCATTGCTTCTAGGCTAGAACAAGAACACCCGAGGAAATAAGGACTTTGCAGTATTTTGTGTTTACCACAATATTAGTATTTCTATTTGAAATATGCAATTTAAACTGTACATTTGTCGGCATGCATATCCAAATTAATACTAATAAAAAAGCAAAATGGAAGTTTACAATAAAAATACATCTGTAAAATATACAATTGAAACTGTACATTTGTTGACATGTATATCCACATTAATACTAATAAAAAGACAATGTTGAAATTTACAATAAAAACATGTTAATAAATGGTGTGTTATATACGATAGATACTGGAGAAAGGACGGACTGGACTCTTATGATATTACTTATAGAAAAGTTCAGAATCTCTTTAAAGTTGTATCTGTAATTCCATATGTTTACAGATATAAGGGCAAGGGTGCATTTGCAGACACTAAACTGTAGATTTGTTGATGTATATTTCATATAAGTACTCATGAAAGGGCAACATGATAATTCCAAATAGCTCATTCGGAATTACTGTTTCATAACCGATTTAAAACTTAATAAAACAGATAAAATCCTGTCTGTATAATAATAATATAACTTATAGGAACGATAAAACCGCATCACTTTTTTTTTATAAGTTTCTATGTGGAATTTTTGGCAGGGTAGGATTTTTTTTGGGGGGGGGAGGTTAATAATTCCCAACTCTCATTTCAGGAATTTTCCCACCTCAAAAAAATTTTCTTCAATGAAAATGATGAGCGGGGGGGGGGATAAAATTTTTCTCGAATTTTCCCAACTTGAAGCTTGAATTTCCTAACTCGAACCAGAATAAAAAAGAATTCCTTCGAAAATAAGAGGGGAGGGGGGGTAGGAGGTGGAGGATAAAGTAAAAACAAATTTTGAATCCTTTGGTTCTTGTACACACGCTAAATCATGGGGGCGGCTAATGCCAAAAAATATTTTGAAATATTAGCTTCTCTTATGTACTAAATACCAGTTTTATGGGCTCTTGCTTGATTTATCTATGTACTCCTATTTACCCAATTTACCCCTCAACCCTTCAACGGAATAAGATCAGAATATAATCCTCGTTGAAATACATATAATTCAAGTCAATATGTTAAACGGTTCCAGAGTAATTGTGCGCATAAGAAAAAGTTAAAACCGACGGACATTTTTTTTTGCTCAAACATAAAATCTCGACGTTTCATGACATTCTAAGTCTATTTGAGCAAGCTACTATACTTCCAAGTAATTACAAAATACAAAAATATGAGTTGATTCTTGGTTTTACCATTAGCTTTCTTCAATACACAAGTTTAAATTCTAAATAAAAATCCTATAAAATGTTTTCTTTTGTTTTAGAAACAATGAAAAGGACAAAGAAGATTAGTCTTAAGATAGATTCAAAATATAAATATATTTATTAAATACTTAATAAATAATTCTGCAATATTATATTTTCAATATTTTATTTTCCCATATTTTTAGAATTTTTAGGAAGAAGGCACTAATATGCAAGGAGTGGAGAGTTTTCAGTTGATTACTGTTAATATTTTACATTTTAATTTTTATATAATTATTTAAATCGAAAAGTAAGATAATCAGATATCAAGCTGAAGGAGCTGCTTAAACAATTGCGAGTGTCATCCTCCATCCAGGTGCGTTTTGATGATGTATTAGTTTTATTTCTGCTTTTACCAAAAGTGACCCACGTATACCAGAGGACCTGTATACATTCTCACGGGAATATTCCTGAAACCAGCCTAAAGGAATATCCTATATAAACCTAGATTATTCCAGGAATATAAATATATATTCCAGGCAAAAGCTGTGAATATGTTTGAAACATGTAAATATTCCTGGATTATTCCTGGAATAATTTGGTAATATTCTTAAAGGAATAATCTAGGTTTATGTAGGATATTCCCATTGGCCGATTCTAAGAATATTCCCTGGAGAATTTATATATTCACGGCCTATTCTAAGAATGATTCTTTATTCTCAAGAGTATATTCCAGGAATATTCTAAGATTATATTGTGCTGTCTGGGTGCCTCCTATTACTTATATACGGTCGCATTAGACACAACTCTAATGCCATACAACTCCCAACTTTTTGCATAGGATCCCATGATCAACACTGTCAAAAGCTTTCGTTAGATCAAGGCACATTGTTAAAGTTTTTTTGTTGTCATTTAATGATTCAATTATTTTTAACGTAGCCTGGTATATGGCCCTTATTGTTGATTTTCCTTTTCTAAATCCATTTTGATATTCGGATAGTACATGATTTTTCTCCAGAAAGCTCATGACTCTATCATATATAATTCCCTCGAAGACTTTACTGATGTTCGATAGAAGAGAGATGGGCCTATAATTTTTTAGCTCATCTTTTTTACCTTTTTTATAAATGGCTTTAACATATACAGTCTTGAGTCTTTCTGGGAAAGTACCAGTGTTGAAGGCTAGATTTATTATATGGGCAAGAGGGGCCGCTATTAAATCACATACTTCTTTTAGCAAAACTACTGGTGTTTCGTCCTCGCCTACGGACTTTTTATTTTTTACTTGCTTTATACTTTGGGAAACCTCGCAAGGATCAACTTGATAAAGAAAAATACTAGTTGAACAACTTTTGATAATATAGTCAACATTATTTTTTGCATTTGTGTCTTGACATGAATTTACAAAATACCTATTTGCCTCATTTAGTACCTCCATCGAGCTGGAATCTGTGTTCCTGAAGTGATTCAGAATTGTATCTTTAGTCGTTTTAGAGTTTTCCGCTGTTATGTTTTTTATTAAAGACCATGTGGCTTTAGTCTTATTTTGCGCCTTTGAAATATATTCTTTATTTGATCACCTCTTTGCATGTTTAACACATTCACTGCCGGCACCCCCCCAGGGGCGTTCATCCGATTTTGATAAAAACGCCGTGACCGCCCGAGAGGCGTTCTTCTATATACCTAATACAGGGTTGCACTCAATTGTAATTAATTAAACAAAAAAAAAAGAAAATAAAAAGAAAAAAACGAAAAGAAAAAAATTAATTTTGTTTTTTAGCAAAAAATTTGGAAAATTTGAACTTAGTAGAGTGTCCACTAGCTAATCACTAGCTAATACAAACATTAAATTAACAAATTGCAAAAGAAAATAGGTGGCACACGATCAATCGTCATTAATGAGCTCCGGCAGTGAATGTGTTAATAACTTTTCCTAAAATATAAGCATATTGACTATAGGTTTCTTTGTTTATCTGACCTAACGTTAACCGTTCATATAGTAGACGCTTGTTTTTACACGAGACTCTTATCCCATTTGTTATTCATTTTTTTGGTACATTGGTTATTGCTATTTACTCGACATTTTTTTATAGGAAAAACTCTATTCATTACAGTTGTAAGTTTATTTATAAATAGGTCATATGCATTATTTGTATCATTTGAGCTGAGGACAGATTCCCATTGTACATATTCCAGCTCATGGCGGTATTGTCTGAGCTTATTCATTGAAAAAATCCTTTTTTTAATAAAATCCCTTTCTATATTTTCTTGCATTTTTTTATGAATAATGGTCTGATAGTGCTGAATTTATAACTACAGAGTTTTCAAAGTTATTAAAGTTTACAGATATATTGTCCAAGAGTGTTGTTGACTTTTTTGTTACTCTTGTGGGCTGAAAAGGGTTTGCGTCATGTTATTTGCATTTAGCAAATCTAAGAATGCCTTAGTTTGACAATTATTTTCAAACAGGTTTATACTGAAGTCTCCGACAAGAATTACTTTATATGTTTTATATTTTAGCTGTATTTTATCTAAGATATCACTCATCTTCTCTATAAAGACATCAAAATCCCCTAAATTTGTTCAATAAATACATAATACAATGATTTTCTTTTCCTTATTTTCTTCACATGCACATTCTATCTGTCCTTCAATACTGATTTATTTTATAGCTGTCACTCCCACAAAATCAGTTGAGAAGATACAGCCCCCCCCTCATGAGACATGTTCTCTCTTGAGAAAGACGAAATCATAGCTTCTAGCATCTAGCTTAATAAACTTTTCTTCCTCTATGTTTAACCAATGCTCCGTTAAACATATCAAGTTGGGTTTTTTGTCAAATGTATTGAGATGTAGGTCCATTTCTAATATTTTATTTGTTATATATTGGATGTTTTGATGCATGATACTCAATTTAAGATCAACATCACTATAGTTTTTATCACTATTTTTCGTAGGTGACCCCAGACAGCACAATATAATCTTAGAATAATCCTGGAATATTCTCTTGAGAATAAAGAATCATTCTTAGAATAGGTCGTGAATATATAAATTCTCCAGGGAATATTCTTAGAATCGGCCAATGGGAATATCCTACATAAACCTAGATTATTCCTTTAAGAATATTACCAAATTATTCCAAGAATAATCCAGGAATATTTATATGTTTCAAACATATTCACAGCTTTTGCCTGGAATATATATTTATATTCCTGGAATAATCTAGGTTTATATAGGATATTCCCTTAGGCTGGTTTCAGGAATATTCCCGTGAGAATGTATACAGGTCCTCTGGTATACGTGGGTCACTTTTAGTAAAAGCAGAAATAAAACTAATACATCATCAAAACGCACAGGTATGGGGAAAGACACTCGCAATTGTTTACGGCAGCACCTTCAGCATGATATCTGATTATCTTACTTTTCGATTTAAAAAATTATATAACAGTAATCACCTGAAAACTTTCCACTCCTTGCATATTAGTGCCTTCTTCCTAAAAATTCTAAAAATATGGAAAAATAAAATATTGAAAATTGCAGAATTATTTATTAAGTATTTAAATAAATATATTTATATTTTGAATCTATCTTAAGACTAATCTTCTTTGTCCGTTTCATTGTTTCTAAAACAAAAGAAAACATTTTATAGGATTTTTATTTAGAATTTAAACTTGTGTATTGAAGAAAGCTAATGGTAAAACCAAGAATCAACTCATATTTTTGTATTCTGTAATTACTTGGAAGTATAGTAGCGCAAAAAAAAAATTGAAAAATTTTATTGCTCAAATAGACTTAGAATGCCATGAAACGTCAAGATTTTAAGTTTGAGCAAAAAAAAATGTAAGTCGGTCTGTAACTTTTTTTTATGCGCACAATTACTCTGGAACCGTTTAACATATTGACTTGAATTATGTATTTCAACGAGGATTATATTCTGATATTATTCCGTTGAAGGGTTGAGGGGTAAATTGGAGTACATAGGTAAATCAAGCAAGAGCCCATAAAATTGGTATTTAGTACATATAAGAGAAGCTAATATTTCAAAACATTTTTTGGCATTAGCCGCCCCCATGATTTAGCATGTGTACAAGAACCAAAGGATTCAAAATTTGTTTTTACTTTATCCTCCACCTCCTAAAAAATCAAAATACTGTTTTTGGTGAAAAAACGCTTCGCAGGAGGCCGTGTATGTAAATTAAAACCAAATTAATATCACCTACACAATATTGTCACTCTACATAAAAAAAAATTATTCAAATCGTGCAAAAAATAGAGAGTTACAGGCTTGTTTCTCATTTAAGCAAGTATATATCCGAACCGCAAACAAATATATTATGTTGAATAATTACCTGTAACTGTTGCGAAAAGTGCTGTTTTGGAAAACACTTTTTTGTCTTTGTGTCCGTGTAAAATGTAAAGCTTGGCCAAGTCATCACTCATTACTTTTCACATAAAGCGGCATGAACATTCCTTGTAATTATCGCCACCCAATCTACACATACTACCAATCTAGAAAAAAAAAATACAAACAGGTAATTAATATCTTTTTACAAAAAATAATAGAAAAGATTGATTAAAATGAAAACTTGTAATAAAAGTTACTACAAATTATTTGTCCGTTGCCTCTAAGCACAGAGGGTTATCATTTGCTAGTCACATATTCCAGAAAGTATATGTACCTGAAGTTTCGAACGTTCAGTTGAACGAATTTAAATTGAAAATTTGAAGTTAATCGACTTGGACGTACAATTTTTCTGGTAATATTTGCTGGCAACGATACTATCGTTGCCAACAAATATTACCGTAAAAGTGGTACGCCTAAATCGATTTATAATTTTTATTAATCTTTCCTTTTCAAATGAAATTCGTTCAAGTGAACGTTCGAAACTTCAGGTACATGGAAGTATAGTAATTTTCTGTGCGACAGCTCTGCTCATCAAAACTAGCGCTACAATTAAAATTTTCGCCAGAATCGCTTTCCAATAAATTACTTTCACTGCCACTATTTGAAACATTACTTCTAACAATATTCTCTAAATGAACACTACTTATTAAGTTCGTGGTGCCTGCAATACTATGATTAAAAGTTTGAGAATTATTTTGACTGATGCAATTATAAGTACTAACTTTCTTGTAAATGTGAAGAATTTGTTGGTAAGCTTTGGTTCAACTGTAATAACTGTGTCTGATTTATATCATCAGTATTATGGTCTAATGGAGTTTTAGAGTTCTATTAAGTTATCTATGAAGCTGCGCTAGTACCAGTAGTATTTCTATCCCAGTTTCATTTCATTTAAGTAAGAAAACATACGAGTGACGTGATGCCCTGTTAAATTTTCCCTATAAAAAAGATTAATGTACTTACTTATTGTTATCGGTCACTTATCACTTATAATACACATAAAAAACACTTAAGTATCTCAACAATAACAAACGATTAAAGCACGTAAATTCTGATATTGAGGTTATGTTATGAGATACGTAAATAGGAAAAAATCGCGGGTAGTTTAAAACACTATATACATGTGCATGGCTTTATTTCTGGTCTAGCCTTGGCTGCACTGCTCAAACCTGATAACCTGATAATTGAGCTTTTGTTTAAAACTGGGAATAACATCTATTGTTTATAATTATTTATTTGTGGCATATTCATGATTTCTTAGTTTGTTGGGTATTTTGCCACTGTAAAAATATTTAAAAATTTTGATGAAATAAACCTCTGCGCCAAAGGGATCAGACAGAGGCTGGTTTTTATACTTCTATTACAAAATGCCTCACACCTAAAAATATATAAACTGAAACAAAATTGTTAAATGATAAATTGAAAAATTAAAACGAAGGCAGTTGACGAATAATTGGGAATAACATCTTTGTATAATATAATCATTATAATCATATTAAATATTTTTTATTAATTGAAATAAATAATAACACGAATATATTTAAGTTACATTTTACAGAAAAAATTAAAAGCTTTCATAAAACGTTGATTTGGTTGTGTAACAATTAATATTATTCTTTCATTCTCAAAGTGTTAGAATATTCTTGACCCGGGAGGGAATATATATATTCCAAAATGAATATTACTATCATATTCATGCTGAATATTCCAGGTATATATTTAAAATTATATTACTAGAATAATCCGTTATCTTATATATATTCCAGGATTATTCCAGAATTAATCAGAATATATTCATTCTTTTTTGCATAATTACAGAATATTCTTAGAATATACGGTGCTGTCTGGGACGAGTATTGAAGTTTGCTTCCTTTTAATGAGGATCCATCTGTACCTCTTCTACCTGCGATAGCATCCTCCTCTTCCTGAAAACCTGCGACACTAGAGCTCCATTTGGCCACATCTCTCTTCTCCAGGCTTTTTTGAAATTTCCCTGCATTATTGAAATCTTCATAGAGGCATATAATTCAGGACGTTTAAAAGGGTGATTTTCACAAATTGGAAAGTTGAAACCAGGGTGTATTAAATAGGTGGTCCGACGTACGGCACTTTCCTATTATAATAATGGCTTCATAAGTGCATGGTTACTGTTTACTTTAGTAGATGGCGCGAGCAATAAGGTCCTACAATTACCTGGGCATGTGCATCGTATAACTAACATAACCTCAAATTTTAAGGTTTTTTCCTTTATTCTCATTTTTAATGTTTTTATGGGCATTTTTAGCTTGGAGCCATACTGGCTCCAAGCAAATATTTAAAAACTCACGCAAATAATTTTTCAATATTGTTGATTAATAAAAGTAGACTGCTAATTATAGGTTAGATTCCTAACCTGCAAAAAGTGTCTTATTTTATTGTGACAAACTATTTAAAACTTCATACACATTGCGTTGAACTTGATTTTGGTTGAAAGCACAGGAAGCAGGTAGAAATTTTAATAATAGCTACGTAATACTTGTAAATCTTTTTTTTTTTTCTCCTTGTTTGGCTTTGAGTTTAATGACAAACTCAAACACCACAAATTGTTCTAATAAAAATTAAAAATTGTTTATTACAAGACACTAACCTACTACGATCTTGTGTTAATATACAAAAGGATGGATACGGGTATAACATTTTCTTCCCGCCCAGGGGTCTATCAGTCTTGTAAATCTTAAGAAACATATATTTTTGAGGTTAGCTGTGGGGACACGTGCAATGCTGCATCCCTGCCAAAAATTCCACATAGAAACTTATAAAAAAAAAGTGATGCGGTTTTATCGTTCCTATAAGTTATATTATTATTATACAGACAGGATTTTATCTGTTTTATTAAGTTTTAAATCGGTTATGAAACAGTAATTCCGAATGAGCTATTTGGAATTATCATGTTGCCCTTTCATGAGTACTTATATGAAATATACAACAAATCTACAGTTTAGTGTCTGCAAATGCACCCTTGCCCTTATATCTGTAAACATATGGAATTACAGATACAACTTTAAAGAGATTCTAAACTTTTCTATAAGTAATATCATAAGAGTCCAGTCCGTCCTTTCTCCAGTATCTATCGTATATAACACACCATGTTTTTATTGTAAATTTCAACATTGTCTTTTTATTAGTATTAATGTGGATATACATGTCAACAAATGTACAGTTTCAATTGTATATTTTACAGATGTATTTTTATTGTAAACTTCCATTTTGCTTTTTTATTAGTATTAATTTGGATATGCATGCCGACAAATGTACAGTTTAAATTGCATATTTCAAATAGAAATACTAATATTGTGGTAAACACAAAATACTGCAAAGTCCTTATTTCCTCGGGTGTTCTTGTTCTAGCCTAGAAGCAATGAATTAGTTGGCAGTGAAAGAGACTGCTTTACTTTTAATTTAACAAACACACGTCAGTTCCTTAGGTCGCATTAGAGTAGATATGAATTAGCGACACGTATACAGCTCCCTCTACTGGAGCCTGGAGTAAAGCTGCTGCTGAAATTTCTATCAGTTTCTACCAGAATGGAGCAGTAAACATTTACTTATACCACATCAATGAGAATTTATGAGAACAGTATCTAAGGTAAAACGTGCGGCTTTCCGTGGTTAAATGGCAAGTGTTTCTATAAGAAACGAGCTGCATTAGGTTAGGACAGTTTTGACTTGCAATTGAAGATTACTAATTATAATGTTTGAATAGGGATTTATGAGATCAGTTTCTATGAGTATTAATGTTTTTTTTTCAGTAATATATTAAATGTGTTTTCATTTGTTTGAATGGTTAAAAAGAAAGGTCAGTTTTCAACTGCAATTACAAATACAAGTTTAATCACTTTGAATGGGGTTATATGCGATTAATTTCTAAAAGTATTTATGCTGTTTTCCGAATATAATTGTGATGAGGTTTAATCAGTAACAAATTGTTCACTACTTGTTATGATATGGTCGGAAATTCCAAGTACACATTTAGTATTCCTTCAAAAGGATTGATGAGAGCAGTTTCTACGAGTATCTATTTGTTGTTCCTCTAGTAAATTATAAAGTCTTTACATTTACTTATACTATCTCAATGAGAATTTATGAGAACAGTATCTAATGTAAAACGTACGCCTTTCCGTGGTTAAATAGCAAGTGTTTCTATAAGAAACGAGCTGCATTAGGTTAGAACAGTTTTGATTTGCAATTGAAGATTACAAATTATAATGTTTGAATAGGGATTTATGAGATCAGTTTTTATGAGTATTAATGTTTTTTTTTCAGTAATATATTAAATGTGTTTTCATATGTTTGAATGGGTAAAAAGAAAGGCCAGTTTTCAACTGAAATTACAAATACAAATTTAATCACTTCGAATGGGGTTATACGCGATCAATTTCTAACAGTATTTATGCTGTTTTCCGAATATAATTGTGATGAGGTTTGATCAGTAACAAATTGTTCACTACATGTTACGATATGGTCAGAAATTCCAGGTACATATTTAGTATTACTTCGAAAGGATTGATGTTAGCAGTTTCTACGAGTATGTATTTGTTGTGCCAATAGTAAATTATATAAGTCTTTATCAGTATGCATTCGGATCTAATTTAAATATGAAAATTATATCAGAATAAAGCAACCAAATATTTTAAACGGTATCTATTTGTAAATCCAGACATTTACTTATACTATCTCAATGAGAATTTATGAGGACAGTATCTAATGTAAAACGTGCGGCTTTGCGTGGTTAAATGCAAGAGTTTCTATAAGAAACGAGCTGCATTAGGTTAGAACAGTTTTGATTTGCAATTGAAGATTACAAATTACAATGTTTGAATAGGGATTTATGAGATCAGTTTCTATGAGTATTAATGTTTTTTTTCAGTAATATATTAAATGTTTGAGTGGGTAAAAAGATAGGTCAGTTTTCAACTGCAATTACAAATACAAGTTTAACCACTTCGAATGGGATTATATGCGATCAATTTCTAACAGTATTTATGCTGTTTTCCGAATATAATTGTGATGATGTTTGATCAGTAACAAATTGTTCACTACATGTTACGTGTGGAAATTCCAGGTACATATTTCGTATTACTTCGAAAGGATTGATGATAGCAGTTTCTACGAGAATGTATTTGTTGTGCCAATAGTAAATTATATAAGTCTTTATCAGTATCCATTCGGATCTAATTTAAATATGAAAATTATATCAGAATAAAGCAACCAAATATTTTAAACAGTATCTATTTGTAAATCCAGACATTTACTTATACTATCTCAATGAGAATTTATGAGGACAGTATCTAATGTAAAACGTGCGGCTTTCCGTGGTTAAATGGCAAGAGTTTCTATAAGAAACGAGCTGCATTAGGTTAGAACAGTTTTTATTTATTTATTTATTTAGAAGAAGAAACAAACAGGTTACAAACCTAATTACATGTTTCTTGAGGGGGGGCTACAGGCGATATAACCCGCTGGAGCCAACCCGGGGGACACGCTTCGAAGACCGGGTTTTGATTTGCAATTGAAGATTACAAATTATGATGTTTGAATAGGGATTTATGAGATGAGTTTCTATGAGTATTAATGTTATTTTTTTCAGTAATAAGTATATTAAATGTGTTTTCATTTATTTGAATGGGTAAAAAGAAAGGTCAGTTTTCAACTGCAATTACAAATAGGTACAAGTTTAATCACTTCGAATGGGGTTATATGCGATCAGTATTTCGAATATAATTGTGATGAGGTTTGATCAGTAACAAATTGTTTACCACATGTTACGATATGGTCGGAAATTCCAGGTACATATTTAGTATTCATTCGAAAGGATTGATGATAGCAGTTTCTATGAGTATGTATTTGTTGTTCCAATAGAAAATTTGTCTTTATCAGTATGCATTCGGATCTACTTTAAATACAAAAATTATATCAGAATGAAACAACCAAATATTTTAAACAGTATCCACTTGTAAATCCAAACATTTAAAGATATATTTTAATGAGAACCAATCAGAACAGTATCTAATGTAACGCGTGCGGCTTTCCGTGGCTAAATTTTAAAAGTATTTTTAATAAATAGCTTTAACGGATTTGAACAGTTTTAATTTGCAATTCCAGATGAATAGTTTTAATTGTTAAATAGGGATCTATGAGATCAGTGTCTTTGTGTAATGTTTTTTTTTTAATAAAAACACATTTTATTTTGAAAAAAAAAAAAACATTACACTGACAATTAAAACTATTTATCTGGAAATGCAAATGAAAACTGTTCGAATCCCTTAAAGCTTATTTATTGCAAATAATTTTAAAATTTAGCCACGGAAAACCGCACACGTTACATTAGATACTGTTCTGATGGATTCTCATTATAATATTATCTTTAAATGTTTGGATTTACAGGTGGACACTGTTTAAAATATTTGAGGTTTCATTCTGATATGATTTTTGCATTTAAATTAGATCCGAATGCATACTGATAAAGACTTATATAATTTACTGTAGGAACAACAAATAAATACTCGTAGAAACTGCTCTCATCAATCCTCTTGAAGGAATACTAAATATGTACCTGGAATTTCCGACCATATCGTATCATGTAGTGAACAATTTGTTACGGATCAAACCTCATCACAATTATATTCGGAAAACAGCATAAATACTGTTAAAAATTGATCGCATATAACCCCATTCGAAGTGATTAAACTTTTATTTGTAATTGCAGTTGAAAACTGACCTTCCTTTTTACCCATATTCAAACAAATGAAAACACATTTAATATATTACTGAAAAAAAAACATTAATACTCATAGAAACTGATCTCATAAATCCCTATTTAAACATTATAACTTGTAATCTTCAATTGCAAATCAAAACTGTTCTAACCTAATGCAGCTCGTTTCTTATAGAAACACTTGCCATTTAACCACGAAAAGCCGCACGTTTTACATTAGATACTGTTCTCATAAATTCTCATTGAGATAGTATAAGTAAATGTCTGGATTTACAAATAGATACTGTTTAAAATATTTGGTTGCTTTATTCTGATATAATTTTCATATTTAAATTAGATCCGAATCTTTACTGATAAAGACTTATATAATTTACTAGAGGAACAACAAATAGATACTCGTAGAAACTGCTCTCATCAATTCTCTTGAAGGAATACCAAATGTGTACTTGAAATTTCCGACCATATCATAACATGTAGTGAGCAATTTGTTACTGATTAAACCTCATCACAATTATATCCGGAAAACAGCATAAATACTTTTAGAAATTGATCGCATATAACCCCATTCGAAGTGATTAAACTTGTATTTGTAATTGCAGTTGAAAACTGACCTTTCTTTTTACCCATTCAAACAAATGAAAACACATTTAATATATTACTGAAGAAAACACATTAATACTCATAGAAACTGATCTCATAAATCCCTATTCAAACATTATAATTTTGAATCTTCAATTACAAATCAAAACTGTTCTAACCTAATGCAACTCGTTTCTTATAGAAACTCTTGCCATTTAACCATGGAAAGCCGCACGTTTTACATTAGATACTGTTCTCATAAATTCTCATTGAGATAGTATAAGTAAATGTTTGGATTTACAAATAGATACTGTTTAAAATATTTGGTTGCTTTATTCTGATATAATTGTCATATTTAAATTAGATCCGAATCTGTACTGATAAAGACTTATATAATTTACTATAGGAACAACAAATAGATACTCGTAGAAACTGCTCTCATCAATCCTCTTGAAGGAATACTAAATGTGTACTTGGAATTTCCGACCATATCATAACAAATAGTGAACAATTTGCTACTGATTAAACCTCATCACAATTATATCCGGAAAACAGCATAAATACTTTTAGAAATTGATCGCATATAACCCCATTCGAAGCGATTAAACTTGTATTTGTAATTGCAGTTGAAAACTGACCTTTCTTTTTACCCATTCAAACAAATGAAAACACATTTAATATATTACTGAAAAAAAAACATTAATACTCATAGAAACTGATCTCATAAATCCCTATTCAAACATTGTAATTTGTAATCTTCAATTGCAAATCAAAACTGTTCTAACCTAATGCAGCTCGTTTCTTAAAGAAACACTTGTCTTTTAATCATGGAAAACCGCACGAATTACATTAGATACTGTGCTCATAAATTCCCATTGATGTGGTATAAGTAAATGTTTGGATTTACAAATGGATATGGCTTGACTCGTTTTGCTGGTCAATTCTGATATAAACTGATAACAATTTCAACAGCAACTTTACCTAACTCTTATAGAAACTTATTGACCATATAGGTTCTCATAGATACTTATTAATTTTTGATAATTTTCAATACGGATTGATGAGATTTTTTTGACAGGGATGTAGTGTTGCATATATTCTTTCAATGTTTTAATTTAGCCACTTAATGTCAGATGTCACTGGACTCTTGTTTCACTAAACAAAAACAAAAGGCCGGAAATGTATGCAACACTGTATTCACGTATGCACAGAACCTGTAAAATTATCTATCTATGCGTAAGTAATGAGAGCACTTATTGGTCCTGCCATCTATTACATTATGTACAAAGTAAGCACTTATGAAGCCACTGTGAGGGTTGTCGTCGCACCACCTATTTAATTCACCCTGGTTGAAACTGAACTGAACTGAAGTTCAGTTCCTCCTCGTTGCTCAAACTGAACTGAACTGAACTGAAGTTCAGTTCAGTTCAGTTCACTCAGTTCACTCTTCAGTTCAGTTCACACTTCAGTTCACTCTTCTTAATCTATATCAATGATCTGACTCTTACAATAGATAATTCACCCAAGTAGCACAAGAAGCTGTAATAAAGCTGCTCCAACATTGCGGTAACAAGAACTGGCAGCTATTTAGCTATAGCAGCTACCGCGGAAACCTTACAATAAGTTTGCGACAGCGCTATAACAGTCAAAGTGGTACAATATATTCTTGCTTTGAAAATGTTGCTAAAGCCTTATAGCTGTAACCATTTGGCTTAACCAGATTACAGCCTTTCAGCTGTATATTTTTTTAACTACAAATAATAAACAATTTGGCTGCACAATTACCTTTAATAGACATTATTGGATACTAAATGAAAATGGATGCATATACCTTATTGTACATGTACTTATAAAAATATCAAGACGATTTTCACGACAAATGATGCATAAAATTGCATGCGGTTATCACTTTTTCGTTAAATGTGCATGTGATACTTCTGTATGTTCGAAGGGCTTCAGACATTTTCATTTTTTACAAAACTATTAATCTCCTTAGATTTATAATTTTTCACGTATTTCACCAGAAAATTGTTTAAAATTACTAACTTCTTAATGTTGTTCCACTAGAGAATATTACAGCACTTTTTATTTTAAAAATTTAAGTAAATGGTAATAAATGTAAAAAAAATAAATGTTGTTCAAAATGGCTGCCCCTCTTAGTACTCATCGTTTACAGGAAATATGGCCGCTAATTTACATAATAGTTGACAGCAAATTTGCTGATAAATGCAGTTATAAATGCCAATCCCCAGCCACAAATGTGGAAAATATAGTTTAGCCGCCAAACCGCATTTTTGTATCTTTAAAGTATACAGTATAAACAAAAGTCAGTACTAGTTGTTCCGGCTGCTATTAAGTTGTTGCAAGAGCTCTAGAAGGCATATTGCAGCTGACTAGAAATCTAAATAGGAATTACAGCGACTTGACTGTTTAATTATGGTACGGCAATGTTATAGCAGTAAATATATTTGGAATAAAAGGCTTTGAGATTCCAAATCCAAATTACAGCTAAACGCCGGTTATCCCAACGTATTCGTAGACAAAATTTAGCTGTGAAAACTTCATAGTCCACACTGTGCTACTTGGGCAACTTCTATCATCTTATTTGCTGATGATGCAAATCTTACTAAACGCGATAATAATATAGATGTTTTATTAGAAACAATGTTGGAAACTGAATCTAACTGGTTTCTTTCGAACCAACTGAAGCTTAATACTTCTAAGACTGAGTCAATGGTGTTTGGCCTCCGAAACATGGACCAAATAGAAAATCAAAGCTCAATCAAATTTCTTGGTGTCTATATAGACCACAAACTATCATGGGAAAACCACACAGATCATGTTTGTAAAAAAATTTCAAAAAATATATACCTACTTCGCAGCTTGGCTCATCGGGTATCAACAGAAACTCTCATCACAGCCTACCACAGCCTTATACATTCTGTGATATCTTATGCTACCCTCATTTGGGGACATGCTGGCTCCACGTACAGTGTGTTTGCCATGCAAAGACGAGCACTAAGAGTAATAGCAGGACTTAAATTCAGAGATGATTGTAAATCAAAGTTTATAGAATTTAATATTTTAACTGTTCCATGTACATATATATTGCAATGTTTACTATACATAAAAAATAATTTAGGCACACTCACAACTCGTGACGAAATTCATTCATACCAAACACGTCATCGAAATGACTTAACTACTAGCTATTTAAGATTAACAAAAACCAGGGATGGTACTGCATACTGGGGCATCAAGCTCTATAACGCTCTACCTCAAGAAATTAAACTTCTCTCACAGACACCTTACAAATATAGAATTAAGCAGTTTCTCTTAACGTAATGCCTTCTATACCTTACAGGAATTCTTAAATAGTAATCTGACCACAATATAAATAATACTCAACTGAAGATAAAAATGGATGTAAATGTTTTTCTATTGTTTTCTTTTAATCACTGTGTTGTAATTCATTCCTTTACAAATATAAATTATCTGTTTTTTTTTATGTTAGATAGTTTTATATTATCAAAATATTTTTAAGAATTTTAAATGTCCATGTAACTAAATGTTTGTTGTATCCTTTGACTTGTGTAAATACTGATGTATACTTGACACCAATAAATTATCTTATCTTATCTTATCTTATCAGTTTGAGCAACGAGGAGCAGCAGTAGGCGGCTTTCAGCGAGAACCTGAATATATATATATATATATATATATATGTTATATAATATTACACGCTATCTTATTGCGACTTAGCCATAATAAACCTTCACAGGTATATCGTATTTCACGATAACAGCTTCTCTTATTAATTGCTTATCTTCAAGATATCATATTACACCTTTGTTTCTCATAACTTGTGCAGACTGCAGAACTGCAATTCCTTTGTTATATATTTTGCTTACTCAGGTTCTGTATGTTATAAATATGACTAAACACGCTTTGTTGAATCAGTTATTAAACTCACTTAGAATGAAACACTTCTAATTATTGTATTATTCCTTCTCCAAGAGCCAACGTTGGCTCCATTTAAGTAAATAAATCTTTTTAAAAAGTCACTCATGTAAACCGTGATCTAACATTGGCGCAGTCGGTAGGATCCGTAAACATCATCAGAACAAGAAGCCTAACTGGTAGTGAAGCGTAAGAGAACAAGGAGAACATCTGCAGAAGGTGCCTAACTAGTGCGTGTACATCTACGAGAACAAGGAGACCTTCCTCACTGGTGGTGGCGGATCCCAATCCCTTGACGGACGAAGAACCTACTCATGGAGATGAAATTAATGTAAGTCATTTTTAAGAATCATCTCGTTATTTTATTTCATTTTTACAATTATTATTTCTCACAATTATTTACGTGTATTATACCGCTAATACACTCGGCGAACAAAGCCAATTCTTTTATCAAACAAATCCTTTACAAGCTACAACGCAACAATTCTAATTTTAAGTTATTTATTTTCGTATTTACGAAACAACTGTGTATTATACAGTTAATACACAACTTATTAACGTACGCAACATAACAAACTATTTCAATTCAATTTCCGTATCATACTGCTGATACGCAACCAATTTTAGTTCAAAAATTTCCAAACAAAAAGCAAAATGCCAAACAGAGCTCAACCAGAGACAGTTCAACCAGTTCAACCAGTAGTGCCGACGACAGCCGAGCAACCAGAACGAGTCGAGCAAGTCGAGCACGAGGTAGAGCCTTACAAACTCTCAGAAATTTTCTCGCTAATTCCGGAGTTCGATGGTAACGCCATCAACCTCCAAACTTTCCTAAACTCATGTCAGTGTGCCCAACGCATGGCAATTCATGACCAAAAAATATTATTAACTGTTCATATCAAAAATAAACTAAAAGGTAAAGCTGCCGAACTTATAAATTCTCGCAACCCTGCCACATGGCCAGAAATAAAAGCACTCTTAGAAACCCACTTCGGTGACTCTAGAGATTTAACAGCTCTTATCCAAGACCTACAACGAATTCACCAATTGCCTGGTGAATCTGCATTAACATTTGTTTCGCGTCTACAAACGCACAATGCGAAAATGCACGCTGCAGTGCAAAAACAAAATTTAACTTCGGAGCAAAGAACCGCGCAAACAAACCTGATCGAAACTATGACATTAAATAATTTGTTAACGGGTCTAGAACCAAATCTAGGCAGAATAATACGTGCCAGTAACCCTCCGACTATAATGAACGCAATTATTAGAATTCGGAGAGAACTACAACTTTCATATTTCGAGCAACAAAAATTCCCAAAAAATAGTCCAGTCAAAAATCCAGTAATTCAACAAAAGCGACCACAAGGTCCCAATTTACAACAAAAGTTTTGTTCCTTCTGTAAACGGAATGGACATGTAATAAGCGAATGCCGCACAAGGCAACAGTCTCAAAACTTCCAGAGACCAAGTTTCCAAGGAAACCCAAACTCACAAAATTTTTCTCATCAAAACTTCGCACAACCCAGTAATAATCAATTTGGTCAGAGGACATTCCCTCAAAATAATCAGCCAAATCAATCACAGCAAAACAGGCCCTCAGCCATAAGGCCGAACCCTAATTTTATGCAACAGCGACCATCAGCTATCCAACCTAACCCAAATTTTAATCGCTTTAACCAGCAAAAAGCTCATCATTTGAATTACGAACCTTATGACAATTATGACAATCAATGTAACTATAATCAATATAATGACTACTCATCCGATTATCAAAACGTAAGTGATAGTTATGAAAATTACGATTCAGGCAACGCTCAAAACTTTTCAGATAACTATACGGCTAATTCTCAAAACGAGCAATACGAGAATTATACTGCTAATTCTCAAACACTACACGAGGATTATACTGCTAATCCTCAGGATTTTCGTTTAGATCCGGAGTACCCCACGGATACTCCGACACAACAAATAGACCAATTCGACCAAATATCAAACCAAATACAAACAATGAATCTCAACGACAGTTTCGATCCAATGCTGAACTTCCCAGAACAGACGTTCATGTAAATACGCTTTCTCACACCCTATTAACCGTAAATTCAAAAAATCTCTATTACATCAAAGACGCAACCGGCAAATTTAAAATTTTGATTGACACAGGTGCAGGAATTTCAATTTTTAAACCTAAAACAGCTGAAAATTATAGACGTAGATCCCCTGAAAATGTAATTATACAGGGTATTACTGATCAAAAAATTTATATCAACGAATCTGTTCTCATCCCCTTTTCAGATGAGTCACACAAGGTTTATATCTATAATCTAGATATAGATTTTGATGGACTACTAGGCGCAGACTTTTTAGAACATTACGAATGCCGAGTAGATTTAAAAAATAAACAACTAGTCACAAATTTTAAAACTGTACCACTATTTAAAGTCACGGAAGAAACTACAGTAAATTTACCTGTACAACCAACTGGTAACTCTAACATCAAAAACCAAAATCCAAATTTAGGCAACATCAAAAATTTAATTTCTATCGAACCTCGCATGGAAAAAATCTGTAAACTAAAATGTAACCTACGAAATACCGAGGCTATACTGTTAGCCCAGGAAAACGAGAAAGTACGCTTACCAAATGCTATTGTCAAAATCGATAACAATGGAGAATTTTTGACCTCAATTATAAACGCGAATGCAATACCAAAAACGGTAAATTTTTCTAACATAAAACTAGAGCCAGTACAAAAATTCAAATCAATTTTCAATTTAAACACTCAAAATTCTGACTCACACCTACAGACGGACAGATCCTTCGAAATTAGGAACGAATTGCGCTTGGATCATCTAAACGAAGAAGAGGCCGAAATAGTAACGCAGCTTTGTTTAGACTTTCAAGATATATTCTATTTGGAAGGAGACAATTTAACTTTTACTAACGAAATTAAGTATTCCATTGACACGAACGATTCAAAACCGGTTTTCACAAAGTCATATCGCTACCCTCATATCCATAAAGAGGAAGTCAAAACACAAGTCTCTAATATGCTTGATCAAGGCATCATTAGACCTTCGATTTCTCCCTGGTCCTCTCTGGTTTGGGTTGTACCTAAGAAACTCGACGCCTCCGGTAAACAAAAATGGCGAGTTGTAGTGGACTACAGAAAACTCAACGAACTGACTATTGACGATAAATACCCTCTACCCAATATTTCCGACCTCCTCGATCAATTAGGCAAATGTCAATATTTTACAACTTTAGACTTAGCCCCCGGATTTCACCAAATCGAGATTGATGCGAAAGACATTCAAAAGACTGTATTCAAAATGAACGATGTCTCGTCTACATGGACGATATTATTATTTACTCCCCTACAATTCACGAACACATTTCCCGTCTAACTGAAGTCTTTAAACGCCTTCAAAAAGCCAACCTCAAAATTCAACCAGACAAATGCGAGTTTCTCCGCAAGGAAGTCGCTTATTTAGGACATCTCATTACAAAAGACGGCGTAAAACCGAACCCTTCGAAAGTTGACGCTATCTTAAATTTTCCTCAACCGAAAAATCCAAAAGAAATTAAATCATTTCTAGGCTTAGCCGGATATTATAGGCGCTTTATCCCCAATTTCTCCAAGATAACCAAGCCCCTAACAAAACTACTACAAAAAGACATACCATTTCTCTTCGACAATGATTGTGTAAATTCTTTTCAAAATTTGAAACAAACATTAACAACAACTCCGATATTAATTTACCCTAATTTTGATGAACCTTTCGTTCTAACCACTGATGCGAGCGCATTTGCCGTCGGCTCGGTGCTGAGCCAGGGGCCTATTGGCAAAGATTTACCCATTGCCTACGCTTCTAGAACCTTGTGCAGTGCAGAAACTAAGTATTCAACGATTGAACGCGAGTTTTTATCGATAGTATGGAGTGTAAAGCACTTTAGACCCTATCTGTACGGTAGAAAGTTCAAGCTTGTAACCGACCATAGACCACTCACCTGGCTATTCTCTATAAAAGATCCAGGAAGTAGACTTGCCCGTTGGCGACTCAAATTAGAAGAGTACGACTACGAAATAATTTATAAACCTGGTAAAATCAATAAGAACGCGGACGCACTTTCCAGAATCAAAATTAATCATTTTTCCGAATATTCCAAATTCTATTCAAAGGTTCTAGCCGCGAACGACGAAGAGTCAGACGACGACGAAAACCCAGACGATAATAACGAAATCACTAACGAACAAATTTCCCAAGAATTTGAAACTTTCGCCAACTTATATAAAACAACATCTTTAATTGACTATTCGAAAATCAAAGCCTCGAACAAACAACTTTTGTATCGAGAACATAAAGATATTATAACCTTTTTCCAACAAAACAACTTACAAGACCTACATCACAAAATTATCGAGGACATATTCGAAGAAAACCCCGAATTTCATAACGATAAAATCAATATTGCATCAAGCAAAACAGTCAGACATAGGAGATATTTTATCATCCCTCTACCTTTTGATATCGAATCTGTAATTGAACATCTATTTTTGGTACTATTTAAAAATCAAGATGTTCTAGATCTCTCTAAGACATACTTTGTCGAAAATAACCTAGACCTCCCCATACTCGACATTCTATCATTCATTATTGCAGAAAAAGACTTAAAAGTAGTAATTTGTCAAGATATCGTCAGAACTGCCGACGAAGATGAAATCCCAATTATATTGGAGCAAAATCATTTTGGTAAAAATAATCTACACCGCAGAATAAATGAAACGATTCGAAGAATTAGAGAAAAATACACTTGGCAAGGTCTAACTAAAGACGTTGAAAATTTTATAAAAAATTGCGAAACTTGCCAAAAGACTAAAGTATGCCGGAAAAACCTTAATAACCCTCTAGTAGTCACAGAAACCCCAAGAACACCATTCGAAAGAATCAATATCGATTTATTTGAATTCCCTACTCGAAATTACGCTTTAGCCATTCGTGACGAATTAACTAAATTCACGCAAGCATATGCAGTCCCGGATAAATCCGCAAAATCTGTCGTAATCACTTTGTTGTTATATTTCCAACATTATGGTACCCCATTAAGAATCCATTGCGATTACGGTGGCGAATTTGACAACCGCTTGCTCAAAGATCTCTGCACCCTCTACGACATAAAATTAACTTATTCAAGCATAGGACATCCCCAATCGAACGGATCCATAGAAAGATTTCATGCTACTTTAGCTGAAATGATAAGAATTCATAAAACCGAGAATCCGAACGAACATCCTTTCACAATTTTACCATATGCGGTAATATGCTATAACAATTCGGTAAATAAAACACACGGTTTCACCCCATACGAACTTGTATTTGGGCATACGTCCAACAGACCACCCGAAACCTTATATAACCAAAAAGAATTAATAACTAAATACGTTAGAGATCTAAACAATAGAATATCTCACTATTATGAAATCGCCCGCAATCGAACACAAGCACAAAAGGAGAAAGCGAAAGTTCGTTTTGACAGAAATGTTCCCCAGAAACGATCTGAGTACAAAATAGGTGACTTAGTTTATGTAAAAGAATCACAAATTAAGAACAAACTACAAAATAAATTTAACGGTCCCTTTAAAATAAAAGAAATTTTTCAAAATTCTGCCACCCTACTAAATCTCGAAACAAAACAAGAGACTAAAGTAAATTTTGATAGAATGAAACCATAAACTGAAAATTAAATTTATTTTCAGGTTTCTCCTGCTGTTCGGATCAGCACTCTGTCAATACAAAATTACCCCGATCAATAACACTGTTGGTGTATACTATCACCAAGACACGGACATCGTGGTGACAAATGCCAAATGGACTCTACTAGTGCATAAAAATATTTCATCCCTCAAACTAGCTTTTGACAAGAATCAAAATAATTTAGACAGAATCTTGAACACCCTCGATGGTGCTGATCAAAAATCAATCCTGTTTAGAAGTGAAGTTAAAACAGAGTTTAACCTTTTAATGCAAATAGCTAGTTCGATAAAAACGAAATTTGACGAAGTCTTTTCAGACACAAAGAGATATAAACGCGGAATACTTAACGGTTTTGGAACAATATTCAAATCAATCACTGGAAACTTAGACGCCGAAGATGGCGAGTACTACACTAACTGTATAAATAAATTAAATAATGACGAACATCAATTAGAAAACTTAATCAAAAATCAAATCTCAGTTACAACTTCTGTTATCAAAAATTTCAACTCAACTATACAAAAATTGCAAATTGATGAGGAAACATTTAACAAAGAAATCGAGCACACAATTCAAACCATGACTCAAACGATCCAAGCTGCCGAAATAAAACTAAAATTTCTATACATTTCCGAACAACTAATGGCCAGCTATTTGTATATCGAAGACAATCTAAACGATATTTTAAATTCAATAACATTTGCCAGATTAGGAATTATTCATTCATCAATCATAACACCTGATCACTTAGTAACGGCGTTACAAGAGATTTCACAGAGTTTGCGAAGGAACAATTTACCTCTTCCAATTAAACTATCAGCAGTTGCTCAATATCTGGATATTATTGAACTAAAAGCTTTTCAACTAGATTCTAACCTAATATTTGTTTTAACAATACCTCTTATTGAACCTCAAAATTATAACACCTTTCGCCTATACCCCATACCTATACTTGATAACAGAACTGGTCTACATCACTTTTTATCTATTTCACAAAAGTTTATCGCGAGAGACGATGATTCTTTAATGTACATACCTATACAAAATTTGAAAGAATGCAAACCACTCTATTTTGGAACCAAACTATGTTCGAACCTGTTTGCATATCCTATCGACCAAAATGCCATTTGTGAAGCTAGAATATTAAAACCATTGCTGAAACTCCCAGAAAATTGTCAAACTTCCTTCATCATTAGTCAAGGATACAACGTCCAACAACTTGAAGACAACACATGGCTAGTAATTAATTCTGAACCACTTCACATTACCATCAACTGCCCGAAGAGAGAATCCATAACAGAGCTAATTAACAAAAATTCCATCATAAAACTACAACCAGGATGTTACGCCTATGCAGGCATTACTCGAATACAAGCCAGTGCTAAAGACTTTTCCGAAATTAAGGACAATTCACATCCAATCCAAATTCCTTTTGAATGCTGCAATCACATGCCCGACAAAATCGAAATCCCAAAATTAAAACCGCTTAAATTAAACAGTCTCGACGTAGAAGATTTAGATATTGCTAAAAACAAACTAGAGCAATATTCCAAAGACCTAGACGACCTCATAAACGAACCTTTTGTGACCAAACATGTATCTTGGTTCACATACTTCATAATCACTCTCATCATCCTATTAGTTCTACTTTACATAACTTGTAAATGCAGAAGAAGAAGATGTGGAGCATTGCGAATCCAACCCTCAACGGATAACCCTCCTTCACCTCCTTCAGAGCGAAGCAGAGTATTTACCAAATTTCCTAGACTGATCCCTCCAAGAAAGCGACCCGGTATTAGACCTCAAGAAGAAGAGGACATCGAGTTAACATAGACTTTCATGTGGAGTTTTACCCTTGTCTATTAATTTAGACTATTGTATTTTATCCTTATTACGTTATGTAATGTTTTATTATCGCTTACCAATTTTAACTTTTACATTATTTTATTCTTTTGCTTTGTATTCATTCAACATTGTTTCAATTTATTTTTGCATTATATTCATTTAACGTTTTAACAATTTTCAAAAGTTGCTGCATAACATCAACTTTTTTATTAAGGGGGAAGTTGTTATATAATATTACACGCTATCTTATTGCGACTTAGCCATAATAAACCTTCACAGGTATATCGTATTTCACGATAACAGCTTCTCTTATTAATTGCTTATCTTCAAGATATCATATTACACCTTTGTTTCTCATAACTTGTGCAGACTGCAGAACTGCAATTTCTTTGTTATATATTTTGCTTACTCAGGTTCTGTATGTTATAAATATGACTAAACACGCTTTGTTGAATCAATTATTAAACTCACTTAGAATGAAACACTTCTAATTATTGTATTATTCCTTCTCCAAGAGCCAACGTTGGCTCCATTTAAGTAAATAAATCTTTTTAAAAAGTCACTCATGTAAACCGTGATCTAACATATATATATATATATATATATATATATATATATATATATATATATATATATATATATATATATATATATATATAAAGTGATGGTGAGAGGTAAACTCTCATGTGGTCAGATGCTACTATATGTCGGACATAATGTTTTTGGTGTATAGCGACTTGCAACACAAGTAGGTACCAAGAGCGGCGACCTCTAGCCATAGTGGGCTATACTCACTGTTAATGAAATAGGATTTGAAGGAAACAACTACTCAGCGGGCAAATACCCCGACCTGCATTGAATTATACCTTCAAATCGTGATCGGTAGCCAAATATCATTTGTCCATTCCTAACCAGACATAGACCGGTTTCGAACTTATTATGTTCTCCTCAGTATGCCATAGGTTATGGAACAGACAAATGATAGTGGCCAACCTGCTAGTCTTATACTTACTATAATGCAAATGAACATGAGAGTTTACCTCTCACCATCACTTCATTTGCATTAGTATGTATAAGACTAGCAGGTTGGCCACTATCTGTCTGTTCCATACTGAGGAAAACATAATAAGTTCGAAACCAGTCTATGTCTGGTTAGGAATGGACAAATGATCCCTTCGTGATATAAAGTATACAAGTGGAGATCCGTTTTTACAAGACGAGATCCGAAACGGATCTCGACTTGTTTCTATGGGTATATCATGTTTATTCAATTAATGCGACTGGTAGAAGTGTACACGTGAATTTTACCTCGGATCTCCTTTTTCCACTTTATCCATTTTTATACACGAGTAGTTAAACCAAACGCACTTATGAGGGCGCTGCAGTGCTTAACTTGTATATAATATTTTATGAACAAAGCGAGATCCCGTACATCTGGCAATGCCGCGTCGTTTATTTGCAACAAAATCAGATCTAGTTAATAAGGTTGACCCACCTTGGACTAAATTTTCATTATTTTGGGTATCTGCATATTAATTAATTAAATATAAGTTAATAAGTTTACTATTAGTACAGTAACTAGAGGTTTTTAACTTCGGATAGTGTCATATGAATTAGATTTCTTTCATTTTTGGCTTAACTTAATAGTAAATGCATCAAAGCAAAGTTTCTATATTGTACGGCGGCTTGCTAATTTATAGGGGGTGGATGCCACTCCTTTTCAGGGGGTGGCAAATAAAAAAAATGAAAAACATTGGAGCTGAAAGAGTATCATATTTTAAGAGAAAAGGCTCTGCAACTTTTCATATGAATTGATAGTCTTTAAGTTATAACCACTTGAAAATTGGGATTTTAGCTTGAAAAAGAGATATTTCAAAATGATTTTCGTCAAATAACTCGAAAAGTATTCCATTGAGCGAGAACATGCTGGAGACAAGAAACCTACTAAATTGAAGATGAATTTAGTTTTTTTTCTAATCTCTGTAGAATTAATCATTTCGGATTTCTGAAAGTAAAAAGACATAGTAGTAATTAGTTTAAATGTTAAATATATCAGAAACTATGGCACTTGTGACAAAAATTTTAATAACCAAAAATGAAAGACATTAATTAGGATTCGAATGATTTTTTTTATTATTTCTGTAGCATAAAAAACAAAGAAGTTATTACAGAAACAATGTGCTTCTTCACAATTTTTTAATAAAAACGTCGCCATTTTGTTAACGTAAGTAGGTAAATGATTTGTTTCGTGGCAAATATCTCAATAAATATTAGCTTTAACGAAAGAAAAGATAAATAAGGCTTATAAACTGAGAATGAACTCGTTTTTATTTTATGTTTATGTAGGATTAATAATTTCGAAGATATTTAAATTTATAGACGGCATCCGAACGTTTATAGGGTTTAAATGTTGAATATCTTAGAAACCGTGACATTTCCATCAAAAGTTCATTAGAACTTACAGAACAGAATTAAAAATAATAACTTTTAAAATTATTTTTTGTTTGTTTCTGTCTCATAAAAAATAAAAAAGTTGGCTTGAACAACGTGCACTCTTTCACATTTAAAAAAAAAATCGCCATTTTGTTATAGTAATTGTCCAGTAATTTTTTTTTTTTTTCAAAAATACTGTTTTTGTTAATATACAGTTTCACCTAGATGCATAATTTTGTTTGTCTGTTTAAAACGTTTGTTTTAGGAAAAAATTCCGTATGCCAATAATAACCCATGAAAATTGTCAATTCTTATGAGATTATTGCTAAATTTTGCGTATTTTTTACCTTTACTTACTGTACTATATAATGTGTAGGACGTGCAGCAGAGTAAGTGAAAGCGCAGATGGATATGTCGCAGGGATATTGTAAAATTCGCTTTTTCGAAAAAACCCTAGGGCTTCTGAAAAGAACTAAGATATTTTAAAATCAATAAAATGTACGCAATTTTACTAGGAAATTTTACTAATTTTTTTGAATTCTGGGATGTGTTAGTGAAAATATTTAAATGTTTTACTTAATTTTACTCTTTTATTATATACTCCAGTCAAATAGGGAAAATTACTTATAAATACACTAAAAGTTCCCAACTACTCCTTGTGCTCGAGCTACTATCTTGGAAAAATGCTGCTCCGATTCAGTTTTATGTCTGTCTCACTAACTATTAGCGATATCGAAATTTTGCCTACAATAAAAAATAAATCCTATAAAATTCTCTACACAAAATGCCATATACATTTTATTTGTAACTATTACTATACTCTTCGAAGAATAGTATATTTATTTGATCAACACATTTCTAAAACCGTAAATATCATTCGTAGAAAAAATACAATTCATATTATTTTATTAGTCATAGAATTCTGAATAACTTTAAAATGTCCGTCGTATCTCAGTCTGTCCGTTTGTCCGTCTGTCTCTTTGTTTGTCACGTTTTGTGAGCACGATAACTTGAGAAAAAAGTCCGGCTTTAGAGAGTATATTAGTTTTAGCTTTAGAAAGAACTCTATTGATTTTGAAAAAAATCGATCGGTAAATATAAATGTTATGAAACATTTTATGAAAAAAATTCGCGTGAAAAGTGTTGCAACGCCTTTGACAAAATTCTATAAACACAAAGATACCGCATAGTATACTAACCAAGGTTTCAACAATCAAGATGTAATCAACGGGAGATGATAAAAATTGCAAGTATGGCAATTAAACCTACAATTTTATGAAAGACTATAACACTCCTCACCTGTATCTTTTTCATAAATGTTTCATAATCTTAATATTTACTGATCGATTGATTTCAAAATCAATAGGGTTTTTTCTCTAGGTAACACAGACTTATTGTCTAAATTTCAATAAAATCGAACTTTTTTAGGTTATTGTGCTTACAAAAAATGTATCGGACGGAAAAACAGGCAGTGAACATTTTGAAAGCCATTCAGAATTTTATGACTTAGACAATTATATGACTTTTTTCTCTATGAGAGATATTTACGGTTTTAGAAATGTGCCTACAAAATGGAATATACTCTACGTTTTCTTACTTGCAAAGAGTATAATGTAGAGAATGTTATAAACTTTATTTTTTATATGAAGCATAATTTTGATATCGCTAATAGTTAACGAGACAAGCAAAAAATTGAATTGGAGCACCATTTTTTCAAGACGTCGCATCGGCTTGAACGCAAGAGATGGAGTTGGGGACTTTTAGAATGTTCAATAGTAGGCCTTGGCCTTAATGAACATCTTTGACAACTTTCAAAACTTGAACAGTTTTTTCCGTCGAACGTCAAAATTTGTTCCTATTTGGCTAGGATAAGAGTCATTTTGAAAAATTCCTAACCAAGCATAGAGGTGTGGTGTAATTTACATTTAATTTGATTATATAAAAAATACAGATTACCATTGCATTTGACATACCTTTACATAGTAATTTTAAAACTATACAATAAATATAAATATATAGGTTAATATATGTTAAAAAAAATCAATAATCAATTTAGAATTCTATTTTTATTTGTCTAAAAAACTTAACCCTTAGTGGAATGAAATACACTGTAATCTTAATAAACTACATACTAAAGCCTTAATTTCAAAATAAAACATAAATCTAAATGGCAGTAGGTGTTCAAAATGGTTGATTTTGGACAATTTAATGTGGAAATTATCCTTAATAAAAAATTGAAGGTCCATACCTGCCCCTGTTTTGTAAGTTTTTCTATAACGTTTTTTTATTTACATACCTACCAAAATTAAAACTGGGCCATTTAAGAAAAAGTTAAATATCTCGTTTCTCGTGAGACATTTCGGCAAGATAATTAAACAGTTTTAGGAGAGATTTAATATTTTAGTGATCATTGGCGCAACTAGGGGGGGGGCAGGGTGGGCCTGGCCCACCCCCAAACTAGCCACGGCCCACCCCAGAGGAAAGAATAAAAATTAGCAAAAAAAATTTAAATTTATCGACTAATGTATCACTAAATTATTCGGAATCCATAATCCATCCCCGACTTCTATACCAATTTCACACAAGTGAGGTCAAACATTTTCACCTGTCAATTATAACGGTAATGTTGGAGAGTGCCAGCTCAGCCGCTTTGTTTTTAAACTATGCGCGTTAGCGTGCGAGTCTCGAGTCTGCGCCTGTTTGCTGACTGACTTGACTGCTGTATCTCTTTCGTTCTAGGTCATTAAATGACCTTGAAATGACAAAAAATTTCGCCTGCGGCGCTATCACTAACCATCCCGTGTACACATATATATCTACAGAACACCTAAGTATCTTATGCACGAGCCGCCACTGAACTTTACGTTTCAAACACAAGGGGCCTGGCCATCCTCAGAAAAATTCTCTAGTTGCGCCAATGTTATAGTGATATTACTATTTTTCTTTGCAGCGTGTTTAGATACAACCAAATATTCAACAGAAGTCAATCTGATTTACACAATCGACTTTTAGTAGTTACCACCCAAACACATGGGAGACACCCGTTTTTATTGCTCTTTCTATGTAGGTACCTTCTTCCAATAATGTTAATTTATGACCATTTTTAGAATTCAGTCCCAACTTATAGATACACTTACTATTTTATTTTACGAAATTAAGAACAAAATTGTGATATAAATTTGGCGCCCTGAGGCGGTCGCCTCGCTGCCTCACCTCTTCACGCTGCCCTGATTTTCGTGCAAGTTATATTTAAATCAATAGTAAATTTGCACACATGGCACTTGCATTTATAAAATTTTCAATTGTAAATTTTTTGCAAATTATATGAAAAGTAACATAACTGCTAATAACTCTACTTTCTCATATTTTTAAAATTTCATCAACATGAAAAATAAAAAACTGAAGGGGCGGTATGAAAAAAAATTGAGAAAAACAAAAATTGAAATATTTGAAAAAGTTATTAGTATTTCTAGAGTAAAAGTTTTTCATAACTCTCTTGTGTACCAATAGTTGTGGTTGACTTTACATCCAAAGCTAAACATATTTGTATGTTTCTTTCCACGATTAGACATTTTTTCAGCAGTTCACTGTCCCAAACACTTGTCGAATGTTAAAAAGCGCGCAAAGTGCCTTTTGGGCTCTTTGAAATATAGTGCGCTTTTATCCAAGAAGTATGACAACACCGCAGGATCTCATCTTATACTATATACATCAACATATACATTAGTTGATTTCGACTTGTTTGGTTTTATTATGGATCTCGTTTTGTTTAAATTTTATCACGAAAAATTAAAAGGTTGAATTTGTTTCCCCTGTGTTGGTTTATGGATTAAGAGGATAATGAAGCAAGTTTCTGTGAAAAATATACTCATCAAAGTCTTTGTCTTGTGATGGATCTCGGGTTGTCCTAAATTTATTCCGATCTCGACTTGATATAAAAACATATACATATACATATATATATATATATATATATATATATATATAGCGCGCAAAGTGCCTTTTGGGCTCTTTGAAATATAGTGCGCTTTTATCCAAGAAGTATGACAACACCGCAGGATCTCATCTTATACTATATACATCAACATATACATTAGTTGATTTCGACTTGTTTGGTTTTAAATTCGAAAAAAGGAGTACAAAAAAATTGAACTTCGGATTACGAAAGAAAGTTACCATTAAAAATAAAAAAGTTGCAAACTTCGGCTAAATTGGAAGTAACCCAAAAAAAAATACGTGCCGATGACCACACAGTAGAAGTAAGATCTCTACTTCAAGCAACCAAAAACATTTTATAGTACTTTACTTCCTACTGATAAATGCCTAACATAGAAGTTTAACGGTAAAAACTTGTCCATCCTTTATTCAGAAAGATAAAAGTTTCTCGCTGTATTAATGAATGCAATTTTTCACTATCGACATGGCAATAAAAATTCATATTTTCTACACTTATTAAAATTTGACCTTCATATTAACAGTTATTGTTAACAAATATGTAAATATGCTAATATACTAGTTAGGTAAATACTTAAACACTCATTATTGGATAACCAATCAGAACAACTATCTTCTAGCTAATACTGATGAAGTATTGAATTATTAGTATATTAGCGTGCCCAGATTAGGGCAACAATATACAGAAAGTAGGTATTTTCATAATAAAAGTGTGTAAGTTGTGATTTTCATAATACCTAAATAATATTGTCTAATCATGATAAAAGCAAATAAATAAAAATAATCAATTGTAAATATGTAAAATATGTAAAAAGGTAAAAACTTGAGGCCAATTGATTGATCATTTTTGAAAAATAATTAGCGTAATCTAAACGTTGCCTATACTTTCGTAACTACTTTCGTTAACATAACCTATTTGTTATGAATCGCTCCCTACTGAGAAGTGCCTAATCTTTGTTAATTACATTTTTTTCAGAGCTTTTCAACTGAAAGGTATTAACATTCCCGTGATATATACAATGAGTGTCAACATCACATACAATTATTTAGCTTACTTTTTAAGAATTTTACTTGACTATTTCCTGTATTCCTACAATTAATTACTCTACCTATATTGCCGCATTGCCATACGTATATTATAATGACAATGCATAGTCATTGTTCATCCCTGAACTAGCTTCATCTGATAATGTAATAAAATTGTAGTATCTGTCTGTATTATGTTCTTTCAGGCAGGAGGAGTCTGGCCTATCTACAAATTGTTGTTTACATTATTTCTCACTTTAAACTATACTTTATAATCAGGGCCCCAACAAGGGTGGGGGGGTAGGTCCAGTAGGTACCGTGGTACCAGGAACCGACCAGTTAGAGGTCCGAATAGACTAGGAAACGCAATGCAATAATATTAAACTAATTAACATTTGGGTACAGGTAGTGTACTTATAAAAAAAGGGGCCATCAAATCATGGGCCGGGGCCCATGATTTGATGTGAGTGCCTGTTAATAATATAAGTCTATGAAAATTGACAAAACTTTGATGCACCGACCATTTGAACCGCAACTAGTTTAAGATAATATATAAACATTTATTTATTACGGCACTTGTCCCTTTTATAGACAAGAGAATGGGATAACTCTGAAAACAACCTATTTAGCAGCGTTAACAAATTTAAGAGCTAAAGCTCCATATACTTTATAACTTTCACCCAAACTAAATCCAAGAGCATATTATATATGTATAATTTTCTGAAAAGGCATAAATAAAATCAAGTAGAGTATCGAAATCAACCGTAGTTTAATCTTTTATTGTAATAAGGTGAGCGGTGCCGTGAACGTAATTCGACAATTTCTCCTACATTCCTAAACCGATTAAAATAATTTCTTGATAGGCTTTTATAGGCAACTTTATAGAATGGTACTAGCTTATTGAAAACTAAAGAAAGAAAAACATTTTTTTCTTGTGTGAAAAACAAAAAAAAATATTTTTTTTTGTTGACTTCAATATCCCAGTATCATTCTATCAGGTATTTTCTAAAAGCCTGTCAAAATATTTTCTCAATCGCTTCATAGGAGAACTTGTTGAATTACGAAATCATTTTTTTAAGCCAGACCGCCACCCTTAAAGCAATTGTACAAATTCAACAAAATATATTAATGTTGAGATCCAACGTTACCGTATGTAACAGTTCATACAAAATAAGGTAATAAATTATATTTTTAAATCATACTACCTATTACACTATTTCATAATATAATATTTAGAATCAAAAGATTGAAAATAAATTGACATTTTTATTTTTTACTCGCTTATTGTTTTGTAAAATACATTTTTGTGATTTTAAGAATTTTTGAGGGAAACGATTATTATATTATTTTTGTACCACATGCTTTGAAATTAGCCGAACTGTCAATAATAAATGTCAGTTATTATTGGTATGTCATATACACAAATACACCTACATGTCTTTTTTTTTCAAATAATTTTTTAGACCTCAATTGAAACTAAATATAGAATACGATGAGCCAACATCAATAACAATTTATAGTTCATTCTTTGAGAATTATTTATCATCTTATTTCCTCTATTTCTGCAATTACACCACGGATATCGACGTATGTGATACGTTTCAAAAAGACAAGCAAGACAATGGCCTATTTTTACAGAGCGCGTTAGCAATCCTAAATGTATTAACAACACAGTGAGTATCTAAAGAAAAAGTGTCTTCTCCATATATACGGTGCCAAAACGCATATACATATCGGGAATATATAGGGAGCCACTTGCTCACATTAAATGCGGAAAATATTGGGTGCGAGAACGTCAATTTAGTTTTTGGTGCCACTTAGCGATTTTACGCGTATATATATATATATATATATATATATATATATATATATATTTGTCCTGCAAATAATGCTGCGTCCGTACATGTGCACGATACCATACACTGCTGCGTCCTGTACAATACTGCGTCTGAATACCGGACGCAGTATTGTTTTCCCGTGTTATCTTCAACAAATCTCTGAAATGGTCAATTTTCAGCACCTCAAAATGTTCTTCGTCTCCTGGGTTATATGTAAACATAGAAATGAGTTCTGTTTCGTTTCAATTGAGCTAAATATCGACCCGAGTTTTTTTTGGATTCAGACGCAGTACCATATGTTCCATAAAACTAAAAGTATATTTTTAGTTCCATCGAATTATGTTTGGGGGCGCATAGATTTGTGAACATAAATATACTTCAAATATTCTCTATTCAAAAATCGTATAATGCTGCGTCCGAGATTTGACAACACCGTCACTATTAAATATCCAGTCTTTCTTTCATGCTTACTTGGAAAGCCGGAGTTCGGACGAGTGTAAAATTCTTGTGAACATTTATATAAGTTTACAAGTAATTATGTTTCATATTTAAACAGTTATCTTCTTACTTATAATCTGAATGTTTTTATCACAGAAATTTATTTTCAGGAAATGAAATTAATTTCAACGGAAAATAATTTACAAATATTTAGTTATATATAATCAGAAAAACAATACCTCCTCCAAAATTAAACTGGTAAGCCGTTACTTTGTGGTAATTAATTATGATGATATAATAATGAAACAATTAATATTTGCTTTATTTTTTACCGCCAAATTATTGTAACTTGCACCTTACTGCAGTTCGGCACTCAACGTGACATTTTCAGATGATTAAAGTAAATGAACATACAAAGGCAGTCAGTCTACAGGACATTATGCTAATTTTATGGTTACTGTTTTGAATAAGGAGAATTGCAGACAATATTGTGAATGTAAATAGGATTAGAAATATTAATAAGATATTGTAGGTAATATTCTAGGTATGCTAAGTTAGGAGTAACAAAAATCTATGACTAATATAAACTACTTTTGGTTATTTTATTTACTCTTATTAGGTTATATACTAATTAATGAACTGCTTTTGAACAATTTATAGTATCCATAAACAAATAGCGTGAGTTATAATGCGTGAGTTATTATAAATCACTAGGTGATAGTGCCAATCATCTGTATCTTCATGCCCTAGCCTATCCAATCGACGTAACGCGCTTCACGAAGGTGTGGCTCTGTCCGAGAGAAATCCTTAAATTAAGTTAAGTTAAATTTTACAGTTAATTTTATTAATAAACAAACTGAGTACCTAATTAAAACAAAATTTTCTCAATTTAATATTTATTGTTATAATCGTAGATAAAGTATAGTATTCAACTTGCGTTAATGGTAATAACCCACTTGATGAATTACAGCACTTGCCTGCGGCTCAAGCTGTAAACTTCATTTGCGTGAGTTATTACCTACATTACCGCTCGTTGAATAATATACTACAAGTTCATCAAATAGTGTGGTTTATTATAAGGCTAATAACAATAAATAGAACCATTATTATATCTTTTTGTTTGATAAAAAGGGAGGTTGAAATTTTAGGTTTTTCCAGAAACGGTTAGATGCATGATGCATGAAATTTGGCAGACATATTTTTTGTTGAAATCTATTAGATCGTGTTAAGACGAAATTTCGATTTTTACTTTTTGAAGAGGTCAAAACGGGGGTGGTAGATGGTTTAAAGCACACCTGTATTTTTGAAATCGCGTAAGTCAGAAACGCGATTATTCGAGCGATGGACACTTCTGAGAAAATAAGAAGACACGCACGTATTTGACGGTTTTCAAAAAGAGACCTCCAAACGGGTGAACGGGGAGGGGGAGGTTTTTTAAGCCTTCCGGAAACGGTTAAACCCAGAATCATGAAATTTGGCATAAATACTTTTTATTAGAATCTGTTAGATACGAGTAAGAATAATGGATTGTTATCAAATTGCGATGTGCAATGGGTTTCCTCGAGTACAATGGATGCGCAGTGGATTTCCTTGAGTGCAATGTATGCGCAGTGGGTTTCCCCGAGTACTATGGATGAGTAGAAGGTTTCCTTGAGTGCGCAATGAATGTGCAGTAGGTTTCTCCGGGTACCATGAATGCACAGTGGGTTTCCACGAGTATTATAGATGTGCAGTGGGTTTCCTTGAGTACAATGGATGCGTAGTAGGTTTCCCCGAGTACCATGCGTACCATGATCCTCAATTTTAACCAAACTTTGATTTAAGAATGTCGGGTTATTCCTATTGTTGTGTTAAATTTGATTCGTTTAGAGTCGTTTGGTTAAGATTGTTGGGTTGTAGGGAACACGGTTTCAAATTCATGTCACCTCAAAATGGCTATAACTTTGCGAGGAAACATCATAGATGACCATTCGAAAGCTTATTTTAAAGAGGAAGGATGTTACTAAATGATATATTTATTAGAAATAAGCTGAAAAATTTTTTGGGTTCTAGACACAACTTCAAAACTTGCTAAAAAAGTCATTTTTTAAGTACTTAACCTCAAATATTTCAAAATCCTGACGTGATGGGCCAATTCTGAGGCCAGATTCGGATTCAGCGCGAAAAATTACTTCTGAAATGACCTTAGCTGCACAACAACATTCATGACCTGTGTTATTGAACTGTCAAACTGGATAATATAAGTGAAAACATCCCTAAGGGATCTTATCTGTGTAATTTTGTTCTGATTGGTTGTTTCAGCACACGTGATTAGAAATTAGCGAATTAAATTGCTATTTGAGCTAAAAATTTTTAACAAGTTTTTATTTCCCAGTCAGTACCACTAAAAAGTGTTAAGCTCTCGGAATTATTATTCAATGAAAATTGTATTGAATCTGTCTTTGTTTTATTTAGAATTAGGTTATTATTTTGAGACCAATGTATGATTTCTTGATAAAATCTTTCAGTGTTTTTTTTTTCTTCAATTACGTTGTTGCCGGTAACTAGAATGTTTGCATCATCAGCATAACAGATCACATGAACATTTGGTATCTTTTGTTGATGGCTGACCACATAGTTAGTAAATATTATATATAAAAGTGATCCCAAAATTGACCCCTGTGGAACTCCTTGTGTAATATCACAAATATTACTTTCAACTCCACCGACCATTTTTACAATTGGTGTCCTGTTGTCTAAATAGGAGGAAAATATTTGTAAATCAGTTAGTCGAATACCGTATAGTGCTAGTTTGGTCTTAATCAGCTGATGGTCTACCAAATCAAAAGCTTGTGAGAAATCTTCGAAAAAACCCACAACTGATTTCTTGTTGTCTAAAGCTTTAATGATTTTGTGATGAAAATCACACAACGCAGACTTGTTGCTTTTGTTTGTAGTGAAACCATGTTCAGCAGGAGACAGTAACATATTCCGATGTAAAAAATCTGATAATTGCTCCTTGAGATGGAGTTCTAAAATTTTAGAAATTCTACATAGTAGACTAATGGCTTCACAATTATTATTATAGTCATTTGGATCTCCCTTCTGGTATAATGAAGATACTATGGCTCTTTTAAATTTACTGGAAAATATGTCTTTATCTATAGAAATGGACCGCTTATCGCATATTTGCATTTTTTATCCAAATTATTAGAAATATCATGACCATTAGAGTTTGAAGACTTTAATTTATCTACAAGAAGTTCAACATCCTCAGTTGAAACTGTAGATATATAGAAAATAAAACCCCTCTTTTTCCAATATTTGGTTTCTGGTTTAGAAAAGAATTAAATTAAATTAATTAATTAAATTGATATTAAATATGAGTACAAAAACTTTTATCTTCATAAAAACAGTTTTTAAAAATTCTAACGCGGTAAAGTGTTGAAGCCATCTTTTTTTTTACTAATTTTGGGGTGTTGAAAACGAATCCGTTGTCAGTTTTGCCAGTCTAGGGAGCACATTAAAAGAAGACCCTTATTTGGGCGCCATAAAGTGAAGGTTCTCATGTTCCCAACCCGAAGTCATTTAAATAATTAAAGAATTTTTTAATTTAAAAACAAGTAATATTTTCTGAATAGTGATACGCACACCTTACACCCCAACCCCAAAAATATGAGAAATATTCAGAGGTGAGAAATATTCATCTGAATTGACTAAATCACCTCATTATGATAGAAAAACATCAAATTGAGTGATTAGGGATTTCTTTTGCAATTAAAACCAATAAAAACTCTTAAAAGATAAAATCCACCAACTTGATTGGTGGGGATGGGTGTAAGAGTATTCAGAAGTAATAATAACCTGATAATAGTCATTTAACAAGGAGTAATATTGTAAATATACACCGTTCTCAGGGTGGTGAAGGGTGAGGGAAAAGATGGTGAATTTAGAATTTTTGCTTCTTTCATTACTTACCTAATGAAACTGAGTATCTTGAAAGAATTTCCTGCACTAAAGAATAACTTTTTGTTGCAAGCTATAATATCAATTTCAATGCCACCCCCCAAATAAGAGTTATTTTTTACTGTCTTTCCGATGTTTTTAGCCAAATCGAATGGCAGATTCGTATTCAGCACCCCAAAACTAGTAAAAAGATGGTTTCAACACTTTACCGTGAATGAGCCTCCCATTCCCCTCACCTTTCACCAGCCATAAGAACGGTGTAAGTTACAATATATAATATACGATTATTTATTTATAAAAGAAAAAACAAAATTCCTTATTAAAAGGCTATTATAATGTGATTACTTCTGAATACTCTTACATAGATCCCCACCAATTAAGGTGGTGGATTTTGTCTTTTTATCATACTAAGGTGATTTAATCAATTCGGATGAATATTTTTCATCCCTGAATATTTCTCACACTCTTGGGGTTGAGGTGTACGGTGTGCACCTATCAGGAAATATTGTTTTTTATATTAAAAATTCTTTAATTATTTAAATGAATTTTGGTTTGGAAAATGAGAATCTTCATTTTATGGCACCCTAATCAATGTGTTCCCGAGACTTTTCGTTAAAACGGGTGAGAATTCGTTTTCAGCAGCCCAAAATTAGTAAAAAAAAAGATAACTTCCACACTTTATCACGGATGGGCCAAAAAAGCCCTTTTTAACATTGTTCTTTACAAAATCGTAAATCCGAAGGCATTTATTATCAAACACATTTGTACTTCAAGAAATGTGTTTTTCAACTTTCAAGACTAAAACACTTAATGTGCAAAAAGCAAAAGCAAGAAGCATATGCTCTCCCTTCTATTCTAAGGTGAACTCATCGCTTAGTGAAGGAGTAAATAAAAGTGAACATCTATCCAAAATTCCATTGATCTCCTAAATTCAGCATTTTATATTGCAAATTTGAGGCTACTTTTAGTACACAATTGAAAAACTGATCCTAAAATAATAATCGACAGAAAAATCATATTTCGAATTTTACTGACATTTAGAAATAACTGACGGCTATCGATTTGTTCTACTACAAGTGCAATAAAATTATCAGGGTAAATATGACAACCGCGCCGGACGCAGTAATATGCTAAGTTTCACAAAAAGTAGTCATCTCGGACGCAGCATTGTATTGAAGAAGAATGAAATTATTCTCGGACGCAATAACGTGCTGTTTTTGAAAGGACGCAGTATTGTCCTGTATATTAAACTTTTTTGTTTCTTGAGTTATTACAATTCTAAAACCAGATATTAACTGAATTTGGTTAGTAAATCCAATATACTTCATTAGATTTGAGCTAACTAGCGTATTTCTGGGAGACGCAGTAAGGTTGGCTTGTGAAAGGACGCAGCATTGATAGCGGGATGTATATATATATATATATATATATATATATATATATATATATATATATATATATGTATATGTATATGTTTTTATATCAAGTCGAGATCCGAATAAATTTAGGACAACCCGAGATCCATCACAAGACAAAGACTTTGATGAGTATATTTTTCACAGAAACTTGCTTCATTATCCTCTTAATCCATAAACCAACACAGGGGAAACAAATTCAACCTTTTAATTTTTCGTGATAAAATTTAAACAAAACGAGATCCATAATAAAACCAAACAAGTCGAAATCAACTAATGTATATGTTGATGTATATAGTATAAGATGAGATCCTGCGGTGTTGTCATACTTCTTGGATAAAAGCGCACTATATTTCAAAGAGCCCAAAAGGCACTTTGCGCGCTATATATATATATATATATATATATATATATATATATATATATATAGCGCGCAAAGTGCCTTTTGGGCTCTTTGAAATATAGTGCGCTTTTATCCAAGAAGTATGACAACACCGCAGGATCTCATCTTATACTATATATATATATATATAGCGCGCAAAGTGCCTTTTGGGCTCTTTGAAATATAGTGCGCTTTTATCCAAGAAGTATGACAACACCGCAGGATCTCATCTTATACTATATACATCAACATATACATTAGTTGATTTCGACTTGTTTGGTTTTATTATGGATCTCGTTTTGTTTAAATTTTATCACGAAAAATTAAAAGGTTGAATTTGTTTCCCCTGTGTTGGTTTATGGATTAAGAGGATAATGAAGCAAGTTTCTGTGAAAAATATACTCATCAAAGTCTTTGTCTTGTGATGGATCTCGGGTTGTCCTAAATTTATTCGGATCTCGACTTGATATAAAAACATATACATATACATATATATATATATATATATATATATATATATATATATATATATATATATACGCGTAAAATCGCTAAGTGGCACCAAAAACTAAATTGACGTTCTCGCACCCAATATTTTCCGCATTTAATGTGAGCAAGTGGCTCCCTATATATTCCCGATATGTATATGCGTTTTGGCACCGTATATATGGAGAAGACACTTTTTCTTTAGATACTCACTGTGTTGTTAATACATTTAGGATTGCTAACGCGCTCTGTAAAAATAGGCCATTGTCTTGCTTGTCTTTTTGAAACGTATCACATACGTCGATATCCGTGGTGTAATTGCAGAAATAGAGGAAATAAGATGATAAATAATTCTCAAAGAATGAACTATAAATTGTTATTGATGTTGGCTCATCGTATTCTATATTTAGTTTCAATTGAGGTCTAAAAAATTATTTGAAAAAAAAAGACATGTAGATGAGGTTGATTAAAAAAGAAACAAATTAATTATTTATTATTCAGTGGTGATGAATCACTTATGAAAATATTTAGAATATCAATTTTAATTATTGTAAAATACAGTGTGTATTTGTGTATATGACATACCAATAATAACTGACATTTATTATTGACAGTTCGGCTAATTTCAAAGCATGTGGTACAAAAATAATATAATAATCGTTTCCCTCAAAAATTCTTAAAATCACAAAAATGTATTTTACAAAACAATAAGCGAGTAAAAAATAAAAATGTCAATTTATTTTCAATCTTTTGATTCTAAATATTATATTATGAAATAGTGTAATAGGTAGTATGATTTAAAAATATAATTTATTACCTTATTTTGTATGAACTGTTACATACGGTAACGTTGGATCTCAACATTAATATATTTTGTTGAATTTGTACAATTGCTTTAAGGGTGGCGGTCTGGCTTAAAAAAATGATTTCGTAATTCAACAAGTTCTCCTATGAAGCGATTGAGAAAATATTTTGACAGGCTTTTAGAAAATACCTGATAGAATGATACTGGGATATTGAAGTCAACAAAAAAAATATTTTTTTTTGTTTTTCACACAAGAAAAAAATGTTTTTCTTTCTTTAGTTTTCAATAAGCTAGTACCATTCTATAAAGTTGCCTATAAAAGCCTATCAAGAAATTATTTTAATCGGTTTAGGAATGTAGGAGAAATTGTCGAATTACGTTCACGGCACCGCTCACCTTATTACAATAAAAGATTAAACTACGGTTGATTTCGATACTCTACTTGATTTTATTTATGCCTTTTCAGAAAATTATACATATATAATATGCTCTTGGATTTAGTTTGGGTGAAAGTTATAAAGTATATGGAGCTTTAGCTCTTAAATTTGTTAACGCTGCTAAATAGGTTGTTTTCAGAGTTATCCCATTCTCTTGTCTATAAAAGGGACAAGTGCCGTAATAAATAAATGTTTATATATTATCTTAAACTAGTTGCGGTTCAAATGGTCGGTGCATCAAAGTTTTGTCAATTTTCATAGACTTATATTATTAACAGGCACTCACATCAAATCATGGGCCCCGGCCCATGATTTGATGGCCCCTTTTTTTATAAGTACACTACCTGTACCCAAATGTTAATTAGTTTAATATTATTGCATTGCGTTTCCTAGTCTATTCGGACCTCTAACTGGTCGGATCCTGGTACCACGGTACCTACTGGACCTACCCCCCCCACCCTTGTTGGGGCCCTGATTATAAAGTATAGTTTAAAGTGAGAAATAATGTAAACAACAATTTGTAGATAGGCCAGACTCCTCCTGCCTGAAAGAACATAATACAGACAGATACTACAATTTTATTACATTATCAGATGAAGCTAGTTCAGGGATGAACAATGACTATGCATTGTCATTATAATATACGTATGGCAATGCGGCAATATAGGTAGAGTAATTAATTGTAGGAATACAGGAAATAGTCAAGTAAAATTCTTAAAAAGTAAGCTAAATAATTGTATGTGATGTTGACACTCATTGTATATATCACGGGAATGTTAATACCTTTCAGTTGAAAAGCTCTGAAAAAAATGTAATTAACAAAGATTAGGCACTTCTCAGTAGGGAGCGATTCATAACAAATAGGTTATGTTAACGAAAGTAGTTACGAAAGTATAGGCAACGTTTAGATTACGCTAATTATTTTTCAAAAATGATCAATCAATTGGCCTCAAGTTTTTACCTTTTTACATATTTTACATATTTACAATTGATTATTTTTATTTATTTGCTTTTATCATGATTAGACAATATTATTTAGGTATTATGAAAATCACAACTTACACACTTTTATTATGAAAATACCTACTTTCTGTATATTGTTGCCCTAATCTGGGCACGCTAATATACTAATAATTCAATACTTCGTCAGTATTAGCTAGAAGATAGTTGTTCTGATTGGTTATCCAATAATGAGTGTTTAAGTATTTACCTAACTAGTATATTAGCATATTTACATATTTGTTAACAATAACTGTTAATATGAAGGTCAAATTTTAATAAGTGTAGAAAATATGAATTTTTATTGCCATGTCGATAGTGAAAAATTGCATTCATTAATACAGCGAGAAACTTTTATCTTTCTGAATAAAGGATGGACAAGTTTTTACCGTTAAACTTCTATGTTAGGCATTTATCAGTAGGAAGTAAAGTACTATAAAATGTTTTTGGTTGCTTGAAGTAGAGATCTTACTTCTACTGTGTGGTCATCGGCACGTATTTTTTTTTTGGGTTACTTCCAATTTAGCCGAAGTTTGCAACTTTTTTATTTTTAATGGTAACTTTCTTTCGTAATCCGAAGTTCAATTTTTTTTGTACTCCTTTTTTCGAATTTAAGAATGGCTGAGTCAAAATAGAATTTAACATCTCAGTAGACAGAATGCCATGGAAAAAATATATAAGCTGCAAAATTTTAACAAGCTTACCATGGAGTGTACAAAAAACATAATCTTCTTTAATTCAATATGTCAATTTTAAAATTGTATAAAAATTAAAATTTTCAAAAATTATTGAAAATAAGTCTTTTTAAACATTTTTTTAAATAGAAGTCCCATTTTCTTTTCTATTATTTGTTTGTAATATGTATTTTCCATTTAATTTTATTTAAATAACAGAGAATTATATAAAATTAATGAAAGCTGAATAGTTTCTTAGAAAAAGTGCCTGCAGCATAAATGTTTAAAATGAATAAGATTTCAGAAAGGTTCAATGTAATGTTGAAAAGGGCCAAAGAGGTAACAAACACGTGTTAATAATAAGACACAAAAGAAGATACTAGAACTTTGACTGAATTTTACAGTAAATGGACCACTGCACATTTTAAGGAATATATGACACATTTTAAACTAATTAGTTGGCGGGAATTAATGCGGTAAAAGAATAATTGTGTAAAGTGGACCACACGGTAGAAATAAAATTTCTAATTCAAGCACATTACGGTAAAAACATTTTATAGCACATCAAAAAGTTGCCTCTAACCTGCCCTTCATTACATAATTTTTTTACATATTTCGGTACATATTTAAATACCGGTTAACCGGTTATGTTCATTTTTATTTACCGATTTACCACTTATTAAAATTTCCTGTAAATTGCATTGTGCATGTTTACAACTTTATTACTTTCTCAAAGTTTCCTTTTAGTAAAACCTAAGTTTACATTTTCTGCAAAAAGGTAGATATTCGGAGATTCAAATAATAGAAAAATATGGAGACTTCCCCCATTCAAAAAATGTTTTAAAATGACTTATTTTCAACAATTATTAAACAAATTAAATAGTGGAAGCCATTACATTGTGATAATTAATCATAATGAAACAGATGAAAACACCTTTCTTTGTTTTTATCATTAATTTATTATAACCAAACGTTATTGCAGTTTCGACAAGCGTGTAATTTTCAAACAGTTGATTCACAAATACAAAAATTATTTTTAATTTAATTTTGTGTTTTAATGTTTAAAATTTACATATTAATTTAAAGAAAATGCAGTAATATCATTTTCCAAATTTTTTTGCGCACTCTTCATTTAGAAAACATATTTTTAAGACACTTCTTTTCAATGGTTTTTTTAAGATTTAGAATCTTTTATAAAAATTTAAAATGGGCATACTAATAAATAAAATGCAGAGGTATTATTGTTGAACATTTTATAACAATCATTATTAGCCAATCGGACACGTTTATTTTGTCATTGTTGCTATGACAACCATCAAATTTTTTGGAAATTTTACTTACCCATGAGCACCTATTTATGTGATTAATAAGTGGAAATTTCCCTGGTTTGACAGCAATGATTAGACAATGGCGTTTATATTATGAAAAATATCTTTATATTTATTTTGAATTTAATTAGTACAATTCTGGCTTATTATGATTCCTTACATCATTAACTAAATCCAAATGCTTTAAAAATTCCACTTGTACATCTTCTCTCGTCAGAAAATAAAGCACAGATCCGTTTTATAACATACTCCAAGACACTTGTGATTCCATGGCTAACTATTAGCGATTTCTTTAGGGCATATTATTTGTCACCACTTTAAATCACAGCAAATATCATTTCATCTTGATTTCCCTTCACTGTAGTATAAAGATTGCATACGAAATAAATTATTATGACTAATATTAATTCGCTATATTATTTTTTCTACAACTGTCAAAAAAGGCTATGTTTGCGCATTAATGTCAGTGTCTAAAATGAGACATTTTTTCATTGACATTATTTTTTTTTTGCGTTACCATGACACCGTGCGCAAAATATTTTGCGCATTAGGGTGCAAAATATTTTGCACATCACATACTATTATTGCCTACTTTTTATAATTTTTAATGTTTACACGAGAATTAAACAAACATCTAGTTCAAAAATATGATTTTTTTTAACTAATGGTTTTAGTTTAATCAAACGAAAGTTGTAGAAAAAATATTGTTTGCATCTCGAGTGCAAAATTCTTTGGCCATCTCCAACGATTTTTTGAACGATTTTTTGACTCGGCTGCGCCTCGTCATGATGATCGTTCTCGATCACCAAAGTAGTATCTTGCACCCTAGATACAAAAATAACTATTTATGTGGCTAGAGATTAGGGAATATAAGAAATAAGAGAAATTATCTTTCGTTTCATTTCTTAAATTAAGGAAAAAAATTTTACGTTTTTTATTCTTTTACAATTTAATAAATATCAGACAGTTTATTTGTAGATCTAGTTTTATTCAAAAATTTTTACGAATATTTTGGTATTTTTATTTTTGCGATGCGGTTACTAGGACCAAAGATAAAAAGCAGAAAATTTTAGCTTTGGCACATAAATTGTTTAAATTTTATAGGATGGGCAGATTTAATTTAAAACTTCTCATTACACTTGTTGTCACATCTAAAGCAAATTAAAATCATAAAATCGCTGCAGCAAGACAATTACTTCTTTACCTTATTTGGATGGTTAATTTGACTCCACTTAACGATAATAGTGAATCTGTATTCCCGCTCAAATGTACCCTGCGCATGACGAATTTTTTTATTACTTCTAAAAGTTGAGAGGTACTGTAAACTGTGCCTTTTATTTGTCTATTTACTGTCCACTTGTATATGAAATGAATTTTGCTTTTACATTCCTATTCATGTTAATATTAATAGTTAATTTAAATTAGTACCTACCATTTTTTTTAAGTAGGTATATGGTTTGATGCGAAGTTTTGGCCACAATTCAGTTATTAAGATCATTCGAGGGTTATTACCTATTTTATTATTTAACTATTAAATAAATGTAAATATAAAAGTAATAAATTGATATACTTAATACTTAGTATTTGAGTTAACTAAATTCATGTAATACTAATATATATTAGCGTGACCGGATTGAGGCACCAATATCCAGAAAGTAGGTAATATCATATTAAATAAAAAAGTGTGTAAGTTGTGATTTGCATAATACCTAAATAATATTTTCTAATCATGATAAAAGAAACTAAATAAAAATGTAATTAATTGTAAAAATAAATCAAGAATAGGCTTGTAAATAGTGAATGAATGTTTCTATACCCTACTGATGAGTTCTGAGTTCGAAAAAACTTGTACGTTTCTAGAGTTGAAATAGAATGTAAGGTTCAATAGTTGCTGTGAATGACTGAATTTCAATAAATATAAACATTTTTTTGCTTTAAAATGCTAGGAATCCTATCATGTAATTCAACAGTTTGTAAGTATTAGCTAGAAGAGTAGTTGTTTTGATTGGTTCTCCAATAATGAGTTTTAAAGTGTTTACTTAAGTAGTATATTAGCGTGACCAGATTAAGGTACCAATATACAAAAAGTAGATAATTTCATATAAAATAAAATAGTGCGAATGGCTAAATTTAAATAAATGTTATAAAAATTTTCAATATATTTTTTGCTTTAGAATGCTAGGAATCCTATCGTATAATTCAATACTTCGTCAGTATTAGCTAGAAGAGTAGTTGTTTTGATTAGTTCTTCAATAATGAGTGTTTTGAAGTGTTTACCTAACTAGTCTATATTAGCATGACCAGATTGAGGCACCAATATACACAAAGTAGGTAATTTTATAGTAATAAAAAAGTATGTAAGTTGTGATTTGCATAATACCTAAATATTATCTTCTATTTATGATAAAAGCAAATAAATAAAAATATAACACAGCCACACAAAAAAACAAATACTTTCCAAAGGTGAAAGACATCTGTCCTCATGTTTTTTGGGCCGCTGATTCCAAATATCACGTCAAAAATATATGTTTCACTGCTCAATTTTTAGCAAATTGACATTTTATCCCTAACTTCGGGGTTTAATGGCCTTTAAAACTAATAGCACGACATGCGTTGAAATAAAACTTCTGAATCGTTTAAAATGGCTCTTGTCACATTCTCCCAATGTTCCATCGTACCACGGAAATTATGGTGGTGTACTCCCCCCCTCCCTCCCCCCCAAAAAAACTAGTGCAGTGAAACATATATTTTTGAAGTGATATTTGGAATCAGCCTCCCAAAAAACATAAGAACAGATGTCTTTCACCTTTGGAAAATAAAATATTTTTTTTTGGGCGGCTGTTTAATTAATTTTAAACTTCATGTAATACCTACTTACTTAATTACTACTGAAAATGCAGAGGAAATATATATGTAGTACGACTTTTTCGGTTTTTAATTGGATGAACCAAACATTACATACTTTTTAATTCCAGATTTACTTGAGAAGCTTGACCATTTTTTTAAGGTGTCCAAACCAAGACTGAGTTGTTTTTGGGATGCTAGTATTTTAAATATTGTGTATAAATCGAAAGGTATCTAATAGGTTTCTTAGAAATATTTTTCTGTTCCTTATCCAAAACTGCTAAAATTTACTAGGAGACATTTTAAAAAATGTGAATTGTAATTATAAAAGAAATAAAAAAATTTGCAGGTAAACTAAACCTTCTTACCAAATAGCGCAAAATATTTAATTAAACGACTAAAGATCTAAAAAAATTTTGAAATATCAATCATTTATTATTTAAGTGCGTAGACTCGTAAGAAGGCAATTATTTTTTTTATATATATAATTTTACAAATATTTGATGATGGTAATAAGAAAAACACTTTTTTTCTTCATATAAACGATTTTTTTGGAAATAGTTTACAATTTTAGAAAGTGAGACCAAAACATTGAGGACTAACTTTAGAGAAGAAGAAATATCAATTTTTTTATTTATAAGACACCAAAACACAAAAATTAACGTATCTCGGCCCCAAATTCAAGTAAATCACATTCTGTTTTTCAGATGTTGGTTTATTCATCTACATTCATAATTCTTGACAGTTTTTGATTTCATAAAAATCCAGACTTATTAAAATTTGTTTATAATTACAACTGTGAAAATTATAAACAAATTCCAAAAAAAGAATTTTTAATTTAAAAAAAACATGTTCTTAATTGTGCTGCAAAATACATTAAAACAACTTATATTTTAAAAAATGCGCTTCTATGAGACGGTGCATTTAAACATTAATCAACTGAAATTTCGAAATCTTTTTTATTTTCAGCTGTTTAAATAAATATTTTGTATTAAAATTAGACATCAATGTTTAGCTCAATAAAAGGGAATACTCCCATTATGATTTGTGTATTATTACTACATTATATTCTTTATATTATTCAAAAAAGACAATTTTAAAAAAATATATTTTTTGCAAATTAACAAATTATCAGAAAGTTTATTTTGAAGTTTTATTTATTTCAAATTTTATTGGGAACAATTTGGTATTTTTATTTTTGAGATGCAATTACTAGGATCGAGAGAGAAATATTTGAATTTCTGGTAGATTTTACTAGCAACACATGTTCATGGTTAACTTTATTTTTAAGAGCATCCCTCTACTTGAATAGGTACTGTTGTAATTGTAAAATATTATCTTTGCTAACCTTTTCTGTTGACAATTGAATAGCTTAAAGCATGGCGTAGAAAATGAATTTATGGCTTTATTGGCCCTAAAATTCTCATCTTATAAACTCGTTTATGAAATGAATTTTGCTATTAAATCCCTATTCACATTATTTTATTATTATACCTATTTGATTTAATCAGATAGGTATATTTTATCCAAAAAAAAAATTATAATAATCATAGTAGAAAAAAAAAATCGTACAGAAATCCGTTTCATAATAGGTTGAACTCAATTATCGAATGTATGTGTGTGTGTGTGTAGATCGTTTCTTGTAAACACGATAACTTCTATTAGACTTAAAATAATTATTTCTTTGGCGCGTATGTAAAATAGTGTGGTAAAATACTCCCTGTTGAAATTGGGCCATATCCGCCATACAGGGCGATAGCCAGAGGCGTACAAATGATCAGGTTTTACATAAACTGTGTTTATTATAATTTTAGAGCAAAATATTACTATACAAAAATATAAAGATATATACGGTATCAAAACTATATAATATAGTGTGTCTATAAGGTTCGAAAGTACTTTTACGTAGATTGAAAGATCTATCAATTTAACTTCAAAATGCTATTGAGGTGTTTTTAATAATGAAAGTTGCATTCGTTTGCTACCGAATGCTAATACATATTAAACATGATGACTGTAGTTAGACTGAAAATTTTTATTTCAAATTTCGAACATTTGTAAGAAATTAGAGCATATCAGTCATACAGGGCAAGCATTTCCTCAAAACAATACAAAAAGAGACTATTAGACGAATGTGAAATTATGCATACAAATTAAAATACATTCAAATAACTTTAAAAACTTAGTTATTACAGTGTAATAAAAAGGTTAAATTAAGGTCGATAACGATGCCATACAACCTAATTTTATTTAAGCGCCTTTTATCTACATAAAAACCTATGGATTTTTTTTTGGTGTAACAAAAAGATTTGGATTCAATCTAAGTTCCGGAAGGTATATGAGTAAACAAAACAATGTTTAAAGTAGAGTATTTCGTCTTTTTTCTTAGCTACCTCTGGTTTAGTTCATATCACAATAAACAACAAACTAGAATGTTTATTATGAAATAGGCAGTTTTTTTTTTAGTGATATGATAGTTTCCAACTTTTTCTTCCTCATTTTAAAGTATAACAAACCAATAGCCTCAGAAAAAAATTTCAGCTCAATTGAATCAATAGCCACAGAGATATTCGCATTTGAATAGAAACACGCTCGGTCGGCCAACAGTCCATAGAGTGACGTCACATTGCGTGCGCCGATACCTATATTAGAGCAGCGATTTCGTGAGTCTATCGTGTCGTTTTTTTTTTTTTTTTGGCGTAGAACCAGGTCAAACATGTTAGGTTCCTTTGAGTATGTCACCGGGCATATGAAATCATATTTTACGACATTTGTTTGTGGTCTCGAACTTTTTAAATCAATAAAAAGTGGAAAAAAATGTATTTTTAAATAAAATTGTTTTTTTTTTGTTTCTAACTATTCTAACTATTAAAGGTACCGAAATTTGTTTTGTGTCAAATTAAAGCACACACTGTAGCTCTTTTACCAATATGAACGGTTTGGGCACAATTCGCACTTTCATTTCTCTAAAAATCAGATAAACTAAAAATATATATTTTATGTATTGAAATCTTCACCAATCGATAAACTTTTTTATTTTTGAAAATATTTAGATACATGCAGCGAAGAAAATAAAGGCTAATAATCACAAAAGTTTTTGAAACAATATATTTTTTCCTAAAATGTACCGTGTGGCAACAGCGATTTTTTTTATCAGCGCTAAATGCGACATTGGGACGCAATTAATACACCTCGCATGCAGGGTTGGTCAGATTAGTTGCCTAGAAGTGGCGGTTGTCGAAAATCATTAAGTATTCATTGTTCGAATAAAAATTGTGACAATTGAAAATGTGCTTGTTTTAAGGAAGGCCTAAAATGTTGCAACGAGTGCAAATGTCGTTCCTGTATCAACATTATTAAAGATTTCGAGGCAGATATGAACGAATTAGAATGCTATTAATGTAGGGCCTACATAAACTACATACTACATATTTATCTATCCAAATAGAAAATATATTTCAACAATAAAACTCATTTTATGCGTACGTTTTTACTTTCATTCATTTAAAAATGTCTAATAAACTTACTAATTTGGTGGGTAGTTAGTAACACTGATTGATATTTATAGATTAGGTATTTATCTTTTTATTATTAAAAGGAGACTATTTTATTTTTATTGTACAATTTCTTAACATTAACAACATATTATGATGAATACTACTGTACAATATATGAAATATTGAACAATAATATTGATCCCCTAGATGCTTTTGATCACTACTGGTTTTGTATCTATTGATATAAGTTAAACTACTACATACACCCCGACCGGGACCGTTAGATCGTTGCAGTCGGCTTGCTACAGCCGAGCGCGCAAGAATATGACTTTGGCCCGTTAAAAAAAGATCGCTGACTCAATACTATGAACGGAACATGAAAAATTTTTATCCTAAAAATTTTTTTCAACTATTGGCTTCAATTTGTACGCAGCATGTATATACAAATTTTCATAAATAAATTTTTTCCTCGATTGTCTAAAATTACGCTACTGAAAATAGCAAGTTTGAGTTTCCTATTATTTTTCCAACTTAAAAAAAAATAAATCGGATTCACGTGGGACGTTGTTCGAAGCGCTATTGTGTCTACTTTATTCTAAAAAAAAAATAGCTTGATAGCACAAATATTTTCAGAGATATTAGGCCAGGCTAGATAAGTGCCAGAATTAAAAAGAAAAATAATAATTCGTTACAGCAAACTGATAGCAGAATATTTTAGAACATATCACAACTAAAGAAGGAAAAATAATCCGAACCACCTGCGGTTATCTGGGGTGAAATGGGGTGGGTTTTTAGGGGTGAAAAACGGTTCTTTGCGATTTATGGCTTAACTACGCATCCTATCAAAAAGAGTTAAATATAAATGTTGTAGGTAATAAAAGTATCTACAACTTGTGTGGAAAGCATTTTTATCCTAACCTCAAAATTTTTCGAGATACACGCAAAAAACCCCCTTTTCGGTTTTTTTATTTTTTTTCTTCCACAAAACAAAAATAATTCGATTCAGCTCAAACTTGGTGAAAGTATACCTTTTGGTGTCCCACATAAGCACTACTTTTTTTGGAGCAAAATATTTAACGATAGTTGTTTAATTCAATTTAAAGAAAAAAAATGTGAAATTTTCAACTGCGATTCCTCATAAAAGTACTTGTCCGATAGAGTTCAGACAGGGCTCATTTTTTTTGTTTTTATGTCTACTTTCAATAAATAGAAAAAAATATATATAGTGCAGTGGAAAAAATTGCCGGAAAATTGAAAATTTCGGAAAAATGCCCTTTTTCGTTGTATGCTTTTTAATTATTGTCAAAAATTTGTTATTATTTATTACAATTAATATCATTTTGTAATATCAATGTATGCTACAAACAATAAGTAAAATAATTAATAATTAATTACATTCCTCAACCACGTTTGAATTATTAAACAAACAAAAAAGTATGATCCTGATTTCTATGCCTTCTATTGTAACCGTATTGGTATGGCGTATAAATGACCGCATTTTTATTTACTTGATAATCTACATATATTTACCTTTAATTTTGATTGTTAATAACTTTTAAATTGTAAAAATTGATAAAAATTGCTTTGTTAATTTTTATTATTAAACATAATATAAATAATTTTTTGTAAAAATAATAAATGTACTTTTTAAAACTAAGAAAAGGCATATATGTGTATATATACCCACATACACATACATCCGCACATATAAAACCAATTGCTATCTTATAAAATTTGGAGATAGAGGAAATGAGATTTAATCGTTTTGCGAAATTTATTTACAGAAGTTGTTTTCAGTTGGTCATCTATATTATTGTAGATCGAGAATGCGTCATATACAAATGACTGTACTTTATGAGTTTAAATACAAATCTGCAACAGCTACTTTGCATGTTTTGCAAACGATATTGCGTAATCTTATCAAGACATGGAAAATATACTATATTGCAATAATTTAAAATGGGCCCAAGATTTACACACAATTTTTTTCTTACTTTAAAATTTAAAATACTTATATTAAAATATAACATTTTCAATGAGTATTATGCTTTTTTTAATAATACTGCCACGTGCTCCGTGAAACGCATCTTATAGTCAAAAATAAGACCTACATTTTTTGCTTCATTTAGAATGGGCAAATATTGCCCATTGATAGCGATCTTTAGATTTGCCTTCGTGTATTCCCGTGTTTTATTAAAAGTAAAGCACAATACTGCACTTTTGGTGCCATTTAGTTTAATACTGTTTTGATTAGCATAATTATGAATAGAGTCTAAGTCCGAATTAATTAAATCACGAATATTTATTGTGTTTTCAGAAGGAAATTTATAAAACAATTGAGTATCATCGGCATAACATTGGACTTTACCATAATTGATATTGTTATGAATTTGTTAATTTTAATTTTTTTTTTTTTTAAATACACATTTATTAATTGACATAAACTCTACGCGCATAAATTATTATAATGTAAAAGGTTAAGTTGAGTAGCTATTAAGCTAGACTTCGCCTTAGTTTAGAAATATGATGTAAATTTAATTATAAATAAAGCCATTTTATTATTATTATTATTATTATTATTATTATTATTATTATTATTATTATTATTATTATTATTATTATTATTATTACTATTATTATTATTATTATTATTAATTGTATGTTTACTACAAAATGTAAATATATTAGAAGAAAAGTACATTTATTATTTTTACAAAAAATTATTTATATTATGTTTAATAATTAAAATTGACAAAGCAATTTTTGTCAATTTTTACAATTTAAAAGTTATTAACAATCAAAATTAAAAGTAAATATATTTAGATTATCAAATAAGTAAAAATGCGGTCATTTATACGCCGTACCAATACCGTTACAATAGAAGGCATAGAAATCAGGATCATACTTTTTTGTTTGTTTAATAATTCAAACGTGGTTGAGGAATGAAATTAATTATTAATTATTTTACTTCTTGTTTGTAGCATATATTGATATTACAAAATTATATTACTTGTAATATATAATAACAAATTTTTGACAATAATTGAAAAACATACAACGAAAAAAGGCATTTTTTCGGAATTTTCGATTTTCCGGCAATTTTTTCCATTGCACTATATATATTTTTTTTATTTATTGAAAGTAGACATAAAAACAAAAAAAATGAGCCCTGTCCGAACTCTATCGGACAAGTACTTTTATGAGGAATCGCAGTTGAAAATTTCACTTTTTTCTTTTTTAAATTGAATTAAACAACAACCGTTAAATATTTTGTTTCAAAAAAAATAATGCGTATGTGGGACACCAAAAGGTATACTTTCACCAAGTTTGAGTTAAATAGAATTATTTTTGTGGAAGAAAAAAAATAAAAAACCGAAAAGGGGTTTTTTTGCGTGTATCTCGAAAACTTTTGAGGTTAGGATAAAAATGCTCTCCACACAAGTTGTAAATTTCTTTATTACCTACAGCTTTTATAATCAACTTTTTTCGATAGAATGCGCAATTAACCCAGAAATCGCAAAAAACCGTTTTTCACCCCTAAAAACCCACCCCATTTCACCCCAGATAACCTCAGGTGGTTCGGATTATTTTTTCTTCTTTAGTTGTGATATGTTCTAAAATATTCTGCTATCAGTTTGCTGTAACGAATTATTTTGTTGTTCAACCCTTATCTAGCCTGGCCTATATAGCGGTGGAGACGTTAAAAAACATATTTCATTAAAAATCTTTTTTTTTTGCGTTTTTCCGAAATAAAAAAGTTCTCGACCACCAAAAAATGTCGTAAAAAATGATTTCGTGTACACGATTATCTTACTAAAGAATCCCACAAAGTCTGGTTTGGTTCTACGCCGGTTTTTCTCGAAAACTAAGCGACTTTATTTCCAGATTTTACTCTACTAACTTGCATTCACAGTCGTGTTCACTGGGCGGTTCAGCCATCTGACCACAGCTCGACTACATGGTTATCCCGAGCGTTTTTAAGCGCGCCAACTTTAATAATTTTTTTATACATGAAGGCGGCGTCAGTAAATTCTAATTTTTGGCATACTTACTATACTCACCAAGCTCTTTCAGAATACGTAATAATAAAAAATTGTTAAATGAGCCTATTGCGACGAAAACCAGATATGTGCCGAACCCTTCCCGTCGATTTGTCGAAAAAATTAAGACAATTAAAATCAATAGCCTTTAAACAATTGACGGTGACTTAAGTAATAATGCATACATTTCAACGAAATTTCAGGAAGTAACGCTTCTAGTTGAGCTAAATCATCATGGCATAATATTAAGGCGAACGCCTAGAAAAAATAGCTGTCGAAAATTGAATAGTCGATTGTAAATGCATCAAGTCGTACAACATCTTTTTTGTTACAATGAAGGTTTTTTCATGTACTTTTTATTAGGCTTAATAACCTACATTGTTTTTTGAAATATTTAAAATCATTTCTTGCTTTTTTTTAAATTATCTTTTTTAAACAAATCAAAACTCTATTCGAAAATTAAAGTTATTATTATGCATCAAAAATATACCAAAATAGAAACAATTTAAAAATCTGTTATTTTTTTCTATGCCCATTGGGAACAGAGATAAAAGATTTTGTTTGCGCGAAAATATGCATTTGTTTAAAATATAGTTTTTCATTCATTACATGAAAAAACTTACATTCTGAAAGAAATATATGTTGTTTTTCTACGACTCGTCCACTTTAGTCCATGTAAAACGCGGAGTTTGACGCTCGGAATGCCCCCCTCATCGGGACTACTTTTATCCCATGTTTTTTGGGTCGCCGATCACGAAAATCGGAGTCCCGCGGCTCTGAAAATAGTGCGTCACCCCCAAAGAGGCCAAAAACCACCCCTTTTGGGAATAATACTGTAAAATAATGTTATGAATGTGCTAATTGTAATGATATTTTGCCAGTTCAGTATGTTCATCTAAATTATGGACAAATTTTATAGAGGGGGTGAAACTTCCCCTAAATTGACGTAAAATGGAAAAATGATTGAATTTTTTTTTTATTCACTTTTTGATTTAAATTTAGATGAATGGGGATTTTATAATGAAGAAAAATTTTTCCAACCCTTCAGGGGTGAAAACTACCTCTGTATCGCCTTTAAATTGAACTAACGTTTAGGGGTGAAAAAATTTTGTGGTATTTTTTTCGACGGAAGTTTATCAGAAATTACAAGCAAACTAAAAAGTATACATCTCTACTTAATTTCTAAGCGTTAGTTCAATTTAAAGGCGATACAGGGGTAGTTTTCACCCTGATGGGTTGGAAAAAATTTTCTTCATTATACAATCCCCATTCTCCTAAATTTAAATCAAAATGTGAATAAAAAAAAATTCAATCATTTTTCCAGTTTTCACCCCTGAAGAGTTGGAAACAAATTTTCTTCATTATAAAATCCCCATTTATCTAAATTTAAATCAAAAAGTGAATAAAAAAAAATTCCATCATTTTTCCATTTTACGTCAATTTAGGGGTATTTTCACCCCCTCTGGTTAGCCCTCAGCATAAAATTTATCCTTACATTAGATGAACATACTGAACTGGCAAAATATCATTACAATTAGCACATTCATAACATTATTTTACAGTATTATTCCCAAAAGGGGTGGTTTTTGGCATTTTTAGGGGTGACGCACTATTTTTAGAACCGCGGGACCCAGATTTTCGTGATCAGCGACCCAAAAAATATACATTAAAAGTAGTCCCGATGAGGGGGGCATTCCGAGCGTCAAACCCCGCGTTTTACATGGACTACTTGAACAATTGACGATTTAATTTACTACTTTGTTATTCTTTTGTTCATTCCACAGGCACACACAAAAAAAGTCGAATGCGAGAAGACCTATGTATTCCCATGCATTTTGACCCGCTGAACACGAATCTGATGTCCGTTTTGCCCGATTGGCTTTTGCATTTTTGCTGACCTCAAAAAACACCTTAAAAATGCCCAAAACAAGTAAATAAAAAGCTTAAATGAGCTGATCACTATATCTATACATAATTTGGGGCTCTGAAACTGAATATGAGGTCGGAATTAGCAGATCAGTTGAGAATTTTAACATAACCTCAAAAAATGCCTAAAAATCCAAAACAAATAAATTGAAAGCTTAAACCAAGAACTTTAAAAACTAACATAACCTAAGGCAAGAGCTAAGAGCTTTAAACCAAGAACTTTAAACTAAGAATTCTTAACCCAACATAACCTGAGACAAGAACTTTAAATAAACCAAAAACTTAAACCTATTATAAATTAAGACAAGACTGTTAAGTTCCTAAGGCAAGAACTATTAAGGTTCAGAGTTCTTGGTTCAGAGTTCTTTGTGTAAAGTTCCTGTCTTAGAATATGTTACATCTAGAGTTCTCGGTTTAAAGTTCTTTGTGTAAAATTCTTGCCTTGTTTTTAGTAAATTCGAATTCGAAAGAAAATCAACGACAAAATAAAAAATATTTATCCAAAATGTTATAGTATGGAAATAGTGGATAAAGGTTTTCCATGGTGCCTTGCATCATATGTTATAAGATGGAAAGAACGTTAAAAAGTAAAATATAAAAATCCAATGATATCGAAGGAGCCTGGAATCCGTGAAGAGTGTTATCTTTTAGCAATACAAATGTTTCCGGAATTAATGCTAAAAAAGGAAACTGATTGTTCCGAAAGTCAAGAAGATGACAGTGAATATGAGTATAAGAACTAAAACTCACAATATTTGGTGAAATGATAAATTTAATAATGTTATTAGAAATCTTGGTCTAACTAATGGTAGGGAAGAATATTTAGCGGCGATTATGGAAAAAGACAATTTAGTATCAAGTGATGTTCGTTCTAGCTCATACAGAAAAAGAGAAAAAGGCTTTGGAAAATATTTTACACAAGGAAAAGAACTCTTGATGAATATACTTAAACATATCATATACCTATAGATTTTAGATAAATATTTTTTATTTTATCGCTGATCTTTTTTCGATTTTTCGGACCCTCGATTTTACTACAAACAAAACAGAAGGAATTCACATTATTTACACAGTTGTGCAAATTTCTTGTAGCCCTATACTCATAGGAAGGCAAGTTTCTTACTTCACTAGAGCTGCGGTTGCATGATGACGCCCGCAGTCCCGCTTTCCCAACCTGACCTGCCGCCGATACTGGGGTTTCTCTCCCCTACATCGTAAACTCTGTCTCTACTTTTGCCATGACGGCATTTTTTTTACCTAGGAACTTAGCCCAAATAAGTCGTTGCCCGCCGTCACCACGTGGAGGTGTCCTAGTCGCAAAAATAGAAAAAGAAACAAATGGCATATGACAATCAAACAGAATAAAGAAAACTATACAATTCTAAACAGCTCTAAGAAAAAAAAGTAAAAAATCATCAAGGGAGGGTGTAGGTAAATGTTAAGTCCAAACGATATTCCTCTCTCTCAACGGAGCAAACTTTGAAAAATTTCACTGTTCAGTAATATTTTCCTTAGGATACTTGAAAATTTAAAAGCTACCCATCTCCGCTCACTAGGGTTGATGAGAGTATATGCTGAAATGATATTTCTCTATGAAGTTTGCAGATTGCGCTTTAATTCTGACTACTGTATTGTGTTTAGCACGTGAAAACACGTCGGAAATTATATGTTCAGATATTATGGTTTTTTTGAGGTTAGGAAAAATACAAGAGCCAATCGGGCAAAACGGTCATCGAATTCGTGTTCAGCAGGTCAAAATTCATGGGAATACATAGGGCCTGCCTTCTCGCACTCGACTTTTTTTGTGTGTGCCGGAGTTATTTTTTGGACTTAAATTTTGACAGGATGATTTATTTAGGTGAGAAATATAATGGAGTAGGAGAGAGTAAAAATATATGCATTATTACGTAAGTTATCATCAATTGTTAAAAAATTATCTTGTTTAAATTTTTTGCAACTTAACATATTGACAAAAAAGTTCGGGCTCATCGAGTTTTCTTCGCAATTTCATAACGGACATTCTAGTTTTTATTTATTTTAGTTATTATTCTATATAACTAGAGATGTTTAAAAACTGCGAAAAAATACAATTTTATACACAGTATATATAAAAATACTACAAATAAAATATTTACTCATTCCATTATAGATACTCGGTTACAGTATGCAGTTATTTTGAAAAATAAAAAAGTTAATTCGATCACATTTTGCGCTGTAAACTACACAAAGTAATAACGCTTTCATTAATATTAATTTATTATTCAGTCATATCTTCAAGACAAATATACTGTTTGCATACACCGTGGGAAAAAGAAAGGTAATCCTAAAATAATATTAAATAGTAATACTAAAATATCAAGTTTTTACTATTATGAATGAAAGATATAGAGGAGTTTCAACATAAAAAATGCGAAAATTTGCCAATTCCCATTCAAAGCACGACCTCAAAAATATGTAATGTGGTGTGTCTTTATATAAGAATTAACTGTCTATTTTTGTGTGTTTGCATGTGTCGAATTCAGTGGTCTCGTTTTCGGCTATACAGGGTGTCCGTTAATACCGGTCTGGTGCCGATTCTACATGCAAAAATATGAAAGAAAATTTATATAAATATGTCAGCTAATGCTTCCTTATGGACCTACAGCCCTTTGAAGATTGAAGCCAAAAACTGGTATTCTGCTATTTTCATTTGTTTTTTCTATTAAATAATGGCAACGAAAATTAATTAACAATGAGCTTATTCTTACTCTACTTGACTTAATTGTTACGTGAAAACTTGAAGCACATCGTCTTTTCTCATTTACACGATTTTTCTCACAAACGGTTAGTTTTTCGATTAAAATGAAAGAGGACCTTTTTTAATATTTTTAATTAGTGCTGTAGCTCAATTAGGTAGCATTTGTGGGCATTGCGGCACTTTTCTTCAAATTTTTGCGGACATGATCTGTACCAGAAATTTGTCAACGATATTTTCGGACACCCTGTATAGAATATGAAGAAAGTACAGCTAAAGATTTTTAGTTATATTAAAAACAATAAGTAAATAAATCAGCAAATATTGATATATATTAAGGGAAGTCATCACATATTTTTTACCTGCCCAGGAATTTGAACTTAGTAGGCAGTTCACAGAGTTATAATACGATAAAAGGGTTTGTAGATTTCAAAGCGAGAAATAATGTAAACTACGGTTACTTTGTCCACAAAGGCATTAAGAAAACGATGATTAGGGGGCATTGTCGCATGTACCACAAATGTAATGTACTGTGATTTCTTTATAATTTTTAATATTCTGTGTAATGTCTTATATAATATACCCACGGACAAAATGATCGCATCATTCAAAATTTGTCATGATTTGAAGTTAATTTATTTCTAAACCGTTTGACCGATTTTAATGATAGTTTTATTGTTTAAAAAATAGTTGCAAAGTTGTAACGAAACGTAACTTTTTTATACTATATCTCCTGTCCTGGACATCAAATGCTTAGAACGACGTCGAGATGTAGTTCCGTAAGTAATTGAATGTTTTCTTAATTTCTTTCAAATTAAATTTAATTTAAACTACTTAGGTACCCGAAAAATTTATCGGATTTTGTTCCATCTATAATATGATTTAAAATTCACTAGCCGTAGAAACCCTGAGGTGCCAGAAAGTCATTTTAAATATCGGGAATCGAGCGCAAATGCATGGTGCCACTAAGTACGGTTAGACATCAGTGGTTGGCGCGCCCTCTGCAGATTATACGGTTGAACCAAAATCCAGTTTTTATAGAAAAATCGACCAAGTAGCTCCATCTTGAAATTTTGTGGGAAGGATGTTATGATGTTTAGACGTTCAAATATGCAATAAAACGTTCTGGCACCTCGATCTGGTGCCAGAACGTATATATAGGTGCCACTCCGTCCATATATATGTGAATTTGGTGCCTGAACGTTCAGTTTTAAATATATATATATATATATATATATATATATATATATATATATATATATATATATATATATATATATATATATATATATATATATATATATATATATATATATATATATATATATATATATATATATATATATATATATATATATATATATATATATATATATATATATATATTATATATATATATATATATATATATATATATATATATATATATATATATATATATATATATATATATATATATATAGCGCGCAAAGTGCCTTTTGGGCTCTTTGAAATATAGTGCGCTTTTATCCAAGAAGTATGACAACACCGCAGGATCTCATCTTATACTATATACATCAACATATACATTAGTTGATTTCGACTTGTTTGGTTTTATTATGGATCTCGTTTTGTTTAAATTTTATCACGAAAAATTAAAAGGTTGAATTTGTTTCCCCTGTGTTGGTTTATGGATTAAGAGGATAATGAAGCAAGTTTCTGTGAAAAATATACTCATCAAAGTCTTTGTCTTGTGATGGATCTCGGGTTGTCCTAAATTTATTCGGATCTCGACTTGATATAAAAACATATACATATATATATATATATATATATATATATATATATATATATATATATATATATATATATATATATATATATATATATATATATAGGCATATATGTTCACATGTATTTATAAATGCTCCAAACTTGTCGAAATAAAACAATTTACGCGCTCCAAAAATTTCACCGAAAAAGGGCGATTAGTTTTTCAACGGTAACTTCATTTTTAAGCTATTCAGTCGCTACAAAAACCATTTTGTAGAGAATTTGAAGGGCTACAAGGCATGTAAAGTTGAACTTCCTTGAACCCTTCGTATTTGAGATTTTTGAGTTGGGGAAGGTGGTCCTCACACTCAAATGCAAACTTATAAGAGTGTTATCTCAATTAATTTTTATCCTAGAGAAATTAAAAAAAAATAATAAAATTTTCAGCAAAAGAAAAACTTAATTTTTGTACTCTAGTATTTTTTACACATACCCTTTGAAATCAAGAACAAAAAAACTATTAGAGCTCAACAGGTTACACCTAAGAACTCTAGTTGGCCTATACACTGGGCACTGCAGACTTAATCACCACCTACACAGACTCGGAATAGAGGACAACGCTGAATGCTGACTGTGTTTGGAGGAAGATGAAACGGCAGCTCACGTTTTATGTATCTGTCCTGTTGCAGAAAGAACCAGGTTCTCACTTTTTGGAAAAGGGCAACAGCTGCTAGAGGACCTGGACAACCTCTCACCCAATAAGGTAGTCGGCTTTATCAAAAAGCTGAACCTATTGGGTGAAATATAATTAGGACTGAGCCACGATAGACCAGATGGTCGCAGTGGAGGGTCTGTTACTAGCCCACTCACATATCGACCTAAACCTAACCTGACCCATGAATTAATCGAATTAGCTTTCCCTTATTGTAAGGGATGTCTTATAGCAACACGGTATCTGTCGCTGTTGTCTGCTAGGCGTACGACTTCAACAAACTCTTTTTCATTGGTCGCTTTTTAACAACAACGATTCCCTGCGATATTGCCATCTGCTGCAGCTGAGACTCGAACACAATAAAGATAACAGCGGCATTAAACATCCATACTCTAGTCAGGAACCCTCGAACCAGGAAACCCGTGGTCTCAATGCTAAAACATAAGCACTGAACTACTGAGTTGGTTAAGTTTCTTTCACCATTTGCCATCTGATTTTCCATGAACTATTAACCGTTTTATGTTTTCCTTTTCGGTTGATGTGACCAAAAACATCATAGGATGGAAAGTTCTCGTCAGTAGTGAGATATAGCGGACTTCCGATCGGCTTCAATCGTTCGCAATTATGGTCACATATTACTGAATTCACCAGTTACGAGTCTTCACGATGCTGCTAAAATCTTTAAATTCAGAGATTTTACTAATCAAATTATCGGCAGTAAATTGCCATTTAGCAGACAAGTTTTAAGTGAGTTTATTTCAATTTCAGGGAAGTTAAAATGACAATTTGTAAAAGCGTTTTGCACATTATTTGCAAATATTAATATTTTGGCAAAAAGTCTGGATATTAACATGTAATAAACAACATTGTCCAGATTCGAGATAGAGATGTCTATAAAAAACATTTGAAAGTACAGCTAAAAAAGACGAGAACTTTTGAGGAAAATTAGTTACTCTCATTTTTTGGTCACGTCAACCGAAGAGTGGACAATATAAAACAGTTGATATTTCAGGAAAACTAGATAGCAAAAATCGAAGAGACCGATTTGCTGATCGTTGTACTGATATCAGCAAGTAGCTGATGGGAAAAGCTTTGGAAAGGTTGTGCGGCACTGACAATGCGGTTGGGTTTGAATGAATGAATGACTTTATTGATTGATTTGATTTGATTTGTTAGGATAATACCTAATATACAGTGATATTTTTTTTTACAATTAATATTAAGCAATAATAATTATTCAAATCTTACTTCTAACTATAAACTAAAAAAAGAATAGTAAGAAAATGTGAATAGAAATAATAAAATATAAAATATGAACAAAGTAACATGCACATATGACAAAATATAAGATTTTACATCTAAATCAAGATATCTAGTAATAAATTTAATTACTTACAATATTTTCTCATTAATAAAAATTCCTAATCTGTGTTTAAATTCTCGAACTGTTACTGAGTTTTTTAAAGAGTCAGGTAAATTATTATACTGGACAAAGCCCTTAAATAACAAGGCTTTCATATTTAATGACGTATTTTGTAACAGATCAAACGACCTGTAAGGAAATTTGATCGTAATTATACGAACAGTCCTGTCCGAAATTATTACAACTTGTAGTAGTGCTAACTTGTACCAATACCGTACAACGTTTAAAGAATTTTTCTCTGCCCTTAGATATCCTGTCCCTGCGCCGGCCCTGTTACGTCCTGCTCGACGCGCCACCCTTAGTGTCCATACCACATCCTCACTATAGTTTAAAGAATCCTGTATCTGTAGATCGTTTTTGTATCTCAATAGTTACTCTCATTTTTTGGGCTTCATTGTACATACGTACATTTTTGGGCACTTGGGAGGGATGTAATAATTTCGGACAGGACTGTTCGTATAATTACGATCAAATTTCCTTACAGGTATGTCGTTTGATCTGTTAATTATACTTCACAGTCCTGTCCTCATTATTACAACTTGTAGATGTTTAAAGAAAAAATAAACGATCTATAGAGCTGGAAGGTTGTTTTAATAAAACTGTCTTTATGAAAGAATACACCTTTTATAATGTATTTCTTATTATAGGCACAAGGCACATTTTTAGTTTTACAGGAACAGATAACAAGTAACTGTAAACTTACTTGGAAAATAAAAACACAAAAGTTTATCCTAGAAACAAGACTTGAAAATGTCTGCAAACAGTCTTATGATTTAAGTCTGAACAAGATGATACTGATAGTAAAAATAAAAAACTAATTTCGTATAACTACTCAGCTGAGGTAGAAGATATTAGCCGAGTCTTTTAAAAACCCCTGAGGAAATGAATTTGTATTGACATATTGATAGGCTTATAAAAAATCTAAAAAGTGCTGAATTTGCTTGACCACCCAACCCTTTTTGCGGGCTGCGCTGAGGTTGCAGCGTGTCTCGTACTACAGCTTGAATATACAGTATCAGAAAATCGAGTGTTTGGCATTGCGCTATTAACCGACTCCCACAATAAAGATGTCTACCAGTACTCTAGCAGAGGCAAAGTGTAACACGCTCCTTCGCTCTCGTTTGCTCCTATTGCTCATACCACATTCCATACCATTTTCCGATATATCCACTCTTGAATACATATCAACCCCACTTTTGAAAAGTACCTTTTTGACCCATCTGCTTATTGATTGCACTGCTGCTGGGTGATGGAGGTTTCTTATAGGTAAGAATTAATGTGCCATTATCAGTGGTTCTGAAATCTTTTGTCTTTTCTATGTAGGCAGTAAATAAACTCGTAAGGCACAAATTTTATTTTGAAAATGGTTACAAACCTCGTAACCTGTAACCTGTGTATAACTTTGTAACCTGTGAGCTGAAATAATTGCTAGCAGTGTCACAACTTACGACTCATATTTTCAAAAGACTGTGAGCTGAAGTTTCTCCAAATATGTCGGGGCAAGATTAGCATCTCAGGTTGAGTATAGTTAGGTTTTTGAGATTTTATATTATAGATTCCTCTCGGGAGTCTCTTTATTAATTTTTCGTTTTTTTCGCTTTTATTGGCTATCGGAAAAATGAGGTATAGCCGATTTTTGCAGCTGTTAATTGCTTAATAAGACTTACTTTTTATATTTAATGCATTCAAGAATTGTATAAAATGTTCCGAACTGTAAGCGAATGGGTTAACTTGCTTGTTTTTACAAAATTCCCCCACCATCTTGTGTAGGAGAATTCATACTCTGTTTAAGAGTACCGCAGATAGAAGCAATTATTGCATGAATACCAGCTTCCGGGAAGTTCTGTTTTAAAAAAGACTGCCAGATAAAAGACCTGCCATCAGTGAAATATTCCTCCACATTGGCTGTGGTGTTCTGAAAGGTGATAACAAGAGTATCTGATTTGGGTTGACTTTTTCTACCAGTTTTAAAATGAGGGAAACGAAGGTTGGCTTTCCCATTTAGGTATTATTACTGTCCCCCTAGCTTTCTCTTCAATAATAATTTTATTGAGAACTTTGGGAACCATGGAGAATGGAGGAAAAGCACAAGAAAAAACCGCTGCCCAAGGAATCACTACTTCCACATCCAGATTCTCTATCCAAGTCACTCACAACGAAAAAACTTTGTATGTGAAAATAATTGTTTATGGAACTTTAATAATATAATATTTGAAATCCTCTACCCCAAAAACCCATAAAACGATACCCCACATCGGTAGTGGGGTGGGGGTGGTGATAGGGGGGTGGTAGTGGGGGGTGGATGAAGTAAAAAAATATTTTGAGGTTTCTGGTTCCTGTACATGCACTAAATCACTTTTTTTTTTCATCCCCTTTAATAAGGAGGTGGGGGTGGTAATGGGGGTGGCTAATGCCAAAAATTTTTTTGAGACCTCAGCTTCTCTTGTATATACTAAATACCAATTTCATGGACTCGTACCTGCTTGATTTACCCATTTACCCCAAATTTACCCCATTTTACCCCCCAACCCTTCGACGGAACAAGATGAAAATATAATCTAGTTCTAGATCTCGTTAAAGTACATATGTGTACCAAATTTCAAGTCAATATCTTAAACGGTTCCAGAGTAAACGTGCGCACAAAAAAAGTTACAGACCGACAGACCAACAGACAGACCGACAGACAGAAATTTTTTTTTCGCTCAAACTTAAAATCTCGACGTTTCATGACATTTTAAGCCTATTTGGACAATAAAAAATTTTAAAAATTTTTTTGTCGTTACTATACTTCCACTGGACGTGGAAGTAAAAATGTCTTGGCCCAAGAAATAGTAAAACAATCTGTACATATTGAGTATGGATCTGGTTGCCATGAAACATATAATTTATGTTTTGTGTTTAGGTGAATTGCAAATATATCCGGTATACCAAATTCCTTACAAATAATATTGAAGTCTCATACTCAGTATCTACAGAGGAGCTCCTTGATGCTGTATCTGCTTCTATATTGAGTTTCGAGTTTATGTAAGAAGCATATAGTCTTCTTATTCCTTTTTGTTCATAATACTGCCAGATGTTTCTTGCTTTTGTATTTAGATTTTCAAATTTTACTCCCATTTATGTGAAAAAATTCTAAATATATTATATACATGGTATTCTGCTTCTTGCGGAGGCCAGTGCTTTATTACCCTATAAGCCAGTTACGCACTTGCGTAAAGCGGCAGATATTTAGGGGCAGCAAATATTGACTTTGAGTCTACCATTAATGGCTTTGCCGCATGAAAATCACGGTGAAAAACTGTTTTAATACATATTATTTTTACAATTACCTAATTATTTCTTATTTATTTGCTTTCATCATGTTTAGAAATTATTATTTAGGTATTAAGCAAATCACAAGTTACACTTTTTTAATTTAATATGGAATTAGCTACTTTCTTATTATTATTAGAGGCGGCAATTTTGGGTTTGCGTTGGCTATTGGATGCACAGTAGCAACTATTGGTCAACAACATTTTGATTTTTTACTTTTACAACAGATTGTACACGAGATAATAACGGTTTGGTCATCTATAGGTATCTGTATATGGTTGTATTCCTTAGAGCAATGGGAAGTATCTGAAACTATTTTAAAGATTATACCATTTCATCCCTTACCGAGGTGATCAACGTGCGATCTGGGGCAATCCGAGGTAATATATAGGCAATCTGAGAGGATCCGAGGGGCGATATTTCGTACCGCAGTTTTCACGTGAGTAAGTCGGTAAGTAATAAGTAGAGTGAGTAGGTTACTTGATTTGTCTTTTCTAATAGTGCTGTTCCAATCAAAGATGTTTTTACTAATAGATCGCTCAACCCTATCTCAATTCTGTGTACAACATATCCTACCTTTTCAAGCAAAGAACCGCCCATTATCTCTCCCACTTTGCTTCCACTCCGGGCCCAACTCCAAATACGCGTGTTGGCTATGCGCATGCCTCGCTTCTAGTTGGTGTCCTGTCGCAAACCTTCGCGACGTTGTCAAAGATCAGAGACAAAAGCGGGGAATTTTGAAGTGGTCAAACGCAATAACGTTGAGCGATCGGAAAATGTACAGAAATTGGTGACAGTCTGGCAACATCGGTGGTTGCTCCGGTCAGTTGTTAGTGCCGGTTAAAATTTGATTGCGTTTGCGCTTTAAGAGCATAAAATCTTGTTGAGAAACTCGAACTGACCCGACACTAGCAATGGTAAAGTCCAGCAATTTCAGCATTGCTGTCTCGCTTTTTGAGGCGTGTTAATATTGCTCTCTTCGTTGAGATGTCTGCAGCTTTGTCATATACGAATTTCTTATGGGTTAAACCATCTAGTAGTTAAAGATCTTTGGTTCCAATATGGCCAAATATACAATGGATCTGGTCAGCTGACCACGTTAGACAGTGCTTATTGGCTCTGACTAGTTTGTGATTTCTTGCTGACCGCAAAACTACTTTTGGTGTATTGTGGTGACTAGCTGGGAAGTATTTAAGTCTACAAAAGAATGTTACAAAAAGTACTGTGCACTCAGTAATTATAATAGTAATATTAATTAATACAGTGTGTCCCCGGATGGAGTTGACAAGAGGCAAAACATCTCTATTAATGATTTTACGACGAAAAGTCATTCTTTATAAAATATTCAGCTTGTCGAAAAAATGAATTTACTATATAAAAATCTTAGATCAGATGTACCGGGTGTTAATAAATTAAGAAAACACCAAAATGTCTCAAGAGAAAACTACCTTTATTTATTATTTTGGACAAAATGTTTATAAAACAAAGTTGTTTATAATCCAAAATAAAACCTAAATACAAATTATGAAGTCTGTATTTTGATTTTCTGTTTTTATTGTGTTTATCTTTTTACGTTGGATTTATTAATATGAATAAGAATTCAAATTAAGAAACAAAAATGTCCTGTCGATAATATTGAACTGACAAACGTCATTGTGTAGAATATTACTATCTTACATCTGCATTTATTAGTGTTCTGTTGATTATTTAAAAAATGTTTACCAAACAAGAAAGAATTTATTTGATTAAATGTTATGGGATTGAAGACGTCTCTTATCGATATGCAATTAACCTTTTCCACCAAAAGTTCCCTAACACAGCGGTATCGCGCCAATCATTGCGCAAACTTGTAAAAAAATTTAATGAAACTTGATCTGTATTGGATGTCAAAAAAACCAAGAAAAAGTACAATGAAGATGATGCGGCAACACTTTTGGCAATAAATTCAGTAATATAAAACCCGAAATTATCTTTACAGAAACTCTCACAAAGACTAGAAGTAAGTAAAAGTCAGAGAATTTATATGGAAAACAAACAAAGTTCGACCGTTTAAGCCAAGGTTCAGACATACACTTAAAAATGGAGATGAAGAGAAGCGATTGGATTTTTGTTTATGGGTCGGTGAGAATTACCTCGTAGATAGAAGTTTTCGCAGAATGTTTTTTTTTTACTGGCGAGGAACACTAAAAGCACGAATACAAGACGCGGTGAATGAAGTGAATGTACCCTCAACCATTCGTAAGGTCTATGGTGAATTTACTAAAGGATGGGAAATGTGTTGAGGTTGGAGGAGGCTATGTAGAATAAATTGTTTTTCCACAATCGTTTAAGTTAATGTTATTATGTTCTGTTAATGTTTGAAAAAAAATGTAAGTTGACATAAATGTAAAAGTCAAAATTTAGACTTCATAATTTGTATTTGGGCTTTATTTTGGATTATAAACAACTTTGTTTTATAAACATTTTGTCTAAAATAATAAATAAAGATACTTCCCTCTTGAGGCATTTTGATGTTTTCTTAATTTATTACCACCCGGTACATCTGATCTAAGATTTTTATATGGTAAATTCATTTCTTCGACAAGCAGAATTTTTTATAAAGAATAACTTTTTGTCGTAAAATCAATAATAGAGATGTTTTTCCTCGTCAACTCCATCCGGGGACACACTGTATATACAATCATAATATTGAAGGCTCAATATGTATACTAGATATGTATTTAGGTGTGGCTGCCTCCATATTTGACAAAGACTTTGAAGAAATCTGTGCTGAATGGTTCAGGCAAGGAAAACAACGATATGCAAGAGATGTCAAGAAGCTTCCTAAATAAATAGATAGATATTATATTTATATAGTTGAATTTTAATTTAACATTTTAAATAAAGAATATGTGATCACAGGGTTATTTTGTTTATTTTTAAATCTGATAGGGATAGAGATAAAGTTCGAAAAACGATATGTTGTGTTAAGGAATTTTTATCTTGTGTGTTTGCATTTATATAAAATAATTTGTGAAATCTACAGATTATTTCTCAAATTAAAATGTATAAGAAATGTTATTGTAAATTTAAGACGAAATTTCAGGAAGTGCTAATAACATACGATATACACTTTTCCCATCATGGTAATTATTGCTTGCTTTTAAGGTGTAAAAAAAATGAACCTCAAGTATACTCCGAAAAAATAAAAATTTCTCATTTTATTGTTCTACCATTACCATATTCAAAAAACTACAAAAACCGGCAAAAATATTATTTTTTAGACTGACAAATTATTGTAAATTGGGGACAATGTATTATGAACGTATAATATTAAGTATATGTATGGGTAGTAGTTCTAGAAAAATGTTTGTACCAACTTCCATAATGTCTATTTCTGATTTGTACAAAGATATACTATTTTAATTTGGATAATCTGTGCATTAGGCTTGTGAAATTTCGGTTAACCCATTTATCTTTGTATTTAATGCGTGGGACCAAGTTGCACTTTTAGGCATGATTGATGATTGCCAAAAGACTAATTGAAGAAGTTTTTGTATATAAAAAAAATTGCAATAGAAATTCGTGAAAAATGTCTTTCCTTGACCTGCTAATATTTTTGAAAAAAGTATATTTTCAAATTATTTTCCTCAGTAATAAAGAGAATTGGTCAACGTAGATATCAAATTTCATTAAGAAAATTTCGATTTTTTACAAAACGACACCTTTTGATGGCTTTTAATTCTATAGTTTAAAATCGAAAGTTTTTGGTGAGTGTCAAATATTTTCATAAAATAACTATATATAGGTACAGTCGAGGTGAGGAAATTTTTTTTCGTGAGTTCCAATTGAATTTTTCTTTTCTTAAAACGTCTTCAATTAGTCTTGGTAGTCATGCCCTTAAAGTATGACTTGTGCCCCATGTTTCAATACAGAGATATGGGCTAACCTAAATTTCATTGGCCACCGATGCAGTACAGTAAGTAAATTGCTTCCCATACATTATGTAAACGGGCGATAACAATTCTGAAGCATACAGGTCGTTGGTATCTCTATTTATCATAAATAATGAGTCACATCTTATAATTACCATACCTGAGACATAACTGTTACTTATTAAAGAACCCGAACTTACTCGGTATTTACATATACGTTATTAAACTAATTTATAAAAGATATATAATAAATTTATAACAGTTATGCACTTGTTTTATAAATATTTAGTAATAGTAATGTAACAAACTTACAAAAATATTATATAACACTAATAGTTTTTAGTGCTGACATTGGTCAGAGCTGGTACTCTACGAGGACTCTACTTTGGACATAACTGTTACTTACTGAGGAACGTATGTTATCTAATGATTATATAATAGTTACTAGATTTGGTTGACTGGGTAATAGTTTCGAAAGCGCGTTTTAAATCAAGGAATACTGGAACTGTAAACATACCTTTGTCCATATTATTTTTCCATTCGGTTATGGATAACCGTAATGCTGATTCACACGAATGATGCTTCTAAATCCAGATTGATTATTAAAAAGTAGATTATTATTATTCAACAAACCAAACAGCGAACACAAAAACAGAAAAACAGAATATACTGCCAACAAGCACGCCAAACAGCAGGAACGACAGCAGAAGATCCATTATAATTACAAAAGATAAGAAGATTCTAGGTGAACGTACCTTACGTAAGAATGGGAGAAAATGATAGTTAACATATGCACATAACACATTAAATACGCTCCCTTAATGCTGACACTATTATTTTCTTTTGTTTTTTCACATTGTAATTGTTAGTATTAATTACATTATCACAAGTATCACATTACATTATTAATAGTTAAACATTATTAGTATATATTATAATATTATTAGGATTATATAACCTTCATACATTCTGATAAAATGGATCCATATATCAGAGATTACGAACTAGAGACGGTAAAACCAGAAATTTTGTCTAATAACTTGGAATGTAATGAGGTATTAAATGTCAACTTAAGAAATGAAAATTTTAAAATAGTACACAATAACATTCGAAGCGTTACGAAGGCGTAGAAGGGTCACGGATGTTTTTTTCCAATTATTCCCAGATAAATTTGTAAATAATTTGATTATTCCCTGTTAAATCTGTAAATAATTGAATTATTCCCAGTTCAAACTGTAAATTTTATTATTCCCAGTTCAAACTGTAAATAATTCAATTGCTCCCAGTTGAATCTGTAAATAATTTAATTATTCCCACTTTAAACTGTAAATAATTCAATTATTCCCAGTTCAAACTGTAAATTTTTTTATTCCCAGTTCAAACTGTAAATAATTCAATTGCTCCCAGTTGAATCTGTAAATAATTTAATTATTCCCACTTTAAACTGTAAATAATTCAATTATTCCCAGTTCAAACTGTAAATTTTTTAAATCCCACTTTAAACTGTAAACAAATATTATTCCCATTTTAAACAGTAAATAATTGAACTGGAACAGCTGGAACACTCAGTCATTTCCAGTTTAAAAAAAATGTAAATACCTAATATTCTGTTTTGTATGAATGCGCAGTGGCTTTCCTCGAGTAAATTGGATGCACAGTGGGTTACCTTGGATAGTATGGACGCGTAGTAGGTTTCCTCGAAGAAAATACTTAAAGTAGAGGCTTTACTCCTATCGTGTAGTTTACGGCGCACAACGATTTTTTATATCTTTGTCATGCCATTTTCCGCGTATTAGTTCCACATCTAGTTGAAGTATATTAACGCAAAAAAAATTTGGAAATTTTCATTGTTTAAATAGGCTCAGAATGTCATGAAACGTCAATATTTTAAGTTTGAACAAAATAAATTTGTCTGTCGCGTCGGTCTGTCTGTTAGTCTTTTATCTTTTTGGTGCTCACGATTACTCTGGAACTGTTTAACATATTGACTTAAAATAAGGCATATAAGTATTTTAACGAGATCTGGAACTAAATTGTATTTTGATTTTATTCTGTTGCAGAGTTCCCAGTAAACATTAATGTAACTTTACCTCTCTGAGAGGTAAGATTAATAGAACATTTTTATATAAAATATTTTACATAATTTTACATAGCATATACGTAAAATAATATCATATTTAAGTCAACATATTAACTTAATTACTTATACACAAGTTTACATATTTGCTACATAATTTTACTTAAAAATGTTTAGCTACCTACTTCATTTTACGACATCGAAGTCATGGAACGCGTCAGTCTCACGCTCACGCAGCACGCCAATGTAAAATGATGTAAAATCTAACGTTTGTGTTTCTTGATCATTTTTGTGAAAAATTGTGGATGATGTCTTTTAATAACTTTGATGCAGAACTGTGAACCATAAAGCGTTGTGACTTTTTTTAAATATTATTTTATTTAGACGTTTTATTGGTGTGTAGAAGTTAGGTGCAAACATAAACATGCTCTCTTGTTTGCGAATTTGGTGTACATACCTATATTGGGGGTGTACCATTTTCCAGTGAATGACCCAAAAGTAACACAGTTCAAGTGGCAGTCGACGAGTGCAGACCTCCAGTGTGCAGTTGAAGACAGTGCGAAGCGAACTAGCGAAGTGGAAGCCCCACAGAGAGTGCAAGAGGAGAAATATCAGTCGTCTTTATTAAGACGCTGATATATAAAAGATAAATAAAGTCCCCCGCCTGGGGACAATTGTGTTTTACCCTTCCCAATTTCCTTTCCCCATTTCTTTTTTAGGTACAGAAGAGAACGACATGCCGAGGAAAAAGAACACTGACAGAAGCTTCGACATGGAGCAGACGACTCATCCAGGACGTCAACACCAGTGTCAATAACAACACACGAGGACGGGATAAAAAGAACACGACAAGCTCTGCTCGAGGAAGAAAATGCAAGACTAAAAACCCAAGTCGAGCGACTCCAGGCACAACTCGAGGAACTCAACAACCAACTAAAATCCCAGCAGGAAGAATCCATCCTCAGACACCGCGAATTAATGGACACCTTCCGAAGCTACCAGACCCCCCCAGTGGCCCCCATACAGGAATCCCAGAAAAGGAAAAACATCCCGGATAGTGACGAGGAAATAGCCCCCACAGCAACAAAGAGGACGCCAAAAGCTGGCGAAGACAAACCCTCAACCAGCCAGACGGAGACAAACCCCACAGGTGCTGATATAGAGGCCCCCAAAGCCCCCCCGGATGCCCCCAGTTGTCCTGCGCAGCCACGAGTCATGGTCAACGGTAACCCAAAAATTACAACAAGCCCGGGTAGACATCAAGAAAGCCAAGGCTGTGAGAGATGGTATCGCCATAGAGCCCTCTACATCCGATGACCACCGCAGACTAACCCGGCTATTCAAAGACGAGAAACAAGAATACCACACTTTCGCCCTGCCAGAGGAGAGGCTTCTCAGGGTAGTAATACGTGGGATACCGACCAGTGTAACCAGTGAGGAAGTCAAGACAGACCTTGAAATGCAGGGGCACACACCAGTCTCTGTACAAAGGATGTCATCTAGGAGGACGAGACAGGAAATCCCGATGATGCTGGTGCAGGTTCCCCCAAATCAGGAAGACATCCTAAAAGTGACTCGATGTTGCTACCTGGTAGTGAAAGTGGAGAAACAGAGAGCCAAACAGACGATCACCCAGTGTCACAGATGCCAGACTTTCGGCCATGCACAAGGACGGTGTATGGCCACTCCCAAATGTGTAAAATGCGGCGAGACCCACCACACTTCCACCTGTCAGAAGCCAAAGGACACTCCAGCCAAATGCGCAAATTGCCAGGGAGCGCACCCCGCAAGTTACAGAGGATGCCACCGATGCCCCAAAAGGAAAGCCAGCCCACAGACCCCAGCCCCCCGTAAGACACCAGCCCACAAGTCAGCCACCACCAGGACAACCCCCCGGGCTAAGCTACGCCAGAGCAGCCCAGGGTGCAGCGGGGACAACCACCAACCCTGCCCAACCACCACAGGCCCCCCCCAGAGGCTGGACAACTCGCTGCTGTACTGGCTCAAATGCAGCAGATGTGTACCATGATGGGGGCCCTGTTCGCAAACCTGCCCCACCTCACCCCCCAGTGACGCCACCCGGACCACCCCGTCGACGGAGAAGCTACCCGAAGAGACATGACGACACCAAACACCCCACCCACGACCCTGCGGGTACCGGACAACATACCGTCCAGTACCTGTAGTCCCCCTGGCTCCGGGCAGACCAAAAATGCTACAAATAGCATTTAGGTCTGCCCTTCCTCGAGCTACACAGCTCATCCTTCCCAACCGACGATCCGGATGACAGGATGTCATTTGGCATCCTGTGTACCGGCAGTCTCTCCTGCCAAAACTTCCAACACACCTAACAGACAGATGACTACCCCCCGGGAGGAAACAAGCTGGCGAAGAAAAGAAAACGAAGACAGAAGAACGCCAGAAGAGGCCTTAGCCAGCAAGGTCCAACGAGCCAGGACCCAGGGAGGTGGACCGAAATCGTCTGCACCGCTCACATTTGTGAGTGGGGCCGACGTAAAGTAAGTTCGCCCGCCCTGCACGAGGCCGGTCCCCGGTCTACAGCGATGTACTGGGGTAAAGGGCAATAGTCCTGCCCGACCCCAGACATCCGAGACCGACATCTCTAGCCAAGAATATTGGCGCCCAAAAGTAAGTTTGTGTTGTACCGTTTTTATAAAGATATTTATTTAAATGAAACGTAATCTTTTTACAGGTTAGAATTATTTCACGGGCAGTCGTTATTCTCGACAGACAATTATATCATTACATGGATTTTGTTACACAAAAGCTGTATGTTGGTGCTGTTCCCACATTATTAAGTTCAACTGAATCCAGCGTAAGAAGTTGTAATTCAAGGAAACCCAGATCTTAATAGTGACCAAAAGCTTTTGCGAAGTACTATACATAGGTATGGTTATTGTTTACCGACATCTTCTAGCACCTACTTTGTGTTCGTTATTGTATTGTACGTATATTTCAAGGTTTTGTATAAAATATGTAAAGTAGGCTAATATTTTCCTGCCCAAAATTGGCTTCAGCACGTCAAAATACTTCAGAAAAATTAGATCAGAACCTTAGGACAAAACCATTGCCCCTTTTTAGGGGATAATAGGGGTGGTAACCAAAAACTTATAATTTTTTTTTTAATATCAGAATGGATTTCAACATGCTAAAAAACAGGATTAGATGATTCTGATCAAAAGGGTCATTCTACAATCAGGATACATTTTGCCGTCCCAGATCTTTTACATTTTTTAAAACCAAAATCTTAAAAAATAAAAAAATGAATAACATTGCATTAATAATACCCATTGTTTTGTAAGTATATTGACGTTTTTTATTTGGTATTTTATATGTAGTAATTGGTAAGAAAATTTTAAATGCAGCTGTTGGTGTACCTCAAACATAATTGTCCCAAGTACATACCTCCAACAATTTCTTTGTTTTTTGTGATATACAGTACCATATTAACACTTAATTTAAATATATTCTCAAATGCCTTTATTTTTGTAATTAGCATTGCAAGATTGGATTATAAAGTTTAATTCATATTTCTGTATTATAATGTTGCTATACTGTGTCCCACAATGTTGTCCACTGTGTTACTTCCACTATGTTACCGTAATAAATTACAAATAATTTTATGTAGATGGCTTTCTGATGAATTATATGCAAAAAAAACAGTTTAGTTTACCATAAACAATTAAAAGTTTGAATTAGTTGGTAGTACTGCACATTTTAAATGTTGACTCTATTGATGAGGGTGGGTGTGTTTATTGCAGTTCTACTGTGTTACCTGTATTATATGAGGTAAAATTTAATTATATTTATATTTGCATGTTTATTCAGCAATAACAAAGAGTAAATAAGAAGTAGTCCATAAATAGTTAAAGTATTATAAATGGTTACCATGTGGTTGAGCAAATTTAGGTTATATTTTCCACTGTGTTACTGTTCCACTAAGTTTCCAAGGCATTGGTAATGCAGTGGACAGCTAGTAACACAGGGGAAAATATGTACCACCGAAACTCTTTTAAAAGATTAAATTAGTATAAACAATAAATCATTATTTTCGGCAGATTATGGCATTAACTCCTGCCGAAAAACAACGCCGGTACAGAGAAAAAAGAAAACAAGATGCTGATAGAGAAAATGAGAGTAACATTTTCAAATAGAATGTATTTTTTTATTATGTTTTTTGTATTATATATAGGTACATTTTTAGTTTTTATATTTTATAATACAGTAATACTAATAGGTTATTTAAAAAAATATATTGTTGCTTCTAATGTCTCCTGCGTTACCCTCGTTCCACTGCGTTACCAGAAGATTTTCTTACAACTGAGCAAAGAGAATTTCTTTTTTTTCAATTGTGTAAATAATTCGTCTATTCAATTTACGAAATTGGACAAAAGTTTGGATCAAAGAAAACCTTTTATTTTGCAAAATTTGAATAATGTTACTATTGGCAATTAGATAAAGTAGGAGACTGACATTTCCACCCAAAATTTTTTAGTGTTAGAAATTTTGTTTAATAAAAACTAATAACTGAGGGTCTCTCTATTAACTCAGGGTTAATTATATTAATGATAAAAAACAAAATCATAAGTATACCTTGAAATATATGTTTTTTAATTGGTAACACAGTGGACACATTTTAAGAGTATAATCTGCGGTCAGTGAAATGAAGAAACGAATTATTCGGCTTATTTTTGAAGATAGAAACTTCAAATTTTGTACGTATGTATTAAAATATATATTCTAGTTCGTCACGTTTTTATTTTTTTGTTTTAGTCAAAAACACGTGATCAACGAAAAAATGGACGTCGAAAAATTGGAATTTACAAAAAACGAAATCGTGACGACCTAGATAGTCCATAATTAATTACGTGGATAAAATATAACCTCTTAATTTTCAAACATAGATTCAATAAATAGTTTCCAATTTTGCCGTCAATAGATGGCACTCGCCTCGGCATTCGCATAGCTTTACACGCTCTCAGACTTTAGGGAGGAACTTGTTGTCATGGAGACCTGACGCGAATGAATGCTTGCCAGGGAAGCATTTAGGAGTTCTGGTAATATCTTAAATTTATTTATAAATTATTTTATCTTACAGGAATTACTTAATAGATGAAATTCTTGAAAATGTTAATACATAAATAAAAGGTGCCAAATAGAGAGGACCGGTTTTGTATAAACACTCCTACAAATTTTATTATGAAAATTTGAATGCGGTTTTTAGTTAGGTCAGAAATCAATTTATTCGAAATTATTACCAAGCAAAATGTACAGGGTGTCCCAGTCAACGCGCTATGCTGGGTTTTCTCGGTAGTTTCTGAGATAAGTTTATGGTTCAAAATCCAATCTGACGTAGGTTTTCCGAGGAATCTCATACTGCTAAGATATTTAGGAATCCAAAATGACGGACGAATTTCGTCATCTACGATCCTATTCGACTGAAAATCGATATCTGGGGGTTTTCGGGGATGCGGTTTACGAATTTTTGGTCAAAATTTAGGAATCCAAGATGGCGGACGAATTTCGTCATCTATGGACCTATTCGACTGAAAATCGATATCTGGGGGTTTTCGGGGATGCGGGTTATGAATTTTTGATCAAAATTTAGGACTCCAAGATGGCGGACGAATTTCGTCATCTATGGTCCTATTTGACTAAAAATCGATATCGGATGGTTTTCGGGGATGCGGGTTACGAATTTTTGGTCAAAATTTAGGAATCCAAGATGGCGGACGAATTTCGTCATCTATGGACATATTCGACTGAAAATCGATATCTAGGGGTTTTCGGGGATGCGGGTTATGAATTTTTGATCAAAATTTATTACTCCAAGATGGCGGACGAATTTCGTCATCTATGGTCCTATTTGACTAAAAATCGATATCGGAGGGTTTTCGGGGATGCGGTTTACGAATTTTTGGTCAAAATTTAGGAATCCAAGATGGCGGACGAATTTCGTCATCTATGGACCTATTCGACTGAAAATCGATATCTGGGGGTTTTCGGGGATGCGGTTTACGAATTTTTGGTCAAAATTTAGGAATCCAAGATGGCGGACGAATTTCGTCATCTATGGACCTATTCGACTGAAAATCGATATCTGGGGGTTTTCGGGGATGCGGGTTATGAATTTTTGATCAAAATTTAGGACTCCAAGATGGCGGACGAATTTCGTCATCTATGGTCCTATTTGACTAAAAATCGATATCGGATGGTTTTCGGGGATGCGGGTTACGAATTTTTGGTCAAAATTTAGGAATCCAAGATGGCGGACGAATTTCGTCATCTATGGACATATTCGACTGAAAATCGATATCTAGGGGTTTTCGGGGATGCGGGTTATGAATTTTTGATCAAAATTTATTACTCCAAGATGGCGGACGAATTTCGTCATCTATGGTCCTATTTGACTAAAAATCGATATCGGAGGGTTTTCGGGGATGCGGGTTACGAATTTTTGGTCAAAATTTAGGAATCTAAGATGGCGGACGAATTTCGTGATCTATAGTCCTATTCGACTGAAAATCGATATCTGGGGGTTTTCGGGGATGCGGGTTACGAATTTTTGATCAAAATTTAGGACTCCAAGATGGCGGACGAATTTCGTCATCTATGGTCCTATTTGGCTGAAAATCGATATCTGGGGGTTTTCGGGGATGCGGGTTACGAATTTTTGATCAAAATTTAGGACTCCAAGATGGCGGACGAATTTCGTCATCTATGGTCCTATTTGGCTGAAAATCGATATCTGGGGGTTTTCGGGGATGCGGGTTACGAATTTTTTATAAAAATTTAGGACTCCAAGATGGCGGACGAATTTCGTCATCTATGGTCCTATTTGGCTGAAAATCGATGTCTGGGGGTTTTCGGGGATGCGGGTTACGAATTTTCGGTCAAAATTTAGAAAACCAAGATGGCGGATGAATTTTGTCATCTGTGATCCTATTCGAATGAAAATCGATATCTGGGGATTTTCGGGATGCGGGTTACGAATTTTTGGTAAAAATTTAGGAATCCAAGACAGCGGACGAATTATAACTATATTTTGACCCCCTTTATTTATGTTATTATTGGAGACAAAAAAAAGTTTCGTATAAGAGTTGTAAGGTTGTATACATATTTTTTTAAATGCAATTAAAAAACAATTGCTTGGATATGTCACGTGATATAACAATGAAGGTTGCTTTTTAAATGAAAAACCCTGTATATTTTTACATATTCTTTTAGATCCTTTATCCCTGATTTCAAACATATAAGGATCTAGCTGTAATATTTTTTGATATATCGGACATTAAATATGCTCCAAACATGCTTATAGGTATTTTAGGGTTTCTGACGGAGCGCAGTCAGTGGCGGATTTAGGGGGGGGGGCTATAGGGTAAAATCCAAGCGCGGCAATTTTTTTGAAAAACACCAAAGACATAAAAACAAAAAATTATTATTATTAATATGTTCTATCAGAACATGTTTAATTTATTTGAGAACGTGTTTTTTATAATAACTAGACTAAAGTTCCTTATTATAGTCAACAGTACAGGGTGGTTGTGCAAACGTTAAAACCTCATTTAACTTCTTTATTTTTGGAGTTACGTAAATACGTTCAAAAATAAAAGTTATGAGATATCACATGTATTTTCCAAACATCATTTCAGCAAAACAATTCAAACAAGTCGAATTTCGGAGATATGAGCTTTACCTTGGTTTTACTTCCACATCCAGTGGAAGTATAGTAACGACAAAAAAATTTTTTTAAATTTTTATTGTTTAAATAGGCTCAGAATGTCATGAAACGTCGAGATTTTAAGTTTGAGCGAAAAAAAATTTTCTGTCTGTCGGTCTGTAACTTTTTTGTGCGCACGTTTACTCTGTAACCGTTTAAGATATTGACTTGAAATTTGGTACACAAATGTACTTTAACGAGATCTGGAACTAGATTATATTTTCATTTTGTTCCGTCAGAGGGTTGGGGGGTAAATTGGGGTAAATTTGGGGTAACCAGCTAAATCAAGCAGCTAATAGTCCAGAAAATTGGTATTTAGTATATACAAGAGAAGCTAAGGTCTCAAAAAATGTTTGGCATTAGCCACCCCCACCCCATTACTAAATTTTTTCGTTGTGAATGAGTTGGATCGAAAATCTGGATGCGGAAGTAATGATTCCTTGGGCAGCGGTTTTTTTAAATAGAACACCCCCATATATTTTTACACTATTTGAAAGGCCATAGAAAAATCTTTTCAATGATATATGACCCAGTCTGTTCACTTTTTAAATTTTTTTTCCGATTTGAATCTAATTTTACTTATGGAACAAATTAGGATCTACTTATTACCAGAAAAAAATTCACGTCCTACAAATGCAAAGCCACCTGCGGTACCAAAATATGCGGATAAAATCAAAAAATCATATTAGGCATATTTTTATTGGAAAATTTTGTTAATGAAAGAATTGTTCAGAAATCTTAAGTCCAAAATTTAATCAAAAAAAATATATAAATTTTTATTAAAATAATGTCCCAAGTCCGAAAATATCATTTGAATGGGTTTTTTCGTTTAGAAAACTGTACTATGACAATTTTGTTTGAAATTAAACCCAAGCTGCAGGTAGTTGTAAAACAGTTTTTTTTTAAATACCTAATTATTTTCAAAATTTTTTAAATTTCAAGTTTTTCATTTTTTAATTTTGATTAAATTTTGGCCATTTTGGACAATTCTTAACAAGTTTTATTAACAAAATTTTCCGATAAAAAAATGCCTAATATGATTTTCCGATTTTCTCCACATATTTTGGTACCGCAGGTGGCTTTGGTACCGTAGGAGGCGAATGTTTTTCTGATCATAAGTAGATACTAGTTTGTTCTATACTTAAGTAAAATGCGATTCAAATCGGAAAAAAAATAAAGTTATTGGGGTGTTACCATTTCAAGTGAAACACACTGTATCAATTATTGAAATTCTCCATTTTATTTAAAATAAAGTGAAATTAGACAGAACTAACATATTGTTTATTTTAATTTACATACTTTTGTTTTCCATGGCTAATTTGATAAATTGTAAATTTATAGTAAATTAGACAAAATTTGTTTAAGATAAGTACCATGTATTATATTATAAATACAAAGCTTTTTTTATGGCGTTTCAAATGGTACATATATGGAGTGTTCCTTTAAAAAAAAGCAAAGTAAAGTTCATATCTCCGAAATGCGACTTTCAATAGGCATGTCCACAAAATTTTAATTTCAATTGGGAATGATAGAATTATCGATATTGTACACTAATTTAACAATAAAAAAAACCGCTGCCCAACTTCCACATCCAGATTTTCTATCCAAGTCACTCACAACGAAAAAATGTTGTATGTGGAAATAATTGTTTAATAATATAATATTTGAAATTCTCTACCTCAAAAACCCATAAAACGATACCCCACATCGGTAATGGGGTGAGGGTGGTGATAGAGGGTGGTAATGGGGGTGGATAAGGTAAAAAAATATTTTGAGGTTTCTAGTTCTTGTACACACACTAAATTAAATTTTTTTTCATCCCCTTTAATAATGGGGTGGGGGCTAATGCCAAAATTTTTTTTGAGACCTTAGCTTCTCTTGTATATAGTAAATACCAATTTTATGAACTCTTACCTGCTTGATTTACCTATTTACCCCAAATTTACCCCAATTTACCCCCAACTCTTCGACGGAACAAGATGAAAATATAATCTAGTTCTAGATCTCGTTAAAGTACATAAGTGTACTAAATTTCAAGTGAGTATCTCAAACGGTTCCAGAGTAAACGTGCGCACAAAAAAAAAGTTAGACCGACAGACAGACAGAATTTTTTTTGCTCAAACTTAAAATCTCGACGTTTCATGACATTCTAAGCCTATTTGAACAATAAAAATTTTTAAAAAATTTTTTTGTCGTTACTATACTTCCACTGGATGTTGAAGTAATATATGTATCCTTATTTTGCCAGTTATTCGTAATAGGCATCGCCCCAACATAACGAGGATTTTTGGTAATTTTTCAATAAAAATTCTTGGCCTATGGTAAAAAAATATTTTGAGGTTTTTGGTTCTTGTACATACACTAAATCACACTTTTTTTTCGTCTACTTAAAAAGTGGGGTAGGGGTGGTAATGGGGGTAGCTAATGTCAAAAATTTTTTCGAGACCCTAGCTTCTCTTATATATACTAAATACCAATTTTACGGACTCTTACCTGCTTGATTTACCTGTTTACCTCCCCATTTACCCCAATTTACAACCCAACCCTTCGATGGAATAAGATGAAAATATAATCTAGCTCCAGATCCCGTTAAAGTACATAAGTGTACCAAATTTCAAGTCAATATCTTAAACGGTTCCAGAGTAATCGTGCGCACAAAAAAGTTAGACAGACAGGCAGAATTTTTTTTTTGCTCAAACTTAAAATGTCGACCTTTCATGAGCCTATTTGAACAATAAAAACATTCAAAAATTTTTTGTTACTATACTACCACTGGATGTGGAAGTAATCAATATTCTATTTTCAAGAAAAAGAACGCCATTGCCATGTAAACCGGAAGTGATATTTAAAATTTACATGCCTTTTTTTACTTTCCTTTAATGCTTTAATAGTCAATTAAGAACATAAATAATCCGATCAATTCTTCTTTGATGTTCAATTATATGTTTCTTAGCGGCATAGATTCCCCGAAAAAAAAAATACTTATCTCAAAAACTACCGAGAAAATCGGACATAACACGTTAACTAGGACACCCTGTACACTGTAAATATACATTATGTACCTACAGATAGTTTTTTCTTTTAATTAAAAACCACTGCCTAAGGAATCACTACAACCGCATTCAGTTTTCCTACTCAAATTATTTTAAATAAAAATTCTTGTGCACCCAACGCGAAATTCGACTCTGTACGACAGAAATATATTTGAACTATTTCTCTTATATATTACACAATATGTTATTCTCCGCCTTTTTACTTGGTCGGCATATTTCATTGGTCAAAGGTGCACGCCCACCCGTATATACCCTTTTCATATATATCAATGAAAATATGTTTTGTCTTACTGCAGATTGTCCTCTTAAGATGTTAGTTGCATTTACTACTTCAAAAAAATGTATTTCCTTAAAAAACTGCGCTGCTGATGCATCTATATTGTTCTTAGATGATGGTTCTAAATAAATTCACCAACATTTATTAAATTATTATCATTAAATTTTTTCAAATTAGGATTTTCAGAATGGTACGTTATTTGTAGAATGACCCAAAAGCGCAGCTCTTTTTTTTGTTGTCTTGTGATTAATGATATTGCATGTATCGAAAATATTTGATCATTATAAAACTACGAAGAAAACTAGAATTGTCTGAACCTTTATGGTTAATTTTGTTGCAATAAATTAAGACAATTAAGATTTGTCATTATTAAGAATATGCTTCTGGTAGAATTAAATCATCTTGGTAAAGGACCCCGCGCATTTTCTTATATCAAATGGCTGTCGGTGAATGTAACAGTATAATATAATAAATCATCATCTATATTAGGTTGTTTCGTAGTCTACAACAACGAGGTCTAAAGTATAGAAGGGCAATCCCAATTCAGTATACGTACGATTTGTTTGGACATACAATAAACGCCCGAGGGACGCAGTGGGGGTGCATTTGTTGGCCCTAGTTGCCAAGATTTGCAGTGGAGTACTGCTTTGAGGGATACAATTAATGAATGAATATTGTTTTTTATTGCTGTTCTATTATTAGTTGAGCTCAAATCTATTAGTCAAATTGCTGTAGAATTGGTAATAAATTATACCGTGTGTGTAGCCGAACGCTAGGCATAGGGAGTAAAATTACATCGCGCGTGCCAGCTGGCTGAAATGAAATAACAGACTGGAATGCTCCGCTCGACGGAGCAATTTACTGCAGCTATGTTGTCAAATCTATCGCGCTACGTGGATGTACATGCCTAACGGGAAATTACACGCACTGTATTATATTTAAAAACTGAGTAAACGCTGCTCTATACATTTTTAAAATATTCGCAAATTCCATAACGTTAAGTTCAAGTGACGCCCATGCGGACTAGTTGCTTGAATATGTTCTGGCCATGTGCCACGCCTACTTTTCCAGTCTCTTCTTATTATGTCGCTGGTCTACAATATTTAAAAAATGTCAAATTATGCAATTTGTCAGTCACTGCTGCCAACTCTTCTAGTAAACTGAGAGTTGGAAACAGTGTTTGACAAATTGCATAATTCGACGTTTTTTAAATATTGTAGACTACGAAACAACCTAATAAAGACTATTTATATTCAATGGAAGCAGGTTTAACATTAAAGATAATGAAAACGATGTTATGATTATTATATTATAGGTATTTAATTGTTGCAAAGTTTGGAAATTAGACGAGTTGGTCAACATGTGCAGTGAATTACAGTGATAAAGTAGTATTACTATGAGAAGATGCCAGCAAAAAATATGCGCAGAAACGAGTTTGTGCGCTACATCATTCTAAACCAATGAGAAAGAATTACGTGACATTCAATGTCAACACCAGTGGCGGCGGTGCCCTGCAGTAGAGCGGCGGCAACGGTAATAATAATAATAAAACAACTTTATTAGGCAAAGTTTGGTAGAACTTACTATTCTTACACTTCTCCTGAACAAAGGTTACTTGTAACAGTTGGCAAGTTTTAATCTACTCCATTTTCACAGTTCCTTGACCGCGAAACTTTTATTGCAATTACACATTCCTATACCCCAGATAAAGCTATGTCACTGGTAAAAATATTCGCGCATTTTGGCTCCGCCCTGGCATCTTCTCATAGTAATACTAGTCTACCATTATACTGTGCGCCATGACACTTTTTACTGAACTTTCTTTCGTGCAAATCGTCAATTGGCGTCTTCGACCATATAAATACATGGTCGAAGATTGGCGTAGAAAACTCCGTTTTTTAAAATTGTTTCTTTTTTTGTGATCTTTTGAAGCATTCTAATAATTTTTAATTGTTTAATTCTGTGAAAAAAAATTCTTTATAAAAAATTTAAAATGATTTTAAATAGTTTAAAAAAGTGTGTTAACACCACTGAAGAGTAGGAGAAAAAACTACATTCTAAAACAAATTGTTCTATGACTTGATGCACTTAAACAGTCAACGATTCAATTTTCGACTTTGTTATTGTTTTTTTTTTGGCGTTGCTATAAACATTTCCACTTGAAATTTGGTGTGATGATTTAATGGGCTTATTTAGCATATATTTTTATTACATTTTGCAAAAAAATCTCTTAATTTTAGAGCGAAATTAAAAAAACCAGGATATTCTAAGATCTCTAGAGGCTTTAAAATTAATCAAGAATATAGACGATGCGTGAAGTCATTCCCTACTGGTTGCATTTTCATTCCCCTTTTTTTCGGCAGTTATATGCTGCATACTCTTATGTTGAAATACTCCAATAGTCCCCAAATCACCATCTCCGGCAGATTAGACAAATCTGATTTTAAATAGCTGGGTTTTAACAGTGTAAACTCAACTTTGAGGCAGACTTTCGGATTGAATGACAGCACTTTGAGCACATCGGTTCATGTTTAAAACAGTATACTTCTGAAAATTATCGGATCGACCTCAAATTTTCCATTCCATTGGAAGCGTGTTTTTGTAAAGTTTTGTTAAAATATATACATTATTATTTAAGCTATCATAAAATGTTTAATAACTTAACAAATTGATCAAAATAATTTGCATCTAGTTTTCTTCACAATTTAGTAAAGGGATACAAGCTATATAACCAGATTTACTACACTATACAGGGTGCGCCACTTAAAACTTCCCAGACTTGTAACTTTTTTATTTTCGAAGTGATGACCATGTTGGGCACATCAACTTGTACACATTTTTAAAGCCTTTAAATATCCATACAGAGTAATTTTTTTTTTTTGAATGGTTAAGAAAAGAAACTTAATTTCTTTGAATATTTTTTTACCTCACCCTGTACATGGACTGTGTTATTGTTTTCTTATAAAGGTTTTAATTAGCTTTATTTTATGTTATTAAGATAAAAAAAACTTAAAAAATAAAAAAATTGCAATTTCCTACTTAGTACATTTTAATATAAGTTAGTTTTTAAAAATATTTTTTTTTATTTTTTGTTACTGTTTTATTATGCTGAATGTTGTTTGTGATATGTCTTTTACAGATAAAGCATAAAATTATTATTTACATTCCTTTCAAAGTAATTAAAAAAAAAATCAATTTGGAGTGTTTTTAATTCCTTTCTCTAAAACCAAAAAGAATTTCGAATATGACGTAATAATATAAATTGAAGCTAATTAAAACCTTTATAAGAAAACATTAACGCAGTTCATGTACAGGGTGACGTAAAAAAATATTCAAGGAAATTAAGATTTCTTTCTTAACAATTTTTTCAAAAAATTTTTTTTTTAAATGCTTTAAAAATATCTACAATTTGATGTGCCTTAAAAAATAAGAAAATTACAAGCCTGGGGAGTTTTAAATGGTGCACCTCTTATATGAAATAGACTAATATTTCAATTATCTTCACAGGTTGTGTAACTGATGTTCAAGTAGCAAATGTCAGAGTGACGAAGGCTGACCAAGAACGAGTACAATCAGAAACGACCCGAGAAATGCTTAACACTTATTGTAGATACTTAGTTAACTTGAATATAGATTAGTTACACAAAAGACACTAGTATTAATCTCTCCTAAATCAACAGTTAATAAAATAAATTAAATGAAATTTGAGCTTTACTAGGAATGCAAGTCAAGGTAAGTAGGTGGGTATACATCATTGGAGAAGAAAAAATATCTAGCTGCTTTCTAAAGAACATATAGATGACAACGTCGAGGACAACGCTTAATGCCTGGTTTACATACTGGGATATGCAGAGATTAAGATGGAATTCGAACTTTATTGATACTAATTAACTTTCTCATTCAATTCGAGAATCTTTCCTAAGCTAATATATGTTGACAAATCAGACAACCATATCTTGCATTATATACTTTTTATCTCTTTTTGATGTAGCATGTATTTATTTTATATACCTACCATAATGTTCAAAATAGCACCCTATAGTACTTTTTAAATATTGATACCAGAGAACTGGATTCTTGGAGTTAAATATATGAATACAAATTCCTCATGAATTGTCCAGAAAAATTGATATTCTTTAGGAAATAACTGGAGGAGACGTCAACTTGTATATTTAAGTAGAATACCTCTGAACATTTTTAGAAAGTTAGATAGTTTTTTATTTTAAATATAACCATTTTTTACAAAAAAATTTTCATTCAAAATATAAAACTACTCGGCTCTCTAAATAAGGTATCCGACTTAAAAATAAAACTTGGTGTCAACTTCGGTAATTTTCTAAAGAAATATATTTTTCTGTATAACTTATAAGGAACTTTATTCATATATCTAACTTTAAAAATCCAATTGTGTAGTATCAATATTTAAAAAGTGCCTGGATATGCTATTTTGAACATACGGTAGGTAGATAAAATATATACATGCTACATCATAAAGAGATAAAAAGTATATAAGTTACGTAGCGTAAGGTCACTATCAAGTGGTTGAATATACATATATGCTACATCATAAAGAGATAAAATTAGTTACGTATGCTTTACATAGCAAGTGGTTGAATATACATATACGCTACGTCATTTGTTCCATACCGTGAGGTCACAGTGTTACCTCTTCACTATGTAAAAATCATATGCACATGTTACTGACATTTCGCAGAGTATGCACATATGATTATGTGTCACATTTTACATAGCACGTTACTTCTGCAAAACTTAGTTTACGTAGCATTTACGTATATGCTATATATTTATGTTTGCTGGGTTAAACGGTAAATTGGGGTAAATGGGGGTAAATAGGTAAATCAAGCAAGTAATAATCCATGAAATTGGTATTTAGTAAATATAAGAGGAGCTAAGGTCTGAAAAAAAATTTGGCATTAGCCACACCTATTACCACCCCCACCCCATTATTAAAGGTGGTGAAAAAATAGTGTGATTTAGTGTGTGTACAAGAGCCAAAGTCATTAAGAATTTTTTTTCACTTCATTCATCCCCACCACCGATGTGGCATATAATTTTATGGGTTTTTTGGGTACATGATTTCAAATATTATAGTATTAAAGTTCCATAAACAATTATTTTCATATAGTGGAATGCAAATATAGTATTTTTGTTGTAAGAGACTTGGATGTGGAAGTAGTGATTCCTTGGGCAGCGGTTTTTTTTAATCCCACTTTGAACTGTAAACAAATATTATTCCCATTTTAAGCAGTAAATAATTGAACTGGAACAGCTGGAACTGCAATTAACTCAGTCGTTTCCAGTTTAAAAAAAAATGTAAATACCTATATTGAATATTATTCCCATTTTAAACAGTAAATAATTGAACTGGAACAGCTGGAACTGCAATTAACTCGGTCGTTTCCAGTTAAAAAAATGTAAATACCTATATTGAATATTATTCTCATTTTAAACAGTAACTAATTGAACTGGAACAGCTGGAACTGCAATTAACTCTGTCATTTCCAGTTTTAAAAAAAAATATAAATACCTATATTGAATATTAGTCCCATTTTAAACAGTAAATAATTGAACTGGAACAGCTGGAACTGCAATTAACTCTGTCGTTTCCAGTTTAAAAAATACCTATATTCAATATAGGTATTTTTAGTTATTGAATATAGGTATTTACATTTTTTTTAAACTGGAAACGACTGAGTTAGTTGCAGTTCCAGCTGTTCCAGTTCAATTATTTACTGTTTAAAACGGGAATAATATTCAATATACCCATATAGCACAGAATATTGTACAAATATTGGTTTTTGGTCCGTCACGTACATTTAATATACGGTATATTTTATGGATATTTTAAAAATATTGAGAGAAAATATATTTTATCCTACATTCTGTGGAAATTTTTAAAACATATGAAATTAAATATTATCTTGCTTATATTTGCTAAATATTCAGGAATATTAAAAATTGCTGCTCTAAATTTTAATCCACATCTAAAAGCTCCATTTAAGGCATTAAATGATTCTTTTAGAATTTAAAATTATTAAATGGATAAAATAATAATGATAAAGAATACGGCTACCTCAGGTCATGACTCGTAGATCTTTTTTCTAAGTGTGTGTTTTAGATTTAGGTTTAAAAATTACGTAATAAATAAATAAATACAAATTATTCCTAGAATTGAATTTCTTTTTTAATATGTACAATATTAATTATTATATGAAATAGTATATTCGTACAACTTGGCTCCAACGCGCCATTCTAAGTGCACATACGTACTTTGCGTCTCCTACGTACCTCATGTCATATGTCGTCATTGTTGTCAACAAGGCAACGTGAAACCAAATAGTATGGTATATGGTGGAACGAATGAATTGTTTTGTGATGTGTAGTTGTGAGTATGAGCATTTTATGGTAATAGTGGAAGTAAAAAGGTAAATATTTTAATGTTATTAATTATAACGATAGTGTAGTTATTTAGTTTCTATGGGCACAGTTACAAATCTTTGGCATTGAAAAAGGTTGCAGCCATCTTGATCATTTCAACTAGTATTTTTGCGATTATTTCCGAATATCACATCTTTCTTTCTGTCGTAGAATGGGTACGAATTGTATAGAAAACCACTATTTCTTTCCTTAAAAATTGACTCAATGTAATATTTACCGAAGAAAATGATCTAACCTCAAAGGTTACATTCCCTAGTGAGCAAGTAAATAGGTTGTTGCTGTAATTAGAGAGGTAATACGAGTAAGTCTTGGAAAATTTTATATGGCACTGATTTTATAAAAGGTAATATCACCACTGTTGTTCCGTTTGATGTAAACTAATGTCTAAGAATAATGAAACCTACAATAGTCCTGTTAACGAAGCGCTAAAATGATCAAAAGGTCTAACTTGAGTGCTAATGAATGGATTTTGATGAAACCTTGTGCAATGTGTTGGTAATGACGTTTTTCTTGCGAGGAGAGACGTTAATAAAAAAGTTTAAAAAAAGATTAGATTAGGAAATGATCGGAAAGGGTAGAAAACACCCACGGGTTCCATAACTTGTAGAATTAGGCCAAAAATGAAAAAAGAAGCAATGTAGCAAAATAAGATGTTTTTACTCTTGTGAATTTTTTCGAAAAATGCATATTTTTCGAGGTATGGCCACTCAAAAATTCCTAAAAATGGGGGAGGGAACTTTTCTGTAAATTGCGTTTTCATCGAGTAAACATGAAAGACTATCCCCATCTTTGAAATTGTAGCGCTTTAAAAATATATAATATAATAATTTGAAAAAATTCAGAGGTTGCTTTGAGGAATTCTAAACATTTTTTGTCTTTTGTCTTCACATTTTTAATTTAAAAATTTTATTGAACCTTTAAAAATGGTATAACTATATAGGTTTCATATTTTTTTATAATTATAAATCACGCTCATTTTTCGAATTTTCATGTGCAAAAAATGTAGGATATTATTTATCGTGAAAAACTGCCTGTAACTCTCCAAGAGACAAAAAATATTTAGAAGGCCTCAATGCATACGTCTGAATTTTTTCAAATTTTTAAATTACATATTTTTAAAGCGCTGTAATGTCAAAAATGGGGGTAGTTTTTCATGTTTTTCCGGAAAAACTCGCTGAAAACGCACTTTACAGAAAAATTGTAAAAAAAAGTCTTGTATTCCAATGATACATTCACCTGAATTTTTTCAGATTTTTTTCAATTTTTACATTTTCCCTCCCCCATTTTTAGGAATTTTCGAGTGGATATTTTGCGAAAAATATGCATTTTTCAAAAATATTCACAAGAGTAAAAATATCTTATTTTGGGCCAAAAAAGGTAAATACATTGTTTTTTTTTTCATTTTTTAATTATGTTTTTATATTTCTTTTAGGAAAGAAAATTATCAGATGGAAGAGAACCAAGAGGATCTTCAAGAATATCATACCTTTTAATATAATATGTGTATGCATATATATGTAATAAATATTGGACCTTTTGCTGTGTCTTTTATCCTTACCTATCCTTTTTCTCAGTCTTATCTCATTTTCTGAACATGAGAGACTACAATCTCTCACATTACCACAGTGTGGCGTGATACGTCAAAATGATTCTTTCAATTATTTACTTGTTATAAAACTTTTGCCGCTCATTATAAGACCAAGTCCATTTAAAAGAGAGTAGAAGCAGCATTTACTTGTACTACATAGCATCGTGACACGATGCCACGTTATCTAGAGACTGCTGTGTAATAATCTATTTCATCCAATGTTGCCTAAAGTTATTACGTTCATACATTTTACATGAAAAATTTGGTCAATTTGTCGAATTTGTTGTCTGCATGTGTTATATGATTAAAATAAAAGTTATGAGAATTAATGACATGACAACAATTTCAGCCTGCATATTGAGCAGAGGTGGGTGGTGAAATTTAGAGTATGTCTTATCTCAGTGTTAGAACATGGCGCTCCATCAAAACTTTTAAGACATTATATCAAGATAAAATGAAGAAAATTTGCAAAAAGAATCTTGCAAGAAAACCTAAAAAAATAACTTGGACATGCTTCACTTTTTGCAAATTTCAGTTACGGATTTTTTCCAATTCATTGTTTTTATTTAGTCTTGATATTGATGCCTTAAAGTTTTCTTGGGTCCTATGTTCCAATACTGGAATAAGGCATACCCTAAATTTCATCAACCACCACTGTAGTACGAGAAGAGGACATTCTAAAAATATTTTTTTTTCAGTTTATACAGTGTGTCCCACTTCGTACTAAGCCGCCCCTGTAACTTGGCTACTTGTATTTGGATTTGTATATGTTTTCCAGCACATAATGAACTACCTTTGGAAGGTAGAACTGTTACTCAATCTCTATTTCAAAGCCAACTGTGATGTTTTTAAAACGGGAATTTTGCAAAAGTAACATTAGCGATTGAGATAGAGGAAAAATGTATTTGGAAAAGTAGTTCAGAAAAATTAAGTAAGTTCAAATATGAATTTTCATTTAAAAATATTGATTTTTTTTTTGAAAAATAAGTCAGAAAAATTTTTTCTTTTAATTAAATAAATTATCAACATTATGTAAAATGGTTTATTAAATTAAAAATTTCCAACTCTTTTCTAGAATCTGGATGCTCTAAACTAACCCAAACCTCGAATTTTTCTGACTTGCAATATTGTTCAAAAAAAAAATCAATATTTTTAAATCAAAATTCATATTTGAACTTACTTAATTTTTCTGAACGACTTTTCCAAATACATTTTTCCTCTATCTCAATCGCTAATGTTACTTTTGCAAAATTCCCATTTTAAAAACATCACAGTTGGCTTTGAAATAGAGATTGAGTAACAGTTCTACCTTCCAAAGGTAGTTCATTATGGGTATTATGTGCTATAAAAAATATATACAAATCCAAATACAAATAGCCAAGTTATAGGGGTGGCTTAGTACGAAGTGGGACACACTGTAGAATGTACCTGAAATATTTTTAAAATGTTTAAAAATATACAACAATGTTTACAAATATTCTTAGGACGTCCATTAAATAGACTTAAACCATTTTTAATATATTGAAGAATATACAACAACATTCTTATATGTTTCCAAGACATCCATAAAATATACAAGAAAAACATTATATGAACGTTTTCAGAACATCCGAAGGGTGACAAACAAATGTTCTTAAAACATCCATAAAATCGCTACTACCTAATTTAGTAGATTCTACAAATATTGAATATCCACAATAAAATATTTTATGTATGTACATAAAATGTGTTTGTGCTATATGGGTAGGTATTTACATTTTTTTTTAAATGGAAACGACAGAGTTAATTGCAGTTCCAGCTGTTCCAGCTCAATCATTTACTGTTTAAAATGGGAATAATATTCAATATAGGTATTTACATTTAAACAGTAAATAATTGAACTGGAACAGCTGGAACTGTAATTAACTCCGTCGTTTCCAGTTTAAAAAAAATGTAAATACCTATATTGAATATTATTCCCATTTTAAACAGTAAATGATTGAGCTGGAACAGCTGGAACTGCGATTAACTCTGTCGTTTCCATTTAAAAAAAAAATGTAAATACCTATATTTAATAAATAAAAATACCTATATTGAATATAGGTATTTTTTTAACTGGAAACGACAGAGTTAATTGCAGTTCCAGCTGTTCCAGCTCAATCATTTACTATTTAAAATGGAAATAATATTCAATAGGTATTTACATTTTTTTTTAAACTGGAAATGACAGAGTTAATTGCAGTTCCAGCTGTTCCAGTTCAATTAGTTACTGTTTAAAATGGGAATAATATTCAATATAGGTATTTACATTTTTTTTAACTGGAAACGATCGAGTTAATTGCAGTTCCAGCTGTTCCAGTTCAATTATTTACTGTTTAAAATGGGAATAATATTCAATATAGGTATTTACATTTTTTTTTAAACTAGAAACGACTGAGTTAATTGCAGTTCCAGCTGTTCCAGTTCAATTATTTACTGTTTAAAGTGGGAATAATATTCAATATAGGTATTTACATTTTTTTAAACTGGAAACGACTGAGTTAATTGCAGTTCCAGCTGTTCCAGTTCAATTATTTACTGCTTAAAATGGGAATAATATTTGTTTACAGTTCAAAGTGGGATTTAAAAAAAAAACCGCTGCCCAAGGAATCACTACTTCCACATCCAAGACTCTTACAACAAAAATACTATATTTGCATTCCACTATATGAAAATAATTGTTTATGGAACTTTAATACTATAATATTTGAAATCATGTACCCAAAAAACCCATAAAATTATATGCCACATCGGTGGTGGGGATGAATGAAGTGAAAAAGAATTCTTAATGACTTTGGCTCTTGTACGCACACTAAATCACACTATTTTTTTACCACCTTTAATAATGGGGTGGTAATAGGTGTGGCTAATGCCAAATTTTTTTTCAGACCTTAGCTCCTCTTATATTTACTAAATACCAATTTCATGGACTATTATACTTGCTTGATTTACCTATTTACCCCCATTTACCCCAATTTACCGTTTAACTCTGCAATAGAATAAAATCAAAATACAATTTAGTTCCAGATCTCGTTAAAATACTTATATGCCTTATTTTAAGTCAATATGTTAAACAGTTCCAGAGTAATCGTGAGCACCAAAAAGATAAAAGACTAACAGACAGACCGACGCGACAGACAAATTTATTTTGTTCAAACTTAAAATATTGACGTTTCATGACATTCTGAGCCTATTTAAACAATGAAAATTTTCAAATTTTTTTTGCGTTAATATACTTCAACTAGATGTGGAACTAATACGCGGAAAATGGCATGACAAAGATATAAAAAATCGTTGTGCGCCGTAAACTACACGATAGGAGTAAAGCCTCTACTTTAAGTATTTTCTTCGAGGAAACCTACTACGCGTCCATACCACAGAAGACCTATACCAGAAGCGTCACTGTCGGAGGCACGTTCGATGTTTGGGTGCGTTTGCACGCATCCAGTAATTTAGTCGAGTAGAGAGACGGTCCAGTAATTTAGTAATTGCTTTCCACTAAATTACTTGACTAAACCACGCTGTTGTCTTCGGCGGGGGGAAAACGTAGGGGGGAACTGTCTGGAGTTGGATGGTGAGAGCGCCGGGGTGAGCCTCCGCAATTCTGCGCTCCCGACGTCACGACGCATCTGGCTGTGCATTTCTCGAGGCGGCGTGTCGCTGTGGCCCGAAGACGATGCCGTTTCATGCCCCCTCCCGAAGCTTACACCTTTCGGCATCTGCATTTCTCCAGCTTGGCCCTGGCCTGTGCTTCCTTGTGCACTGTGGCGAGAAAGAGCTGGCCTCGCCGTGTGGGTCAGGCTTCCATGCCTCCCAGATCGCCCGACGCGTGCTTCTGGTTCCCTGTCCTGGACGTCAAGTCCGGAGTTTGCTGTTGGCATGTGTTGCCTCCTGAGTGGGCTCGTCACTACAGTAGTTTGAGGGCTTGGCGTTAAGTCACGGAAAAAGAATCGAAGGGCTGGATCTTCCTGTAGATTTTGCCAATCTCTTCTTACGTGAATTGGGGCTGTGTCCGTGCTGCTGCTCGCGCGCGACATGATGAAACGCGGCCCGCACTTGGAAACTGAAGCCGAGAAAGATTCGAAAGTACCACGAAAATTGTCTCTGATGAAATTCGAAAGTACGTCGAAGATTGTCTTTGTGGTTGCGAGGAAAATTAATTCTCTCGCAGCCCGCGGATTGACGTTGTGAGACTAGTTCTGATGTGTAGGAGTGCTTGTACTCATAAACAACGAAGCGTAGTTGAAATGAAATTGTTTGTGTGAAAATGTCCGAGGCAGCGCTGAATGTTTGGCCCCCAACGGAAACATGAGTTGAGCGTTCGAAGCGGTGCTGAATTTCTGGCCCCCAACGGAATCGTAATTGTGAACGTCCGAGGCGGTGCTGAATTTCTGGCCCCCAACGGAAACGCGTTTTGAGGTGACCCGAAAAAATTTATTTTCTTTAATAATAGTTTCGGCGCCGTGTGCACCTGGGGGATGCTTTCTGCGTTCGTCAGAACGGAAAAATCACTTCACAAAAGTTTACATTTTTTCAAGATACAAAAGTTACAGACTTATTGGTGAATTGTTAGTGGTGCATTTGGGAAAGACGGCTTGTGCTACTTGTTACGCGAGTTAACTTCAACGAGGCACCTGGAGGCCTGGTGAATGCAAGTCAATGAGTAGCCGGCGCGGCACAAGCGATCCCCCTTTGCTGCAGGGCTGGAACTCGGCAACTTGGCTGTAAGAAATGTACAAGAATAATGTCACTACTGCTCAGCTGGATGGCTTCTCCGTAGCTTACTGTCTATGCACTGGCTCTACGTTACTAGAGGACTCCCTAGAAGAGGGCTAGCAAAGTGAGAAAGTCTTTGTCCTAATCTGAACCTCAGCAGAGAGTTCAAGTTAGCAAAATGTCTCTAAGTGCAGGCAGGCAGAAGGCCCTGACCTAGATCAATGTTTTTTGGTTTGAACCTCCTCGGAGAGTTCAACGCACTGACTGTCTGAACAGCTGGGGCTGCAGGCTGACGGCCCCGCTACCCAGGTTAAAGTTTATGGTGGTTCTTTACCTTTAAAGTCCGGTGTAGAAGCACTTTAGTTTAATCACTGTGGGAAATAAATTAGACGTTGCGAGGCCTTATGCTCGTTTAGAATTTTATTTATTTCAGCTTGTCCTCCTCGGAGCTGAGGGGGTTTGAGCCCAGCTCTGGTAGGATAGGAAAGAGAAAGGATTCACTCATTCATTAAGACACTCGAATTCGAATAATACCTTATATTAATTAATTATCACCTATTGGTAAGGTAGCCAAACTCCTAACTTCGCGTCTCGCGTAATTTAGAAAAAATAAACTAATTAATCAGTACTTGTCATTCGCAATTTCGGTGCCTAGCTGTAGAAGCTGTGTATCGAAGAGTTCATCAGTATGCAATGATTTAAAAAAAATTGTTGGAAGAGTTGTTGGACCAGCTGGGGTTACTACTGAGAGCTCCCTCGGTGGTGAAGATGAATATGGGCCCGCTGGGGTTACCGCTGTGGGCTCCCTCGGTGGCAGAAAGAAAGTGATCGAGTCCCGAAGCGACGTGGAGAGTGCACTGCGAATGACTGATAGCGTCACCAGTGTCACAAATATATTTATACTATGCCGGGGAGAAATGCAGCAATTTGATTGGCTGGCTTATTTTCAGCCGGACTATAACACCACCCTGCCGGGAAGGCAAAATTTCGGGAGTGTTGAAAATAAAAGAGAGAAAATTGAAAAGAAAATTGCAAGAAATCTGACCGGCGAAATTTAAAATTTGACCGGGCTGATGAGGTTTAAGAAGTTCGAAACGTTCTTGATTAAATTGATCGTACTAGTTTCGATTGGAAAATGGAAGAGAAATTTTGATAGAAATCAGCCTGAGCTAATTTGAAATGAGGTTGAAGAGATTTGAAAATTTTCTTGATAATTGGATCGTACTAATTTTCAAAATGACTGGTGAATTTTGGCTACCTTGTATACAAAACTACCTTAAAATCTAGATTAAAATATTTGACCTATCTGGGCGCAGCTAAATATTTATCAGTACAAAACATGTAGTAAATATATTGCAATATAATTTTAGTACATAAGGCACTTTACTTAAATAATTAGTGGCACAGAAAGTAAATAATTTTCGGAAATTACAATGTTAAACGCGTGTCGATGTCTTCGTCCAGGTTGTGTTCGAAGTGGTCACAAGTTGCCCTTCGGAGGCAAGGCATCTCCAACCTGAACCTCGACGGGATTGTTGGCCCTTTCGTAGAATCATGGGGCAGGGTTTGGCCCATCCCATGACAGGACTATTGAACGTCGACTTGGCAGATCACTGGCCCAAGTCGGACTCGTACACACGGAGGGGTAAAAGGTACAAGTTTTCATACTTGCACAGAAGTTAATGAAAGTGTTGAGATGGCTGAAGCTCGCAGCAGGGTTTCCTACTGGGAACTCGAGAGATAAGATTGAAATTTGAATGAGATGACAGAAGTTTACTGGCGGATTCTAATCGGAAATAAAGTAAAATGGCCAGTAATTAAGGTAAGTGTGAAAGGTAAGTATTAAAATACTGAAATGATGATGAGTAATAATTTTCACCTTATACAGGGCGAAATTAGAAAATAAATGGTGGATGCGCTGGTAATTTCGAAAAATTAATAAAATTGCAGGAACAATGCTTCCTGGGGTTTAGAATGAATTTGGGTGGTGTAGCAGCAATGCCTGTTGCACCAGAATAAAATAAAAGTGGTTATATAGGTTAGAATAGTAGATAATAATGGGTAATATATGTTGGAATAAAATAATTCCCTGTACAGGGACAGAACAAGAGAAAATTAAAATGAAAATGGCGAATGCGCCGGTAAATGAAAATAATAAATTAGCCAATTCGGCAATCTGGGAGCGAGGCGCATCCCAATGGTGTTGAGGTTTATCGGCGGTTCGCCGGAAGTCGGCCCCGGACTGCTGTGTGAGGGAAACTTCTCGGAATCGCTGGTAATGAGAGTACAGTCGTCCTTGGCGGACTGCACTGGTCCGTGTTTGTTGGCCTTCTTGTCTCAAGAAGGGAAGTGGTGGGGATGGCCGGCTGGCTGGGCAGGCAATCCCAACCGGGGATGTACCCAGGAGCTAAAGTGTCCATCAAGTTTGTCGAATTCTTCAACATCCTTAGTTCATTCTGGGATGCTAATTGTTTGTCCTTGGTTTCCGTAGCGACGATCCTCGAAGGTGGCCTCAGGTCCCGAGGCGGCGAAGCTGGGGGGCTAATGGGTATCAGCACTTCCGAATGTGCTGGCTCATTGTGCAGTTTCTCTGCAGGTAAGACCTTGGGGACATGTGCGCTGGCGCGCAACTGCGACCTAATATGTGCAGCCATGCCAGGCCAATAGTATTGTTTCCTGATTTGCTCGGTGACGTCGCTGTACCGCAAGGAACTTGTCGGTCGCTTAAACTTGTCTATCACCTCGTTTCGTAGTTGATGTGGTACAACGAGTGCGTCTCGCCCGTCCCGGATGTACCACAGCACACCATTCTTGACAGTGTAGTACCGGTGAAGGTCCCATTTCCAGTCTGGTAATTGGCTCACATCGGTATTCAAGGTTCTTTTCCACACAGCTATTAGATCTCGGAAATCCTGGCTATGCTGGTGAATTTGTATGATCCTTCCCCTAAGGGTAGGGGCCCATTCGATTTGAGGCATCCTCGCATCTTTGGTTAGCGCCAGCGGAACTCGTCTGTCCGCCCTGGCTCGATGCGGCTTCTGCGCATGCGCGGCTTCTATCATTGGTCGGGGTCCTTCTTGGGTATTCCTCCCGACGAGCTGCAGGTTCTGCAGTGGCAATATAGGTGGTTCTAGTGGCGGAGGCGCCCGTGTTACTGAAATATTGCATTTTGGAACAGCCCCTGTTGACGCCCCCATCTTCGGCGCGGGCGCTGGCTCCGAAATCGCTGATGTGCCGGCTGAGCGTAGCCTAGCACGATGTCGTTCTTCCACACCGAAAGTAATGGTTCCGTTTCCATAATCGATCACCACTCTTTCTTCCCTTAACCATTCCGTGCCGAGAAGAATATCTTCGTGCATGGTGTCCAGGATGTACGATTTAATCACTAGTAAATGATTATCAATGTATAGTGGTAGTCTTACCGGTCCAAGCGCCACATCGGTCCGCCCGTCGGCTAGCCTCACAGTTTTGGTAATGTCCGGGAGCTGCTGTGGCTCCAGTAGCTTACGATTCACTATGCTCACGTTCGCACCTGTGTCTAGCACTGCTAACACCAGTTGTCCGTTAAATTTCACCTCTACGCGCGGAAGTTCCATTTTCTCTCCGGCTTCACTTTCTAAAATGTCGGTATTGTTCACCCCTGTCGGCATACCGCGCACGGCACTATTTTCACTAGGAAGTTCACTCGGCGGTAAAGCTCGCTGATGCACAACACTTGATGTGGTCTCCACAACTGACTGCTGCTGGCGCGGGCAATCTTTATTGTAGTGGTTCCCCCTACAATGCCTGCATGGGTAGGGGGGGTTGTTTACATCTGCTCTCGCCTGGCTTGTCTGCGCAGGCGCCGCTCGGCGCGGTACGAGGTCTGTGCTTGGCGCTGCTTGTATCACAGCCCGGGGTTCTCGTGGCTGCGAATTTATTTGTCTTGTATTTTGTGGAATACTTGTAGGTAATATACGAATATCCTTTAAATCGGTTTCGATTTCAGAGGCGACTTTGGCGAGGTGGTCCATGCTTTCGATGTAGACCCCTCTGAGTGCTGTCCTAATTTCGGGTAATAATAGCTCTATTACTATATCGATTAACTCGGCGTCGTCCGCAGTTGAGTTCAGCCGGTTATGTAAAGCGATCTTTTGGGAAATAAACAGCTCAACAGGCTCTGTGGATTGCTTCCTCCCATAAAGTTGTGCGCGTAGTTTCGATCTAATTGTCCTATTATTAAATCGTTCTACCAAACGTCGTTGAAAACTTTCATAGTCTAAATGTACTAATCTGTACATTTCTTGCCAGACTTTGGCGTCTCCACGGAGCTGCGCCACGACGGTAGGCGTCCAGTCCGCATAATGTAGCTGCGTTCGCTCAAAATGATTTTCGACTTCTTTTAAGAAGTAATAGGGATCCTCATAATCAGAGCCGCTGTAGGTGATTAGTAGTTTCCCATTTTTGTTCTGCATTGTGCTGCGCATTGTTTCTCCAAACTTATGCAATGCAGTTTCGAACATATTGGCATAATAGGCCTGTTCTTCTGTTGGGCGCCACGGGGTTTCATGTTGAAGTCCCAGAAAGTCATCTTGGTTGCTTGTCGTTCCTTGGGCTCCATGCCTCTGAGGAGTGTCATGCCGTTGTGTGTTTAGGTTTGTCTGAAAACCGTATCTTTCATCGTAGATAGGTTCCCTTGGTGCATACTGGACATCTCTGTATGTAACAGTTCTCTTTTCGACTTGGATGTATGCATCATCAGGTGCATGCACACTCATCCTTTCTGATTCCCTCCTGGGGGGATATTGTGCCGGTTGGGTCGCTTGGTTCGAATGCCCCTTGAGTTGGGCGACATGTCTTCGGCGGGGGGAAAACGTAGGGGGGAACTGTCTGGAGTTGGATGGTGAGAGCGCCGGGGTGAGCCTCCGCAATTCTGCGCTCCCGACGTCACGACGCATCTGGCTGTGCATTTCTCGAGGCGGCGTGTCGCTGTGGCCCGAAGACGATGCCGTTTCATGCCCCCTCCCGAAGCTTACACCTTTCGGCATCTGCATTTCTCCAGCTTGGCCCTGGCCTGTGCTTCCTTGTGCACTGTGGCGAGAGAGAGCTGGCCTCGCCGTGTGGGTCAGGCTTCCATGCCTCCCAGATCGCCCGACGCGTGCTTCTGGTTCCCTGTCCTGGACGTCAAGTCCGGAGTTTGCTGTTGGCATGTGTTGCCTCCTGAGTGGGCTCGTCACTACAGTAGTTTGAGGGCTTGGCGTTAAGTCACGGAAAAAGAATCGAAGGGCTGGATCTTCCTGTAGATTTTGCCAATCTCTTCTTACGTGAATTGGGGCTGTGTCCGTGCTGCTGCTCGCGCGCGACATGATGAAACGCGGCCCGCACTTGGAAACTGAAGCCGAGAAAGATTCGAAAGTACCACGAAAATTGTCTCTGATGAAATTCGAAAGTACGTCGAAGATTGTCTTTGTGGTTGCGAGGAAAATTAATTCTCTCGCAGCCCGCGGATTGACGTTGTGAGACTAGTTCTGATGTGTAGGAGTGCTTGTACTCATAAACAACGAAGCGTAGTTGAAATGAAATTGTTTGTGTGAAAATGTCCGAGGCAGCGCAGAATGTTTGGCCCCCAACGGAAACATGAGTTGAGCGTTCGAAGCGGTGCTGAATTTCTGGCCCCCAACGGAATCGTAATTGTGAACGTCCGAGGCGGTGCTGAATTTCTGGCCCCCAACGGAAACGCGTTTTGAGGTGACCCGAAAAAATTTATTTTCTTTAATAATAGTTTCGGCGCCGTGTGCACCTGGGGGATGCTTTCTGCGTTCGTCAGAACGGAAAAATCACTTCACAAAAGTTTACATTTTTTCAAGATACAAAAGTTACAGACTTATTGGTGAATTGTTAGTGGTGCATTTGGGAAAGACGGCTTGTGCTACTTGTTACGCGAGTTAACTTCAACGAGGCACCTGGAGGCCTGGTGAATGCAAGTCAATGAGTAGCCGGCGCGGCACAAGCGATCCCCCTTTGCTGCAGGGCTGGAACTCGGCAACTTGGCTGTAAGAAATGTACAAGAATAATGTCACTACTGCTCAGCTGGATGGCTTCTCCGTAGCTTACTGTCTATGCACTGGCTCTACGTTACTAGAGGACTCCCTAGAAGAGGGCTAGCAAAGTGAGAAAGTCTTTGTCCTAATCTGAACCTCAGCAGAGAGTTCAAGTTAGCAAAATGTCTCTAAGTGCAGGCAGGCAGAAGGCCCTGACCTAGATCAATGTTTTTTGGTTTGAACCTCCTCGGAGAGTTCAACGCACTGACTGTCTGAACAGCTGGGGCTGCAGGCTGACGGCCCCGCTACCCAGGTTAAAGTTTATGGTGGTTCTTTACCTTTAAAGTCCGGTGTAGAAGCACTTTAGTTTAATCACTGTGGGAAATAAATTAGACGTTGCGAGGCCTTATGCTCGTTTAGAATTTTATTTATTTCAGCTTGTCCTCCTCGGAGCTGAGGGGGTTTGAGCCCAGCTCTGGTAGGATAGGAAAGAGAAAGGATTCACTCATTCATTAAGACACTCGAATTCGAATAATACCTTATATTAATTAATTATCACCTATTGGTAAGGTAGCCAAACTCCTAACTTCGCGTCTCGCGTAATTTAGAAAAAATAAACTAATTAATCAGTACTTGTCATTCGCAATTTCGGTGCCTAGCTGTAGAAGCTGTGTATCGAAGAGTTCATCAGTATGCAATGATTTAAAAAAAATTGTTGGAAGAGTTGTTGGACCAGCTGGGGTTACTACTGAGAGCTCCCTCGGTGGTGAAGATGAATATGGGCCCGCTGGGGTTACCGCTGTGGGCTCCCTCGGTGGCAGAAAGAAAGTGATCGAGTCCCGAAGCGACGTGGAGAGTGCACTGCGAATGACTGATAGCGTCACCAGTGTCACAAATATATTTATACTATGCCGGGGAGAAATGCAGCAATTTGATTGGCTGGCTTATTTTCAGCCGGACTATAACACTGTCCGCATTGGTCGAGTACTAAATTACATCATGCATCATGCATCATATCATATCATATCAAGTCGACTAGAAACAGAGTAGACAGACAGGTCACAGAATACAAGCATCTTGTTTCCAATCTCTTAACCGTAACTAGTGCGTACTTTGACTAAATTATACCGTGCAAAGAGCAAACCATAGTGAAGTGAAAACACCCCTACACCATGCCGCCAAAAAGGAGGAAAAAACCTCCCTACGGGGGACATAATTCAGATAAACTAGACACCAGCCAAACAAACACGAAAACGAATAAAACCATCACGGACACACCAAACACAGCAAACAAAAAACCAATACAAAACATTCAACAAGAACCAGGCTTATCACAGGTATTCACCAATATTATCTCTGAGGCTAACATATCAACTGATTCTAATTGTTTAAACAATACTAACCTAGATAATAACCTTCACAATAACACTATTTCATCCCCAAAATCAAACGCATCAACCCAAGAAAATTCAGCCTTTTTCTCAGCTTACGAATCCTATCAGTTTAACATGCCCCGAATGTTTCCTCTGCCCCAAGCAGAAAAAATAGACATCCCAACTTTCACGTTAACCCAAACAACCACTACCACTACATACACCACAGTAAACACAATTGTCACCACAGCACTTATACATTCAACCCCTAAATCATCCCCCACAATTTTCAACCCCCCATCTAGCCCTCTTCTCATAGATCAAGTCAGAATGACCGAATCTAGCGAAGATGAACGTTCATCAGGTTACTCAATCAATACCGCTTGTTCACAAACCAACCCGGTAATCAACCCTAAAAAAAGATATCGAAAGACCCAAAGACGCTCCAGGTTGGAGGCACACACCCCACCACCAGATCTTGAATACAGTTCTACTTCCATGTCCATGTCAATTTCAAACCAGGATTCACCCCCCTCAAAAAAACAACCCCCTAGACAAAAACCACCCCTTAACCAAAAAGTCCCAAAAAACCCAGAAAACCAAAAAAAAACTACCCCCACCCCTACCCACCCCCTCACCCCAATCATCCCCAAAACCACCCCTGAGGTCATTTTAGACGAAAATAAAAAACCCACCCCCAAACCCACCCCCACCACCCATCAACCCCCACCTACCCCTGTAATATCCATTGCACCTCCAAGGTCACCCCTAATCACGATAGACAATCCCCCACCCTCCCCACAGTCAAACAACCCTCCACCAACCCAACAACCCCCCAAAAACGCGTCAAAAGCACTTCCACCAGCGATTCATATATACACCAAAGAACATAAGAAAACAGTACAATTAATTAATGCGAAAGCTACATCACAGCCACAATATAAATTTACTAACACTTCCTTAATTTGTTACCCAAAAAGCCCTAGGGATCACAATGCAATTCTTAACGCACTAACTCAAAACCAGATAGAATACTATTCATATAATATAAACCAGCTAAGACCAGCAAAAGTAGTAGTAAAATATATACCAATAGACATTACAGATCAGGACATTAGGGAAGACCTTAACCAAAAAAATTTACCACTCATAGATATAGGTAGACTGATGCAACCAAAAAACGGTCGCAGAGAGCCTACCAATATACTAATTTTAACAGTACCCAAAGATGCACTAGACAACTACTACGCTATGCGGGAGCTCTGTTACTACAGGGTCTCCGTAAGCGAATATGTAAGACTAGACATCCCACAATGTCACAGGTGCCAGCATTTCGGGCACTCCTCTGCGGTGTGCAACCGCATTGCACGATGCGTGCGATGCGGGGGACAGCACGAGGGGAGGTGCCAGGCGGAAGGCCTATCCTGTGCCAACTGCAAGGCAAGTCACCCCTCCAACTACAGAGGGTGCCCGGAATACCTGGCGGCCAAGAAAAGATACGCCCCCAGAACCAGGACAGACAACCCTACAAACGACCAACCTACACCAGCACAAAGACCTAACCCAAGACAACAACAAACACAGACTAAAACACAAGACAGACCTCAGACAGACATACAGATGCCACCTCTGTCACAAGAAACAGCAGACGTCATATCAACCCAAAACGTCCAGGCTTGGCGAAACTTTAGAGAGAGACAGAAGGCTGCCTCTCAAACAGCCACGCAACAAAGATCAGAGGAAGACAGGGACGAAAATCCCTTAAGAGAAATTATAAACTGTCTTAAAACATTCGACCTTAAAAAAATTTGGCAAACAATTAAAAATATTTTACAAGAGCTCAAACGGACAAAAGATCCACTCGAAAAATTATTCATTCTCTTAGAGCATGCCTCACAATATATATGAGCAAAACAAACAAAAATCAACTTAATTTGTTGCAATTTAATTGCAACGGAATAACCAGACAAAAAACAGAATTCGAGCACACCCTAAAACAACAGGACATCGACATCTGCTGTTTGAGTGAGACCAACTTAAAACCGAACAAACAATTTTCTATATTGGACTATCAAATCTATCGCTCTGACCGCCCTGGAAGAGGGGGAGGAACTGCAATTATTATCAAAAAAACCATCAAACACTCGCAAATACTCCTACCCCCATTAATATCCCTCGAAGCCACGGCAATAATGTTACACCGCCAGGCGGGCGATATAATGATAGTCTCAATATATAGAAAACCACAGTTGACACTCACCCCGCTCGACTTCGACAGACTAAAAACCGTACACCCAACGTACATACTGCTTGGTGACTTCAATGCAAAACACCCAACATGGAGTCCTAACAACCCCCTACCTAACTCCTCCGGTAACACCCTATTCAACTACATAGACACATACCCTAATCACACCCTGATAGCTCCTCAACGACCCACCAGACCTACCCCAGGCCGATCAGTCATAGACATAGGGGTAACTAGAAACCTCTATTGCCCCTGTGACTGCGACACACTGGAAATACTGGATAGCGACCACTATCCAGTCTTAACAAAATTCTACATGCAGATACACTGCACGCCACAAACAAGACACCCCAGAGAGAGCGACTACGACTGGTCGGCCTTCTCCCAGTACTTATCCAATAACATTCCCAACAACCCCATATGCGATTCCGCTGACGAAATCGACCAAGCAGTAGACAGACTGACAAACCACATAAAAGACGCACTGACCTACAGCATAAGATACATCCCACCTAAGTCCCACCGACCTAAACTTCCACAGCAACTAGTGGATCTAATTAAAACCAAAAACCGTTAAGAAAGAGATTTCACAACACACGCGACCCTACGCTGAAACCCAGAGTCAACGAGCTTAAAAGGCTAATTGATTCTGGGATTAAAGCTTTCAGAAACGAATCCATAGAAAAACTAGTTGCTACCCACCCCGAGGATTCCTTTTTTGCCCCTCGCATATTCACAAAAAAACCCATCCAAATACCCCCTCTCACAACCCAAGTTGGCGTGGCAACGACCGACTCGGAAAAAGCTGAATCATTTTCCACATATCTTACAACCGTATTCCAACCCAACCCCATCCCGCAATCCACCCTAAACCTAGTACAGCCATTCCTACAGTCGTTAAGACAAACAACCCTCCCGGCTGATACGGACCCCATATTTTTTAAACCATCGGAAATAAGGGCGGCAGTCCTTTCATTACACCCCAGGAAAGCACCTGGACACGACAACATCCCTTCTTTCGCTATCAAACACCTTCCCATCCAGGCATACATGTACCTAACTAAACTATATAACTGTTGCATGAGACACGTCCACTACCCCAGGGAGTGGAGAGTCTCAAAAATAATAAACATCCCCAAACCAAACAAACCTAAAACCCACCCGTCAGGATACAGGCCAGTAAGCCTGCTCCCGGCACTGGCTAAAGTCCTAGACATCCTACTTTTAAGTCGTGTCCAGGAACACCTGGACACAACTAATGTATTAAATAACTTCCAATATGGGTTTCGTACCAGCCACTCCACCACCCAACAGCTATACCGAGTTTGCGAAATCGTCACGACCAACTTCAATCGAGGTCTACTAACAGGGTTTGTCGCCCTAGACCTCGAGAAAGCCTTCGACAAAGTTTGGCATCCTGGACTACTTTACAAGCTCCACATCACGGGATTTTCCACCCGAATCATTCAAATGATCGGGTCCTATTTATCGGACCGACACTTTCGAGTTGTAGTCAACCAGGAGAGCTCTCCTAGACAGCCCATCCACTCCGGCATCCCCCAAGGGTCATCCCTTGGACCTATCCTGTTCAACATATACATTAACGACTTACCACCCCCGACAGACCACAGAACAACCCTCTGCTTGTTTGCTGATGATACCGCCATTTTGACAACGTCGAAAGAGGCGGATATCATGACAGACCTGCTTGAACAACAAACAAACAGAATAATAAACTTCTACAATAACTGGGGGCTAAAAACAAATACAGACAAAACACAACCCATCTACTTCACAAAACGCACGGGCAAGTTAACCACGAACATAAAAATACAGGGTCAACCTTTTACCTGGAAGGAAGAAATATTATACCTAGGGGTCACACTCGACCGCAAAATGTTATTTAGAACCCACATAAACAACGTACTGGGGAAGTGCTGGAGACGCACCTCCACCCTCTACCCCCTCCTAAAAAATTCCCCACCCCACGTCGCAACGCTAATCTATAAGTCATACCTAAGACCAATATTGACTTACGCATCACCCATATGGTATCCTATTACATCCCCAACACATCAGAACAAAATTCAAGTAACCCAAAATAAACTCTTGCGACTTGCTAACAAATTACCCATATACACCCCACTTCAGATACTCCATGACATTTCAGGAACCCCAACAATATCAAATTTCATCCTAAATAAACTTCTACCCAATTTTGCGAATTCACTTGTAGCTTCAATCAACCCTACGCTAACGAACCCCCTTACAACCAAATTCTCTACAGCCCCCACCCATCCCTCATTAAATTACATATTTACTCCCTAATAATTGTAAACTGTAATAATGGAAAAAAAACAAAAAAAAAAAAAAAAAAACAAAAAACAAAAAAATAATAAAAAAGGACAAAAAATAGAACAACCAACAAAACACAAAAAAATGCAAAAAATCAAAAACCAAAAATGTTGAAGATCAAAAACAAAAAGAGCCATACACAAAAACAACAAATAAATACCAAAACAACATCAAAAAGAGCCAAAAAAAAAAAAAAAAACACAGTACACTACAACCCATAATAGCATATCCAAAAATTGTTAACCCACACCCTACTAAAAATTAGATAAAACTAACAAAATTAAACTAACAAATACTCTGTTAGCCTCAGAGCACGCCAAATTAATCGAATAAAACCCAACAGACCTGAATAAGCATCGGAAGATGGAAAGTTCAAAGCAAAGGCACACACTACGAAGTACTAAATTACTAGTCGACTCAACTAAATTACTGGATGCGTGTAAATGCACCCTTCCATTGGTAAATTGGCCATCTTGTTGGTGGTATTAGGCGGGAAATTCAAATATCCCATAATGGGAACAGATAGTTTCATTATTTCCGCCAGAGTGCAGCAGCCTTATTCGGTTGTTTCACATGCCTCTCTTGGAATGTGGATTGTTCGCACTGTTGAGGTTATGTTATATCCAATGTCAATACGAACAATAATCTCTTTGAATAAAGCAATTAAAAGAAATTATTTTACTGGGTATATTCCAAGCATTTTTTTAATGGTAAATTGTTGCTTGTTGATTTAAGAATTCGATTTTTAGTGTGGATTTATGTTATAGAAAAGACGGCCGTAATTCAAGACTACGATGATCCGTCCAGTTAGGTATTCTTTGTTAATATCAGATACAACTTAAAACCCAAATGTGAAAGTAAAAGTACTTGTGATAATAACTACTGCTAAAGCAAACAATAAACAATTCATGGTAAAAAAATAACACTTTATATTGATTTGTCAGCATTTTTAATAACAATTTCTTGTTTAAATTTTAGTTGAGCGAGGGTAGAGTTGATGCCGAGGGAGAAAGAAATGTAATAGCAAACATTGTTTTAAATCACATCAAGAGGAAAATACACAGATATCTGATGTAGTGCATAAATTAAGGAAATTCAAAGTAGTGCCGTTAGCGATTGATCTGGCAGCTAAACGTTCTTTTAAAGTAGTTATGTTGTGTGGTGTTTAAAAACCCAGTGTTGGATTAAACTATGAAACTAAGACTGAAAGTGATCTAAAGTCAGTGAGCACATAAATAATGCTTGAATGGGCTTTGAAACTCAAATTGTAGCTGTAAATTTCGTTGAATTATGTAATTACAAATGTTACTTACTACTTAGATATTAGTATACTTAAATGTATAACATAATCATTTCTTTTTTTATTGCAATAATAGATCTTTCTTTGTATCTCCTGAAGTTTCTTGTTGATTCATCTTATAAGTACTAATGGAACCTTGGATAATAAATAATTTGTTATTTAGTAAGTATATTTTGTTTTAATTTCAGTTAGATGCAAAGATGCATGTATATATAGGTTCAACATAATCGACTATTTCAATTCACTGCTAACAGCAATAATACGAGTGATAAATAAAACAATAAAAAGTGAATATACGTATTTAATAAAATACACGTTAGACATATTTATGACATTAATAACACACGATAAGAAAAAGTTCTTGAACAAATTACAATGGTTTGTATAGTTCAATCTATAGGTGTATCATAGGTAATGGGTCAACCACTGGAAGAAATTGTGTACACCTTTTTACATATTTCAAGTAGTTCACAGTACTTTAGTTTACTTATATGATATTTTTCACAAAATTCGTAACAGTTAAGCCTTCGGCCATAGCCATTGTTTACTGTTAAAAAATTGAAAGGAAAGACTTGATAGTGAAAGAATCTTGTCTAGACTAGTAACACAATCATAAAGAGTACCGAAGGGGATCATCTAGATCAGCAATAGTCCAAGAAGTCGATGGCTTTTGTTGAAGATGCGAAGCTAAGAGTTCATAACCTGAAAAATGAATTTGTATGTTAGCAATTATTCATTAAGCAACATTTAATTAGGTAACATATATTGAAAAAAGTGTTGATCATTGACAACTTATTCCTACCTTTGCAAAAAGCTTTTATCCTTTAAATTTCTTGGATAGTAGGTACCTACTTCTTTCACCCAACCACAAATAGCTTCAAGATTTTTGAATGTCTTGAACTCATCCTTTTGTCTATGCATTTCTCACAAAAACCAAGAAATTTACAATATCTCTGTATGAAATATTATGAAATACACCAATATTTGTTGTGAACTCATCATTTTTCAAAATATAAGCGATTTAATTCGATGACACCAACTTTTTCCATTATGAGACGATTTCGTAAAATATAAATTTATCTCCATATTAACGAACAAAATTCACAATACGAAATAATTAAGGATAGTTGTGGATGTTGAGTTATCCAAAATTAAGTTGTAAAATATTACAAAAACGGCAAAATATACTTTAAAACATGTTCAATCGGTACGTCACTCGATGACAGCTGTTTGTTTTCCTAAGGTCTCAGAATCTGTGACGTCAGCACAGCTTGACAATACCACCAGCAAGATGGCTGTCTTCATAAAAATTCAATATTGGCGGGAAAGCAGAGAGTCGTTTCTGGTATAGGTCTTCTGTGTCCATACTATCCAAGGCTCAGATAAACAAAGAAATATATGGATAAATAATCTCATTTGAAGTACACAGAAGTTGTGTGTAGGGAGGATAACCTTCAAAGGGGCAGAGTGGAGAGGAATGTTTATGTTTATGGAGTCGCCTAATCAGAGGCGTAGACAGATAAGGGGGTTAAAATTTTTAAAATAATCAATTAATGTTCTCGACTAATACTTAATACTATATCTGACAATAATACGACTCTATTGAGACAAAAAGAGTACTGTTTGATTAGAATTTTTACAAAACGTGTTATTGAAGAGAAATGAAAGTATTGAACTATCAATTCTCAAAGTTAAATGGTTCTTAAACGATAAGTTACTCTACATTTTCTGAGTAAAAAAAAAATTAACTTTTAGTTAGGATATAAAAGTAACTTGATATAGGTATATCCTGGGGTTATGCGGTCTTTATAATAAAATTATTATTTTTGCTACATTTAGGTTTATTCAACCATCGTCAGAGAACTACAATTAAATGAAGACAAATATTTTTTCAAATGCTATTTTTTATACACATGGATTTAAATTGTATGTGTATAAAAAATAGCATTTAAAAAAATATTGGTCTTCACTTAATTGTAGTTCTCTGACGATGGTTGAATAAACCGAAACGTAAGAAAAGAGTAATTTTATTATAAAGACCGATAACCCAGGATATAACTGCATCAAGTTAATTTGATATCAACGGTCAAGAAAATAAAAACATCTATATATGTTAGCATATAAATGAAACCAACTAGTATTTTTTCATATTACAGTATAACATATTCATCTAAAAGTTTACATACTTATCACTCAACAGTACCGACAAGCGTTTGATTAGGTATGACAATAAGAGCAAGCGAGAGCGAAACAACTAAGCTATTTTTTTTATCGTATAACACATCCTACTCGTGCCACCTGCTTTCCTCACCACATGTGCGTAGGCAGCTCTGTTCGCATGCCTAATCCAAGACTTTCCGATACTGTATAATGAATCTGGTCATATGCTACCCGTACCATATATATAAAACAAAAATAACATCATATTACTTTTAAATCTCTATATTGTAAACAAATATTCTCTACATAATGCACTACCTTATAGAGCGGGAGCTAAGTGGCTTTTTCGGCAGCTCATCGCTTTATGAACTTTGAGATATTTTTATGGTTTAATGGATGATAACAATTCATAAAATCGACTTCTGGCGGGGCACCTCCTGTCAGGAGCGTCACGTACACTGTTTAAAAATCAGTGAAATCATGTCATCGTTACAAGGCTCATTTTTTTTGTGTGTACACATTTTATGTTTAGAATGAATAAAATATGATCGCCAGAAAGTGTGGGCCGTCAGGAGGCGCAGCCAGAAAGGTAATAATGATACAATACATGTGAGATACGGTACGGAGTCAAGTTAGCCGAACGTGTTAAATTCCTGTATATTTAAGAGCCTATGGTACTTTTGTTGACTTTGTTTATGGGGAGGCTATTCTATTGTTGAAGGAGCTTATTTACGTTTTAAAAAGGAGCCAGAACTTGTAACGATGAGTTTAGAAATCTGAGATGAAATATGCGGAAAAAAATCCAATTTTCTTAAAAAATCCTAAACATTTTCTTTCTGGGAATTTTTTTCTGTGTTCAAAACATAAAATATGTTCAACCTTAAAAAAGTTTATAACGATGATGTTATATAACTTCGTTTTTTTACCTCTTTGACCTTTCTGGTTGCGCTCCTGATGGCCCACACTTTCTGGCGATCTTATTTTATTCATTCTAAACATAAAATGTGTACACACAAAAAAACTTGGCTTTGTAACGATGATATAATTTCACTGATTTTTATATCTTGAACCATGGCCAACTCGACGGGCTGACATAAGCCAGAAGTCTATTTTGTCAAGTTCGATAGAATTAATCAGCGCATAGAAAATGCTTGTAACGATGAGTGCCCGAAAAAGCCACTTAGCTCCCGCACCATTACTTCCAGTTTTTAATTTTAATATTGTTGAATATAGTTACGATAAAGATAACAGATTCTTTATCAAATCTGTTTTCGATACAACGCATCAAATTATTTCAATCTGATATGGCTATTAAAAAATATAATAAATTGCAGTTAATTTTCTAACTTAGTAAATTTAATTTATATCGGTATCTTGGCAGGGCCGTGGAGAGAAAATATGGACCCTCAAAAAATTTTAAAATTTCCGGGCCCCCTAGACAAGCCCGGGGGCATCACCCCCGCACCCCTTCTCTCTCGTCGGGTCTGTAGGTATCGATTCTGAATTAATTCCAGTAAAAGCAAAGATAAAGCAGAGAGTAGCCTCCACTCGACTCTTGTTAGTATTAAAAAGCAAATTATATGAGACACCCTTGATACGATAACGGAAGTGAAATGAGTCTCTTGGTAAAACTACTAGGAAACAAACATTTTTCTTAAACATCTTTTTCCTGTCCGGGTTACATAAAAGTCATCAAACTTGAAACGATTAAAGCATACGTAATTGTAAATGCTTCAAATTTTGGTCAGTTACCTGTAGGAGAGCGAGTCACTTTTTTCTAAACGTAATATTTTATGGGAGCCTACGGAATAACAACATAACGTACCACATATATCAGGCAACCCCAACAATTTCAAAGTCAAGACTGTTCAGAAGGGGGTTACACATTTAGAAAAACGCAGATATACATCCATTACATATCAACGTTGCCAATTTTAAAGCTGGGGATCGAACCCAGTGCATTATTATTTTGAAAAGTTAATACAGTCTATTATTATGTAATAATGTAAACATTCTGTAAAGTTTGAAATACTCGTACCAAATTTAAATAGTAACATTTAAATTTAGAGAAATAAATCTAAATCTATTAATCTATCTGATAATCACACAACTGTCTTTTTACGTTTTTTACTTGAGTGTAAAGACGAGAGAGGCAGAAGGAAAAATTATTTATTGCTAGATCAACAAAACAATAAGACAATAAACCTAACTATAACCCTAACCTACGACTATGTACACAACAATGCTTGCATATAAAACGAACGAGATTACTCCCTTTTGTAGGTCTTTTAGTAAATTAAACAATCCGTAGTCATTTTTGAACCGTATAAAACGTGATTAAACTGCAAAATCAACACAAAATTGTTTATAACTGGATAAAAACAGCGTTAAAAGCAATAAAACAATATGGCGGCACAAGAAAATGTAGACAATGGTCAACGTCCTTCGGAAGAGAACCAATGAACGCCTCGATAGACATGTAAACAATGAATACGTGATATACCTTACGCGGAGACGGAAAGTATTATTTATCCATATATTTCTTTGTTTATCTGAGATCCAAGGTAACCCACTGTGCATCCAATTTACTCGAGGAAAGCCACTGCGCATTCATACAAAGCAGAATATTAGGTATTTACATTTTTTTTAAACTGGAAATGACTGAGTGTTCCAGCTGTTCCAGTTCAATTATTTACTGTTTAAAATGGGAATAATATTTGTTTACAGTTTAAAGTGGGATTTAAAAAATTTACAGTTTGAACTGGGAATAATTGAATTATTTACAGTTTAAAGTGGGAATAATTAAATTATTTACAGATTCAACTGGGAGCAATTGAATTATTTACAGTTTGAACTGGGAATAATAAAATTTACAGTTTGAACTGGGAATAATTCAATTATTTACAGATTTAACAGGGAATAATCAAATTACTTACAAATTTATCTGGGAATAATTGGAAAAAAACATCCGTGACCCTTCTACGCCTTCGTAATACAGTGTTGCCAAGCGACTTTTGCATCTTTTGACCTGGCTGTGTATAATTTTCTATCCCTAATAAAAATCCGTAAAATTTGGTAGGTAGGTATATGTTTTCAGTTTGTTATAAAAATTAGATGTTTGTTAAATTTTTATTTAAAATATGTAAGAATTGACTGCACAAATTTTAGGGCCACAAAAATGTGGCATCACTTTTCGAATTTCAAATCGTCGATATACCGGTTGCATATATATATTGTTTACCATAGATAAAATAGCAGTATTTACTTTTACTGTTTAATAAGAAAATGTAAAAACCTAATAAACCTATATAACTATAAATTAACAAGCAGCGTTCTCTGTGCATTGGCGAAGCGCGAATAAACAACTGCATACTCATAGGATAGATTACGTTACATTACAATAAACGATACGGTTACATCAATCAGCAGCTTTAGGACGAGAGAGACGCGGGGGGCGGGAAATCGAATGAAAGAGACAGACATATCTGATTTCCGTGCAGAAGACAGAGACAGAGATTCCGGTAGCCTACGTCACCTGTAGACACTACAAGCATCTTTATCTCTGTCTTTTGCACGGAAATCATATATGTCTGTCTCTTTCATTCTATTTCCCGCCCCCCGCGTCTCTCTCGCCTTCAAGCTGCTGATTGAGACAACCGTATGGTTTAATGACCGTGACATTACATATCCTACCCTCCGTTTCTGAGTTTGGAAAATACCACACGTTACCACGGTCAGTAAACTAGACGGTTGCATCATCCCGCAGCTTTTAGACGAAGGAGCGCGCGGGGGAGGTAACCGAAAATGACGTAGCCTCTAGACCCAGCCAGGGCCGGCACTAGACATTTTGCTACTCACTCAATTAATAAACACTGATATAGACGAATAGTATACACTGGGACGACAGCAAACTAGTTTATTACACCGGACAGTGACAGTGCGACGTGCGACAAAAAATATAAAAATAAACACACTGTCGTTGTAGTATGCCAGACAAATTGAAAACACGACACGTGGAAACTAGTGCCGGCTCTGGATCTACCTAGACTTTGACCTTGATCTGGATAATTAAACAAATAAAGCGTGCAAGAGAGACAGATATCCTATTCCCATGCAAAAGATAGAGACAAAGATATAGGTGGCTACATGACGTAGGCGCTAGACCCAAGTTCCCCTCCCCCTCCCGCGCGCTCCTTCGTCTAGAAGCTACTGGATGAGGTAACCGTTATAGTGATGGGCGATATCGTGATTTTTCAATCACAACGTAAATCGTTACTGTGATTTTCTTATATCAGTGAATTTAAAACGTGATGTGATCACGACTTTCATAATACGACGTACGGGAGAAATTGTTAATTGTTCCCTAAGCGCCGATAGACGGTGAATTAGCTACTTTGGTAATCCGTGCTGCCACAGATATGCATAATATGTATAATATATATTATGATTTGTTTATCCAAATAACCTGATGTATGGATTGGTAATAAAGCAAAAGCACTAACTAGGTTTTGAATGGAACCTGATAATAGGATATTTTTGTAAAGTTGTACAAACATTAAAATTTCGGAAGCATCAATAAATTTCTTGTTTATTTTTATGTTTATGTTTATTTTACACGAATTTTTGTTAATTTAAAATGGTAAATTTATTTTTTAATGTTATTTTTTTTGTTTTATAATATATACTTAAGGATGTTTTTTAAAAATGTTTTCATTTGCTTATTGTCGAATTCCATATTTTTATTTATATTTCATGCCGAAACATAAGTGCTCAATATTTGCAATAAAATTGCTAGTATATTTAATCATATAAAATATTTTTACGCATGGTTTTAGTAGTTAGTTACTTCTGGTATTATAACAAAAATGTTCCATCACGACCCTGCCCCCAATCGCCACATCGCATCGCCAGTCAATAAAAGACATGCATAAAAATATTTATAATATCTAAATAGTGTGAAATGCGTATCTAACGACGCTAAGGCACGGGATCGCTTGCTTTACGAGTAGTTATGCAGTACCAATACTGGCGCAATTCAAGGTCAATTTCCCATAAGAGATAACATGGGGCGTGTCCTAGAAAAATCGAAATTTTCAAATGGTTCCAGCCCCCATGTAATTTCTTATGGGGCTAAAAATGAAATCCATCTTGTAACGCATTTCGATTTATCTAGGAGGCGTGTCCTAGAGATAGTTAGGAGGCGGTACTATAGTCAGCAATTACCCCCCACTCCTGCGGAAGCCCCTCGTGTCCCCGCGCCATGAACGTGTACGGGGGGCGGTTCCGAGTTATGCAGTACCAATACTGGCGCAATTCAAGGTCAAGCTGGAGCTGCGGCTGTAGCTGTGACGTCAGCACGCCTGCAGCACCGCGGGGGGCGGGCAGGTGATAGATGATAGATCCTATGATCTAGGTTCTAGTGTGAGGTGAGATAATGCTAGATGATAGATCCTATTATCTAGGTTGTAGTGTGAGGTGGGATCTTCTTAGATGATAGGTGATAGGACCTAATGGGAGGGGGGAGATCCAATCCCCGAGCTTAGATATTAGATTATAGCTAAAGATAAGAGATTATATCTAAGAGGGCGTGGCTAAGAGTATATAGGATGTATCTAGTAATAAAAGAAGTATATAGGATGTATCTAGTAATAAAAGAAGTATACAGGGTGTATTTAGTAATAAAAATAAGTATATAAGGTGTACTAGTGATATGGTGTATCTAGTAATAAAAATAAGATGGCTGCCGTTTATTGTTTATAGTTATTGACGAATAGTATTGCATGTTTACGTTAGAGGGCGTTAGAGGTTAAGAAAAATGGCTACAGACGTCCATCATTGAGTTTAAATAGACAAGTCTTATATATGAAATAAATATTCATCTACTTCAATACGTAAATTTTATATTTGAATGTTAAAACTGTGACCAAATGCAGAGACGTTATCGGATTCCAGGAAATTGTTAATGTAAATAAATGCGACTGTCTACGGCTATATGTATATTTAAAACGTGATTAATTGTCTTTAGATAACAGCATCCGACGGTTATAATACAATGACTAATAAGTCACGTGATCTATTATAAGGAGCGTCTCAGGGTTTGGAGAGAAATAATGTAAACAATGAAATCATCATATTTTTTCCCATATTTTTCTGCTTACACGATACGAAAAGTGGGGGTGGAATACAGCATAAAAGTAAAGACCTGAGATCGCTGCATTCATTCACAATCTTAAAGTCGATATATATATATACAAGCAGCAGCAGCAGCAATGTCTTTCGCAAAAATTAATGTTGAAGCTCATGTCACGCCGTTCATGAAAATCTATGAGCTGGAAGTCGATAGAAAATATAAAGTGCTAGATATATATAAAGCACTTTCACTTTCGTATGGTATCCAGGTCCAAGTAATCCTCGAAAATTGTAAAGTGAGTCTGCCAGCCAGATACTCACGCATTATTTCTGATGATGATATGGTAACGCTACAACAAACCATTATACTAAAAGAAGTGTACTTGGTATATAGAGGGCTAGCAGGCACGACCACTAACATTGAATTCATCGAGTCCTAAAGATGGATCCCGAAACATATAAGAAGAGGTTACAGCACTTTATAAACAATTTAAAATTACTCGGAGAAGACGTTAAGTACGTTGAAGTTTTACGTACATTTCAACATGTCAGTATCCAGCCGAAGAAGTCCAAGAACAGTTCAGTTCAGCGAGGACGTTAAAATTCATCACATTTACCATTGGAGCTATGCCCATAGAACTGCTAGATGTGGTAACTGGATGCAAGACGCCCGCGATCGAGATCGTTTTCAAATTAAAATATTACGATACGCTCAAATAATTAATCCAGTACTTGAACATAAATATTCTGTTATTATATCACAAAACATGTAACCTCTTTCTTATATGTATTAATAAATTAATTTAAAAAATGGTTGACTATTATTACCCATTTCCTAATTAAATGAAGAATTCAGATTTTTTTTCAAGTTTATTGTAACGAAAATGTTCATGCTACATTTTATGTCTTTTTTAATGTCGAATTTAAATATGCAATCAAAAAAATTAAATCTTAAAAAATAAAGCCAGCCCAGGCAAAAAATGAAAAAATTCATATTTTTCAAGTTTATTGTAACGAAAATGTTCATGCTACATTTTATGTGTTTTTTAATGCTGAATTCAAATATGCAATCAAAAAAATTAAATCTTAAAAAATAAAGCCACCCCAGACGAAAAATAAAAAAATAATTTAATTTTAATAATATATTTTATTTATCTGAACGCATAATACAGTAATAAAGCTTATATATGTACATGGAATACATAACCTATAAAAATAATAGCAATAATAATAATAATAATAATAATAATAATAATAATAATAATTAATATAAGTGCATAAAAATTAAACAATGCTACTTTTTTCAATCCAACTGTTATGGGAACTGTCAAATCCAAGCCATTTAACGAAAACCTTATTTCCTTTCTTCCTTAAAACTTTTTCAACGAGATACATGTCTGAATGTTTAACCTTCTGCAGTTCTTCAGTATAGAAGCATCCTTCTATTGGTTGTTTCTGTGCATCGGTCAGTAAGTATGTTATGGGGCTGGTGTAATTAATTTTTGAAATAGTAAATATTTCATTAGACCAATTAGGAGTATAACCTTTATCGAACACGCCTCTGTACTTGCTTATTCTCACATGATCGTTAATTTTAAATTTAGGTAATTGCGAGTATGTAATTGTAGGATAATTGTAAACGGATTTCAAGAGTATTTTTTCATTCTTTTTATTTACATCTACAGGTTTCATGCCGATGGTACGATGCCTAGTATTATTATATTTCTTAATAATATCAGCAAGTAAATTATACCACCGAAAAGAACCATTTATACTAAATTCTTTATACATCATAGATTTTATAGTCCTATTTACGCGTTCGACTACTGAACATTTTTTAGTGCTATACGAAGAATAATGATTAATTTTATATTTTTTCATTAATTTTTGAAAATTAATATTATAAAATTCGGTTCCATTATCAGTCTGTAAATTGACTGGGATTCGTTTATCTGCGACTAATATTTTTTCCATAGCTCGAGTAACATTTACGCCAGATTTAGATTTAACTGGTTCAGCCCATACGTACTTTGAAAAAACATCAATTACAATGAGAATATATTTATAATTTTTATTGTAATTAGCATATGGAATCATTTCGACTAAGTCAGCCTGAAGCAATTCATTTAAACCTCTAACTACGACTTTTCGTCTCTTAAAGTTAATTCTAGCCGGCTTATGTATTTCATTAACAATATCTCTTTTTATAGCAGACATGTTTACAGTTCAACAATAATTTACGTACTGTTAAATTAATCCAGCGGTTCGATTATTTTACTTTCTAATAGTTCCTCTAAAATTCTATTTATTTCATTCGTATGACTTGAATTGCCTGCCTCCTGTGAAGCTATCAAAAGCCTAAGACGATCGACGAGTTCATTAGGATCGTCCCAATATACGTAATCAATAGCATTATCGGTGACTTGCATCATTAATTCACCGCCTTTTACTTTACCAGGAGCACGTTGCCGAGGTTCGCGAGCGTAAAGCATCGGTTTAATAATATGCAGGTACTTCCAGCTCTTACTACCAGACTTTTGCTTTTCAGAATCATAATTTCTCTTATGTGCGCTAGTCCTTTTTACAATATCAATGTACTGTTTCTTATCATCATAGTTATAGTGATGCGAACGTTTTTTAAATAGTAATTCATAAAGACCGCGAGTGCCCTGATACTCTTTATTATTTATTATTAAATTGTCACCGTCAAACTGAATGGCAGAATTTCCAATATAATATTTATCTTCTTCGGGATTATATCGTACACCATATCGAAAATCATGTGTATTTTCAGTATCATGCATCATCTCAGATATATAGGTTTTAGGCAGATCGCTAAATTTCTCAAGATACTTCTCATCTGACTGGTCGCCTTCTTCAGAGTCGACAATCGACGGTGACGGTGTAATATTAATATTTTTTTCATCCTCTGAGGGTTCAGACTTTTTCTTAATGTTTAAATTCTCGTCCGTCTCAAGCTTGATATGTTTAGCTATTGAATGTAAAGGTGCGGTGATTGGGGCAAAAGACTTTTCGATTTGCAGATCGTGCATTTTGAGTGCCTCTAATTTGCGCTTTACGGCTTTCCGAGCTTCGATAATTTTATTAGTAATGTCCATGTCGACAGGTGCGTCAGATAACATGTGTAATTATCAACTGATTGAGATAGTAAAATCACAGGTATATATACTCGTCAAACCCCTTTCTGTATCGGCCATGTTTGATATCGCTATCTTTATCTATCACTAGGAATCCGTATTTATCTTTCCAGCATAACGAGCACATATGTTTGAAATCCTCAAAGCTCATATCGGTATTAACGTGATCGGAATATACATGTCTAAGATTCATGTCATCCTGCTTGAATAATATCAGTAAATTTGCATTGTCTCTTATCAGATGTTTCGGAATGCGGGTATAGGTCTGACAGAGATAGAAGCTGTCTATCTGTTTATGCCGTCCCATGCTAAAGTAGTCACGCATCACACTTTGATTGTCGCAAGCTACGTCATCAAATATAAAAATGGAATTAATTTTAGCTTGCGCAGGCGTCATTATTACATCGCTATCCTTGAATTCATGATATCCCACGATCGAGCCGAGTACTTTTCTAAGATATTCGTATTTAGGCTGGTAGAGAGATTTCGAGTAGACGTAAACATTCTTGAAACGCAAGCCGTGTGGATGAGTCAGCAGGCTTATCACGATGTTTGTTTTCCCACAATTTGAAGGTCCGCATATGATACACCTGATGCTGTCGGGTAACAGAGGACCATGTCTACTATCTTTTTTCACATGACTATCGAAATCGAGATTATCGATTTTCAGACTGTTACCTGTCTTGATGAAACGCATGATTGACACTGAGGTATTTCCACCAGGAGTTTAAGTATAAATAGCTTTCGATCACCTGTAACACCTCAGTCTACTATTACATGCGATAGAGGTAACATGGCTGTAAACGCTCTCATAAATAAATTACCTTTCGAAGCCCATATCCCTGGCTATCGTTTCTGCGGCCCGGGTACTAAATTAGAAAAAAGACTGGCGCGAGGAGATCGCGGAATTAATGGTCTAGATGAGGCGTGTCGTGACCACGACATACAATATTCTAAAGTCAATGATGTGAAAGGACGGCATATTGCCGATAAAGAATTGGCAAAACGTGCTCTGAAGCGAGTATTTGCTAGGGATTCGTCCATCGGAGAAAGAGCGGCAGCAGCCGGTGTAGCAGGCATCATGAGTGCTAAAGTTAAATTAGGCTTGGGATGTAAAAAAAGAAAATGTGGCGGTACGATGACGTTTAAAAAAATATCCAATAAAATTCGTAAACTAGTACGTGGAGCTCCCTCTGTCGGGGATGCTATTAAAAAGGCCTCTCGTGCAGTACAGCGTATTAAAAAAGATAAAAAAATATCACCGATGGCTGCTCGCGTTATTCCTATACCGAAGACGGGTGGCGTTCTACCGCTAATACCAATATTTGCTGGACTTAGTGCTCTGGGAGCGCTAGCCGGTGGATCTGCAGGTATAGCGAAAGCTGTAAGAGATTCTCAGGCGGCATCCTCCCAGCTTAAAGAATCTAAACGTCACAATCAGGCTATGGAGAGTATCGCCCTCGGTAAGGGACTCTATCTTCGTCCCTATCGAACGGGACTTGGACTATACATGAATAAAAACACCAACAGCAAGTGACTAGTAAAATTACCAAATCGAGCGCTCACCGACGTGGATCTGAAAAAATATGTTAAGATGTTAAATATACCTAATTTTCGAGGAATATTTATGCGAGACCGACGGCCTAAACGCGTACATAAAATTGAGACGGGCATTGTGAACTTGGATAGTGATAGCGGTAATGGTACTCATTGGACTGCATACTTTAAGAACGGTTCGAAAGCCGTTTATTATGATAGTTTTGGTAATTTACAGCCTCCTCTCGAATTAATAAAATATTTAAATTGTTCTATTGAATACAATCACAAGCAGTATCAGTCTTATGACACAGTAAATTGTGGACATCTGTGTTTACAATTTCTATATAATGCATCATGCTTTTAAGTCACGTTCATTCTCAGAGCTAACCTTGAAGCCGCAACATGTCTTGTACGTTTACATTATCCGGCAAATCATCTAATTTAACCGCGCACTTTTCCCCACCCATAGACCTTGAAGACGGCGCTAAATATTCGCTTGCTTTAATAAATTTCGAGGCGTATAACTCCATACCGAACATAGACGCTACAAATAATCATATATATTATGATACAGACGATAAGTTTATAAAAATTCCGGAGGGCTCGTATGAAATAGAAGATATAAATAATTACGTAAGAAAGCATTTTATTCTGAATCATGGTAACGATGGTCATATTTCTATAGTATCCAATAAAAATACGTTAAAAGTGGAAATAAAATCCAATAAGATGATAAATTTTGAAAAGGCTGACGGTATTGGCAGTTTGTTAGGATTTACATCTCGTCGTCTAAAACCGCTCGAGAAACATATATCTGATTTCCCGGCAAAAATTCAAAAAGTAAACGCTATATGCGTGGAGTGTAATCTCATCACGGGCAGTTACATGAATGATAGATCTGTACACATTATTCATGAATTTTTTCCTAGCGTGCCTCCCGGCTATAAAATAATAGAGTGTCCTGCTAATGCAATTTACCTGCCGATTAATAAGAGGCATATAGATAGCATATCAATTAAGATAGTCGATCAAGACGGTGATCTTGTTAATTTCCGTGGTGAGGTCATCACGGTAAGACTGCACTTGAAGAAGAATGGGTCTTAGTTTCCGAAATAGTTTAAAAGGAACACCTGCTCGCGCTCGAAACAGTTCACCTGCAACCTTCAAGGTGTTAACATCTAAAAATAGACGTTTTCTTTACTCTCTCGGTTACAAAGTGCTAATATGAATCCGAATATTTTAAACGTGTTTGAGAAGCCTACGTTTGAAACCGCGATAACTAATTTTGAAAATCATAGTCATGGACCATATTCAATCAGAAATTTAAATAATAACGACGAAATTCGTATACCCATTCAGCAGCAGGATGTGTATACTGCGCCGTATGCTAGTTCGCTGTATATGCGGGGCCGGTTACTTAAAGAGGATGGTACGGTTTCGAACACAGCGGTCTTTGATAAAATGGGGTTATTGTATCTGTTTGACGAGATACGATACGAAGTGAGCGGTAAAATTGTGGACAGCAGTAGAAATCCAGGCCTCGCGACTGTTATGAAGGGATATGCATCATTCACTCCGAATGACGCGAATCACTTAGAAAATGCTGGGTGGACTGATGTGGATGATAATTTTGCAGACGAGAACGGTTACTTTGACGCATGTATACCTTTAAAAATATGTCTGGGGTTCGCAGAGACCTTTGAAAGAATTATTTTAAATGTCCGTCAAGAGCTGGTACTCGTTCGCAGTAGTATTGATACAAACGCAATCATAAATCTTGTAGCCGATGAAAATATTAAAGTAGAATTGGAAATCGTTCAATGGCGTGTACCACACGTGACTGTATCTGACGTTGAGCGATTAAAATTAATGAAATATCTAGAGAGGAATATCGATTTGCCTGTACCGTTTAGAAGCTGGGAATTACATGAATACCCCATGCTGATGGAATCGCAGACGCATACTTGGAATATTAAAACTTCGTCTCAGTTAGAGACACCGCGATATATTATTTTCGGCCTTCAAACGGGTCGTAAAAATGCAGTCGCTAAACGTATGAGTGAATTTGATCACTGCGAGTTGACTAATTTTAAACTTTTTTTAAATTCGGAATCATATCCCTATGATAACTTGAATATTAATTTTCAGAAGAATTTCTGTGCTACTCTGTATGAAATGTTCTGTCAATTTCAGAAATCTTATTATGAAAAAGAAAATGAACCTCTGCTTACTAAATATAAATTTAAAACTAAAGCTCCTCTGGTAGTTATCGACTGTTCGTGTCAGAATGAGGTTGTAAAGTCGAGTGCAGTGGACATTAGGCTGGAATTTAGCACTAATAAAAATATTCCGAAAGACACTGCTGCATATTGTCTTATAATTCATGATAGATTGATTTTTTACAATCCTTTAACCAGTATAGTTCGTCCATACTAATATGTATATAATAGACGTGCAGGGCTTCCAGCATAAAAAGGAGTTAGCTTTTACATGTAAAGAAATTTCAATTTTTAATATTACCGATGTCTCGTGTGTACATCGGATAATTAAACCGACTGTTAGTTACGGGCTTCTTACACACAATATTCAGAAGCAAATTAATTGGATAACTGATCATGTGCACGGTCTCCGATGGTCCACGCCTTATGATAATCTCCGGTACGGCGACCTGCAGGACTTCATCGACAGCCACGTACTTGGAAGAGAAGCAAAAGTTTATGTCAAGGGACTGGAAAAGAAGCGATGGCTTCAGCATTATCTGTCTAATAATAATAATATTATAGACTTATATAATTGTAATAATATGAATAGTTTAATGTTAAATAATTTAGAATATCATTGTCATAAACATATTAATAATCATTTACGCTGCTCTAGGCAGAATGTCTACTCGATATATCAGTGGTATATTGTAAATAAAGATAAGGATTTTGAATAAACAAATTTATGCTAACCATACTGGCTTTTATTTCTGTATACATGTGTGCGTGTATGAATGACGAGTGGGGTGGGGGGCAGAGAGGGAGAGAGAGAAGTGGGGGGAGAGCTCTCGCCTCGAGTCAGAGCGCGGTGATCAGTTAGACGTTGCAAAGATGCACAATCAAACGGGGCTCAGAGAGCTGATAGCGGGCAATATATGCCAATGTTCGATGTGCCAAGTCCCACCGGAGGGCTGGAGGTACCTGGGGCTGCCTCAGCCCCAGGACCCCGTAACGCCACCACCACCACCACCACAGGAGATGCCCCGGCTGATGCTCTTAGCCGACATCATGAAAGGTATTTAAAATATTTTTTCTGTTTCGTATAACTCAATACTTATAGATATTTTTTTAAATTGTTACAGACTCCATTGAACTCAGAATTTCTTCGGAGATTTGGAGAGGTCGATCTGTCAGCCGGCGAGACCAATAAATTTCTTTTTTAAATTAACATACGATCTGCCCTCCCGCCGGATAGCCAGACCAGTGTTTTTATTATTTTATTAATTCTACACAATTTTAATTGTATTTTTTTTTATATTAATAAAAAATGTTATTAATAATCTTTTTTTATTTCAATGAGTTGATAGCATCTCATACTTATTAAGTGTCTGAACAGCTCGAACAGCTCCAACAGCTCCAACAGGTGTAACAGGTACCGTACCTGTTACACCTGTTGGAGCTGTTGGAGCTGTTGGAGCTGTTCGAGCTGTTGGAACTGACCATATATAATACACGTATATGTATATGTATATGGGCTGCTTGAACAGCTCCAACAGCTCCAACAGCTCCAACAGCTCCAACAGGTGTAACAGGTACCGTACCTGTTACACCTGTTCGAGCTGTTGGAGCTGTTGGAGCTGTTCGAGCTGTTAAAACTGACCCTATATAATACATGTATATGTATATGTATATGGGCTGTTTGAACAGCTCCAACAGCTCCAACAGCTCCAACAGCTCCAACAGGTGTAACAGGTACCGTACCTGTTACACCTGTTCGAGCTGTTGGAGCTGTTGGAGCTGTTCGAGCTGTTGAAACTGACCCTATATATTACATGTATATGTATATGTATATGGGCTGCTTGAACAGCTCCAACAGCTCCAACAGCTCCAACAGCTCGAACAGGTGTAACAGGTACCGTACCTGTTACACCTGTTGGAGCTGTTGGAGCTGTTGGAGCTGTTCGAGCTGTTCAAACAGCCCATATATAATACACGTATATGTATATGTATATGGGCTGCTTGAACAGCTCCAACAGCTCCAACAGCTCGAACAGCTCCAACAGGTGTAACAGGTACGGTACCTGTTACACCTGTTGGAGCTGTTCGAGCTGTTGGAGCTGTTCAAGCTGTCTCACCTGCCTCTCTCATGATCATCATGTCAGGATAGGTATTAGGAAATAAAAACACACATTTTATAAATAATTTAATTTATTAAATGTAAAAATATTTATATTACAATACTTTAATACTAATTACAAAAAATGTAGGCGAACTATGTCAAGCGTCTTAACATAATCTTCTAAGGTAGTGGATGGCCAGTGCCCGCTGTCTGGACCAGAGCTCCAACCAGTCGGCTGCCCAGAGCGACCTTTGGATATATTATCCTCCAGCCATTTTATTAACTGCTTATGCTCTTCATTGAAATTAATATCTAATTTGAAATGTATATTATTCCTACCAATTACTCGAAACAAAATTTCAAGAAATTCGTATTGTGTAAAGTAAGCTGCCTCGCAAAATGCTTTATTAATCGACCAATCAATACTTTTATAATTATCAGAAATATTTTTAGCCGGATACGATTTCGAATAAAAATCAATTGACATATAATCATCATTACACGTTAATAATTCTTCTAAAAAAATTCTAAAATAACTATTATTCGCGGCGGGATAATGTCTGTTAATTACTTCTCGTAATCGATACACGGTAAGGTGAGTAATACATTCTCTTTGGAAAATATATTCCAACTGTTGAATAAAAATATCGTTTTGAAGTTTTTTCGTAAATATTTTTTTCATTAAATCGAAATTAGAACTATCTCTTAAAGCCATCCAGTATAAAGCTTTGTCCGGTATAACAATCTTTTCTAAAATTTTATGAACTAATTGATAATTACCCCGATTCAATGCATTTTGAATGTACCTCTCATATACGTCGCGAGTGATAAGTACAAGCTTGTACTGCAATTCTTTTTCTAACCCGTCCATCGCGATCAAAGTCTCTAAAGTAAATGAATCCGAACGGCTACTGCCAAGCGCTTCACTGCGTCGATGACGTCATCTGACGAGCCGAGACTTGTTGGAAATTATATCCCCAAGGTTTCGTATCGGTATTTATATAATTTATAATTCTTTTATCATCATACGGACTGAGTGCCACCTTATTCTGTTTGATAGTATATATTTCATGTTTCTTTGATCGAATTAATCGCTGCTCTTTGGTCAAAATTTCTAGTCTTCAAATGTAATTTTTCTGATTATCTAAGAGGAATGGATACCTCTAGATATCATTATCTACCTATGACTACTGCTATATTATTATATGATGGAATATAGTAAAAATCATAACGATGTTGTGCGTCTAACAGGTAACCAAGACAGATGGCGTAATGCTGTCATACGTTCCATACAGCAAGCAGAAGTCCAGTAGGATAATTCATGAATGTGAATCGATGTAAATAATAAGAACACCATAATATATCCCTGTTAACCAGCGTCTTTGTAGAAAATTCAATTAGCTGATTGATGCATAACACATTGCCTCACCATCTTCGTATTCTATCTTGAGAACAGAACGCGGGATATTCAAATCATATGTATAAAATAATCAAGTACTTAACTCGTTTAAAAAATATCATTAGTTCGAGGATGCTGATGTGAGGTGAAGTACGGTACCGGTTTCAGTGGTGAGAAATCGATCAGTGAAGTTAAGGCACGCTGTTTGAGTCCGATACTTGGATGGGTGATCGTATCTCATCTCGCCGTCCTAGTTAAGTGGTGAGGTAGCATTAGCTAAACTTCGCCAGGACGTTAATATAAATAGTACAAATAAAAATAAAAAATAATAATGTAAATGTCTTTTACGAAAGCTAAAATTAATTCTATTTTACCTTTTGATGGCGTAGCTAGTGACAAGCAAAGATTGATACAAGAGACCTTTAGCATGAAAACGATAGATATACGGCTTCTATCACAGTCATGCCTATACGCACATCTGATAGAAAAAATACTAATTTTTAAATATTCAAGCAGGTTCCATTATTATTCTATATATTTTATTTCCGTATAAGCGTCCGTATAAGCGTCTCTATTACAGTATTATGTATTTAAATAAATGAAATATATTATGAGTTTTTCACGTTTTTGTCTGAGGTGGCTTTATTTTACAAGACTGAATTTTTTTGATGACATATTTGAATTCGGCATTAAAAAACACAGAAAATGTAGCATGAACATTTTTAATGCAATAAACTTGAAAAATCTGAATTTTTCATTTTTCGCTTGGGGTGGATTTATTTTTTGAGATTTAATTTTTCTGATTGCATATTTGAATTCAACATTAAAAAACACATACATTGTAGCATGTACAATATTCATTTCGATGAATTTAAAAAAATGATTTTTTTATTTCATCCGAGGCGGCTTCAACATGAATGTTAGAATACTAATTTCTTTGACTTAATGACTGCCAATAAAGTGAGCTTCTAGTGTTTAGTTTTATGTGATACTTCACCCACCACTCTTCGATGTCTTATAAATATAAATATATTAATGAAAAATAAATTAATTGACTGCATTAATATATTAGCTTCCCTAGAATAAATGTCAGGATCCGAACCTATGCTTCCATACGAAAATTAAAACTTAAATTCGATGTCTTAAGCCACCGACTTCTTTAGAGATTTTTAGATTTGATATTATGAATTAAGAAATTCCTCAAAACTGATATCTCAATCGCACTGCTTACAATTGTTTGTCCTAGCCTAATATTTTAATATTTCTGTATTAATTATTAAAATCTTACTATTCACTTCATTATCGGTATTTAATTTAGTCACTTAAATTATAAAGTACTGATATTTCTTGATATATTATAATGTCTGGTTCTTAACTGAAAATATCTGCAATTGTATTAAAAATTTCAATCATATTGTTTACACTATTTTTACATTTTTAATTACGTACAGTTCCTTTCAGTTCGCTGTCTTCATCTAAAGTAATTAAGTTGCACTAAGCGTATACATATACCTACTGCTGGGAGTCATTTTAATAATCGATCAGCCGTTGTTTATATTAATAAATTCCTCGAAACTGATAACGCCTCTGCATTTGACCGCAGTTTATACATTCAAATCCATACCTATCTTCCTACAATTTTTCCTCATATAAGACTTGAATACATATATCGATGATGGTTTTATCATTATTAATAATATTATTATTGTCATTATTATTATTAATATTTATTTACATAGACATGTGGCCATAAATAATCGCTTCTATTAGCCATTTTACTCATATATTAACACACGCTCTTCTTAGACCGAGCTCTAGTATAAATATTTGATAGCTCCACTCATCACAATGTAGACTGGGAGATGATGCTGCTTTTTTACTCGGCAGTCGAGGGTCACGTGACTTTGCAATGGACGATTTCTAAAAGGCCCCCGAATTTTCATAATCTGTTCGTCTTTTACATATAAAACAATGTTAAATTGCTATATCGCTGCGGGGTGGCTACATATTCCCATAAGAAACCATGTATTGTAAGACACAAAATTCTTCGCATGCATCTTTACCGTATACCTATCTTATGTTAGTAGGCTATCAGAAATGATTTCATTTGTTTACATTAACAATTTCTCGGAATCCGATAACAGCTCTGCATTATATTCTTATTAAATTGAAATCTAAACGTAGAGAAGCGAATGAATATTTATCTTATATAAAACTCGGGCTAAAGAGACTTGTCTGAAAAACGTTTATATTGGGTCTCGATATTTCCTTTGATCTAGCCGCTGTAGTTATCTAAAGGTAATTAATCACGTTTTAAATATACATATAGCCGTAGGCAGTCGCATTTATTTACATTAACAATTTCCTGGAATCCGATAACGTCTCTGCATTTGGTCACAGTTTTACATTGAAATCTTAACATATAGAAGTAAATGAATATTTATCTCATAATTATAAGACTTGTCTATTTAATCTCAATGATGGACGTCAGTAGCCATTTTCTTAACGCCCACTAACGTAAACATACAATACTATTAGTCAATAAACGGCAGCCATCTTATTTTAGACACACCCTGTATACTCTCAGCCACGTCCTTTTAGATATAATCTCTTATCTAAGCTCGGGGATTGGATCTCCCCCCTCCCATTAGGTCCTATCACCTATCATCTAAGAAGATCCCACCTCACACTACAACCTAGATAATAGGATCTATCATCTAGCATTATCTCACCTCACACTAGAACCTAGATCATAGGATCTATCATCTATCACCTGCCCGCCCCCCGCGGGGCTGCAGGCGTGCTGACGTCACAGCTACAGCCGCAGCTCCAGCTTGACCTTGAATTGCGCCAGTATTGGTACTGCATAACTCGGAACCGCCCCCCGTACACGTTCATGGCGCGGGGACACGAGGGGCTTCCGCAGGAGTGGGGGGTAATTGCTGACTATAGTACCGCCTCCTAACTATCTCTAGGACACGCCTCCTAGATAAATCGAAATGCGTTACAAGATGGATTTCATTTTTAGCCCCATAAGAAATTACATGGGGGCTGGAACCATTTGAAAATTTCGATTTTTCTAGGACACGCCCCATGTTATCTCTTATGGGAAATTGACCTTGAATTGCGCCAGTATTGGTACTGCATAACTACTTTTACGTGTTAATACATACGGCCGCAGACGATAATCGACTCAAAGTAAATATCGTGAAAGATATATTCTCAAGAGCACGGCAAGGGAACGAAATACGGAAAGTCGTGATCACGTCACGCTTTTCTGCCAACTTTACTAACAGTCGTTACCTGTGATTTCTTAATATCAGTGATTAAATCACAGTTCGTGATATATCGCCCATCACTAAACCGTTATAGTTTAATGACCGTGACACGTTACACAACAAACGCGATATCTTCTACTCAGTAGACGGGTTTGATAGAGCGAGCCGGATCATTTTATTTCTGTCGCGTTTTTCCAAAGTAGCCGCACTTTTCTAAATTCACCGGTGGACAAAATACGAAGCTGATTGGCTATGCTTTTCAAAATAGCCAATCAAATAATGTTATTGCTTACCGGTACGATCCACCGGTGAATTTAGAAATCTGCCCTAGCGGTATTTTGTCGCGGTATTTCTCTGGAGCGATCGCAATTGTAACGCTACATGAGTGGAACCGCTTTTCCCATCTCTAAAAATAATACACATCAATTCAAATAAATAATAATCATAGACATCATTGATCTCTATGATAATAATTATAAACAGCGACATAATAAGGACTTTAGACCTCGTTGATAATAAATATGAGTTGAAATAACATAACCTGACTTTTATTTAATACCAGTGGTATTAAAAAGTTTTTTACCGTACCATAAAATACGTTTTGTACCGGGTATTATAGGTACACTTTTACATCTCTAGTGATATGACACTTCAATAACATTCGATTATTTTTCACTCGAATACTCGTCGACAATAACCGAGTAATGCAGGTTATTTCAATAACCAGTTAACCAGTTATTTTTCACTCGAGTGCACAGGAGTGATCCCATCACTAGTTACACCTGGTGTTTTTTTTTATATACTTATTCCAATTATAAGATTTTTTCTAGTTTTTTGTATTTGAGAATGTAGGTTTTCTATTTAATTCTTCATCGATAGAATTAATATAAAATGGCAGATCCTGAATTAGAAGAAATCAGGAAACAAAGACTAACTCAATTGCAATCTCAGTATAAGGTACAATAGATGTTTTGCAATAGATTAGGTTAGAATTATCCGTTAAGTGGAAATCTATTTCTCAGGGAGACGAATCTACTCAAAATACACAAAAACTGAAGGAGGAACAAGCGAGAGCCCAGGAAGATGCTAAAAATTCTATTTTGTCTCAAATACTGGACCAGTCAGCTAGAGCACGATGTAAGCAAAAACTAATTCCATTGTAATAATTTCTTCATTTAAATGTTCCAATAGCAAAATTTAAGGCGAGTTTATAAAAAAAAGTTAAATGTACAGGTTACCCGTATGCCGTTTATAAAAGTCGCAATCCTGTCTTAGCCTAACTTAACCTAAAATTTTTAGATTAATTTTTCCTAGGGGCTAATACCACTGAATAGATCAGAAATCAATTCCAATTGGCGTGAAAAGTTCGCGTATCTATTTTACGATCAACGCCAGTTTTTATAAACCCGTCTTAAAACATCAGATATATTTTAGGGAAAAATTAAGACTAAGACAGGCTAAGTTAGGACTGGGACTTTTTTTATAAACTCTCCTTTAGTTTGTAAATCATTATTTACTCATTTGAGGTTGCAGTTGCTGCAACTATTCATTTTCCACCGAAAGGATTTTCAATTAGCAAATATTGCATATTTACATAACGCACAATGAAATAGTAGAATTTATTTAATATAATTTTCATTAAATATTAGGTAAATTGAAGACTATTTTCTTGTTTATATTTCGTTTCTTCAGTACTTTATTTCATGTCTCATGAATAGTAAATAATTTAAAGAATAATATTCAGAAATACAAACACAAAACCAATAATTGAATCATTTAGGGCCAGTTGTACGAAATAAGTTGAGCCAAGTTCAGCTTAAACCAAGATCAAGGTTATGATTGTTACAATAATCGTAACCATGGATTTTGATCTTGGTTCAAGCTGAACTTGGCTCATCTTAGTTCGTACAACTGGCCCTTAGATCACCTAATAATAATTAGATCACCACAGATGCCAACAGCACGAATTTATAAAATGCAAATAGTTCTACTGTTTCACTTTGGGAAACCAACACCATATTTTCCTAATAATGTTCTGTTGATATTTTGATAAAAAATCAAAATTTATTGAAATACCTAGTTATGCTTTACCCAAATTTTGACTGCAATTTGGAGCTCAATATTTCCAAAAGTATTACTTATTATAGAAAATTCGTCTCATGGTGTTTCGTAAAAGGTTTAGAGTAATTGCTGTCATATGGACTATTCCTGTCTGCCTTATAAAAATCAAATGTAATAAAAAAATGGATATAAAGGAGAAAAGTGTGTTCCCAACTTTGACGTTGCCTAGGTCATTAACTGTTTATCGTAGAAAATTGCATTGGTGTTAATTTTGCTGCCTATATAGTTTAGTTTCATCTATTCTGTGTTATGCATTTTTTTTGTGACGCTTAGAAAGAAGTTATTGGCGAAAACGTAAAAAAGTGCATTTAGGAGCATTTTCATGTTTTTTTTTTACACGTAATTTAATAGAGTAATAAAATGAATAAATGTATTTTAACATAATAAATCATTTTAAATTGTAGCCAAGAAGTTGGCTACATTTGGGAATATATTATTGACATTTCTAAAAAACTTTTTGGTGGTCGTTTCTGTATGTCCGACAACCAAAAAAAAACATTTTGACATATATGAATACTGGTTTGGTGGGAATGTAAAAAAATAGTTGACAGTGGTACCAAAAAATGGGTCAAATTGACAAGATATCGACAAATTGTATTAAGAAAAAATGCTTGGAATCCAACGAGGACCCCATATATCAATCAATTTTGAACCAGATCTGAGAAAAAATAAAAGGAAAGTTTTTACCCATACTATGAGAAATTAGAAATTCTTTTTTTACTTGGAAATAGCTTTATTCAACTACACGGAAAAAACACTATTGTATTCTGAACCATATACCCGTTGAGCCAATGGTACCCTCTATTCAGTATTCCTCGGATGTAGTTATAATTAATGTAAACAAAGACTTATTATTGGTAAACAAGATGCTTATCTTATTACCTTAAATATAAACTTCTTTTGGTAACCAAACAATGATTTAATGACAAGGACTCTTTCATTGCAATAATACTCTGTTACTATTTCTACATTATATTATTTTTCATGGTACAAGATAACGTTTTGGAAGGATAATATAACAATTTAAACAATAAATTATTTCATTGTCCTATTATTACTCACGTTAATTTCAAGTATAGGTATCATTGAATGCATATATTTTTATCGTAATTTTATTCTGGTATGTTTTTCTACCTAATGTAGATATAATTATTTCAATAAGAAGGATCTATTACCTCAAAAATATATCGATATAGAGTCAATTTTGAGATATAATTATTTGTAGATTATTACTTTAATTGATTACTAGTATATAATTATTCATTTAATATAGTAGTCGGGGAGCTCTCCCTAGGTGTACGTGCACCCCCCCACCGATCCTTGGGGACAATGTTTTTCATAAAGATTAAAGTCTAAGGAACAATTTAAGACGCGTCCCCCAAAAAAAAAACTGGCTGTACTTTCAAAATGGCGGCCATATGTTAAAAAAAAACTGTTGCCAATGTAGTTTTTGTCATTTAACACAAAACCTAAAAAAGATGGACAAAAACTTTTTCCACAAAAAACAACGTGCATAAAATTTTCTACAATTTTGTTCCTATACAATATTTTGATAGGAGTTACCATTTTCCAGATAAATGAGTCCAAAATTAAGAAAACATGGAAATTCATTTATCGGTAAATCACTTAGAAGAAATTACTGTGACAATTATTGTAAGGCGTATAATATAACTTTATATTATTAACATAAGAAAAAATAAAATAAACTGAAAAAAGTTAATAATAATAATAATAATATTATAATTTGCGGACATTTATCTCGAAAACGGTAACAATGATATCTGGAAAATGGTAATTCCTATCCAAATATTGTATAGGAACAAAATTGTAGGAAATTTTATGCACTTTGTTTTTTGTGCAGAAAGTTTATCTCCATCTTTTTTAGTTTTCGTGTTAAATGACAAAAACAATATTTGCATTTTTTTTTAAACGGACGCCATTTTGAAAGTAGAGCCAGTTTTTTTTTGCGGGACATGTCTTAAATTATTCCTTAGGCTTTAATCTTTATGAAAAACATTGTCCCCAAGGATTTGGGGATGCACGGACACTTAGGGTGGGCTCCCGTAGTATTACGTTTTATATTGAATTTTATATTTTATTTTAAGAGCTGAATCATTTATCTGGAAAATGGTAACTCCTATCCAAATATTGTATAGGAACAAAATTGTAGGAAATTTTATGCACTTTGTTTTTTGTGAAGAAAGTTTTTTAGTTTTTGTGTTAAATGACAAAAACAATATTTGCAAATTTTTGTTTTTTTTTACGGACGCCATTTTGAAAGTACAGCCAATTTTTTTTTTTTGGGGGACTTGTCCAAAATTGTTCCTTAGGCTTTAATCTTTATGAAAAACCTTGTCCCCAAGGATCGGAGGGGGGGTGCACAGGCACTTAGGGCGGGCTCCCGTAGTATAGTGATAGTATTGACTGAAAATGTCAATTAAAATTTATTGTATTTTTGGTTATAGTTGGGTATAATCTGAAATGGGTTTGGTATGAGTTGATAATTCACCTAAGGCATCATATGTGTCGCATTTAAAGTTACTACAATAAGAAAAACGTGTACGATATAAGTGACATTTTTCTGTATTATTGCTATAATTTTATGAACGGCATATATGAAATAATACGCAAATTATCAACACTTATGTGTTATTTAAAAAGTTATCTTAATGATTTCATCGCATGCGATGATGATGGAAATCACTAAGTTAACATTTTAAATAACACATGTCTAGATGATTCGCGTATTATTTCATATATGTCGCTCATAAAATTATTGCAATAATACCGAAAAATGTCACTTATATCGTATACGTTTTTCTTATTATAGTAGCTTTGTGTGCAACACATATGGAATCTTAGGTGAATTATCAACTCATGCGAAACTCAATTTAGATTATACCCAACTATAATCAAAAATATAATAAATACTAATTGATATTTTCAGTCGATACTATCACTATTTCACTAATAACTATATAAGATTATCAATTATAACATTGTTTTCTACTGAACTTTCAATGGCAAGATTTAATGATGAACTTGACTGTTCTTTGTGTAATTTTGTACATATTTATGCATGCGTCTAAGAAATGGTATACAGGATATCAAGAAATAAAATAATTTTTATATAACAAAAATATCTTTTCTTTATAGTAAAACATTCTTGAACAAACAGTTTAACAAATCAATAATAATATTGTAATATGTTGCACCCCTTAAAATTTAAGGTTATGTTACTAAAAAGTAGGCAGACTTCAACAGATCGAATGTCTGAATGAATGTAGTGTATTTGCACCTACTCGAGAAACCTACCAGAAGTTAGTTCTGGTGACATCTGGAATTATCTAGAGAATGGTGGCGTCATCACAGAAAAATCGAGATCTGTCATTTTTAGGTATAAAAGACCGACCGCATTCTCAGCGAGTAGTTCAGAAAGTTCAGAAAGTATAGAAAGTGAGGTTAAGACTTCAAAGATAAACAAAGTGATAAACATTGTGATTTTAGTCAGTAAAGTGTATTTAAATTAATAATAGTATTGTGAAGTATCCAGTAAATATTTAATAAAGTGTGTTAGTGGACATCTCTTGTTATAATTTTTGGAACCCACGGATTTTGCGGGGGTGGTTTCCTATGGGTGGAAACACGTTACAATATTACTGAATTCAATCAGAACAAATCTAAAAAGATTTTGTTTAGTAAAATATTCGTGAACAAACTGTTTAACAAATCAATAAAAAATATTAGTAGTTATGTTAGACCAAACATAAAAAAAAAATTATATGGCACAAGCCACAATTAGGATATTTCAATGCTAAATTCATATGAACAAAAATAAAAGTCAAAGAGAAAATATTATTATAAATTCCCAAGAGTTTGGTTACACCGTGTAGCCAGAAATTTTCATTCGAAAAAAAAAAACACTTGTTTTCAGCTGGATACTATTTTTTCCCACTTAAACAATTTAAAACTTGTAGCACTGTAGCACATCGGGATTCACAAGTTTTTGGTAACTGTTCTGTAAAGGAGGAAGTTTGATTATTGTAATTTTTTATTATACCAGTACCAGTATATGTTTTCCAATAAAATACTTATTTTTTTAAAATAATATTCAAAAATTCTAATACGTACAGGTTGTAACAGATATTTTTGTAACAAATCATGTTCAATAAAGACCAAAGTAAGTCATGAAAACAAAAGTTACTGCAATTTATTGTCAAATAGATACAGTTAGTTTTTGTTAGTATTTTTGCATTATTAAATAAATAAGGATTTTGTTGTAAAACCAACTCAAACTAGTAAAATAGGTATATATACATTGTACACGGTTATTCTTAAGTATATATGTAATGTATTGTATATATAATCTAACACGAAGAGGGGGGGGGGGATGGGGGGGTTAAGGCTGATTGAGAACATCGTACTAGATTTTTCTAAAAAAAATTGCTAATATAAATTTTCGGAAACTCCACCCTTACGTTTACCTCACTAAATGCACGCCTATGGTGATCTCTCAAATTTTACTCTTTAAATAAATTCGAACGGGGCGCAGTAGTACAAATTAAAAACAAGCTAAAAACGTACTCTTTGCCAATTTACTGAGCTTTTTATATAATTGTTGCACATTGTATAGGATACTCTTCACAGTTGTCTTGTAAATAATGTTAGTTTTTGGACATCCTAAATTTTGTGATACCGTATTTGTTGTGAAAAAAAAATATCCAACCTGTGTGGGATTTGAACACACGATCTTTGGATTGCAAGGCCTGCACCACCACATTTCGCAAGATTTCTATTTAAGTACAAGCGACAAAAATTAAGAGAATATATTTTTTTTTAATTAAATAATTAATAACTTTTTATTTACTGATTGATTTTCTTCAAAAACAATAGGGTTCTTCCTCTAGCTAACACTAACTTACCTTCCAAATGTCAATACAATCGGACTTTTCTTTCTTAAGTTATCGTGCTTACAAGAAACGTGACGGACGGACAGACGGACATTTTGAAAATTGTTCAGAATTCGTTCACTAACACAATGATATGAAATTTTTTCTCTACGAGCGATATTTACGATTTTAGAAATGTGCCGATCAAATACAATATACTCTTCGTTTTTGCGAAGAGTATAATAAAACGCATATTTTTAAGATATTATATAGAGTCGCTTTATGAAATTTGCATAGGACACGTGTTATACAATATCAAACTAATACTTTTAACTTTTCAAAGATAACAACTGTGCATGGGCACATGCAATCAGTTAAAAATGATTTTAAACATCCGTACCTCAACGGAGACTATACACAGAAAATCGACAACCCAATTTTGACAAAAGTACACAAACAAGTTTGCCATACTTGCGTTGGTTTACCAACAGATCGCAATAACAATTGATATACCCCACCCTGCACTGCATATTTCCACGTTGTTTCGTAGATATAGTGTATTATATTATATAAATAGGTACTTACCATCAAATACAGGGATTAACTCCTGTAACTCCCAAGATTCCAACATTTTTTCCATGCCTACACCAGCTATTATTGTGCACAACCAAATTAGAAATAAAGCGGTACTACTGCGCTGCAAATTCTGCGATAGACCCCTCGTCGGTGTTAGTTGGATGCCAAAAGGACTTTCTCCACACCTATGGCCTTTTTTCTTAGCGACAATGGGACTTCAAATTTTTTCATTTATAAAAGGTTCGCTTCAACGATGAGGATTAATGAAGCTAATACTGGATATAGTTCTTATAAAGAGAGCAACATTTAATTTATTAATATCATGGATAGCTAAGAAAATATAAAACATTGTACACATTATTTATTATAATTTAAGCAAATGATAAGTATTTTAGATCGATGACGTTCTTTATTAATTAAAGAGAAACAGACTATTGCTGAATACCCATTATTTTTATTGGACAAATTTGAGAGGTTTGCTTCAATAAAGCTAACTATTTTTGAAATAACTATATACTTCAGATCGTTATTAACAGTGGATTTAGCATTCATGTGATTATTTTTTTTTTTTAAAGCAGATTTAAATATGATCGATTTTCAATTAAAAATTCGTGTTTAAAAGAAATTTTGATATTTCATTGTTTAGATAACACTGTTTTAGATCAATGCTAATTAATATTAATTTAAACGAAAGGTCATCAAACATAGAACTGTCATCGGAAATACAATAACAGTTTTTTCCATGTAAATTTCATAAGTTTGTGTCAAAACTAATCAAATATTTGTGAAATAGACAACACACAATAAATTAAGAAAAATTTTTTATTGACATAAAAATGTAGTGAAATGTATGCCATTTAAGTTCTGTTTGGAAAATAATATCTGAGACATGTTGACCGTTTTCATCGATGCACTCTTCCACTCCGCCTTTGCAATTCTCCCACGATCTTTCCAATGTCTGTTGATCAGTCAGTTGGATCTCATGACGAATCGATCTTTAAGTTCATGTAATGTACGGGGTTTGTAACCCTAGGGGAAGAAATCGCACATGCTGAGGTCTGGAGAACGCGGAGGCCAAGGCACATCTCCAAACCGGGAAATGAGACGAGTGGGGAAGGTACGCCGAAACCGAAGTAACCTCCACTGCATCATTCTGACTGAAATGGCGTAACTTCACGAGCTCACGGCCGTCAACCCTGTTTCCCTCCCACCTCTCATTGCATAGTACAGTCCCAACCAAAAACGCCCTGTTCCTCGTGGTCACCCGATATTTTCCCCTAAAAATTTATGACATATGTAAACGTAGTTAGAAAATTTTAGGCTTACTATAAAAAGGATACCTACCTTGGCCAAGGAGTTGAGAAAAAGATAACCTAAAATTCTTAATTGTCATCTGAATTTTAATAACATGAAAGTAGATATAATTAGGTAGTATTTGCAACCGTCACCAGTAAATCAAAGAAATTTTCTGCTACGTTTGTCTACGTCACAAAACGTTTAGTGACTTTTTGAGACCAAAACTTATGGGGCTTTAAAAAATACAATGAACTGAAAATAATTGTTTGAAATATTACAGGTAAGTTCTGAATATATTATATTTTCATATTAATACTTGTTTTTAAATATTTAGACCGAACTGAAATTCCCCATTCAGACGAACTATTAGTTACCATTTTAACTTAATAAAAGCAGTATTTTTCGTAACCTCTACCTGACAACCTTCACTTCATGCTCCGTGCATAAAATTGTTCTGAAAGAAATTTCGCTGAGTTCGTTTTCCAACATATTTCTATTAGTTTATGCTACACAATTATCTGCACAAACTTGTAAATATTCTACATCACGAAGTGGGCGTTGTTTGACGTTGCTTTTCAAGTAACCCCATAAAAAGAAATCACATGACATGAGTCTGGAGAGTTAGCAGGCTGAATATCGACCACTGCTGTCCAAACTCATTGTTTAACTACTCCCGCACTGTAATTGTAGAATGAATAAAAGCTCCATCTTGCTGGAAGAATAAACCTGTACTCTGTTGTAATGGTAGGTTGTCGACAAATGAAGTTATCTCAGTTTGTAAAAAGTTTAAATAGCGTTCGCTATTTAAACTTTGTCTAAAAAAAAGAAGGGATCTACAATTGTTTCATTTAAAATGCCACACCATACATTTACTTTAAAATTATATCGGTCCTTGGCTGCAATAATAAAATTTAGATTATGGTCTGCCCACCACCTGCAATTCTAAGAACTGACAACACCATTTGAAGTAAAAGTAACTTCATAAAAAATAGCACATTTTAGAAAAATCACGATTGTCTTTTAACATCCCCTGGTACCATGCACAAAAATCAAATTGGGCGTTATTATCTCTGTCTTTCAATACTTGCCCATATTTAGGTTTATACGGATGAAAATGATTCTTCTTTAAAACTCACTTCACAGAGAGGGTGAAAGGGTCTATGACATTTCGCCGCCGCCGGTTCGCTGCGGCCGTTTTGCCGTGGCCGTTTCACCACCAGAGCTTTTCGCCACCAATTATATCAAAGAAATATCTTAAGTTAATCTCACATAAATTCATCCATCTTAAACTAACCTAACCCAACCTCACATGAAAAATTCAAACCTAACATCAGGTGAAAAACCGTCGTTAGAAAACTTTTCACAATCACGCTTACTTACGATTCGGGATTCCATTGTCAGGAAAGTATTTATCTTCGACAATTCTTTGACGTATGCTGTCACTTTTTGCCAGCCAACTGGACCAGTGGCGAAATGGATTGGTGGTGAAACGGCTGGTGGCGAAAAGGTCTGGCGGTGAAACGGCCACAGCAAAACGACCGCGGCAAACCGGCAGCGGTGAAACGTCCCATTCCGATCTGAGAAACTCTTGGTGTTTGATATAAATTTTGTCGAAATTTGGTGTTTCGGTGACGGTCAGTAAAAATGTTATTCACGTTTGAAGTTACGGAATTAGCGTGAGGAATTTTACATCTGTTTTCAACTGAACCAGTACCCTTACATTTTTTTAATATCTTTGCTACTGTAATAAAATATAAATTTTTGCCTGGATGCCTTGTATTGAAAATATCAGCTGCTTCTCTAGTTGTACAATGATTATCACCACATAACAGAACTATTTCTATTTTACTTCCACGTCCAGTGGAAGTATAGTAACGACAAAAAAATTTTTATTGTTCAAATAGGCTTAGAATGTCACGAAACGTCGAGATTTTAAGTTTGAGCGAAAAAAAAATTTCTGTCTGTCGGTCTGTCTGTAACTTTTTTTGTGCGCACGTTTACTCTGGAACCGTTTGAGATATTGACTTGAAATTTGGTACACATATGTACTTTAACGAGATCTAGTACTAGATTATATTTTCAACTTGTTGCGTCGAAGGGTTGGGGCGTAAATTGGAGTAAATTTGGGGAAAATAGGTAAATCAAGCAGGTAAGAGTCCATAAAATTAGTATTTAGTATATACAAGAGAAGCTGAGGTCTCAAAAAAAATTTTGGCATTAGCCACCCCCATTACCACCCCCACCCCATTATTAAAGGGGATGAAAAAAAATTGTGATTTAGGGTGTGTACAAGAACCAGAAACCTCAAAATGTTTTTTACTTCATCCACCCCCACTACCACCCCCTATCACCACCCCCACCCCGCTACCGATGTGGGGTATCGTTTTATGAGTTTTTGGGATAGAGGATTTCAAATATTATATTATTAAAGTTCCATAAACAATTATTTCCACATACAAAATTTTTTCATAGATAAAAAAATCTGAATGTGGAAGTTGTGATTCCTTGGGCAGCGGTTTTTTCTTGATTACTCAATGTTGGAGGCATTTTATAATTTTTATTATTAAATACGAGATAAAATACGATAATAATAAACTTGTCAGCACATTACTGACAAATTCTTATTGTTACAATGTCAAATGTAAACTTTCCAAAGCCTTATTAAATAAATAAAAAAGCTACTAAATTTTTGATATTTACATTTATTAACAAACACTAAGTTTAATTTTGAAAAATACTGTATTATTAAGTAAGAATTGTAATTATTACTTCGTTTAAATTGTATTGGCGGTCTGAAAATGTTGGATAATAATAATAATAATAATTTTATTGATCCCTTTGATCACAATATATGACAGGACAGGTCAAAGAAATAGTACATGTAAAAATACAAAAATTGTCATAAATTTATGGAAATAATATTACAGACACTTATATAATTACATATATATAAAATATATAAGAAGAACAATGTATATATACACATATACATACATACACATATATATATTACATGACAAACAGACATAAAAAAAAATACAGAATAAATAATAAAATATAATTTAGACAGCATCATTATCGTCAACAAAGTCTTTTATATTATAATAACCTTTAATGGCTAGGTATGCCTTAAGTTTGTTTTTAAATTTAAGACTGTTTGTAATTTCACGAATTTCTTTGGGTAAAGCATTATATAAAATTATACAATTATAGAGGGGTGACTTTTTAAAGGTGCTTGTACAATGAGCGGGTATTCTCAAAAGATCGTCATGCCTCGGCAAGTAATTATGGTAGTTTAGTCTTTTTTCAAACAGTCTTAGGTTATTTTTTGTGAACATTATACATTTAAGAATGTATATAGACGGTGTCGTGAGGATACATTGTTCTTTAAATACGTCTCTACAACTAACATTTACTTTTAAATCAAAGATTATCCTGATAATTTTTTTTTGACAGATAAAGACTTTCACACTCAGAAGCCCTGCCCCATGTGCATCAATATACAGGGCATGACTACAGATAGCCATTTTAAAAAATGTATTTGTTTATTTCACAAATATTTGATTAGTTTTGACACAAACTTATGTAATTTAGTTGAATAAAGCTATTTCCAAGTAAAAAAATAATTTATGATTTTTCCATTACCATTAGTACAGGTAAAAATTTGTATTTTTTATTTTTTTCTCAGATCTGATATAGGGAGTCCCTGTTGGATTCTAGGCATTTTTTCTCAATGAAATTTTTCAATATCTTTTTAATTTGACCTATTTTTCAGTACCACCCTCAGCTATTTTTTTACATTCCTGACAAACTTGTGGTTACGTGACATGTTAAAATGCATTTTTTGGTCGTCAGACATGCAGAAACGAACCCCCAATAGAGTTTTTTTAGAAAAGGCAATAATACAAATTTTTCCCATATGTAGCCAACTTTATGGCGGACACTGTATAATAAATTAACTCTTTTAATACAGAGTTTTTTCAGTTAACATATGTTTCAAAGGATGTTTTTTTTTAAGAAAAAAAAAGTGTCATGATGCTAGTCATGTTAGGCAATTATTATTCCATAGGTGCCAGAAAGCCTAAGTAGTCCATTGAAAGAGCACCTGTGGAAGAAATTAATCCATGTGGGTCAATTGCGGACTACATGGCACAGCGCTAAACAATTCATAAATACATTGCTGGCGGTTAATGTATTAAAAAAAAAAGGACTACCTATTCATGGCATTTTTGAAACAGTTAGGTTTATCATGATGTAAGGCTTCAATCAGCTGCATCGTTTTGCAATAGGCCAATAAAACTTTTTTTTGATATATTCAACATAGTACCATTTTTTAGAAACTTTATAGCAAAACTTTTTCTCTTAAAAATTGAGTTCAAGAGATCAAACAAAGTCACCTAAACAGAAATCACCTGAAAAGATACTCCACTTCCAAAGTTACATAAAGATTATTGAATACCCAGAATCACGGGGTTATACGGTTAAAAGTTTTGCTGTTCAAGAGCTAAGGCTACTCGATTTCAAGATTCTGGGAACACAATCTCATGAATTCCCCTGTTCAGATTCTTCACATTTTTCTATTATGTTCCCAGAGTTATGCAGTTATGGTTTTTACAGTGTTACTGGGTTATGTAGTTGGGTTTGCTGCTGGAGCTCTATAGGCTTACTTGGTAACAAGATAACAAGTTTCTGAGGGCACAATCTAATTAATTCCCCAATTGAGAGCCTCCTATTTTTTTCATTGAATCCTCAGGGTTATGGGGTTATGAGGATACAGGGATTGTCATTGAAGATCTATGGCAACATAGGGTGCTTGATTCCAAGATTCTAATGTCACAATGACATGAATTTCCCTACTTAGAATCTCCATTTTTTCCGTTGGGTCATGAGAGTTAAGAGGTTATGGGATGCTAAGGTTATGGGATCATGAGGTTGTGGATGTATGATACTCAAGCACAAGGATCCGAGGTCACAATCTCATTAACTCCCCAATCAAGATTCCCCACTATTTTCATTGGATTCCCAGGGTTATGGGGTTGGGAGGTTTCTGTAAGTTATGAGGTCAATACTGAAGTACACACAATGTTATTAGGGTGAAATTTTAAAGTTGAATCACTTTTAGAGTCTGATTTAAATGAGCTGGGCAAGCAATATTACGATCCACTTTTTTGCTGTTAAAAAAAAATCTGACATGCTGGGGAAAAACTAAGGTCAGATTTGTGTTCAGCGGCTCAAAATACAAAGGATAGTATGGTCAGTACTCCAGCACAGACCATCTTATTTTTTTTTTGTGGGCCTGGGTAATCATTACTAAAAGTAACAATGTAACATTTACACTGGGTGTGTAGTCAGGCATAGGACCGGTTACCGCTATGTATCATTCTATCAGCCTACTTGCATGTGATTCTCTTCTAGAAAAAATATGTTGTGTCAACTTGCTTGCAGCTGTGAATTCAGCTGTGAATCCAGAGTGTGGTTTTTGTAAAAAGCCTGCAGTAAATAAATAGGCCAGGCTAGATGAGGGTTGAACAACAAAATAATTCGTTACAGCAAACTGATAGCAGAATATTTTAGAACATATCACAACTAAAGAAGAAAAAATAATCCGAACCACCTGCGGTTATCTGGGGTGAAATGGGGTGGGTTTTTAGGAGTGAAAAACGGTTTTTTGCGATTTCTGGGTTAATTACGCATCCTATCGAAAAAAGTTGATTACAAAAGTTGTAGGTAATAAAGAGATCTACAACTTGTGTGGAAAGCATTTTTATCCTAACCTCAAAATTTTTCAAGATACACGCAAAAAACCCCCTTTTCGGTTTTTTATTTTTTTCTTCCCCAAAAATAACACACCACAACTCTTAATAGTAGCACCATGTGCTAAATTCTCATTGAAAAGTTTCCTAATAGCTTTCGGATCACAGTGTCCTAATCTCCGATTCCCAATGTGAATGCAGTTATTGTTATTACAACATCCTAACACCTTTAACCCTTTCAGGACGGCAGCGGACTGCGCTTGCGGATTTGTCCGTTTGCTGCCGCGAACCGTACTTTATAATTATTTAACAAACTCAGTATTTTTATGAATTTAGGGGAAATGCCAATAAAAAAAAATACTAATAATAGAAATAAGACTTATTCAATTCACCAAACATAAAATATAAATATATAAAATAGCAAAAAAAAAATAATTACGGTGGGAGGAGTAAGAAAAGGGTTGAACTAATAATGTGTAATAAGCGGATACGTATGTTTCCAGTAATTAAGTGCACCTCTTGTCGTGCGTAGATATCCGGTTCCCGGATATCGATTTTTTACTGCACTTTCAGTTCTTTCTAAGAAGTACAGTGATCCCTCTAAATTAGCATTAAGTATCAAGATGGCTGAAGGTGAAGATGCAGCTGTGAATTCAGCTGTGAATCCAGAGTGTGGTTTTTGTAAAAAGCCTGCAGTAAATAAATAGGCCAGGCTAGATAAGGGTTGAACAACAAAATAATTCGTTACAGCAAACTGATAGCAGAATATTTTAGAACATATCACAACTAAAGAAGAAAAAATAATCCGAACCACCTGCGGTTATCTGGGGTGAAATGGGGTGGGTTTTTAGGGGTGAAAAACGGTTTTTTGCGATTTCTGGGTTAATTACGCATCCTATCGAAAAAAGTTGATTACAAAAGTTGTAGGTAATAAAGAGATCTACAACTTGTGTGGAAAGCATTTTTATCCTAACCTCAAAATTTTTCAAGATACACGCAAAAAACCCCCTTTTCGGTTTTTTATTTTTTTCTTCCCCAAAAATAACTCGATTTAGCTCAAACTTGGTGAAAGTATACCTTTTGGTGTCTCACATAAGCATTATTTTTTTGAAGCCAAATATTTAACGGTTGTTGTTTAATTCAATTAAAAAAAAAAAAAGTGAAATTTTCAACTGCGATTCCTCATAAAAGTACTTGTCCGATAGAGTTCGGACAGGGCTCATTTTTTTTGTTTTTATGTCTACTTTCAATAAATAAAAAAAATATATATAGTGCAATGGAAAAAATTGCCGGAAAATCCAAAATTCCGAAAAAATGCCTTTTTTCGTTGTATGTTTTTTAACTATTGTCAAAAATTTGTTACTATTTATTACAATTAATATAATTTTGTAATATCAATGTATGCTACAAACAATAAGTAAGATAATTAATAATTAATTTCATTCCTCAACCACGTTTGAATTATTAAACCAACAAAAAAGTATGATCTTGATTTCTATGCCTTCTATTGTAACGGTATTGGTACGGCATATAAATGACCGCATTTTTATTTATTTAATAATCTAAATATATTTACTTTTAATTTTGATTGTTAATAACTTTTAAATTGCAAAAATTGACAAAAATTGCTTTGTTAATTTTAATTATTAAACATAATATAAATATTTTTTTGTAAAAATAATAAATGTACTTTTTAATACATGATTCTAATATATTTACATTTTGTAGTAAACATACAATTAATAATAATAATAATAAAATGTGATCCCTTGTTGGGATCTGGACTCTGAGCTGTTGGAGTGGACATCACCAACGTCGCCTGAAGGGCCCAAAAACCTGGAACGGGCTCCAACAGAGCCGAATTTCAATCGCGCGCGAGAGATTCGGTGAATAGTTTCCAGCTACGGCTGAGAAAGTGTGCCGCCGTTAAGTCTATGATAATAAAATGGCTTTATTTATAATTAAATTTACAGCATATTTCTAAACTAAGGCGAAGTCTAGCTATAGCTACTCAACTTAACCTTTTACATTATAATAATTTATGTGCGTAGAGTTTATGTCAATTAATAAATGTGTATCTTATTAAAAAAAAAATTAAAATTAACAAAGTCCTAACAATATCAATTATGGTAAAGTTCAATGTTATGCCGATGATACTCAATTGTTTTATAAATTTCCTTCCGAAAACACAATAAATATTCGTAATTTAATTAATTTGGATTTAGACTCTATTCATAATTATGCTAATCAAAACAGTATTAAACTAAATGCCACCAATTTACTTTTAATAAAACACAGGAATACACGGAGGCAAATCTAAAGATCGCTATCAATGGCCAATACTTGCCCATTCTAAATGAAGCAAAAAATTTAGGTCTTATTTTTGACTATGAGATGCGTTTCACGGAGCACGTGGCAGTTTTATTAAAAAAAGCATATTACTCATTGAAAATGTTATATTTTAATATAAGTATTTTAAATTTTAAAGTAAGAAAAAAATTGTGGGAAAATCTTGTGCCCATTTTAAATTATTGCAATATAGTATACTTTCCATGTCTTGATAAGATTACGCAATATCGTTTGCAAAATATGCAAAGTAGCTGTTGCAGATTTGTATCTAAACTCAAAAAGTACAGTCATTTGTATATAACGCAATCTCGATCTACAATAATATAGATGACCAACTGAAAACAACTTCTGTAAATAAATTTCGCAAAACGATAAAATCTCATTTCCTCTCTCCAAATTTTATAAGATAGCAATTGGTTTTATATGTGCAGATGTATGTATATGTGGATATATATACACATATTTACCTTTTCTGAGTCTTTAGTTTTAAAAAGTATATTTATTATTTTTACAAAAAAATATTTATATTATGTTTAATAATAAAAATTAACAAAGCAATTTTTATCAATTTTTACAATTTAAAAGTTATTAACAATCAAAATTAATGTAGATTATCAAATAAATAAAAATGCGGTCATTTATACGCCGTACCAATATCGTTACAATAGAAGGCATAGAAATCAAGATCATACTTTTTTGTTTGTTTAATAATTCAAACGTGGTTGAGGAATGTAATTAATTATTCATTATTTTACTTATTGTTTGTAGAATACATTGATATTACAAAATTATATTAATTGTAATAAATGACAACAAATTTTTGACAATAATTAAAAGGCATACAACGAAAAAGGGCATTTTTTCGGAATTTTCGATTTTCCGGCAATTTTTTCCATTGCACTATATAAATTTTTTTTATTTATTGAAAGTAGACATGAAAACAAAAAAAATGAGCCCTGTCCGAACTCTATCGGACAAGTACTTTTATGAGGAATCGCAGTTGAAAATTTCAGTTTTTTTTTTCTTAAATTGAATTAAACAACAACCGTTAAATATTTTGCTCCAAAAAAAGTAGTGCTTATGTGGGACACCAAAAGGTATACTTTCACCAAGTTTGAGCTAAATCGAATTATTTTTGTGGAAGAAAAAAATAAAAAACCGAAAAATTTTGAGGTTAGGATAAAAATGCTCTCCACACAAATTATAGATCTTTTTATTACCTACAACTTTTATATTCAACTTTTTTTGATAGGATGCGTAGTTAAGCCATAAATAGCAAAAAACCGTTTTCCACCTCTAAAAACCCACCCCATTTCACCCCAGATAACCGCAGGTGGTTCGGATTATTTTTCCTTCTTTAGTTGTGATCTGTTCTAAAATATTCTGCTATCAGCTTGCTGTAACGAATTATTATATATTTTTTTAATTCTGGCACTTATCTAGCCTGGCCTAAAAAGAGTAACTTGTGTGCATTGCAAAACAACATTTCATACAAGCTGCGCAAATAAAAAAGTGAAAAAGTGGTGTGAAAAACAAAGTTTTTCTGAAGAGGAATCTGACATAAATGGAAAACAGGACATTTCAAATGTCTCCTCAAAAAGCAATTCAAGTAAGACGGAAAATGAATATTTAAAACAAATAAACAAAGAATTGAAAGAAAATATAGAATTACTAACCGGGAAAATTGGAATATTAGAAGCTGAAAATTCGAACCTTAAAGCAGTGCTCAGTAAATATAACCAGACAAAAACTCAATACTCTGAGGAAGAGTCAATAAACAAAATAGTAAATCGTGTAAAATCAACATTTGAAAACAGTTTTAAGGCACTAAGGGATGAAATATATGAACTAAAAGCTAAACTAAATATAGATAATGAAAACAAAATAACAACAAAAACCAATCAGGATCCAAAAAACATAAACATACAAAAAATGCAAGGATTAGAGATACAAAATCCAGTGACCCCAAAACAGTATTCTCAAGTATTAAAATCACCACAAGATAAATTAAATATTCCAGAAAATAAACAACATAAAAGAAATGAAAATGAAAATTCGATCACATCACAAGTAAATCAGAACCAAAAAGTAACATCAGTAGAAACATCAGACCAAGGAAATAAGCCAAATGACAACTACTGGCAACTCTCTCAAAGAAATAGGTCATCTCGTCAGAAAAATGTAGGACAATCTCAAGAAACTAATGGAAAATTCAAAGGAGCCAGCCCAAAAGTCTGGATGTTTATATCTAGGGTAACACGAGACGTGACCGAAGTAGGCATAAAAACATATTTGAAAACAAGAACTGGAGATGACACCCAACCTGCTTCTTTTTTAGGAATAATATAAATGAATCAAACAATAAACACACCAAATCGAGAGGAGAAGAACCAAATGATAAAATGACTTCTAGCAATGCTCATCTAATAGACAGCATGAAACGAACAGTATCAATCACAGATAATAGTGACTTAAAACCAATATTAAACGTTGGCCATATTAATGTACAATGTCTTAGAAATAAATTAAACAATGTAGAAATTTTTTCTTATCAACAGAATCTTCATCTTTTATGTATCACAGAACATTGGGCTGATGAAACTGAATTAAATAGTTTGAGCATTCCACGTTACACACTGGTGAGTACTTACTGTAGGGTGAACCACCAGCACGGCGGTGTGGCTATATATGCAAGAAATGATATTAAAGATGGTTTTAAACCAAAAAATGTGATGTATGTTAAATCTTTTGCATCCGAAACTAACATAGAACTATGTGCGGCATTGTTATGCAATAAACAGTTTGAAATAAATATAATTGCAATTTATAGACCTCCAACAGGCAATTTTGATATATTTATAAATAGTTTATCACATACCTTGCAATTTATTAGTAAACATAACCCAATAGTTATACTTTGTGGCGATCTTAATATAGACTCCTTAAAAGAATCTAGAGAAAAAGATATATTAGGGGATACATTTGATTGCTTTAATCTTATGACAACTATAAATGAACCTACTCGTATTGTAACAAACATAAATAATATAACATCAAAAACAGGCGTTGATTATATAGCTACAAACTTACCATGGGATGGGTACTTAGCTTATGTATCTAATCCCTGCATAGCTGACCACACAGCTCAAGTAATCTGCTGCAAGGATATAAAAATAAGTACACAAAATAATAACACCTTTTATCATGTTAGGCACTTTTCAGATGAAAATATTGAAAAATTCAAGTACATGCTTGAAACAACTGATTGGGATAGCATTTACTCTGAAAATATTGACGAAGATTTCAATAATTTTATTGAGTTGTTTCTAAAATGTCTTGATGGCTCATGCCCTCTAGTTACTCACTGTAATAAGGAATCAAATAAAGTAAGTTGCAGGAACTGGCTTAATTGTGAGTTAATCAAAGAGAGTCAAGAATTGAAAAATTTATATTGTTTAGCAAATCAATTAAATGATTTCAATCTAATAAAATTATATAAAGACAAGAAAAAGCAATATAATAACAACATTAAAAAAACCAATAAAGATTATTTTTCACAAGTAAATAAAGCAACAAATAGTTCAAAAGAAATTTGGAGTTTGGTTAATAAACAACTCGGTAGAAATATTGAAAACAGAAAAATAACAATAAAAATAAACAACACGTATACATAATAACAAATCCCCAAAAAATTGCTGACCATTTTGGGAATTATTTCTCAAATGTAGCCTCTGAGAAAATATCTGAACATTTCAAGGATAATATTTCCACTGAGTGTACTAGTTGCTCTTATGTGGAACAAACAGTATTCTTAACTGCTACAACACCTGAGGAAGTTATGAACATAATAAGAAATTTAAAAGATAAGCCTGCTACAGGTGTAGATGGAATTTCCAGTAAAGCCTTAAAGTATGCATGTGAGAAAATCGCAGCACCTCTGGCACATTTGATTAACAAATGCTTCCAGGAAGGTCATTTTCCTAGTATCTTTAAAATTGCTTCAGTTCTGCCAATATTTAAGAAAGGTGATGAGCTTGATTTTGAAAATTACCGACCAATTTCCATCTTATGTGTAATATCTAAAGTTATAGAAAGATTAATATTTAATAGGATATCATCATTCTTAAGTAAACATAAAATCATAACTACAAACCAGCATGGCTTTCAACAAAATAAATCAATAGAAACTGCCACTATCCAGCTTCTGCAGTTTGTATATGATGAAGTTGACAGAAAAAATCATGTTGTTGGCTTATTCTTCGACCTAAGCAAAGCGTTTGACACTCTGAATGTTGATTTTATTGCATACAAATTGCAAAAGTTAGGGATCAGGGGTCTTGCATTAAACGTTATTAAATCATTCTTGACCGATAGAAAATTACACGTAAAAATATATGGCACAATGTCAGAAAATTATGATGTTAGTCAAGGAGTTCCTCAAGGTTCTGTGCTGGGACCGTTACTATTTTTATTATTTGTTAATGATCTTCCTGCCATTATGCAGGAGGGATTGGTTGTTATGTTTGCCGATGACACATCGATGCTGCTCTCAGCATGGGACCCTGTAAAACTTCAAAGTCAAGTCGATAGCATACTACTTTCATATCAAAACTGGTGTCACAGTAATACACTAATCTTGAATATTGGTAAAACTGAATGTGTATACTTCTCTCAATGAAGATCGCCTTCAGAAGATCTCGTCAAAGTAATACCTACTGAAAACTTTGCACCAATTGTCAAGTTCTTGGGAACTATAATAGACCATAGCCTTTGCTGGGAAGAGCAAATAAAAAATGTTTGCAAAAAGATAAATCATGCATACTTCGCATTAAGGCAGTTGAAGGGTATCTTTAATATCAAGTCATCACTATTAAATGTTTATTATGCACTTGCATATTCACACTTATCATATAACATTGTGGCTTGGGGTACTGCCTCAAGTATAAATCGTGTGTTTATCCTACAGAAAAGGCTCATCAGGTTAATATTTGATATTGCGCCAAGAGATTCCTGTAAACCTTATTTCAAAGATAATAAAATCTTAACCATCCACAGCATATATATATTAAACACCATTAAATTTGTTAAAAAGAATTTAAACATATTCGAAACAAATTCAGATAATCACACATACAATACCAGACATGGTCATCTATTAAAAAGTAAAAGTCATAATACAACTTTATATGAAAGATCTCCATACCACGCAGGTATTAAAATGTATAATAAGTTACCACAGGAAATCAAAGCCATAGGTTCTGTAAATAAATTCAATTTTTGTCTGAAAAAATTTCTTGCTACTAACGGTTTCTATTCAGTTGATGAGTACCTAAACTATGACCCATAGTGATATTGCAAAATTCTGAACATTATCTGTGATGATTCTAGATTAAGTATTTTGACCAGTTTGTGATTATATGTTTATTTTATTCAATGTGTACTATTGTTATTTTATTCTAAAATTACCTGTAAATTATTATTATTTTATTATCCTGAACTATTTTAGATACTGTTGACGTTCATATATATACTGTGTATATCTATAGTGAGAAATATACTATTCTATTCTATTCTATTCTATTCTATTCTACAGTGTTTAATTTAATTTGAATAAAAGTTTTTTCAAAGTTTACAGAAAACCGTTTCCTGTCATTTGACTCACAGGCAATAATCCTCCATCAAGTCCTGGAACATATAGTACTACTTTAGCTGTAATAGAGTCTACATCGCCATCTGGTGATTTACAATGCAACACTCCTCCAACGCCAACATTGACTAAGGTGACCATTCGTTTACCATCCCCAGGTCCCGAGTTATTGAGGTAGTGTGTGAGTTGCTATTTTATATAGTCCCATTCTAAGTGATTTCCTACAGTTTAAAATCTATAAAAAGTGTATTTGGTATCAAATTGTATGTAAAAATATGCTGTGTAAGATAGCATAATAAGCTTCGTGGTGACTTCATATAATAAAACTAATTAGTTAAAACCAACAATAGTACTCAGTGACTGGAAAGTGAAAAACATAAACAAAAACATAATTCCTAAACAAGAAACAAAAAAAAAAACAAAGTGAATGATTAAATTTTATTTAAACAGTCAGTGGTGTAGTTAATTTCAATTTCCACAACAGGGCTGTACTCGAATATTTCACACAAAATGAGTAAATGTACTAATAGGCCGGGAGCCCGTGTATAAAATGACTGACTATCCGGCGAACTGTGAAAATATGTAAAATGGATTGTTCTTGTATAAGTTAGCAAGGAATGGACCGTCAGCTGGTTGGGTAGTGGTGGGGGTGGCTGTCAAACGGTTGAAAACACGTTAAAATAATTGAGAGAAAAAAACTGTCCGGCGAACACTGAAACTTATATGAGGGGAAGATTATGTTATATAACGAAAGTAGAACATAGTCAGCTGGACGGGGGGCGGTGGATTTACCGTCAACTGATCGATCAAACAGGTCCAAAAACATGAAAAATTTATATTATCCGGCGAATTTTAAAATGGATATAAGATAATATTTATACTGAGATTCACGAAAAACATAATCAGCTGCAAGTATGTGGGTGGAAAAGTCGTCAGCTGGTACATAACAGTGCTGAGTGTTGATCGCCTGCGAGGCAGCGCGCATCACCTTTCTTGCATCAGCTGACGCCTTTTCCACCCACATACTTGCAGTTGACTGTGTTTATCGTTAATCTGAGTATGAATATTATCATATATCCGAATTTCAAAGTTCGCCATAAAGATTTAATTAGTAATATCGATATTGATAACTTAATGTTAGAAAACGTGCGTGCGGCATTCCCGAGTTTCTTTTTTTAATTTGATTAAATATTCAAATTATTATTAATATACATTATTTTATGAGAATACAAATTAATACATTAGTACATTTCAAAATTATACAGAATGATCTGCTCAGAAAATTTATTTAGTTTAGTGAAAATAAAAATAAATTTATTCGGTTTCCGATAACAGATCTTCCTCATTCTCATTTTCATCCAACTCAGCACTCTCTTGATGCTCAGTAGGTGAAAGATCATTTTTCTCTTTGTCACTCGCATCTAAAAAAAATAATTATTTGTAAAAAATTGATTAAGATTATAATAGGATGAAAAGTGAAAAGCACAAATGATATAATACCTTCAGTATTTTTGGCGTTTCGGATAATCATTTCCACTTATGGAGGTAATTGATCTCCATCAAACCACTTGCAAGTTAAATTTGTTTTCCTCAAGCTGTCACCCATAACCAAGGGATCTAATGTAGATGGCACTTGTTTGTGTGCGTTGTTCCAAATCGATTTCGACGGAGGCGAGAGAGATGCATCAAAATTTTTGTCTGGTAACCGAAATTCGTTATCATTTTCGCTAAATTTATACGCCTTAGTGAAGGTAGCTACGCGAGTATCATTGATGTTTTTTATAACTTTAAACCCATACATCGTGCAAACAAATTTCTCTATTATGTTAACGACATTATTTAGGTTCTCCTCTGGTAAATTATTCAAACTTTTAAATGCTTCAATAAACTTTTGATCTTTTCTTAATATAGTAAAAGGCCTTTTTTTCCTTTCTTGAAAAAATGCGGGATTATAATCACATCCCGCGAAACCATGGAAAGTGGGCAATGCGTTACACAAGTCGTTGCCAAGTGCTGAACACAAATCGTTTAGATATAAAAATTGTTCTTTATTTCCTACGTTTATTTCCATTTTTATCCAAATTTTCACATTATTATGTATATTTTTCATGTTTTCCAGCATGATGATAGGAATGTCAGTATCTGAACTTATGGCTACACTGGTGTTCTCATTTATGAAAAATCATTTTAGTGTCCGTCTCCTCGTGGCTAGAACACGATAAGCTTTCCACGGTTCCTTGAGTGACACTAGATTCGATATCGTCGTTTCGAACTCAATAACTATAGCAGTTTTCAGCATTAGGTATAGGGTTTTATTACCTAAGAACGGAGATATTTCATCATTGAAAGAAACTTGATTAGAGAGAGCTTCTAAAAGAAGTTATTTAAAAGTTTGAACAATTTACCAGAGGAGAACCTAAATAATGTCGTTAACATAATAGAGAAGTTTGTTTGCACGATGTATGGGTTTAAAGCTATAAAAAACGTCAATGATGCTCATATGGTAAGGTGTATAAATTTAGCGAAAATGATAACGAATTTCAGTTATCAGACAAAAATTTTGATGCATCTCTCTTGCCTCCGTAGAAATCGGAACTTGTACAGCACGTTTTAAGAATTGTGTATGTATGTATACGATTTGGAACAAGTGCCATCTATATTAGATCCCTTGGTTATGGATGACAGCTTGAGGAAAACAAATTTAACTTGCAAATGGTTTGATAGAGATCAATTACGTCCATAAGTGGAAATGATTATCCGAGATGCCGAAAATACTGAAGGTATTATATCATTTATGCTTTTCACTTTTCATCCTATTATAATCTTAATCAATTTTTTATAAATAATTATTTTTTCTAGATGCGAGTGACAAAGAGAAAAATGATCTTTCACCCACTGAGCATCAAGAGAGTGCTGAGTTGGATGAAAATGAGAATGAGGAAGATCTGTTATCGGAAGCCGAATAAATTTATTTTTATTTTCACTAAACTAAATAAATTTTCTGAGCAGATCATTCTGTATAATTTTGAAATGTACGAGTGTATTAATTTGTATTCTCATAAAATAATGTATATTAATATTAATTTGAATATATAATCAAATTAAAAAAAGAAACTCGGGAATGCCGCACGCACGTTTTCTAATATTAAGTTATCAATATCGATATTACTAATTAAATCTTTATGGCGAACTTTGAAATTCGGATATATGATAATATTCATACTAAGATTAACGATAAACACAGTCAGCTGCAAGTATGTGGATGGAAAAGTCGTCAGCTGATGCAAGAAAAGTGATGCGCGCTGCCCCTCGCGATCAACACTCAGCACTTTTCCACCCACATACTTGCAGCTGACTATGTTTGAATCTCAGTGTAAATATTATCTTATACCCAAATTTTAAAGTTCGCCGAATAATTAAATTTTTCATGTTTTTGGACCTGTTTGATCGATCAGCTGACGGTAAATCCACCACCCCCCGTCCAGCTGACTATGTTCTACTTTCATTATATAACATAATCTTCCCCTCATATAAGTTTCAGCGTTCGCCGGATAGTTTTTTTTTTTTCATTTTTTTTTTGCGTGTTTTCAACCCTTTGACAGCCACCCCCACCGCTACCCAACCAGCTGACGGTCCGTTCCTTGCCAACTTATATAAGAACAATCCATTTTACATATTTTCAAAGTTCGCCGGATAGTCAGTCATTTTATACACGGGCTCCCGGCCTATAAGTGTGATACAACAAATATTGAACTGGTTAATTGCGATAAATGCACCTGAAAATTGTGTCAGGACTGTACACTACTGGACATCTATTCTGTAAAAGCGTGAAAGCACATTCCCGTGAAAAGTGAATAAAACTCTATTCTGTAACTACGGGAGTGATCAACTCGTACGAAAAATGCGCGAACTTCTACTGGACCTCCATTGTGTAAAAACGTGAAAGCACATTCCCGTGAGAAGTGGACGGAGTTCACTTGAAAATGAATAAAAGTCTATTCTGTAACTAAGGGAGTGATCACCTTGTGCGAAAAATGCGTGAACTTCTACTGGTAAATCGTGAGGGAATCTGTCAGCTCCCCGGGAGAACGGCGATCCTAACCGTACTTTTATGACAGTTTGCATCGGCCAAAAATTATTGTTGTTAAATCTGTGACTCAGAATAAACATTGCGGAGTTGCTCATCGTCAATGAGTTAACAATAATATAATTCTTAGCAAATATTACAATTTCTCTTTTATTTTATTATAGTCATATTTTTTAAAATATATGTTACCAATAACGAGGGTATATCCTTACGGAATTTTTGGTCAATAAATAAATTCTAGGTATTACGAGATCTTCCTGATGCCGAGGAGGATTTGGAAGGAGAACGGCAAGTTGTACTTCATAAGATTAACCCTTTTGACCATTAACCGACCGAGTATTTATAAGAAGGGTCAGCTAAGAACTTGCCCGTGATATAATCCTTTCATGCAAGCCCCCATACGACGTTCAGGAATCACCATCGAGCATAAAGTAAATACTATCACTAAGTTTCTCCAAAGGTGGACCCAATAAAATAACAACGGAACACTGAACAGCTGATGCTTTTGCGCCAACCTAATTGGTTGTAAATTCGGCTATTCTCGCTAAATCACTTCACGTTCACCACCTATTCACTGCACTTACGGAATACAATCTAGGACGGTCGGGTGAGATGCGTGTGATGGGAGCTCTCGCTTCGCACGATGAATGCTCACTCTCCCCATAATTACGGAATAGAGGTGGTATATCGTGAGGGAATCAGTCAGTTCCCCGGGAGAACGGCGATTCTACTTTTATGACAGTTTGCGTCAACCAAAAATTATTGTTGTTAAATGTGTAAACCAGAATGGACATTGCGGATTTGCTCATCGCCAATGTGGTAGTAATAATGTAATTCTTAGTAAGTATTACAATTATTCTTTTAGTTTATTACACTCATATTTTTTTAAAATATACATTACCAATAACGAAGGTATATCCTTACGGAATTTTTGGTCAATAAATAATATCTAGGTTTTACGACATCTTCGTGATGCCAAGGAGGATTTGGAAGGGGAACGGCAAGTTCTTCATAAGATTAACCCTTTGCATCATTAATCGACCACTGAACAGCTCATGCTTTTGCGTCAACCTAATTGGTTGTAAATTCGGCTATTCTCGATGAATCGCTTTACGTTTATCACCTATTCACTGCACTCACAGAATGCAGTCTAGGACGGTCGAATGAGATGTGTGTGATGGGAGCTCTCGCTTCGCACGATGAATGCTCACTCTCCCCATAATTACAGAATAGAGGTCCTGACATCAACAGAATTGAGAGCAGTACTTTTGAAAAAGAGACTCGTAATCTATTGGTGTCCAGAGTGTATTGCAAACGATAAAACTCTGAAGACACCTCAAGAAATGTTCAGTAAACTATCTGATATATAAGGAAGTGTAACAAAACGTCTGACTAACCTTCAAGATCAGATAATAAATCTCCACAACGATCTTGCGATTCTGAAGGAAACAAATATTGATGTGATTAAGCTTTTAGATAGTAGAGATAAATCTGAGAATTTGCAATCTCGTCAACAAAATATGCCTGTCTCCAATGCATACCAGCAAGTAGTATCTCAATCCAAGCAGCAATTACAACTTGAATAGAATAGAAAGAATAGAAAAACACTTTATTTCAAAAAATTTAGTCTTACGTAGACCTAAAAAGAATGAAATGGCGTTATAAATGAGCAATAGCTGATATTACATAATGAAATGGATGTATATGACATGACAGTATCTAACACTAACAGTTTACACATTAAAATATGCGGTAAAAACACAAATATAAAATAAAATACAATTATATACACAGATTATTACATTTAATTCGAATATTGCATATATTCCCTCACAGTGTAAGGTTCGATCTCTAGTAAATATGTATAAATAGCTTTCTTGAAACACTTAAAGTTAACAATATTCTTTATTTCATCAGGCAGTACATTGTAAAATTTTATACACGAGTAAATTGGAGACTTTTCCGTCAGAGTAAGTCTATGCTGGGGAAAGTTATAATTTAATGTTCTTGTTTGATAATTATGAAAATATTTATATTCATCAAATATTTCTTTATTTTTATTTAAGAAGAGCAAGCATTCATAAACATATATTCCAGTGACTGTTAGGACACCAATTTCTTTAAATTTTCCACGACAGGACTCCTTATACCCAAGATTTTGAATTGTTCTTATTGTTCTTTTTTGTATCACAAAAACATCATTAACATTGGAGCAATTTCCCCAAAACATTACACCATATCTTAATACTGACTGAAAATTTGCATAGTAAATTGTTTTTAAAACTTCAGAGTTTATAATATATTGTTTTAAAACTCTAAGTGTGTAGTGGACTCCATTTAATTTTTTGCATATATATTGAATTTCATCAGACCACGTTAGATTTTTATCTATATAGATGCCTAAGAATTTGGTGTTGTCATTTAATTTAATGATTTCACTCAAATCTAAGTTTGCTTGTTTAGTTTGAAATTGTACATAATTTGTTTTATTTTCGTTTAATATTAATTTATTTCTGGAAAACCATTCAGTTATATTTGTTAATGCTAAGTTTTTATTATCTATTATGTTTCCTTGGCAGTTTCCACACACTAACAGATTGGTATCATCTGCATAACTTACTAGGTTAGTGTTTTGATTAGTCAATGCATGAGAAAGATCGTTAACATATATAATAAACAATAAAGGGCCAGCAACACTGCCCTGCGGAATTCCAACTCTTATCCTTCCTTCGTTTGAGATGTACGTATCAAAGTCTTTTTCAATGGTCACTTTTTGAGTTCTATCTGAGAGGTAGGACCGAATCCACTGCAGGGGTACTCCTCGTATTCCGTATAGTTCTAGCTTGTTTAAAAGTATATTATGATCTAAACAGTCATAGGCTCTAGACAGGTCTAGAAATATTCCCAGGGTAAGCTGTTTGTTTTCAATATTTTTTATAATTTGTTCTACAAAATTAAACACTGCAGTTTCAATGGACCTACCTCTTATGAAACCATGTTGATGTTTACCGAGGAGATCTTGTGATTGGAAGAATTTTAATAGTCTATTACACATCGCTATTTCGAAGACTTTTGAAAAAGAAGGCAGAAGGCTTATGGGTCTGTAATTTTCTTTCAGCGAAGGGTCTCCCTTTTTATATGTTGGCTTTACTATCGCTAAGAGAAAGGAAAATCAAAGCAACCTAAGTTCTTTAAGCAAAACATAAATACAGCCCCCACTGCAACTACGTCAGGTATTTCTAAATATACACAAAGCCACAATGTTGAAATGAACAGTTCCCCTCAACACCAAACATCTATAAAGGGCAAAACTAAGGGCAAGATCTGCTTTGGTCCAAGTAGGCCTAATATCAAAGTAGCTAACCCTAACATTGGAGAGAAGATGCCGGAACTAGCTTGGATCTATTTATCAAATCTAAACATAGAAACGAAGACAGACGACGTGCTAGAAATCCTAGACAGCAAATATCGTGATCTGTGTAGATGCATAAAATTGCGATCCAAATTTAGCAGACCCAGGAGTGCAAGTTTCAAATTAGGAGTACCCAAAAATTCTGAAGAACTACATTTGTCAACAGATTTCTGGCCTAAAGGCTGCGATGTGGACAAGTATATACAAAAAAATTCAAATAATACCAGGAATATAGCAAACAATTTTTTAGACAAATAAATTCTGGAAATAGTGTAGAAATCACAGAAAATGTTTCTATTTTCCACCTAAATAAGCAGTGTTTGAGAAATAAAATATTGGAAATAGAACACTTTTTAATACTAAACCCAAACATCAAAATAGCATGTATCACTGAGCACTGGCTTACGCACAGCGAGATATCTTGCTATAACATTAACAAATTTAATAATATTAGCTACTACTGCCGAGAACACAAAAAAATGGAGGATCCTGTATATATCTGCACAAAAGCATACAAGGTGTTGAATTAACTAATCTAGTACAGCTATCAGTAGAACAGGTATGTGAGGTGTCCGCTTGCTATATAAGACAATTTAAACTAGTAGTTATATGTGTTTATAGATCTACAAAATAACAAAATGTTGATAGCTTTCTAGAGATAATGTATAATATTCTGACTTATACTAAGGCATTTGATGCTGAAACTAATATACTTCTTGTTGGAGACTTCAATGTACATTTTAATGATGTCAATAATGTAAACACCCAGAAATTGACTCAGTTGGTCATGACATTTGGTCTTCAACAACGAATATTTGATGATACGCGACTATTACATAATGATAAAGGTAATTGCTTAGATAATATTTTTACAAACTTCTATTGCTCCAGTGCCACTACAGTTGAATTGGGCGTTTCAGATCACAAAGGTCAACTACTCGAACTGACTGGTTGCATAGTAAACAAAAATATTAATTGGGAAAATGTTAACAGAAAATACAGCATAAACAATATAAACACATTTAAGAACTACTTACAAAAAGAGATGTGGGTAGAAGTCTATGAGGTTGAATCCGTCGAAGATAAATATAATGCATTCCATAGCACTTTCATGTATTATTACAATATATGCTTCCCATTAATTTCCAAATGTAATAATCAAACCCTCTCCAAAAATTAGATAACATCTGAAGTTACTGAGGCAAAAAACCGCTTACTGTTTGAACATAGCTGCTTCAAGCAAACCAATAGTGAAGAAAACAAACAACTGTATCTCAATTATAAAAGTGAGTATAACAACTTATTAACTACTGCTAAGCAAAATTATTACCAACAATTTCTAAACCAAACTGATAATTACAGTAAAAACGTTTGGGGTATTATTAATAACGAAACAGGAACATCAAATACACCAAAAATATATTCAGATACATTGACAGCTAATCAATTAAATCATTTTTTGTCAACAATGAAGATGCAATCGTACAAAATTTAAAATCATCAGAAACTGATCCATTAACATTTATAGACAAAAAATTACAATTAAAAAATTCCATGTTCCTAAAACCTATTACTCCCGATGATGTTAGAATTGCTATTAATAAATAAAGAACAAAAAAACAGAAGATATATATATCAGCATGTTCATTTTAAAAAAAGTTTCCAATTTTCTAATTGAACCTCTAGCCGATATAATTAATTCTTGCTTAACATCAGGCATCTTTCCCTCCAAACTAAAAATTGAGAGAATTCTCCCCATTTTTAAAAAAGGGGACACCCCATCTCAACCGCAAAATTATAGACAAATTTCTATATTGCCAGCCTTCTCCAAAATATTAGAATCATTAATATCCAAAAACCTAGTAACACATCTAGAGTCAAATAATGTATTATGCATGCAGCAGTTTGGATTTAGGAAGGGTGTAACGTTCTGATGCAATCATATCATTAACAAACTCTATAAAAAATGTATTTGAAAATAAAAATCAATGCTTAGGAATATTTACTGACCTAAGATCTGCCTTTGACAGCATTGAGCATAATATTCTACTAAATAAATTAAGTTGGTATGGAATTAGAGGCAACTGTTTGGAGCTATTTAGATCCTATCTGAATAATAGAACTCAGTTAGTAGATTGGGGCAAACAAAAGAGTGAACTGCTGCAAATTAAAAGAGGCTCGGTTCTTAGGCCCATACTTTTTCTTGTCTGCATTAGTGATCTGCCACAGAGTATAAATAATTTGAACACTGCAACTATTATGTATGCAGATGATACTACTTTGATAACAAGTATAGACAAGGAAAGTGATAATCAGGTCATTGTTCAAAACATTTTGCAACATTCTAAAGCTTGGTTTGCACAAAATCAATTAGTTATAAATGAGAGTAAAACAGTAACCTTAACATTTGGAACCAAGGCTACCACAACAATCGAAAATCATGAAACGAATGTAAAATTCTTGGGAGTACATATTGACATCAAACTAACATGGATAGATCACATTAACATGCTATGTGGAAAACTATCTAAAAATGTATATGCTATCAGAAAAATAAAAAGAACTGTTAATCAACAAGCTGCAGCCACTACCCATTTCTCTTTGTTCCACTCGGTACTCCTGTATGGGATACTAACATGGGGAAATGCAGCTCATATCCATTTACAAAGAGTATTTATCATCCAGAAGTCTGCAATAAGAAGTATAGTTGGTGCCAAATGGGATGACAGTTGTCGTCCACTATTTGTATCACTAAGGATAATGTCGCTGTTTTCCATTATAGTTTATCAGAATATTCTCTATATAAAACAAAATATAAACAGATATATTACACATGATGAGATACATGAACACGACACCCGAAATAAACATAACCTCGTAACACCGCTGCACAGACTCCAAAAAAATAATCCCATGGGCATTAGTTTATTCAACACATTACCAAATCACTTTCGTAATATTCCAATAAACGTATTTAAAAATAAGCTTAAAGGAATCCTAACTGAAAACTGCTTGTATAATATACAGGAATTTTACCAACTTATTGGTCAAAATGGAAGCATTTACTAGTTTCTAGTTTAGAATTATGTAATTTAACAAATGTAACAAGTTCGTCGCTGAATGTATTGTTTTGTGTTTTACTATTTATAACCATGTATTTGTATTTTACTATAGTAACTTTTATTAATTGTATAACTTAAGTATATTTCTTTTCCTTGACGTGTCTATAAAATGTAAAATTTTCTCAGGATCAATAAAATTATTATTATTATTATTATTAATAATAATAATAATAATAATAAAAGTACTTTATTGAGTAAAAAAAAGAACTCAAATGGCCACTGACCGAGGTCCTTCAGCCGTATTACAATAATATATTAGGTAAGTTTTAAAATTTCTAACATATTGATAGCAAATGTAGCAAATTTGAATACATATCATGGAAAAAAAACAAACAAACAAACATGTCAATGTAATCATTGGTAATTGTTCATTATGTGGTTCTTAGTTCGCTGATGAGTTCCCACAAGGTTTTTTCTGGAAATTTCCTGTGACCGGCTGTTTGGTGATTTCTTGTTTTAACGAGAGGGTCGTAGTATTTTCCTGTGGTGATCACCCTTGGCAAATTTGGTGGATAGTTTGGGTAACCTCTGCAGGATTGGTTCTGTGTTAGTGATTTGGTATAGAAGAGCATTTGGTGGATTGTGCATAGGATTTCTTGGATGTCGGCATTTGGTGATGGCTCTAAGTGCTGATGTTTCTGCGACATGGATATTTTTTAATGCTGGTTTTCTGACATTTAGGTAAAGGGGATGGCTGTAGTCTAATATTGGTCTACATATTGATTTGTAAATGTGGGCTGCTGTCTTTGCTAATTCCCTTGTTTTTGTAGGTCATGCAGCGAAAGTGTTTACTTCTGGAGATGCACTTTTTCTTTATGGATTTTGTGTGGTTGTTGAAGTTCAGCTTGTGATCTAGGCTTACGCCTAGATATTTGACTGTTGTTTGGGCCGTAAGGGTGTTGTTGTTGATTGTGACTGTTGGTGAGTTGTTGTTTGGGATATGATTAAATATAATATATTGCGATTTCATAGGGTTTGGTTTTAATCTCCACTTGTTAAACCATGTCATTGTTCTGTTCATTAGGCTTTGTAATTCGACAACTGTTTTTTCTAGGGTACGATTATGGCTAATTAGAGCGGTATTATCAGCATACTGTAGAATATGTGTTGGGATTAAAGTATTCAAAGTCCTCTTCGAAGTTGTAGATGTCATAGCAGTAGATGTTGTATAACAGTGGTGAGAGTGGGGAACCTTGTTGTGTTTTAAATAATTTGGAATAGCTTGTGTTTATTTTAATTTGTAGAGTTCTTTGGTTTAGAGAACTGTTTATTAAGTATATATAAGATATTTTGGACAGTTCAACACTGCCAGTTTGTACAGTAAACCCCCATGACACTCACTGTCGAATGCTTTTTTAATATCCAAAAAGATTACCGCACTATGTTGTCCTTCAAGTTTTGACGTTTGAATGTTTGATGTGACGATTGTCAGTGGATGTGTGGTGGAGCATTTTTCGCGGAATCCGAACTGATAATTGGGAATGTTGTGCCCAATGGCTTCAAATATTAGTTTTTTAATTAGCTGTTCAAGATTTTTTCCCAACACCGATAGCAGAACTATGGGATGATAGTTATCTATTCTATGTTGATTGGTGTTTGGTTTGGGGATAGTGATGACAATTCCATGTTTCCACTGCATGGGAAAGTATTGTTTGTTAAGACAGTATTCATATATTCTAATGATGTAAAAGTGTACAATGTATCCTAGTTTTCGAATTATATCTTTGGATATGTTATCCTTTCCTGGGGCTGTGCTTATTCCTTTATTCAATATCTTAAAATATGTCTCCTCATTTATTGTATTGGTTTGTTCTTGTAGTTCCTCTGAAAAAAACCTGTCATACCAATTTCCTATATCTTCATAAACTGTTTCATCATATTGATTGTCATTTTTTATCGTGTATGTTTTTTCGAGATGTTCAGCAAACAGTTCTGCTTTTTCGAAGTCGCTGTTATAGCATTTGCCATTCTCTTCCAGGGTTACTACGGCTGAGGACTGTTTATATCTGGATAATTTTCTGATCTGCTGCCAATAATTTCTTCCTTGTTGTTGATTTATCTCATTACAAGCGTTTGTCCATTTGTGTTCTTTGTACTCTTTTATTAATCTCTGAATATTTTTGTTGTAATCATTGAGGAATCTTTTGTAGTCTTCATTTTTGTTTCGTAGGTAGTCTCTATACATTTTCCTATTGTTTTTGATTAATCTGATAATAAAAGGCGGAAGTTCGTACAAGTAGAATTTATTCCTTCTTTTTGGAGAGTTATTTATTATGGTCTCGGTTAGTTTTTCATGGAAGTTATTTATTGTCTGTTCATCAATTATTATTATTATTATTATTATTATTATTATTATTATTATTATAGGGGATAGTCCCCCTTTTGATGGAGCTGTCCACCAAAATGTCCCCCATTCGCGTGAACTAAGAATGTTCCCCATTCCTGTGGTTTTGTAGAAGTACACACTACCAAGCGTCTAGTGACACCAATTTATAATTAGAAGGGCGCCAGCCGCGTTCTGCCCCGTTCTTTCACTTCCAAGCGGGTTCGAGATATACTTTGATAGATAAGTAATGGGTCAAGGCTGCACTACCTCAGATTGTTAAAGACGCTCTCTCAGGACGTGATTTCAATTATTCACTGACACTAAGGGCTTTTACATCTTTGAATTATTACGATTTTTGAGAAAAAAAAATCACTGTTGAAGACTTCTCTCCCACGGGATTGGAATTTGACGTGATCTGTATGTATTTACCTACTAATAATGGTCCCTGCACTTAAAGATTTCTGGAGAAATCGCATAAAAATATCCGTATAAGCTCCCGTAAGGTGACCAGAACACTGAGTATCAAACTTAGGGAATCATGAGATCCCGATTAACTCAGTTGTTTAGATCTTCCAAACAAAAACTCCAGGGATTGAGACTAGCAACAAGTCCTTACATCAATAAAATGCAATTAGTTCAAAGAATACTATTTATTTAATAAATATAAAATAATATAATGATTCTCTGCAAAATGATATAATGTGAAAGAATCACGCCTCCCCAACTAAGGCAAATTACTTTTTAACCATACAAGTGACAGCTTATGTGTTGAGTGTGTCTCTGATTTATTTCATTAAAGCGGACTGTATCGTTTAATTGTTTATTTTACTTTAAAATTTACATGAACTTTTACACCATAATAAGTACATCGCGAAGAGCAAGAGGTGTGTCCTGATTGCAATCTCACATTCGACTGGTCAAATTGGAGGGGAGCGCCACCTTGTACCCTTCGCATTGTCGGTTAAAAAGAAATAAATATATTAATTTGTGAAACATAAAATATTTCAGTGGCGGCGTGCGGCTCATAAAAGAATTATAAAAACAAAATCTGACATGCCGCCCGTCTTGAAAGGGAGACTTTCAATGAAACTTAACCCTAAATAGCACATATTGATCGACAAACATAATAAATAAAAACATTGTATGAAAAGACAACACATGCAATTAGGAACTGTTGTCTTGAGCACTATCAATGGGCAATAAACACAACTTATTAACAGCTCGTTTTAAATTACCACTGGCGGTTTTCACAAGCACTACGCGCACTATTTCATCTTCACCAGTATACACTTGGATAATTCTTCCCATCTTCCACCGGAGTGGCGGAAATTATCCTCTTTCAGCAAAACATACTTCCTAACTGAATGTTAGTAGCATTAGGCGAAGACCATTTGGATCGTTTCTGAAGATGACTTAAGTACTCTTGGGCCCATCTTTTCCAAAAGCGTTGGAAAAGTTTTTGAATGTGATTCCAACGGGTTAAGTGAGTTATTGGTTTTTCACAGAAGTTTTCCTCAGGTACTGCGTTGAGTGAATCTCCTATAAGGAAATGGGAAGGGGTGAGGATAGACAAATCGTTGGGATCATTAGACATTGGTGTCAAGGGTCTTGAATTTAAGCAAGATTCTGTTTGAACTAAGAACGTGTAATACTCTTCGTAGGTAAATACGTTATTTCCTGTAATGCGTTTTATATGGTGTTTTAGTGATTTCACCGCTGCCTCCCAAAGACCTCCAAACGTGGGTGACCGTGGTGGTATGAAATACCAGTTTATATTTTGATCGGCAGCATAATCTTGAACTTTCTTTCAATGTGTCTGTGATGTGAGAAATGTGTCCCTTAATGTTTTGTTAGCCTTTACAAAATTAGTAGCATTATCAGAATAAATATTGGAACATTTGCCTCTTCGTGCCGTAAATCGTTTTAGCGTTGACATAAAGCTTCTGATGTGAGACTAGAAACAAGTTCTAAATGAACCGCTTTAGTGCAAAAACATATAAATACTGCTATATAACACTGATATGTGTGTACTCGACCACGCCTGTGACTTTCTTTGATAGTTACGGGGCCTGCATAATCTATGCCAATATTCAAAAAAGGTTTGGATTGGTTGACTCTGTCCATTGGTAAATCCCCCATGAGTGGTGTGGTTTCCTTGGGTTTATTTTTAAAACAGGTTACACATTTTCGAGTAACCTTTCGAACAGATCGTCTTCCTGCAAGCGGCCAAAACCTTGTCCGCAATGAAGGAAGGACAGCTTGTGGACCAGCATGTAGTAAAGATGGGTGTTCATTTTGGATAAGTAACTCTGTCAGTTTGTGTGATGAAGGTAGCACAATGGGATGCTTCTGATTGAATGGAATGTCGGCCCTTTTGATTCGACCGCCGACCCTGATTAATCCTTTCTCATCTAGAAATGGTGATAACGTAAGAAGTTTACTTTGAGGTTTGACAGTACCATGCTTCTTTAATGATCGCATTTCATCTGAAAATTCTTGTTGTTGTGTCACCTTGAGTAAGCCTACTAGAGCATTATTTAGTTCTTGTGCGGTTAAGTTTCCTGCTTGTGGAATATTTCTTCGAAGACATTTTTCCTTGAAACGTTGACAATATGCGACGATTCGCTTTAATTTTGTGATTGACGAATATTTGTGAAAAATATCGTCGTGCGACATGGCAGAGATAAAACAAGTATTCGTTTTCTTTCTTTTTTCTTTTTCAGCTTCCGAATCTTGTTCTTGCCCTATATTTTCGAGTGGCCAATTCTCGGCATCTTGTTGGAGCCAAGTCGGCCCATGCCACCAAAGATCATGTTTTTCCAGTTTGTTGGGTAGTAATCCTCTTGAAATAGCATCTGCTGGATTATCAGTGGTACTTATGTGATGCCAATCATTCAAATTTGTGTTGGTTTGAATCTCGGCGACCCGGTTTGATACAAACGTCTTCCATGTAGACGGAGTTGCAGTGATCCAGCATAAAACTATGGTGGAGTCAGTCCATAAATGGCAAGAATGAATGGGTGTCTTAATACATGATATTAATTTGGCTATTAGTTGTGACAATAGCACTGCTGCACAAAGTTCCAGTCGTGGCAATGTGATTGATTTGAGTGGAGCTACTCTTCCTTTTGAGGCCAGGAGTTGGATTGAATGATTTCCATGTCGATCTGTGGTTCTGATGTAGGCTGAGGCGCCAAATGCTTTTTGGCTCGCATCGCAAAATCCATGAAGTTGGATGTGTGTAAAATCATTAAAATTTGTAATTTTTCTAGGAATGTTTAAACTGTTTAGAGTGACTAGTTGCTTTTGTAGTTCAAACCATTGTGTATACTCTGCTGCAGGTAATGACTCATCCCAATCTAGCTTGAGTTGCCACAGTTTCTGCATCACTAATTTAGCTAATGTGATAACTGGACCAAGAAATCCCAGGGGGTCAAATATTTGTGCTCTACTGGACAAAACTGTTCGTTTGGTGTGTTTTGATTCTTGAGTTGCGTTGATATAAAACTTGAACACATCATCATTTGAGCTCCATATTAAACCTAGTGTTTTTGAAGTTTCCAGCTTGTCTTGGGGCATCAAGTAATTGTCGATATTTATTTCTGTGGGCAAAAAAAGATCTTGGCGATTCGTTCTCCACTTTCTTAATTCAAAGCATCCACTCCTTAAAATGTCTGTAATCTGTTTTTGCAGATCTATTGCTTCTTGTTCATTGTGTGCTCCAGTTAGGAGGTCATCAACATAAAAATCATTCTGAATTGTCTCTGCAGCACGAGGAAATTGTGTCCGGTTTTCTAGTGCTAACTGTTTCAGGCATCTCACAGACAGAAATGGGGCTGACGTTGTACCGTAAGTGACTGTATTAAGTGTGTATGTTTGAATTTGTTCTCCCGGTTTCTCGCGCCACAATATTTTTTGATACTTTATGTCGTCTTTGTGAACTAGTATTTATCTGTACATTTTTTCAATGTCTGCTGTAAAAGCAATATTGTGAAAGCGAAAACAAATTATGATTTCAAAAAGCTCTTTTTCAATAATAGGACCTTTCATTAAAGCATCATTGAGAGATAGCCCGGACGTTGTGCGAGCAGATGCGTCGAAGACGACACGCAATTTAGTTGTCAAACTGTCACTCCGGCATATTGCATGATGTGGTATGTAATAACCTGTGCCATCATCATTATTTACTTGAGACATGTGATTCAAATTTAAATATTCGTTCATAAACTGTGTATACTGAACCATGAAATGCGGATCTCTTTGAAATCTTCTTTCCAGCCCAAGAAATCGTTTGAATGCCATGTCCTTTGAATTTGTTAATAAATCTATATTTTCCTTAAATGGCAATTTTACAGAAAATCTACCATTTGTTTCGCATGTAAAATTGTTTTCAAAATGTGTCTCACACTCACTCTCTTCCCTTGACATAATTGATTTTTGTGTAACTTCTTCTTGTTCCCAAAATAGTTTTAATTGATTGCTTAATATTTCGTTTGTGGTTAAATTGCAAAATGAAGTTTTTGAGGGACTAACTAAACCTTGTGATTGTATCTTTCCTGAAACCACCCGTCCAAGTTTGGTTTTTTGAATTACTGGGCCATTTTTACCTAATTTTATCTGGCCTATGCATAATAAATCAAAATATATTTCTGCCCCGACAAGCATGTCGATTTTCTTTGAATTTACGAACTCTGGATCTGCCAGATTTAGATTTGAGGGAATTGTGATGTTTGATATGTTTACGTTAACAAATGGCAAATTCCCTGTGATCTTGGGTAGAACTAAAAATTTTAAAGATGCTTTGTATTCATTAAAACGAGAACATATTGTGAGGTATATTGATTGTGTAACGGTTGACATAACATTATTGACGCCTCTGATCGAAATATTTTCGCTTGTTGGTCTCAGATCTAATAATTGACACATTTCCTTTGTGATAAAATTGGACTGCGAACCTGAATCTAATAAATAGAACACGACATGTGAATCGGTTGCCTGACCTATTCTGAACATCTACTATAGCAGTAGTTAATAAAATGTGTGAATTTATCATATTTGAATAACTTGGCTCTTGTACCGTGCCGTCATGTGACGCTTGAACAACCAAGCTGCTTGCTTCTTCAGCCTGATGCTTTATTTCGCTAACTATTGATTTTTGATTGAGCTCACGTTTGAGTCCACTCTGTCTAAATGCAGCAATGTATTGTGTTTTTTAGAGCATTTTTTGCAACATCCTGACTGACAAAATTTTGCTATATGACCACATTCAAGACAGTTTCCACAAAGTTTTAATTCTTTTACTTTTTCATATCGGTCCTGTGCAGACATACCGAGAAACTTTTCACAAGCAAAGAACCTATGTGATTTTTCACAAAATTGACATTTATTCTTATTAACATCTACATTTGTTGAAATATATGAACCTTGTTGAACTGGTTTTTGTGATTTATTAGCAACTTGTGTGCGCGAGTTTGAGTTTTTTGTGGATGACTGCTGTGACTGAGACTGAGATGCCTGATTCAAATTTCTTTGCAAAGATTCTAACAAGTTACATTTTTGCTGCAGAAATCCACAAAATTCATTGTATGTCGACAACTCCGGTTTTTTTGTTGCTTTAGACTCCCATTCTCTTAATGTGGTCCTGTCTAATTTGGAAGTCAATAAATAAAGCAACATAAGATCTTTTAACACCTCATCTGAATGATTCATCGCTTTTAATGATCTAATATGTTTTTCAAAAGTGTCTACGAATTGCCTGAGCTGTGAAAAATTTTCTTTTTGAATTGAAGGCATTTCGAATAGTGCTTTAATGTGACTCAAAGTAATTAATTTTTTATTTTGATAACGTTCTTTAAGAATATCTAGTGCAACAGTATAATATTCTTCTTTTGTTTCAAGAGATTGGATAAGTTGTAAAGCTTCCCCATCAAGTGCAGTTTTTAAATAATGAAACTTTTGTACTACCGTAAGTGTTGGATGTGAATCAATAAGTGACTGGAAAAGATCATAAAAACTGTTCCATTGATCATACGCACCATTAAACCTAGGGATGTTTATCGGTGGCAATTTTATTTGTGTGTTAATGTCACATACGTTTGCGGCTTGAGTGGGGTTCTGATTAGATTCCAATTTCTTTGTGTATTCTTCTATCAAAACATCAGCCCATGTAAGAGTGTCAAAAAAACGTTTTTCAAAAATTTCCCTTGTTCATCTATAGTTTTTGATTCTAATTCAATGGAAGTTTGTACTTGTTCGAATTCTTCGAGGCAACTTTGAAATTTGGATCTCCTGCTTTTTAATTCCAAATGACTGGATTGTTCATCAAGCTTTGCCAAATAATTTTCAAATCTTGTCACCTTCGCTTTTATTGCTCTACGTTTATACTTTAAAGTATCCACGTCTGTGATTTTGATAGAAATATAAATAATATTCGTGAAAATGATAGGAAAAAGGAAGAGATTCACTCACCTTGTTGTGATTAGAAAATACCTTAAACCGTCCCTGTTCTTGTTTACAACGCGACAGCGCGAAGCTAGTCGTAAAATGTCCAGCGCAATTTCAACGTTGTTGTTTCTACCCGTGTGGTACTTTTCCACCCGCCTTGCCAATAGTCTTCGTAGCTAAACTCGGTGAGACAGTTCTCCGGGTGCTATGATATAACACTTGTGTATTTGAATATTTGAAACTTCTTGGGTAATCTAATCTACACGTGCTCCGACAACTCCAAGTCTTGCTTTCACTGCGTGCTTTATTCTGAGGCTTTTCTTTTATAATGTTTCTATTCACTATGTTTTTTCGATTGTTTTTTCACGTACTTGCACAAATGTCACTTAATTTTACTAATACTGTTTATTAACTTTTAAACTAATATTTGTGTGGGTGTGTCCCTTTTCTTTTACGTCAAAATTGTTTTATCTTTAACACTTATATCCAGCTGATTGACCATATGTTGAGTGTGTCTCTGATTTATTTCATTAAAGTGGACTGTATCGTTTAATTGTTTATTTTACTTTAAAATTTACATGAACTTTTACACCATAATAAGTACATCGCGAATAGCAAGAGGTGTGTCCTGATTGCAATCTCACATTCGACTGGTCAAATTGGAGGGGAGCGCCACCTTGTACCCTTCGCATTGTCGGTTAAAAAGAAATAAATATATTAATTTGTGAAACATAAAATATTTCAGTGGCGGCGTGCGGCTCATAAAAGAATTATAAAAACAAAATCTGACAGTATGCTAACAATCGATTTGGTAGAAAAGATTCATTCAATGACCTAAGTTGGTAGTTCTGGTCGTTTGTTGTTTGGGTTATGCTAATAAATAGTGAAAAATATCGTGAAAAAACAAAGAAAATAAATCAAAAAACTGATCAGTGTAGAGTTAAATAATTTATTGTACTCTTAACAATAAAAGGTATGCTAAATATTTTTTTAAATAATTAGTAAACATGAAATAAACAAACACTAAAATGGTGCTGAAGTTATAAATCATCAAGACATCTATAATTTAGTAGCCGAACATTTAAACTTAGATACAAAAACTGTATACAGTTATCACTCTAAAAAAAGTCCCCACAAACTATACAGCATTCTTCAGATAAAACTTAGCACTGGCATGGATGAACAAAATGATATTAGAAATCTGCTACAAGTGATCATTACACAAAACGAAGAAATAAAAGCAGATATTTCACAAATAAAAGTTGATTTGTCAACACAACATAGTAAAATTGAAATAATAAATAGTAAAGTTGACGCTATAGAAAAAGAAAATCGAGACCTTAAAAAAAGACTACTAGCATCAGAAAGAAAAACAAAAAGAAATAATTTTATCATATTTGGAGTAAATGAGGAAATTACAGACATTCTGCCATTTATAACTGAATTAATACAGGTAACACTACAAATTCCATTTAGTGTGGGAGACATAAATAATATATACCGTGTAGGTCAAAAGTCTATAGAAAAACCAAGACCAATTATATTAGAATTAATATCTAACCTAAAAAAACAGAAGATTTTTCATGTAGTAAATAAACTGAAAGGTACTGGGATTACTTTCTCAAACGATCAAATACCCGAGGATAAGGAGGAACAAACGTTCTTGTACCAGCAACTCAAAATTGCTAAGCAAAAACAGCTTAATGCAAAAATAGTTAGAAATAAGCTAGTAGTTAACGGCGAATCATATTCTTACCAAGATCTTAAAAACAGTACCACAAGTCCACTAGACGAAGGTTCAGAAACTTTTAAAAATAATTCTGCTCCGGCCACTCCCGTAACAAGTAATAAGAGTCCATTTGGAAAAAATCCTCAATACCAAAATAAGCAATTGGATATTGAAAAGCAGGGAAACGAGGAAGTACTGAAGAAAAACAATACAGAAAAAAATATTGTAGAAAATAAATCCTCTACTCCAGGTCAATCTGAAGCAAGTTCCAAGTCGAAGAGAAACAACTTGTCAGAGGAAAAAGAGCATGGTCTTCGATCAAATAGAAACCTAAAGTGAACATGAATTGATGACGTGTCTGTGTCTAATAATAAATCTTTTCTATATTGTTAAACCTTTTATATGTTGCTACTTTAGATAATATTTTAATACTTTTAATCATAGCATTAACTTATTTTATTTGTATAACTAGATGTAATTTCTTATATAGTAACCTCTTTTATGTTAATATGTACACATATACATTTAACTTGATATATAATTATAAAAAATACACTTATCTCGAAATGGATCAATTTATTAGAGATTATGAGAATGAATCTATTAAGACAAATGAGATCAGTGATATGGAACAATTCAATAACATTTTTCATATATCTAACGCACAAAGCTTCTTTTCTATATACCATAACAATATTAGAAGCATCCAAAAAAACTTTGATGAGTTTCTAGTGTATATATCGCAGTTCCATAATTTTTTTAGCTGTATAATCCTAACGGAGACCTGGAATATAACAGAAACAAACTTATATAAAATTGAAGGATATGAAATCATACACAACACTAATAGATTCAATCAGAATGATGGTATATTAATATACATAAAAAGTGAGCTGATATCTGATCATAAGTTTATAAAAATCGGGTTAGTTAATGCAATTGACATAGATATATTATTTAAAAACTATAAAATAAAAATATTTGCAGTCTATAGGCCACCTTCTACATGTGTGTACGATTTTGTAAACAATTTAGCTGATATCTTACATAATTATAATTTTAATATTTATGATAATACGATTATTGTGGGAGATATTAATATTGATATCAATTGTAAAAATGTTGACTATACGGAGGAATATCTAAATCTATTATCTGAAACTGGTTTTGTATCTATAATAAATGGAAACACAAGAGTAACTAATCAATCTTCTACATGCATTGATCATATATTTATAAAAAACAAACCAGGAGTAACCGTAGATTTAATTCCAGCAATCATTAAAACAAATATTACTGATCATTATACAATTACAGCACAAATTATTAACGAAAATATAAATTTTGAGCATATTCAAAAAATTAATGAATCATTCAAAAAAGTTAATGCAGATAAATTATTACAACTTATAAAAAATGAGACCTGGGATGATATATACAAATGCAATGACTCAGAAGAAGCTTCACATATATTTTTTGAAAAGTATGAACGATTATTACAATTATCAACAGATATTATTCAGTACAAAGGCTTAAAAAAAAAGAAGCCGTGGATATCCAAAGGACTAGTAATTTCTATCAAACAAAGGGATAAATTATTTCAAGCTCATATTAGATACCCCCTTGATGAAAACCGAAAAAATATGTATATTAGTTACAGAAATAAATTAAATGCCCTTATAAAAAAAACAAAACATAATTATTTTAAAACTAAAATTGCAAAAAATCAAAATTGTTCAAAAAATCTTTGGGGTACAGTTAAAGAATTTACAAACAACTATAAAAAAGATGATAAAAAAATTACTAAAATTATTACAGAAGGAGGAAATGAAATAACTGACCTTAAAGATATTGCTAATAATTATAATACTTACTTTTGCCAAATAGGAGAAAAGCTCGCCTCAAAAATCCAGCAAGGAGTTTCTGTGACCAACAACGAGAACATAACTAATAGCATGTTTTTAGAATGGACGGATAAAACTGAAATAAAAAACATTGTTTTAGAACTTAAATTAAATAAGGCTCCTGGGCCAGATGGCATAACCAATGAAAATTTAAAGTTAACAATTGACTATATTGCAGACCCGTTATGCTTTATTTTTAATAAATGTATAGAGTGTGGAAAAATTCCTACACATTTTAAAAAAGCAATAGTGAGGCCACTGTTTAAAGAGGGAGATAAATGTAATATTTCAAACTATCGTCCCATTTCCCTAACATCATCAATAGCAAAAGTATTCGAAAAAATCATTAAAAAGCGGCTGTGTAATTACCTAGAAAAAAATAATATTATTTCTGAAATGCAATTCGGTTTTCGAAAAAATCTCTCAACACAGGATGCGATAGCTAAATTAACATCTTTAGTATATAGCGCGATTGATGGTAAGAAACCATGTTTGGGTGTGTTTGTCGACCTGGCAAAGGCCTTTGACACTGTGAGTCACAGTCTTTTGCTAGATAGACTTGAGCACCTTGGTATTAGGGGTAATGTACTAAAATTATTTAATAGTTACTTAGAAAATCGTAAACAAATGGTAGAAATAAATCAAGTGTTCAGTGACGAGGAAACCGTGACTTGTGGAGTACCACAAGGAACGGTCCTAGGACCCATTCTATTTAGTATATATTTAAACCAGTTACTTACCTTGGAATCATCCGGAACCATTATCTCGTATGCTGATGACACGGTTATTCTCTATACGGGGTTCTCTTGGACCGATGTAAGAACAAAAGCCGAAAATGACCTAGAAAAAATAAAGACCTGGTTCAATGCTAATTTGTTAACAGTAAATGTCAACAAAACAAAAGTTATACCGTTTGCGTCGTTGGAAAAATACTTACCGGATTACAGCACTGTACCTTTTGGTGACCAAAGTATTTCAACCGTATCCTCTGTCAAATACCTTGGCATATATATTGATTCCTTTTTAAAATGGGATGTTCATATACAAAGTGTCATTAGAAAGCTGCGAGGTATAATTCCTAAAATGTATCAACTTCGCTGCATTCTTTCATTGAACCAACTCAAGATATTGTATTATGGTTTGGTAGAGTCAATTGTACAATACGGAATAATTGGGTGGGGAGGTATAAGAAGAACTAACTTATTACCTTTAGACATAATTCAAAAAAGAATATTAAAAGTCATGTATAACAAACCCTTGAGATATCCTTCCGACCAGTTATATAAAGAATTAGGTATATTGGATGTTAGGCAGTTGTTTGCAAAAACCACATGTTTATTTTTATTTAATAACAATCAATACATCACCTCAATAAACCATTTATACAATACTAGACTTAACACGGGAGCTCACTTATTTTTACCCAGAGCACAGAAAACTATCGGACAAAGATGTTTTTCTTATATCGGACCTAGATTGCATAATATTTTACCCGAATTCCTTAAACTTATGAATATAAGACATCTCTATAAGAAACACTTGAAACGCTGGCTTACTCTATCCGACCGAAATACGGTGCATAATATTATAGATCCTTAAAAGAGAAGAAAAAAAAAAGAAGAATGTGTATTGGCCCTTTAAAAAATGAAATCACAGTTTATGTTCGTTTGTACGCTTATGTTGTGCATATTTCTGTTTGTACGTGTGTGTAATTTATTTTGGTTATTTGGTTAAGTAAAGTATTTATTTGGTGTATTATCACCCAATTGTTTAAACTGTTTTTTTATATTGCTGTCTATATTGTTTATATTGATTATATTGTTTATACTTTAATATTGTTTATACTAAGTCATCATTCCATCCAGCCACAGTGTTGTGATGGAATGATTAGCCCATAGACAGGCCCTTATGTGGACCTAAATGGGCTTACACTTCTTTGTATACCTTTATTATCGTTATATTTTATTATTATCAATAAACATTATTATTATTTAACCTCCTCAGGATTTAATGCAAGCCTTTTAGAAATTTTATATTTTGGTAATTACGGCTGACTGAAAATAATATGAAAATATTTTACTAAAAAAATTTTGGTTTGCTTATGATTTTATCATTCACGGGACGGAGTTCGACTAATACATGAGTTTAATAACTTTCGGCCAGTCTTACAACATACTTGTCCCCTTGCAAGGTTCAATATAGGAAAAACTGATGGTGAGTCACCTTTGAATGACTTTTGGGCAAAATGGACTTTCGAGTCCTTTGTGCACAAGGCGGTTTTCTCTGTAACTTTATTATTGGGAAAACCCTGCAGTTGGCTTTCTTTTCCTTCCTTTCCTTCGCTTTGTATTGACCACCCAACGCACTCAACCAGATTACGAGTCGCCGGGTGAATCCAAATTTGTTTTATGCAAGAAACCGGCCTTGTGCATTTTCACTGATTTTTTGCCAATTTTTGCTTATAACGGGTGTCTCAACAAGAGCGCCGGATTTGAATTTGCCGCCATTTGGTTTGTGCGATTAGTTCCATGTTCATTTGTTGACAGTTGTCATGTACAAACCACGCAATTAGAAGTTATGCAGTACTATTCAAATGAGCAACGTTTAATTATTGTGAAAACTCACTACAAAAGTGGTGAAAGTTTTACAGAAACAATTCGCAGATTACGTGCAATTTTCGGTCGCAACAATGCACCAAATGAGTCGACAGTTCACCGTTTAATTATCAAATTTGAGACAAATTCACGTTGATGGATGAGAAGACCACTGTGCTGCCGTCCTTGTCGGTCGCTCGAAAACATAGCCGCAGTGAGGGAAAGTGTGGCCGAGAATCCGGACACTTCCATTCGGCATTGTGGTCAAGAATTGAACATTACCAGACCCACTTTGCAACGAATTTTAACAAAAGATCTTCATTTGCACGCATATAAGATTCAATTGACGCAAGAACTCAAGCCAAGGGACCATGCGCAGTGACGTGGATTTGTTGATTGGGTGTTGGAACACCACGAAATTGATGCGGATTTCTGTAAGAAAATCGTTTTCTCCGATGAGGCACGTTTTCAACTAAACGGGTATGTAAATAAGCAGAACTGCCGAATTTGGGATGCTGAAAATCCTCGTGTACTACTGGAGAAACCAATACATCCACCGCGAGTAACTGTTTGGTGCACATTTAGGACTGACGGAGTGATCGGACCGTATTTCTTCCAAAATGCGGCTGGAAATGCGCTAACTGTTAATGGTGTGCGGTATCGAGAAATGTTAACCGAATTTTTGTGGCCCAAATTGGATTGAATTGATGTGGATATGTTTTTCTAACAAGACGGTGCGATCTGCCACAGCTCTCGAAACAATGGTGTTACTCTGGACCAGGTTTCCATACCGTGTCATTTCTCGGTTTGGCGATCAACATTGGCCACCAAGGTCGTGCGATTTAACGCCGATGGACTACTTTCTTTGGCGTTATCTGAAGGATACGGTGTATGAGAATAAGCCACAAACAATTGAACGCCTTAAAGATACAGCGCGTTGTTGCGGAAATAACGCCACAGGTATGCGAAAAAGTCATCCAGAACTTTATGAAGAGAATGACCGTGTGCCAGAGGTCCCATGGTGGCCATTTGCTGGATGTCGTGTTTCATGTTTAATCGCAACTATTCCCCTTCACGTTGAAAAATAAATATTCGCTTAATTTAAAAAAAAGAGTTATTTTTTTAACATTAAATCCGGCGCTCTTGTTGAGGCACCCGTTAGATGTTGCGCTGCTTTTGCCAAATTCGTCGGTTTGGCCTTTTTGATACATTGCTTTGTTAAAATTTTATAGTCTGTTATATTTTACCTGTCTGCAGGGTAATATTTAAAAAACTCATGGATGGTTGAGTTCTTGCCTAAGGAGATTTACCACAAAATTAAATGGGATAAGCCCAAACTGACATCATCACTTACGATTTAATTTATAGTATTTATTAGACAATTAATATTCCTTGTATGACACAAAACTAATTTGTTTGGACACTTAAATTGTTCAAACTCACAAAAATTTTAACCTGTTACCCAAAACAAATTAGGCTCGGCTAGCCAGTTTTTTTAGGAGGTAAGGGCCATGGGTAAGCGTAAGCGATAGTCCCAATGAGGCCAAGAGTGATTTAAGTAAAAAAATTCTTTAAAAAAAAATTTTGAAAAAAAAATTAAAAAAATGTTTTCCTTTTTTTTTTGTTGGTCGGAGAATTTGGTTTTCGAAAGCAAAAATTACAAGAGTTACCTTGGGCGCCAGGCTCAAAAGACGAGCCAGAAAGGAAAGGTACGATACAACAAACACGTTAAAGAAACAAAATTTTAAAATGACAACAGTTTAATAACAAATTTAATAGTAGCCAACAGTGTGACTTAACAGGTTAGCTAATGATATCAATGGTTAGTACTTGCCAATTTCGCGGCATTAAATTCTTAAAAAAACTATTATATACAGACAAAATTTTGAGGTTAGTAGACGATATTCCCAATTTAGAATCACGAGATTAGCAATAAACAATTTCATAAACTATAAAAACACGAAATAACGACCTAGCTTAGTGGTCAATAATCAAAATCCCAGTAAAAATTCGGCCAATTAGATCTGAAATAATTTAAGTTGCCCAGGCTATGTTACAAAACTTGAAGTTCAAAGTTGAAATCCTCCAATGATTTGATTAACAAACGATAGACAAAATTTAAATTTTATTACAAGTTTACAAAATAGTTCTCCAAGAAAAATGGTAATCAAAAAATGTTATTAGGCATAAGGCCAACAATAACAAAACTTTTAGAGAAATTTTACATACGACAAGGTCAAATATTTATAGTGAACTACTCGTCAAAGTTGAGGGAAATAGAGACAAATCTCCAACTAAATAACAAACAGAAGCAAACTTCCTACCACTATAAATATTGACATTACTCTGTAAAGGTTCACTGTTAATTATTTTGTGAAACTAGCAAACAAAATTATAGTAAAAAGGTGTAACCTCACCTGGTGATTAACTTTACTGGAATAACAGAAGTTACGTTATGAAATTTATCGTACTTAGGCCAAAACACTACTAAAAAAATCACAACCTAGTAGCTGATTAATAAAACTTGTTTATCACTAAAACACCATAAATTTTACATACTTCTATGACTCCAAAAAATTCTATCACTAAAAATATAACGTAGAACTAACCTATATTAGGCAAGCAATAAGTATAGCGTTAACTATAACGGTAATTTACGTAATAAAAATATCATATGTATACAGGGTATGCTAAAATGTTACACGAAGGAATTAAGCACAGCTGTACTTTGGACCTTCACAATATTTACACGATAAAGAAAACGTACTGATTATACTATACAGTACACGACCACATGGCCAAAATATGTGCAGCATGATAAAAATTTTGGTACGAGACCACGACAATATCCATTTCTGACTATTACCACGCCACACTGTAGGTCAGTCATCCGGGCCACCAGGCCAAATTATCCTAAACGATAATCCGAATGAAATACCCACTAGTACTGACCGCAAGGCCAAAACACTACTAAAATTTTCAAAAACAATCCAGATCACTAGTGTACACGACCCCCAAGGTCAAAAATTATATACACAACGATAAAATACACCCACGATCTGGATTCGTCAATGGCTCTCTAGTTGAAGACACAAAATATTATTATAGCATTTAAATTATATCCTGCATATGGCAGTAATCGCTATAATACTATAATACACGACACGTTAAAGGAGATACTGGCTAAAACATTTACAAACTATGCGACTTAATAGTAAACTGGCTCTACAGCACTTTGTTTACTTTCAACTTTATATCCTGCTTAAAGCAGCTGTCGCTATGAAACAACCGTAACACTTGTTGGAAGGGTAGTAAATGATTAATAGAAAGTTAACTTATCTTAAGATTAAGACGTTTGTACGGTCTTAATTCGAGGGATCCTCCAAATCAAACGTGATGTTTCTGGATGTCAGGTGGAAATTTGACACTTCCCTGCTTGCCGAGAAGGTAGGAGACAGCACTTTACATGGGTTGCCACTATCGACACGAAACAAAATTCCCCAGCTAACGTCACCTGACCGCTTGGCTTCACATTCGGTATCCTTTACGTCACTGACCTGCCCGTAATGGCTTCCATACAAAAATAGTAAAATTTTATTTCTTCTTAATACCTCGGTACATCCCAATGGTAATATAATAATCGTTCCTGTTTAGTTTAATTGTGAGATTAACTTCCCATTCCCATTTATAAAGAAATAATGATGTCCATCAATATTCGACGATCATAAGAGGGTTTTTTTTTGTTTTTTAAAATGGCGATAACCAGAATCGTTTCTACGTCCGAAGTTTCATCGTAAATGAAAACGTGGAATTTTAAAATTGTTGATGTGAAGATATAGTTATAAATCATAACTCATAAACCATAAATTGTAAATCATAGATTTTAAATCGATTTTACTCCATAACTTTTAAATTTCTCCATAATTCTTAAATTTTAAATTTTAGAATTTCAAAAAAAAATTATATATAAATTATATATAAATCCAGTCTGTATTTAGTTAATCCATTTAAGTGATTGTAAAATTTATTTGGCGGAGTGTTTGCCAATACGTGTATGTTGGTCGAGATGTTGAACTAGAGAGAGCGGTTTCAAAAGTGATACCAATGCCGCTACCAGAAAGTGACAGTTTATGCCCTCACGAGACGGAAAACATACTAATATCTGAGCTATTGAAATAAAGTTAACTTGATTAAATGTTTTGATATTAGAGATCCCTGCGATCTTTATTCATAGTTATTTAGGTCAATAAATGAATGTGATGTAATGGCCACAAGGGGCCGTTACAAATCAGTCTTTAGAATAGGGTATATAATGACTACCTCCATGGTCAATGTCTTCGACTGAGGAATTAGAATTGAAAATATGAATATTTTCAAAGTACTTTTTTGGCGTACTTTTTAAAAAGTATGTGATTCATTTTTCCGTGACCACCATAATAAAAATAATAATAATAATAATTATTTATTGGTGTTATCAACATAGTACATGTTTTTCCCAAACAGTGTTCGCCAATTGATACATTTTTATCAAGGATCATGACACTCACGACGTGACACGAAACGGCTTGCGAAACTCGTGCAGTCATCACATCACGTCTTTGGGAAAAATATAAAAAATAAAAATATAAGCGTTTTCTTGGGCGAAAGATCAGCTTCTGAAATTCGTCTTGTAGTTTCCATTGGGTATACAAAAATTTTGTTTCTCGCGAAAGAAAAACAGCTCTCGATAAGTAAGTAAGTAATTTATTTAACTAGGAATCCTAATATACATATATTTAAACTACATTTCAACCAAACTAAAATTCATTGATTACTATTGCTATTATCACAGAAAGACTAAAGTATAAATGTTACTGGAATATTAAAATCAAAATATACAAGCATAAGAAATACAAAATCTAAAGATATAAAAATGCTATAACAGTTTATTAAGATTTTAATTAATAAATAATAACACTATCAGAGTTCTCTAATGTGCTTAATCAACTTATATTTGAACAGTTTAACTGAAGGGCTGTTTTTAATTTCAAGAGGTAGTTTGTTAAATCGATCGAAGAACAAGGTATTCATGGACCTTTTTTTTATGCATTTGATTTAAATGAAGATTATTCCTTGATCTTGTAAGATGGTCATGGATTTCATGATTAAATGTAATGAATTCATTAAAGTAACTGGGTTGTAGTTTGTTCACAATTTTATATATAAAAATCATTGCACTTAGGTACAATTTGTCTGACACATTTAGCCATTCAAGAGTCGACAGCATGGTATTAATTGGAGTGAACCTATTGCATTTAAGGATTATTCTCATAATTGTAATTTTTGTAATTGGGAAATTTTATTTAGATCAAAAAGATAAATTATAGTTGCACACAAAATGTGGCTTAATAATTGTGTTATATACTGTAATTTTTGTTGCAATTGATATATGATGCGAGATTCTAGAGAAAAAGTACAATTTTTTAACAATCTTTTTATATATGTAATGGAAATGACTATTGAACGTTAATGTATTGTCAATTTTGAACCCTAAATATTTCATTTCAGTCACAAACTCGATATGTTTACCATTAATTGTTAAGTTATGGAAGTTCATATCAATTTTATTATATTTGAATTTAGTTGTTAATATCATTGCCTTGGTTTTATCTACATTCAATTTCAATTTATTTACATTAAGATAATTGTTCACTTTAGTCAAGACAATATTCTTGTTGTCTATTTTTCCATCAAATTTTGACCCTTGCAAACTATCAATGTATCATCAGCGAATAGGTTAATAAGATCACAATCTATACTTGTACTTATGCCTACGTCCATTGCTCAGACTTGGCAGCTCTCGCTCTTGAGTAGCTAGGCTTACCGGATTGCGCTCTTGCGTCGGGTTCGCTGCCTTTCCATGTTCGCTCATTGTGTAGACTTAATATTTCCACAAGGACTGAATAGGGTTTTCTCAAAAAAAAAATTTATTGCTGAAGTACTTAATTCACGTAAAAAAATGATTTATGGCATGTTTATTATCTTATTAATTTTACTAATAGTGACAAAAAAAAACTTAAAGTTTGCAAAATATTGATTTCATTTTAAACAGCCATAAATTAGCGCGTTGTGACATCAACGCCCTGAAATCCAATAAAAAATTGTTGCATAAGATAGCTGTGAAAAATATAAAACATAACCTCTATTTATTGACAGCACTTTTTAATTATTATGAGATGTAATGGATTATGAAAATGCCTAAAAGGTTGTTTTGTACCTTTGTGTAATAATACTAGTGAAAATGCTTCCTCAGTATTATTTTTGACAGTACCACTTAATATTGAAAGACGAAAACAATGGTTTTCTGCTGTAAAATCTAAACAAATATTTCATCAAAATATAAATAAAGTTTTAGGTTAGTCATCTGTCATGTGATGTGTACCGTCAGTGCAGAAGCGGGTGAAGGTTAATCCCAAACAACAAAATATCAACGTCCAATGCTTTTACGAATAACTTGTGTGGCATTTTTGATCTGGATTCTAATTGACCAATATTTATAAGTCTACTGCTTTAGACCAATCACAGTACAAGCAATAAAAGAGGAAATTCTGTAAATTTTAGAGGAAAGCTTCCTTTAACACAGTTGAATCCATAATCTCATTGGTTTTCCTGGTAGATACGTAATTCTGGTGCGTAAAAATGCCCGCTTCCTCGCTTTGACCTGGGCGCGATCTCATCATCTGATGGGGAAGCATCGTCACTAAGATGGGCTTCATCTGGACTATCTTCTTGTTCATCAGATAATTCTAGTTCAATATCAGGATTCCAGGTGCTGGCCTGATGGCATTGACATGTAATCGTGTCTATGTTGTGCCTTTATGAATGAGGAATACTTCATGTGATAACCTCTTTAAAACTTTATGTGGTCCACTCCATGATGGTGTAAATGTATGATCCTTCCCGGTCCTTTTGACCATCACCATGTCTTCCACTTTATATATAACAGGTGTTACTGCCACCTTTGGCGCGTAATGTGATTGGTAATTAGTTTGATTCTCTCTAATTTCTTTTACGCTTTCTAGTCGGAGTACATCTGTCTGGTTTTTACGCTCTTGCCTATAAGCGAACATATACCAATCTCCAATCTGTGGTAATTCATAGCCTAATACTACGAAACTGGGTGTATGTCCCGTAGCGGAGTTTTTCTCAGTATATATTCCATTTGACTAACATAACGATCCCACTCATGGTTAGATAAACCGTACAATAAGGTTTTTAAGATCTTCTTTGCCTCTTGTATTCTCCGTTCTATTGGATTTGCTTGTTGATGATAAGCTGCTGTAAAGAATCTTTCTATTTTGTTACGCGTACAAAAGGTATAGTAAAATCCAGGATTAAAGTGGCCCCCTTGATGTGATATTATGGCCCTTGGAACGCCATATCTTGCCACTATTTCTTCTTCGAGAAATTGTGCTATTGTCTTTCCACTAACTTGTGTCAAACGGATGTGCAGGTGCATGGCTTCTTAAAGGAGCATTCGGTTGTGGCTGTCTGCTTTTGACGGAATTGCATATAATGCATTCATTTAAATACTTGTTAATTAGACGAAACATGTTGTTAAAGTAATATGTGTCTGAGATGATTCTTACTGTTTCATCTGTGCGTGGATGACCGACCTCTGATCTATCGTGAAAGTGGGATATTATCTTCATGACAATACGTTTTGGTACGTATAATTTGTCTTTGACATTTTCTGCTTTCCTCAATCACTTGACGTGTGTTTACGAATTTCTGCCCCCGTTTTAATTCCTTGTTGCATTAGAGAATTCCATCGTTGAATTTGGTCTTGAATATCTCTAGAATGCGTTTGTGTTTCTCTGACCTGTTCATGTAATTCAAAAGTGGTAATCGCTGATGCGTTCCGTGTACGAGAAATTTGGTGGATATATTCTTTCCTCTTCGTCGTCTGCTTCGACGTTCGGGCCTTCCTACTAAGATAGTCTGCCAATATGTTTTCCTTGCCAGGACAATGTTCTATCGTGAAGCTATACTCTTGCAGTAATAATGACCAACGTGTAAATTTGGTTTTCTCATCTTTATACTTGTTTAGTCATAGTAATGCTCTGTTGTCTGTTCTAACTATAAATGGATGGTCTGCCAAATATTTTTATACTTTTTAATATAGTTAACGACACTCAGGCATTCTAACTCGTTAATGAGGTACTTTCTCTCCCCCAGTTAATAAAGTACTGCTGAGAATCCGATTAAGAATGCGTCTCTTTGTAGAATGAACATTTTATTGAAATCTGGCCAGTGCAGTTTTAGAGGTTGGGCTTTTAATAGGATAAAGGATTCTTAAGTTTCCGGATTCCATTTAAAATGCCAGTCCTTCAAGAGAAGTCGGGTCAAGGGCTTAGTAATTATTGCAACATTAGGGATATACTCACGTTACCCAATTACATAGGCCAAGGAAACTCTGAAGTTGACGTCTAGTCGTAGACACAGGATAGCTCTGTATCTGTAGAATGTGTTTTTCTAAAGGTCGAGTAGTATTGGCATTTATCTGTGTTATACTGGATGTAGCTACTACACATTTTTCTGGTGATACCTTTAAATTGTTGGAATCAACTTCGATTTTATTGTCATAAACTGTGTCAATACATACAGTTTATAACAATAAACTGTGTCAATACACACAGTTTATGACAATAAACTGTGTCAAACACAATTTATGACAATAAATTCTGGCCGAAAAAAGTTGCAAATTTAAAAGAAATATGGTGGACAACAAAAACTCTGATGAAACAACTGGTACTTTTTTAGGAGTTCAGGGAACTTAAGAAGCATTTGTGAACCTAAACCAAAAGTTAAAGCCAACAACAAAAAAACTATTATGTAACATAGGTAGTAATCAGTGGAGTAATTTCAGGGTTCAATAAAATTCAGATAGGATGTTTTCAATTTAACAAGGTATACATAGATATGAGATCATACATATAAATACTTTGAGAAGATAACTCCAACTTAACAAAGTTTATTAAACGACAAAATATTAGTATACAAACACAATCCTTGCTAATATTAGTCTAGGGTACTGAACAACAACGTTATATTTAACCTGATATGAATGATAAATTATACAAACGCAAAAAGGGGGTGTCGATAATTTTGACTTTGATTGTACCTATAAACCTTCACTATGACCAGTCGTCGAACGTATGAGGTTTGCAAATCGAAAATGTTCAAAGTAAAAGGATAAAATAAGTGATGTGAGAACCGATACGTCAACTGAAATCTCATTTGACTGTTAACTTTGGCGTTTAGAAATATCGCCTTAGAAACCGTTTAATCTGACATATGTCGCTTTGATAATCGACCCACAGCTGTCGCTACAATTAACAATCTAATGCCTGTCACTCTGACAACTAATAAACATCTGTTATATCGATAACCAAACAAATACTGATGCTTAACGTAGGAACGACTCACGCATAGGGTAGCGACGGTCTTGTACGTAGTAACAATCAAAAGGTCAAGTTCGTCTAGGGCAAAACCTCTCACCATCTAACTCGAAGTGATTATCAAGTATATGATAGCGATTTACTAGCTGAGACAAACAAGACGCAGACGTTGTATCAAGAACTCTCACCACCCAACAAGTGTATATTTGAGGTTAGGATGTTGCGAACCTGCTAGTATTCTCTCTGGGATGAGAATGAATTTCTGAGCTCCTGCATCGGCTTTTATAGTGGAAAGTTGCTAGGTCCGTGACGTATCATTATTTACATCGTTATAGTTAAATTAGAACGATCTGTTCATTGCAATAAACCCACTTCACTCTCGTTAGTTTGTACTATTATATTTAAGAGTAAAAATAAATACACCGTTACACCCCCTTTACTTCACAAAAACAAAAAGAAAAATATATATGTATGAACGAACACATAAACAAAGAAAGAAATTTTTTTTCTTTTTCTTTTTACGTGTCACTTGACTTCAATGTAAGCCATTCTCCTGTATCGAGTTTAAATCAATAGCGCTTCTTCCTCTTTACTTTTTTAGGTCGAAGCTTTTGTGGTTTTTCATCGTCTGGCATTGATACCATCCTGGTTTCACTTTCTTTCTCTCCTTTCATCGCTTGTTCACTGTCCTCCCCCATCCATTGAGACAACCAGCTCTCGCATCGCTTCTGGAATTCTCCCCATGTTACATCGTCACAATTCCTCTCTTTTGTTGGACTTTCCCCAAATAGTCGGCGAAATTTAACTTGTATCTGGCTTTCACTCTGCTTCCTCTTCTTGGGGGCTTTCCCCAAATAGTCGACGAAATGTTACCTGCATTTGGGCCATTCTAAGTTAAAGGGAAAAAAAAAATTAATTAATGAGCCATTTTAAGCTCTTTTGGACATAGACATAGACATAATTTATTGATCAAATCAAATCAAATTTCAATCAAAACATACTTTACATTGCACTTTACATTACAATTGCAATTTAAAAAAATAAATACAAAATATATTTACATTTACAAATTTAAAATCTAAAGTACATCACAATATTATTTGCACCTAGATGTGACCATCTGTATGTGCACCTTACAACCTATAACTTATGAATACATATTATACATTATATTTTAGTTTCATTGCATTATTCCCATATGTTGACTTGAGTGAGTCAAACGTTCATTATATCAGAGTTTTATCAAGTAAATAATGTAATAAAGTCAGAATTATTTTGTGTAATGTATTTTTTACATGCGACAGTAAATTTTCTTACGTTTTTTATTTGCTTTATATGCGTTGGTAGCATATTGTAGCATTTTGGTGCTAGGTAACTAATAAATCTTTGGTTTGCATTTTTGTTACTTGATGGTACTTATAAATGCTGGTTTACTTTTTTCCTAGTGTTGTGGTTGTGATTTATATATTCTTTTAATTTGTCATGTTTATGGATATAAGAACAAATTGATGTAAGATACAATGTACGGATATTACATATTTTTTCAGAGTATAACTGGTTTGTCGGAAATAAACGATCTTTTTTATAAATTATTTTTAATATTGTATTTTGTATTACATTTAATTGAGCTAGCGCATTATTATATAGACCACCCCATACTATTATACCATATCGTAATAGCGGTTCTACAAGTGTTTGATAGAGAGACGATTAATTTTTGGTCCATGATGTTCCTTAAAATATAAAACTTATGTATCAAGCATCGAATTTTTTTGATCAAGTATGTTACATGTACGTTCCATTTCAAGTTTTGATCAATATAAATGCCAAGATATTTGGTGTTTGTTGTTTCTTTTATTTCTTGATCTAAATTATCTAGTTTTATTGTTCTGAAATCTGGGCGGTTTACCAAAGTGAGTGAAAATGCAATATAGTTAGTTTTTTCAACATTAAGTGATAATTTATTTGTGTCAAGCCAATCTTTTATCTTCTTTATTCCGATCTTTACTTGTTTTTTTTTGTTTCATCCCATGTTATTCCATTGAAAATGATCACTGTATCGTCAGCATATGATATGATTTTGCCATTAATAATCATATTAGTTAATGAAGTAATATACATATTAAATAATATAGGGCCTAAGACTGTTCCTTGCGGTATACCGATTTGTATGTTCTTTGGGTCACTTAAGGTATTTCTGATTCTTACCTGTTGTGTTCTGTCTGATAGGTAGCTGTTGAATACCTCCAATGCTCCACCTCTGATGTCATACTGTTCCATCACACTTAGTAGTTTTTTGTGAGGTGTCAAAGGCCTTTGCTAGGTCCAAAAAGACTGCGATACATTTTGTTTTATTATTTAGTTGGCTTGTGACCTGTTTTATGTAAAACCATATTGATGTTCTGAAAATACTTTGTTTATATTTAAAAAATTGGTGAGGCGTTCTTTCAGACATTTTTCGAGAATTTTGGCAAAGTTGTTTATTAAACTAATGGGTCTGTAGTTTTTAATTGAATTATGGTTTCCTGCTTTATAAATAGGTGTTATAATGAAGGTTTTATATTGTTTCAGCACAATACCTGTTTTAAATATTAAATTGATAATATGTTTTAGTGGTATAATAATGTGTGCATGTATGTATTTAATGGTTTTGACTGTTATCCCATCTATACCTGGGCAGCTGTTGGTTTTTAAGCTGTGAATATGTTTGATTAGCTCATTATCAGTTACTGGTTTTAAAAACATTGATGATGTGATGGTCTGGGTTGTATTTATTGAATTTGTGGGTACTGGTATATTCTGTAACATATTTATACCTATTTCACTATAGTAGTTATTACAGAAGTTTGTCATTTCTGTGTCATTTTTAAAGGGTTCATGGTTACTGTCTAGGATCTGTATATTTCTGTTACTATTATTTTTGTTTTCGTTAGATACCTCAGCTACTAACTTGTATATTTTTTTTATGCCTTTGGCGTTTTGATTTATTTTTTCTCTGTAATAATTATTTTTAGTATTTTTTATAATTCGGTTCAAGTTATTTCGGTAAGTTTTATATTCATTGTGTTTTGTTAAGGTAGGGTGTTTTATTAGATTTTTTTTCATTTTATCTTTTGTTTTCATTGAGGTTATTATACCATTTGTTATCCATGGCTTTATTTTGTTGTAATTTCTAAATTTTACCGATTTTGTTATTTGAGATTTTTCAATTATTTTTGTAAGTTCTATGGTAAAAATTTGAGCGGCAATTTCAGGGTCGTTTGTGTTTAGTATATGCGACCAGTTTTTTTCTTCTAATAGTTGTATTAATTTTGGGTAATCAATTTTGGTTGTTGTGTTTTCTTTGTTAGATTCTTCATGTGAACTATTTTCTTGGCACACATTTAACATAATAGGGTACTGGTCTGTGATGTCATAGTTTATTACAAAAGTTTCGCATTTTAAAGTGCTGTTTTTTGACCTTTTTCTGATGAATATATGGTCAATGCATGAACTGTTATCGCTTGTAACTCTAGTTGGCGAATTTATATAAGACCGAAATCCGTGTGTACCTAGGCTTGCTATGTAATTAGTTGCATGATTATTGTTATTTTCCAGTATATTTATATTGAGATCTCCGGTTATAATTTCGACGTCATTTGTAATCTTTTGATCTAAGTACATATCAAAATCATTTACGAACATTTCCAAGGATGTAGGAGGTGGTCTATATAATGCTGATATTCCATAAGATATATTATTAATTTGAAATTTTATTCTACTTACTGTTACCCCTGTCTGATTTATAGTTAGTTATATCGGCATTTAATTCTGACTTTATTAAAATAAGTACACCATCGTTTTTATTAATATCTGCCTTGTTATAGTGAGATGTATAATTTTTGATATTGAATTGATTACTTGATTCTATTTGCCAGCACTCACTTAAGATTATTATATCACAGAAATATAATTGAAAGGATTCTAAGAAAACTAAGAGATCATCAAAGTTTTTACGTGCACTTCTTATATTTAAATGAATTATATTTAAGATTTTATCGCTTAGAGGTATTTTTTGAACTATTTCACCAGGACTAATGAAGTCACATTCAAACTCGTTTATATTATCCAACACTTCTTCTTCTTGCTGAATAACCATAAATTAACTGTGATTTATTTTAGTCTTTAATAGTTCCAAATGGTATTTATATGTCGGACATTCTAGATTGTAGGCTTCATGGTTTACGTCATATGTCGTCTTATATTTTAAATTAGCAACTTTACAGTTACTGCATTTTTTTGTGTTTTTTGGGCATACTGCTCTCTCATGTTCTTCGCTGCAGATTGCACACACTGTTTTATTACAGCATTTTTTGTTCGTATGATAATATTCTTGACAATTATAGCATTGTGGCACAGTAAGGTCTTCATACACTGTGTATCTTTCTCATTATTGACGAATTTATTTTGTTTTCTAATAGCTTCTTCAATGTCCTTTTCATTTTTATCTCCATGGTAATGCGGGATTTTTATTCTTGGATTTCTGAGTTTTGTCTCACCTATTTCATATGTGTGACCTAATTTTGATGTTGCTGCTATTTTTATGTTTCGATATCTTGGCTAGTACGACATTTGATGATTACACTTCCTGTTTTTGTTTTCCTAAATTTGCTGATACCAATGTTGAGTTCTGATGGGTTTATGCTATTGTTTATGTCTGTTTCAGTTTTTTTTAACACTTTGGGGCTTTATTGGTTTTATCATAATGCTTGGTATGTTATTCAGTTGTTTATTATTTTCTATGAGTTTTTCCTCTTTTAAGGCTTCTGCAAACGTTTTATTCAAACACGTGGTGTTATTTTGTAGGTTATGTAGCTTTTCTTCTAATAATACGTTTCTATCGCCCATTTCTTTGTTTAATTCTTTTAATAAATTATTTTCAGTCTCCTTTGCTTTATTTTCTTTAACAAGCATCTTGATAAAGTTTATGTTTTGTGTCACATCATCTTCAAAGCAACATAAGCTTATGTCATGTGTTAGCATTTTTAATGTTTTCAACCTGGTTGCACAACTTTTATGAAAAGTTTTTTCACATTTTATACACATAATATATTCAGTCACTTTTTTCTTGCAATAGGCACATGTCTTTTCTACTTTTTCACCTAAATCATTTTCCGCATTTTCCGCACCTGCACTAGCGGCAGCCATCTTTGTTTAGAGCTCAAGAGCTTAAAAGAAGTCTGATGTTAAAGTCATGTGTACGTTTTCGATTATGTAACCAGAACCATCTTGTAAGTTCATAACCACTGGTGATACTGCAGAAGAACGCACTACCGGGCGTCAAAATGACGCGATACCAATTTATTTCTCAGGGGGCGCCAGTCGCGTGCTACCCCGTTCGTCCACCTCCCAGGCGGGTTCGCGATAAGATGCACGAAAATAGCCGAATAATGGACCAAGGCTGCACTACCTCAGATCTTTAACGGCGCTCTCTCTGGCCGTAAATTCCTCAATTTAGGTTTTAAAAAAGTTTTACAAAAAAAAATATAATTTCACTAGAGACTACCTAGCTTTAAAGTTCTCGTATCGTGGCGTATCTGCATAAGTTTGTTTGGCGTTCAATTAGTCCACAACTTACTTGCCCCTATGCAGTTGTTCAATATTATCAATATGACAGCAACCCACCTTCGAGCGACTTTTAGGCAAAATTGAATTTTTGGTTTTTTATGCACAAGGCGTTTTCCTCTATAACTTTGTCATTTGGAAAGCCCTGCTATTGGCTTTCCTACCATCTCTTTGTATGGACTACTCAACGCGCTCGACCAAATTGTGAGCCGCTGAGTTAATCCAAACTCTTTCTATGTGAGAAACCGGCCTTGTGCATGTGCATTGATTTTGATCAATTTTTGGCTTATCGGCGCTACGTCGTCTTTGACAAAATTGTGGGTTTCGCCTTTTAGATGCATTGCATCGTTAAAATTTTATGCTCATGCTTTAGAACAGGGCATTCAATGACCGTACCTCAATGGTCAATGTCTTTGGTTGAGGAATAAAAATGGAAAATATTTCAATATTTTTTAAAGTATATTTTCGGAGTACCTTTTAAACTAGCTTCGGGGTACTTTTGAAAAATCAATTTTCAAGCCAAATTTCAATGCAGTTTTGAAAAATTAATCTGCAAGTGAAATTTTGGCGTACTTTTGATAAATCGATTTTCAAGCCAAATTTCGACGCAGTTTAGAAAAATTAGTCTGCAAGTGAAATTTTGGCGTACTTTTGATAAATCGATTTTTGAGCCAAATTTCGACGCCCTTTCAAAAATAATATTTTTCAAAGTACAATTTGTGTACCTTTGAAAAAGTATATTATTCATAAATCTTTGTCATTATATACTTTTGCTCTCACATCCTGAACCAAAACATATTTTCCTAAGTGAAAATTCGGTGTTTCTTCAAATTTTCACCTGGTCATTTCTAACGCCTTATAGAACCCAAAACGGTCCTTATGGGTTGATTTGTGCCTCTTGAGTCCCTCAGACTCTTAAAAAAATGTCTAAAATTAAATTTTTGCCTAAGTCGAATTTTGATTTTGTCTTCAACTTAGGACGATTTTGGAGAGTTCTACAACAATACCACCTTGATTATTGACAAAGGCTCAATGAATTTCGGGGCCAGTTTGGAGGAAAATCCTCGGACACTAGAAGACAATGAATAGTGTCTTTTCATTACTTTGTCTCCCACTTTAAAGCAATAACCTCCCCGTCTCAAGTTATAATAACGACTCTACGTATTGAAAGCCCTTTGCAGGTTTATCTGGACTATACCATGCGTTTCCTGAAGACGCCGTAACTTATTTATTTGAAAATCGATTTCTTGATCGGTAAGAGTTTCGTCCGATAGTTGACCAACATCTTCGAGATCATTTCTGTATAATCCGTTAGGTATTTCGAGTTCTCGCCCGAAATTTAAGAAGGCAGGAGAAAATCCTGTTGAATCGTGTGGAGATGTGTTGATAGCGAGCACAAGTTCGTTAATATATCTATCCTATCTTCTGTGATTCGATTCACAATATTGTGCGATTATTGTTTTTATTACCCTGTTCGTTCTCTCTACTGGATTATTTTGAGGTGAATAAACCGGAGTAAATCTTTGTTTAATTCCATTTTCTGACACGAACTTTTGGAAAATGTCACTATAGAATTAAGCGGCATTATCAGTAATTACCATTCGAGACATCCAAATTTAGTGATTATTCTTTCTTTTATTATTGGTACTATTATTTTAGAAGTAGCTTTTCTCATGGGTTGAACTTCTACCCATTTAGTAAAACGGTCTTGTAGAACCAACAAATAATTAAAGCCTCTAGATGATGTGGGTAATGGTCCTATCATCATATCTATACAGACTGTATCCCAAGGTCCTTTCGTAAATGAATACCGCATCTTGCCATTCGTTTGTCGATGACTAACTTTATATTTCACGTTTGACATTTCCTGACATAATCGGCGATTCACCATTTTTTTTTTACGGTTTTGGCTATTCCCATATGTCCGGCCATCGGGTCATCATGATTTTCGTTTAATATAAGCGGGCGGATGTTTTTTGGTATGCATAACTTCCATGGTTCCGCCAATTCTGATTCCGAAAAGTCTGAACGTTCAAAGATATGACGATACAATTTATTATTCATGATTTTATAGTCTGGATTTCTTTCCGGTGAAGTTCGGACTTCTTCCATTTTCTTATACCATGCACAAGATGTTTGCTCGATTAAATTTACCTGATTAACTACCTCGTAGATGGGTAAAGGTTGACGTGACAGGGTATCGGCTAGTTGATTTAAAACTCCCTTACGGTATTTGACATTTGCAAATCTATTACCCATCTGGCCAAACGTCCTGTTGGATTTTTTAAGGTTTGTAGCCATTTTAGTGATTGGTGACGGTAAAATGATATTGATCGAGATAATGGTGATGCTTTTTAATACCCCAAACGATCGCTACACATTCTTTTTCGGTGGTGGAGTATTTACGTTCTAGTTCCGTTAGAGTTCTACTAGCATATGCTATGACTTTATCTTGTCCTTCAATTTTCTGGATCAAAATCGCTCCTAATCCTAGGTCGCTAGCATCCGTTTGCAAAATAAAAGGTTCATCAAAATCTGGTCCCGATAATATCGGTGCTTGAGTCAAAGTTTCTTTTAATTTGATGAACGCGTTTTCCTGCTCTTGTGTCCATAGCCATTTTTGCTTTTTCTTTAACAATTTAATTAACGGTCCTATTATCTTGGAGTATTGTGGAATGAATCTACGGTACCAAGAAGTGATTCCTATAAATCTTCTTAATTCTCTTATTGATCTGGGAGACTGAATGATCAATATTGCTGCTACTTTATCTGGGTCGGTTTGGATCCCCTTATCTGAAATCATGTGACCAAGATATTTTAATTCTTTCTTAAAGAAAGCACATTTTTCTACATTAAGTTTTAAATTTGCTTTTCTTAATCTATTTAAAACTTCTCTTACGTTTTCTTTATGTTTTTCTAAGTTTTCTCCTAGTATAATAATATCGTCCAAATAAGCAAAAGCATAAGGTTCTAATTCTGGTCCTATCAGGGTATCTAGCAATCTTTGAAAAGTTGCTCCTGCCGAATGTAATCCGAAGGGCATTACTTTAAACTGAAATAAGCACTGCCCAGGAACTGTAAAGGCTGTGAGGGGTTTACTTTCCTCTGAAAGAGGTTCTTGCCAATATCCTTGTTTGAGGTCTAGAGTAAAGTATTTAGAATTCCTCAATTTGTCTAAAATTTAATTAATAAAAGGTAAAGGATAGGCATCCTTTCGGGTTACACTGTTAAGTTTTCTGAAATCTATACAAAATCGAGGTTTCCCATCTTTCTTTCGTACGATGACTACGGGCGAACTCCAAGCGCTCAATGACTTCTCAATAATATCTTCGTTCACTTCGTCATGGATAATCTCTTGCATTCTCGGGTTCTGAGGATAATATCTTTGTTTGATAGAGGTATGGTCATTTAGACATATTGAATGTTCTATCAGTGACATAGGACCTGTCAATCCTTGAAATTTTTTAATTTCTTTTAGGAATTCGTTGATCTCTTCTTCCGTAAGTTCATCGTCTGTTTCTAGTTTTGTGTGTTCCTCGCTGTCTATTCACGGTTTCATTTTTTTTTACTTCTGCCAAGTTTTTATCTTCTGTCATTTCTGACAAAATTTTTATTATTAAAAATAACTCGATTATTTTGAAAATCCAACATCGCGTTTCTATTTTGTAGGAAATCCATTCCTAACAAAACGCCTTTGGTTAAATTGCTCAAGTGAAGAAACGAGAATACTTCCGTGTAAGCTTTTTCTTCTAGTTTAAAGGGAATCTCATATGTTTCTTGCACAGGAATACATTCACCGTTAGCCGGTTGCGCAAAGGTACTATTTATTTTTTTACGTCTTGATAATTGGAATATTCCTAATTTCATCACCAATGTATGATTTTGTTGATCCAGTATCGATAATCGCCTTATAACAAACATTTTGTATCCAAAATGGTATGTGTAATAATTTTTGGTCTTTAGAAGTTTTTATTAACGGGTGCGTGAATTGATATTTGTGGTTGTCGAGGGTAAGTTTATAGATTGGTCTCCCCTCGCTTTTGTCCAATCCTTTCTTCGTTTCCCGATTCTCGCCTACAATTACAATCTGTTATTAACACGTCAGGACGGCCGCATCCGTAACAGTATGTCCTGGAATCATTCGTCGTATTTGGTCTCACGCCGTTATTGTTTAAACTCGTTCCAACGTTTCTTTCTATCCGCGCTATTTCATTTCTAGGACAGTTATTCTCATTATTTCTTCTTTGATAACGATAACTCCTGTCAGGCGCGTTTCTGTAATTTATCCTATCATTATTTCTACATTGAGAGTTGTGATTCCTGCCTTGACTGGGCATGCTGTTCGTAAAATATCTGCTATTATTGAGTCGCGTCAATTCGTACGTCGAATTTTGTTTCGCGGCTTCTGACTGTACCTTTTCATGATCTTCCATTAGTTTTGTAGGAATGTCTTCAAATCATTAAAGTCATGTCTTTGTACATAATATTTGTAATCTGGATTTAAATTCTGGTATATCATGTTTAACTCTTTTTCTTTACTGTAACCCCCATGAAGTTTCATCATATTTTGCATCTCTAACACATAATCTTTTCCTCTCATTAATCTTTTGCTTCCTTTGGAAGATCTCGTCTTCTAGATTTTCTATGTAATTTTCGGGAAAATAAAACGCTTTGAACTCTGTTAGGAATGCTGCCCAGAACGTACAATATTCTCTGTTTACTCGGTACCATGTACCCTCTTTATCTTTTAACAATTCGGGTATAGCTCGTAGTAATACTTCTTCTTCGATCTTGTATTCCCCCTTTAAATCGATCAACCTTTCAATAAATAATATTGCTTCTTGGTTTGATTTTCCATTATAAAATATTTGCCATTTTCAGATTTGATTAAGAATCTCACGCATCTCCTTTGCGCTCGAATTTCGTGTTGTTGGCCTTGCCTCGTTTCCGCGATTTCGGGTAGTTATTAATTGATTGTCGTATATAGCTTCTACGAATCTTTTAGTCGTTTTCGTAAGTCCTCCGTCTTTCCTTTCGTCTCTACATTCCATTTCTTTAGCTCGTTGATTAACCCATTACGATCCAATTCGTTGATCCATTCGATGCGCGAATCTGATGCTTCAATTTCTAATTGTATTTTGTCGTCCGACATGATCGTAAAAGGAATTAACGCTTATAGAAACCTATCTATGATACTGGAAAATACTAAAAGTATTTTATTATGGAAACGTACCTATGAAATGACCCGGAAATTCTTGAATTAATTAGTTATCTCGCAAACGCCTATACACCGTCTCGGAGTGACGCAAAGCTCCCCCAAACTGACTTATTTTTTTTAAGTAAAAATCGACTAAAAGTATTTTTTTTAAAATTGACTTTAAGAGTCTCTGCTCGGGCGCCAAAATCTGTAACGTAGGTAATAATCAGTGGAGTAATTCCAGGGTTCGATAAAAGTCAGATAGGATGTTTTCAATTCAACAAGGTTTATTTAACATAGATATGAGATCATACATATAAATACTTTGAAAAGATAACTCCAACTTAACAAAGTTTATTAAACGACAAAATATTGGTATACAAACACAATCCTTGCTAATATTAGTCTAGGGTACTGAATAACAACGTTATATTTAACCTGATATGAATGATAAATTATAACAAATGCGAAAAGGGGGTGTCGATAATTTTGACTTTGATTGTACCTAGAAACCTTCACTATGACCAGTCATTGAACGTATGAGGTTTGCAAATCGAAAATGTTCAAAGTAAAAGGATAAAATAAGTGATGTCAGAACCGATATGTCAACTGAAATTTCGTTTAACTGTTAACTTTGGCGTTTAGAAATATCACCTTAGAAACCATTTAATCTGACTTATGTCGCTTTGATAATCGACCCACAGCTGTCGCTACAACAATTAACAATCTAATGCCTGTCACTCTGACAATTAATAAACATCTGTTATATCGATAACCAAATTCTTTGACATACGTTGATTTGACATTCAGTTGACGCAGCGTTGGTCACTTTGGTTCGCGGCGTTAGGCAAATAAGTAACAATCAAAAGGTCAAGTTCGTCTAGGGCAAAACCTCTCACCATCAAACTCGAAGTGATTATCAAGTATATGATAGCGGCGGATTTACTAGCTGAGACAAACAAGACGCAGACGTTGTATCAAGAACTCTCACCACCCGACAAGTGTCATTCATACGCCGTGACAACTATATTTGAGATTAGGATGTTGCGAACCTTGTAGTATTCTCTCCGGGATTGAGAATGAATTTCTGAGCTCCTGCATCGGCTTTTATAGTGGTTGCTAGGTCCGTGACGTATCATTATTTACGTCGTTGTTATAGTTAAATTAGAACGATCTGTTCATTGCAATAGACCCACTTCACTCTCGTTAGTTTGTACTATTATATTTAAGAGTGAAAATGAATATACAATGTATAACAAATAAACTTAATGAAATTGAAGCCTTTTTAGAGGAACATAAAGATAAATATGACTTCTTACTTTTCAATGAGCATTGGTGTATAAAAGAAGAGTTTAAATCTGTGAGTATACAAAATTATAATTTAGCTTCTGAATTTAACAGGTCTATACACAGACATGGAGGAGTAGCAATATTTGCCGCAAAGAAATTCAAAGGACTTTCTCTTGTACCAGTAACTGAATTATCAGTTGAGACACATTGTGAGATAACAGGTTTTGAAAAGGATAATGTTATACTCATGACTGGAGATCTGGAAATATTTTTATAAAAAATGTCTGCTACCTTAAATATTGTTACAACTCGAAATAAGGTGATATTTGTCTCAGGTGACTTTAATATACATTTCCACAAAGAAAATGATAATAGTACAAAATTAGTTGTAGATTTATTTAAATCTTTTGGGCTTCTACCCACAAATAATAAGAATATAGGAAATGGACATTGTCTCGATAATATCTTCACAAATATCAGCTTAAAGAATACAGTACAAATCATTGATACAAAACTATCTGATCACGGTATTCATCTACAAAGTTACATTAAATGTAAACATTATTTAAGGAGAATAACATACAGACCGATAAACAACGGATTGGTAATGTTAAATAATCTTTTAGAAACAGTAGACTGGCATTTCATACTAGACACATTTGAATTAAACGACAAATTTGAACTATTCATTAATATCATTAACAACGCGATAGAAACTGTTTTTCCAGTTAAAACAAAATTAGACAACAAAGGTCAGACTCTTAACATAAACTGGTTTAATGATAAACTACATCATATGAGAAACTAATTACATTTTTTACAAGACTTCTGTAAAATAAATCCGACTGAAGAAAATAAAACTCTAATGAAACAACATAAATATAAATACCACCATGAGTTGTCGAAAGCCAAAAAAACTGCCCATGATAATTATATATTGAGCCACGGAAATCCACAGCAGGCCATATGGAAAGTATTAAACTCTCATAAGACAAATAACAGACAACTTACTGATAACATATCACCAAATAACTTTAATGATTTTTTTGTTAATGTAGCAAATAATATTGTAAATGAACTCCTCCAAAGTAATCATAACTATTAGAATTTCTGACAGAGGCGGTTAATAAAGATCGATTCTTCTTTAGACAGGTATCATGTGACTATGTCGCCAATATTATAGATAATCTAAAAAATAAGCAAAGTAAGGACGCATATGATCTAAATTCAAAAATCTTAAAATCAATTAAATTGTCTATCTTGGTTCCACTGACATCTCTTTTGAACCAATGTATAGGTGATAATGTATTCCCAAAGTCGTTGAAAGTCTCAAAAGTTGTGCCAGTATATAAGAAAAATGATATAGATGAACCCTCCAACCATAGACCCATATCTGCCATACTTTACTTTGCAAAAATTTTAGAAACCATGTTAAAAACCCAAATGGCTGATTATCTTGAGGCAGACAATCTGTTTCATCCTAATCAGTTTGACTTCAGAACCAAACGTACTACGACAATGGCGATTGACGAACTAACAACTATCATAAATCAAGCTTTTGAAGAGGAAAAGTTTACATGTTCTGTGTTTCTAGACTTGTCAAAGGCTTTCGATTGCGTGTCCCATAAAATATTAATTAACAAACTGGATTATTATGTTTTTTTTAAGAGTAGCAAACTTCTGTTAGAATTCTACCATAGTGAAAGAAGCCAATACGTCCTCTATAATGGATTGAAGTCTGACCTACTTAACATCGAGTCCGGAGTCCCACAAGGCTCAGTCCTGGGCCCCACTCTATTTTTAATATATATAAACGACCTTCCAAATTCTATAATAGTCTCTATTAATAATGTTTGCTGACGACTAACATAACTGATTGTAACTCGGACCTGTCAGTTTTGTTAGATGAGATCAATCTAACACAAGCAGTTGCTCAAAACTGGTTTATTTCCAATAAATTGAGTATAAATACCTCAAAAACAGAAACAATGATCTTTTCACTGCGAAATATACATAATTTTAACAACCCTGACTCTGTTAAATTCTTGGGTCTATATCTAGATTCTAAATTAATATGGGATCATCATACCACTTATGTTAGCAGCAAAATATCTAAAAACATATACCTGCTTAGAAATTTGTCTAGCAATGTATCTCAACAAACTCTCCTCACTGCTTATCATAGTCTTATCCACTCGGTGATATCGTATTGCATTCTTGTATGGAGTCATGCTGCTTCCCGTGACGATGTTTTTAGAGTACAAAGAAGGGCTGTACGAATCATTGGTGGGTTAAAATACAGGCAAGATTGTAAAGATGCTTTTATAAAAAATGACATTACCATCGGTCTATATACTGCAGTGTCATTTATATATCAATGCGAATGAAGAAGTGCATCTAAAGCGAGGTCAAATACACTCGCATTTTACAAGAAATGCGAATAACCTGAATGTAAATTACTTGAGGCTCAATAAAACCAGGGATGGAACCGGTTATTATTGTATTAAATACTTTAATGCATTGCCTCAAACTATAAGAGCATTACCCGAAAGGGAATTTAAATGTAGAATAAAAAAATTTCTCTTATCAAAGGCATTTTATAGTGATTTAGAATTTTTAAACAGTAATTTAAGCCTTATTTAAGTAATACATTGTATATTTATAAGAAATTCTACCATTTAAAAAAAAATTATTTTATATTTTAACATTATTACCATACATTGTTATTTATTACAACTATTTTCGTGTGTGTTGTTCTTTTGACTTGTGTATATACTTTTGTATCTTTAACATCAATAAATTATGTCTATGTCTATTATGTAAACATAAACATTCAAAGATGGTTCTCATGTGGTTTAAATGCTGTTCCATATTTTCACTATAGATGATTATATCATCAAGGTATACTTTACAAAAGTGATGCAAGTAACCAGTTAAAATGTCTCTTGCCATAAACTTTTGAAATGTACACGGAGCTGTCTTCAGTCCGAAGGGTATCACATTAAAACGGTAAGATGCTCCATCCAATGCAGTGAATGTTGAAAAATTCTTTGACGACTCTTCAAGAGGGCAGTCGGCCAGTTTCCACTCTTGAGATCTAACACCGTAAATACGTTGGTGTTTCCTAGATCCTTTATACTCTCGTATATCTTAGGTAAGACCAGGGTGTATTAAATAGGTGGTCCGACTAAGGCACTTTCCTATGATAATAATGGCTTCATAAGTGCATGCTTCCTATTTAATTTAGTAGATGGCGCGAGCTTTAGCGTCCTACAAAAACTTGTATATAGGTACATGAATTTGCTTTGCTGCATATAGGGTTGCATATATTCACAACTGAACAGCAATTTCAGTTATGTAAAGAAAAGAAACAAATATTGACCAGTTTCAAATTTATATAGGTATGGTAAGAAAATAAAACTTATGTAAAATATACAAATTTATTTGTAACAACAGTACTGGGCATAATGGGTTGCAATATTATAAGAACAAGATTTACATAATATGTTTACAAATAGTTCCTTTCTCCAAAATTACTCAGCATTCTCTATGCCTCCAACATAAGTTGACTTTAATTGCACATCAGAATGAACACTTTGATAATAATATTTGTACTTGGTCCACCTAAGCAAGCGTTGTAGATTCAATTTTCAGAAAAATATGCTGCAAATTCTTCTACAGTGATCGGTTCACTGATTGATGTTAACCTAATATCCTTATGCAAAAAATAACCTCTATTGTAGGACCAAACATGAGACCAAACCCAACCTGAAAATAGAAATTATACAAATAATTACCTACTTGAAAAACTAAATTATCATTTGGAAACAAATACTATCTAAAAAGCACTTACCGTCTTAAAACATGTAATTAATTTTCCATGCTGTTCTGCCTTATGTAAACACTAAGCTTCTACTTTCAATACATTTATGAATACCCCAATTCTTATTTGGTAATTTGACGTCACATTCTTCAGACAAAATTTTTTCTAGTAAGTGTAAATACAAACTCTCAGAAATAAGGATAAATTATACTATCGTGAACATCACTCATATTTAATAACTTCTTAATTTTCTTAGCGACATTTTTTGAAGAACAAGCATCTAATTTGCTTGGAAGTGCACCTTTCTTCAATCTTTTTCTTTAAAACTGCCGCTAAAAGCTTAAAATATATTTAAAAAGACGTTTTTATACCTATAGGTTATGTTACAAATATCTATGTAAATTTAAAACTTACAGTGTATATAACAGCTCCATTTTCAGACTGTGAAGTAAAACCACTTTTTATACTGCTGGAGCAAAAATGTTTTTCACAAATATGTGGCTTTTTATTTCAGTAGGTACTTTGTAAACTTCACATTTCTATCTCTTCAGTATTTTTTGGCACTAAGTGATAATTTTTGGTCTTTACAGTCATACACAAATAGGCATTCCATATTTTCTAACCATGTCTTATGAAAATATAGCTGACTTTTTTATATTTAGCGCTAGCGTATTGAATGTATTTCTTCGAGGAATTTGATGTCAAATGTCACTGATATTTTGTTTGACTAAAAGATTTTTCACTAAAAACGAAATGCCGGGAATATGCAACACTGTATGCACGTGTGTACAGAACCTGCAAAATTATCTTTATATGCGTAAATAACGACAGACGCTATTGCTCCTGCCATCTATTACATTATGTACAAAGTAAGCACTTATGAAGCCACTCAACGGGTCCTTGTCGCACCACCTATTTAATACACCCTAGGTAAGACGGAGGCTTCGTCTAACGAGACTTCGTTTAGATGACGATAGTCAATACAAAAGCGAGGCTTCTTGCCGAGCCTTTCTATTATAATGGGAGGCAAACTGTACTGGGCTGTACTCGGTTCTATAACTCCGGCTTTCAGCATCTCTTCTATTTGATCGTACATGATCGGAGAGATAGGATAAGGTTTGATATTAAAGGTTGTGTCGTCTTTTACTACAATTTTGTGTTTCATAGTCACAGTGGTGGCTTGAGTCGGTACCTCTGTGAACACTTCTGGGAATTTCTCGAATAGAGGTTTTAAAATATCGTTTTCAATAAACAGCTTCTCAGGAAGTTGGCACTGTTCCCTTTCCTGATAGGCAGTCTGATTCCAGAAGACGGTTATCCGATCTTCGGTGCCAATAGCATTATTCTATTTTAAGTAGTTATTGAACTGCCTTTAAGAAAGTGCTGTTTTGTGCTAGGATGTAATACAACTTATACAGCACCTGATAAAATATTTGTGTCGATTCCAAAAGCCAAGAAAATAGCTGCAAGACGTTTATTGTCGGATCATCCCACAATGATCTGTGTTCCTTTGTTGTGAAGACCGTTTTAAAGTGAAACGTGAAAAAGGTCAATCTTTTACAATTTTCACAAAATAAAAATTTTTGATAAATTTTTTTTAAAAAACAATATATATAAATACCAGCTTGAATTACAATATTACAATTATTGTAAGAACTCATTTTTACTCTGTGTATGCATATTTGAAATTAGTCTGTTTTTTAAAATTTTCAAGAAATAATGAACATATTTTACTTTATTATGAATATCTCGTAAAATACTGATTTTAGGGGAAAATATCAAGAAAAAAATCAAAGCTAATTCGCTAAGTCTTTAATTGGTTCATTTTTGTTTTTGTATTTTTGCCTGCTTTGGCCCGACTCAGGAAAGATACTATATCTCGTACGCAACCTCGATTTCTTCCTGTAGAGCACGTTGACTTTTTATATTTTTTGTGTTAATATTGGACCATAAAAATAAAAAAATAGTTCTTCGTAGTAAATTTTCTCACCTTTAAGATGACTGGAAGATTAATTTTATTGGAGTTTAAATTTAAACATTTTTTTTTATATATAAAAATGTAAAATATTAACGTCATTGAAAATTCCTATAAATTCCACCATATCAATCGTGCAAAAATTAATAAATAACGAATTAAAAGTGATTTTATCAGTTTTGATTTACCTTTCTCGAAATTTTTCTCTAAAATCAGTATCTTACAGGATATTCACAATAAAGCTCGCAATAAAGTAATAAATGATACGAAAACACAGCAATTACCTTCTCGCTTGACTCTCATGTGAATTTTCTGGGAAAAATCAATAATGGCATCTTGCTAGGTTTGTAATTTGAGCAAAATCTAGAGAGACATTTTTGAAAATCTATATTTTAATTTTTTTTTTCTGTGAATTATCCTTAAATTTCATGGTAAATGAAAAATAAAAGAATGTCTGAAGGTATTTGTAAGAGGGTTCTAGATATCGAATTTGAACGAGATCGGTAAAAATTGTCTGTTTTACATAATGTAGAATTTTAATTTTGAAGTCACGGTGAAGGATATGTTTTACAGATTGAATAACCAAAGTCTCGTAAAATACTGATTTTAGGGGAAAATATCAAGAAAAAAATCAAAGCTAATTTGCTAAGTCTTTAATTGGTTCATTTTTGTTTTTGTATTTTTGCCTGCTTTGGCCCGACTCAGGAAAGATACTATATCTCGTACGCAACCTCGATTTCTTCCTGTAAAGCACGTTTGATTTTTTATATTTTTTGTGTTAATATTGGACCATAAAAATAAAAAAATAGTTCTTCGTAGTAAATTTTCTCACCTTTAAGATGACTGGAAGATTAATTTTATTGGAGTTTAAATTTAAACATTTTTTTTTATATATAAAAATGTAAAATATTAGCGTCATTGAAAATTCCTATAAATTCCACCATATCAATCGTGCAAAAATTAATAAATAACGAATTAAAAGTGATTTTATCAGTTTTGATTTACCTTTCTCGGAATTTTTCTCTAAAATCAGTATCTTACAGGATATTCACAATAAAGCTCGCAATAAAGTAATAAATGATACGAAAACACAGCAATTACCTTCTCGCTTGACTCTCATGTGAATTTTCTGGGAAAAATCAATAATGGCATCTTGCTAGGTTTGTAATTTGAGCAAAATCTATAGAGACATTTTTGAAAAACTATATTTTAATTTTTTTTTTCTGTGAATTATCCTTAAATTTCATGGTAAATGAAAAATAAAAGAATGTCTGAAGGTATTTGTAAGAGGGTTCTAGATATCGAATTTGAACGAGATCGGTAAAAATTGTCTGTTTTACATAATGTAGAATTTTAATTTTGAAGTCACGGTGAAGGATATGTTTTACAGATTGAATAACCAAAGTCGCGCCTACGTTATTGTAGTTATCCACTTAAAAATATTCTTACCTTGCTATCTTGGTGCCGGCAAACTTCATACTTTTTGAAAGTGTCTGAAACTGTCACACCATTTGCACGGTTACATGTGGTAGACTGCATATCAGCTTTTCGAAAACCTGGTTCTATTATTTAAAAATCCCAGACTGTATCGACACCAATGGGTGGCTATGTGCGGGACTACAAGTGCACTACTGACGTCAAACCAGTCAGATTACGTTTTGATAGCGCTGTTGAATACTTGAATTTCTACTCTATTTTTTCGCAAAATAATCTTATTTTTTGCTGAAATTTTTTCGTATTCGTATTATGCGGTTAGTATCCTACGATATCTGACCAAAATGGCATGTTAAATTTTTTTTTCAGATCTTCCTATTGTAAATTGAATATTAAGTTTTAGAGTACAAGCCCATCGTAATTTTTAAGGGGTCCAGTGACACAGCATGAATTATATTCAGTACGATGCTGGTATATGAAACCATAACTTTAGGCTCTATGCCGTCACATTTGGGCGATTCAGACGAGTACACAGATAAATTGAATTTTCCATCCAAAGTGCTCTTCAGACAAAATATTCTTGTACGGCATTCCTCATGTTTGATAGTTCATAAAAAAATAATTGCCTAGAACCTACTGCCATACAAAAATAATGGGACCGGAAGCCAGAATTTTGATTTTCCGAAAATTTTCCCAGGCAAATAGGTGATATAATACTGTACGGCGTTTGTACAGTGAGATTTGAATGCTTTCATAGATTATTCAAAAATGCTGTATATATTTGGTGGTTCCAGGATGAGAAATTCCCTAGACACGTAGGGTACAAGGTCATTGCAAAATGTATGCCATCGATTCTACAATATTATTCAACACCTATAATAATTTTTAACAACTGTGCCATCTAAAAAGTATGGTAATAAATAAACAATTACCTACATTTGGTGGGTCTCATTTTTTGGCAATAAGATCATAAATTCCTGTACGGCAACCGGTTTTTTGACATGATGTAACTAAATATTATGGTTGTACATTATAGCCGGTTATAATTAATGGAACTAAATGAAAATATGCATTAAAAAAAATAAATTAAATTTTCAAAATGTGCTGTGTATTAATAAAAGGAGTAATATTTCTAAAATTTGCTATTTTGAATTCTTTAAAGATGGAAATATAAAGAAAAATATTATTAATTATTAAATATTTATTATGCACTTGCATATTCACATTTATCATACAACATCGTGGCTTGGGGTGCTGCCTCAAGTATAAATATTTTATTATTATTATTTATTTATTTAAATAGGAAGAATCCTAATATACATACAATTTAAATTAATTAATTGTTGATAACATTTACAATAAAAATTACGTCATAAACTAATTTGACAATATTGTAACAATAGAGTAAACTGATACACATAAAATATATAGTAATCAAGTTAAGAATAACTAAACTAAAACAAATAAAAAAAACATAAAAATAAGAAAACACGTACATATATATCACACAATTTACATCTACTTAGACTTAATAAAACTAGTTAATTGTTCTTTAAATTGTCTAATATTACTTGTACTTTTTATTTCATATGGTAGGGCGTTATAATCTATTAACCCATTGTGGAAAATTGATTTCATTGTTCGATTGTAGTTTGTTTTAGTTATATGAAAATCGTTGATTCTTCTAGTGGGGTAATTATGAATTTGATTATTAAAAGTAATAAATTGATCAAAATAATTAGGAGCATTTCCTGCTAAAATTTTATATATGAATGTCATAGACAACAAGAATAATCTATCCTTTACTGAAAGCCAATTTAAAGTTGTAAGCATTAGCCTAATGGGTGTATATCTAGTACATTTTAGAATAATTCGCATTCCCCTATTTTGTAATTTTTGTAAAGAATCAATACAATTCCAGTCTAGTAAAGCTAGTAGGCTTGAACAGTAGTCAAAGTGAGGTTGGATAATTGTTTTATAGACTGTAAGTGATGTTTTTAAACTAAGCTTATGGCTAACGCGACTGAAAAAGAATAGTTTTTTTGAAATTTTATTATATTTATACTGAAAATGTTTTTTTAAACTTAACGTATTATCAACTATAAAACCTAGATACTTTATATCTTCAACTAAGACTATTTTCTCATTATTAATTTGGACATTAATAGTATTTTTGTTAATTTGATTGTATTTATAATTTGTGGTAATTGTCATGGCCTTTATTTTATTTACATTCAGTTTAAGCTTATTTACATTAAGAAATTGCAAAATTTTTTCAAGTGTACAGTTGATTTTATTAATTGCATTTTCCAAACAGTGATCACTTGCAGCAATTAGTGTGTCGTCAGCAAATACATTTAAAAATTCAGTCTTCAATATAATTAAAGTCACTGATATATAATATAAACAGAAGTGGTCCCAACACGCTGCTCTGTGGGACTCCAGAGAGTACAGGTACTTCCCCAGAAAAAACATAGTTTATTTTAGTTCTTTGACGTCTATTTATAAGATAGCTTTGAAACCATGAGTATACTGTTTCTGTAATACCATAATATTTAAGTTTTTTTAGCAGTAGATCAATATCAATTGTTTCAAAGGCTCTTCTAAAATCCAAAAATACGGCCACAATGTATTTATTATCATCAACCTTTAATTTCCATTTACTGAGTGTTAACTGAAGTGCTGTTTCGCATGAGTGTTTAACACGAAAGCCGGATTGGTAATCCATAAGAATTTTATTACTTTCAACATAACTGAAGATCTGATTGTAAGCCGCAATTTCTAATATCTTTTCCAGCGGAGGTAACGTATTAATTGGTCTGAAATTTATGGCTTCGTTCTTATTACAAATTTTAGGAATTGGTACAATAGTACTTAGTTTAAGTTCGTCTGGAAAAACACCAGTAACAAGCGAAGTATTTATCAAATTCAATATTACATGACCAATGACTGGGAACGTGGATTTTATAATTTTATTATTTATTATGTCTGAACTACATTTATTATCCAGATCACCAATGATCACTCTTAACTCACTTAATGTTAAAGTATGAAATTTATTCATTCTATGGTCAATTTGTGGAAGATCTATGTGTGTCCAATCATTTACAAAAGGTATGCCCGCTTTTATTTCAGTTATACTATCTACAAAAAATGAGTTAAACCGTTCAGCTTTCTCACTATCTAATTTAGCTACAATATTTCTGTCTTGTATATTAAAAACAATTTCATTGGGTAATACGTCGTTTGAGGGTTTAATCAATTTTTTTAGGGTGTTCCACATTTTTTTGGAATCTGAACAGTGGTCAGTGGTGTTTTCAAAATATTCACTTTTCTTCTTTTTTAATAAATTAACAACTGCATTTCTGCAAATTTTATATCTTTCCCAATTAATGTTTTTCTCTTCATTAACAAAAGAATTTTTGAAAGACTTATATGCCATATCCCTATTACGACTTGCAACTGCAACTTCATTGTCATACCATGGTACTTGATTTCTGTTACTTGTAAAACATTTTATGGGTGAAATATTATTAACCAATTGACTAATAATACTAACTATTTCGCCATAGATTGAATTAACATTTATCGTATTTAAATCCTATTCACATAAGATTAATTCTTCATTTAATAAATTAAGCTTAGTGTGACTAAAATCTCTGTACGTTTTTACTATTTTGTGATTATAAATATATTGGATTTTCAGAGATGCTGAAATTATACAATGATCAGTTATTTTTGGGATTGAATGCACTTTATGTGAAATATTTTCTCTATTAGTCAATATGTAGTCAATCAATGTTTCACTAGTATCAGTGACTCTTGTAGATTCTTGGACAAGTTGTTCAACTCCAATGCTTGAGATAAAATTTTTAAAATTAGCTACATTTGTGTTAGTATTATTAATATCCAAATTAAAATCACCAATGATAATACATTTCCAGTGTTGAGTGAAAATGTCCTCTGCCCATTCTTTAAAATCATTAAAAAACAAGTTAAAATCATAGCTAGGTGACCTATATAGTGAACCTAGTAGGACATTTTCACCATGAATATTTACTTTAATTATCAGGCACCAGTAGATCTTATTTACCACAATTTGTTTATAAACTCTAAAAGTACATTCGTCTTTAATATAAATCACTACACCTCCAGTGTGACGACTGGTTGAATCACATCTAATAAGTTTGTACCTATCAATGTTGATTTCAAAGTTTCCCATATCAGATGTTGTCCGAGCTTCACTTAGTAACACTACTGACGGTTTGTAACACATAATATTTTTTATAAGTTGGTCGTGATTAGCATATAGATGCCATACATTTTTACTTTTAGAATTTTCCACAGCTGATGAGATTAACCATAACATTTTCACCATCCTTTAGGGTCATTAATTACTGTACGGCATTTACAAAATGTTATCGACTATATCAAATAGTAATTGAAAATTGTGATGCCGTTCATATTAGCCCATTCAATGTGACTTATTGTTAGCTTGAACAGGGCAATTATATATCAGTTATTGAATGTGATAGACAGTTTATCTTTCATAAACAGAGTTGGGGAATTTTATCTCGATATCTCGGTGACGGGAAAGTCAGGTTTGGCTCTGTCAGCGCGAAAAGATTTTTATGTAAGTATGACACAATATATTTTACTTTGTACTTTTTATAGGGAATTCCGTGATATCCAAAGTTAATATGATCAGTTTATTATAACCAGCAAATATGTACGACATTGCTAAATAACATCCATTAAAACGTAAAAATTGAATTGTACAAACGCCGTACAGTATTAAATCACATTTATGAAGTAGAAAATAGTTGCAAGAATAAAATAAAATCTTAGGACAATATACTAAAATACTTTTCCAGCCATCTGGAACCATTCTTTTCACCCTAAAATTGCTCTTTTCAGAGAGAAATAAATTTTTCTGATACACAGCCATGTGTTCCATGAAAAATGTATGGCATGGCAAAAAAATGTCTTCGTTTCATGAAAAAACATTAAGTTCATGAATTTGAAGTTGGTTCAAATCACCACCACTATACTAGTTAGGGGTAGGGGGTTGCGCCCGGGATTTCTCACCCTTGAACCACCAAATATGTACGGCGTTGCCGAATAATGAATCTATGAAAGCATACAAATCTCATTGTACAAACGCTGTACAGTATTAAATCACCTATTTGCCTGTGAAAATTTTCGGAAAATCAAAAATTCTTCTGGCTTCTGGTCCCATTATTTTTGTACGGCAGTAGGTTCTAGGCGATTATTTTTTTTATGATCTATCAAACATGAGGAATGCCGTACAAGAATATTTTGTCTGAAGAGCGCACTTTGAATGGAAAATTCAATTTACCTGTGTACTCACCTGTACCGACCAAAAGTAACGGCATAGTGCCTAAAGTTATGGTTTCATATACCAGCATTGTATTGAATATAATTCATGCTGGCTTGAATATTACGATGGCTTGGGCATGAGCTTTAAAGAGGCACTTAAATATCTCTTGTCTATAAAGCACGCTAAGACATTGTTTACTTATCTATACCACAATTTTACGTGACTTTTACTTGAAAATGCGTTTAAAATGATATTTGAACTACAATATTTCAATTATACACGAACCAGAAAAGATTTTTTTTAACACATTTGTACTCCGAGAAATTAGATTTTATACCTATAAGTATTTTTTAACTTTAAAGCCAAAAAAATTCAATATATTACAATTTTCAAAAATCCCATTAAAACTTTTTTTTTAATTTTGGAATTTCTTTTGCTTTGCTTATATTCAAGTGACTATTTCTAAAGCTGTAACTGCGATAAATGGATGCCGTAGGCGATATTTGAAAGATTATTTATTACACTCTAGTGCACAATGAAGATTTTAGTCATTTCAACTTGTATCTTGTAACTTTAAAAAAGTATCTTTTTAAAACCTGCATATACCACAAAATTTTTCATCGGAAAGCAATAAAAAGATACTATTGACTTTTTTATTGAATGTTGTAAAAGCGAGTTATTTAACAGCATTAGGGTTTTGTAAATATGTAGTTTTTGAAGAGTTTTGGTTATAGTATGAGAGCCCACCGACAAAAATGGAACACATAAGCTGGAGAGTCAAAAATTGGTGGGGATGCTTATCAAGTCATTCTCTTAACGTGTGTAGTCGGTCATAGCAATCTGGATTGCAGCGGCGTAGGGGCAGCCGTTTTACTGATCTGGCTTAAACAGTTTTTAAAATAACCAAATCAGAAATTTATTTATTTATTTATTTATATAGTTACACCACCCCACAGTAAAAACCAATTACGGGGTGGGAAAAAACACAATAATTTATACTTAATGGTAAAGAATATACAAACAGACAAAAAGAAAAAAGAACAGATTATATACATGCAAAATACACTAACAGATTAAAAGCATATTAAAATAAAATTACAGATTACTACGAAAAGATACACTTAATACTTGAAATACTCGAGTAAAATATATCAAGCTGTCCTTCAATTGACATGTAAGTGTTACACATAAAAAATAAGGGAGAGAACATCAGAGCATTTGTTCGTGGAGTGGGAAGATAAAATGTTTTATGATTACACGTTTCAAATGAGGGGGCATGAAAATTTAACATATTCAAGATATTAGGGCAATCGATGAGATTAAAAATTAACTTGTGCAAAAACAAAAGAGAACAAAGTTTCCTGCGGTCATGTAAACTAAGAAAACCAAATCTATTTAGCAACTGTCCATGTTCGAAGCCAACAGCGGGATATACATGATCAATTTTGTATGAAACGAATTTTAGGTAGCGTCGTTGTATATTCTCTATGCAATTACAATATTTATTATATCCTGGATTCCAAATAAGTGAGGCATATTCAAGTCTGGATTTAACAAATGCAGTATAAAGATTTAATAATTCAATGTCATCAAAACCACTTGAATTTATAATCACAAAACCCAAACTTTTATAAGCAGAGAGAACAATATTATCTATATGTTTGTTAAAATTTAGTTTCGAGTCGAATAGAACCCCCAAGTCATTAAACTCATCTGATCTATTTAATACGATATCGTTTAACTCATAATCGAATAACAGTGGATTATTCTTCCTGCAGAAAGACAGAACGTTACATTTGGCGATGTTTAAAGGCAGATTATTTAGAAGGCACCAATCATTAACATTATTTAAATTACTTTGGAGTAACACACAATCCTCGTTAGTATCAACAGTATAATACAATTTCATGTCATCAGCATATAACAGGCAGTTGACACCAACACAGGTCACTAAATCGTTAATAAATAAAATAAATAATAGAGGCCCCAGCACTGAGCCTTGGGGTACTCCGGAAGTAGCTTGAAATTGATCAGACTTAAAGCCACAGTATTCTACATATTGGCTCCTTCCAGTTAAAAAAGATGACAGCAGGGAAGTTAGCAAGTCTGAAAAACCGAGTACTTTAAGTTTATGTAGGAGAATGCCGTGGTCAAGTCTGTCAAAAGCTTTGGGAAAATCAGTATATATAATGTCAACTTGTTTGCCCGCATCCATAGCCTCAGAAATAAATTGTGTGACTGTGAATAAATTTGTAACTGTTGACCTACCCTTTACAAAGCCATGTTGAGATATACTGATCTGCCCTCGCACATTATTATAAATTTGGTCATATAAACAAATTTCAAAAACTTTGGCGAAATTACAAATTATCGTAATAGGACGATAATTTGCAACGTAACTTTTATCTCCATTTTTAAAAATTTGGCACACTCTGGATAGTTTCCACCGATCTGGAAATACACCGGATTTTAAACATAAATTAAAGATAATCGTTAGTGGGTAAACAAAAGCGTACGCACAGTCTCTAATAATAAAGGCCGGTATGTCATCCGGTCCCTTAGTGAACTTAAGCTTCAGTTTTAGTAAGGCTTCTAAAACATTTACTTCATTAAACATATTTATATGCGTGAAATTTGTTGTGCTAAGTACATTACCAGGGTTCCAATTAGCGTTATTCGGAGTATATGCAGTTTGAAAAAACGAGGCAAAAGCGTTGACAATGTCTAAGGGATTTCTGTATTATATATTACATGATCAGGCAAAGAGCCACTGTTTCTTTTGGAATTTACATAGGACCAAAACTATTTCGTGTTTGATTTGATATTATTTTGTAATCTATTCAGATAATCTTTGTAGGAGTTATTAACATCGATTTTTATTTTTGCTCTTAATTGTTTAAAATCGTCATAGGACTTTGCATTGTTATGTTTCTTATAATCTCTCTACAGAATCGCTTTTTTCTGGATGTCCAAGATAATATTGTTTGTATACCAAGGTGGATATTTTCTGGGGCGTGACACGTGTTTAGGGACATATAATTCAAAAACATACATCAGCAGCTCATAAAATTTCTCACATGCTAAGTTACAGCCCTGAATCTCAGATAAAAATGTCCAATCAAGTGAGTTTAAATGAGTATATAAATTTAAAAAGTCTGCTTTTCGGAAATTAAAAGTTTCAGTATTGTTCAGCGGAAATACATTATTCTTCACGGATACTTTACAAATTATACCTATGTTGAGTGCGGGATGATGAAGATCTTCAGGAAGTAGTACATCTTTAGATTTTACAACATCGCAATTTTTATTGGATAGGACTAGAATCTAACACTCTGTTATTTTGATTAAGTATATTGTTATATTGTTTCAGGTCATAGAAATTAGAGAAAGTCTTTAATAGCAATGCTAGATCAGTGTAAATATTACGTAGGCAACAATCATGTTACTCGGGAATATTAAAATCACCAACAAAGAAGATATCACCTTCACAAGTATGTTCGAGGGTTTCAAGACACTCAAATAATTGATTATAAAAGGTTATATTTAAACCAGGTGGAATATAAACCACAAAAATAAAGAATGTGTATAGGCGTAATTTCATTCTGGCTCTGACTATATCTATACAGGGGACGGCATCATGAATAAAATCTAAATTAACTTCATCCAATTTAACTGTTTTGTTTGCAGCTGATAAGACTCCACCGCCTCACTTTGCCTGAGTATGTAAAATATTTCTATCGTCCGTTATGACCGAGTATTCGCTACTGAAAAATTCGGAATTTAAAACATTAGACTGAAGCCAAGTTTCACTAAGCGCAATGATATACTGACAGGTGTAAATCGCATTAAGCAAATCGTGTGTTTCGGTGTTTAGTCCACGCACATTTTGATAGTACATATCTAGAGTGGGGAGAGTTAACGTCTGATTAGAACCATTAGAAATAGGAATAGGACTATGAACATTCGTACTCCCAGTATCTTCCAGGTAACATGGTTGCTATTTGGCAAATTGCAGATTTGACTTGAACTCTGCTATCTTCTGTTTATACACAAAGCATTCATTAGCGCTCCATGCCGCATGGTTAATAGAAATGTTAGCCTTGTTTTCATCATCAGAAATTTGAAAAAGAAAAGGTATATTCTACATAAAATAAGAAACAACTTTTCTGTTTAGTGTTTTTCTCCATAGTGCGTCCTTTCGCCATATAAAATTATTGAAATTAGAAAAATTCGACATTTTGAGGCCAATTTCTAGCAAATTGCAAAGAACTAAGATTGATATTTTTTGGCGAACAATCGAAATCCACTATAAAAAAGAAGGGTTGATTATTTAAAAAAACATGTTACCCCGTAAAAACCCATTAAATCCCATTAAAGATAAAATCCCGTAGTGCCATTATGACATGTAGAGTCCATAAAATTAAAAAACTTTTCTCTCAAACTTTTTTCGATTGGACGTCATGGGAAGGCATCATATTCAAAAATTATTTAAGCCAGATCAGAAAACGGCTGCCTCTGCGCTGTTGCAACCCAGATTGCTATGACCGACTACACATGTTCAGAGAATGACTTGATAAGCATTCCCACCAATTTTTGACTTGGCCAATTACGATCATACAGGGATGTAACAGTCTCAAACTAAAGATGATTGAATAAACTTTTAATTATAGGATATTTCTGATGTAGGACGCACTGTTTTTTCAGTAAATTGCGAAAATAGAATGTGATAATTTGATTTCTTCAAAGGGTTGAAAAAAGGCCATAAATTCAAAATGTTCTCTCTCTCGGTCAATATTTACCTAAAATGAACATGATAAGTCATAAATTATAACGGAAATTTTATAATCCAATGTTTAATTATTGCTAAAATACTTATTTGTAAAAAACTCATTTTCTCCCTCGATTTTGACGCGGACGGTTGCGCAAGTATAGTAATAGTATAGGATCCGTACTAAGGTCGACCTTCACTGAGCAGGTAACCGAATTAAATCTATTTTTTATGAAAAAAAATATGCTAACAAAAGTAATGGTGATGGGTTGCTTAACGAAATATGTTCAAGGCTATATTTAATTGAAAATTCAATAATTTTTTTTTTTTATACTTATCGTTTCGCAATAAATTTATCTTTATTTTGATATATAATTTATTTGGTTACCAGATCAGTGAAAGTACCACTTGGAAAAAAAGGTATGGAAAAAAAAATAATTATTGAATTTTCAATTAAATATAGCCTTGAACATATTTCGTTAAGCAACCCATCACCGTTACTTTTGTTGGCATATTTTTTTTCATAAAAAATAAATTTCATTTGGTGAAGCTCGACCTTCAATCAAATCAAGAAGCAAATACTCTACCAACAGGAAGTGAAGATAATCATACAATAGAAGCCACAGAACAATCTGAAAATATGCACCAAAGAATGAACTATGCAAAAACTCTAAAAAATAAAAATCAGCGCCAAACTAGTAAAAAGATCACTACCGAAGAAATCGTATATTTGTCCAATGACAATTCTAAACAAAATACACAGTGGACTGACAAGACAGCTAAAAAAGTCTATAGAAAAGCCCTGCCAAATGATCTCTTAACGGCAGCTCTGGAAAGAAGCTGGATTTGGGTTGGAGGTCTAAATGAAAACATAACCTTAGATAATGTAAAGGAATATATACAAATCACATTTCCCGACAAAGAAGTATACTGCTATGACTTAAAATCCAAATATCGCAAGAATTATTACAAAATTGGAAGCAGTGAACTCACTGAAGTAGAACTAATGGACCCACACAAATGGCCCCAAAAAGTCAACAGAAAACCAACTTACATAAAGATTCTGTAACAGAAAAGTCACGTTTATCAAGAGAAGCACCAAATGATATAATAGCTCCTAGCAACACCCAGCGGATGGACAGGGGGAAACCAACAGTGTCAATCACAGTTAATACCGATCTATCAATATTAAATGTTGGGCATATTAATGTACAATGTCTAAGAAACAAACTAAACAGCCTTGACATTTTTTCTCATCAAGAAAATTTACATGTTTTATGTATAACTGAACATTGGGCCAATGAAACTGAATTAAATAGTTTAAGTATCCCAAATTACACACTGGTGAGTGCTTACTGTAGGGTAAACCGCAAACACGGCGGTGTGGCTATATATGCAAGAAATGATATTGAAGATACTCTTAAACCAAAAAATGTGAAGTATATAAAATCTGTTGCATCTGACACTAACAGAATTGTGTGTGACATCACTAAGCCATGAACAGTTTAAAATAAATATAATTACTATTTATAGACCCCCAACAGGCAATTTTGATATATTAACAATTTGTCACATACTTTGCAATTCGCTAGTAAACAAAACCCGGTAGTTATACTTTGTGGCGATCTCAATAATATAGACTTGTTAAAAGAATCTGCAGAAAAAGATATTTTAGGAGACACATTCGATTGATTTAATCTTACAACTTTAAATGAACCTACTCGCATTGTAACAAATATAAATGTATATATATATATATATTTTTTTTTTGTGAAGCTAGTCGCCCTTCTCTCTGTTTCCGATGCCAGAGAGGGTACGCTGGTAATACCAGAGACCACTCCCTACGCCGTAGGGTCAGTGGTCAGTGGGTCCGCGAATCGTGTGCTCTGAGCAGGCGTAATGAGCCAAGGATAACGGCCTTCTGCATTCTTCCGGCTAAGATTTCTGCCGAGTTTCGGCATGCCGGTATCGTCTTCAATTCTGAAAGCAGTGTATGCCTCACCCCACCGAGGGATGATTAATACCACTTGCTTAACGATGTGGTCTGGATAGAGTCTGCGGAGTTCGAAGAGAAGATCTCGATATTTAGTCCGTTTTTCCTCCTCTTTTAAAACAATGTTTGTTTCCGCTGGAGCGGAGAACTCAATAACAAACATTGTCCTGATTTGGTGGTCAAGGAGGACTATATCAGGTTTATTGGCCTGTATTTGCCTGAGGGTGGGAAAAGAGTAGTTCCAATATATTAGGCACTGCTCGTTCCCCACCACGGACTCAATATCCCCTGGAGCATAAGGCAGCACTGGTGTCTCATCTATCCCATACGTGTGCCGCAGATGATAATACAGCACTCGTAATGCTCCATCATGTCTATGGATATAGGACGAGACAGCGTATGCCGGACAAGCCGACAAACGGTGCATGAGTGTCTCCGGCGCCCTTCGGCAGGCCCTGCAGTTTACATCAGGGACCTCCATACCCAAGACATGACTTCGATAGACGAGCGTATTAAAGACACCATCTTGGCAAGCCATGATGAAACCCTCGGTCTCAGACTTCAGCCCAGCTGACCTTAGAAAAGCAAAGTTCAGCTTTTTAGATAAGCCCCTGTCTTCAATGTTCTTGTAGAAGACCTCATGCAAGGGCTTATCCTTATGCAGCTGCAGGAATCTGTTTTGCTCAGCTGCTTTTGTATGGGCTTTAAGCTGAGCGGGTCCCAACTCGGTAACAGAGCTTGGGTTTACCCACTCACTGTCGAAGTCGAGACCAAGCTCATCAGCTGCTCTTTGTGCTGCCTTAAATAAAAACGCTCCTATCCCTGCATTTTCATGGTCGTGAACCATGCAGAGAAGGGGATCCGAACTCCTGATGATCTTACAGGCTCCATCCAGAACAGACCTGCTATATATTATTATTATTATTATTTTTTTTTTTTGTTAAAAACCAGTCACCCTTCTCTGTGGCTCCGATCCTCACAGAGGGGAGCTGGTAGTACCGGCAGCCAGTCCCCACACCCGTGGGGTAAGTGACTACTGGGTCCAGGAATCGTGTGCCGTGAGCAGACGTAATGAACCGAGGATGACGGCCTTCTACATTCTGCCGGCTAAGACCTCTGCCGAATTTCGGCATGCCGGTATGATCTTAAGTTCCGAAAGCAGTGTGTGTCTCGTTCCACCAAGGGGCCCCTATAATCAGTACCACTATCTTAACAGTATGGTCTGGATACAGTCTGCGGAGTTCGAAGAGCAGATCTCGATATTTTGTCCGTTTTTCCTCCTCCTTCAAGACAATGTTGTTATCCACGGGAGCCGAGAACTCCATGACAAACATTGTCTTGAGTTGATGGTCGAGGAGGACTACGTCAGGCTTGTTGGCTTGTATTTGCCTGACGGTGGGAAAAGAGTAGTTCCAATAAATTAGACACTTCTGATTTCCCACAACGGACTCAATATCCCCCGGAGCATAAGGCAGCACTGGTGTTTCGTCTATCCCATACGAGTGCCTTAAATGGTAATAAAGCAATCGTAATGCTCCGTCGTGTCTGTGGATATAGGCCGAGACTGCATATGTCGGGCAAGCTGACAGCAAGTGCATAAGAGTCTCTGGCACCCTGCGGCAGGCCCTGCAGCTGACATCAGGGATCTCTATACCCATGACACGACTACGATAGACGAGGGTGTTAAATACACCATCCTGGCAAGCCATTATGAATCCCTCGGACTCAGACTTCAGCCCGGCTGACCTTAAGAAGGCAAAGGTCAGCCTTTCGGATAAGCCAAGTTTTTCTATATTTTTATAGAAAACTCCATGCATTGGCTTATCCGTGCGAAGCTGCAGAAAGTTGTTGTGTTCTGCAGCTTTAATTTGGGCTTTTCGCCGAGCAGGTTCCAACTCGGTGACAGAGTCGCGATTTACCTGCTCGACGTCGAAGGAGAGACCAAGTTCATCGGCTGCTCTCTGTGCTGCCTTAAATAGAAAGCCTCCTACCCCTGCATTTTCATGGTCCCGGACTATGCAGAGGAGGGGATCCGAACTCCTGATGACCTTACAGGCTCCATCCAGAACCATCCTATTATGGAGACTCTCCAAACTCAAGAGTCCACAGCCTCCCCGATGTCGTGGGAGGTATAGCCGTGGAACGGACGATTTAGGATGTAAATTCCTATTGAGATGCATCTTCTTGCGGGTTCCTACGTTGAGTTGACGCAACTCTTCTTGAGTCCATTTCACTACTCCAAAGGAGTAGAGAAGGATCGGAACGGCAAGCATGTTGGTAGCAGACACCTTGTTCTTCCCCGACAGCTCTGAAGACCAGATCTGTCGGAGTCGGTGCTAATACTTGCCGCGGAGAGCGTTTTTCACTACACTCACTTCTTGGGTGGAGGGTTGCTCGACACCCAAGTAAGTGTACGACTCTCCGGCATCTAGATGATGTAAGATGCTCCCGTCCACGAGCTGCGCGTCCTCTCCGTAGTTTCCGCATCGTCCTCTCTTGAGATGGACCAGTTATTATTCTTATTATTTTTTTTTTTTTTTTTTTTAGTTTATAAAAGCCAGTCACCCTTTATACTCTGTGGCTCCGACACTCACAGAGGGGAGCTGGTAGTACCGGCAGCCACTCCCCACGCCCGTGGGGTGAGTGACTACTGGGTCCGAGAATCGTGTGCCCTGAGTAGACGTAATGAGCCGAGGATAATGGCCTTCTGCATCCTGCCGGCTAAGATCTCTGCTGAATTTCGGCATGCCGATATGATCTTTAGTTCTGAAAGCAGTGTGTGTCTCGTTCCACCGAGGGCTCCTATGATCAGGACCACTAGCTTAACAGTATGGCCAGGGTAAAGCCTGCGGAGCTTGAAGAGCAAATCTCGATATTTCGTCCGTTTTTCCTCCTCCTTCAAGACAATGTTATTCTCCGCGGGAGCCGAGAACTCCACGACAAACATTGTCTTGTGTTGGTGGTCGAGGAGGACCATGTCAGGCTTATTAGCTTGTATTTGCCTGACGGTGGGAAACGAGTAGTTCCAATAAATTAGACACTTCTCATTTCCCACAACGGACTCAATATCCCCCGGAGCGTAAGGCAGCACTGGTGTCTCGTCTATCCCATACGAGTGCCTAAAGTGATAATAAAGCACTCGTAATGCTGCGTCGTGCCTCTGGATATAGGCCGAGACTGCATATACTGGACAAGCCGACAGCAAATGCATTAATGTCTCCGGCGCCCTGTGGCAGGTCCTGCAGCTGACATCAGGGACCTCTATACCCATGACACGACTTCGATAGACGAGTGTGTTGAATACACCATCCTGGTACGCCATTATGAATCCCTCGGTCTCAGACTTCAGCCCGGCTGACCTTAAGAAAGCAAAGGTCAGCTTTTCGGATAAGCCGCGGTCTTCTATAATAATAATAATAATAATAAATGAATTTATTGAACCAAAATTGATTCAACAGGCTATTGACCAAAGTCCTTCTGCCTATTGTTACAATATTAATATAATATTTTTCCTTTTTTTATTCTATTCTAGAAGTGCTTTATATACACACATATATACATTAAAAAAAAAAAGTGATGCATTATATTACAATCCTCAATTTAAATAGTTAAAAATAATAATAATAATAATAGTATATACACATATATATAATAAAATATATTATAAATTTTCAATCCTTTCAAGAGTGGTATGTTCGGGATGCTTGTGCCTGGTTCTAATTCCTGGAGTTCTTCTGATGCAGTATTTTCCTATGATTTCCATGTTCTGAGGGTTTTGGGCAAACCTTGTAGACAGTTGGATGAGACGTTCTTCAATCGGTACTATGTTGGTCAGTTGGTAAAGGAGGGGGTTGGGTGGGTTGTGGAGAGGATTGTTGGGATGTCGTATCTTTGTTATTTTCCTGATTGCCGATGTTTCTGCTACTTTTAGTTTTTTTAAAGCTTGGTTTTTGCAATTTAAAAACAAAGTATGACCGTATTCAATCATAGGACGGCATATTAGGTTGTATATTTTGCTTGCAGTAGATATGTTTATACCATTCCTCCTGTATGTCAAACTTTGAAAGTGATTGGCTCTTGAAATCATGTTCTTCTTTTTGAGTTCTGCATGTGCATTGAAATTAATTTTATTATCAATGAGGATGCCAAGATAGTTTGTAGAAGATTCAGGAGTAATGGTGTGTTGATACATGTCGATAGTTGGAGAATCTGGTGATATTAGATGGTTGAATATGACAAAGTGCGACTTTAGAGGATTTGGTTTAAGTCTCCAAGTATTAAACCAGGTGCATGTTGAGTTACATAAGCTTTGTAGGTTTTGAATTGCCTTGTTTATGGTGATGTCATGTGAAATTAGGGCCGTGTCATCGGCAAATTGCAGGATGTATCCAATGTGAGAGGAAAACTCTGGATCTTTATATTGATAATTATATATGTCGGCACAATATAGATTATATAGCAGAGGAGACAGTGGAGACCCTTGTGGAAGTCCCTGGTCTGGAGTGAATTCGTATGAATTGACATTTAGGATTTTTACTTTAATTTTTCTATCGCTTAGCATGTTATTGAGGAGAAAGAGGATATATTTGGGACATCCTAGCTTATTAAGTTTAAATAATAGACCTTTGTGCCATACGCTATCGAAAGCTTTACTAATGTCGAGAAATACAGCGGCAGAATACTTCCCATTGAGTTTGCTGGTTTCTATATTATTACAAAGTATTGTTAGTGGGTGAAGCGTTGAATGGCCAGTTTTGAAGCCAAATTGAAATCCCGGAATTTTGTTTCCTATAGTTTGCTGCAGTCTGTTTTTGATAATCTTTTCAAAATTTTTTCCTATAACTGGTAGCATTGTAATCGGCCTGTAATTAGTCATTTTAGTGTGGTCTAAATTGGGTTTGGGGATGGTGACTATTGTCCCCGTTTTCCATTCAGCAGGTATGAAGTGTGTTTTCAAACAGAATTCATATAACTTAATAATATACAGATGAATCCTGTCATCTAATTTTCTCAATATACTTTTTGTAATATAGTCATGTCCCGGGCTTGTGCTTTTTCCTTGTTGGAGTATCTCAAAATATTCCTCTTCTTCTATGTGATGTTGTTCATCTGGTAATATTTCTTCGAAAAATGTGTCATACCATTGTATTACCTGTTCATGATGATCTTCGTCAAAATTATTATCTCCTTTCTTTTCGTTTATGTTTTCACAAGCCTGTATCCATTTATGGGTTTTAAATTCCTGAATCTGTTGTTGTATGTTTTTATTAAATCGATTGATATCAGATTTCATTGCAGGATCTTCCATAGCTCGGTATTCCTGGTACATTTGCCTTTTCTTTTTAATCAGACGTATGATAAACGGTGGTAATTCATATGTGCAATACTGATACTTGTTTTTGGGCGTATTTTCTAAAATTTGTGATGTTAATTCGGCATTGAAGTCAGATATGCATTGCCTGTCAATTTCTTTAGATTCGACACTTTGTAGATATGCTAACATGTTTTCGTTTACTTTTGTTATGTTAGTTTTGTGGAAGTTGTACCTCAAGACGTCTTTGTGTTGGGTGTCTTTTTGTAAATCAATTGTTATTTTGAATGCTAGGTGATCGGAACCTAAATCTGGAGTTTCTTGTACGTTTAAAATATCGTTGGTTATGTTGGATGTGTGTAAAATGATATCAGGAGTGGTGTCGTTATTGTGTGGCATAATAAATGTTGGAGCAGTATCCCATTTTTTAAAATCACTATTCTGTAAGAAGTTATTCAGTTGCCTTTTTTTGCCTCTGTTGTTGATATTAAAATCTCCAATTATCAAGGAATATTTGTAGAGACTCGCCTTAGTGAATATGTTCTCCTCAATTCGTGCATTCTGGTGGATATATACTACAAAAATGTGCAATTTGTCGTCTGTAAATGGAACAGTATAATGTATGCATTCATTCAAATAGTGATTTACAGAGGGAGGATTAGCTTTTCCAATTTTCAGACGGGGGTGAGCTTGTACCAGAGAGCCTCCCCTTGTTTTATTATGAATTTGGTTACCATTGTGTTGTATAACTGACCAGTCTCTATAGGAAGTGTTAGTGCTATTGTTGGTTTTAGCTTCAACGAACATGGTACAGTCAATTTGATGTTTTTCTATAAAATTGTTTATTATAAGTTTTCTCTGTGGGTAACTATTGATGTTACAGTATAAAAAATTAACTACATGACGATTGAACATGCTGGATATTAATACTGTTATTGATAGGTTCAGTTGGGGACAAAGCGTCTTCATTATCCAGATCAAATATGAGAATATATACCCGGCTTCCAGAAAAAACCGCAGTAGTGTCTACTTTGAAGTTGTCTATAAATCTTACTTTTTCTAGTAATTCAGCCCTATTTACATTTTTGGCATTGTTGAGCCCATTAATATATGTGTTAATAATTAAATCGTGTATTGTTACAGGGTCATGTATTCTCGATTTTTTCCTCTCAGGTGATATGTTCTGTGATTTTTTATTCAAAGACTTTATTTGGATATTTGATACTCCTGCAATTGGTCCCGTTGGTCTTTTGGGACACTTGAAGGACCATGCCTGATGTTCTTCGGAGCCGCAACCTGTACATTTCAGAGATAATGTGGAAGTACATTTATTTAATGGGTGTGTACCATAACATTTTGGGCAGCTTGGCCGCGCATTACATGCTTCTGTGGGATGTGAGAAGGATAAGCATTTGCTACAAGGTTTAGGGGTTGGGTTGGGTGGTTTGCTTGGGTATACTGGGTAATGCCGATATTTGTAAAATAAGCCTTCTTTAAGTAGTGTTTCAAAAGTATGCAAGGAACCACTGATGATCCTAATGAGGGTTGTTGGTGCTTGTGTTGCCTTAGATATAATTCTTTTACAGTAGCGATGTTCAAGTTTAAGGTATTGCAGATGCTCACTAATTAGTTTATCCTCGATTTCCTGTTCAACTGAACCGATTATGACGGAGTAGCTTACTGTGGGTGTAGACGGGGTAGGTTTATTATTTGTGGAAGTTTTGTATTCTCTTGACTTTTACCAGATTTTGAAGGGTTCTTACTATGTCATCTTTGTCTTGGTTGGTTTTGATAAGTAGCCCAGTTTTTGTTTTTAAGATTTCATCATCTGTTTTTGGATAAAGTTTTTCCCAAAGATCGCAAAATGATATTCTCGAACACCCTGTATCTGTTGTTAAATAAAACATGTGTTTATATTTTTTGTGTGTTAGTTCATTCATGATTGTGGAATAGTTCTTATGTTGACTGTTTTTTGTTGTTTGGGTTTTTGTAGATAAGTTTATCTGGGTAGTTTTTGTTGGCTGACTGTTTATATTGGAAGTTTGTCCTAAAATAGCTTGCCTTATCTCTTCTGGTGTAAATTGTCTGTTCCTTTTTGAAATACTTTCTAGCCTCTCCCTGGGTTTTCTTTTATATTTAACTTTCCTTCACTCTCCCTGGTCATCCATCTCCATCTCACTATAAGATCCATCACTATCCGTGGTAATTTTTAGCCTTTCACACTAAACCAGTTATCACAGCTAATCAATAGGTCTTCACTCTATCACTGCTTAGCTTGTACTGGTCTTCTATATTTTTATAGAACACTCCGTGCAATGGCTTATCCGAGTGTAGCTGCAGAAATAGATCGATTTCGGCAGCTTTGACTTGGGCTTTTTGCCGAGCAGGTTCCAACTCGGTGACAGAGTATTATTATTATTATTATTATATAACATCAAAAACGGGTGTTGATTACATAGTCACAAATTTACCAGATGATAGGTACTTAGCTTACATATCTAATCCATGCATAGCAGTCCATGCAGCTCAAATAATCTGTTGCAAGGATCTAAAAATAATTCAAGAAAGAAATTACACTTTTTATCATGTTGGACACTTTTCAGAAGAAAATGTTGAAATACTTAATTGTATGCTTGAAAAAACAGCTTGGGATAGTATATTCGTGGAAAATATCGATGAGGCTTTCAACAATTTTATCGACTTGTTCCTGAAATTATAGGTTAGATTTCTCCAACCTACAAAAATAGTCTTATTTTACTGGAACAAAATATATAAAATATGCATATTAGAATATAAGTAGTCTATATTATCATTTTACTAACGTCTTTTTAATAAATATGATTATTTACATCTAATTATAAACTTAAAGTTAAAACACAATATAAAACAAACCAAATTCTTAAAATGTTGAGTTAGAAGATAAAACATCACAGAAAGACATTTTTTTTTTCTTTAATAATAAAAAATTTATTTAGACATAGACATTGTTACATAAATATTGATACACTTTAATACATTACATAAATAGTCAAAGGATTGTACAACTGCACCTAGATGACTGAACATCTGTATGTGCATAAGTTATGTATTACATAATGATAATAATAATTGTAGATAATTACATCATACTTACTAACTATTTATAAATGAAATTAAGAGTACCTACTTATACATAAAAAAAAAAGACGTGTGGCACTCGGGGACTGCCGCGGTAAAGCTATTGCATAGCATTTTGTATCAACTTATGCAATTATAATTTTATTTATTTATTTTATTCATGCAGTATTGCTTTTTCTTTGATATTAATTCAAGTTACACTTTTTGAGCGTGGTGACCGATAAGAAAACAAATTTTTCTATTATTAAATAATGACTTTCTTCATTAATAATAAATGCACTTTGTTCATTCATATTCAAAACACTTTATACACAAATTTTACAAGTACAGCTATTCACTGTTGTACATAAATACCTATACACCTATATACTTTCTCATAAACAGCTGCTTATGTATTCGTCCGATTTCGGAGCAGCTCGTCTCGATTCGTGCGAGTTTCGTAGAGTCGTACAATACGTCTAATCGCACGCACACAACGCCGTGTCGAAGACTGCTGAACTGAAACGACGTTAGACGATGCACGGCCTTCAAGCCACACCTCCTTGCCCGTCGGAGTGGGGAGCGTGAGGTTTTTTCGTTACGGAATTTCTGGATTCGGTCCCCGCGCTCAAGGCCCGCGATAGAAGCTATGCAATAGCTTAAAAAAACAAGATATAATAATTAACCCCATGTTGGATTCTACAGATTCACAGAATAAAGATAAAATAATAGAATTATTGAAACATGATATCAAAGAAATGAAAGAAAAACTAGAAAAAAATGAGGACACAAAAACAAAATACTCTGATGCTGTCAAAAAGAAAACTGAAGAGGTAGTGGTAATTAAACCAAAAAATATTACGCAAAACAGTACAAACACTAAACAGGCAGTACAAGAAACAGTTGATCCAATAACATTAGGAGTAGGTGTCTCCAAAGTAAAATATGTTCGGCAGGGAGGAATAGCACTTTGTTGTAATAATGATAAAGATCCAATAGAAAACATGTGTAAAGAATTGAAACAAAAATTAGGAGAAGATTATGAAGTGGAAAAAGTAGTAAAGAAAAACCCTAAAATTAAAATAAAGAATGTGGCTAAAAAAGATTTAGAAGATGAATCTCTATTTGTAGAAAAGTTAGTTATACAGAATAAAATAAAAACAGATTTAGATAAAAGAAAAATAAAATTAGTACACAAGTACATTCCAAAAATGCAAAAAAATCAATACAGTATGAATGTAATCTTAGAAATAGATCCGTTAACATACAACACAATAAAGCAGAATGAGGTATTATACATTGGTTGGAAGACATGTAAATTTGAAGAATATATAAATATTTTACAATGTTACAAGTGCAGAAAATTTGGTCATCTAGCTAAAGACTGTAGGAGAGAGAAACAAGTGTGTGCCGAATGTGCAGGGGAACATCAGTCGTATGATACAGAGATAAAAATATGTGTAAATTGTAAATATGCCTCAGAAGTTTTAAAAATCCCTAACATACAATTTAACCATGCAGCATATGACAGAGATTGTGCAAGTTTTAAAAGAATCTATGAACAGTTGCAGATGAAGGTAGAGTATCCATCAATATTTAACGAGCAAGCATAGCAACCAAAAAAGAGCGATAATGATATAATATATTTAAACTGTCAAGGATTTATTAATAACAAGGAAGAAATTATTATGTTGATGAAAAAATACAGCCCAGTAGTATTATGTCTGTCAGAGACACATGTAGATAAGGAGGTGTATGACAAAGAATTAAAAATAAATGGATATAAGTCGGAAAAGTGTTTAACTCACAATAGAAGAACAGGTGGAGTACTAATATATATCAAGAAAGAAGTTCAGTTTAAAGTAATTGTAAATGAAGTACAGGGAAATTATATTTGGATATTAGGTATTGAGATTAAAATTAGCAATAAAATATATCAACTTGTAACAATATATCACCCCCCACAAACAAATGATAACCTATTTTTAGAATATATTGAAAATTTTGTAGAAAATATTGAATGTAAAGGTACAGTTGTAATAATTGGTGATTTTAATATTGACTACTCTAAAGATACTTTTTATGGAAAGAAAATAAAAGATATTGTATATCAAAATGGTTTATATCAGTTAGTAAATACCCCAACAAGAATAACAAACACGAGCTCTACGTTAATAGATTATATAATTACAAATGAGAAAAAATTAAATTATGAAAATTGGCTAACTCCAAAGATAAGTGATCACAACATATTAAAAATTAAAATAAATACAAAACATCACACTGATACAAAACCATATACTATACGAAAAAGTAGAATGATAAAAAGTTATAACACAGATGAATTCCAAGAAAAAATTATTAAAACACAATGGAACAGAAATACAACAGATGTAAATACAATGTCAGACAAATTAGTTACAGATATTGTAAATGTAGTCAATGAAATTGCACCAATTAAAGAAATAAAAATTTACAATGACAGTCCTGAAAATGAATGGATTGACAGTGACATAAGAGAAAATATTAACATGAGAAATAAATTGTACAAAAAAGCTGTTTTAACAGGTAAAGAAGAGGACTGGGAAGAGTATAAACAAAAAAGAAACTTCGTTACAAGTATGATAAGGAAAAGTAAAGAGGAATTTTATAAAAATGCAATTAGAAATAAAAAGGGTGCCGAGCTATGGAAAGAACTTAAAAAAATGTTGCCTGAAAAAGGTGAAAAAATATCTGATAATATAATTTTTGATGGTACTCTGGAAAAAGAAGAAAATGTTATTGCGGAAAAATTTAATCTGTACTTTATTGAAAGTATAGACACTATAATTAGATCCATCAATGTGCAAAAAAATAATTATATTCTAGGAGATGCAGAAAATATAAGTATCTTTGAAAAATTTGATATAATAACCATGAAAAGGTTAAGAGAAATTATTTATTCACTAAAAGAGACTACAGATCCTGAATATATGATTGGTATCAAAGTTGTCAAAGATGCATTTGAAGTAATAGGAGACCGTTTTCTTGACTTAGTAAATACTTCTCTGACATATGGTATATTTCCTGGTGCATGCAAAATTTCCTACGTTATTCCAGTACCAAAGGTCACAAACTCATTGAAATGTGAAGACCACAGACCAATAAATACAGTGTCAAGTGGCAGTTAAAGATCAACTTATTAATTTTTGTGATAATAATGAAGTAATCGTTCAAAATCAGTCTGGGTTTCGCAAACATTATTCCTGTGAGTCTGCCATTATAAACATATGTGATGATTGGTTTAAATGTTTAGAAGATAATCAAGTGGTTTTAGTTATATTTCTTGACTTAAAAAGGGCATTTGAAACGATAAGTAGAGAATTGTTAATATCCAAGTTAGAGGGAATAGGGCTGAGAAAGAATGTGTTAAATTGGTTTAAAAGTTACCTAAGCAACAGATCACAAAGAGTTAAATATAAAAATTCAGTAACAAGTGACCTACAGATAGAACATGGTGTTCCTCAAGGAACTATTCTTGGTCCTATTCTATTCACTCTTTATATAAATGATATTGTTAAGTGTGCAAATGACTGTAAAATATCCATGTTTGCAGATGATACAATATTGTATATAAGTGGTAATGATCTTAACAAGATGTATGTAACTATAAATAAGGAATTAGCTGTACTAAGTAAATGGTTATCTGAAAATAGTCTAAGTCTAAATTTAAATAAAACAAAATACATGTTAATAGGAAAACATTATAAGTTATCTAGTTTAAATGCAACAAACTTGCATGTTGAAATAAATAATTATAAGCTCGAAAAAGTTAAAGAAATTAAGTACTTGGGTATTATAATAGATGAGAACTTAAAATTTAAAAAACATTGTGACTATATATTGAATAAAATGTCAAAAAAGGTTAATTTTATGAGAAGAATAGGTAATAGCTTAACAATGAACACAAAAATTTTATACAAATCAATAATAGGTCCACACATTGAATATTGCTCAAGTATTCTTTTCAATTTTAATCAAAACGAAATAGACAAACTACAAAAATTACAAAATAAATCTATGAGAACAATCCTTAAATGTAACAGATATACACCAATCAAAACTATGCTAGAAGTACTAAATTTCATGAATGTAAAGCAAAGAATAATATTTAAAACTTTAGATTTTATTTATAAGTTGAAGAACAAAAAAACTGCTATGTACTTATGTGATAAAGTGAGATATGTAAATAATGTACATTCATATAACACAAGACAGAATAATGACTTTTTTATAGACACAGCCAAAACATCTCTATTAAATAAAACTATATTATATAAAGGTTTAAATATGTTTAATACTCTACCAACAGAAATACAAAATTGTGAGAACTACTTTAAATTTAAAGAAAAGTTAAAAAACCACGTACTGAATACTTATGTATAAAGTTAAAAATGAATGTATGTTGTCTGATTTGTTTAAACCATAGTATAAAATGTAACTGTTATGGAATGTAAATGGTTGATGGTATCAAATTTGTTGTATATTTGGTAATTCTATAAGTATAAGTACATTAAGTTAGTTAGTAAGTTAGTATATCTACATTATAGTTAGTATCAACATTTATATTACATTGTATTGTTTTTTGTATAGCAGAAGCTGCTAATAAAGTCTATCTATCTATCTATCTATCATTAGTTACTAAGGGCTAAAGTTAATTTAAACAGTTAAATTAAGGTATAAACTAAAAGAGAGCCATAAACTTCTGTATATTATGTGTTATGTATGTCCTACATGTGTGGTTAAACTTTCTTAGGTTTGCAATTGATCTTATTTCCAAAGGAAGAATATTATAAATTTTAGGAGCCAAATAATTTAGGAATCTTAGATTAATATTAGAATTACTATTGGGAATTTTCAAGTGTCTATTTACATTGTTTCTGGTTCCATACGGGTGGTTTACATAATTTTTTAAGTTCACATTTTTTTGTGTAAAGGAACATACATTTAGTATGTATAAGGAACGTACATCAAAGATTGTGTCGGAGTATAGCAATTTAGTGGGAAACATCTTGTTTTTACGATAAATAATTTTAGAATATAGTTCTGCACAACATTTAGTTTTTTTAGAGAATTCTTGTAAAGACCACCCCATATAACTATACCGTACCTTATTAAAGATTCAACTAGTGCTTTATAAACACAAATTAATAGTTTTTTCCCCATTATCTCTCTTATGGTATAGAATTTACTTATTAATTTTCGAATATTATTGCTCAGTTTTATAATGTGATGGTTCCATTTGAGATTTTCATCGATAATAATACCCAAGTACTTAGTAGAATGTACCTCATTTATTTCTGTATCCATCTGTTTAATATATATACTGTTAAAATTGGGGCGGTTAGCTGCAGTCAGCGAGAAAGCTATATAGCTATATACATGAGCATAACAATTTTTATCCGGTAGATAAAAGCGTTATCCGAAGGTCTAGGTGCCGGATAGGTTATCCTAAAACTAGAGCATATTTATCTGATGGATATTACTATTTGTACGTAAAAATACAGATTTTTGCTTATCTCCAGGATAAAGCTTATTCTGCAGAATAAACATCACTATCTCTAGATGAAATTACCGGGCTTTAATATAGTAGTTTTTTCGATAAAGCTAATTTACGTGTAGTAACATTTTAAACTGAAATAAAATTCACTTTACCATGTTGTGTATATATATGTTTTTGTGTTTGGAAATGTTTCAGTAGGTGTTTACAATATGTCTGTTTCTCCAACAATCATGGACTAGTCAGACATCAAACGATTGGTTGAAAACAATTCGTGAGCTGACCACATTAAACAGAGCTTATTGGCTCTGACTAGTTTGTGATTTCCTGCAGAAACAAACCCATTATATGTCTGCATGAAAGCCGTCACTGGAATCGGATACCTAGGGCTTAGCTCTGGCACAGGCGACACAAAGTTGACTCGTAATTCTTAGTATTGAAATCGAGCATCTACAGTCAGTTTAGAAAAAGTTGACACAGTTTGTTAGTACTTGAAAATGAAAGGGGCCTATTTTATTTTCCTTATGGGTTGCGGTACCAGAACCCCGAAGCTTAAGAGTATTGTATTCTAGTCTAAAGTGCCTATTTATTATAAGCTTCTAATTCTTCATTGTACTGCGTTGATGTTATACATTGTCAACACTTGTACTTTAGCTGTTTTTCTTAAATGATGTGGGAGGGAGTGCAGCTTGTTTCTATTTGTTACTGTACATGCCAATAGTCTTATGAAATCATAAAATGGAAGCGCTTTAACTGCGATAATAAAGGACCTTCTGTCATAAAATTGTATTTTTTTGTTTTATTTTTTTTTTAATAATTATAAATTGTTTTCAGTGAACACATTAATGTTGGGGAAGCCTGAAAAAGGAAAAATGGTAGAAAATATGCTTATACGAATGGCACAAACAGGACAAATATGTACAAAAATTGGTGAAAAGGAACTAATAGGATTATTAGAAAATGTTAGTAACCAAACGCAAAGCAAAACATCAGTTAAATTTGATAGAAGGAGAGCTGCTTTAGATTCTGATGATGAGGACTTTAATTAATTAATATTACTTTAAATGATCACAAAGTTAACCTTAACATAACATTTATTTGCAAGACACTGTTTTGAAATACAAATTGTTTAGATTAATAAATTAAAATATTTGTTATTTAAATAAATTAGATACTTGCTTTTACACAACTGACTAGTTTTATTCATCTTATTCCTTTTTCTCATGTAAATCTGAAAATAAAAACAATACATTTAGAAATATTTTCTAGTTTGTGTATCTTCTTGGCCTTTTACTTTTTTTAATTATTAACAAATACGTTAACTAAACTCAGTTTACAGTCGGGCCAAGATCTATAAAAAGTGCGCATGATCAACTCACGAGTCGATTTAATATAAAAGTAAAAAAAAATTGCCAGCATCAAAGTTTAATTTTTTCCTAACTACTTCGACAGTGGAATATAAATTATTTATATGCAACAAATATTCTTGTAATCACAGCATAAGAAATCAATTCTAAACTTATTAATTAACACTCGGCTCGTGAACTTTTTTATTTATCTTCCAACTTTGTTTTCAGTTGTCATGCAAAAAGATTAATATGCCATCAAACATTCACTGCATTCTAAAATTGACTATTTTGTCAAAATTTTACAAAATATAGTTCTGACAAGGGCGAGCGTAAAGGCGTCTTGGCTGTACACATATTTCGATGCTTACAGTGAAACAACGTTCAGCGCAGTTAGAACTTGGATGAAACCTCATCTGGGGAAACAGGAATCTAGTCCCACTTTCTAGCGGCTTGAATCTCAGCGTATACGCGGAAGCTAAGTAATTTCAAGACGAGGATTACGTAGTGGATATACCATCCTTCGGAGGGGATCTAAAGCAGTCAGTCCCTTGTCTATTAAATGTTAGGTAAGTAAAAAAAAAGATTTCTTCGACAGATAAGAGATTCAGCAAAATTTCCAGGTTCGGGGTAGCTCATCTCCTGGTGTCGGTGATAGGCCCTGGTAGCGGAAATAGACCGACGTTAAATAAATAAATAATAATAATAGTTTTGAGAAGTATTGCAATGGGTAACCAAATTCGCCTGGGACCGAATGAATTATGCCATATAGACGTGCATGTACTAATAAAATAATTGTTAAATTTCCTTGATAAGTCTCAATTTATTTTTTAAAAATATATTTTTTTCTATAATTGAATTTTATTTTTTTTATACACTGTTAATGTGCATAAATTGCAACAATAACCAATAACCAATAGTCCGCTATAAAAATAAATAAGATCGAACATAAAAAGACGTTATAAATCATTTAGTTGAATATTTTTCTCTTACAGTTACTGCATTTATAATAGTAAGAATTTTGTCGTTTATTCTTAAAATAAATACTTGTTTTGTCCTATACAAACAAGGTGCATGTAATATAAAGATTATTTATTTGTTGTGTTAAAAAGAAGGGCAGAAATAATTTTAAAATTACTATATATATTTTCTACATTAATAATTTTTTAATTTTATGAATTCCTTTAATATTAACAGAGTCGTAAAGCATTCACAACTTTTTGTTTACTTTTTTTTTTGTTGCAATAAAGTCAGGGCCAGGTCTGGACTTAAAATATTTCTTGTGATTGATTTCTTAATAAAATCATAAAGGGAAATCTATTACTAATAAAACTATTAGTTGTTTCTACCATATAATTAGTTATATAATTGACATCATTTGTTTATAATTTGGTAAAATTGAATTTATTTTAATAAATGAGTTTATTTTTGGCAAAATTATTAAATTGTTTATTTAATCAGAATTTTCTCATAATTTGTCTGCAGAAATATAATTTTTTTTCTGAGGAAAAAAATTTAGATAAAAAATATTTTATTACAGACATAGCAAAAATATCTGATATACAGAACATTTCTAATCAAGTCATTTTTATCAAAGGTTTTTTTTGTCAAATTTCAAAGTAGCTTGACGAGATTTGCAAATAATTTTCGATTACTTTGAAAAACAACACACAAATTTAATCAACTTATTAGCAGTGTTAGAGGATTCTAATCTGACGTCAAATCAGGTATCAATGCTTTTTTAATATGTTGTATAGAATTAAAAAGTAATGTTAAATCCAAGTTTAACCTCAGCAGACTTCCAGGTCTTGTCAAAAATCCAAAAAACTACGAGATTTTTGATTTTTTTTTTTTTCAGTTTTTGTCGATATTGACACCTAAGGCCTACTTTTTATATAATTTTTTTTTTATTAAATATTTAACATTAGGTGCTTTATTTTTTCCAATTTATACCACTTTTTTCATCGTCAAATAGTGGTCAAAAATGCTAGTTGGTCAAAAACTGATATAACTTCCTCCTAGGAGAGATTTTAGAAGGAGTTTTTAAAAATCAAGCAAAGACGGCTACCTCTTCTCGACGCCCATGACATTTCTGACATTACAGGTAATGAAAATCTAAATATATTTTACATAACGCAAAGTAATATCCTTCTGAACAACTATGATGAACTATATTGTGGTTTTTTTTAAAATATATTCTCATATTAGACCCCCATTGCAAGCCAATGAGCTACTGGAATTATAACTTTTTTTTTTTTTTTTTTTAACTGTTTAACGTCGGTCTATTTCCGCTACCAGGGCCTATCACCGACGCCAGGAGACGAGCTACCCCCAACCTGGAAATTTTGCCGAACCTCTTCCCTTAAGAAGAGTAGGGATCTTTTACTTGCCTAACATTTAATAGACAAGGGACCGCCTGCTTTACATCCCCTCCGAAGGATGGTATATCCACTACGTAATCCTCGTCTGAAATTACGTAACTTCCGAGTATACACTGATATACAAGCCTCTAGAAGGTGGGACGAGAACACTGTATTTCCCAAGATGGGAGCCCATCCAAGTACTAACCGCGCTCGACGTTGCTTCAACGGAATATCGACTGATATTCACATTGAAGTCGCCTCTACGCTCGCCCCTAATTATAACTTTATATACATCATTTTAAAGAAAATTTTATAAGCTACATTTAAACTCTCTTGAAATTTTCCTCTCAATTCACTTCTTACAAAGATATTCTCGATAAATTGAAAAAATGTACCTTTAGAGGTGGTTTGGGGTGGTTCAACCCCGAATTCGAGATGCCAACCGAAATTTTTGGAATCAGCGGGGAGGGGGTCGAGTTACTCTAAAAAATCTGGGTTGGTAAAAAGTAATACAATTTGCTTCTAAACATTCGAATTTGAAGAAATAAACCTAGACCATAACTAAGGTCAGAAAATTCATTTTACCCCAAACCCAAGCCCCAAATGGGGTAAGAGGGGGCCAAAAAATGCCCCTCCCCCCAATATATAGTACTATTATAGTGAATGGATCGGAAAAGGGGAAGGAATATTTAAAAAATATATATATAAAAAAATCAGTTATAAACATATGTACTTTTTAAACAATTTTAGCTCTCTTGGACGGTCCGGCAGTGTTGTCCGTGTCACCATCTCGTCTGTGTCGCTAATAGGGAACGTGAGCTGGGTTTAGACCGTCGTGAGACAGGTTAGTTTTACCCTACTGATGACTCGTCGTTGCGATAGTAATCCTGCTCAGTACGAGAGTGTTAAATTTAAGTGATTTGTTGTAGACTTCTTATATATTAGAAGCTACGAATACACACAGAGAAGCTATTTCTTGACTAATTGTTTTATTTGTAGATTAAACATACATTTAACTTCTAATTATTAAAACATATTTTTGACAATTACAATATTATTATTATTCAACTTTTCTAACCTTCGCTTAGCAACTAACCATAGAGTTTATCAGTATGCAAACTTATCATTAGGTTTGCATACTTCACATCCTCAGAAATTTTTAAGAATTTGTGGATAAATTCTTCAGTCCCATTCTGGAACTCAAATCTTGCAATCTGGGACCAAACAGCGGTTTAGTCAGCATGTCGGCTAACTGCAGCTCCGAGGGAACTTGCTTGACATTGAAGTCTCCATTGTTAACACATTCTCTTATGAAGAAATGTTTCAGCTTGATGTGTTTGGTGCGTTTGTGATATTCGTATCTTGGGTTATGTGCAAGTTTCACAGATGATTCATTGTCCAGGTTCAACACTGGTTTCTTCGCTTTAATCAGGTTGTTGAGTAGGCGAATCAACCATAAAATCTCATGTGCAGACTCACTAGCTGCTGTTATCTCCGCTTCAGTCGAGGAGATGGAGACCGTCGTTTGCTTCTGGCTTCTCCAGCTAATAGCAGCTCCAGAGAATAAGCACACCATTCCAGATGTTGATTTTCCAGTAGTCTGATCTCCTGCATGATCTGCGTCACTGTAGCATACTAAGTGTGGAGGTGACTTTTTTGTGAAAGTCAACCCATTATGTTGGGTTCCTTTCAAATACCGGAAGATACGTTTCACCAGCATGATATCCTTTTTAGTAGGTGCTCCGAGGTTTCTAGATGCGACACCCACAGCATATGAAATATCAGGTCTTGTACCTACTGATAAATATGCTAAAGCACCCACGGCTTGTCTGTATGGAAAGTTCGCATCGGCGGTTCCTTCCACTCCTATCTCATTTTCTTTGATAATGGGCGTTGGTGCTGATTTACAGTTGGACATTCCATACTTTTCTAAAACTTTCTTTGAGTAAGCCTTTTGACATAGTGTGATGGTTTTGTCTTTGTGCAAGTTAATTTCCATTCCAAGGAAGTATGACGCAGGCTTGGGTGTTATCTTGAATCTTGCTTTTAATTCATCGATAAACTCGTCTCCTGCTGTGGTTGTGTTATATGCTACAAGTCCATCGTCAACATAAAGAGCAATAAAGACTTTGGATTGTCCTCTGATTCGAACGTACAAGCAAGGATCCGCTTCACTCTGTTGGAAATCAAATTTTTCTAAGAAGCCGGCAATGCAGGTGTTCCAGCAACGCGGCGCTTGCTTCAAACCACAGAGGCTGCGTTTCAGCTTGCAGACTCGTTTTGTGCCATCCTGATAGCTATCAGGCTGTTTCATGTAAATTTCTTCCTTTACTGTGCCGTTTAGGAAGGCGGTTGACACATCAAACTGACATAGTTTTAAATTTTCTTGAACTGCTATGGCAAGCAGTGCTCGTACGGTGCTCAGACGAACCACTGGACTGAATGTTTTATCATAATCTACTCCAGGTTGCTGGAAGTAACCCTCGATAACCATTCTGGCTTTATACCTTTCGGTGGAGTCATCAGGGTTCATTTTTACTTTATATACCCATTTGCAAGGCAGGGCTTTTCGTCCTTTGGGTAGATCAATCAGTTCCCAGGTTTCGTTGTCGTTCAGTGATTTTATTTCACTATACATGACCTCTTGCCATTTTTCTTTCTCAGGACTTTCTATTGCTTCTTTGAAGGTCATAGCCCAATAAACATTTCACGGCACTAACGGTAACACCTAGTTATATAAAGAATATATAAAGGTAACGAAGTTATATAAGAAAGGTTTCAGTAGGCACCTATAGTCATCAAGGTTTATTAAGGTTTTATAAAATTACTGTAAGCTACAGGTATAAAAGAAAGTGTTATAAATATTTCCATCACCATTTTATAAAACCTACAGTAATCGTTACTAAAATATATATAACAAGTTTGTATAAGGTTTGCTGTTACCTTTATTATAAAACTAATATTTCCTAGGTTATATAGCAGTATTTTTAATTACCTATATAAAATCTAAGAAATATTAGTGCTTAGGTGTGTATACTATAAAACTTTTGGTAATCAATTTAGTAAGGAAAATTCCTTATATAAACTTCCATTACACTTAGTGAAGCATGTTACCCTTACAAACCTTGATAATGCATCATGGCTGCTTTTGTATTTGACACATAGAGTGTTTATAAACCTAGCTATGGAGAATAACTTATTAAAAACCTGGAAAAAGGTAAAATACAGTAGTGCATTTCATAGCAGTTTCAAAAAAATTTTCCAGAATCTTAAATTCAGTACCTTTATCATTCGGTACCCCAAAAGTGTAAATTCATATCAGGTGTCATCATCAAGTTCGTTAAAATATTGCACAATATCAAATCAAGAAGATATATCTCTACACAAAGATGAAATACTAGAGCAAGATATAGTAAATATTAAAAACAAAAATACACATAATAATACTAGGAAATAGTAGTGAAACCGCTTTACTTATTTATGGCAATATTAAGACTCTCAGTGAAATGGATCATGAGGGACAATGATTAATGAGGGCAATTTGTGTCCTGGTTCTTTTTAGTCTGTACTATTTTAAAAGACATATTACTATTAAACCACACAGTCACATGCACACATATTTTTTCAGGTTATAATGGATAAATGACATAAATGGGTATATAAGAGGTATATAACATCACTACAAGTAATGTATGTTGCTATAATATTTTTAAAGGACATCTGAAGGGCTTTAAGTTTTATAATAACACTTTTAAGAACATTAGATTACTCAAGAGTATATACCGAACCTAAAGTTTTATACCAACACTATTTAAAGGTATATATTATTACTTGAGTTTATATAAGGTCACCATGAGTGATATTACAGTTTCCAGTGTTTATAAGCGAACTACATTGCTTTCTGCCATGATGTTGAGTTAGAATGGAGACGCCATTGATGGCTCCTTACCTGAGTTTAACATTTGACTTATTTTTACTATCTTTGAGCCAAAATATGCACTTATTTGATGTAATCTTATAGAGGAAACACTTTTATTAAGTTTTTATATGTAATTTCTAAAAAACAAATTTATGCAATTTTCAGATCCGTAAATTAAAATTGACTATTAAAGGGTATTTTAGAAGCCCCTGCAATTTTTGGGAGAATTTTGTTCATGTTTGCAGTAATAAATCGCTCGCAGTAGAATTTTGACTTAGGTGAATGTGAAAATTTAGTAAATAAAGTACCTACAGTTGATTATATACATCCATGTTCATTTTATTTCATAAAATGACAGACAAGGTCAACTTGGAATATTCGATTGCGAGAAGAAAGTAGGTACATATGAATGATATGTATCCAAGAGAGAAAATATATATTTGCGTCACAGAAGACAGAAATACAATTAAGTAACAGTGATCTGGTGACAAATATTACCAATACCATTATATGCAAAGTTTATAGGGGTAACTAAACGTTTATATAACTACTTTTCATCACCAAAAGTTATATAAGAAGTTATATAAAGGTAACGAGAATGTTTCTATTACTGTTGGTTATAAACTCTGAAGTTATATACTGTTACTAAACGAAGGTGTTGGCGACCCTTATAACTGCTCCATTTAAGTGCTTTAAGAGGTTTATAAAGGTAACAGAAATATTACTAATACTATATTATATAACTTAAAGTTATTTAAGCTTAGTGATGGCAAATTTATGGTTACTATTATATAACAAAAAATGTTTATTGGGAGGTTCTTTAGGCTTGTGAAGGTTTTTGATTTCTTCAGCTGCTGCCAATATATAATCATCATAGCGCTTAGGAGCATTGATATTTGACCTGTCTCTCAAAGACCTCGCTTGAACAATAGCATTTTCTTCGGCGTCAGCAAGTGTACATCTTCATCATCATCGAGGACATTGTCAGAACTGGAAAGTGATTCGTAGTCGCTTTCATTATTTGTTAATTCCGCTTGTTGAACGTCTTCAATGCTATCGACCAAATTTTGTTGCAACGTTTCATCGTCGTCTTCATCGCTGTCACATTGCTGATCATTTCCTTGTTTAGATTGTTCTTGTTGAAACTTTGCTTTGTTGAAAAAACCTGTAAGCCCATTTTTGTTCAGTTTATCATGGAACATAATCTCTGTTACACGAATACCTTTCGATGTAATGGTCCTGTTCTGTGAAGGTATGACGATTCTGAAAGCTTTGGATGTTTCAGAATAACCCGCAAACATCCCAGGAATTGCCTTAGGTGCAAATTTGTGACCTTTAGATCCTTTCATCAGAACATAAGTCTTGCGACCGAACACATACAGATGATTAATACATGGCTTTCTCCCAACCCATCGTTCAAATGGTGTTTGGTTCTGAATGGCGTTAATTATACTCCTGTTTGATAGGTAGTTTGCAGTAAAAACTGCTTCACCCCAGAATTTTAATGGTGCCTTCGCGTCAATCATCATTGCTCTCGCTTTCTCCACAAGGGTACGGTTCTTCCGTTCAGCAACTCCGTTTTGGTAGGGCGTGTAGGGTGCCGTGATCCTTCGCTGTATCCCGCTACATTTTAAATAGGCATCAAACTCTTTGTTTACATATTCAGTGCCATTGTAAGAATTTGACTTTGTTGCCAGTGTACGTTTCCGCTAACTCTTTGAACTCTTTAAATTTCTCTAAGACTTCGCTCTTGTTTTTAATCAAGTAAACTCGACTGTATCGACTGTAGTCATCAATAAAAGTCACGAAGTATTTGTTTCTGCTTAATGTGGGTGTTTGGATAGGCCCACATACGTCGCTATGAACGATTTCTAAGCGTTCTGTTGTTCGTTGAGTCGTTTTCTCACGGGGGGCAGGTACTCTATGAAGTTTCGCTTGGATGCAGGATTCACAGTCAGGAAAATTTTCGGAAACATCAAAGTTCAAGCCAACTACGTGCTTGTCCTTAAGTGCAAGTTTCAGATCTTTGACATTCATGTGACCAAATTTTCTATGCCAGTCGTAGATGTTTGAAGAGTTCGCTTCCTTTGTTGTGGTTGGAACTATGTCATCATTTTCATTGGCCATATTGTTGTTCTTATGTTTATTCGGTTTGATGTAGTAGAGACCATCCTCTTGTTTAAATGCGGTGAGAGTTATTCCAGCTTTTGGATTTTTGATTGTCGCTTTATCCTTGGTGAAGAGGACAGAGTTGCCAGCATCTGTTATTTTACTGCTATCAGACTTCTCGTTACGTGTGAGGAGGCACTGCATAACAAAATTATTCTTATCAGAATCGTTGTTGTGTTTGTGACGCTTCTGATTGTTTTTCTTCCAGCAGTTAGTACAAATTTTGTGATTCTTACTTTTGAAGATGTTACCTCTTCGTTTGCAAATTTTACAGGATGCATATAGTGCTTCTTCTTGAATAGACGATTCAGGTTCATCGTTATTGGTCATGTTGTGGTTATGACGTGCTTCGCTTTCTTCAATTATTTTAGTTTTTAGCTCATCTGGCTTAGGAAGAGTGTCCCGCGATTCTATAGCGACTCTGAAATTTTCATATTCGGGTGAGAGACTGTATAACATCATGATTGTTAACATGTCCTCGTTGATTGTTACATCCATGTCTGCCAGTTTGTCAACTATGTCCATAAACTTATTTAGATGGCTGTGTACAGCATGCCCTTCTACTCTCGTTAAGATGAGTTGCTTTAATAGAGATGCCTTCCGGGCAGGTCCCTTACTGGCGTAAATGTCTTTCAATTTGTCCCATAAAGCTTTAGCAGTAGTGCATTTTTTAATTTGCTTAAGCTCGGAAGGAGCGATTATAAGGATCAGTTCAGACCTCGCCAATCTGTCTCCTTCTTCATCACCCACAGTTTGGAGGTATTTCCATAATTTGTGTCGCACTAAAACAGCTTCAGCCTGTATTACCCAAGTGTCATAGTTCTCTCCTTTAAGAGGGTCAATCTTAGAGCTCAACATTTTTCTTTCGACAAGGGTACTCACTTAAACTCGTAACTTCAACCACGCTCTGCTACCATGTTAAATTTTGAGCGATTTGTTGTGGACTTCTTATATATAAGAAGTTACGAATACACACAGAGAAGCTATTTCTTGACTAATTGTTTTATTTGTAGATTAAACATACATTTAACTTCTTATATATTAGAAGTTACGAATACACATGGAGAAGCTATTTCTTGACTAATTGTTTTATTTGTAGATTAAACATACATTTAACTTCTGGACATAATTATTAAAACATATTTTTGACAATTACAATATTATTATTATTCAACTTTTCTAAGTTTCGCTTAGCAACCAACCATAGAGTTTATCAGTATGCAAACTTATCATTAGGTATGCATACTTCACAGAGAGGAACCGCAGGTTCGGACATTTGGTTCACGCACTAGCTCGAGCGGGCGGTGGTGCGAAGCTACCATCCGTGGGATTATGCCCCAATCAACAGGGTTCTTTTCTACACCCAGCCACTTCTGCACCTGAAAGGTATATTGTAATTGTAATATTAAAGAAGTAATATTTATAATTGTTATTTTTACCTGGTGGTATGTCTGCAGGAAGTGAAATCGTGCAGCATCTTGGGTTGGAGGCAATCTAGCAAGATTAAAATTAATTTTTGCTGCAGCCCTCGTAGGCTGTGTAAATCATTTAGATTCTGGCTTGAATGTTTGCCTCCATATAGCGCAACCATGATCACCTTGCCTGCTTCGGCAATTTGCTCGGGTGTGGCATTTGATTTATAAAACGCAGCAATCTTATCCTCAAAGTCTGGATGTTTTTTGATTATAGCAAATAATTCAATTTTTCCTTGCCCGAACAGTGCCGATGTAGAGTCACATCCACTGAAGGCATGCAGAAATAGAAAGAGTTCAGGAGACTTGTGGAAAGAATGTGTGTTTCTTTGTAATGCCACTGAGAGTAACTAGAAGATGTCTGCACCAGTGATCACCAAAATATCATGCAGCTGCAAGAGGGGCTGTAGCAATGCGTGCGGTTGCAAAAAAATCTGGATTAAAATATTCGACGGTTTGCACGCGTTGCAGTGGATAGTCATGCGGCAATGCTTCTGATTTAAGTTTAAATATACACTCTCCAGACCTCGAAGAAGAATCAGACGACGAGGCGTTGGATAATCTCTTCTGGGCTCAAGAAGAAGAAGAAAAGGAGATAAGAGAGAATAGCGACACAGATGACACGGACGATACTCCCGGACTGTCCAAAAGAGCCAAAGTTGTTTAAAAAGTATAAGATCTGTTTATAACTGATTTTTTTTATATATTTATTTTTAAATATTCCTTCCTCTTTTCCAATCCATTCACTATAATAGTACTATAATATATTGGGGGAGAGGGGAATTTTTTGGCCCCCTCTGACACCATTTGGGGCTTGGGTTTGAGGTAAAATGAATTTTCTGAACCTAGTTATAGTAGTATTTCGTATTTCACAGATTTTTAAGTTAAAAATGTCGAAAAATGAAAATTTTGCAAAATTTTGAACAGCTGTATCTCGGATAGTATTTGATCTACAGAGTCCGCTATGGTACCAATTTGTAGCAAATTTAGTCAACTTTTAAAAGACACTAAATTATTTTTATCAAAAAAGTAGACCTTGCGTCAAAATTGACAAAAACTGAAAAAGAATAAAAAATCACGCAGTTTTTTGTATTTTTGACCAAGACCCGGAGGTCTGCCGTGGTCGTAAACTTGGATTTAACATTAATTTTTAATTCTATACAACATATTAAAAAAGCATTTTTTCGATGACAAAGTTACTGGATTAAAATGGTTTATTATGATTTAATTGAATTACCCAAAGAAAATTCTATGGAAATGAAAATTTTTTTGATCAAACAAATAATATTTCTTTGCCGAAAATAGACTTAATCACATTTATGGGGGATGTAAAATGTTTTCCTACTTTCATTGAAAGGTTCGATGCATAATAATAAAATACTTTCCGATAGTGAAAAATTCAATTATTTAATTTTTGTTTTGAGTTGTTAAATGTACACCTTCACTAGGGAACAATTATGTCATTATGCTATCTTCGGCTGAAATTACTGGACAATTACCCTGTTATCATATAAAACCAACTTAGTTTTTTTCCATCATTAGCTACTGACAATTTAGATTTCAATCTGCAACAATTTTGGCAAATAGAAGTATCTAATATTAAAGTAACTCCTGAAGATCCCTTTTGTGAAAAATATTTTGAAGATGCTACTTTCAGAAACATGGATGGCCGTTTTGTAGTATTTCTGCCTCTTTGTGATCAGTTCTAGATTTTGGTGACATTCAAGCTCTTGCACTTCGGCGTTTTTATGCTCTAGAACATCGTTATTTACATAATAAATCTTTACATTTATCTTATTCGGAATTTATATGAGAATATTTGACACTTAAGTCACATGGAATATGTTCCACCCTCTGAAAACTCAAATAAGGTTTATTATATACCACATCGTCTTTCTACTACTACCCCTTTGACGCATCAAGTCATGTACCAAATAAAGATTCATCAAACAAAAAACTTTACACTGGCCCTAAAAACTATTTTATAAAATTTTCAGTTACATAATGTTTTTACTGCTGATATAGAATAAATGTACCGGCAAATTTTGGTTTATCCCAATCACAGAAACTTTTAAAGTATTATATGGCATTTTTCTTCATATGCACCTATTTTAGATTTTCAGTTAATTGCTGTGACATTTGGAATCGTTTCCTCTCCTTATTTAGCGATACGAACCCTTTTGCAACTGACACAAGAAGAAAATTTCCTTTAGCATCTAAAAATATAGATGCTAAAGGAACCGATGACATCAAGAGTATTTACACACTCTTCATCAGAGAGCGAAATGGCGTGATACTTTGAGCCCATTGCTATTGAAACCATGGTAGTTATTTAAATGAACAGTAAACTGCTAACTTGGGCGTGTGGTACAGTTACATCCTGGCGCAGACGGTGTAGTAAGAGTTGCCACAGTTAGACTTCTTGGGGGTTATTTAAACGCCCATTAGTTCAACTATGAACATTATCTACAATTTCTCAAAAATTCAAGTGTATTTTTGGATGTGGGGGAATGTTTCGTTCTCATTTAAAAAACATTATTTTTTTAGAATTGAAATAGTTCATTTTCAAAATTTTAAGTGAATTAGAAAATTACTTGACACCGTTCATCATTTCCTAGGCCATTCTTCACAAATATAGTTCATGTACTAATAGGTAAGTCAAAACTCTCGTTATTTATTATTTTTTTATACTGTTTATATGTGCATAAATATCAACACAATAACCAAGCCTACACACACTGGGACTATAGAGATCGTTTGGTTCAAAACCACCTAGAGGTCACAATTTTTAACGAAACTAAAAATTCTTGATCGAGGATGCTTCTGGAGAAATTTCGAGGACACGTACGAAGCCTGATTTTCAAAATGTGTCGTTGCAAATTTAAAAATAGCAATAAACCTATGAAAATTGAAGTTTCGATATAAAAAATGAAGTTATTGAACTAAAAACCCACTAATCCTGAAACCATGGTTCTTAATAAAACTGAATAGATACCGAACCATAAAACTCCAAACCAATAGACCCCAAATTAGCAAAATTAGCAATGAAATATATTGAAAATCAGACTTTGTACGTCTCTTTGAAATCTCACCGATTAAGAATTTTTAGATTTCGTTCAAAATTGAGACCTCTATGTGGTTTTGAATCTTTGGTCCCCAGTGTGCTATAGTCCGTTCTAAAAATAAATAAAATCAAATGGAAAAGAAGTGGTTATAAACCAGCACGCATAAATATTTTCAAAAAAATAAGTTAAAACTAAAAAAAAATTCACCTAGTATGTGAGGAATTATTGTTTATACTGATTTTAGCCTCGCCTGAACAGTCAACTACAACATACTTAAAATAAGATAATTGAGGTTCAAATCTCATTGCTGACATTATCCGGTTGAAGATGTTGAAATACCAAATGTAAAAACTAAAGTGAAAAATGTTCATGTTTTTATTAAAACGTTTATGGTAAGTATTCCATAAAATTTTTATAGAAGGGTGAAAAATAAAATTATGATGAGATTGGAACTAAATATTTTTATGCATTCTAGTTGCCTTGCAGCAAAAGTGAAAGTTTTCCTCGATGGATAATAATCAAACTTATATAAGAAGAGCATGCACATTTTTTCATATCTGATAACTTTCTTGCACTATGATATACTTGTAGTTCTATTAAAGGCCAACACAGAGGGCTTAGTTAGGGTCCCGGAATCGAAAGCAAAATGGTGTACAGTCCATTTTTAGAATTGAATTTTTTCATCTGATAACCAAGAAAAAATTAGAAGTAACCTCAAGTAGACTTGCGCTATACACATGCAAGAAGTTTTTATGGCATCGAGTGTTGTAGCAGAAAGTTAAAAAATCGGGAAAATCAAAAAACATGTGATAACTCATTATTCAAACACAGAGAAATATGTATTCAAGAAACTGTCTTGGAAGCAATCAATAGTTATTCGAGTGCTTTGGGGGGTTATTATAGTGACCTTTCGGCATGTTTGTATTCAACTTAAAAAATTGGGACTTTCAGTGTATAAAACCTCCTCGTACTGTATAAACATATTGTAATCTAGATTGTAGATTGCTTAAGAATTATTTAGCCCTGAGTTGGCCTTTCTTCACTTCGACCTAAAAGGTCTTTTGTGAGTTACCCTACAACTAGTTGTTGCCCAGGATTCCAACATTTTTGCAAAGCGTGTGATTTTCCTGGAAGCTCATTTCCCTATGTCTTCTGGCGTTAATTCCGCCTGTTCTAGGTACTTTAGCATAATGCGGATTAGTACCTTGCATTCACAAAGTATATGTTCCGCAGTCTCAGTTGCAGCTTCACAGTATCTGCATTTGTCATCTTCTGCCATGCCCATGTTCTTAAGATGGTATCTTAAGGGACCATGGCCAGTTAGAAGGCATGTGATCAGCCTTAGGCCGGACTTTTCAAGTACGAGAAGTTGTGGCATTCTTTGTTGAATAGGTTATAAACCTTTTCACTTGTCTTTGGCCTGGAGTGTTCCTCCAGTAGGACTTCTTTTGGTCCTTTTCCCATTTTAGGGCCTCCTCCTTTATGTGCCCTTTAGATAAGCCACAGAACGGTTCGGGTCCAAAAATTTAGGGTTCAGCCCCTTTTCTTAAAAGGCTATCAGCCAATTCACTGCCTTCTATTTCCTCATGCCCTGGCACCTACATCAAGGTAATCTTGTTTCTTGCCAGTTGCTTCAGGGATTGTCTGCATTCCCAGGCAATTTTAGAATCGAAGTATAGGACCTGAGAGCCTTTAGTGCTGCCTGGCTATCTGAAAGTATATAGATCTTTGCTCTTCGAGTGCCTCTATTTAGGCATTCCTGGGTACATTGATCTGTAGCATAGATTTCTGCCTGGAAGATGGTTGGGGTGTTACCAAGGGCTTTAGATAGCCTGCATTTAGGCCCTGCTACGCCCACACCAACCCAACAACCCCTTCATCCATCTTGAATCCATCTGTGTACCAGATGTTTGATTCTTTCTCCAACCGCAGTACTTCAACCCTGCTCGCCTGACGGCTTTCAATCAGCACATCAAACGGGCAGTCAAAGTCATGCTTGATTGGCATTGAGTCGGTGGGTTTGGTCATGGATACGAATTGGATTAGCTCTAAAATCCTTAAGTGACCAACCAGGTCGCCTGGTCTGAATTTAAGTGCCTGATGCAGCCTTAGGGCACTAAGTGCTGCCTCCTTCCTTACATGCAAATGCAGAGGAAGTAAGTCCAGCATTGCCTCCATAGCTGCTGTGGGACAGGAGCGCATTGCTCCTGTAGTCCCTAGACAGGCAAAGCGTTGCTATTTCTGCAACTTTCCTTGGGCTATTTTCTCTTCTGTTTTTGGCCATTATACACATGATGTGTATGTAACCATGGGTCTGACAACCGAAAGTTAGGACCAATGTATCATTTTTGGCTTCAGACCTCAAGTCTTACCAAATAGCCGTCTTTGCTTTGGTGAGTGTCCTTTCTAGGTGTGAGTTCCAGGTAAGTTTTTGGTCTGGGATTACTCCTAGTATTCCAGTTGAATTAGACATAATAAAAAAATTTTGTGTACTGCGGACTTTTTTTTGTGGTAGTTGTTTAAGAGGGCATAATAGGCAAGCACAGAAAACTACACCCTGCTACACCATGTGCGTCCCCTATTTTTAGGGGTTGAAACTTTGAAATTTTACTTATGTGCCCATATCTTTTTCCCTATTGCCCGTAGGGCTCTTTACCAAGTTACACTTTTTGAAGATTCATCCCTCCTCTACATAATATATATATTACACATTTGCCGTAGGACAAACGGTTTTGGCTGTACGAGGCCGGAAAGGTCGCGCTGTCTGAATTTGGGGGTCTTCTGTACAGGACAAACGGCTATTATTTCCAATCTACAATACTACACATACTAATGCCCTTAAGGAGGGATGATGATTTGTGAAAAACTTTCATCGAATACCGCGCGGTTTCCATGATACGAAATGTTGAAATTTTGAAAACCCCTTTTTTTAAAAAAAAGTGAACCTACTTTTTTTCGCTCATTTTTTTGTCATGTATGTACGACCTTAATATAAGAAAATTTACGTTGGTTTCATTTTAATACATTCATTGGTTTAGGAGCTAGACAGCAAAATATGCCAAAAATGGCTATTTTGGTATTGTTGCATTAAAAAAACCAAAACCAGTATAATTCTGGTAAGTGTTTTTGTTTATCCTAAAAGTCCAATTCATTGCGCATAGAAAATGTGTTTTTGTATTTAAGGGCGCCGGAAATATAGGTTAAATTTACTTAAAAACATGACTTCGTAGTTTGAGAATTTCTTCTAAATCCCTGAACTGATTAAAAAGAAATTTCACAGGCTTTGAGAAAAAACTCGATAGAATGTGTTTGGACTATTGCAAACTCACGAAAAGTAATATTTCTTTCTTGTCAAGTTGCTAAACTTTGAACCTAATTTTAAAATAATAAAAATGATATTATCTTATTGATATTAGTCTGAGCTCCTCTGCTATAGTATATGAAACATATCAATATTTAAATTTCAATTTTTTATTGAGTGATTATTGAAAAAAGCTCGAATTACTAAGGTAACTCACTGAATACAAATATGTTGTAAACTGGAAATAAAACAGTAGCCGGTTTGTAACAGCACTAATAGAAAGTTAGAAGAACTTTAGTATCTACCTCGTAGATGGCAACTAAGTGCGACAGTTTTAACATTGATTTATTATCGATTGAGCAAGTGTATTTACTAGCCATTCATTCCTAGGACAGCGCTTAAGTGGAAGGAGAAAGGAAACCAATTGTACGTCCTTGTCTATTAATTCGTCTGCATCTACAATAACATTTTATTATTTCGCCTGTTCGAGTAATAACGTCAACACATCGTTAAACAAGGAAGGATAAACTTTGATTTCCTTTCTCTTTTATTTCATAGCCACTTTTTTTTACCGATTCATAAAGACAGGTATCGATAATAAGGAGGCATAGCAACGAAAACGCGTCTTTTTAACAGATTTCATAAAATTTAATTGTCTATGGCCTTTGTAGGTATCTGATTCGCACGAATATGTGAATATGTGAAAATTACAAAATGATAAGAATTTGTGAATATTATATGTACAGAGGGTGGGTCAGTATAGCGTGTGGGCGATTAATATCTCTTCACCGTTTGAAAAAATATATATGATAAAATCAAGAGTGTTATATTCTAAAATTATTTGCAATCTACAGGGTGTTTCACAGAATGGTGGCAAGCAAATACTATAATTTTTTGAATGGAACAACAATTTCTTATACAGTGCATCCCCGGATTGTGTTTGCGATCGGTGTAATATACCAAAAAAAAAAATTAGTATGACTTTCATTTTCTGCAGTCTCGGTCTGCTTGATATACGTAAAATGGATTTTTACCAAATTTCAGTTAAAATGGGAGTTAATCAAAGAAGAAAATAAAAGAAAATAAACCATTGCAGGTAAACTGGTCTTTCTGTTAATTTTACGGAAAAATTCTATTTGGATAAAATATTTGGCATTGAAAGTTAGAACCATATTTATTTTATTTTATTGTCTTCTTAGATTAACTCCGCGAGTTAGATCCCTTTTGAACTATTAACTTTGACTATTAATAATTATGTATGCAAGCATATATCATTACTTCCACGTCCAGTGGAAGTACAGTGATGCAAAAAAATTTGAAAATTTGTATTGTCCAAATAGGCTTAGAACGTGATGAAACGTCGAGATTTTAAGTTGGGGCAAAAAAAAATTCTGTCTGTCGGTATGTCTGTAACTTTTTTTGTGCGCATGATTACTATGGAACCGTTTAAGATATTGCCTTGAAATTTGATACACAGTATTTTAACGAGATCTGGAACTAAATTATATTTTCATCTTATTCCTTTGAAGGGTTGAGAGTAAATAGGGGTAAATAGGTAAATTAAGCAAATAAAGCACATAAAATTGATATTTAGTATATATAAGAGAAGCTACAAGGTCTCAAAAAATTTTTTGGCATCACCTGACCACCCCCACCTTGTCATTAAATAGGGTGAAAAAAATAGAATTGTGATTTAGTGTGTGTACAAGAATCGAAGGCCTCATAAATTATTTTTACTTCATCCACCATAATTGGGCTCAACTCTGAAGGAAAGATGCATGAAGATTTAGTACAAAAAGGAAATCGCGTCATGTACCAAAACAAATAAAGCGAAGCAACTACGGATACGTGTAGCTGTACGTGGTTTGTGGATTTCCTCTTTTATTTGTTATTTAATCCTATATATTTCTCATTTATTTATAAAAATTTAATTTGGTCCAACAATACTCAAATTTTGTGTCATCATTAAAATATTTGTAACAAAAGCAGTAGGTGATTAAGGGGAAGAGAATAAAAACCTTGTTTCCAAATAAATAATTAAATTTTTACTATTATTTTTATTTTACGCATCTAAAATATACAGTGGATCATAACATCTTTCATTTCGGCTAAGTCTTTTTCTAATAATTTCTCCCAATACACAATCCTCATAAAATGGTCATTGTGCGAATTGAGGTATAAATGGCCTTGCAATGCAAAAAAATATTTGATCCTAGAAACTTTTAAAAGAGGTGCATAGGATGGGGTATTGCATTCTAAGCAACTTTCATTTTACGAAAATTTTTTCGAGAAATCACTGGTTTTCGAGATATTTGAACTTCAATATAATTTTTTTAAGTAATGGAAATCGAATTTATTTTCCAAATATGACCTTTTGTCTACAATTTACTGTATAAAATTCAGTCGAACATACAATACAACCGTAACACAGAAATTGGGCAATACACAATAAACAGAAGTGTCAAAATCTTTAATTTCCAAGTAGCAGTTGCAGCCATCTTTGTTTTACTTGAAAAAAAACCGCTGCACACGGATGAAGTAAAAAAAATTCTTGAGGCCTTTGGTTCCTGTACACACGCTAAATCATAATTTTATTTTTTTTCACCCCCTTTAACAATAGGGTGGGGTTGGTAATGGAGATGGCTAATGCCAAAAATTCTTTTGAGACCTTAACTTCTTTTAAATATACTCAATACCAATTTTATGGATTCTTACTTGCTTTATTTATCTATTTAACCCCAATTTACCACTCAACCCTTCAACGGAACAAGATCAAAGTATAATGTAGTTCCAGAACTCGTTAAAATACATAGTGTACCAAAGGAGGAGGACCTATAAGGCCGGTTTTCGGCCCTTTTTATTTTTGGTCAAAAAATTTGGAAACAACTTTTTTTATCATATGTATTCAATATCTAATCCATTCCACCTCAAACGAAACTTCCCCAACCTCTCCCCTCCCCTCTCAAATTATTAAAGGACCAGTTTACATTGGTACACATGTTTAGATGTTTTTGAACTCGAAAATCATACAATAAGAAGAATTGACATTTTATTAATAGTGTAAATAAAAAAATCCTTTTAAAACTATTTTTATACCTGGTAGGAGCATAACAGTTTACGTTAGTGGGGGAAATGGGGGTGTTGTGGGGGTGTTGTATAGTAGTAGGAGGAGCTTGGAGTGCAGTTTGCTCAAAGAAAATATGATTTTCAATTTCAAAAACATCTAAACATGTGTACTAATGTAAACTAGTTCTTTAATAATTTAAAGGGGATACATGGAGGGAGGGAGGGTTGGGGAAGTTCCGTTTGGGGTAGAATGGATTAGATATTGAATGTATATGATAAAAAAAATTGTTTCGAAATTTTTTGACCAAAAATAAAAAGGGCCGAAAATCGGCCTTATAGACCCTCCTCCTTTCAAGTCAATATCTTAAACGGTATCAGAGTAATTGTGCGTACAAAAAGTCACAGATTTTTTTTGCTCAAACTTAAAATCTCGGTGTTTCATAATATCCTAAGCCTACTTGAATAATAACTATTTTCAAAAAATTTTTTTGTGTTACTATACTTCCACAGGATGTGGAAGTAATTCGTAGAAAATGGCATAACAAAAATATGAAAAATCATAATGTGCCGTGGACTACACGGTAGAGTAATCTACTCCAAACAATTTCTTCGAAGAAACGCATAAATACGGCTCGAGATAACCCACCGCGCAACTATATTACTAGAGGAAACCCACTGCGCATCCATACTACTGGAGGTAACCCACTGCGCAACAATTTTACTGGAGGAAAGCCTCTGCGCATCAATAATAATCGAGGAAACTTACTGCGCATCCATACTACTTGAGATAACCTAGTACCTATCAATAGTATCCGAAGTGGGGGGGTATGTTACCCCCCCCCCCCCAAACTTTGTCAGACTTGACAAAAGTTGGAGGTTTTGTCAATTTCTATTGAAATTTTTTTTTAAAGATTTTCTCCCCCCTGCTCAGCAACTTTTATTTCAGCGGAACTTGGGTAAAAGTTGGAATCTCGAGATGTAAGCTGCCAATTAGAATCCCCCCCCCCACTCATCAATTTTTTTTTTTTTTGAGGAATTATTACATAATTATTTACAGAGTTGGCTTTTTAAGTCTTATGAAGTTGGCAAAAAAGTTGGTTCGCTACGCCCTGCCCTCGAGGAAACCCACAGCGCATCTATTTTACTCGGAGAACCCCACTGTGCATCCAGTTTACTTGGGAACTCCACTGCACATCCCATACTACTTGAGGTAGCCTACTGCGCATCAATAGGCCTCAAGGAAAACCACTATGCATCCATATACTACTCGAGGTAACCCACTTTATTATAGAATCAAGAAAATAATAAAAGATCCATAAACACTGTAAAGTTAGAGTACCATGCATGGCATGTATGGTACTCTAATTGGAAATCGTAGAAGCTAGACACGCACGCAAGGATGCGTCGACGTGGTTATCTCATCATCTATCCTTGAAACATTGGTATCAATTTAGCAACCTGCTAATATAATCTTGAACAACTGACGTTCATTTGTTCATAGGAATCTAATTACCAAGCAACCTGTAGGTTGTTTATAAACCTTAAAATGCCATACCTAGATTTTCTATTCAAGTCTCTCACAACGAAAAAAATGTTGATACTATATTTGCATTCCACTTTATGAAAATTATTGTTTATGGAACTTTAATAACATAATATTTGAAATCGCCTATCCCAAAAACCTATAAAACGTTATGCCACATCGGTAGTTGGGGTGGGGGTGGTGGTAGTGGGGGCGGATGAAGTAAAAAAAAAAATTGAGGCCTTTGGTTCTTGTACACACATTAACAATTTTATTTTTTTTGCTCCCTTTAATAGTGGGGTGTGGGTGGTAATTGGCTAATGCCAAAACATTTTTTGAGACCTTGGATTCTCTTATAATATATTAAATACCAATTTTATGGACGCTTACTTGCTTGGTTTACCTATTTACCCCCATTTACCCCAATTTACCCCCCAATCTTTCAACGGAATAAAATCAAAATATAATCTAGTTCCATATCTCGTCAAAAAACACGCCAAATTTCAAGTCAATATCATATACAGATTCAGAGCAATCGTGCGCACAAAAAAGTTACAGACAGACAGACCTTTTTTTTTCTCGAACTTAAAATATTGACGCTTCATGACGTTCTAAGCCTATTTGAACAATAAAAAATGTTAATTTTTTTTTTTTGCGTTATTATACAACGTGATCTACCATGACATGCAGAAAATTTAACAGTAGGTTGTCCCCACCGAAAGGAGTTAAAAAAATGAAAGATAAAAATAATTGCCAAAAAAATTACCTTATTTTTTCGTAGAAATGCGCCGCAATGACTTTAATGAATCTGACGTAACCTGGTACAACCATATCACTTTATCAGACTCGGGATTGACACTATTGACAACAAAGCTGGAGAGGGTAGAAGTAACCTTTTGGTTTTAATCAAATCACACTACAAAAATAGCGAAATCAATCGAAATAAATCGAAAAGACATTGACCCTATGCAAGCTACTCTGCAAACAAGTATATATATGAGATATTTACTTAAACCCGTCGGTGTGCTGATTGTTTGATCGAAAGCAAAAAACGCGGCACTTTGATCGCAGTTGCCTGCTTTACTTTTTATGCCAATTAAGGAAATGTAAAAATACGCTCTTTCACAAGTAAGTAAGTTCACAGATATTACTGACCTAGTCAACAACAGTAGTGTACAGTGGCGGTCTGGGTGTCTAGGGCTTAGTCGGCATTTTACAATAAACATTCAAACTCAGTTCGTCAGCGATTTGAATATTTTTGCTTCGCATGTATCTAAACGTCGTCCCAAAATTTTTTTGATGGGCGGGGGTGAGAAATCCGAAAAAATTTTCTTTCGTCCCAAAATTTTTTTTATGAGCGGAGGGGAGAAATCCAGAAAAAATTTTGTAATGTGCAGAGGAAGAGAAATCTAAAAAAAATTTTTCCCGTACCAAATTTTTTTTGATAAGCATGGCCCCTCATTAGACACGACCCTAGGGCCCAGGGGCCCAGTCGGCATTTGCCGACTAGCTGACCTGGCCAGACCGCCACTGGTAGTGTATCTTCGCAAATCTACTAATAATTGAATAGGTGTACTAAATTACCTCAGACTCTCTAAAATTTTGCAGGGGCTTTCCCACAGTGAAGACTAATACACCATTTTATTTTCCGCATATCATGATAGATCACGTTGTTTTGTATACTTCCATTGGATGTGGAAGTAATTAAGTAAACATTCCTGTTTTATGTTTTCAAATAAATTTGTTTCATTATTACCTAAAGCAGTGCGATTCACTATGAAAAATGATCCAAAGGACATATTTTCTAAAATTTATTTTAAAAAAGTTATGGCGATTTTTCTACTTAAAAAAAATAATAATGAAGTTCGAATATTTCGAAAACCAGAGATTTGTAGAAAATTGTTATTATCATAAAAGTTGCTTAGAGTGTAATATCTCATTGCATCGCTTCTCATTTCAAGAGTGAATATACCTTTTACGGAATTTAAATATCTGTTTTAATTTTCGAGAAAACGGTTCCGGGGGTTTTAAGTGGGACACCCTGTATATTATGTCATTTTAAATTCGTTATTTCACATTAAATTAATATTTAAAAGAAAGGATAATGGGGAGCGCAAACGAACGTTCAATTAAGTGGAGGGGGGGGGGGATTCACAAATGTCTTGACACCAAACAACTTTTATTAACATATTTCTCTTATCTCCCATATTCATTAATGAGTTACTGATAAATACTACACAGTAATGAAGAACCCTGTACAATATTACTAGTCTTTTTTCAAAAAAATTTAATACTTTTTAATTTAATACATTCAGGTATTTTCTAAGAATGAATAACTTCTTCGTAGTTATATATTTTTCGCCAACATCAAAGAACACTGTTTATAGCAAATATAATAGAGTAAAAAAAAATCTCCAAACATATTTACAAAATACTTTCCCCCTTTTATTTATTAATTATTTTTTTTGTTGGATGACCACTTTGTATATTGTTATACTTTTAGACTTTTTAGTAAAAATAAAGTTTTTTTCTGGCAATAGTAACAACTATATTGCAAATATTATTTTCCTATCCCGTTTCCTAATTATTTTTTTAGAGCAACCACCCTGTATAATTGTTCACTAATAGTATATTGAATTTCTCCTTCGGTTACATTGTGTCAACAATATTTCAAATATTATTTTCCACCATCGTTTCTTAATTATTTTGTGCAACCCTGTACATTTTTCACAAAAAATATAACTGGTGCCTTTTTTGACATATATTGTATTAATTATGCATGCCAAAAATATTGCTGTCCTCTGCCACATTTTTTTCATTAATTATATATACTTTTATATATTTCACCCTGTATATTTTTTACTAAAAGTATATTCTATTTCTTCGTTGACAATAGCTTTAACTATACCTACCATGTATTATTTTTCTCCATCAAAGAGTTTTCTAGATATAGCGCCATATTATTAGGCAGACAGGTATATAGAGACAGGCATCTACGTAGCCTGAAATGTGAAAATCTGAAGAGAGTGATTTTTTCATGATTACAATACTTACTATTCGGTGAGCAAGGAAGCAAAAAACCTTTTGTTTTTAGACAGTGTTATTTATAATGTATAAATATACCTATTTACTTACTTTGAAAAAAATATTTATTTTTTTCTATACCTACTTATTACCTGTGTGCTGATTGTTTGATCGAAATAAATAAATATCTAATAGTGAAAAATATATTCAGTTCAATTGATGTGCATATACACCTACATATTGTTTCCTTTTATATCGTATATGTTTATTATTACTGTTTTTTTTTTGTTTTGTACAAAAAAAAATTAGCTATATGCTAAATAAAGAGATTTATATTATTGATTATTTATGACACAACACAAAAAAACTACAAGTGTCAAAGCATAAAATGATATAAATATTTAAAACCGGATAAAAGCGCCAGACTTTTATTTAGTGATTCCAAAGTCGAGTAATATGATACCTCTACTGTTACACTATCAGTCTGATAAAAACGATTGCATTTGTTGTTCATGCAGAGGTACGTCCCTACTATTTTCATTTGTTTGATTTTCGCAGGTAAATGTAAGGCGTAACGAAACAAATGTTTAGTGTCTCCACCTATCTCCTGGAAGGGGAATTACAATATAGAACTGAGCATGTTGTTTTGAAATAATTGGTTGAAATCCACGATGTAATATTACTAAAAGCTACACGCAGTTCCATCTGTTCAAATTTGTAAGGTTGGTGATGCGCGCCGGAACCCACAAGTAGGAACAACACTTATTGTGTAATAACGATTTATGTCATGTGTTCTCCAGTATCCTTTCTCACATTTTTTTGTGGCGTTCATAGTTCAATATATACCTGAACAGGGTACATATTAGTGTGTTAAAATGGATCTCTTGTTAAAATGCGATAGGACGTACCATTTTCAAGTAAAACGCACTTGTTTGCAAAAAATTATTTCAGATCACACTTTTCATCGACTGACTAGTAAATACTCACCGCTGACTACGAAAAAATAAAACTATGTGTCGCTTCTTGCTTCTTCTGTTTATGAGGGACATTGCTAATGAAAAAATGAAGGGACTCGGACAGAATAGGGTGTTCTCACTGCCCTATTTGAAGGTTCACGCTTGTCTCGAATCATCATTGCAACTTATTTTGTGTCTATAACAAAATCCACAGTAATTTTACCTTCCTCGAGAAACAGCTATTATATGTCCATTTCATCGAAAAATGATTTAAAAAAACGAACTCCTAAGAAAGAAAACACCAAAATGTAGAATTTATTTATCAGATCACAATTCAGAACACAATGAAAACTCAAAGCAAACATAACCAAACAAGTGCGTTTCACTCGAAAACGGTACGTCCTATCGCATTTTAACAAGAGATCCATTTTAACACCCTATTATGTGCCCTGTCCACGTGTATAATGCTTTCTGCCCTACTATGAACTATAAGGCTGCAAAAAAAAAATTGTGAAAAAGGAGACTGGAAAACACATGACATAAATCGTTATTACACAATAAGTGTTGATCCTACTTAAATACAAAAACACATTTTCTATGCGCAATGAATTGGACTTTTAGGATAAACAAAAACACTTACCAGAATTATACTGGTTTTAGTTTTTTTAATGCAACAATACCAAAATAGCCATTTTTGGCATATTTTTGCTGTCTAGCTCCTAAACCAATGAATGTATTAAAATGAAACTTATATTAGGGTCATACATGCATGAAAGAAAAATGAGCGAAAAAAGTAGGTCCACTTTTTTTTTTAAAAAAAAAGTTATCAAAATTTCAACATCCTGTATCATGAAAACCGCGCGGTATTCGATGAAAATTTTTTCACAAATCATCATCCCTCCTTAAGGGCATTAGTATGTGTAGTATTGTAGTAAGACCCCCCAAATTTAGACAGCGCGACCTTACCGGCCTCGTACAGCCAAAACCATTTGTCCTACGGCAAATGCGTAATATATATTATGTAGAGGAGGGATGAATCTTCAAAAAGTGTAACTTGGTAACGGGCAATAGGGAAACAAATATGGACACATAAGTAAAATTTCAAAGTTTCAACCCTTAAAAATAGGGGACGCACATGGTGTAATTTTCTGTGCTTGCTTATTATGCCCTCTTAAACAACTTCCACAAAATAAAGTCCGCAGTACGCAACATTTTTTATGTCTAATTCGACTGGACTATAAATACTTGACTTCACTGGAAAAATTCGATTCAACATAGCAGCTCTCAAATTTCCTAAGTTCCAAGTGTAAGAAGTTTTGGGACAGCCTAACACTAGGTACTTTTTACCCATTCAAGGGGACGTAGCTAGTATTAGGATGTACCAAGATTTTTTATGACTGGAACTTAGGTTCTTGGGTGTCTAGACGATGTGAAAAGTCAAATTTTTTCTTGCATACTTATTTCTCTGTGCTTGAAGTTGAAATGTCTTCATTAAGATGATTTTGAACGAGTTATCACAAGTTCTTGGACTTCTTTTCGCTGCAACCCTCGCTGCCATAAAAACTTTTTGCATGTGTATAGCACAACTCTACTTGAGATTAATTTTGTTTTTCTTGGTGCAAGGATATCAGATATGAAAAAATTCAATTTTTAAAATTTGTACACCATTTTGCGTCCGATTCCAGAGCCCAGAAGAAGCCCATTGTGTTAGTCTTTAACAGCTGTGGCGTAGCCAGGATTTTAATTTGGGAGGGGCCCAAACAAAAAATTTTAAGACAATAAAAATAATCGAAGTACCTATACTCTACACTGTCAGTTTCAGTTGCCTCTTACTTTTTGTAGCAAACATGTTGAGAATGACATCTTAATCAATTTTTAAATTAGTACCTATGCTGACCATTTCAGGGGGAGCCCGGGCTCCTCCCCTGGCTAAGCCACTGTTTAATAGGACCACCACAAGTACATCATAGTACAAAGAAGTTATCCGATTCATATCTTAGCCGGCACATTTCTTCATAGAAATGTGCCGGCTCTTGGTATATTACTCCTTATACCAAACTAAAAATATATAGTTGCATATTATATATAAATTAATTTACCTTCTTCATCTTCATCTGCATCTAGAATATCTGCACAACATATTGAATATAAAATAAAAGACAGAAAACTTAGAGGTAATCCAAACAATACTGTTGTTAAAACAGGATTTCCATGCCACATATCTGCTAAAGCAGTACTTGCTTCAAAATATGTTCTGTAAAGTCGTACAGCTACACTATTTCCTCCATAAGCCTTAAAATATAAGCAACAAAAATTTCAATACACAGTGATTACAGGCATGTAGTCAGGGAGTGCCCGGCGCCCTTTGGGAAAATTTCACTCTCTCACCGACAGAGAAAATAAGTCAACTGATAGTGTTCCAAGAATTAAACAATGTATGTACTTGAAAAGAAATCGTGCACTAAATTCCTTGGACTAAATATTGACTGCCAGCTTAAATTTAAAGAACATATTACTAGTCTTAGTAATAAACTAGCATCTGGATGTTATGCAATCAGAATCATCTCTACTGAATTGGGTTTTAAAGCTGCAAAAACTGCATACTTCTCATTAATTGATTCACACTTGAGGTATGGTATTTCCTTCTGGGGTGCATGCAGTAGGCATTTGATACAAATGATATTGGTGCTACAAAAGCGTGCTGTTCGATATTTGTGTAAAGCAAAAGTTCGTGATTCATGCAAACCCCTTTTTTTGGCTCATGGAATTCCAACAGTGATCTCCATTTACATTCTGGAGACAGCATGTTTAATTCATAAACACCTAAGAAATACCAACCCTACTCCATCCCACTACATCACCCGTCAAAGCAATAACATTACTTTACCAATTCCGAGATCCTCTCTAGTTAAAGACTTCAATTATTTACAATGGCATCAAGTTGTACAATCATCTGCCTAATAATGTGAAAGACATTAACTCAAATATTGACTTCAGAAAGGCTGTTAAAGGCCTGCTGATTGTTAAACCCTATTATGATTTAAACGAATATTATAATGATATATTTTAATAGGATGCCACTTTCTTGTTTTGTATTTCATTTTGTTGTTCTAATTTGACTATACATTTATTGTATGTGTGTACACTCTTTTTAATAAGTTTACATATTTATGTAATTTATTTACATCTTCCTTATTTCATATTTCACTTTGTGATTAATTTGAATATATTTTGTGTTCTGTATGTTTACATTTTTATGTAGTTTATTAACATGTTTTCTATGCTTTGTCTATGAGAAAATTTTTTCTTCTGACAATAAAGTATATTTTGTATTGTATTGTATTGTATGGCCTATGAGAACACTTATAATCTCTTGGCTAGTCAGGACTTTTGCCTGCAACACTGCAGTGTGCGAATCAACTTTCTCAAATAAATCAAATAATGGGCACTTGCCACCGGAAAATGACAGATGAGTCGCCATTTTGAATTTTGCAAATTTTATGGGGGTCGGAAAGGTACTCCCAAAGTCCATGCCAAATTTCAAGTTGCTAGTTAATGCTTCGAGAAGTACCCAAGCAGGGAGGTTCTCCGAAATAATAAGATAAGCGCTTTAAAATATTGCAAAGAAGATATGTTTCCAAATATAAGGAAATTACTACACATATTAGCCATTTTACCTGTGCCAACTTCAGAAAACGAAAGATATTTTTCTACATTACGTCGGTTGAAAAATTCTTTGAGAAATTCAACCTCGGAGAATAGGTTAACACGTTAACGACGGGGGTTATTTTTTCAGAAACATTAATTTGGTACATTTTTTGTCCTTGGGGGTCAAGTACTAAGACATTATTTAACACGTTAACGACGGGGGTTATTTTTCAGAAACATTAATTTGGTTTCTTGTCCTTGGGGTCAAGTACTAAGGCATTATTTAATAACGTTACTTGACTCCAGCATCAAGAATGCGTTGTAAGACTAAAATTATAGTAACTCTAAAATGGAAAACTGTAATCTCGGTTTCATTATGGTAAATAATTATCAATACTCTCCAAGACCTGTCGCTAGCGCCGCACTTGACTTCGGAAACAAGAACCGTCATTGAGAAATGGAAAAATTTTGAAATGAAATGTATGTATGCTCACTTGGTTATATATTCCCGTCTACAACTAATGTACTATGAAATTGATCGTCCTGTGTATAGAATGACCTGTTACTTGACCCCAGGGGTAACTACCATAGTTAACGTATTAAATGGTCTAACCCTCCTCCACTTATACAGGCAAATGACTCCAACAGTCGAATGCATCTTAAATAAAATGGTAGAAAAGCCAAGAAAACTAAATATCAAGTTAAATTAGAATAGGTAGGTACCTGTAGTCTTTCTTTTTTCTAGTATGTCATATTTGCTTATCAATCTAATATATTTTGGTTTGGATACTGTGTTTTAATGTATTATTTAATTGGGTGTATTAGGTACAAGAATGTAAAATAACCCACAAAAATTCTGGGTGCGTCTCTGTACCCAAGTAAATATAAGTAAAAACGTTAAGTTAGTTAAAAGGCAATATGTGTCGGATGTATCTGTTTCTCTGCTTCCAGACATGCCAAGAACTTGAAATTTTGCAAGTAGAGGGACTAACCTTAAACCCCCAAGAAAACGAATAAAGTTGAGTCAAACTGTTTTGGAATTTCCAAACTTGGATAATTTATATATGGTCATTATTTGAATAGTTTGGTTTTTGTTTAATAAAAGTTGGATGAGGTGTGTATTCATTATACAGAACAAAAAAAAAGGGGCAGCGCTTTTGATCAGAACCATCTTATCCTGTTTTTTGATACACTGAAACTGATTCCAATATTAAAAAAAAATCAGTTTTTGTCTACCACCTCTTTTATCCCTGAAAAAGGAAAAGAAAAGGTCTTGTCCTAAGTTCTGATCTAACTATTCTGAAGTATTTTGACGTGCTGAAGCCAATTATGGACAAAAAGAAATTTCTATTGTGTCAGTTCCTCTCTACCACCCCCTCTTATCTCCTAGGGGTGGCAGAGGGAAACTGACAGGATAGAATTTTTTTTTGCCCAAAATTGGCTTCAGCACATCAAAATACTTCAGAAAACACAGATCATAACCTTACGACACACAAGACCATGTTTTTGCCCTTTTTGGGGGATGGTAGCTGAAAACTGACACGATAGAAAACATTTTTTGTCCAAAATTGGCTTCAGCGCGTCAAAATACATCAGAAAAGTTATATGAGAACTTGAGGACAAGACAATAAAAGAGGTGGTAGACAAAAACTGATGCGATAGATTTTTTTTTTTAATATCAGAATCGGTTTCAGCATGTCAAAAAACATAGGATAAGGTGGTTCTGATCAAAAGCACAGCCCTTTTTTTTATCGACCTTAGTTACCTTAACGAACCCATAGTGAAACATGGACACTATGCTACTAACATAAATACCCATACTTACTGGTAATGTTTGATTATAAATTCTCTCAAGAAACATATCAATGGCATCAACGGTCATTTCTGTAGGTTCATCTTCTGGAATATGATGATGATACGTACTTGAATTTAGTACTAATAGATGAGGTAAAGGCAAAACCTGCATAGCAATGTTGTTTGCTAGTTCGGGACTACCAACCCAACCGAACTGAAAATGTTTATGGTATTTATCCCTTTTCTTTCTTATAAATAATTCAACCATATCTCTGAATTCTAACATTTCAACTGGAATTTGTTGTAACTTATTTTCTTCGACGACAACAAGTACAATGTATTTATTTGTTCGAAGAATTTCATTTATATTTCCTCTAGTGATTTTCGGAAATGTTTCAAAACGTTCTTCATTAATCCATTTATATAAAGATGAATTCAAATGTTCAGTATTGTCCTCAGTATTTTCTGCGCTATTTCTGGGATCATCTAAAAACGAGAATGTTTTTTTTTTTTTATAAATTATTTATTGAGAAACGTAAAAAGTTACCTGAGTAAAAGTAATGTAAACTTTCTTTATAAACAAACACTGCTGGTAATTCATCAAAGTCAACATGCTGTTTTGCAATTTCCTCACTTGCAGAATAGAAAAAACCGTGGGCTTGCATTTTTGAAGCTGCATCATAAAAAACATTCCAGAGTGGTCCCGCTTGTTTACCCACATACATAAAAAATAATTGATTCATATTTTTTATATTGGTTAAACTTTCTGTACGTGTAACCTCTTGGACAGGTGGACCAGCCATTCTAATGGCAAAATTTACTATATCTTCTTTATTTCGGTCTCCATGAAACGTATAATGGTCTTCCGCTTTTATACTTAAAAATAATAATAATAATAATAATATTATACTAACTATGAAGCTACCATGAGAGTAATGGCATAAAACTCAATCAAGATTTGAAGCTCACAAATCAGAGCTATTTATAGGGGCACATAAATAATAATGTAGATGAAATCTAATAATATATAATCTACCCAGATAGAAATAGTGCAAAATTTAAAATTGGGATCTAATCTCGAATCTTTAATCAAATAAATGAGGTACTAACTGCGCAAAAAAAAGTAGTTCGTACAATGAAATTTAAAGGCGCTAGACACTCCTGTCGGGATCTGTTCAGAGACTTAAAAATTCTTACTGTTATCTCTATATATATCCTTCAGTATGCAATTTACGTCAAGAATAACATTAATCATTATACATCAACTGCAGATATAGTTAGCAACTATACGCTATGCTCTAATGACAACCTAAGATTACCCCAACATAGACTTGCCTCGACGGCTAAAAGTAGCTATATAATGCCTATAAAAATTTTCAATCATTTAGCTGAAAATTGTAAATCCATAAATTCGATTAATACATTTAAAAAGGAAATCAAAACCCTTCTCTTAAAACATAGTTTTTACAGCTTAAATGAATATTTTACCATCTGAATTGAATTGTACTTCTTTTTATTCTCCCTGGTGGCCTGTCACTATTCACTATTCACTATTCGTGATTCTCAGGGTTGTTCTGTGCTGGCACGGTACAGGTTTTTGTTCTGTGTGTTTTTTTTTCTGTTATTATTAAGTCTTATATACTTATATGTGTAGTTGTAAGTTTTATATGATCTTATATGTTCTTATTTTACCTTTACATTAATTTACTTACCGACGAACTCATGTCATTGCATAATGATCTTTGTGGAATTTTTGATAAATAAATAAATAAATAAATTGCCACCCACGACAAATATCACTGATAATGGTCACATACTCTTTTGAAATGGTAGTCTGGTAGTCGCATAGTGAATTGTGTCAACACAGCATAATGATTTTACTTTACTGATACAGCAAAGTTATTTGACATATTTACGTGTCATTAGAACCAAGGTGAAAAATAAAAATGGTGGTTCCGACACGAGAGTTTTAAGTTAGCAATTTTTATAAGAGTTGGTTATAATTATCAATTCGCATGTGAGAATACAATGTCATGTGGTATTTATCTACTTGATAATTTTATGGAAAATTGTAGAATGTAAAATTCGAGAATCCTGTAAATCTCGGTACCTAGATATTTTCCAAAAGTAGATGCGACTTTTACTAGAAAGAGATTCAAGAATGATTCTCCCACGTACTACATATGAATGTGACTTGTAATGGAGTCACTGTTAGTAATAACAACGAAAATGAGATCAAAAGTAACCTCCTAGTTTTTTAATCAGAATTTACTATTCTTAAACATAGAAAAGACTGGTTATGTACATTTTCATACAAATCACAATAAACACATGAATTTAAATATAGTCAACAATAACCTCTCTCTGAAAAGAATTGAATCTGTTAAATTTCTAGATCAGTGTTTAATTTGGAAACCATACTGCAATTAACTCATCTCAAAACTGAATACTGTTTCCTATCAGATAAGAAATCTCAAAAATGTTATAAATGGAAATGCTCATTTCAGTTTACTATTCGCTAGTGAAATCCGGACTAACCTAAGGAATATGCTTATTTGGTGCATGGCAGGTGCCAATAAAAGGCATTCTTGTCGAGAAATTTTTGGCCAGTTCGGCATGACTATATATATATATATATATATTATATAGAGGTCTACATACGATCTAACCAACCAACCGACCTTCTCGGTACCCTTTGAATATTGCCATGCGAACTCGCAAAAGTGAGCTGATCTGCTGGAGCCAATCTTTGTCGGTACGCTTTGAAGACGCTGGAATTCCAGCAGACCAGCTCACTTTTACGAGTTGCATGTCATGGCACTTTTCGAAGTGTACCGAGAAGGTTGGTTGGTTAGGTGGTTGGTTAGGTGGTTGGATCGTCTGTACACCTCTTTATACCTTCCGCGCCGATCTCATTGTTCGTACGAAAGCAAAAAATGCTGCAATTTGACCGGCATGCACCAGCCCAACTTTTTGTGCCAATTTAGGAAATGTATACGTCTCTTATATGTTCCTTTCCAATATATCATTTTACAGGATTACTTATAGGAAAATAGGAAGAGATATTATATCTTTCTGATCCTATAGTAATGCCACTGCCTTTATTGTAGCCGGTGGCCACCAGGGCCGCATTATCCATAAGGCTAACTAGGCTATAGCCTAAGGGCGACAATGTGTGAAATGAGGGGCGTCGCAAATTCTTTGCGCTCTCTGTTTATTAAAAAAAATTATTTTGTCCTCTCCTGATAATCAATTTTCGTTTCTGGGAAAAAAAAGTTTTCATTTCCTTCTCCCTGGTCATCAATGTTGGTTAATTTTTTTTTTTTGCTGAAATACAGATAAAGAAGTATGAATGTAAGATTTGGACCTCGGGCGAGGTAGGGAACATGTTCGTTTTAATAACTGAAATTGCAAAAATCGTTTCATCTCGTTTCTTGTAATATCTTATCGTACTGGTCATACTGCAAAAACAAATAAATGATACGGTCACGCCAAACTTACTTTTGCGTGACTTAATAATTTTTAAAAATCATGTAAAATTACTTTTACATGAATTAACAAACAATGGTATATCATCTGATTCGTAACATACTATTAAGTTACAAAATTAGAGCAAAATCAGAGCCATTTTTGAGAAAACCGAGATTTTCCATTTTTCGCATCAGTAAACATCCTTAATTTTAGAGGTAGGCAGGGTTGGCATGTTTAAAACAAAATGTTTAAAACATCGCACTGTGTTTTAAACAAATGTTTAAAACATATTTAATACACAATGAGATGTTTTAAACAACTGTTTAAAACACAGTGCGATGTTTTAAATTAATGTATTATTTTGGAGTTTGTGGAAACGCAGGAAAAGTGCCGATGATGGTCCATTCCGATAAATAATTCCGATATATTGGTCACGTGCACTAAACTGAGCATTTTATTTGCAAAGTGCTGTAAAATCCGTTTAAGAGTTCCACCTGACCTCAACTAGTAGCAGCAGACATAGTGTGCCCGGCACCATCTAATATTAGTTGAATATAGTTTTAAACGTTTTAAACCTGTTTTAAACATACCATTTAAAACTTTAAAAAAACCTGTTTTAAACAAAAAAAACTGTTCAAAACAAAAAAAACTGTTTTTTTTTAAATGAAAAAAAAACTGTTTTTTTTTAAATGAAAAAAAAACTGTTTTTTTTTTCCAACCCTGGGGGTAGGCAAAAAAAAAAATGGTTGGAGATATTTGTAAGTTGGAGTGAACAAAAACTGTTGAGGCCTTTGGTTCTTGTACACACTAAATCACAATTTTATTTTTTTCAACCCTCTTAATAATGTGGTGGGGGTGGTAATGGGGGGTGGCTAACGCCAAAATTTTTTATAAGATCTTAGCTTCTCTTATATATAATAAATACCAATTTTATGGACTTTTACTTGCTTGATTGACCTATGTACTCTCATTTACTCCCGATCCTTCAATGGAATAAGATCAAAATATAATCTAGTTCCAGATCTCATTAAATGCACCAAATTTCAAGTCAATATTTATACGGTTCCAGAGTAATCATGTCCACAAAAGAGTTACAGACAGACCGATTGACATTTCATAACTTTCTAAGCCTATTTGAACAATAAAAATTTTAATTTTTTTTTGAATTATTATACTTCCACAGGATGTGGAAATAAAATATTTCGTTAAGACCAATCAAAAGTATCTTTGAATAAAATTAAATGTAAAAAAAACTGTTTTAAAAACAACTAAAACTAAAACGAAAAAAATAAAAATAAAAAAAATTAATTGTCTTAAAAGCTTGTCGTGTGCGAGAAGTTCATACAGGCATTATTTTTTTTGACAGAGATTGTAAGTACCTAGTTTTTTTATTTCTATTCACGCGACAAGCTTTTAAGACAATTTTTTTTATTTTAAATTTTTTCGTTTTAGTACACCTAAATAATAAAAGCTTGTTTTTAAAAAAGTCTTTTTTACATTTAATTTTATTTTTAAATTTTTAGCTACGCCTTAATTAGTTTTATATATTCATTGCGTTGTTCCTATCTGATATAAAATTCATAGTTTAAACCGGATCCTTCACTATTTCTTAGAATGCAACATAAGAGTAAACGTAAATAAAACCTTTTCTATGGTATTTCAACCAAAGAATGGTAAAAGCGAATCTAGTCAACTCATTAAGATGAACCATAAAAGCATTGAACAAGTGAATTCTATAAAATTTTTAGGGGTTGTAATAGACCAAAAAATGACCTGGGAGGAACATATAGATTATATTTCTTCAAAATTAAGTACTATGTGTTTTATTGTAAGACAGCTGCGAGCTACAGTATCTTTGTCCATTCTTAAATTGGCCTATTATGGGCTTGTGCAATCTATTTTAAGTTATGGTTTAATTTTTTGGGGACGTTCAGCTCACTTTCATAAAGTCTTTGTTATACAGAAAAAAATTATCAGATGTATGGTAGGAGCACATCCTCATACATCCTGTAGACAAATATTTATTAACTTGTCAATTCTAACTCTGCCTTCTCTCTATATATATTTAGTTGTATTAAATATAAAAATGAGAGAAAATTCATTTATGAAAATAAGCAATGTGCATAAATATGATACACGTAACAACAGTAATTTATATCAACCATATTCAAGATTAAGTGTCTCTCAAAATTCGCATATTTATCAGGGCATTACATGTTTCAACAGGTTTTTAAATCTTTGTAGTGATGTTAGTGTTATTCAGAATTTTAATCATTTTAAACAAAAACTGTATGAACACCTAGTTAGTAAGGCATTTTATTCTGTAGAAGAGTACCTAGGTCATTGACTATTTCGTTTTGCATGTATGTTGAGTGTTAGATTGTCTAAGTGTATTTGATAATGTCTATGTACGAGTGAGTGTATTGAGTATGTATATGTATGTGTAATGTACTATTTTGACTAGTTTGATAAGTTTTACCTTTGTATGTAAAATTAATGAATGAATAAAGTATCTATCTATCTATCTATCTATAAGCGAATACACTATACAATCAAATTATAGTGTTAAAACTAAAAAAAATTGTCCGCCATCTTGGGGCGTCCGCCATATTGAATTTAGTGTGACGTCATTTTATTTTCGTATTCTTCTCAGCAAACCCTTTCATTTGATACCCTTCTCATGGGGGTGCATAAAAAATAACTGGTCCGTCATCTTTGGGAGTCCGCCATATTGGATTAGAATGATGTCACAATCGGTTGGGGATAACTGTTTTAAAATTGACTTGCAAGTTAAATAAAAGCTTGTAAAAACTTCAGTTTTAAAAAAAGAGTATTTCTCAACGACTGGGATGGCAAAATTTTAAACCATTGATGGTTTTTTAGACGTTTAAACAAATATTTTGACTTGAAATTTTCTGTGGTTGTCAACAAATTTTTCCAAAATTGCATCTAAATTAATATATTATTATTGAAGCTATATTAAATTGTTGAAAAAAGCTTTATACTGGCTTCTTCATGTTTTTTGAGGTTAGGGACATATTTAATAGGTGAGGTGCACTCTGGAGGTACAACAACATATTTTTGACACTTTTGACATTGTTTCCATGGAAACAAGCGGTATTTTAAGGTTAACTGTTAAAGTTCAAACTGTATAAAACATTTCTATTTTAAAACTAGTGAACAGTTTATATTGTGGGTCAAATATAATCAATAAATGATAATAATAGGCCTTCTTTTTGTGTTCTTATCAACAATTTGCTAGTAATTTACCTCCAGGGTGACGTCACGTGCACCTCACCTATAGAGGTCTAATATATCTGTTCGAAATTTTATTGCAATCAATTTCTTGTTTTTGTTGAGAGCAGTCCAATTGTAATAATTGATTTATATTGTATGTGCATGTCATGTGGATATCAAAATTTTTAAATATTTTTACAGTGGCAAAATACCCAACAAACAAGAAAAAAAACTGTGAAGTGCTTATAAAAATGTATAAAGATTTTACGATATTCTTTGTTTATGGATAAAGCTAGCATGATTGAAGTCTATTGAGGTGGGGGCTACATCTACTAAAAGAGCAGCATACTAAAATGGTGATTAATAATAAGCTGTTTTTGGGAAATTGTAAATAAATTTGAATCTACAGGATTGCCGAAGAAAATTTTTAGCTGAAATTTCCTTATTAGGAAAATCTCTTTTCATTTGGTGCACTGTTCCCCTTTTCCCACTGTCTAGTTGTCTGGCTCACTGTGAACAAAAACAACATCTTTCCATAGTTTCTGATACCGCACGGGAAGAGCGCTCGCTTTAGATCTTAAAATATTGTCTTTTTTGGTCTTTAATTTTTCTTACCTTTGTACTAAGCTCGGTTAAATAAACAAATGCATCTGATTTTTGCTGATAGTGAAATAAATATAAATATAACAAATACAATACAAAACTCAAACACGGTGAAAATTCTTTAAATTACATTGTTATATTAATTAAACTTCTTGGTAAAATGTGTTTTTCTATAAATTTAAAGATGATACCGTCATTTGTGATTTCATTTCATGACTTACATAATTAATAAATTCAAGTGCAGTCTTTACTCTTAAATATTTCTATTCAACCCACTTGCCAAAGTGCAAATCTAATTTCGCTCCCCACTATTGTGTAATTTTTCCATTTGACACTAGTAAATCCACTTCAAAAACAATTAAAAACATTTAATCCTTCTATTTAAATAATTAGAAATAAATTTCACGAACACAAAATATATTTGTATCAAAATATAAAGTGGTTAGTTCACAATGATAATTCTTCGACTCCGAGTACTTTCATTTATGGATTTTAATAAGTTTAATGCTGGTACTCTCAAAAAATTGACAATTGATTTATTTTTATATCTACTCATTTTTATATTTATAATATCCTTTAAGTTACTTACTTACAATTTAATTGTTGGATAACCACCAACACCAAATTCTGAAGCAATGGTTGGAAATCGAGTACAATCTACTCGACCTACCCTAATATTAGTTTTGTAGAGTGCTTGAGCTACATGTGCCCAAATTGGATCTAATCTCTTACAGTGGCCACACCATGGTGCATAAAATTTAACTAACCAATATCCTCCTTCCCTTCGTATATCAGAAAATTTGTCACTTAATTCTAATACACGAGACGCAGAAATTTCGATAAACAAGCCTAAAAATACAATGCATACAGTTATATATTAAAGATTAGTTTTATATTTTATCTTTGAACTGATAGTTAACTGAGTTTTTTTGATAAGTACATTTTATACCCGTTAGTTAACATTCAATCTTAAGTTTAAATGACAAACTGAGGTTTACACCTGTATGTTCTGGATCGACACTTCGGAGGATATGACACTCAGACTTCAACATAAACATGACAAGTACAAATATTTATAAACTTTTCTCTACAAAAGAAAAGTTGGTTTGAAATATGGCATTTGTCGATGTTCTTGAGCATATTTTATCAAATGATGCAGAAAAAATTATCAATATTATAGAAGCACCTCGTCGTCCTAGAACATTCAGAGATAGACCTGATTATTTACTTATTTATTTATTCATTTATTATACTGTACAACAAACAGATAAAATCCAATTGCATGATGCACAGTGTATGTGGTAATACAGGTATAAACATGTATGGTATAGATTACAACATAATATGTAATAAAAAAAAATTAAAATAAAAGCACAGCATATAAAATTACTCATAAATAGGACATTAACAAGTGAATATTTTTTTAAACTTTAATAATGGATATTGGCAAGATGGCACTCTAAGTGCCCGGGGCCATGGGCTAAATTGTAACTGTTATAATATTAACTTTTACTTTGAAAACTTTGATAATTAATTAGATAATGAAATATTACGGCGCGTCTGTGAAAATAATATTGAGTGCCGCAGGAAGGGATAAGAAAAGGTTTTAAGTATTTTGCTGTTTTATAGGTATTATTAAATGTCCCCGTATTGCAATCACTGAGACACTCACGGCAGGAGGGTTGAATGCTCTGCAATTTATTTTTATTCTAAAAGTAAATTAAATGTTTTGTTGCTGTTTATAAATTGTATCTTTACATTCATGTTTTCGGATTAGTAAGAGTCTTTTGTTAGCCATAAATTTTGTGAGTATTAGAATCAGTTTCATTCTTTCATTAAAGTCACTTTAAATTTAACAAACCGTAGTATTATTCTCAACGAGTGTCCTCTCCGACTTAACTTAACCTTCAGGGCTCACGACACACCGTTTTCGAGGAGCATTTCCTTTCACCTTTCAATTTTATTCCATGTTAACACACGGTGGTGGCAGCGAATCTATCGAATCTATCAACCCCTATTGAGGAGGTAAATTTTATCATTCATTTTATTTATTATTGGTGCTATGGTGGGATTTTATAATTAACTCCCTACCCCTAGTTATTACAATGGTGGCATATGGAGGGATTTAATATTTTCCCCTTACCCTGCACACCCCCGATTACCACAATGGAGCAAGGTGGGATTTTAGCCCCCCTTCCTGGGTTTACGGCCTTGCATATATATATATGGCCAATCCGGCTTCCAAACCGGATATTCGACTCCGGCCGGATATGAAAAAATATCCGGTCAACATCCGGCCAAATAAAAACTGTCCAAAATGCATGAAACTTAAATGTTATTTATTCATTGTCAGTTATATAACAAAATATTTATAAAATTAACAATGAACTAGAAATTACAATCAAAATAAATAACAAATATAGAACAAATTAGGATCTACTTACGACCAGAAAAACATGCGCCTCCTACAAATGCAAAGCCACCTGCGGTACCAAAATATGTGGAGAAAATAAAAAAATCATATTAGACATTTTTTTTATAGGAAAATGTTGTTAATGAAACTTGTTCAGAATTGTCCAAAAACCTTATGCCCAAAATTTAATCAAAATTAAGAAATTGAAAAATTAAAATTTTAAAAGTAATTATTAAAAAAAAAACTGTAAATTGCTTGACAACTACCTGGCAGCTTAGGTTGAATTTCAAACAAAATTATCATAGTCCAGTTTTCTAAACAAAAAAAAAAAAAACCGAGGGGGCAACCGCTGGCGAAATTTTGTACACCTAATACCTATTCTAGAAAAATATCTTTTATTTCCCCTTTAATTCCTTGTAATTCCCCTAATTCCTCAAATACCTGTGTTTCCTCCTAATACCTTAATATTTTCTAGATTATCTCGGGAACGGTGCACTTTTTGATAAACATACCTATATACAAAATTGTTCCTTATAAAATTCTCTATTAAAAATGTCTCTACACTTTTTTCCTAAAATTAATAGTACCGTAGGAAATAAGGCGCACACATAAGGGTTGGTTCCGATCAACACAATAAATTGTAATCTTTACTATAATCTACTTTAAAGTTCAATACTTAACGCTAAAGCAGTAGCTACTAAAGTTCGCCTAAAATTATAATGAATTCCTCTCACCCCTATAAAATACCGCGATTTTTGATGAAGCGAGAATATTATATACCGGGTCGCTCAGCCGATAGGTAACTGTTGTAACTTTTGAATGGGCGAATGGATTTTTTTCAAATTCGGTGTAGTGATATGGGATATAATTTTCAATTATATAATGTAAAGAACCAAAATAGCCGACTTCCGGATTCGATTTTATCCGAAACTGGGTTTAAAATACCCGATTTTTGGGTAAAATCCCGCACATTGACAGCCCTGAACAGTAACAGCGTTTACAGCAAGTTCTAAAATAATGCAGTGACCTTGGATCGTCTGAGATGTAGTGGGAGAAATTGAAATTTTTTACATTGTGGTGGTGTATAGATATTTATACTTTTTTCGCGTAAAGACAGCTTTGGAAATAGCTATACGGATATTCAGCGAATTATATGACCTGCGCTGATTACATTTGCGCCTCATTTACCAAAGTACTATTAATTTTAGGAAAAAAGTTTAGAGAAGTTTTTTATAGAGAATTTTATAAGGAATAATTCTGTATATAGGTTTTTTTATGGAAAAATGCACCGTTCCAGAAATAATCTAGAAAACCTCAAAATGGGGGTGGAAACGACGTCCTCTAGGGGATGAAGCACGCAATTTTTGAAACTTTATGAATTTTGTTCAATATATTACAATTTTAACTGTTATATTACTGAAGTATTACAAGACATCCTGCAAAGTTTTAATAATGAAAAAGCTAGTCATGGAGAAATTGTAGACGTAGGAAAGCGATTTGTTCTAGCTTTATACAACTCTACCTCCACAGAAAAAAGTCTAGATGTACACAGATTCATGACTTTTAACAAACTTGTAGGTGAAGCGAACGATACTGTAATATAGATACACATATGTATAGATATAAGATGGCGGAAAATGAAAGTGATAGTTTAAGTGTTCTTTGCAATTTTTGTAATAAACCTGCAGTAAATAAAAAAGTTAAATGCATAAATTGTTCTACAGTTTTTCATAATAGCTGTGCAATAAAGAAAACAAAAAAGTGCTGTGATAAGCCATTGTATGAAGAAAAATCAAAAGAAATAGTGGAAGTGTCAGATCCAGTTGACGACAGTTTAATAGAAAAAACAATTACATGTGAAAATAAATTTTTAAAGGAAATGGATAAAGACTTACGAGATACCATTAAATTACTTAAAGAAAAAATCATACATCTGGAAACTGAAAATTTAGAACTAAGGGCAACTACTAATAAAGGAACAGAAAAACAAATTTCTGAATTACAAGAAAATCTATTAAGCACTTTTTGTGGAACAATGAGAACTGAATTTGAACTTAACTTTAAGTCACTTGTAGAAAAAATAAATAGTTTAGACATAAAAATAAATACAATATCTAAAGACAAAGCAGAAAAAAAAACAAGGACTTTATCAGTAGAAAAACCACAAATATTGGCTGGAAATAAACAGTCTGAGATTTCTAAACAATTAAATACATGGACTCCCAAACAACTAAATACCGAAATTATCAAACAGTCTGTTTCAAAAATTAAGGATAGCACTTCTAAACAACACAATTTAGCAGTCCTAGAAGACAAACAAAAAACGATTATGAATGAAATAATTAGTTTAGGAGCAAATGAAATAGTCAATACACAGGGGACATCTACTACGCCGGAAGAAAATGGGGAAAATGATAACTGGCAATTAATTCAAAGAAAAAAAAGAAGCCACAGAAGAAACATAGGCCAATCAGAAGATGAATATGAAAACTTTAAAGGAACAAAGCCAAAGATATGGATGTATATATGTATATATATAAAGTGACACAAGATACTACTGAAGAAGACAAAACACTTTTTGATAAGGAAAACTGGAGATATGGGTGATGATTTTATTGTAAAAGATTTGAAGGAACAAAGAAGGTTAAAATCATATATGGTCGCAGCAGACTTCAAATATAAGGACGATTTTCACAAACCATCATTTTGGCCAAAAGGTGTTAATTACAAAAGGTTTGATTTTAACCGACACTATGAAAAATATAAAACAAGACGTATCATTACGGATGAAGATAAGGAAAACCCAGAGTCTTTTTTAGAAGTAGCCTAATAGGACCAAATGAAGGAAAATTTATAAACATTTGTAAAAATGTTCATAGTTCTATGGACATCACTAAAAATCAAAACTAATTGTCAATATTCTATATAAACATTCAGTGCCTACACAATAAATTGTTGGAACTTAACCTATTTCTTTCAGAAAATAGGTATGATGTTCTTTGCTTTAGCGAAATTTGGTGTTATGATGAACAAATTAAGAACATTTCTCTAAATGGTTATACTTTGGCCACTTTCTACACAAGATCCAACCATATTCATGGGGGCTTGCTATCTTTATCCAGGATGGTTTAGCATATAAGTCATACAACTGGATTGACAAAATTTGTATTGACATGAATTTTGAAATATGTGCAATTGAATTATGTAAGTTTAAGTCAATTATATGTTGCTGTTATCGATCCCCTTTAGGTGATTTTGAAATTTTTAATAACAACTTGACAGTTTTTTTGGATAAAATTCATCTGGATAAAAAAATTATTTTCTGTGCAGACTTCAATGTCGATTTCGCAAAAAAATCAGTAAATTCGCTAATTCTGACAAACCTCTTTATTTCACTCGGTATATATGAGTGTATTAGTAACTTCACAAGGGTTACTAATACATCTGCAACGAGAATAGATAATATTTTTTCGAATATAGACTATCAGCATTGTGAGACAAATGTTTATAATCCATGCTTATCTGATCATGAATGTTTGAGTTTTTCCTACTACGAATCTACTAAAATTTACCCTAATAATGAACATCAAACTTACAGAATAATTACTAATTTAACTAAAGAAACTTACAAACTGTTAATTGTTAACTCGGATTGGTCGTATTTTTTCCAAACTGAGGATGTTAATCTAATATCTGAAATCTTAATTAATAACATTATTCAATCTTTTGATGCTGCTTTTCCTCTCAAACAGAGTAAAATAGAACACAGTAAAATTAAGTACAGTGAACAAATTAGATCAATGAGAAATAATCTTATAATGTTGCATGATTTTAGCAAGTTTAACTCTTACCTTCAAAGAATCTTATAATAAACTTAAAAGAGAATATAAAAAAGCACTAAAATCTGAAACTATAAATCACAACACTACCCTTATTGCGAATGCTTCCAATAAACAAAAGGTTGCATGGTCTATTATAAATCAAAATAAAAGGAAAGAAACTTGTCTTGAAATATCTGTTGAAGATCTAAATAATTTCTTTGTTAATATTTCTAGTGAAATTTTAAATACTCTTAACGATAACAACTTAGATTACCTTAACAACTTAAGAAACAGTAAAGTTTTATTTTCTTTTTACCTGGAGCCAGTTTCTGAACTGGAAGTTAGTAATCTAATAGATATGTTAAGCACATCAAAATGTAAAGATTATTATGGCATAAATAGTGACATGATTAAAATAGCTAAAGAGGAACTCATACCACAGATTACCTATCAAATTAACATGTGTTTTGAAAAAGGAGTATTTCCTGATTGTCTTAAAAATTCAAAGGTAACTCCCATATTCAAAAAGGGAGATAAAAATCTTGAAAACAACTACAGGCCAATCTCATTAGTTCCTATCCTATCGAAATTGTTAGAGATGGCATATAAAGTTAGACTGATGCATTATTTAGAAAGTAATAATTTGCTAAATTGTAATCAGTATGGTTATAGAGGAGGAAAGTCTACTATTAAAGCCTTAACAGACATTATAACTTTTGTTACAGATGAGTTTGAAAATGGAAATATGATCATGACGTCATATTTGGATCTATCCAAGGCCTTTGACTGTGTTTCTGCTGAAATACTATTAATAAAATTAGAAAGTTATGGTATCAGAGGGCCTCCTCTATCTTTTATTAAAAGTTATATTATGAACAGGTACCAGTGTGTCAGTTATAGTACTACTAAGTCCTCGCTAAAGCCTCTGAAGCATGGAGTTCCCCAGGGATCCATCCTAGGACCAGTCTTGTTCATATTAAATATAAATGACATATCGACAAATCTTTGTTGCAAAAATGTTGAATATGCTATTGATACCACCTTACTCTCAATAGATAGAAATTTAAAACATCTTATTAGTGTATCAGAAGAAATGCAGTTACAAGCTAAAGGTTATTTTAACAATATTAAATTAAAATTAAATGAAGATAAAACTCAAACACACATTTTTACCTTAAACCCTCATATTTGCATCGAAAATAATAATCCAGTAAAATGCCTAGATCTCATTTTTGATAGTAAGCTAACCTGGGAGGCTCATATAGATTGCCTATCCAAAAAACTGTCAAGTTGCATCTTCCTATTAAAAAATCTTAAAAATTTGGTTGATTAAAGTGTAATCTTAATGGCATATCATTCTCTTTTTCATAGCATAATGTGCTATGGTATCTTACTTTGGGGAAGATCTTCACATGCCTCTAAAATATTAAAATTACAAAAATGAGCAGTAAGAATCATCACAAATTCTAAATATAATGATACTTGTAGACCCTTATTCAAAAATTTAGGTATACTCACTTCCACCAACCAGTACATATTTGAATGTATTGTCTATGCACAAAACCATCTTAGTGAATACCATACTCAAACTAGTTATAATACTACACAAACCTATAATGGCTCCATATTTCCGTTTATCGAAAAATATTAATAGTTACAGGTATAAATCTGTACAATTATATAATCTTCTACCATACGAATGGAGGAATTTAAATCATAAACAATTTATCAATAAAATAAAAATTTTTCTGAAAGTGCAGGTTTTTATGAAGTCCAAGAATTTATTGACTATTTTCTGCATACCACTTAAAACTGGTCAAGTCTGTAGATATTTTTATTTTTATTTTAAAATTACTGTTGACAAGTGTATACATTGTATTTTGTCTCACTTGAATAAAGTGTCTGTATTATCAAAACTACAAATAACTTCTGCTGCTGCTCGGCAACACTCATATCACGTTTTTTACCAAATTCAAACATGGAAAAATGTTGCGCTAGAAGCTACTGATTGGGGATGGAAAAAAGTTGGCGGTATATTAACCCGAACTATGACAACAAAAGAACCGGCTCCCGAATCTGTTATAACACTAATTTCTTGTTCATGCAAATTAGGGTGCGAAAACAGGTGCAGTTGCAGAAGAGCAGGCTTACGTTGTTTCACAATGTGTTACCATTACCACGGACAAGCATGCATGAATGTCGAATCTATGGAACACGATGAAGATTAATTAACCTAACAATAGGTAACCTTTTGATAATAGGGTGTTTTCACTTTTTTTTTAAGTCGAAAAATACAAAATACTTATGGCAAATATTACAGCTTAAACAATTTTTCGGCAAAAAAATTTTTTTTATAATTTTAAAAAAAATATAAATTCAAGTTAAATATTTCCCGCCAAAAAAGACAAATCTAGTATTACTGGTCATCTGTGACGTCACTGCCTATATATGTCAATGATTATAAAATCTAACCTTACTTAATGACTTTTGTTGTCATTGTAAATCATAAGTCAAAAACATGAGTAGTGCACCAAATAAGTGGTGTTTTGTGCCAAGGTGCAGAAATACTTCAGTAAATGCTCCAAAAAAAAAGTTCCCATGTGTTTCTATAGCGAATTATTCACGCAAAGTGAAATGGTTTAAAACAACGAGGCGCGATTTTCCCAAATCGAAATCGACGTATTATTGTTCTGAAGATTATTTTAATGTAAGTATAATTTATCTTTTCTCATCATGGTAAAAGTTAATCGATGATAGCTAGATGGATGGATTATTACCTTCAATACTATAAATAGATCATATATACTTACCGTAAAATTATGCTTGTAATGGTATGAGATTTATTTTAAATTGAAAGTAATAAATTATAGCTTCTAGTATTATTGAACATTTGTAATGAAATTTTGCTAGGTTATGATTATTAATTAAAATGACCAAAATATCAAGCGATGCATGTCATGGCTAGTGATATTCGACGTCACAAATATATAAAAATACTTGTTTATTATTTTCAGCTTGAGGAAGTCATGGAAAATTAGGGTACATCCGATACAAAATTTTGGGAGGAAAAATGATTCTGAAGGAAGATGTAGTTCCACACATATTTAACTGCCATCCAGACAGAAAAGGAGCAGCGTCTGCACCAAAACGATCTCTTAAATATTTAGAATCTCACTCTGTAATAGATCGTAATTTGATTGCCCACACGGACAGTGTTATTGTTATTGCATGTGCTGTTATTAATTTACAACCTTCCATCATTAAATAAAGTAGTTTGTGTAGTAAATATGAAACTGTAGTTTTCCCCTATAAAGAAAAAAATCAATATACTAAAAATACAAATGTTGGTTTTTATTATTATTCAGATAGACATATTTTCAATATATATAATTTTAATTGTCAACAACAGTTATTTATAGTTATCATAATCCATGTTTAAAATGTTCACAACTTTGGTTTTTTCAAAATTTTTGTTCGCAACACAGAAAAGTCCTTTTTGTTGATTTGCACATAACATTTGTAAATATACTTGCGCTTTAAAGTCTGTAATTTGATCATTTTTTATATAGTTCTCCACATACTCTGAAATAATAGGTACCGTCAGGTAAAACTGCAAAAACGAGATATAATGGCGACAAGAAAAGTCCACAATCTTTCACTTTAAGTTTCAATTTTTCCTCCACAACGGCCACCACCTTCTCTAAATTGCGGCCCCTTTCCATATATTTATTATCCCTTATTTTGTATGCACCTACTATAGACTCGACAGCTAGCGAACGATTAACTTCTCAGTTTCCTCACACAATTTCTCTGACATTTTATTTTTAACAAATTATAAAAATCACCACTTTTTACTACTATCAGAAGCAAATTTCAACAAAAGTTCATAAACTGACAAATTTGCAAATTTGTCTTGAACCATACATCTGAATTATAGGTATTTCATTATTTGTACAGCGAGAAGATTTTGTATCCCAATATTTAATAATTCTTGTCTAACAGTGCTCTGGGCAAATTCTTCCTTCTACAGTGCATAATGAGTCTTCTGGTTTCAACTCCACATACCCAAAAGCACTATTCACGTTGTTCTCGAGAAGAGCTGCAAATAAACATTTAATTATATCTCTAGCACAGACTATTAATTCTACATTCTTTTAAGGTTATGTTGTTAATATAAATAATCAAATAAACCAAATTAAATATAACATAATAATGTGTAATAATACAAAAACTAAATCATAAATTTAATAACTATTAGGCTCAAGTTGCAAACAACTAATTCATTAATTTATTTTAAATACTTACGCTGCTGTTTTTACGCCCTTCAACTCCTTCAACTCGGTTGAAAGAAATCGATCATCATTTTTAATACATAAAAATATTTAAACTAGGTAAATTGTTTGTAGAAGCTTTCACAAAATTGTCAGTAACCATTTTGCATTTTGTGAGAGACACTAAGAACAGGTTTCAAATATCCAAGCCAAATATGGTAAACATGTAAACAATAATAGGTCCGTTCGGACTCTACATTAGCTACACTAGTGCAAATATTAGAAGGAGATAGATTATGACTCTACATAAGTTGAAGTGAGACAGATTTGCACTGGTGCAGATAGTGGAGAATGTTTGAACAAAAAACGAACAAAGCTATTTTGTCTTCTGACAGATATATGAAGCGACGTCACCAGGATCATTACCCAATAAAGTGACGTTATCGAAATTATTCAAATATTTGAATTTTAAGTCGATTTGTTTATTAAATATTTATTTTAATCTGATGATATAATTAATATGAATGCGTTTAGGCTTTCATATTTATGTATTACTTCATATTAATGCATCATTTGAAATGAATTGTTATATATGGAAAACACCATATTAGTGGATTCGGACTACAGGGGACACCACACGCCAAGTACTTTACCTCTAGGGTGGCGTGGAAACAAGTACAATATACAATATTCTCGCTTCTTTAAACATTGCGTTATTTGATAGAGGTGAGAGGGTGGAAGTGGTACATTTATTATAATTTTAGGTGGAGTTTAGTAGCTACTGCTTTAGCGTTAAGCATTAAACTTTAAAGTAGATTATAGTAAAGATTACAATTTATTGTGTTGACCGGAACCAATCCTCATGTGTGCGCCTTATTTCCCACAGTACTATTAATTTTAGGAGAAAAGTGTAGAGACGGTGTTTATAGAGAATTTTATAATATATATTCATTAAAAAGTGCACCGTTCCCGAGAAAATCTACCAATTTTCAAAACTTTATGAATTTTGTCCGATATAAATCGTTATATTACTGAACTAGAAGTCCATAGTATCGTCGGTAGTTTAATTAAATTAAATATTTTTTCTTTACTGGATATTTTTAGCGCTAATAGATAAGATAAACATTCCATTTCAATATTTTTACGCTTTAATTCCCCCCTAATACTTTTATTTCCTCTTAATTCCCTTCTAATACCTCGTAATAATATTTATTTCCTCCAAATTTTCTTGTAATTCCCTTAATACCTAATAATTCCCTCCGAAATACCTTCAATTCCTTCCTAATTCCTTTCTAATTCCTCCGATTTGTACACTATTTCCCCTCAGCGGTTGCCCCCTCGAAAGAAACATTAAAATGATATTTTTGGACTTGGACATTATTTTAATCAAAATTTATATATTTTTTTATTTTGATTAAATTTTGAACTTAAGATTTTTGGACAATTCTGAACAAGTTTCGTTAATAAAATTTCCCGATAAAAATATGCCTAATATAATTTTTTGATTTTCTCCGCATATTGGCACCGCAGGTGGCTTTGCATTTGTAAGAGGCGAATGTTTTTCTGATTATAAGTAGATCCTAATTTGTTCCATACTTCAGTAAAATTTGATTGAAATCGGAAAAAAAATAAAAAAGTTATTGGGGTATTACCATTTCAAGTGAAACACACTGTATAATAAATAATATTAAAATTTAAAATCAATTTCTTTGATCCTAATAGACTACTAGGTAAGTATGGTATAAATACTAAATAGTAATAAAATAATTAAAACTAAAACACAAATTTCGTGATGCCGGTTGCTGGGTCTTCTGAGAATAAAGTTCCTTAGAAAACCATAATATTACACAAAATATCCGGCCGGACTGGATTTTGAACTGGCCGGATATACTGTATCCGGTTATCCGGCCAAAAGCACATCCATCCCATCCCTAATATATATGTTGTTTCTTAGGTTTTCGCGGGTGTTAAATGAAGTGTTGGTGTACTTCCGGGTGTTTTTCCACGTAGTTGATAGGCTCCTGCTGGAGCCATTGTTGTCTAAACGACGTTTCAGCAGAATCTGCCTACTGCTGCTTCTCGTTGCTCGAACTGCCCAGTCCAGTGTTAATAGTCGTAGATTATTTTTTACTATTTTCATAACTACTTGCGTTTTTTTTTGTAGATTTTTTAAAATTCTCTAAAGCAATTTTAACAATTGCAATTTCCAATTTTTAGGTTTAATATTTTATTAACTTTGACGTCACAACTTCAGTTGTATGCAAATTGCGTAATATCGTATTTTGATTTGGTGTTTGACTTGAGAATTGTTTAATTTCAGTTATTGGTTATTGCATATAAAGACGTGATAATTACGTATCGTCATAATTGCATTTTTCTTGTGTATTGTTTTAAATTTATTTTTTCACGAATTACTATGTAAATGTATTTTTAATAATTTTACGCATGAATGGCTCGTGTGAAAGAAAAGGTTTAAATTTGACAGCCTGCGTCACTTTTAGTAATTTTTAGGTTGGAAATGGAAAAAAAAATTTAATTTGAATTTGTTACTAAACCCGGCCATTTCGGGGTGCCAGAACTTCCGTTTTGTGTTTAGTGTGTTGAGAAGGGTATGCATACCAATTCTTATGACTGTTAATAATAATAATAATAATAATAATAATAATATTTATTTGTCCAATAGATCATTTTACATGATATAGGATAAGTCTAAAAACATTAAAATGTAACTATTTAAATATTAAATAATAAATTAAGTTAAGTTAAAAGTCATCAGTAAAATATTCGTTCAAAGAATAATAAGATTTTTCCCTCAGTCTGGACTTGATCTTATTTTTAAATGCCTTATCACTAAGTCCTTTGTAAAGGTTTGGCAATTTATTATAGCCATGTACTTGGGGCTCTTTTCATATAATGTTAAATGATGGGTAGGAATTACTAGGGTAGTTGAGTTTCTGGTATTGTAGTTATGATTATAGTTAAGGGTGTTCAGATTACTTAATTCGGACTTTGCGTAGAGTAATAAATTCATTAGAAATATGCTAGGGAGTGGTAGAATTCCCAATTGTTTGAAAATGTTCCTACAGCTAGTTCTCTTATTTATACCTACTATAGAACGCACAGCTTTTTTCTGTAGTTTAAACACTCGTACGGCCTCTGCTGATGAACCCCAGGTAATAATTGCATAGGAAATTATTGAATTGAAGTTAGCAAAACTTGTTGGTTTGTTACATCTCTCAACTGATTTAAGCAATAGCAGACCGGAGCAACTTTTTTTACAAATGTCATTAATATGAATAGTCCATGAGAAGTTATCAGTAAAATGTAGGTAGACACAAGAATTTGGTTGACCTTACTTGTCTGACTGTACTTATATTTGATTTAATTAGAAAGCTGTGATCAAAGTCCACATTACCAGTATTGAAACGTATGAAGATAGATTTATTGTTGTTTAAGGTTAGTTTATTTTCAGTGAACCAGGTGTGTGCTTCACGTAATTGCTGATTAGCCATGTTAACTACCATTTTTGTATCAGTTGCACTAACAAGGATAGATGTGTCATCTGCGAACAGAACCGAGCTATTGATATTAAAACTATTTACATAAATGATGTAAAGTAATGGTCCTAAGACGGATCCTTGCGGAACTCCCACTGACAATTCTAATAGATTTGATTTGCATTGTTCAATTTCTGTGTAGTGTTTTCTCCCACTTAGATAACTCCTAAATCAATTCAACGTCGTCTGACCACGCACGCCATACCTCTCCAGTTTGAATATTAGAGACGCATGGCAAACCAGATCAAATGCTTTACTCAAGTCAAGGAAAATGCCAATGCATTTGTTTTTATTATCTATATTATCATACAAAGTTGTTAAGAATTTAGTAATTGCAGAAGTAGTAGAACGTCCTTTTCTGAAACCAAATTGATTTACGTTAAATAGTTTGTGTTTCACAAAAAAACTAATTAATCTCAATGCTATACATTTCTCAAGGATCTTGGAAAACGAACTCAAAATAGATATAGGTCGATAATTTTCAATTTCAGTTGTGCAGTTGGATTTGAAGATAGGTATTATTTTTGCAATTTTCAGTCTCTCAGGAAAAATACCCTCAGCCAAAGATAAATTGAAAACAATCATTAACGGTTTACTTATCAGATGTGCACATTTTTTGAGTATATTTACGCTTATTTTGTCATCACCTGCAGAGTTTGAATTTTTTAGGCTTCTTATTACGTCAACAATAACATGGGTAAATCCGCTGCTGGCTCTTAGTCTACTATTTATACGTATCATGCTAAAATGTATACGTACCATGCTAAAAAAAAAAGTCAAAGAGAGTCATGTCGTGACCTTTTTGCACAACTACAAATACTTCCTCTATGTTGCCTCTATGTTCAAGAAGTTGCCTGTTAGATATTTAACAATAGACTCACTATTCCTTGACAAGGTGACATACACAAACATCATATTAGTCGAGATTTACTTCACACACCTCAAAATATACTTAACATAACTATAAGAGGACCTTTAAGTAGTAGCATCAGAATTTATAACAAAATTTCTGCCGTTATAAAGGAACAATCCATCTATCACCGTTTCAAAAAGTCCCTTAAAAAATACCTTCTACACAATATGTTTTATAATTTAGAGGATCTGTTTCTCTCTTAATCTATCCAAAACGGCTTTCAATTGTAATAATGATAATAATAATTGTGTAAAATTAACTTCTATTTGTGACAATAATTGTATAAAATTAATATCTATTTGTATGTATTCTATTTTTAATATGTGTAGTTTGTCTAAGACGTTTTGTTTGACTTGTTTTATACCTATGATGGTTTGATAAATCAATAAACTATTTTATTTTATTTTTTTATATTTTATTTTATATTTGAGTTTATGTTTATAATTTTTGTTATTTAGGTTGATATTTTTGTTATTTACAGAATATTTATTTAATGTATTTCATTTATATTTTTTCCTTTTGATAAAAAACCTTTTGTTTATTCATTATATTAATTATACGTATATAAAAATGTTTTTTGTTAAATTTAGATAATTTTGTACATGGAAAAAAAAAACAATTTCCATTTTCGCCACCCTAATCATTCATTCTAAAAATTACCTATTGGCAACGCTGTTATATTATAAACTTGTATTTAAAATATTTCTTAGCGGGTAGTTTGTAGGATACCGTTTTTGTCTCGAGGCTCTCATTGATTTCCGGAAGCTCCCGGAGGTATTCGGTTATTAGTTGATTTAGCGCTAATAATCTAGGGGGTGTTGGAAAATATTATTTACAATACATCACCTGCTTCGTGTCTGTCAAATTCGTGTTATAATTATATTTTTATTTAAACTAAGCGCTAACTATTGTGATTATTACTACTTTAAGCGTTGTAACGTGCGGATAGCTCAAAGGCATCCTCCGTTACATTTTTATTATTTATTAAAAAAATTATAAATTATCGGAACTATTACTTTCTCAAGCCTTTGTACTGTTAGGCCCTCAGAATAAAATAGCAAAGCATCATATGTCAACAGTTGACGCTCATGGGGATAGATAGCGCACCATGTATGATGCCAACTAAATAACGCCATGTTAAGCTCTTTCTTTTCTCTTCGAATGCTCGAACAAGTTAGACGTATTTAAATTTTGTTTGACCTCTAAAGGGGGATATAATAATTTGAAAAACCTTGTAGACATATGGGGTAAGAATTTTAATAATTATTATTACCGGTAAATACCATCTAACATTTAAAATATTGTTTTAGGTTTTTCTTATTTTCTTAAGAACTAATTTTCTTATTAACAAAATTTTTTTCAACGTCAAAGTAACTCAATGCTCACTTTTTGCTTTAAGCAAGATTATCTACGTTCAGTTTCGAGGAGCAAATTTTAATGTCAAGTTATATGACGTTTTCCTATACGATTTCTTAATAACTTTTGGATAAGAATACTGCGTTTTCCTTATCACAAAATTTTTCGACACGACACATTTAAAACTTTCTACTAGACAAACGACAATCTGCTGGGCAAAGAAACTTCCTTAATTTTGTCTTGGAGATAAATTATTTCTATACGGCACGTTCTCTACGATTCCATAACCTCGAAATGGAATGGTACCACGTGACATCGTGGGAGTTAAGCAAAATGGAGGTCCTCAACCATCTAACTGCACAACATTTGAAATCTGTTATCATCGGAGAACAGGAGCATATTTAGGAATTTCTCTCATCAGGATATTAAAACACAAGTTAAGTACTTTTGATTATTACATCATATGAAAGGGATTATTTTCACTTATATCAGTTTTTGCTTCATGAAAGCAAGGTCCCTAATTTCGGTTCATAAAGGTCAAGTGTCTAAATTTAAAATATTAGATTCACGCAAAATCTATTATTTTTTTATTAGATTACAATTTTTAAACCCGTTGTTGTGAATAATTCATTGTCGTACTTCAATTCGTAGTTGCTTATATCTTAAATTCGTTGTTGCAAATATTTTATCGTAGTATCGATTTCATAGTTAATGATATCTTGATTCATAGCTGCCCATATTTTGTCGTACACACTTTTGTTTGAGAGTAAGTCGTGGTGCATTTTTGTTGTAATGATTGTGTATATACACATTCGGAAAATGTTGGATTTGGGTGGCACGCATAGTTTCAACGGCCTGACAGACCCGCCTACAATAAAGGCGTGTACCAGTGCTCTAGTAGAGGGAGCAAATAATGACGCGCTATCAAGAAAACACGTACATACATCATTATTGCTATTAAAAATTTCAGTACCATTTATTCAAAGGAAGGATGTAGTTGGCTCTGTTCAGTATAGGTAATATTATTACGTGCTTTAATAACTGAAATTATTTAACCCGTTTTACTTTCAAAACGAGTCAAATAATTCTTTACATTGCAAGTGGAAGACGGAAACAAATTGAAATTCCGCAAGCAGAGTTGCCCACGCACATGTGGTGGGGAAAGCAGGTGGCATCAGAAGGATGTGTTATACGATAAAAAAGAATAGCCTAGTTGCTTCGCTCTCGCTTGCTCTCATTGCCGACCCAAATGAAAAATTTTCTGACTCTGTATAGTTCATGAACATTGAGATAATTTACGAGGCATCTTTTATAATATAGTTATTTTGTCTCTCGTAATAGTTTCAAGTTTACCTTGCAGTAAGCAAAAGGTAATATAGTATATTTTGTATATATTTCTATTTGATATTTTGCTATACAGTATCGCTGGTGCTGTGATAGCTCATTTTTTTGTAATATAGTACTATTGTATATATGTAATCTGTCTTTTGCTTTTGTTTTCTCTAGCTTTCCTTATTCTTGGTTACACTAGTAATCATGGCGCCCAAGCCTCGAACTCACTGCCCTTTGTGCTCTCCATATATTTACTAAGCTAGTCAGGTTAAACCAGTGACGCTAACCACGTCGTAGGGTGGCCCACTTGTGAACAACTTGGACATAAATTTTAACATCAAATCATCAAAACAACGCCACAGCGTTTTATTATAATACGAGTAATAAAATATAACATTGGTTCTTTTAGTGAATGCATTGTAGATTAAATGAAGTTAAATAGTCATCAGTATACTGTTTTTAATATTTGCGAACTTCCCTTGCCATATAAAGTTCCTATCATAAATATTTTATAAACAATGGGATCTGTGGTGCAGCCAGTCTAAAACTAATGAATTATATAATGTATGTATGCAACAAATTCATTTTAAACGTAATTATGAACTTTGATGGTCTGGGGCATTTTAGTATCTCAGATTTTGCGAATTTTCTAAAAAGTAATGAACAGAATATGGTAGCACATTTAAGCAAAAAAATTTATGGATGAAATATTTATGATTTATGCGCGAGCTTTGTAAGGTTAGGTTATGTTAAGTTTGCGTTGTTAGAAAAATTTGCAAACTCGGAGATGCCTAAAACGCCCCAGACCCTGAACTTTGAAGAGAAATCCTGAAACTGGTCGATTTTTAATTTAAAAGTGCCATTTTTCACCATGAAAATAATCTCCCCGCGTTCACCCCCCAAAAAATTTTGGTTGTTGAACTAGGCTTAGAATCTCACGAAATGTCGATATATTAAGTTTGAGCAAAAAAAAATTCTGTCTGTCGGTGTCCGTAACTTTTTTTCTGTGCACGATTACTCTGGAACCGTTTAAGATATTGACTTGAAATTTGGTACACGTATGTATTTTAACGAGATCTGGAACTAGATTATATTTTCATTTTATTGCGTTGAAGTGTTGGGGGGTAAATAGGTAAATCAAGCAGCTAAAAGTCCATAAAACTGGTATTCAGTATATACAAGAGAAGGTCACAAAAAAATTTTGGCATTAGCCACCCCCCATTATCACCCCCACCCCATTATTAAAGGGGGTGAAAAAAAATTGTGATTAGTGTGCGTACAAGAACCAAAAGCCTCAAAATATGTTTTTTTTAATCCACCCCCACTTCACTACCTGTGTGAGATATCGTTTTATGGGTTTTTGGGGTAGACGATTTCAAATATTATATTATTAAAGTTTCATAAACAATTATTTCCACATACAAAATTATTTCGGGTGAACGCGGGGAAATTGTTTTCATGGTGAAAAATGGCAATTTTTAAATTAAAAATCGACCAGTTTCTGGATTTCTCTTCAAAGATCATGGTCTGGGGCGTTTTAGGCATCTCCGAGTTTGCAAATTTTTCTAACAACACAAACTTAACCTAACCTAACCTTACAGAGCTCGCGCATAAATCACAAATATTTCTTCCATACATTTTTTTGCTTAAATGTGCTACCATATTCTATTCATTACTTTTTAGAAAATTCGCAAAATCTGAGATACTTAAAACGCCCCAGACCCCCAAAGTTCATAATTATGTTTAAAATGAGATGCCAATAGAGATACTCCCTTTCTAACTTTATTTATGGGGCACCTGACGCACCCCGTTTTATATAGTCTTCTGTGTCTACAGGGGGCTCTGGGCACAGCGACCTTTAATTCCCCCTTACTCGTGGGAATAATATGGACACAGATAAAACAAATACAAACAAGCCAACAACCTCGGGAGGAGGTCCTGCAAAGGAGGATCCACCGAAGAAACTCTCCGGAGCTGCCAGAAGGAAGCTTCGGAAGATTAAACGGCAGGGACTAGGGGATCCATCTGGATCTGGGCTACTACAGCCTGGAGGAGATGGCATTTCCAGGGATCTGCCGAGTACTAGCAGAGAACCTCATGGAGGCAACCCAGGGCAGGGCGTTAAACGCGACCGGTCCGAAGGAAGCACCCCTGAGGGTCTCAGAAAAGCGCGGCCAAGTAAGAGGGGCAGGGTCAGCAATGAACCTGGTTCCTCTTATGCGGCTGCGCTTACTGACATCAAGGTAGCCATACTACCACATGGCTACCCCGAGACGTCCCTGAGTGCGGGTCAGGCGGAACTGATAAGGTCCGCCTTGATTGGCGCTCTAGAGGACGTCGTCGAGGGAACACATCCCCCGAGGTTCTCGGGGGTCAATCTACGGGGGGGGGGGGGGGGCTTCCTTCTAGCCTCCTGCGCCGACCAAGCCACCAAGGATTGGTTGACGCGGGTGGTGGAGGAATGCGCACCCTGGGAAGGGGCGAAACTTAGCGTCTGTGACGCCAAGGACGTACCCAAACCCATCAGGACCTTGGTGTGGATTCCGGGACCAGCAATGGAACCGGAAAGAACACTCAAGCGACTGAGGGTGCAGAATCCAGGACTGCAAACAAGCACCTGGACTGTCGTGGACAACAAGCCCGATCCCAAGGGACAACAACTCATCCTACTGGTGGATGAGACATCATGGAGGAAAATAGAGGAGCTCCAATGCAGACCTTACTTCAACCTAACCAGGGTTTTGTTCAAAGCCTTGGGGAGGAAGAAGGAAAGGGAGCAGGAGGGAGAAGAAGACACTCGAGGGACGCAGGACGAACCCGAGGGAATGGAAGTCGCGACAGAGGGGACCAGCAGTGACCCCCCCCCCGTTAGTGATCACATTCACTTTTATACAGGTAAATATACATCACTGCAAGGCGGCCTCGGCCGCCTTGCAGAGATTCATTCTACAAAATAGTATAGATATAGCACTGATACAAGAACCTTATGTTTACAGGGGGCGAATCAGAGAACTACAGGTGGGGCAAGGATGGGAAGTCATCAGCCCAGCAGAGAACCACCCAAGAGCTTGCATTATAGCAAAGAAAAATATTAATCTGCTACCTATGTGGGGACTTTGCACGAGGGACCTAATGGTAGCACGAACCAACGCCGAGATGGAAGGGTCAATGAAGGAGCTAGCAATAGCTTCGGCATACCTTCCTTATGATCAGCCAGGACTACCTCCAACCCAGGAAGTTAAGGAACTGGTCCAGCAATGCGAAACAAACCACCTAGAGCTCATCTTATGCTGTGATGCCAACGCACACCACATCGTCTGGGGGAGCACAGGCAACAACACAAGAGGTGAGTCACTCCTTGAATTTATTATTAGTAATAAGTTAGAAGTAGCAAACCGCGGAAACGAACCGACTTTCGTCACAACAACAAGACGAGAAGTTATTGACATTACAATCACCACACAATGCGAGTGATAAGTGAATGGCATGTGTCCCAGGAACCATCGCTATCGGATCACAGGTACGTAAGATTCAAAATAGAAACTCAACCGGAAGAAGGGAAGATGAGCAGAAACCCAAGAACCTGCAACTGGGAACTCTTCAACGAGAACCTAGAGCAGGGGCTGAAGGACTGCCCATCAAGGCCACAAACACCGGTGGAAGTAGAACTGCTGAGTGACTTAATAACCACAGCAGTAATAACAGCTTTCGAGTCAAGCTGCCCTCTGAAAGAGAGAGGGGCCAAGCGTGAAACCCCATGGTGGAACCGCGAGCTCTCCTCCAGAAAGGCGGAGGTTCGGAAACTGTTCAACCAGGCCAAAAGGACTGGCAGATGGGACGAATACAAAACGGCCCGCCTGAAATACGTTTACGCCATTAGAGAAGCAAAAACCAAATCATGGAGGAAGCATTGCGAGGAGATAGAAAATACTCCAGAAGCTGCCAGACTCCAGAAAATCTTGCAGAGAGACAATCAGGGCAAGATTGGATCACTGCAAAGACAACAAGGCGAGTACACAAACACTGAGAAGGAGACTTTAGATTTATTACTAGAGACACACTTCCCAGGCAGTGTAACCGCCCTACAAGACAGAAGCGGTCCACCCGAAGACATACCAATAAGAAGGGCATCAAAGGAGGACTGGAAAATTGCAAATAAAATAATAAACAAAACGAGACTTGTATGGGCAATCAAATCATTTGAACCATACAAGTCACCAGGGCTGGATGGAATATTTCCAGCTCTACTTCAACAGGGAGTGGAAATACTTGCAACACCCCTGTGCACATTATTCAGGGCCAGTCTGGCCCTGGGTTATGTGCCAACCGGCTGGCGGAAGATAAAGGTGGTATTCATACCAAAACCAGGGCGTGATACCTACGCCCAGGCCAAATCCTTCCGACCTATTAGCCTAACATCATTTCTCCTGAAAACCCTGGAGAAGCTGGTTGATAGGCATATCAGGGACGATAAACTGAGTACAAAACCTCTACATCGAAACCAGTATGCCTACCAAACAGGAAAATCTTGTGAGTTAGCAATACATGAGCTTACTCAAAAAATAGAAAGGGCCCTAGACAGCAAAGAAACTGCCTTAGGAACCTTCTTAGACATAGAGGGTGCTTTTGATAATACCTCATTCGACTCACTAAGTGATGCAGTGAAGAGGCGCAGAGTCGAAAAGTCAATAACAAGATGGATCGACTCAGCACTCAGAACTAGGAAAATTCAGTCCATGCTAGGATCCACGACAGAGGAGGTGTCCGTGACCAGAGGGTGCCCGCAGGGGGGGGTCTTATCTCCTCTCCTGTGGTGCCTGGTTGCGGACGAGCTTCTATCTCAACTGGAACAGCGGGGAATATATGCGCAAGGCTACGCAGATGATATCGCCATCCTGGTAACAGGAAAACACGAGGGCGCTGCATCAGAAAAGATGCAGCGAGCTCTCGCTATGGTAGACAGATGGTGTACCCAGGAAGGTCTTTCCGTGAATCCAGGGAAGACCACTGTGGTCGCCTTCACAAGAAAGAGAAAACTCAACCTGGGAAGATTATATCTCCGGGGAAACGAATTGCAGGTGAGCAATGAAGTGAAATATTTGGGACTCGTTCTAGACACCAAATTAAACTTCAATGCACATCTAGATAGAGTGACTACCAAAGCTACGCGGGCCTTATGGGCCAGCAGAAGAATGGTAGGTAAAAACTGGGGACTACAACCAAGAATGGTGCACTGGCTGTACCAAAGGGTTGTAGTACCAATAATAACCTATGCCTCCCTGATTTGGTGGCATAAAGCCGGAAAAGGGGAGGCAATGAGAAAACTACGGAAAGTACAAAGACTGGCATGTCTAGGCATAACGGGAGCAATGTCAACAACGCCTACCGCAGCCATGGAAGCGCTACTCTGCCTGCCCCCACTACAGTTAGTGGTGGAGAGTGAGGCACTGTTGGCGGCGTACAGGCTGAAAACAAACGGACATGGGACCATTCCAAGAATAGGATACCACACCGAAATATTCCAACAAATAGGAAAAAATCGACTACTAGATATGCAGTCAGATAGAATCAGCATAAGCCACAACTTCACAAAGACCTTCAGGGTATACATACCCGATAGGGAAGAGGAAGGAACAAGGCAACTGCGAAGACATCCAAATGATACCATATGGTATACTGACGGATCGAAAACGTCAAGTAGTACTGGGGCAGGTGTTACGGGGGATCAACCAGGGACAGACATCAGTCTGAACCTGGGCAGTACCGCAACGGTGTTCCAAGCAGAGGTCACAGCCATAGAAATCTGTGCACAAGAAATGATACGGAGGTCATATACTGACAAAAGAATCCGCATCATCACTGACAGTCAAGCAGCTCTCAAAGCTCTGAATGCAGTAGAGATACGTTCCAAAACGGTAAAAGACTGCCTTGAATCCCTAGCGAAACTGGCGGAACACAACAGTATACAACTGGAGTGGACGCGAGGACACCAGGGCAATGAAGGCAACGAAAAAGCAGATAAGCTGGCCAAAGAAGGCGCAAAAACAGCCTTGATGGGACCTGAGCCATCCTGCGGGATATCATACAATACCGCAAGAGGAATGGTAAAGGAACTATTGAGTCAGAAACATATCTTGTATTGGACTGGCGCGCCGGGGATGAGGCAGTCACGCATGTTCATCACCGGCGGGCCATCCATGACAAAGACCAACGAATTGCTAAAGCTGAGCAGAAAACAGCTGAGATGTGCAGTGGGAATCCTAACAGGACACTGCACACTGAATAGACACCTAACTAACATAGGTGTGAAAGATAATCCAGAATGCAGGATGTGTGGTGAGGATGAAGAAACTCCTCACCACATACTATGTGAATGCCCAGCCTTAGCGGCTGGGAGGTTCTCACACTTCGGGGGACTAACCGTAACCCCGGAAGAAATAGCCAGAGCTCCCATTGACCGTATACTCTCCTTCTGGAGAGGAACGGGATTAATGGGATAACGAGACTATGGGGTACAATAAGCTCAAGCTTCAGTACAGCGGGGCTTCGGCACCGCAACCCATAAGGAAAAAAAAAAAAAAAAAAAAAACTTTATTTATAGTGGCGCGTGTTAGAAAGAAAGCATCTCTAACAGCGGTGAGTTTAAGCTGACGCCGATTGTACGTATCGTACGTACAATCAATAAAATCGCCTGGCAATTTTTAACCGACTTTAATTTTGCATTTTAAAGTATTTCAAATTAAACATGTTACACTAAAAAAAAAAATATTTTTTACATTTTCAATAATATAAGAGTTGATGTCACAACTTGGATCAGCCCGCCAGGTTGTTGATTTCTCATTAATAGTAATTGATGATCAATCTACAAATTTTTAACTTTGTTAAATCACATTACTCTCCTATATACTGAACTATAAGGGGCAATACTTTGGGTGCGTATAGTTTGCGTTAAAAAACCGCTGCCCAAGGAATCACTACTTCCACATCCAGATTTTCTGTTCGAGTCTCTCACAACGAAAAAAAATTGTATGTGGAAATAATAATACAGGGTGTCCCACGACGAACTACGGCGATCGATATCTTTTTTTTTTTTTTTTTTTTTTTTTTTTTTTTTTTTTTTTTTTTTTTTTTTTTTTCTTTATTGGTGGTAAAATACACAGAGTGTTTACACACGTCAACATACAATAAGAAAGATAAAATACAATAAGGAAGATAAAATACAAAGTACATGATATTAAATGTATAAAATATAGATATAAGGTATAAGACTAACGGCACAGAATACAAATGACAAACTAACAGAAAAAAAAAAATTTATAAGCAAAAAATATATAGTCGGTATGGTATGGTGATTTGTCATTGCTTATTTACAGAACACTGCACAATGATACACACATTAGATTTTAATCGAGGCAAAGTTACTGGCTAAAAATTCGTTAGTACTATAGAAAGCATTATTAAGTAAATATGTTTTTATCTTATTTTTGAACTGGGTTTCATTTAACGATTTTATTTCTGGTGGTAGAACATTATAAAACTGCAAACCCAAGTATCCAGTGCCATCCCTGGTTTTATTTAATCTATGGAAATTTATATTTAGCTTATCGTTATTTCTGGTTTTATGACTTGGCTTCTGGTTTTGATCTTGAAAAGTAGACATTGTAAAATTTTGAAAATTTGGTAGTAAACTAATGTCGATGAGGGCAACTCGGCTAAAATATTCTCAAGATGATCACACTACCGGTTATACCAGAAGTAGATGTCAACTTGCTTGTTTTAAATGGGACACCCTATATATTATTACATTTTTGGATTCTACGCAAAATTCTAGGCCGATTTTATGTATCATGTATTTTACCTAAGTCTCTCCGTTATTGACATATTTCAATTTTTATGTCAAAAATGACGTTTGCAGGTCCTAAAAGAATTATCAGTTTTTCCTATAAGGAAGCCTTTATTATCTAATTTGGGTTGGATTCTTTGTTGAGAAAGACCCCAGTCATCCGAGACCGACATCTATAGCCAAGAATATTGGCGGCGGACGTTAGAGAGTTTAAGAAGTTTTGAATTGACAAGTGACAAGTGAGGTTAAGACTTCAAAGTGAAAACAAACTAATAAACATTGTTATTTTTAGTCAGTAAAGTTCATTTAAACTAATAATAGTATTGTGTGAAGTATCCAGTAAAATTATTTAATAAAGTGTGTTAGTGGTTATCTCTTGTTATAATTTTTGGAACCCACGGAATTTGCAAGGGTGGTTTCCTAAGGGTGGAAACACGTCACAAATTGGTGTCAGGAAGCGGAATTTATGACAAGAGAAGCTCTGAAGTTGTGCTGAAGTGTTCGAGAAGTATTCTCGAGGGTTAGTGCTAACACGGAGGACAAATTTACTGGACCTTGTTCGAGGCTTATTTTCGAACAGGAAAATAGTGTTAAGTGCATTTTTGAGACATTGTAGAACATTTTATTAGGACATTAGTGTGATAATTAAACCCTTTAAACTGAGAAGGGATAGAGACACTGAAAAAGACTCATTTGTATTAGTGCGTGAAAATTACTAGAGCTTTTCTATTTGGACATTAGTGGAGATTATTAAATTCTGAACTGAATAGCGACAAGACTCTGGATAAGACTTTTTCTGGAAAGTTTCATTGCCGATATTGACGTGACAGTTAAATTTATTTTATTGTAACATCATCGTATGCCTGTAACAACAAGAAGTATGGCAGGAGAGAAAGAAATGAAGGACCTATTTGCGGAGTTTACAAGGATGATGGAGCAGCAACGCCAGGAAGACAAAGACGTACAAGAAAGAAGACATCAAGAGGAAGAAAAACGACGCCAAGAAGAAAAAGACGAATTGAGAAAAATTATAGAAGACCAAGAAAAGCGACGTCAGAAAGAAAAAGAGGATGAAGAAAGAAGACGTCAGAAAGAGAAAGAGGATGAAGAAAGAAGACGTCAGAAAGAAAAAGAGGATGAAGAAAGAAGACGTCAAGAAGAAAAAGAAGAACAAGAAACAAGACGTCAAGAAGAAAGAGACAAATTGAAGAAAATGATGGAGGACCTGAAGATAAGACAGCAAGAGGAGAAAGAAGAGCAAGAAAGACAACGTCAAGAGGAAAAAGACGAACTCAAAAAAATAATGGAAGACTTGGAAGAAAGACGTCAGGAGGAATTAAGAAAAATCCTGAGCGATCAAATAAAAATACAACAATCATTTCTGTCAAGGAAGAAGTTAAAGAAGAGATAAATAAGGTCGAAGACAAAGTTGGTGAAGTCAAGATTAAAACCTCCCTCCTTTGATGGCCAAAGCTCATGAACAACCTACAAGAGACAATTCGAGGCAGCAGCATCGGCGAATAACTGGGATAACGAGGAAAAGGCTATGGCATTAGTTCTGACGTTAAGGGGCCAAGCCTCAGAGTTACTCCACACCATCCCAGTTGAGAAACAAAGGGACTTCAAAGTCTTGGAAGCTGCCTTAGATCTGCGATATGGCGATCAGCACCTTGCCCAAGTATACCAGGCTCAGCTGAAGTCGCGTGTTCAAAAAGCTGGAGAAAGTTTGCAAGAATTTGAAGCTGCGGTAGACAGACTGGCACACTTGGCGTATCCCAATGCGCCAAGAGAATTCAAGGAGCAATTAGCCGTGGGAGCATTCCTAGATGGGATAAGGGACGAAGAGATCAGGCAAGTCCTCAGGATATCCCGATACAATAGTAGCAGCAAAACTTTGGTGCGTGCACTTGAAATAGAAGCCGCTTACAAGGATACTCCTAGGTCGAGAGTGCGAGCTGTGACTCTCGAAGAATCGCAACCAGAAATGAACCATGTTGACAGAAATGCAGAAAATGTTCACCAAATTATTCAACAAATTGGATGGCCTCGGAAAGCAGGAAAAACAGCAAAATAAAGGAAAGCCGAGTGGTGGTGTTAAATGTTACAACTGCGGCAAGATAGGACACATGAAACGAGACTGTCGACAGCAGAACTCAGAGAATCAAGTAAATGCTGTGAATCTTGAAAAGAAGCAGGAAAACAGTACCAGGGGGTTTGTGCTGGCTAGGGAATGCAGTGCCCCTAGAGAAATAAAGATTTCCCACCTTCGAGGAATTTCGATAGTCTACTGTCTATGGAAGAAAATGTTTGTTTACCATCGACACTGGTACTACGTCATCAATAGTATGGCCAGGATTTATATCGGATATAAAGATTACCAAGAGGCAAAATGAAGTGATCGTCCGGACAGCTATGGGAGACAGGGCTACGGTTCATGGAGAAGTAGACCTGGGTTTGCAGATTGGACATTTAAGGTTCGACCACAGGGTCATCGTGGCTGACATCACAGATGACTTCATTTTTATTTATTTATTTGATTTATACTGCATATATACAGAAACAATTTCCAATTACATATACACAGTAGCCATAGATGTCGACACATTTGATGTGGCACCTTCATGTATGTAAAAGTACAATAAGATATACATAGATACAAAATGTAACAGCTAAAATTTTGGGACTGGACATCAGGGAACAGTATGGATTTATTGTTGACGTAGGAAAGCAAGTCTTAAGGATTGGGAACGAACAATTTATTCTGTCAAAAGTGAACGACCAATGCGAGAAAACCAGGCTGTTGACAACGCAGGCAGTCAAAACTCCTGCATTATCCAGAAAACCAGACAAGGAAGATTGCAAGCGCTACCGTCAGGTGGGAAAATTGCCGAACATGGTTGAAGTCAACACTGTCAAGTTCGATCTTCCAGACAGTTGGTCCAAGAAAACTCTGAGGCAAGAGCAATTGGGTTCTTGCACTAAGTTAAAATTTGAGGAGAATCTATGTTAAACAATAACAATTATTCATAAAAAAATCCTTAGAAACATGTAGAAGTTGAAAAGAAAGTCTTATAATACTATAATATTAATTACAAAAATACATGCATTTAAAACGGAGATGACATAATGGCAGTCTGTAGAGAAGTTAGTTATAAAACGACGAGAAACGCATACTAATTTAGAAACTCGCTGATAGCGACGGAGAAAAAAGACAATCACGACAGTTTAATCTGACATTATATTTAACGTCAAATTCAACTGACGTACATAAGTTACAATTCGGTATAGTTTAACAGCATCTAGTTATGGATAAATATAAGTACAGATAGTGTTTTCTGCTGTACTGTGTAAATAATACCACCAATTCACCAGAAATTAAGAAAGGAAATTTAAAAACTCGTCGTTGAAAAACTATATGAAACAAACTGTGAAAGTCGTCTAAAGTTATGATCAGAATGCCAGTACAGGGGGATTCAAGGTGGGGGATCTGGTTTGGCTGTACAACCCACAGCGGAAGGAATGGAGACCCCCGAAACTTCAACCTCCTTGGGATGGACCATATACTGTTATTACCCGAATTAATGATGTCGTCTATTGGCTTCAATGAAGCAAAAAGTCCAAGATGAAGATCGTACACTTGTATAGACTGGCGAAGTATGTGAAAGAGGCTGAATTGCCTGACCGGGATGTTCAGGCTTAAGGAGGGGGCAGTGTTACAAATATCCACCCCTTGGGGATAGGCAGCACTAAATACATGTTGTACGTTATGCCATATGTGAGAAAGTAGAAACAGTAGAGACATTCTGGAACATTAGAGAAAAGAGACTTCTAGATAACGCCACGCCATTTCTAGAATAATTCAGGAAGCAATCGCTAGGGGTATATAAGGCCGTATTCTCGACCGGATGTTAGAGAGTTTAAGAAGTTTTGAATTGACAAGTGACAAGTGAGGTTAAGACTCCAAAGTGAAAACAAACTAATAAACATTGTTATTTTTAGTCAGTAAAGTTAATTTAAGTTAATAATAGTATTGTGTGAAGTATCCAGTAAAATTATTTAATAAAGTGTGTTAGTGGTTATCTCTTGTTATAATTTTTGCAACCCACGGAATTTGCAAGAGTGGTTTCCTAGGGGTGGAAACACGTCACAGTATAATTAGTAAGTAAGTATCTTTGATACAGAAGTATCATATCTTCTCTGGGAAACCAGACTAATGCTTTTTATGCCTAAAATCTGACATAAATTAATTTTTGAAACTTACAGTGTCATTTCTAAACTTCTTAAACAATTTCATAAAGACATCATTAAAGAGACCCGTTTTCAAAAAAAATTGATTTTACTGATAAAGGACCAAGGAATATTAATTATAATGAATACCTTGAAATACAACCTCAGGAAACTTGTGAGAAAACAATTGAATACATGTAAACGTAAAATTTGAGAAACAATAAATAGGTAATTAAATGAAAAATGAACATTGTTTCTTAAGAAAATATTGAACTTTATTAATTTAAGGGAATACGCTGAAGGTAATGGTTTGGGAGCTAAATGGTTTTATCAGGAACACTTTCCTAACAGAGTTTTCCAAATACAAAGATGTCAGCCTTTGTTCTTTTTCACTAAAATCAATTTTTCAAGAAAATGGGTTGCTTTATTGTCAAACACAAATGTCTTTATTTTAGGAAATTGTCCAATAAATTTAGAAATGCCACTGCAAGTTTGAAAAATTAATTTACATCAAATTTAAAGGTAGAAAGCATTAAGGAAGGGTGGCCTGGCCTCCCATACTTCTAAATCAAAAATATTTACTTACTATTTATACCTACTGTCCAAATTTCATCACATTCAATAAAGTAGTTTTCAAGTTATTGGCGAAGAACCTTTTCACAATTCACAATTTACCCTTTAAGGGTGAATATCTCCGAAAGGGGCGCTTTAGAGATATATGCTCTCAAAGTATTGCATCATACTCCAGGGACATCCTGTATATCTAGTGTATCCACATAATAAAGTAAATATCCAATGGGAAACATTCTTTTTTATTATCTCCGCCAGAGTGCAGCAGCCATGCACGGTTGTTCGCGCTGTTGGGGTTATGTTATATCCAATGTCAATACAAACAGTATCTTTTTGAATAAACAAAATTAATTAGAAAAACGTATAAAATGAAAACATGTTGCTGTGTACCAAAGTGTTCCAACACAGGAGGACATTTATTTCCTAAGAATGAACGTTATAGGTCATATTATATTATATAACAAGTTCAGAATGACTAAACCGAGTACGCATGGTGCCATCTGTCGGATATATTAAGAACTGACTTGAATTGTTCCCCATTACATATTCCAGAAAAATAAATCATTTAATCCTGGAGGGGAAATCGGTAAGACACTGCCTCAAAAGTATAGGTACAATATATTTCCATTCAGGAACATTTTGTTGTCTCTACTGACTGGCCTAATTACAACTTTTCATAAATGCTGGTGAGGAGTCCAATCAATTAAAATACTCCGCAGTATTGTATAGGCATTTATCAAACAAAAATGTCTTAAGTTTTTTTTTAAATATACGTGATCTACCATAACATGTGGAAAATAAAATGGGGTACTAGTCTTCAATGTGGTAAAGCCCCTGTAAAATTTTAGAGTGATCCGACGTAATTTAGTAATTATAGTTACATTAAAATTTGCAAAGATACACTACTGAACCATGGAGTTTGGCTACCTTTAATGCTTTCAATTGTTTATATGCTATTTTTAGTTGTCTGAGGTCAGTAAATAGGGTAGTGACCTTACATGAGAAAGACCATATCGCAGATGTTTACATTTCTTTAAATGGCAGCCGGCGCGCGTGTTCAAAGTACCGGGTTTTTTTATTTCGGTCGAACGCCGCGGCAAGTATAAAGTACGGCCCAGTTTGGTGTTTTTTATTGACAGGTTTAAGTAAATATCTTGTAGTGGCATAGGGTCAATGTGTCGAAAGACATTGACCTTATTAAAATTAAATTGTATTCGTCGATCGATGTTTAATAAGCCATTCGTCGCTTAGAATAGTGCATTTAATGTAACATTTTCTTTGACTTTCCATTACTTTTACGTTGTGTGCTGTGCTGTATTCTACAAAAATTATTACTCATTACGTCAGATTAAAGATTAAAGTTATAGGCGGCGCATTCCTACAAAAAATAAGATAATTTTTTTGGTCATATTTTTTTAATTTTTCATTTTTTTAACTCCTTTCGGTGGGGACAACCTACCGTTAAATTTTCTGCACGTCATGGTAGATCACGTATTTTCCTTATTTATAGATTTTATAGTATTTGGAAGGCAAATTAAATATTTTGGCACCTATACAGCTGGGAGCTTTAAAGGTGATATTTACTCTAGAAAATGGTATATGTAAATTATTTTTTTGGCGAGTATTTACCTGATGATAAGTACTATTAGTCAAAAAATGATCTTTACTGTTGAAGACAAATAAACAAATTTCGAAAATATATAAATCATGTCAGTATTTTAAAGTTTTTAAAAATATCTTTGCATGTGTGAGTGCTCGGTATGACAGCGATACACCGCAATATTCGTTTTTGAGCCACAAATACATCATGTGAGAGTCCGTCCAAAAGCAGATACCATATCTCAGGCGACTTTCTACCTGAGGGTAATATAATGTAATTAGTTGGTGTTGGGTAAAAACGGGTTTTAAATTTGTAAATAAAAAATAAATGGAGGATAATTTTGAAGATATAGAGCGGGCGCCAGAAGGAAGTGAGTATGCAAAATGTGAGGACCACATTTTATCAATGGATATTAGCTGAGATTCATTCATTCAAAGATTAATAATCCGGATCCGTTGGTTGGACTATTAATAATAGGCCATAGTTCGAGGGTAAATTCTTTGAATCAAAATAGGAGGATATAACCAAACATGCTTTAGTAAATTGTTGCTGTGGAAAAAGATACAGGGTGTCAAAATTGTAATTTTTTTTCTTTTCTTTTGCAATATCTCAACTACCTCTTGACCGATCTTCTCCCAATTTGGTAAGGAAACATTTTTTAAGCTAAGAAACAATAATGTATGTATCACATAACACTAGCCCATGAAAGACGCCTCATGAGCTATGCCTGATGATGAATGTTTTTCTTTTCTTTTAAGAAACATAGTGGCACTTTTGACTAGAAAATCTCATGCAGGAGTAATTTCTACGTAAAAAAGGTACCCTTGGTATAACTTGATAATTCCAACCGTTTTCGAGAAAACTGCCGCAAATATTTCAAGAATTCTTTGAAAACAAACTCACTTTGCAAACTGAGTTTAACTATTTTAATTGTTCAGCATTTCGGTCAAGGTTTCCCAAAGATACAAGGGCTGTTTGTACAAAATCATCTGTTGCAGCTTTCAAACATTCTATTTTACTGCCTAATCTACTGGTAGTATCGCAACCACTTACGTAATTCTGGCAAAATATTACATATGCTTTCACCAAGGGATTCAGCAGCTAAATGGCATCCTAGAAGATGTTTCTTTTTATAAGAACCGTCGAACAATAGACCTAGACAACCAATATTTGCTAATTCTTTCCAGTAATAAATCACTAAGATGAATACATCTGTATCAGCACCGAGGATAATAACATGGGCAGAGTGAATTCTTACTGCGTGAAATATGTGACAAAACATCCTTGAATCAGCTTCTAAGCAGTTTGCTTTTAATTCAAGTACCCCACAAAATGAAGACACTTGAAACATTTTGTTGGATCATTGAATCCTGCACAAATGTACATCTCGCAGTCTTCTTTTACTCGTGCATATATTTTGGAGCAGTAATGCAAAGATATCGAACAAGTTGTAATTTATTTTGAGTGCTTGAAAAGAAAGCTTTACAATCGGTAGGAATTTTTGTTGAATGATTTAAAATATATTACATATACACGACAAACGCAAGCCTTCAACGCAACATTTTTGTGTCGATTGACACAGAAACACACCGAACGGCTAGACGCGCTATGCTTACCGTAGGACGCGGAGAGGGAACGGCAGGGGACTAGATGGGACCACCGCAGCAGCCCGCAAGATGTGTAATTCCATTATTTAGGGTCTGAACATACTTGCCGGTCCTCACATTTTGCATAACTACTTCCAGTGCCTGCACTAATAGAAACTTACATTTTGCCTTCCAATTTAGCCATGATTCAATTTGCAGTTATTGTTCTCTTTCGCTTGAATATAAAATGTGTCTGTATTATTGACAGATAAACTGATGTGGTTATGTCTTATTTTGGTATGAATGAAACCTGTTCAACTGGGTTTTGTCCTTATTAAAATATAGTGAAATGCTGTTGAACCAATTTATTAAATGCACAAGAGTATCTTCGCATTTATTCTTTAAAGTAATATAATATTTCTCTGAAATTAAAATGTAGGTATCGTCAGCATATAAAGTAAAATGAATATTGTTAGAAAGTGTAATAATTTGGTTGATATATAAAATAAACTGAATTGGACCCATTACAGACCCCTGGACTATGCCTATGTTTATTTGTCTTGATTCAGAAGTATAGTACGTATTTCATTCTGACTTACATGATTTATAGCTACATACTGTTTATGTGAATTTAGGAATGATGAAACCCAGTTCTGTGCAGTTCCTCTTATTCCATATAAGTCTAATTTATTTAATAGAATATCGTGGTCAACGCAGTCGAATGCCCTGCTAAGATCACAGAAGATACCGACAGGACAGTCGTCTGCGTCGATATATTTTATGAGTATCTCATAAAAGCTATGAATAGCTGTAGCAGTAGATTTCACGCAACAGAATCTGTGTTGGCTTTCCGCAAGGATATTAAATTTATTAATAAAAGGGAGTAGTCTGTCTAGAAAGGAGTATTCTATTTTGAGAAACCGCTAGGGACTGTAATCGGTCTATAATTGTCTAACAAATGTAGGTCTTTTTAAATATCGGAGTAACTTTTTAGGCAAGATGGGAAAGTACCCGATGAAACAGAAATATTTACCAAATATGTCAACAGATTGAGTAGTAGTTGTAAATTATTTTTAATAATAAACATGGGGATGTCATCAGGCCCGGAAGATTTTTAATTTTTTAATTTAGCTGTTAAAAGATTATACAATTCAGTAGAAGTAAATGGATTTAGAAATAAGGTATTCACATTGTATTAACTGTTTACATTAATGTGACTTTTCTGGAGTAGAATTTTGTTTTACTTCCACGTCCAATGGAAGTATTGTAATAAAAAAAATTTTTTAAATTTTTATTGTTCAAATAGGCTTAGAATGTCATGAAACGTCGAGATTTTAAGTTTGAGTGAAAAAAATTCTGTCTGTAACTTTTTTTGTGTGCACGTTTACCTGGAACCGTTTAAGATATTGACTTGAAATTTGGTACACGTATGTATTTTAAAGAGATCTGGAACTAGATTATATTTTCATCTTGTTCCGTCGAAGAGTTGGGGAGTAAATTGGGGTAAATGGGGGTAAATAGGTAAATGAAGCATAAGAGTCAATAAAATTGGTATTTAGTATATACAAGAGAAGCTAAGATCTCAAAAAATTTTTTGGCATTAGCCACCCCCACCCAATTATTTAAGGGGATGAAAAAAAATTTGAATTTGTGTGTACAAGAACCAAAAACCTCAAAATATTTTTTTACTTCATCCACCCTCACTACCACCCCCCATCACCACCCCCACCACAGTACTGATGTGGGATATCATTTTATGGGTTTTTGGGGTAGACAATTTCAAATATTATATTATTAAAGTTCCATAAGCAATTATTTCCACATACAAAATTTTTTTGTTGTGAGAGACTTGGATAGAAAATCTAGATGTGATAGTAGTGATTCCTTGGGCAGCGGTTTTTTTACCTTAATGACCAATATAAGTTTGGATGTTTCGAAGAGATCGCTTCACAGCACACTTCGCGAAAGTTAGGTTTCAGTAAATCCTGGAGGTCATTTTCAGTAGTGTAATGTAACCATTTTGGGTACGCCCTCGGGTACGCCTTTGACTTTCAGTGAACTTTCATGATTATTTCCGGTAATAATAGGGCGCCTGAGTTGTCACCTGATAGGGACTTCCTTCCAGTTATCCTCATTAAGTTTTTTAACCGGTGCGCATATTATCTCAGTAGATGTAGACAGTTATCATATGTGTGGGACATCGTCGTTACTTAAATGAATATATTTATCAAGTTTTAATTGGCCCTCCACATTTAAAAGATCATTTGAAAATTGTTTCTGTGTAATATTTTTAATTTCCAATTGTTTGTTTATACTGAAATTAGGATTCTCCACTTGTTTATTTATTTATTGGCCTCTTTTTGTTGGATGTCTTTTCTGATACATTTTTTGCATTCGCACTCGATTTTATCACTTTAGGTTTCTGTTCACATTCTTTTACACTTACTTGTGATGAATTAAATCTGTTTAAAAGGATTATTTGATTGTTCAATATCTTTATTTAATTATGTAACTCTGCTATTAAATTATCTTTCACACAATTAAAGATACCTAGATCCACTTTGTTGTCGAATGAAGTCTTTTCTAATGCATCGAAGAATGCTTCGTCATTATCACCACATTCATTTTCACAATTTATTATGGACTCGCTGATAATTTTTACATTTTTCGAAATTTTTGCAGTTTTGGTGAAATACATTTGAACATTTTTCACACTTTAAATAAATTTTTATTGCGTTTTTACTGCATCTTTTACCCACGATTGTCAAGCACCTATGTTGCACGGCACCTTTCTCCGCGGCCATGTTATACTGCCTTTCAATGTCACACTATTTCACGCTTATATATAGCCGGATCGATAAGTGCATTGAAAATGATTTAAGTTGTCTCATAATCTTCGCTTTAGAAATGTCAAATTCTGAATTTGTGTTTTAACGTTTAAGCTGATTTTAAAATGTATTGTCTAAATATGGCAATTGAGGACTGTCGTAGAAAAAGTATTGTATGAAACGCATGCATAAAGTGCCTTTTTTTCACTTATGGGATTGCCGTCAAACTTCACATTCGTAAAAAAAAAGTACCACTTTATGTACTTGTTGCATAAATTCCTATTATGTGCCTATCAAGCAAGTTGTCAAATGTTCAGAGGTTGCGGTTGAATGATTTTTTTTTTTTTTTAATTTCGATATAGTGTGTATTATTGCTAAGTCTTGTTTTCTTTTATTAATTTTGAGAATGGGCCCCAAAAAAAGCTTTTGGCCCCAAAAATTTCATGACCATGCAGAGTTAAGGCGAGTTTATAAAAAAGTCCCAGTCCTAACTTAGCCTATCCTAGTCTTAATTTTTTTCCCTAAAACATATCTTACGTCTTAACATTTTTGACGGGTTTATAATCACTCATCTTTGTCCTAAGTTGGTCGTAAAATAGATACGCGAACTTTTCACGCCAACTGAAGATTGTATTCTGACTTATATCTATTCTCTGTGGTATTGGCCCCTAGGAAAAATTAATCTAAACATTTTAGGTTAAATATCCTTAAATATAAAATTTTTCAGACGAGTTTCTTGAGCATTTGCTTGGTCCTAATCCGTCCTAGTACTAAAAGTTAAAAGTTCGGAAATTTCAAGGTCGGTTCTTAAGTAAAGTTAGGGTCAAGGCAGGATTACGATTTTTATAAACGGCATACAGGTAACCTGCACATTTAACTTTTTAGGGAAAAAATTAAGACTAAGATAGGCTAAGTTAGGACTGGGACTTTTTTTTATAAACTCGCCTTTAACTATGCTAATTACTACCTTTCTTTCTCGGTGGACATCCAGGCATTTCGAGACAGATGATGATAGACTTTGATCTACACTTTAGGCACATGTTTATATTTATATCCTAGTGACTATTGATTATCTATTAACTTTATTTGTCTCCATAAAAGATAAATTAAAACAAAATTACTTACAGGTTACTACCAATAAACTGCAAAAAACTTTCATCTTGGCGAAGTTAAAATATATCATACTTATTAACACTAACTGTATATTATAATTGAATTTACTTCTTACTTTAAACTATTTAAATCGCATATTCTGATGGTCTTAAATTTGTTTTTGTTTATAACCCTAACCCCTTCTCTTATTAGAGGTGGGTAGTACTCAGAGAATATTATATATGATATAGATAGGCAACTCTCAGGGATTTTTTAAACAGCAAAACTTACGTCGTATGTAGCGCTGTATTCCCGCCTTTTTGATACAGGCGGGATTAGCATAGGCGGGAATTTTAAATGATTTTCAAACAAATGCTTAGGCCATCATTAGACTACAAAAGTTCTTTGACAAAGATTTTTTATAAAAGATATTTTATGATATAAAATATCTATCAAATTACTCATAAAATATCTTTTATAAAAGATCTTTGTCAAAGAACTTTTATAGTCTAACAGTGGCCTTAAAATTAAATAAGTCATTTTAAACCTAGAAATTGATCATTTATTAATTTAACGGAAAATCATTACAATAAATACAATAATATTTAAAAATACATTTAAAAAGTAACTAACGTAAGTAAAATTATTACAAAAGTATTAAGATGTTGAAACTGCGTTGAAATAAGTAAAATGTTAAAGTAACTAATGTACCAAAATACCTGTAATACAATTAAATAATAGCGGGTTTATATCCCTACAAACACAAAAGGTCGGCCCTTCAGTGCGCCACCACAGGGCCAGAAGTTTCATTTCTGGCCCAGTGATGGCTCGCTGATGGGCCGATCTTTTATGTTTGTTGGGATGTGCATGGATTTAGTGGCGCCAGTAGATATTGGCACGCCAGTAAAAAAATATTGCGCGTATAAACAGTTACTGGCGAGCAAGCTTTTACCTTGCATTCATTGATGCATGCTCGCCAGTAACTGTTTATACGCGCAATATTAAGGCGAGCATGCATCAATGAATGCAAGGTAAAAGCTTGCTCGCCAGTAACTGTTTATATGTGTAATATTTTTTTACTAGCGTGCCAATATCTACTGGCGCCACTAAATCCATGCACGTATAAACCCGCTATAATATACATTTTCACGTCCTTTACTAACATTAAGTGGTGTAAATCAGTCTTTTTGGAATTTAGGTTTTTCATTATCATATAGGTTACAAAAAACTGACATTGATTGTGAAACGTCATAAGTAATAATGTATTTGAATAATGTTAATCCAGAAGAAAAACATACTTATTTTTGTTTTTTTTACTTTTTTACACCATTTGATGGGAATGATTTCGATTTATAACAAATGTAAAAACTGACGTTGAAAAATTCACAGATACGATGCGACTGCACATAGCTGCGATTGTATTTATTATGTAAATAATGTAACCTAATATTTTGTACATGTCGGTCATTACAAGATCGAAAAACTTTTTCATCAGTAAACACAACATTGGCCCAAAACTCCAACGGGCGATAGACACAATTTAAACAAAACATAATGCAGGCTTGCTTGTTCTTCTGTTAACATGGTCTTCTTGGCACTTGTACAGTTTTTTATTTTCGATTTTCCTATCCTTCGGCTAGCTGCTGACCTCGACACTAAAAAATGTGTCATGAACACAGCGTCTCCTGCTGTTTGAAACGGATTTTTCCTCAAATAGCCAAGGAATGCTTCATCTTGAACGAGATTTGAACTTCTCGATAGGACTGAACCGTCTTTTCTCTTTACGCTACCTTCCTCTTCCCACTTTTCTTCACACTCATAATAGTCTTTTATTCAATCGATAATGGTTAGCAACTGCTCTGATGGACCATCTCTCTTTAATTTTAGAGAGAATTAAAATTTTTTCATGTTCAGTTAATTTTGGCATTGCGAAAATATGACACTGACAAATAAATAATGATTCTAGTAATGATTTAATAAGACGAAAAATAGGTGTACGGGATTTCATTGCACAGAAGTGTACAACCCGTCAGTCTTTCGTTTTTAGTCAATTTCTTGGGAGTCACGTTCTTTGCAAATCAATAATACCTATGCATGTTGGAATTTTTCGAAGCAACACGACGTGAACACAACACTTACAGTTTTTAATATTTAATAGAACAGGGTCGTTTCTAGTCAGTTTCATTGGAAACTCACATTATTTACAAATAAGCAAATGGACTCCTGCTCTATGGATTTAATAATTATTAGTTTAATGTCCAAAACACAAAGCACAGACGTATACAATAATGGCGCAACAACTGACAGTACTAACAGTCGGGCAAGATCCAGAGAGGCATATTTTTGCGATCTCGCGTCTTACCCAATGCTTTAAGCGCCTTGAAGAGTTACGTCATCATATATTTCTCCGCAAAAATGAATGTCTTTTTAGCTTTTTTTAACAGTTTAGTTCTAACCATCTCTAATGTTCTTATGTCATATCCCGACTATTTTCCGCTTACACATTTTCTAGCGCCCTAGAGAGACCGCGCGATACCGCTTTAAGCGTGACGTCACAGCTTATTCCTTCGGATGGCTCCGCTTATCGCGGTAGCGTCTTATGCGCAAAACATGCCTCAGATTTGCACAGCCGCCGTAGATTCAAGTACAAGTAGCGATAGATCGACGGAAGTTCAAACTAAACACGGTGTTTTGAAATATAGTGGGAGTGCGCAGGGCCTGGTAGTACTCGTATGATTCGTATCATTAGTAAGAATCCTTGCAGTGGTACGAATGGTACGAATCCCACAAAAATAAAATATTCGTACATTTCGTATCGCCGATACGATTGATACATTTCGTATCACCGATACGATTGGTACGAATATGGAATTTCGCTACCGGTATTGCGATGCGATACTGGGCCAGCTGTATAAGGTTAAACTTCAAACGGTGAATGGGGACCGCGCGTTTAAACTGGAGATTTCAGATCATAATCTCATAATTGAAAAAATTCCCTGTTTTTATATATTTGATTATTACTATATGATTATTATCAATGTACCTACTGCAAGATAGCATTCATATTATACAACGTACTGATTACAAAATCTGTGATATATTACCTTTTTTTTTACTTTTTTGTTATTGTTTTCGGTTTAGTTGAGTTGCTACAAATGTACAAATATGTATATAATATGGTTAAATAAACGCTATCTATCTATCTTTTTACTGATGTCTAATATGACGACGACGAAATTATTAATGAAATAGAAGGTGCTCGAAGTCCTAAAAGTTTACACTGTATGGTTAATATAACATTATAATACTAACTAACTAACACCACATATAATATTCTATAATCTATGGTGAACACTGTGGAGTGGAAGTGTGGGTACGAATAGTACGAATGGTACGAATCAGTACATGATACTGTTTCGTATCATGGAATCAGTAGTACGAAACATACGAATAGTACGAATGGTACGAATCAGTACATGATACTGTTTCTTATCATGGAATCAGTGATACGAAGTGGCACAAATCGTACGAATCTCTCGATACGAATCTTTTCTTGATACGGATTCATTTGGTACGAATCCTTAAAAAGAGTCCAATCGCCCAACTCTAGACTCTCTTCTTTTTTAACGAGGGGGTGTATATACTGGAAATCGAGAAGTTCCTTATGGAGTCGAGAAAAAACAAAAGAAAAAACATTCTATTCGATAACAAAAATAATAACAATATACTTTGAAATACACAAAAATCAAATAAAATATAAGATGTATTAAAGAAAACATATTTACATCAATTTTAATTTTATTTATAGCATTAACGCTATATCGTTATTATGCTGCCGTTATAGCGACATAACTATCGATATATTTTTACATATCGGATAAATATATCGGAATAGTCTCTGACTGTAGGGCCCCGTAGCCAAGGGGAACGAATAGTTACTTTAGGTCGGGCCCCTCACAAGCCCGGGCCCTTAAACTCTGTATCCAATAGACCTCCCCATACGGGAGGCTGGGGGCTGTAAACCGATACGGTTACAACGACGATACGAAATGTACGAATTTTTTATTTTTTTTGTGGGACTCGTATCATTCGAATCACTGCAGGGATTCGTACTAATGATACAAATCTTCGTTGGTGTGTGCAAATGCATAAGCCTATCCGTCCATACAAATCATACCCATTGAACTGTAGTTATTAATACAGTTCAATGATCATACCAGGACTACGACTATATACCCAAGGTTGGTATACTTTAAGGTGGCCTAATAACTCACAATCCCCACCAAAAAATGGCATTAGCCAATGAACAGCTGGTGTGAGATCACACCAGATGCAGAGCCTTATTCAAAATTTTGTAAGAATTTGTGTAATGTTAATTAAGCAAAAAACTCGTAACTGGAACGGGCTCGCAATAACCCGCTTTTGAAGTCGGTGGTAATTATCCTCGCATTTTGAGTCACTGTTCTGCATGCTGGTAAAGAGGATAAGTTGTAGAATGTAACACTACAGATCATAGTAACGTCAGACCATATTTCGGGCCAGTACGGACGATTCTTCTAGAGTGAGATAACTGCGCCGCTACTGCGCGTTCGAAGAACAAAGATAGTCTGACCTTTCACCCCCGCACTGACTTCTTCGCCTAAAAGCTGTATATTAGGGAACCTTAAAGTATACCAACCTTGCTATATACCCACCTCTAATCTGGCAAGCTATCGAGCAATCGATATTTTGACGCCTGCGTAATTGCCGATATGCCGATTGTGTTCTGGTTGTGTATGGGTTCTGTGGGCTGGCTGGTTTTATTTATGTTTTGTAGAAAAGGGTTTTAACTTTGAGTGTATTGTTACAGAAACTGTGGTATTGTTTTAATACTTGTGCCACTTGTGGTGCTGTTATTGTTTTGTGAAGTTTTGAAGAAAACGATTATATATAGTTCATTGTAATATTACAAATTGCTTCACTTGCTTATGGGATTGTATTTAGGTACTCTTATCAATCTTCATTAATAGGTACAGTACCTAAAGAAAAGAAATATTTTGCATTATGAGAGGGCGTTCAGGTAGAAGGTAAGACTTTCATTATTATTGACTTGTGTTCTATGTGTTACATGTTATACAGGTAATATCGTTGACACGGCATAGAGAGAACAGATATCATGATGGAAAACTTGACTGGATACATGACTGAAAATGACGAAACTAAATGTGTATTGTAATTACTTACTTTCTAAGAATGGGTAGAAAATAGATTAGCTTATATAGGTAGCATCATTTATTACCTATTTCATACGTTCTTTCTGTGGAAGGTGTAGAGTCCGAATAAGTAACAAAAATAGGCAATAGAACTTACTGATCAGTCAGTTTGTACGTTTTTACGTAACAATTTGAGCCACTCATCTCTCTGTTTGGCTTGCATTATTTGTTTGTCACAGTATGCCGTGTCCACGGTATTGCTGACTGACTTATAGGGTGTCTCAAAGATAACTAACCATACCTTAGCCGGGAAAGGAGGATAGTAGTATGACCAAGTTATCAGTGTGTGTGACAAGATCTTATTGGCATTTAAATTTGAGGCGGTGTAGTTCAAAATAATTTTTACAAAGGCTTATCATCGTCGCTCAATGATATGTGCCTCTTGACACTATCGACAGTTTACTTAATTGCTACCCTCCTTTCGCAGCTATGATATAATTAATTTCCTGGCAATTTTAATAAGCCATCTTATCCATTATCAAACAAAAATATAAAATTCTTTGAAAAGATAATAGGTATTGCAAATCGGTTAGACTGCATTATTTATTATTCAACTAGTTTAAAAAAATTCTTCCCATGCTAGTTCGTAATTGTAGGCAGTGCAGCAAAAAATAAGGTATCTTTTAACAAACAAAATAAAAGCCACTCTTTATATGAAGCATAACTATTGTTAACTGCGGTTCTACCTATAAGTTATACATTTCTGGGGTATACAGTTCTGCCGTTACATAAAAATTATAAATAGTGTTACATAATTTTGAGCATTGGACAGATAAAGGTAAGGTAGAATGGAGCTATGCCGCCGCCAAACACAATTTTTTTAATGCCACCACTTCAATTATTAACTTTTCCACGCTTTTTTTTGGCTTTCCAAATTGCCTTATAGCTATAATCTAATAGTCTAAGATACATACTAAGGTCGACCTTCACCGATCAGGTAATCGAATGAAATCTATTTTTTATGAAAAAAAAAATGCTAACAAAACGAGGGGTAAGCCACCTGTCAAAATTTGTACAGCGACTGCCTATATTGTTTAAATCGGCCAGTACTGCCGCGACTGCCGTTGTGACTGCCACGACTGCCGAAGAGACTGCCCTAACTGCCGAGAAGACTGCCCTAACTGCCGAAGAGACTGCTCTGACTGCCGAAGAGACTGCCATGACTGCCAAAGAGACTACTACGACTTTTGGGAATTGAAATTACGAAAAATAATGAGTGAAATAATGAATCATTAGAATGAAACAAAATATTTATTAAATACTCATATTTTTTATAAAAATAGATATAAATGACGCTCATTTTTCGAATTTTCATGTATTTTTTAATGTGCCAAAAATGTAGCACATTATTTATCGCGAAAAACTGCCTGTAACTAAAAAAATTAGCAAGTTACAAACAAATTCCAAGAGATAAAAAATGTTTAGAAGGCCTCAATGCATTCGTCTGAATTTTTTCAAACGTTTAAATTACGTAGTTTTAAAGCGCTACAATTTCAAAGAAAGGGGTAGTTTCTCATGTTTTTCCGGAAAGACTCGGTGAAAACGCACTTTACAGAAAAGTTGCAAAAAAAGGTCTTCTATTTCGATAATACATTCACCTGAATTTTTTCAGATTTTTGTCAACTTTTACATTTCCCCTCCCCCACTTTTATGAATTTTCGAATGGCCATATCTCGAAAAATATGCATTTTTCGAAAAAAATTCACAAGAGTAAAAACATCTTATTTTGGGCCAAAAAATGTAAATATATTGTTTTTTTTTCCTTTTTGACCTAATTCTACAAGTTACGAAACCTGCGATAAAAGAGTTGTTTTCTACATCTTCCGATCATTTTCTACTCTAATCTTTTTTTTTTTAACTTTTTTATTAACGTCATTACAAACACATTGCACAAGGTTTCATCAAAATCCATTCATTAGCACTCAAATTCGAGGCGAAACCCCCCGTTGACTGGACTATAAACCAACTTCTATTAATGCAGAGTAATTTTTATCAAAAAGCTCGTGAGGGATCGTATTGGTCCACTTTGATAGGCTCTAGGCGTTTTTGGGACTAATAACTACGAAAAACCCCAATGTACGTCCGTAGTACGTCAGTGAGCAGTGGAGCCTCGAGAAAAAAAAATTATTTGGAAAAAATTTTTCACCACTTCTTTCCGACAAATGAGCTTAATAATTTTTTCCTACGTTTGTGCCATCAAAAGCCATAACATATATTTTTTTCATGAAAATCGGTTTATGCGTTCTTGAGATAATTTTTTTTCCATTTTTCTTTTCACCCCCATAACTCCAGTAAAAATGATTTTCTAAAAATAATATTTTGGGAAATTTCATCTAACACTACTGTCAACTTGTGCTCAAAATCTCGACTCGATTGGTGTGGGGGTAGCTAACACATGCTTAACCTGCTATGCTCTTTATCATAAATGTCATGATTTTTTAACATTTTTCATATTTGTTTTAACAGTTTTTATCCATATTGACAGCTGTCAACTGTCAAAATGTCTATTCTGTATTACAAATAAAACATTTATTAAATATGAAAAATAATATTTTTAAAGATATAAAAAAATAGATTTTCTTGTTTATGTGTTATTTAAGATACTTATTTGTATACTTCACTGCATTTATTTTTAAATGCACAATTATTATCAAAAAAGCCGAATTAAAGGCAATTTCAAAAACTTTAAAAAACTATAAGCTATCAGCAACATTTTTTGAAATAATAGTTTCGGAAATGTTTAATTACCAGTATATTTCTCTCGATATTTTTGCGCATTGACAAAAAAAAATCTATTTCCGTCAATTTTTGTCGTAGGGAAACAAAAAAAAATGAAATTAAACATAATTTTGTCACCTACAAAAAAGCGTTACTTACTTTTTTTGTAAAAATTAATATTAAAGAGATATTTACTAAAAAGCGCGCAGAAACACATTTTTTGCACCCCCTACGTCCGGCAGGTGAATGATTCACTCGAACAATTTTTTTTGTCAAATATACGTAATTACCTATGCGAATGCAAAGTTTGAACCAGCCATGTACTTTTACAGGCTACTCAATTTAGAATTCTGTTTGGAAAGTTTTGGAGAAATTTTTTTCTCTATCTTGCTTTATGTTTTTTGGAGTGCAGAACAGGAATTTCAAGTTTGCTACCTCGTAACTTTCCTGCTTAAAAAGTTATAAGCGAAAAACCACGAAAAAAGCGGGTTGCCTTGTATTTGGTAGAGGGTTAAACTTTTTTGAAAATATTATTACACCAAATTAAACTAGATATTTTTCTACATTCCAAAAATTATTACAAAACTACAACTATCAACAACTTAATTATTTTATCTTTAGTCTTAAACTACTTAATTTTTGTAGTTTTTATTATTTAAAAAAAGTAAGTGGCAATGCACATATTGCAAATATTAACAGTCTGAATGCAACTACAAAAATAACTCAACAGCTTTATAAATTGGGGATTGGTAATTGCACAATATGCACACCATTAAACATTCTCAGAAGAAGCGCTTATATTACGCTGGCGCGCATGCGCCAGTCATGACTGCCGACAAAACTGCCGGTACGATTGCCGAGACTGCCGACTAGACTGCTGCGACTGCCTACTAGACTGCAGAAAGACTGCCTAGAATTTGTACAGCGACTGCCGATGGTGGTTGACCCCTCGTAACAAAAGTAACTTTGATGGGTTGCTTAACGAAATATGTTCAAGGCTTTTTTTTTTGTTTTTTTGTTTTTTTGTTTTTAATTTTATTTATACTTATCGTTTCGCAAAATTATCTTTATTTTGATATATAATTTATTTGGTTACCAGATCAGTTAAGGTACCACTTTCGATTCACCTATTTAAACATAGCAACCGTACAACCTTGAACGGAAAAATGTAAGCAACCCTATGTTTACATATTCTATAGGTTTCTTACTTTCGATTAGTGTTACATTTTTTTGGTTAGAAGATCGATAAAGGTATGGAAAAAAAAATGTATTATTGAATTTTCAGTTAAATATTGTTGAAATATGTTTAGATCCCTTTTTTTGTAATCTAGCGATAAATGTAAATATTCTGTATTAAGGTTTAGGGAATTTCTTTATTGTTTAAATGTGACAGCATTTTGGTTGACTGTAAAGTGCTGCCACCAAGTGGGCCAATTTTGTAATGTAGTTTGACATATAATATGCGTTTCTGTTCTAATTTTTAAATGAGTACTATGCTGTAAAAATATGTAATGGCGAAACTTTTCTACCTAATATACTTACGTTCTAAGAACTTCTAAATTGTATCATTTGGACCTTAAATCCGTAAGATTTACAAGTAATATAGCCTTGAACATATTTTGTTAAGCAACCCATCACCGTTACTTTTGTTAGTATATTTTTTTTTCATAAAAAATAGATTTAATTCGGTTATCTGATTAGTAAAGGTCGACTTTAGTACGGATCCTGTACTCATTGGTGCAACTAGAGGGGGGGGCAGGGTGGGCTGGGCCCACCCCAAACTAGCCACGGCCCACCCTAGAGGAAAGAATAAAAATTAGCAAAAAAAAAAATTAAATTTATCGACTAATGTATCACTAAATTATTTGGAATCCATAAATTTAAATATATAAACGTTTTGTTTTAATGTTTTTGTTCATTTTAGGATTTAGGTTTCAGTTTCTTGTGAATTTTTTTAATAAAAATTGAAAATCTGAACCATATGTGTTTTAATATGTTCCTAATATTAAATCTCTTACTTTTAAGCGTCGTATGGTATCAGTATCACGATAAAACCATTCGAAACCAATAAGATTTACATATTTGTATAGTTTTTTCATTTTATAATTTGACTGAAAGTGAAAAGTAGTTTTATGCATAATGTGTATGGCCGTTAGGGTGGCCCATCTCTATAGGGGGTGAATTTTTTTTGCGTATTTTTTAAGTCTCACCCCACGAAAATATACTATTATACTAGGAATAATTTATGTAAAAGTTTCAGATAATTCGGTGAACGGTAACTCGTGCCGCATTCACGTAGAAATTTGTAGATAAGATTTTATTACGGTAACCCGTGCCGCATTCAGGTAGAAATTTGTAGATAAGATTTTATTACGGTAATACACTTAAATTTTACTTAAAATACAAATATCTACCTCTTTTCTCATAATGTTTTATTGGTGTAATTATTTCCTAGAATAGTATATTATATTACTAGGAGTAGAACGCACTCTTTTTTTGTGTTGAGCCCAGGATTTGCAAACTGGGCGAAACACAAAAAAAGGCGTTCTACTCCGTGTAATATATACTATTTTTTCTTCAAGCGTATTAAAATGCAAAAATTCATTTATTTATCATAAATGTACAAATATTCAAACTGAAGTCTTACATGTTGACACAATATGACAAGTGGCTAGTGGATAGCGCGCCACCGGTGGCTTTCGGTATTAACATTGTGTTACTAGTAAAACAATACCCACTACGGCGGCGCTTTCGGAACTAACATTATGTTACTAGTAAAACAATGTCCACTACGGTGGCGTTCGGTACTAACATTTTGTTACTAGTAAAACAATGTCCTACTTCTACTTCTGTTTTTGGTGACATAATTTAAACATTTTAATACGCTTGAAGAAAAATTATTTGTTTTGGAAGTTTGGAAATATAATGCACCTACGGTAGGTTTTTATGTCAGTTTGCAATTGTGTTTTACAGTGGTGACATTATAAGTTCTAGCATACGTTCCTTTTTGAAAAAACATTTAACGATCCTTACGAAAGGATACTTTCATTTACTTAGTTGGACACTATTCGTCACAAATCATTGGCAATAAATTGCCGTCTAATAGACAAGTATTACAAGTGCTCTTTTATAACATTCGTGAAGTGAAGCTAAGTGTACATGAAAGTGCTAAATTAACAATAAAAGAGGTGTCAGTTTTTTGGGATAAAGCTCGCATTCCGACACGTCAGGATTTTCATTGTGTTAAACAACTAGATAAACTTTATGCAGAGTGGAGGAACTTACAAAAATCGGCTAAAAGGGCCAGTGCGGGAGATAGAGAAAAAAATTTCGGAGTTGAGGTCATGAAGCGGTGCTTTACTAGCAAATGACGCTGTAAACCAGGCCTTTACATAAACCTTTACAATAAAGAGACATATATCTTCAATACCTATTTTTTCTTTTTTAGTTAGTTGGAACTGATCTTGGAAAAAAAATATTTTTAGACAGTAAATGGCTTTGGCCATCCAACGTGCATGATGAAATGCCCCTGGTTGATAGAATGTCGTGTGAGTGGGCTCTTCTTCAACAAAAAGTTTAGAAAGCATTAAAAATTCTTTATAATCATCACGAAGCTGTTGCAAAGTTAAAGCTGCATTTAGAAACTTTACAATTTCGGCTTTAACTGGTTGTAAAATGTGTTTAATTTTTGATACCTGAAATCCAGTTTTTAGTTTATTTTGATCTATTTTAGGCCAAAATTCCCTAAAACGTTTAAATAGTGGCACATTTGGACCAGATGAGGAAGGCATTTTGTGTCAAACACACTTCTCAAAACCACTTCAAAAATATGATGTCTACAAGGAAAATATGTGGCTGCCCCATTTATATAACCCATATTTGATGCTGTTATATCACAACACAAAGCTATTACCTTTTCGTCTAAATTCCATTCACAAAGCACATCATAAACTGCTTCAGTCTGTTCTCTTCCAGTTGAATTGGGCAAAGCTGGTACTCCAAGTAGTTGTTCAATATCTCCACTAGTAACTAAGATAGCAAGTCTATCGATATTTCCCATTCCAGTTGGTAATCACTACCATGCATAAATCCAGGACGTCCCTTTTTTCTTTGGTTAATTAAAAACTGCTTATCTTCATCTATTTTCATCAACAATCATTGTCAAAAGTATTTGGTAGTAAGATGGTGGCCCATCAGGACACCAGCTCCAACATAATTTTAAAATACAATTTTTATCCTGTGACATCATCCAAATTTTAAAAAAAATTTTAATAATTATTTTAACTTGTATTAATGTGTATTGTCTTATGATGATATAGTGGTCGGTATTCCAATGTTCTGCATCTACCTGTTAAGCACATGTGCTATTTTTTATTATAACCTCACTTTTCCGTTCCTGATGAAGAGACAATAAAGACTCGAAAGCTAGAACAGAAATAAAGAATTTTTCTTTAATTTTGTGCCTTACGACTGCATACCCGATTTCAAAAAAATTTTTATCCTTAAATAGCCAGTCGAGCTAATCTCACTCTCAACTATATATATATATATGTATATATATATATATGTATATATATATGTATATATATGTATATATATATATATATACATATATATATATATATATATATATGTATATATATATATATATATATGTATATATATATATATATATATGTATATATATATATATATATGTATATATATTTATATATATGTATATATATATATGTATATATATATGTATATATATATATATATATATATATATATATACATATATATATACATATATATATACATATATATATACATATATATATACATATATATATACATATATATATATATATATATATATATATATATATATATATAGTTCCGTATGTGGGGCCTGAATTCATGAAAAGTGCTTGTTGCATTTGCAGCATGACATAGACAATGTTACTATAGTTATAAGTAACGGCTGATTGCAGCATTACATAGACAAGGTTACCAAAGTAACCTATAGCCTGGTAACTGCTAACAATCTAACTTCATCATTTTCAACATCTCCTCCGAGTTCGAGGTTGAGTGGACTGTAGGGAGGTTGAAGAGATTTGAGCACAATTAAGACACCTAGGGAATTTCATTTCACAGTACTTTATTCACTAACTAGTACACTATACAACTAACAACAACACATTACAACTTTAGGCTATATATATATACAGTTAAATTTGCCACTTTTAACTAACTAACAGGGTAAGAGCTTGTGTAGAGTGTTACAATATATTTCTTACTGACTTACTTTCTATTGGTTCAAGAGGCTAGAGTCACAGGGAACAGACGATCACATGTGGGGGTGCTTATGTATACAAGATGCAAATATGATAGTATGAGGGTTTGCTAAATTTATAGACTGAACTTCACAACATCCTCCCCCCGGTTGAAATCAGTATTCAACATTATAAAAGGGCAATGGACATAATTTGCGTATGTACCTCGTAAATATACCATTTTTGGTTTTTATTTTTACTACGCGTACCTTTTTATCAGATCCGGGGATTACTTCAGTTATTAGTGCTAATATCCATTGTAAAGGAGGAACATTATCCTCTTTTACTAGGACCAACATATTTCCTCTAAGTTGCTAACAGAGTGCCACCACTTTGGTCTATTTTGAAGTCTGTTTAAGTATTCTACAGACCACCGCTTCCAAAAGTGCTGACGCAATTTGCTTACATGCTGAAAATTCGTTAGTCTATTGCCGGGAATTGTGGACACGTCCTTTTCTGGAAATGAGGAAAGGGATTCCTCTATCAGAAAATGAGTAGGAGTTAAACAACTTACAGAGCGGCCGTGAATTCAAAATACTCTCGATTTAATATAAAATGGAGAGAATGTGCAATTTATGTTAAAGCAACTTTTTAGTAAATAAGGGCTGTGTATACATTGAATTGTTTTTGTCTTATTTTTATATTTATAACTTGTTGTATTTTGTTAGCAATGCTAAATAAAGCCTATATATAGTAGATTCAAAAGATAAGATAGATAGATAAGATGATACTTGACTGACTTTACGCCTGCTTCCCACAGTCCTCCCCAGTGGGGGCTGTCAGGAGGGATGAATTTCCACTGGGTCCCGCAAGTGGAAAGGTAAGTGACAATCGAATCCAAATTGGGTTTAGTTTTGAAAAACTTTTACAAATTGTGTAAAATGTTACTTGCTCCTTTGAAGTTTGTGGCATTGTCACTATAAATATTATTGGGATTGCCACGTCATGATATGAATCTTTTTAATGACAGTAAAAAGGCTTCCTTGGTGAGATTAGACACGAGTTCAATGTGAATAGCCTTGCTGTACATACAAACAAAAACTGCGATGTATGCCTTGGAAATAATTGACTTACGTAGTCGAGATTCTTTTACCATAACTGGTCCGGCAAAGTCAATTCCTATGTTTCGGAAAGGTTTTATTACATTGATGATCAGATGGTAATGGTCCCATAAGCTGCTCTGCAACTTGCGCTTTAAATCGTTGGCAGATTGTGCAATTTTTTATTATGCTTTTTATTTATCTAAGAGCACTGAGAGGCCAAAATCTTAGACGTAAACTATACAGCACGCTGTGTGCGGCAGCAGTTAACCTGAGATGTTCGTAACTCACTAACAAGTCCACAAAATGACATTTAGATGGAAGTAACATGGGGTGTTTTTGGTCAAATTTTAGATTGGCCTGAACCTCAGATAAACAAAGAAATATGGACAAATAATTCCATTTGAAGTATACAGAATTTGTGTGTAAGGAGAATTACCTTCTGAGGGGCAGACAGATAAGGGGGTTAAAATTCTTTAAATAATCGACTAATGTTCTCGATTATTACTTAATACTATCTGACAATATGTCTTCTTTAACGATAGTACAGAATAACAATCGGGAACCGAATGTTTTTGGAATGCATAGTACGGAGCTTAGCGTGGTTAGAGAGCAAATGAGATGTTACTATCTTTGTAACGTTATGCCATTTCAGTAGCTATTAACAGCTACACGAATATATTGGACGATTTTGAATAAGTGTTACACAAAGAATTTGCAAGATAATAATAATGAAGCTTACACAATGCCATTTACGATGTGTATCAAGTATGGAAGATAATGTCATCGAATTGGTGTCCGTCGCGTTGGATGCGGTTTTCGACCCTCTTCATGAAATCGTCCATAACACGCTCCAACATCGCTCCATCAATAGTCATAAATCATAATTTCCTGACGAGTGGCACTCATCAAATACCCCCCTCAGAAAAAAATCACAAATTTACAGGTCTGATGACCTTGGGGGTCCGGCACATCTCCAAAATGTGAAATAAGTTTTCCTGGGAACATGTTACGGACAACATTCATTGATGCGTAAGTAGTATGTGCCGAGGCACCATCTTGCTGAAACCACACATTCCTTGGATTTATCCATTTTATGAGTAGTTTTGGCATAAAAAAAAATTTGGATCACCTGAACATGGCGGTTAGAATTAACAGTGATGGTACGCCCAGCTTCTTCAAAAAAATAGGGACCAATAATGCAAGTAGGGCCAATGACACACCACACTGTGACATTTTCAGAATGAATATTTCGTGGATTTTCAGGAGCCCAGTACCTGAAGTTCTGTTTATTGACTGCTTTATCTAAATGAAAACGAGCTTCGTCACTCATTAGAAGCTGCAGACCTAAATTATCTTCCAAAATCACTTGCATTCTCGTAGCGAAATCCTCACGAGTTTCAAAATCTCTTTACTTTAATTTCTAAACAATCTGTAGTTCGTAGGTTAATTAGGATTAGAATTAAGGAATTAAAAAAAAAAAAAGAAAAAATACTTTCTACCAAATATCTTAAATTTTTATTTAGAGTACATATTGATCATTGTTATGAAGCATTTTTCGTGTGGCTGTTAGCTACTGAAATGGCATAACATTACAAAGGTAGTAACATCACATTTGCCCTCCTCTAACCGCGCTAAGCTCCGTACTATGCGTTCAAAAAACATCCGGTTCCCGATTGTCACCCTGTACTACGACTTTATTGAGAATTAAAATTTTTACAAAATGTGTTACTGAATAGAAATTAGAGCATTGACCTGTCAATTCTAAAAGTTAAGTGGTTCTTGAACAGTAAGTCTAAATTTTCTAAGTAAAAGAAAAATGGATAGGATATAAAATTAACTTGATGCAGGTATATCCTGGGTTTATCGGTCTTTATAATAAAATTACTCTTTTCTTACATTCAACCATCGTCAGAGAACTACAATGAAGTGAAGACGAATGTGTTTTTAAATGTTATTTTTAATACACATGGATTTAAATTACATGTGTATAAAAAATAGCATTTAAAAAATATTTGTCTTCACTTAATCGTAGTTCTGTGACGATGCCTGAATAAACCGAAACGTAAGAAGATAATTTCATTATAAAGACCGATAACCCAGGATATACCTGCATCAAGTTAATTTGATATCAACGGTCAAGAAAATAAAAACATCTATATATATTAGGATATAAATGAAACCAACTAATATTTTTTTCGTATTACAGCATAACTTTATTCACCTATAAAAGTTTACGTACTTATCACTCTATTACGAATCTGGTCATACGCTACCCGTACTATATACATAAAACAAAAATAACATTACTTTTAACCCTCAATATTGTAAACAAATGTAGTATACATAATGCACTACGTTTTACTTCCAGTTTTTAATTATATTATTGATGAATATAGTTACGATAAAGATAATACAAATTCCTTATCAAATTTCTTTTCGATACAACAAATTTCATCAAATTATTTCAAACTGATATGGCTATAAAAAAATATAACAAATCACAGTTAATTTTCTAACTCGGTAAATTTAATTTATATCAGTATCTCTGATATGTACTGGTCAGGTATCGATTCTGAATTAATTCCAGTAAAAGCAAAGATAAAGCAGAGAGTACTCTCGATTTGACTTTATTGGAATGAATAAAACAAAATTTTAGGCTTTATTTCTTCTCCCTACTGATCAGAAAATAAAACAGTTTTAGTTCTCACTCTTCTTATACTATTTATCATATGGTTAAGTGGAAGAGCACTTTCTTCAAGTGAACTTCGCCAATTGACTGTAATTATGTTGTATATATTTTATTTTATCTATATTTGGTATATACATTGTAATTTTGGTTAATAAAGACATTATTATTATTATTATTATTATTATTATTATTTACCTTACTTTTCTGTTCATGCTGTATTCTTAAATTAATTTAATGAGCGTCTCTGAACCCGGATATTTTCGAAAAAATGCTTACAAGTAAACGATTTTGTGTTTGAACATTCGAAAAATATAAATTTTTTCCGAAATATAGATATTTTATTTTTTCCAATGCGTCAGTTACAGCCTCCAATATATATATTTATTAAAAAAATCATCAAGCAATGAAATTAAAATGATTTGAGAAGTACTTTTTTTAAATCCTCGTTACTACAACTTAATAAACCATAATAATTATGAAGTGTACATACTTTTCTCAATGAAGAAAGAATTTTTTTGAAGGGCTTTTATTTTTTTCTATATTTTTTATTGCGACGATTGACTTTGGGCGTGATAATATATATAAGTATATTTTTCCCATTCATCCTTTGCTTCTATTGTTTAAAACAAAAAAGCATCAGAAAGCTACAATTTCCATCTTTTAAATGAACCAACACTCATGAAGATTGATTGAACAAATTCTGATTTAGTGACATGTAATTCAGTGCATCGGTGTCACAGTCATGCGTATTCAAGCACGTGCACGCATGGATCTCGCTCCGAGTTATAACGTTACACTTGACTATTTTTTTCCGGGAAAACCGTGGCTTTAATGATAAATTTTGTGAGGACATTTTTTTTTTATTTGTAGATACGTGATCTATCCATCTGTATTTTTTATTTTTTTCTAGCTTGATTTAATTTCAAAAATTTGAAAAAGGAAGAAGAAAAAGAAGGAGGGTTACATATTTGAAAAAATGCAGATATACGCATGCATTACCTATCAACGTTGCCAATTTTGAAGCTGGGGATCGAACCCAGTGCATTATGGTATACTTAATACAGTATATTATTATGTAATAATGTAGGTAAACATTCTGTAAAGTTTGAAATATATGTACCAAAATCTAAACAGAAGATATAACTTATATTTACATACTTATCTAACTTTTAAATTTAGATAAATAAATTTAAATCTATTTATCTATGGATCTGATGATTACACAACTGTCTTTTTAAGTTTTTTTCTTGAGGGTAAAGGAGAGAGAGACACAAGGAAAACATTATTTATTGCTAGATCAGCAAAACAATAACCCTTCTTATCCATATTTCTTTGTCTATCTGAGGCATGAACCAAGCGACCACTATCACGTATTATTCCACGTGGGTCAATGAATGGATTAAGTGATAAAATGGAACGTTTTTTCAAAGGTTTATTTGCTTTTAAACATTCAATTTTGTTAGAGAAATGTTTAGCTTGAACACATTTTACAATAGTTATTAATGAGTTATTCAATTCACTAATAGAGAGAGGGCCAATTAGTTTGTCGTTTTTGAACATATTCAGAAATCTAAGTACATAAGCAAATGTGTGTAGTAAAGTAGAAAATTTTGAAAATTTCGAAAACATCATGTATTACATGTATTATCAAGAGAAACGTGTGTTACAACATTGCGTTCAGGTATTATTTTCAATTTTTCAATACAAGTTTCCTTGTTTACTTGAAACAGACATTTTGGACCTGACCACCAGATGGTGTTGGAGAGAAATGCTTCTGGGGTGAGACCCCGGGAAATGAGATTGGCTGGGTTTTCTTCTGAGGAAACGTACGACCACTGACAGTTGACAGTGAGATTCTGAATTTCTGAAACTCTGTTGGCTACGAAAGTAGTCTATATGGAGGAGGTAGATTGTAACCATTATACAAAGAATAGAAGGTATGCTAGATAGTGCGCCAAATTCGGTCCGGTTGGCGCAAAACGTCACGCGGTGATAGCGGGATTTTAAATTACATAGGATTTTCCTCATGATACAAAGAATTTGTATCATGGATTTGTCTGAACTCATTGAAATTTTGAATAAATATGGATTCTTAGTGTTCTTAGTAAGCATCGTTCTTTATAAATGAGCTTTATCTCCGCATAAACACGTTTTAAACATATTGTCACTTTTACATGATGCCAATGCACAATGCATTTTTATAACTGAAGGTTATTGCAAGAACACTAAAATAAGTGAAATAATCCAAAAAACAACTTCCACAGACGTCGGCAAACTCACTTTTACGAAGGAAGCGGGTAGAAAATTATCACCGCGTGACGAAGCAAATGTTGATTTGGCTCCGCCGACATGCGCAATGTCATATCTTGTACTTATTCTTTGTATCATGGATTGTAACCAATTGAGAACGATTTGTGAGTCTGTCCAAAGGACACTCTTATGGGCCTTAAACGAGAAAATATTACTTATTTAATGTACTAGTCTAGTCAATAGGAGAGCTCCACAGAGTTCGAGTCTGGGGAGAGTTATGATGAATTTTTTGACTTTGAACAAATTAAATTACATGAGACTTGTTTGGGTTGCGTACGCCTGAAGTGCTGGGGTGCAGGGTGCGTCCAACGTAGAGCGAGGCTTGGGCACTCTTAGGGGTTGCTTTGGGCTGTGCCTTGGCGGGTACGGCATCAACAGTAAGAACAAGAAGTTACCAACTGGTTGCACTAATGCTGATGCACTTGTAAACTGTACTAATGTGAGCTTCTTTACCTTGGGTACTGTCAATAGGAATATCTTTGCTGATTGTTTAATGAGTTGCGGGTCGAAGGGCCACCATGTTCGGGGTTGAGTGGACTGTAGGGGGGTTGAACAGATCCGAGAACAATTAAGACACCTAGGGAGATATTTTCATTTCACAGTACTTTATTCACTAACTAGTACACTATACAACTAATAACAACACGTTACAACTTTAGGCTATATACAGTTAAATTTGCCACTTATAACTAACAGAGTAAAAGCGTGTGTAGAGTGTTACAATATATTTCTTACTGACTTAGTTTATATCGGTTTAAGAAGCTAGAGTCACAGGGAACAGACGGTCACATGTGGGGTTGTTATGTATACAAGATGCAAATATGATAGTACGGGGGTTTGCTAAATTTATAGGCTGAAGTTCTCAACACTTCGGTTGCATTTTTGCTGTGAATTTTTGTATAGGAATAGTCTGGGTAGTGCTTACAAACTAACTTTTGTCAGTTTTTACAATTTTCATAAAATTCACCTAATGTACTTATAATACTTATTTAACAAGTATTTTTTCAAGTTAATTTTGAAAGATTTCAAATGTCTAACCTCTTGCTTTTTCATTTCAGAAGGAAGTTTATTAAAAATATTTTAACCTAAATAAGCAGGTGAATCCCCCACTTTATATTTACAAAAGGGAATATAAAAATTATTATTTTGTCTAGACCCAATATTATGGACATCTTTTGTTAATATAAAGTTAGATTTATTTTTAAAAACATGCAATACATAATTTATAAATCGGAACACATACAAGGGTTAAAATTTTAAAATCTTTGAACAATTCCCTACATGATTCTATACTGGAAAGATTTGCAGTGCACTTTAAAATTCGTTTTTGAACGATAAAAACATCTGAGAATAGGGGGGAACTACCGCCAAATACATATTCCATATCTTAATCTAGATCTTACCTGAACCTGGTATATATTTAATAACTGTTCTTCTGTCATAATAATTGATTTAATATTTCTGAACAAATAACAAACTGTATTTAATTTTGATATCAAGTTGGCACAATGAATCTTTCAGTTTAGACACTCATCCAATGTGATTCCTAAAAACTTCTGCTCACGTTTTAATGTGAAACCATTTATTTTAATATTTAATTTGGAACATTCTTTTTGCCTGTTATGAAGCCTTCTAATGGTTGTCTTTTCTTTGTTAAAAAATCAGTGAATAATTGCCATACCAATTATAGATGTCAATAAAACAACTTGTTTAGTTCTACTCGGTTTTAGTAAAGACTCCCAAGCAGCAATTTTAGTAGTTTATATAAGGTAGAAAATTGTTTTTTGGGAGAAAAATTTTTTGCAAAAATTATGTGTACAAGTGAAACTGCAAATTTTTTTATGGAAAACGTTTTTTTTTTTTTAATTTTATATATTATAAATTAATAATAACCTATTTATAAAGCATGTTTGCAAATGACCATAATAATTTTTTTTATAGAGTTATATTTATCTGTGTCAATATGGCCTCTTCGTTCAATAACAGAAAAATGGCAATTTTAATTAGAATCACTATGTAGTAAAAATCACTAAAGCCCCTTCTGTTCGTAGAAATAACCGCATTTTTACTCAAGATGTCACTTTTTTCACTACACAACTTTGAAGTTCCAGAAAATTTCCCAACAATGTACCAGGGACTTCGAATTAAACACTTGTAGTTATCATTACTTGAAGTGTTCCTTTGGTAACGCCAAGGGGAGGGGAGGGCATGAGGCACCGTACCCCAGGAGGCGCCACGAGTTTAATATACTTTTTTTTTTCGAGTAAATATATGGACAAAAAATGTTGTTTTCTGTCTAGACCAGAAAAATTTTGCACGAGTCCACTTGAGAGGCCACTTGAGGAACTAAGGCCGGCTATGTATTATTACCAATTTTCACTTGACAGTTGAGGATGCTTCAAAGTAATGTAGAGTAGTATCCACGATGTTGCACATTCTGCAGAAGTTACTTGAAATACGATGCCTGAATTCAGTAGAATCTACATAATTGGTACTATAGAGACATACCACAAAGTGAATTTTAAGCTAAGTCACAAATTTAGTAACAGTTATGTTATACCTACTATATTAAAGTTCTAATGCCTCAGATGCCAGTTCCCACCATTTGAATGCTGCTTGGGACTTCGATACGTTGAATCCACTTATTTTGCTCTCTAAATTGCATTATTTTGGTTTTTCTAATGATTCCATTAATTTCTTTAAATCTCATTTTACCAGCAGGAAACAATGTGTAGTTATAGCAGTAGACACTAAAACTATTTAATCCAAATTTGCACCACTATATTAAAGTACCTCAAGGGTTCATTTTACCATTTTAGGACCCCCACTATTTTTAATATACGCCACAGATATGAATGGTGAAATTCAATATTCTAGTGTAATGCAGTATGATTCTCAGTTAACTCTCAGTGTTTGCCCAAGTAATAAAGTAGTTGCACAAGAAAGTATATCCACAGATTTACAAAAAATTCAAAAACTTCCCTTGGGTCATGACTTAAAAATCTAAAGGCCATGGAAGGTTAAGATAAGTGTCCGTGCCTTTGCAACCTCTTTGCATGTGGTTCCTTCCAGTGATGTATCTTTGCGTAAGATACTACCACAAAAAGTTTTGACCTCAAAAACTTCATACTGGGAAAATTTTTTTTTTCGAAAATCCGAAAAAATGTTTTTTCTTAATCAACTGAACCAGTTTGTTTGTATTTCACATATATTGTAAATATACTCAAGACAATTTATTATTGATATTTTCATGAAATCTTTTCATGAAGAAAACAAAAATTGATGCTTTTGGATTTTTTGAAAAATTTATATACGTACTTACACGTTAGCGACCACCTCTGTTTTTTTTTGCTAATTATACACCATACAATAAGCTATAACATATATTTTTTACAAAACTCTATTCTTATTATTAAACACATAATTTTTTTATGTATTACCGTTTCGATGGAGCTTTGTAGAAAATATATGTATTGTGAAAAATACATCTCGTTATTTCAAAAAAATATACGTAAGCTGCTCCAAAAAATTTTCAATAACGTATAATCCAAGCAGTTGTTGTTCATTTATATATTTATTAATATATCGAGTTTTTAACCAATTCATACTCTTTTTCTTTATTTGTTGTAATTAGTACGAAAGTAAATACATTAGTGTTTAGTATTACCCTGGTGTTATAATTTCCGAACCCACGATATAGGGTGTTTACTAAGGGAGGTGTAAGCACGCAACATTATCTTTGCCAATTTGACCGATAGAATTTTGTAAAAAATATATGTTATAGCTTATTGTATGGTGTATAATTAGTAAAAAAAATAGAGGTGGTCGCTAACGTGTAAGTACGTATTTACATTTTTCATGAAAATATCAATGATAAATTGTCTTGAGTATATTTACAATATATGTGAAATACAAACAAATTGGTTCACTTGATTAAGAAAAAACATTTTTTTCGGATTTTCGAAAAACAAAATTTTCCCAAATATGAAAAAGGTTGCAAAGGCACGGACACTTATCTTAACCTGCCATGGCCTTTGTTTTATTGATAACAGGCTCAAAATATTCCAGAGATAACTGTCTGATTTTGTTGTTACGATTGGTAATGATGAGATACCTAAATTAAGTAAAGCAAAAAATCTAGGCGTAGTCTTTTCAATTGCACATTTCTAATAAATTAAAATTGGCATTTAGTCACTTAAAAAGTTTGTATCCATATAAAATATACATGTCACCTACTGCCAAATATCGCTTATGCAACAGTCTTGTACTCTCAATCCTTGCTTATAGTGATAAAGTTACAAAGTTATAAGTGCAAGATGTGCAGTTGAGCAAATTTTTATTATTCTGATTTTTGCCTGGCCGCACCTAAAAATCTGCCGCTTTACTAACGTATGTAATTAGAGTATAGGGTAATCTAGCACTGGATGTAGTATATAATAACTTCATTAGTGCCGCCACATATCATTTAATACAAACAGTTCAAAATGCTTGCATGCGCTTTGCGTACAATATTTCCCTTAGGAATCACATTACTTGTTACTTAAATCAAAATTCTATCGTAAATATGAAAAATAGACATACATCACACATACAGATTCGGCAAATGTAGTTTTATATGTGGGTCCTGAGATAAACGAGAGCAAGAAAGAAAACAGATAAATTGGGAAAAGAAAGACATAGGTATCTATTCCCCCTACAATGTGTAAGTGGTTTGAAACGTTAGGTACAGATGCCCTACATTGAAGTGTTGTATGTGTGTGTATGTGCTCCAGTAATCTGGTATTTTTTTTACTGGTAAAAATGTACCAAGAATTTGTAAACTTTAGTGTGGTTTTAAATAGCAAATAAAACTCTAAAATGGTGCAGTGTGTATCATATAAACGTTAAAGTGCAGTGTAATAATAATAAACAGTCTGAATTAAAAAGGGACCTACAAAAAACTCTAATCACAAAATGTGAGACAAAAACTGTAAAGTCATAGAAAAAACTGTAAACGGTAAAATAAAGAATGTGTGTCGTTAACCGGTATAAAGTGCAAAGAAGAACCTAAAGACCAGAAACCATCAATATGCGACCTATGTGTGCAAAAATATGCAAAATATGTGCGGAAATAACATCATCTGAAGAAAAACGTACTGCTCTACAAAAAAGAAGGTTACGCTTTTACTGTCCAGAGTGATACACCCAAAAACAACCAAATACAATACTGTTATAAAAGAAAACAATGAATTGAGAAAAGAGATCCAACTTCTTAAACAGAAATGCAGGGAATTCCAGCAGCAGATTGAAAAATCCAATAGCATGAAATCCAAAGGCAATCAGGGTGCTGATATATTAAAAACGAAAATGTTTTAAACAATGACTACTTGACAAACTTGGTTACAAATTTAATTCATACTGAAATCGGTGAGACCTTCTTATGCCGAAGTATAAAAAAAGTTCACTTGCTTACGGCAGCTAGTATATGTTTTCAGAGAGCAGAAGGGGCGTGAGTGAGAATCCTGAGCACAAACTAACCAGAGAGGGCGCCACTTGACCTTTAAGGAATTTAGTAGTTAATTTTGCCAGTCAAGAAACAAAATTAAAATTATCTATAATTGCGATGGAAAAACTTTTCATATTTAATACTCTATCAAAATTTACTTTAACAATAAACTGTCAGTAATAAGAGATTACATAATCTTGGGTAGGTGTTAAGAAACGAGAATGTGCTGGACACTCAAACAACAACATTTATTAAAAACATTTATTCAAAGAAATAGAAAACATTAACAATCATAATATCCAGTGCTTGTGGACTGATACTTGTCCTTTCAAAAAAATAAATCAAAAAAATTTCAATTTTGCGGTTTACAAAGCGAGTTTATCTGATTTGATGTGAAAAATGAAAAGCGGGCAGACTACCCCTCTTAAGTTAGGATGCAAGCGCAAGAAGATAGCTCGCTACAGTTTGATGCACGTGTCATTAAAAGTTCTTAATTAATGAGACTAAATATTTCATACACAACATTGCGTAGGACCTAGAGACAGTCCATGGTACCATGTGCCAACTTAACAGTATGCACTAAAAAATTTCAATATATATAAATGTGTGAATGGAAACATTAAAACTTAAGACTAAACAGGTATCACGTACTCTTTAAAGAACTTGCCTTAATACTCCGATTGCAAAATTTTAAACTATTAAATTTTATAAAAAAAATTGCCCAAAATAAAAGAAAAATAAAACCTTATTTGACTTCTTGACAGTCCTAAGACCTGCAGCAACGCCTGTTCATTCATCACGCCTCCACAGGGTTGTACATGGTCCCCAAACATTTGTCCACGACATCCCGGACGAGCAGTTGGACCAGCATAATTCTGCCTGACTTAACAGGAACGAATAAAACCCCAGCGCCAGGACAACGCCTCCAAAATTAAACCATAGAGCAGCACAACATCCTTCTATAAAACTTTCATGAATGACAACCAAACCCCATATATCTTCCTAAGTTTTGTCACGAGAAATCGTCGTGTCCATGCACTCTGCAACACGTAACTTAAATAAAAATCAATTGGAACACCATCAAAAATAAAAATGCTTACCTCACGTGGAGAGTACACCCAACAAAAAAACACGTGGAGTTTTAGCTCAGACAAGCAAACAGCCAGCTACCCAGCCAACAAAACCAGGCACAAGGAATCGAAGAGGCGGAGTCCCAGGCCATTATCTGCCAGCCACAAACAAGTACATGGGTACAAATTGAGACATTAATTCCGCCACACAAAGACAAACGTGCTTCCTCGGCAATGGCTCCAGCAAGAAGGAAGGTTTTCGAGAAATTCCCAGTGTTACCAATCTCAAACCTCGAAAAATTCCTACACTTTTCGAGCCCATGAAAACACGATATACTTGACTATAGAATATAAAAGGACGAAATTCCACCGAACAACAATATTTGGACCCCCCATAAAAAAATAAACAAACCGAATTTGAATAATTATACCAATTTCTCCACGCAAATTTTTTAGAAGTAGACAACACGCTATCCGCACAAGGTGAGTGGGTTGCATTCCAACGGGCTTCAAGGAGTAAAAATTTAAATTTAAATACAATTGCATTTGAAATTTAAAGCAGTGGCACTTTAAATGCTACATCGGTCAATTCAAAGATGAAATGTCCACTATCAAAGACAACAATATCGAGATCTTAAAAATAATCAAGGAATCTAACGAAAATAACACAACAGGCTCAATAACCACTAACCACCCACCACTGAATGAAAAGAACCAACCCCCTCAACTCAATTATAGCATTGTGGCTGCTCAAAAAGATACTAACCAGTTATAGCACTGTAAGGGTTCAAAACAAGGCACCATTCGCTGACCAAGAAATAAGACCCAAACCACCAAATAACCAAAAGTTGATATCGGCTGAAACTAATAAAATAGGTGAAATAAATCTGGATCATAGACACAATTATCCATTACTCAACAGTAACAGACCTGCAGAACATAAAACATCTAACCCAGCATATAGAACATATAAGAGAAAGCCACAAATAGGCGTAGCAAAAAATAATACTGAATCAAACACAGGTTTTCAAAGTGGCAACCCAGGATATAATAGACCAAAAAAAATATGGCTCTTCTTAACTAGATGTAAAGACTCAGACACTGAAGAAGATATCAAACACTATATATCCAGAAAATCTGAGTCCGAACTCCATATCAGTTAAGCATATACAAACCAATAACCCAGCACCAAACAGAAAATGCTTCTTATTGGGAGTTGACCCATCTATCCAACAAATAGTATACCAAAACAATTTCTGACCCAGAGGTGTGGCGTTCGATTGTTTCAACTTCCGAAGAGAACAACGTTTTTTTAGGCAATCCGAGGCCAACCCCAAGGACTCCCCCAGAAAGTCCGAACCAAGCTACAGGTTTCACGTAGAATCAAACCATTTTGTTTCACCAACAAATGTAAATACCAACTCAATTTTCTTCACGTTAATATGTAGGGTCTACCTAAAAGTATCCTTGAACTAGAAGCTTTCTTAATGAGCAGTAAGTCTTATAACTTTGATTGGCTAAAAAAAATTGGAATTAGACAGCACAAACATACCTGGATATTCTGTCGTCTTCGAGTATTGTAGACAGCATTTTGAAAGAGGAGAGGTGTGCATTCTAGCTAAATCTAACTTATACTGTCAAACACTCATTATTAGTCATATTTCTGAAGAATTTCACTTTGAAGTTATAGGAATCATTTATAAAAACTACCAAATAATCACGGTATACAGGTCACCAAGTAATGGAAATTTTGACATCTTTATTGAGAAACTAACCGAAACCTTAAATAAAATATCAACGCATAAGAAAATTATATTAACCGGTGACTTTAATGTAAAATTCAACACTAAAGATCCACAAGCTTTAATTATTTGTAACCTGTTAAGAACATTTGGTTTAAAATAAACAAACTTTGCGAATACCAGCTTCCACTTTCCAAAAGTCATTCACATATAACGCAATCCATATGTGGAACAAGCTGTATTCAAACATTAAAAAGTTATCTTCAAAAACATTTAATTGTAAAATAAAAAGTATGCTGCTTGCCGATCAAAATGTTGCCACTTAAAATCAGCGGTACCCTGCTTGCATGCACCGTTTTAATAACCAAATTTCTTATCTTAAACTGTTCTGATTGATCTCCCTTCCCTGCACCAGTGGTGTCACAACTTTTATTGTACTTAGTTTAAGTTGAAGATTAACTTCCTTTTTCGTTAGGGCCATTGGAAAAGCATCCTTTAGGTGAAATAGTACCTATTTGCTATGTATTTTTTTTTCTTATGGCAAATAAAGATATTAATATTATTATTATTATTATTACATAAAGTATACATCACATTATTATATTCATGTGTCAATAAATCGTCCGATATATCGGAGATCACAAAGTTTTGTCGTCAGTATTGGTATCTCATTCTCAAGATCATTCGTGTACAATATAAATAGTATTGGCATACAGACCCTTGAGGGACAGCCGTATTCACCGGTCTGTACTCAAAGTTAATTTTACAGGTGGTTTTGGTATTAGTATATTCATTCATATATGTGCCCGGTAAATCTAGATGATAAAAATATATAAAAATAAATGAAAATAAATAATATGTCAGATTAACATATTGCTTTATATTTTTCAGAAACGGGGGGCTACCTGTCGAATGCCCTACTGTGTAGTGGTCTCAGTAGCCCTAATTTCCTATTTAAATCCGTTAAATTACATAATTTTATGTCCTTATTACCAAAATTCACATAATTTATTAGTTTTAAGGAAAAGATTTGATACAGTGCCTAGGTCGGACATTTGGTATTCTTATTTTTACCGTTAAATATTATTTCATCGCTCCTTATAAGGTAGCATTCTTAAACCGAGCCAGCGATTGGTTCATTTCTATTGCTACGTTGTGCCGATTTGTTAATCCCCACCCTACAGCCTAAAGTGTCCGACATGCGACTTTTACGCTGCCTGCGGGCAGGCTAATACGTCAAGCTTTCATCTGCATTTTAGTGAAGAAAGTAAAAGTTCCCGAGTTTCAATGGTTTAGTTTTGTTTAAACCATTCTAATAATAAATTATTTATTTCTTTTGTCTCGTAAATCCATTCAGGCTTTTTAAGAATTAGACAAATGGTTATGCTTGCTTTAAGAGCTGTAAATTCTAAAGAAATATTCATGTATATGTGTAACTTCTATGTAAAAGTAGCAAAATACAGTGCTTCGAATCTGCATGCACTGCTATTCAACTTTAAATGGTATTGCAGTCTGCTGTATCCAATGTGAGTTCCAGACTTCTGTAAGTAAATAAACATCATATTATTCCCTGTTTATTCACGAGTCATCAATTTGCGGGAGAATTGGGCCTGGATTACCTTTAAGATTGATTGATTTTATGCAAGCTTTATTTACTTTCATGAGTGCTACCTGTTTTACAATAAAACTTATTCATTTATCTTTTTAACAAAATAATGTAAAGTCAAGTAGGTGTATAAACACCACATTTTGTACATTTTAAATAAGTTCTCCTATTCTTGCTTTTACATATTAAATAGATTCTAAATCCTTTACGTTCATTTCTATTTTGCTACCGTGGATGAACAATTGATTGTTTATTACTGTTTTATCTTATTAATTGCGGAATTGGCCAATCTCCCTTTTTTTTTACGTTTTAGTGAATTATCTTTTTAATTTGTTAACGTTCTATCTACCTCTGTAATGTATACCTCTTTTTATATATTTGTGTGCCACATTTATTAATCGTTAGCACAAATTTATTCACCTATGCCCTGTTTTATTTGTTTTAATTGCTCTACCAACTTTGATAGCAATAATAAATTCGTTTATTATTAATTGACTATTTTTATTTCTTTATTCATTTAAATAACCCCTATGTAGACAGAGCGTTATAACTGAGATTGCAACAGATCGCAACAGGGCACTCTCCTGCCTCAGTATGTTCTAATAATTTGTTATACAAATAATACATGACAGTACAGGTAGATTTATTTTCAAGGAATCCATGCTGATTATCCCAAATTAGATTATATTCCTTAATAAATTTTAAAAGTCGAGCAAGATTCGAATATTCAAAAATTTTTGAAAAGCAAGAAGAATCGTGACTGGTCGATAATTCTCCATATTTTGTGGATCATATTTTTTGTGAATAGGTATAACTTTACCTACTTTTGTTTTTCGGGAAACTGCGGTAATGAAGGATCAACCGAATCATGAAAAATCGTGAAAGGAATTTCCCACACTGGGGCTATTTCATCAGATCTATTTTATCGTTTTGTTTTTGTTCTTAAATGATTTTAAATGTGTACCTAGTGGGTTTTAAAAACAGCTGTGCTAAATGGATTAAAAAATATGAATCGAATCAAATCAAGTCGAATGGTATAGCCGGATAAGCATTAGCGAATTACCCCAATAGAAAGCCCTGTTAGGTAATGCAATGAGTAGTGTCGAATTTTCATTGCCCATTTTTGACCTGTTCTGGAGATACTTCACTATAGTTTCAAAAAGTGACAATTTTCTCAAACATTTATTTTTCATAAACCAAAAACTATATGAAAGCAGACATTCCAGAGAACATAGCACATATTTTTTTTATGTGCATACCTAATAAATTATAATAGTAATAAGCACAAAAAAGTTCGCTAGAAATCTTGAATATGAATATTTTTATTTTCGAAAACAAAACATGTTCGATTAGTATTCATCGCTATCGCCATTTATAACTATATTAATGTTGTCTGTATCAAATATTTTTAAAAGTATTTCTGCCTGTTTAAATATTCTAGATAGGTATTTTGGACGCGAAAGATAGCTATTTATATCTATAAAAGAATATCCTGACTGATTTATCAACGCACAGCTCAAGCCGCTGGGTCTAGAAACTTCAAATTTTGCATAGAGGTTCTTCGAATGACGTAGGCAACCACTAAGAAGGGATTTTTCGAAATTCGACCCCCAAGAGGGAAAAGGGGGGTTGAAATTTTAGTCTTTTTCGGAAACGGTTAGATCTAGATGCATGAAATTTGGTAGAAATATTTTTTGTTGAAATCTGTTAGATACGTGTAACACGAAATTTCGATTTTCACTTTTTGAAGGGGTGAAAACGGGGGTAGATGGATTAAAGCGCACTCGTATTTTTGAAATCGAGTAAGTCAGAAACGTGATCATTTAAGCGATGGACTCTTCTGAGGAAATAAGAAGACACGTATTCGACGGTTTTCAAAAAGAGACCCCCCGAAAGGGTGAATAAGGAGGGGGAGGTTTTTAAGCTTTTCGGAAACGGTTAGACCTGAAAGACTGAAAAGGTCTCGCCGGTTAAGTATATGGAATTGGGCCCAGCGGCTTATTGGGCTATTCATTCACATGAATGTTGCTTATGACTAGAAATGCTCAATAAAATATATAATAAACCTCTATCCCCTATATTAGCAGAATTATGAGGGTTGTTACCCTCAACTTTAAAATTATTTTTTTTCAAAACTATTGAAGATAATTAATTGAAATTAATAGAAGACATTGATATAAAATAGCTTTATATTTTACATTTTTTTACATTCCTATTACGTCATTTAGTATGTAAAAAAAATAATTTAATTTTTGAGGGTGCTGTTTTTATATCAACCCCTTGAGTAACACCTACCAAAAAAATCTATATTATTTAACACTAACATAATTATCGTGTGTAAAAATTACTTCAAGGTCAAATTGGGAGAAGATGCTTAAAAATATAAATCTAGGTAATGAATACAGGCACACAAAAAAAATTAAGTGCGAAGGCCTAGATCACTTAATTCCTACTCATTTGGAAGTTAATAATTAAAAAAATATGCTACTACTTTTAGCTTGGTATAGCGACTCACTCACTGGAAATCGAGAAGTTCCAAAAGCGAGAAGTTTCCATGGAGTCGCTAAGAAACAAAAAGGAAAACTCGATCCATAATGGAGAAGTTTCCATGGAGTCGCTAGGAAAAATATAAAACATTCGATATAAAAAATAATATCAATATACTTGTGATGTTTCTCGTGCAAAAGTCAGACCTTTTGTCCCACTTGTTTACAGACGAACGATATTCGATATTTTTCACAACTTATCTCATCCTGGTATTAAAGCCACTAGACTGTTGATTTCAAATAACTATTTTTGGCCGAAAATGAACACAGATTGCAATTTATGGTCAAAATCGTGCATTAACTGTCAAGCTGTCAAAGTCAGTCGACATATGCGAAGTGCTCTCGGGAACTTCACCATCCCGAAAATCAGATTCGACCACATCCACATAGATTTGGTAGGACCATTACCTCCATCCAAAGGTAACTCTTACATTCTTACGGTGATTGAACGATTCACTAGGTGGCCGGAAGCGTACCCTCTTCGCGACATCACAGCAGAAACAGTTGCGCGTACTTTATTTCAAAACTTTGTTTGTCGATTCGGTGTTCCCTTGTCAGTAACGACTGATCAAGGAGTACAATTCGAGTCAAGATTATTTAATGAATTTGCAAAGTTTTTAGGTTTTCATAGAATACGTACAACTCCATATCACCCAGAAGGCAACTCTAATTGAAAGATTTCATCGCTCACTTAAAACTTCCTTGTTAGCTAGAGCCAATACATCACATTGGACAGATGAATTACCCATCATTTTATTAGCATTTAGGACAACTCCCAAGGAAGATCTGCAATGTTCACCTGCTGAACTCATATATGGTCAAACCCTTCGTTTACCTGGCGAATTTTTCGTTGAATCGTATAATTCCCCAGATATTCCTTATTTCTTTGACAAATTACGCATTTATTTTAATAATTTAAAATTTGTTCCTCCAACTTCGCATGGCAATTACAAAACTTTTGTTAGTTCAGATCTTGCCTCTTGCGATTTTATTTTCGTTCGCATTGAACGTTTAAAACGTTCATTTACTCCTTTATATGAAGGACCGTTTAAAGTTTTATCTCGTTCAGATAAGTTATTTACCTTTAAGAAAGGAAACAAAGTCATAACTGTCAATATTGATAGGGTTAAACCGGCTTTTGTATTAGTTGACAGATGTGACACTTTGCCTACCCCGATTAAAAAAGTACGTTTTGCAATCGACACGTTGATTGATTGACTATTTTCTTTTTTAACGAGGGGGTGTATATAGTGACTATAGCGACTCACTCACTGGAAATCGAGAAGTTCCAAAAGCGAGAAGTTTCCATGGAGTCGCTAAGAAACAAAAAGGAAAACTCGATCCATAATGGAGAAGTTTCCATGAAGTCGCTAGGAAAAATATAAAACATTCGATATAAAAAATATAATATCAATATACTTTCAATACCAAAAATCACATAAAATATGAACATGTATTAAAAACAAATATAAGTATATTTACTTCGATTTTAATTTTATTTATAGCGATAACGCTATACTTGGCTTTCAATTTTTTTTTTTTTTTTTGCTTCAGAAGTATTGATTTTATTAGACAATATGGTTCAGAAAGGGGCACTAGCGAAAAATGTTCAGACAAAAGTTGTTCCGTTCGGAGGGGGCATCTTTTGCCCCCCTCTGGGCCATCTTTTGCCCCCCTCTGGGTCATCTTTTGGGTAGAATAATTTTCCACTTTCCGCCCCTGATGAGCTTGGGGTGGGGGTAACTTTTGAATTTTTAATGGCACTCTCCACTTTTGATCGCGTATTCTGATTCTACGAAAAAAATTACATAACTTTTGTACCAAACATTTTTTCTCCCCCCCCCCATCCTGATGAGCGGGGACTGAGGTGTAACTTTCGAATTTTCAAAAACCTGCGGAGGAACATCTCTGAACTAGGGCATTTTTAGGTAAAATATTTCAAACAAAAGTTGTTTAGTTCAGAGAGGGGCATCTTTTGTTTGAAACATTTTTCCTAAAAATGCCCTAGTTCAGAGATGTTCGCCTGCAGAATTTTGAAAAATTGAAAGTTACACCGTCATCGCCGCTGATCAGAGAGGGGGGTAGAAAAAAATGTTTGGTACAAAAGTTATGCAATTTTTTTTCGTAGAATCAGAATACGCGATCAAAAATTGAGAATGCCATTAAAAATTCAAAAGTTACCCCCACCCCCCGCTTATCACTGGTGGGGGGTGGAAAATTGTTCTGCCCAAAAGATGTCCCTCTCTGAATGGAAAAACTTTTGTCTGAAACATTTTTCGCTAATTTCCTTTCCTGAGGAGGTATTTCTATGGATTAATTAAAATGGCCTAACCATATCGTCTAATAAAATCAATACTTCTGAAGCAAAAAAAATAATTGAGAGCCAAGCTAAAAGTAGTAGTATATTTTTTTGATTATTGGCTTCCAAATGAGTATTAAGTAGCTTCGCACTTAATTTTTTTATATGTGCCTGTGTTCATTACCTAGATTTATATTTTGGAGCATCTTGTCCCAATTTGACCTTGAAGTAATTTTCACACACGATAATTATGCTAGTGTTAAATAATATATATATTTTTTGGTAGGTGTCACTCGAGGGGTTGATATAAAAACAGTACCCTCAAAAATTTAATTATTTTTTTTATATACTAAATGACGTAGTAGGAATGTAAAAAAAATGTAAAATATAAAGCTATTTTATGTCAACATCTCCTATTAATTTCAATTAATTATCTTCAATAGTTTTGAAAAAATTAATTTTAAAGTTTAAGGTTGTTACCCCCATAACTCTGCTAATATAGGGGATAGAGGTTTATTATATATTTTATTGAGCATTCCTGGTCATAAGCAAAATTCATGTGAATGAATAGCCCAATAAGCCGCTGGACCCAATTCCATATACTTAACCGGCGAGACCCTTTGGCAGAAATACTCTATTGAAATCTATTAGACACGAGTAAGACAACATTTCGATTTTCACTTTTTGAAGGGGTGAAAAAACGGAGGTGGTCTAAAGGGTACCCATATCTCTGAAATCGCGTAAGTCTGAAATGTGATATTCCAACGACAGGCTCTTCTGAAGAAATGAGACGAGTATTCAACGGTTTTCAAAAAAGAACGGTTGAACAGGGGGAGGGATGTTTTTAAGCATGACATTTGACACATACCTGCCCATGTGCTTTATTGTCTATTAAAATTATTTTTTCATTTAACTCGCTCTAACACAAAAATAGAATAATGAATTATCAAATTGCGATGCGCAGTGGGTTTTCTCGAGTACAATCGATGCGCCGTGGGTTTCCTCGAGTGCAGTGGATGCAATGGGTTTCCCCGAATACTATGGATGCGCAGTGGATTTCCTCGAGTACAATGGATGTGCAGTGGGTTTCCCTGAGTACTATGGATGAGTAGTGGGTTTCCTCGAGTACAGTGGATGTGCAGTAGGTTTCCCCGAGTACAATGGATGCGCAGTAGGTTTTCTCGAATACAATGGATGCGCAGTGGGTTTCCCCGAGCACTATGGATGCGCAGAAGTTTCCCTTGAGTGCAATGAATGGGCAGTGGGTTTCCCCGGGTACCATGGATACGCAGTGGTTCCCTCGAGTGTACTTCCTAAGCACTATAGGAGTACTCAGTGAGCATGTAGTACTTCTTTATAGGCATAAGTCAGTATGTCAATGTTCTTAATTCCAAGTTGCTGGCATCAGCTAGTAATATATAATTATCGCTTTTTTCGGCAAGTCCACCGTTCTGTTGCCATGCATTAGTATAATCACAAAATACCAATTAATACTTCTGTGATTTATACCGTGAGGGATGTACCTTCATTCTGCAAAATGACGATAGATTTTACTGTTTATATGGCGAGATCTCTCTTTCATTTTCACTATATGTTGTGTTTCTTTTACAAACCCGACTTGAGGATTATTGCCATCTTCAATTAATTTCGCCAAATATGATACAATGAACAAAATTTTGAAGTCACATAGGATAGTTCAGGAAAATCCGTTATGTCAGAATGCCTTCTTCCGTAGACTTCTATGTTTGCCAGCAACCTCAGTACCCAAGGTGTTTAACATATTGATGCTGCTAGCCCGGGAGGCAGCGACAGAAATTTTAGGTCTACTTCATTAACATGCTTTTTAACATTATTCTACTATTTCTATATCTACTTACATTTATCAATGTTTACTTTGAGACTGTTACTACACAGTCACATATATAATTTGTTTAAGTCACTGTTTACAGTATTTATAATCTCATTAACATTTTCACTTGACATATATAACATAGTGTCATCTGCAAAGAGATGTATTTTACAGTTGTTTATTGATTTGACAATATCATTAATAAAAATAATAAACAATAATAGGCCAAGGATGGATCCTTGTGGTACTCCATACTGTGTTGCTTTTTCACATGACACACTTTCACCAAGTTTGGTTCTTTGACTTCTTCCACATAGGTATGACTTAAACCAGTTCAATACTACCAATATCAATTTATTTTACCACTGAAGGGTACTTTCACAGGAATGTGCTGCTCTAAATCCAGACTGTTCCGATATTAGTATCTTATTTTCTTCACAATCAGTTCTAGTATTTTTTCACAAATAGGTAATGTGTTGATGGGTCGGTGTTCTTCATTAAGTAGAGTATTATTTACTTTTGGGATTGGCATTATAAGTGAATTCTTCCACTTGCCTGGAAAGACTCTTGTCTGAAATGAACTATTTATTAAGTTTAAATATCTATCTCCAATGACTTGGACAGATGCCAGATTTATTCGGCAAAGCAATAACGATTTCTCGTAGGCGACTTATTTCTGTTTGTTTAAATTCACTAAAATCATGGACTACAAACGCTCTATCTTCGTTTATTTGGCCGACATTATACTTTGGTATATCTTGAATAACATTTGAGGTACTGTCTATAAAGTAAACATTAAATTTTTCTGCTATCTGTAACTCATTGCAAATTTCGTCGGTATTAAATTTGATAGATTTAGTCACATTTAAATTTTTAGTATTGGTAAATTGTTTTAATGTTTTCCACATCATTGGTCCTATTTTTATTATATATTTTCCAATCTTCTTCATTATTCGTAATTCTCGCTGCCATATATTTGTTGTCTCGGTGGTTCATTGCTTGCACAATTTCTTCTGTAATCCATTTTTTATCTGCGTATTTAATGGGTATTATAACTTCTTTTATAGGGCAAAGTGCATCTAAGCATGTTTTAACATTATTTATAAGATTCTCTGCTAGAATGTTGGGGTTTATAATACTATTATTCCATTCAGTTTGCATTAATAAATTTTGAAATATACCTTCATCATAATTTGTATAGATTCTTGATAATCTCTTTATGTTGTCTAATAAATAGTTTGGTATTTGAAGGCTTGTTATTATATATGCATGATCTGTTATTTTAGGCTTATAATTTACTTTATATGATATCATATCCGGGTTGGTTATTAATAAATCAATTACTGTTGCCGAGTTATTTGTAATTCTGGTTGCTTCATTTATTAATTGCGTAAGTCCATTTTCTGTAAGAATTCTTGATAACTTATTTGAATAAAATGTATCTTGTGACATGTCCATGTTAAAATCACCTAATATAATAGTGTTTATGTTATTAGAACAGTACTCTTCTACTACTAACCTTTCAAAATTGTTTGAAAATTCAGCAGTACTTGCACTTGGAGAATGATATAATCCTATCAAGAAGTATTTTCTTATTTTAATTTGAACTTCCAATACAACACACCACAATTTTTTTACAGTTGTAAAGTTTTTAAAAGTCAGAATAAAATTTCCTTTTTAATATAAAATATGACTCCTCCAGTATGTCTACTATTTGTGTAGCAAATTTCAGTGATATAACCATCCATTACAAGTTCTGATAAATTTATATCATTTGTTATATGTGTTTCAGTTAAACAAACTAGTGCAGGTTTTAACTCATATATTAATAATGTTATTTCATCTTTATTATGAAGAAAGCCTTATGCATTCGGGCTTAATATATGACAATTATTATTTTGCTTTGGTGATTTTGCACTGTAAACTCTGTTTGGTTATCTAAGTAATCAACTCTCCTTTTCACATTATTTAAAACTCTTATATAGCAAGGACAATTTGGATCCAGTGCATCATGGTTATCTTTTATCTTTACCTTATATTTTTTGATTGCATAACTGCAGTTCCTAAATTTGTTATGTCGTGCTTTGCATTCTTCTTCATGCTGTAATGAAAATTTATGACACCTTATTTTTTTGACAGTCCTTGGCTAAATGATTAAAGCCCAAACATTTATGACATCTTGTTACATTCACATGGTCATAAGCTTTACCTCTTGACCACACTATAAATATCTTATTTCGGTTTAATACATTTTTATGTGTCTTTGGATCTGTTTCTAAGATAAGAGTGAACTTCCCATCATTATTCCGTTTAAGCCTTTTCAGTATTTTTATTTATTTATTTATTTTTTTAAACTGTTTAACGTCGGCCTATTTCCGCTACCAGGGCCTATCACCGACGCCAGGAGACGAGCTACCCCCAACCTGGAAATTTTGCCGAACCTCTTCCCTTAAGAAGAGTAGGGATCTTTTACTTGCCTAACATTTAATAGACAAGGGACCGCCTGCTTTACATCCCCTCCGAAGGATGGTATATCCACTACGTAATCCTCGTCTGAAATTACGTAACTTCCGAATATACACTGATATACAAGCCTCTAAGAAGGTGGGACGAGAACGCTGTATTTCCCAAGATGGGAGCCCATCCAAGTACTAACCGCGCTCGACGTTGCTTCAACGGAATATCGACTGATATTCACATTGAAGTCGCCTATACGCTCGCCCCTATCAGTATTTTTAAATGAAAACCTTCTGCCTCATTTTCATTGTTTGTTAAATTTTGTTCAACTATAGCATCAATGATAGCGTTGTCAGTATCATCATCTCCTTCATTTATACCAATAACTTTAATTTTAGGAAATTGCTGTTTTAATTTCATAATTAGCAGACATTTCTTCTTGCATTTTACTCTGAATTTTTTGCGATCTTCTTTATTTTCACATCTAATTACCACCTGCCCATGAGATATTTCCTTAATTCTGGAAACTCCTGCTCCTAGTCTAGTTGGATCTATTTTTTCTTTGATGTCTTTTTTTGTTTTTTCACTATCTTGATTCTCTTTTGGCTTGACTACTAAAACAGGATCATTAATTTTATTACTTATAATTTGTTTTCCACCTATCTTATTTCCTGTAATAACATTTGCATGCGATGGTTTGCTATTAGTAACATTATTTTTTATTTCTGTTACGACTGTTTCAATACTATCATTCTGCTTTGTATTTTTTTTTCTAAAAGAAGAGTCATCAATAAGTAAACAAGAGTAGTGTTTTTATCCCTTAATTATACCTTTTTAAAGCCACTACAAAAAGTTTTGTGGGTAAATAACTCTAATATTGTTTAATTAACCAAAACTTTTGTTTTAATAATTCACTTGGTACACAAACTAAACACATATAATTATTCCCCAGTTCTTTCTCCACATATTGATATAAAAAACCAGTTTATTAACTAACAAAGTCTTTCCACTGTAATATTTCACTTAATTAAAGAGCTTATTGTACAAGACTTTCATTCATTCACGATGTTTCCGTTCAACTAATTTCTGCGTCATAAATAGTGAAAATGATTGTCTACCATGGTACGCGCTTGATAGGAATGTCCCAACTATTTAAAAAAAAAGTGTCGATGACTGAAATCATTAACGATGAATTTTTGTTATAAATTATGAACATCTTGAATGCTGTAAAAAAACCTGCCAGCCATCATACTTGCGGGACAAAATGCATCTGTCACTTGAACAGGTATGTTAAAGATATACGAAGTTGTATTTTATTGGGTTAAAATTTCTATTATTAGTAGACTAGCTTCTAAAAATCTAAGAATGTGACTATAATGTTAAAAACTCACTGTTCTGTTGAATCCGGGTGGTTGCAATTCTGTGAGTGTCATGATTTAAAGAAATGTGGGAAAAGAATACTCAAGGAAAATAAGGAATCGATACTACGCGAATAAATATCGTAATACACAATCCTATTAAATTAATTGCTGTATTTAACTATAATATTGAACTATACAGGGTGTAACGCAACTTACCCGAAAAATTTTAACCATACATGCACCTTTAAATAAGAAGTCGACTTCTTAAAAAAAAAAAGTCCAACACAGAAAAAGATACACATTGTTAAAGTTACAAACTGATGAAAATGGTAATTTATTGAACTCTACTTAATTGAAGGACTGTTGTATTAAAAAAAAAGTACCAAAAAAAATTAAAAGAAAAAAAAAATTAAAAATTTTAATTTTAAATAGTAGGTTATTTTAACATTTCCATTAATTTGTAACTTTAACAATGTGTATTTTTTCTGTGTTGGACTTTTTTTTTTAAGAAGTCGACTTCTTATTTAAAGGTGCATGTATGGTTAAAATTTTTCGGGTAAGTTGTATAAGGAAAATTGTTTTTACTTATATCAAAAATGTTTGTCTAACACCTTTTAGAAACATTTGTCTATATATGAAAAATGTTTCATGGTTCTCTGGAAGCAGTATCGTAGTCCATTTTTTGTTACCCTTTTGTATGGGAGAATAAAATTACTATATAAATGATTAGTGTTTATCATCTACGCACGACTAGGTAATTTGTGTTGACTATATTATTATTCTACAGTAAATGGTACATTTTAACAAAATCTAAGTTCAAACTAAATAAAGAGCGGCGCAAACAGAAGTAGTTAGACTTAAAATACTAATATTGAAATTTCTTGTTACAAATATTTTATAGTATAAAATGTAAGAAAAACGTAATCTGTCAGTTTTCCGACGACATTATATTTTTTTACAAAGAGGTGCTTCTATCGAGCATCGTGCTACTCACATGGCAGACTTGCCATTCACCGTACACACCGCGAAAAACATCTTTACAAAGTTAATGAAATGAGTCAACCGAAACTGTCCATAGCTCTTAGTCCATACTGCTTATTGAATCTATAATTTTATCCCTTAACACGTTCGCTGCGTTATTGAAAAATCAATGTTAAATTGTCCCGGGAGACCGATACCAAGTTTTCGTCCTATGCGGTTACGGTCCCCGGAGACCGATATTTTAAAACCCACAAAAGTTGAATTTTTTGCAAAAAAGCTGCACTAACAAATTGCTTGGCCAATAGAAATCTATTCTAAACTTTGTAAATTATGTATCGCAGCGTCAGTACCAGTCTCCGAAGACCATAACCGCATATAACCAATACATGATTTTTGGCACAAATGAAAAACGTTTTTCTTGGATTTAAATTGAAACAGCCTTTATTTTTTACATATAAAAACAAAAATAGTGTTTATGGCTGTTCTGTATACATAACATAACGAAAATAAAAGCAAATATACGTCAATAACATTCAAAATAATTATTATTATTATTTAATTTTTGTGTAGTTCATTGAAGCAGTCTAAGCACATCCCTGGTTGGTTTGGGCAGTCCGCACAAATACTTATCACTTTTGATACCTTTTTATTTGCTGCTCGACTGTCCATTGTGAGGCGCAACTTTTTGTAACAACCATTGAATATTTTCCCCTTTTTTTTCTTCCTGACCCGCGAGGTTTCACTAATTTGTGTGGAGCCCTTTTCGGCAATGAGGTACTTTTCTCTTCATTTGCAACAGGTCTCGACAGATCAAATGTCATTAAAAACAATATCGGTCTTAGGGGACCAATACCACACTACAGTAATAAATATTACTCCAGTGCGGTTAAGGTCTCCAGAGACCGATAAAACAATAATAGTTCCATGGTACTGAAAATGCAACCAGCATCACGTAGCTGTTTGAAAAGTTAAAATCCGCCGGTTCGTTCAGAAATTATCGCTCCCGCACCAGCGGTAGGTTTACATAAAAGTATTACGCACCAGGAGAATGTGCGCCATCGGTCCCCGGGGACCGATAACGCATTGAACGTGTTAATTCTCCATCAGAACTTAGTCTTGCCAAAAGAATTTATTTTGCTACTTTTCTACACAGTAACATTACCTCTGAAATTATTTTGTTGTGCAGTGTGTTTCGCAGAAGCTCGAATTTTTGAGCTATTGCTTCACAACCCACCAAATTTTATTTTTTTTCTGTTTTTTGTTTCTGTTCACAATATTTAGACCGACAGAAATACTTTAAATAATATTTGAAACAGATAACATTAATTTTTAGGTATTTATCAATTTAATCTTTGATGATTCTATCTTGATTAGTGAATTGCTTGTCAGTATACTATGTAGTATTTCTGTGTCTTATCAAATAAATAATTATATAATTAAACACAACATTCTTCGTGTATATTTTTTGCTTAAAATGTTTCATAATTGGCCTGCTCAACTACTCAACCTGTATTTGTCAAAGTGCCTTTTAATTGCAGTTTAAAATCGGTTAATTTTATTGGTAAAAATCATTAATTAAATCATTCTGTCGCTCTTTACAAATTTCAGTTCATAAGAAACATTAGTTTTCATTTTACAAATTTTTAAAGTTTTAACATTACTGAAATCATCTCGCTACAACGAACTCTGACCATTTGAACCTCCGTCCGACTACGCATATTTATACTAGATATACTCGAGCGCGCCGTTTTTGATTGGCTAGTCTTAAAAATTAAGCTCCTCCCTTAATATAAATATAAAACTTAACTTGCGTCGCGATCATTCCAGGCATAGTTGGCATTCCAGAAATTCTGGAGATTTCGATTTTTGACAAATTCATGAACAAATCTAGAACCTTTTATTTTTAATATATAAACGGGCCCTCGGCACTGCGGAGTCAGTTCATCTCAGACATCAGTTAACTTCAAAAACTCGAAATGCGACAAAAGACAAATTTTTACTTCAGTGCTTAACTCATGAACATTACTAATTAACAAACGACTAATTAAACTAATTATCGATCTTGAACGTATTGTGAGAACGTGAACTGTGGTTAAAACTTTATTTTATCTTTCTTGTGAAAAAGTGACTTTTATTTTAAATCAGACTTTACAAAATTCATATACAGGGTGTTCAAAAATTTCCGGACAAAAAGTGGGTGTTTTCTGTGCACGAATTAATTTGCAAACTGCCCAAAATTTGTTCGTGTTCATATAGAATTCGCAGCAATAAATTCCAGAGACATCTTTTACTTAGCAGTAATATTGTATATTGTAAACTCCGAATGAAGTTTTCTCCGAAAATATATAAACGACAAAACGATAAAACATTAGTAGTATTTTCTTTAGGAAGGTTTACAGATATTGTCATCTCGGTTTCACCAAATTGAAGCGTCGAAAAATGATCTGATCGTGATGAAATTGAAACCATATTTATTTTATACTTTATTACTTCTAACGCGAATACAGAGCCAAAAAATTATGACAGATTAATTACTTCCACATCCAGTCTCTGTTTTTTTGTGTGCACGATTACTTTGGAACCGTTTAAATTTGGTACATGTATGTATTTTAACGTGATCTGGAACTAGATTATTCCGTTCAAGAGTTGGGGAGTAAATTGGGGTAAATGGGGGTAAATAGATTAATCAAGCAGATAAGAGTCCATGAAATTGATATTTAGTATATACAAAAGAAGCTATAGGGTATGAAAAAATTTTTTGGGATTAGCCACCCCCCATTACCATTATTAAAGGAGGTGAAGAAAAATTATGATTTAGTGTGTGTACTGTCGTGAGCAAAAAAAAAAATAGGACAACTATTTTTTTCTAATGTAAATCTCTCTCTATTTGCACACTTGCAATGAATTTTGACAAATAACTGACAATATCACAAAAATTAAAGTTAGATATACACAACTAGATTTTAGCAAAAATACGTTATAAGACTTGTCCCATTTTTTTCTGCGCATGACAGTACAAGAACCAAAAACCTCAAAATATTTTTTTACTTCATCCACTCCCGATGTGGGATATAGTTTTATGGGTTTTTGAGGTAGACGATTTCAAATATATTACTGCATATCATAAACTGCACAACATTTTTTCGTTGTGAAAGACTTGGATGGAAAATCTGGATGTGGAAGTAATGATTTCTTGGGCAGCAGTTTTTTATATACACATTTACCATTTTTCAGATTAATTTTACCTCGTTTGCGACAAGCGTGGACCTATCGCAATGAAAGGCTTTTTGAGAAATACTGAAATTGAGTAAGCACAGATATATTTTAAATTGTTTTGATGAAAAGTAAAAAAAAAGATTAGGAGATCTTTTGGCAGTGTTTAGTTTAGGCAATTTGTTTTTAATGCTTGTCAGATTTTTCGGCAAATATGGAAGGAATAGGTATTTAGCTATTTTATACTTATACTATTGCATTTGTCATATCTCAAAACATAACTTTCCCAAATATTTCATCGTTTTGTTTAATAATTCCTTAATTATCCTGAAAACAAAATTTTAACAGTCAAACTTTTTTCATATCACTTTTAGACAAAAATGCTGAAAAATACATCTATAAAATAATTCCAAAATATTGGCCTTAGAATACAAATTGAAATTTACCAGTTATCCAGGTCAACAAAATAGCATATAATGTAGTTATATAATTTGATTGACTGATTTACCAGCATGCGTTAGTCATTGCTGCCACTCCCAGGATCTGTATGACACATGACGCATGGTACAGGAATGTGGGATGGGAAATGTAGGTATGTGTGAGATGCTTTACCGCATTGTGTTGTGAAGGAGCGTTTCATTCAGCCCCCTTTTTTGTGTTTTTGCATCTAGACTTATGAGTCTTCTGTTTCTTTCGTTTCTGATTTCGTTACAGCATATATCCTTGAAATTTCTTTATGGTATACCTTTTTTCTTACCGTTCTTTCCCAGTATGCTCGGTGCTTTCCTAGATTGTTCATGATTCTCTCAAATATTGTTATCCATGAGATGGTCTCCCTATTTTTAGTTTGAGGTTGTTGATATTAGCGCTTCCTTCAGTAAATGTGTCAGATCCTGTGCCTGGACATGTTCTCAGTACTTCATTGTGCATATTTCTATCCACTTTGTAATTGTCTTCCCTCCTATTTTGTCGGGGTTTTATGCCGTTGCTTTAGTCCTAATGGTTTTGCAAGTAGGTGGACGATTTCTCTTTCAGCTCTTCTTCTTCTATTGGCTGACCCCCCATGTCATCGTTAGCAGTATGATAGCTGTGTATATTGTCTTGACCTTTTTCTTCTTGTTGGGGCTACAGGTGACTTCTATGCTGTAGTAAGTGATATTCTAGGTATATTGTGTGTTTTGTTATTTTCTTTTCGTATTTAGTAAGTGGTATTCTAGGTATATTGCGTGTTTTGTTATTTTCTTTTCGTATTTCCAATTTCCTATATAGTATTCTGTGTTGACTTCTGTTGTCCTTTTTGCGTTAATGTCTTTGACCAGTTCTCTTATGTCCCTACCTACCAGGATTTGATCTATTTAATGAGTTGAATTTCTGCTGCTAGGTTTGGTATGATAGGTTTGGCTTTTGCTCCACATGTTGTTTTGCTGTGTGTATTAGAAACCATTTTCCTGAGAGAAACCTGTATCACTAATATCTCCATTGAGGTGCCGCACAGTGATGGAAAATGGAAACTATTCGGGTCACGCGATAATTTCAATCGTACAGCGATACATTTTTTTTAATTCTCCTTGGAATAACGTATTTTATGGTGGAAGTGTGGAAAATGTGAAATTTAGTTAGGCGTTTTCGTAAATCGGAGAAAGAGCTATTAGTCGCAGCATGGAAGTATCTAAATCCGAGAAAACACCACACATTTTCCGTACTTCCCCATAAAATACATATTATTCCGAGAAGAATTAAAAAAAATGTATTGCTGTACGATTAAAATTGCCACTTGGCTAGAATTCTTTCCATTTTCCATCACTGTGTACCGTAAGAATTCAGTCTTGACGCTTCACACCGTCAATGAGAACCTCACTTGAAAGTTAGGTATATTTTTAGATTAATGCGTTATTGATTATTACGTGTTTAATTCATATTAAATTTGTTTGAATATTTTTAGTAATTATGAAAAAATAATTTACTAATAATTTACTTTAATGTTAAAGTGTGATTATATAAATTTCCTATGTGAACCTTCAAGTAAATTATTTTTTCATAATTATTAAAAATATTCAAACAAATTTAATATGAATTAAACACGTAATAATCAATAACGTATTAATCTAAAAGTATACCTAACTTTCAAGTGAGGTTCTCATTGACGGTGTGAAGCGTCAAGACTGAATTCTTACGGTACACAGACCACTTTTTTTTTATGGGGCTGTGTTATTATTTGTACTATTGACGTTTAGTTTGTATATTTTTGCTGAAAGAAAAAAAAAAAAAAAATATATATATATATATATATATATATATATATATATATATATATATATATATATATATATACATCCCGCTATCAATGCTGCGTCCTTTCACAAGCCAACCTTACTGCGTCTCCCAGAAATACGTTAGTTAGCTCAAATCTAATGAAGTATATTGAATCTGCTAATCAAATTCAGTTAACATCTGGTTTCAAAATTGTAATAACTCAAGAAATAAAAAAGTTTAATATACAGGACAATACTGCGTCCTTTCAAAAACAGCACGTTATTGCGTCCGAGAATAATGTTATCTTTCTTCAATACAATGCTGCGTCCGAGATGACTACTTTTTGTGAAACTTAGCATATTACTGCGTCCGGCGTGGTTGTCATATTTACCCTAATAGTTTTATTGTACTTGTAGTAGAACAAATCGATAGCCGTCAGTTATTTCTAAATATGTTTTTCTGTCAATTATTATTTTAGTATCAGTTTTTCAATTATGCACTAAAAGTACCCTCAAATTTGCAATATAAAATGATGAATTTTGGAGATCAATGGAATTTTGCATAGATATTCATTTTTATTTTCATTCCTTCAGGAAGCGATGAGTTCTCCTTAGAATAGAAGCGAGAGCATATGCTTCTCGCTTTTGCTTTTTGCACTTATCTCGAATAATAAGCGTTTTCGTCTTGGAAGTTGAAAAACATATTTCTTGAAGTACGTGAAGTACGTAAGTGTTCGATAATAAATGCCTTCGGATTTACTTTTTTGTAAAGAACAATGTTAAAAAAAGGGCTTTTTTGGCCCATCCGAGGTAAAGTGTGGAAGCCATCTTTTTTTACTAATTTTGGGCTTCTGAAAACAAATCCGTCACCCGTTTTGGCGAAAAGTCTAGGGAACACATTAAAAAACAACTCATATTTGGGTGCCATAAAGTGAAGATTCTCATTTTCCAAACCAAAAGTCATTTAAATAATTAAAGACTTTTTTAATATAAAAAACAAGTAATATTTTCTGGATAGTGATATGCACACCGTACAGCCCAGCCCCAAAAGTGTGAGAAATATTCAGGGATGAGAAATATTCGTCTGAATTGACTAAATCACCTTATTATGATAAAGAAAACAACGAACTGGGTGATTAGGAATTTCTTTTGCAATTAAAGCCAATAAAAACTCTAAAAAGATAAAATCCACCACCTTAATTGGTGGGGATGGATGTAAGATTATTCAGATATAATCACATTATAACCTGAATGAGGAATTTTGCTTTTTTTTTAATAAATAAATAACCGTATATTAGATATTGTAACTTACACCGTTCTTATGGGTAGCGAAAGGTGAGGGAAACGAGGGTGAGGGCCCTTTTTTGACCCATTCCCGATAAAGTGTGGAAAACATCTTTTTACTAATTGTAATGAATACGATTCTGTCATCCGAATTGACTAAAAACATCGGGAAGACAGTAAAAAACAACTCTTATTTGGCGGCGATATTGAAATTGATATTAGAACTTGCAACAAAAAGTTATTCTTTAGTGTAGGAAACTTCTTTCAAAATACTGAGTTTCATTAGGTAAGTAAAAAAAGAAACGAAAATTCTAAATTCACAATTCAATTCCTCCTCGTTTCCCTTACCCTTCACCACCCTTCACCACCCTTAAGAACGGTGTAAAGTTACAGTATTACTCCTCGTTAAATGGCTCTATTATTGGGTTATAATGTGATTACTTCTAAATACTCTTACACCCATCCCCACCAATTAAGGTGGATTTTACTTTTTTAGAGTTTTTATTGGTTTTAATTGCAAAATAAATCCCTAATCACCAAATTTGATGTTTTTTTTTATCATAATGAGGCGATTTAGTCAATTTAGATGAATATTTCTCACAACTGAATATTTCTCACATTTTTGGGTTGGGGTATACGGTGTGCATATGACTATTCAGAAAATATTACTTGTTTTTTAAATTAAAATTTTTTAAAATTATTTACATGACTTTGGGTTGAGAACAAGAGAACCACTTTATGGCACCCAAATAAGGGTTGTTTTTTAATGTGTTCTCTAGATTTTTCGCCAAAACGGGCGAGGGATTCGTTTTCAGCACCCCAAAATTAGTAAAGAAAAAGGTGGCTTCCACACTTTACCACGTTAGATTTTTAAAAACTGTTTTTATGAAGATGAAACTTTTTGCGCTCATATCAGTTCAATGAATTAATTTAATTTAATTCTTTTCTAAACCAGAAACCAAATATTATTGGAAAAAGAGGGGATTTATTTTCTATCTATCTATCTCCAGTTTCAACTAAGGATGTTGAACTACTTGTAAATAAATTAAAGTCTTCAAACTCTAGTGGTCATGATAGTCTTTCGAATAATTTGGTTAAAAATGCAAATATGCGATAAGCGGTCCATTATGTCGTATAATATATCTTTCTGTAGAGAAAGGTATATTTCCCAGTAAATTTAAAAGAGCCATAGTCTCTCCATTATAAAAGAAGGGAGCGACTGTCAGATTTTTTATATCAGAATATGTTACTGTCTCCTGCTGAACATGGTTTCACTACAAACAAAAGCACTAACTCTGCGTTGTGTGATTTTCATCACATCATTAAAGCTTTAGACAACAAGAAATCAGGTGTGGGTCTTTTCGAAGATTTCTCACAAGCTTTTGATTTGGTAGACCATCAGCTGCTTAAGGCCAAACTAGCACTATACGCTATTCGAGGAACTGATTTACAAATATTTTCCTCCTATTTAAACAAAGGACACAAATTGTAAAAATGGCCGGTGGAGTTGAAAGTAATATTTGTGATAAACAAGGAGTTCCACAGGGGCCAATTTTGGGATCACTTTTATATATAATATTTACTAACTATGTGGTCAGTCGTCTATACAAAAAATACTAAATGTTCATGCTGATGATACGAACATTCTAGTTACCGGCAACAACCTAATTGAAGCAAAAAAAAACCACTGAAAGAATTTATCAAGGAATCATACATTGGTCTCAAAATAATAACCTAATTCTAAATAAAACAAAGACAGTTTCAACACAATTTTCATTGAATAATAATTCCGAGAGCCTAACACTCTTTAGTGGTGACTGGAAAATAAAAACTTGTGTTGAAAATTTTTAGCTCAAATAGCAACATCCTACTAAATTCGCCAATTTCTAATCACATGTGCTGAAACAACCAATCAGAACAAAATTACACTGATATGATCCCTTAGGGATCTTTTCACTTATGATGTTCAGTTTGACAGTTCAATAACACAAAGGTCTGCGAATGTTGGGGTCATTAATATTGTTGAGCTGCGGGTTATTTCCGAAGCAACTTTTCGCGCTGAATCAGAATTGGCCCATCACGTCATGATTTTGAAATATTTGAGTTTGAGTAGGTACTTAAAAAATGGCTTTTTAGCAACTTTTGAAGTTATGTCTAGAACTCAAAAAAATTTTCAGCTTATTTCTAATAAACACATCATTTAGTAATATTCTTCCTCTAAAGTTGCTAAAAAAGCCATTTTTTAAACAATTAACCTCAAATATTTCAAAATCCTGACGTGATGGGCTAATTCTGATTCAGCGCGAAAACTTACTTCGGAAATGACCCTCAGCTGCTCAACAACATTCATGATCCCTTTATTCACAGACCTGTTTATTTTATTGCGGACTTCGCCTTTGCAAAATAATTATACTTTATATCACCTAATACGTAAACTGCATTCGAACCTGAGAGACATACTGCAATATATGTACAACTTCGTAATTTAGTACTTAATCAAAAATTTTATTTTAAATTTATATATAACTAATTAATTCCCGCGACTTCGTTCACGTGGAAGACTTCGTCCGTGTAGAATTAAGAACATTACCATAATAACTTATGCCTATAAAGAAGTACATCATACTCACTGAGTACTCCTGTAGTACTTAGGAAGTACACTCGAGGGAACCCACTGCGTATCCATGTTACGCGGAGAGACCCACTGCGCATTCATTGCACTCAAGAAAAACTTCTGCGCATCCATTGCACTTGAAGAAACCCACTGCGCATCCATGATACTTGGGGAAACCCACTACGCATCCATTGTACTCGAGGAAACCCACTGCGCACCCATAGTACTCGTGGAAACCCACTGCGCATCCATGGTACCCGGAGAAACCTACTGCACATTCATTGCACTCAGGGAAACCTTCTGCGCATCCATAGTACTCGGCGAAACCCACTGCGCATCCATTGCACTCGAGGAAAACCACTGCGCACCCATTGTACTCAAGGAAACCCACTGCGCATCTGTAGTACTCGTGGAAACCCACTGCACATCGCAATTTGATAACAATCCATTATTCTATTTTTGTGTTAGAGCGAGTTAAACAAAAAATCATTATTTTAATCCACAATAGAGCACATGGGCGGGTATGTGTCAAATTTCATGCTTAAAAACATCCCTCTCCCTGTTCACCCGATCGCGGTGTCTTTTTTTATAAACCGTCGAATACGTGTCTCCTTATTTCCTCAGGAAAGCCTATCGCTGGAATATCGCGTTTCTGACTTAAGCGATTTCAGAGTACGGGTACCCTTTAGATCATCTACCACCCCCGTTTTCACCACTTCAAAAAGTGAAAATCGAAATTTCGTAATACTCTTGTCTAATAGATTCCAATAAAGAGTACTTCTGCCAAATTTCATGCTTCTGGGTCTAACCGTTTCCAAAAGGCTTAAAAACCTTCCCCTCCCCGTTCATCCGTTCGGGGGTCTCTTTTTGAAGACCATCGAATACGTGCGTGTCTTCTTATTTCCTCAGAAGAGTCCATCGCTCGAATAATCACGTTTCTGCCTTACGCGATTTTAAAAATACAGGTGCGCTTTAAACCATCTACCACAACCGTTTTCACCCCTTCAAAAAGTGAAAATCGAAATTTCGTCTTACGCGATCTAATAGATTTCAACAAAAAATATTTTTGCCAAATTTCATGCATCTAGATCTAACCGTTTCCGGAAAAACCTAAAATTTCAACCCCCTTTTTATCAAACAAAAAGGTATAATAATGATTCTATTTATAGTTATTAGACTTATAATAAACCACACTATTTGAAAATATTTGATAAACTTATAGTACCTATATTAAACGAACGGTAATGTAGGTAATAACTCACGCAGATGAAGTTTACAGCACGAGCCGCAGGCGAGTGCTGTAATTCATCAAGTGAGTTATTACCATTAACACAAGTTGAATACTATACTTTATCTACGATTATGACAATGAATATTAAATTGAGAAAATTTTGTTTAAATTAGGTACTCAGTTTGTTTTTTAATAAAATTAACTGTAAAATTTAATTTAACTTAAGAATTTCTCTCGGACAGAGCCACACTTTCGTGAAGTGCGTTACGTCGATTGGACAGGCTACAGTAACCATAAAATTAGTATAATGTCCTGTAGGCTGACTGCCTTTGTAAGTTATTCACTTTAATCATCTGAAAATGTCACGTTGAGTGCCGAACTGCAGTAAGGTGCAAGTTACAATAATTTGGCGGTAAGAAATAAAGCAAATGTTGGTGTTTCATTATTATATCATCACGATTAATTACCACAAAATAACGGCTTAATAGTTTAATTTTGGCGGAGGTATTGTTTTTATGATTATATATAACTAAATATTTGTAAATTATTTTCCATTGAAATTAATTTCATTTCGCGAAAATAAATTTCTGAGATAAAAACATTCAGATTATAAGTAAGAAGATAACTGTTTGAATATGAAACATACTTTCTTGTAAACTTAAATACATTTTCACAAGAATTTTACATTCGTCCGAACTCACCGGCTTTCCAAGTAAGAATGAAAGAATGACTAGATATTTATTAGTGACAGTGTTGTCAAGTGTCGGACGCAGCATTATTCGATTTTTGAATAGAGAATATTTGAAGTATATTTCTGTTCACAAATCTATGCGCCCCCAAACATAATTCGATGGAACTAAATATATACTTTTAGTTTTACGGAACATATGATACTGCGTCCGAATCCAAAAAAAACTTGGGTCGATATTTTGCTCAATTAAAACGTAACGGAACTTATTTCTATGTTTACATATAACCCAGGAAACGAAGAACAGTTTGATGTGCTGGAAATCGCCCATTTCAGAGAATTGTTGAAGATAACACGGAAAAACAATACTGCGTCCGGTATACAGACGCAGTATTGTACAGGACGCAGCAGTGTATGGTATCGTGCACATGTACGGACGCAGCATTATTTGCTGGACAATATATATATATATATATATATATATATATATATATATATATATATATATATATATATATATATATATATATATATATATATGTATATATATGCATTTGTATCTTGTCCGCCTCCTACAAAGTGGCGACCGCACCTCCACTAGAAATAATATAGATAGATTAGTTCTGTTTACATATACATAACCGCCAAATTTCACTTACCAAGGGCACGCGGAGAGGGGAAAGGATTTTTATCTTTTTTTACATACACTTTTTTGTTCAAAGGATTGGTATGTTTACACCTCTGACTCAATGTATTTAAAACTGTTATACATAACGGTAGAGTTTGCCTCCTTAGAGGGTGCCAGATTTCTATAGTGTAAAATGCTCTAGCACTTGCGCAATTAGTTGCGCTATGCAACCGTGTGCGTTTGTTATTATGATGATTAATATGGTGTAAGTAGTACTCTATCAGATTACGTTGGTGTTTTACCCGATAATGTGTACTTATCTGTTTTAAAATGAGCCGTTCACGCTAAGTATCTATTGTAGAATGATGTATGTAATTCAAAACATGTCCTTAAGGGAATTATTATTACTATTTAATATGCTTTTCAAAAAACATCACTGATCAGTTCAATTTTGTAACACAATTGTTACATATTAGTCCACGTAAATTAGATATTTTAGAAGAAATAATTTCTAACGTAATGATATTTGGGATGCGTATTCTAGATAGGGTTAGAAATAGATACCCGAAAAGTTCCCCCCAATTTAGAGGTGGAACGTCCGTAATGATTATGAATAAAGCTGCTTCGGCCATATTACGGGGACTTAACGCTGGTTTTTCACTTTTATCTTGTAAACCGTTCGTCGAAAGAGAAAAAAGTATAGGAAATAAAAAATTTGTCGCGTTAAATTCTGCACAAAAAATGTACTATTAACCTTGTAGCTTGTCCAAACAAAGAGGTAGTTTGGGGCGCAGAGGTAAAAATCCATCCTATTCCAAGTTTGACGGCGAATATCTTAAAACCGGTTACTTTAACGAGAAAAATGCTCAGGAATGAATTTATAGAGCGAAATTTTCTCTATTAGATGCATATATAGCGGGTTTTGTCGCAAGTAATTTATGTATTTTCCCCTTCTTTGCAATTATATTAGAGGATAATCTGTACTGTTCACTCAAAAGAAGATTTGTAGTCAGGTTTCAACTTTGAGCTTGCTTCAGTTCCACTTCTTCTCTTCGATCAAAAAGGGTTAATGGGGAAAATTAAGAAATCGTCTCTGTATGATATTTTCAATGCTGTACGAGAGAGGCCAATAGATTTTTCCGATTGCCAGTTCATTGTTAATGGCGGCAATTTGATTCATCATGTAGTATGGCCGAAGCAGCTTTATTCGTAATCATTAGCCAAAAAGTGACTAATGTTTGATGGATATGCTGACAATGCCTGCAGTATGAAGAGCATCGAAAGACAGCAGCGACTTTTGAAACGCATTTCACCGGAAATTATTTTTAATGAGAACACGCCACTGACTGAAACGCAATTGGTGGAGAGATTTAAAAACAAGGGAATCAAAACAATTACTGCTGTAGACGATGCTGACATACTCATAGTTCAAACCGCCTTAAACGAATCTCATGAAAACGATACAGTGGTCATCCTCGGACAAGATATTGATCTTCCCGCATTAATTATCGCTCTCGCACCTGAAGATAAAGATATCCGTTTATTAAGAGAGGCTCAGAGAAAAATAAAAAATAAAGATTACAGTTCTCGTGACTTGCAGTCCTCGGAAGTTTTAAAAAGCTGTACGGAGACAGTTTTGTTTGGCCACACGTTCAGTGGATGCTATAACAGCTTTCTTTGGTAAAGGAAAAGTGCAAACGGTGGAATGCATCAATAAAAGAAAACGTCTCGAAGAGGTCCGTATATTCAACAACCGTATCTCAACGAAAAAAGAAATTACAAGTGCTGGAGAGCAATTCGCGCTAGCAGTATACAAAGCCCCTAAAAAGGAGACATCTTTGAATCATCAAAGATTCATTATCTTCAATAAGTTAGTCAGCCAATCTAGTACTACCGGGATTCTACCAATACTGCCACCAACATCCGAGGCATTACGTCAACATTCTTACAGAGTATTTCTCCAAATTCATGTTTGGCGAGGAGAAAACTTGGAACCAACGGAATGTAGAAAAGCAGAAAATAATATAAAATATTCCAAAGAGATGATATAAAGAAGTAAAATGTTCAAAACTTAGATCATTTTGGAACAAAAATGTAAATATTTCCCTCCAGCAAGAGAAAATTTTTTGAAATGTTTAAAAAATTTTTAAAAAGCATTCGAGACGACTCCAACAAACTATCATTAATTAGTAGCGAAATTTATGATTAACCAACAAATATATTCTAGAGTTTTGGTCTCGAATGCTTGTTAAAACGTTTTTATCTCTTGCTAGAGGGAAATATTTACATTTTTGCTCCAAAATAATCTAAGTTTTTAAAATATCTTTGAAAGGTGGAAGATTATTATTATTTTTTTATTTTCTGCTTTTTAGGCCACCCCCCACCCCCCCAATAAAAACCGTCTTCTACTAATTTTTTTTTTTACTTTTATTATAAGGCCAGTGGCAGTGACAAATAGTGGATTAAGGGCAACTAGTTACGTTGAGGAATGTTCATGTCCTGTTGGTTACGCTGGAAATTTTTGTGAGGTAAATATTTTCTATTTAGTAGAAGACGCTTATTTATTATTAAAGGGCCCCAAAAAGCGGAAAATAAAAATATAATAATTGTAGGTGGCTGCGGAAATCAGACGTTTTCAGATCATATCTGCAGTTTAACTATCAATTATACATATAGCCATTACTTCTGTACGTGAGTATCTATAGAAGTAAATAAGTGTGACATCAAGACAGGAGGACAAAAATTTAATTTCAATAAAAATCATCAATAAGTACCTTTTTACAAGTATCTAAAACAAGAAAAATTACTTGCATCTTTATATCCCGAAGGTGGTGGTTAAATAAATACATTTTTAATTTGCTCCAAGCTATAAAGAGGTACAAAAATATTTCTTTCTGAACAAAATAAACGTTTTTTTATTCCCAAATTGAAAAAATTTAAAAAAACCCATTGATCTCTAGAAAGTATAATTTCTGTATATTAAAGTTATTTATATTTTTAGTAAGATAATTTTAGTTACCATGTCTACAGATGTATATAGGAATAGTATACCTCTTTACTTCGTTGCCAAGTTTATGAGGCGATATCGTTACTTTACTGTATGGAAGCACGTTAAATGCTTCTATCTCTCTATCTCTTCCTTTTTTGTCATAATCTTATATGCGCACCAATAAAGCTGATCATTATTGATAATAATGAGTCACGAATTTACTAATTATCAAGACATTCGCAATGAAAACAACACAAAACGTCTCCGCCTCCGAAATCGGAGGCAAACTCGTAAAATCGGAGGCAAACACCATCTAACCGTATAACATTCGGAGGTGTATAAGTACTAAATGCATGTATAGTTATATATATGTATGTATATATATATATATATGTATGTGTATATATATATATATATATATGTATGTGTATATATATATATATATATATATATATATATATATATATATATATGTATGTGTATATATATATATATATATATATATATATATATATATATATATATATATATTTGTCCTGCAAATAATGCTGCGTCCGTACATGTGCACGATACCATACACTGCTGCGTCCTGTACAATACTGCGTCTGTATACCGGACGCAGTATTGTTTTCCCGTGTTATCTTCAACAAATCTCTGAAATGATCGATTTTCAGCACCTCAAAATGTTCTTCGTCTCCTGGGTTTTATGTAAACATAGAAATGAGTTCTGTTTCGTTTCAATTGAGCAAAATATCGACCCGAGTTTTTTTTGGACTCGAACGCAGTATCATATGTTCCGTAAAACTAAAAGTATATTTTTAGTTCCATAGAATTATGTTTGGGGGCGCATACATTTGTGAACATAAATATACTTCAAATATTCTCTATTCAAAAATCGTATAATGTTGCGTCCGAGATGTGACAACACCGGCACTATTAAATATCCAGTCATTCTTTCATGCTTACTTGGAAAGCCGGAGTTCGGACGAGTGTAAAATTCTTGTGAATATTTATATAAGTTTACAAGTAATTATGTTTGATATTTAAACAGTTATCTTCTTACTTATAATCTGAATGTTTTTATCACAAAAATTTATTTTCAGGAAATGAAATTAATTTCAACGGAAAATAATTTACAAATATTTAGTTATATATATCATAAAAACAATACCTCCTCCAAAATTAAACTGGTAAGCCGTTACTTTGTGGTAATTAATTATGATGATATAATAATGAAACGCCAACATTAACATTTACTTTATTTTTTACCGTCAAATTATTGTAACTTGCACCTTACTGCAGTTCGGCACTCAACGTGACATTTTCAGATGATTAAAGTGAATGAACATACAAAGGCAGTCAGTCTACAGGACATTATGCTAATTTTATGGTTACTGTTTTGAATAAGGAAATAGGAGAATTACAGACAATATTGTGAATGTAAATAGGATTAGAAATATTAATAAGATATTGTAGGTAATATTCTAGGTATGCTAAGTTAGGAGCAACAAAAATCTATGACTAATATAAACTAGTTTTGGTTATTTTATTTACTCTTATTAGGTTATATACTAATTAATTAACTGCTTTTGAACAATTTATAGTATCCATAAACAAATAGCGTGAGTTATAATGAGTGAGTTATTATAAATCACTAGGTGATAGTGCCAATCATCTGTATCTTCATGCCGAGCCTATCCAATCGACGTAACGCGCTTCACGAAGGTGTGGCTCTGTCCGAGAGAAATCCTTAAATTAAGTTGAGTTAAATTTTACAGTTCATTTTATTAATAAACAAACTGAGTACCTAATTAAAACAAAATTTTCTCAATTTAATATTTATTGTTATAATCGTAGATAAAGTATAGTATTCAACTTGCGGTAATGGTAATAACCCACTTGATGAATTACAGCACTTGCCTGCGGCTCATGCTGTAAACTTCATTTGCGTGAGTTATTACCTACATTACCGCTCGTTGAATAATATACTAAAAGTTCATCAAATAGTGTGGTTTATTATAAGTCTAATAACTATAAATAGAACCATTATTATACCTTTTTGTTTGATAAAAAGGGAGGTTGAAATTTTAGGTTTTTCCAGAAACGGTTAGATGCATGATGCATGAAATTTGGCAGACATATTTTTTGTTGAAATCTATTAGATCGTGTAAAGACAAAATTTCGATTTTCACTTTTTGAAGAGGTCAAAATGGGGGTGGTAGATGGTTTAAAGCGCACCTGTATTATTGAAATCGTGTAAGTCAGAAACGTGATTATTCGAGCGATGGACACTTCTGAGAAAATAAGAAGACACGCACGTATTTGACGGTTTTCAAAAAGAGACCTCCGAAGGGGTGAACCTGGAGGGGGAGGTTTTTTTAAGCCTTCCGGAAACGGTTAAATCCAGAATCATGAATTTTGGCATAAATACTTTTTATTGGAATCTGTTAGACACGAGTAGGACGAAATTTCGATTTTCAGTTTTTAAAGTGGTGACAACGGGGGAGGTAGATGGTCTAAAGAGTACCCGTATCTCTGAAATCGCGCAAGTCAGAAACGCGATATTCCAGCGATAGGCTTTCCTGAGGAAATAAGGAGACACGTATTCGACGGTTTTTAAAAAGAGACACCGCGAACGAATGAACAGGGAGAGGGATGTTTTAAGCATGAAATTTGACACATACCCACCCATGTGTTCTATTATGGATTAAAATAATTATTTTTTCGTTTAACTCGCAGTAGATTTTTCCGGGTACCATGAATGTGCAGTGGGTTTCCACGAGTATTATAGATGTGCAGTGGGTTTCCTTGAGTACAATGGATGCGTAGTAGGTTTCCCCGAGTACCATGCGTACCATGATCCTCAATTTTAACCAAACTTTGATTTAAGAATGTTGGGTTATTCCTATTGTTGTGTTAAATTTGATTCGTTTAGAGTCGTTTGGTTAAGATTGTTGGGTTGTAGGGAACACGGTTTCAAATTCATGTCACCTTAAAATGGCTATAACTTTGCGAGGAAACATAGATGACCATTCGAAAGCTTATTTTAAAGAGGAAGGATGTTACTTAATGATATAATTATTAGAAATAAGCTGAAAAATTTTTTGGGTTCTAGACACAACTTCAAAACTTGCTAAAAAAATCATTTTTTAAGTACTTAACCTCAAATATTTCAAAATCCTGACGTGATGGGCCAATTCTGAGGCCAGATTCGGATTCAGCGCGAAAAATTACTTCTGACCTTAGCTGCACAACAACATTCAAACTGGACAATATAAGTGAAAACATCCCTAAGGGATCTTATCAGTGTAATTTTGTTCTGATTGGTTGTTTCAGCACACGTGATTAGAAATTAGCGAATTAAATTGCTATTTGAGCTAAAAATTTTCAACAAGTTTTTATTTCCCAGTCAGTACCACTAAAAAGTGTTAAGCTCTCGGAATTATTATTCAATGAAAATTGTATTGAAACTGCCTTTGTTTTATTTAGAATTAGGTTATTATTTTGAGACCAATGTATGATTTCTTGATAAAATCTTTCAGTGTTTTTTTTTCTTCAATTACGTTGTTGCCGGTAACTAGAATGTTTGTATCATCAGCATAACAGATCACATGAATATTTGGTATCTTTTGTTGATGGCTGACCACGTAGTTAGTAAATATTATATATAAAAGTGATCCCAAAATTGGCCCCTGTGGAACTCCTTGTGTAATATCACAAATATTACTTTCAACTCCACCGACCATTTTTACAATTTGTGTCCTGTTTTCTAAATAGGAGGAAAATATTTGTAAATCAGTTAGTCGAATACCGTATAGTGCTAGTTTGATCTTAAGCAGCTGATGGTCTACCAAATCAAAAACTTGTGAGAAATCTTCGAAAAGACCCACAACTGATTTCTTGTTGTCTAAAGCTTTAATGATTTTGTGATGAAAATCACACAACGCAGACTTGTTGCTTTTGTTTGTAGTGAAACCATGTTCAACAGGAGACAGTAACATATTCCGATGTAAAAAATCTGATAATTGCTCCTTGAGATGGAGTTCTAAAATTTTAGAAATTCTACATAGTAGACTAATGGCTTCATAATTATTATTATAGTCATTTGGATCTCCCTTCTGGTATAATGAAGATACTATGGCTCTTTTAAATTTACTGGAAAATATGCCTTTCTCTATAGAAATGGACCGCTTATCGCATATTTGCATTTTTTATCCAAATTATTAGAAATATCATGACCATTAGAGTTTGAAGACTTTAATTTATTTACAAGAAGTTCAACATCCTTAGTTGAAACTGTAGATATATAGAAAATAAATCCCCTCTTTTTCCAATAATATTTGGTTTCTGGTTTAGAAAAGAATTAAATTAAATTAATTAATTAAATTGATATTAAATATGAGTACAAAAATTTTTATCTTCATAAAAACAGTTTTTAAAAATTCTAACGCGGTAAAGTATTGAAGCCATCTTTTTTTACTAATTTTGGGGTGTTGAAAACGAATCCGTTGCCAGTTTTGCCAGTCTAGGGAGCACATTAAAAGACAACCCTTATTTGGGCGCCATAAAGTGAAGGTTCTCATGTTCCCAACTCAAAGTCATTTAAATAATTAAAGAATTTTTTAATTTAAAAACAAGTAATATTTTCTGAATAGTGATACGCACACCTTACACCCCAACCCCAAAAATATGAGAAATATTCAGAGGTGAGAAATATTCATCTGAATTGACTAAATCACCTCATTATGATAGAAAAACATCAAATTGGGTGATTAGGGATTTTTTTTGCAATTAAAACCAATAAAAACTCTTAAAAGATAAAATCCACCACCTTGGTTGTTGGGGATGGGTGTAAGAGTATTCAGAAGTAATAATAACCTGATAATAGCCATTTAACAAGGAGTAATATTGTAAATATACACCGTTCTTAGGGTGGTGAAGGGTGGGGGAAACGAGGGGGGGGGGTATGGTGAATTTAGAATTTTTGCTTCTTTCATTACTTACCTAATGAAACTGAGTATCTTGAAAGAATTTCCTGCACTAAAGAATAACTTTTTGTTGCTAGCTATAATATCAATTTCAATGCCACCCCCCAAATAAGAGTTATTTTTTACTGTCTTCCCGATGTTTTTAGCCAAATCGGATGACAGATTCGTATTCAGCACCCCAAAACTAGTAAAAAGATGGTTTCCACACTTTACCGTGAATGGGTCAAAAAAGGGCTCTCCCTCGCGTTCCCCTCACCTTTCACCAGCCATAAGAACGGTGTAAGTTACAATATATAATATACGATTATTTATTTATTAAAAATAAAAACAAAATTCCTTATTAACAAGCTATTATAATGTGATTACTTCTGAATACTCTTACACCCATCCCCACCAATTAAGGTGGTGGATTTTGTCTTTTTATCATACTAAGATGATTTAATCAATTCGGATGAATATTTTTCATCCCTGAATATTTCTCACACTCTGGGGGTTGGGGTGTGCATATCACTATCCAGGAAATATTGTTTTTTATATTAATAATTCTTTAATTATTTAAATGACTTTTGGTTTGGAAAATGAGAATCTTCACTTTATGACACCCAAATAGGGGTTGTTTTTTAATGTGTTCTTGAGACTTTTCGTTAAAACGGGTGAGGATTCGTATTCAGCAGCCCAAAATTAGTAAAAAAAAAAGATAGTTTCCACACTTTACCACGGATGGGCCAAAAAAGCCCTTTTTTAACATTGTTCTTTACAAAATAGTAAATCCGAAGGTATTTATTATCAAACACATTTGTACTTCAAGAAATGTGTTTTTCAACTTTTAAGACTAAAACACTTATCATTCAAGATATGTGCAAAAAGCAAAAGCAAGAAGGTGAACTCATCGCTTAGTGAAGGAGTAAATAAAAATGAACATCTATCCAAAATTCTATTGATCTCCTAAATTCAGCATTTTATATTGCAAATTTGAGGCTACTTTTAGTGCACAATTGAAAAACTGATCCTAAAATAATAATCGACAAAAAAATCATATTTCGAATTTTACTGACATTTAAAAATAACTGACGGCTATCGATTTGTTCTACTACAAGTGCAATAAAATTATTAGGGTAAATATGACAACCGCGCCGGACGCAGTAATATGCTAAGTTTCACAAAAAGTAGTCATCTCGGACGCAGCATTGTATTGAAGAAGAATTAAATTATTCTCGGACGCAATAACGTGCTGTTTTTAAAAGGACGCAGTATTGTCCTGTATATTAAACTTTTTTGTCTCTTGTGTTATTACAATTCTAAAACCAGATATTAACTGAATTTGGTTAGTAGATCCAATATACTTCATTAGATTTGAGCTAACTAACGTATTTCTGGGAGACGCAGTAAGGTTGGCTTGTGAAAGGACGCAGCATTGATAGCGGGATGTATATGTATATATATATATATATATATATATATATATATATATATATATATATATATATATATATATATATATATATATATATATATATATATATATATATATACACATTTAATCGTCTGGCGGATTTTAGCCATAGGCTATTCCACTACTCAACCAGGACACACAGGCAGACATAGACAACATCACAACACCCATTCCCTGCGACATTGCCATCTGCCGCAGCTGAGACTCGAACTCAGGAGAGGAGAGCGTCTAGCTGTGTTGTCTCTCACACAATCAGGGTCTAGCCCACTGCTACCGTCTCGGCAACACGTGAAAATCGCCAGAATTCGAATCCGTGATCGCAAGCCTAACATCTTAAAGCACTGAGCCGCTGATTTTTATTTATTGTCTGGGAACTAACAAGCATTTAAAGCGTATATAAATTTAAGTGGTGTAGTGGGGTGTAGACTTATCTTTCGCATGCCTGCTGTGCTGATTGATTTATTGTTTCCTGAAGCATCTCGGGTTATTCTCCACTTTTCACTTATGCACTGAAATATTTTAATCACCCGCGTTAATTAAATATTAGCTATATAACTTAACTGTTGTAATGTTATTATATATATCACTTTGCGTAGAATTTTTCACTTGTCACATCAACTTAATTTCGTCTTATTGTGCGGGCTTTTGATCGGGTTTTTACGCAATTTACTGGGACCGTTCTTAAAAGCGTCCGATACATTTGAGACCACCAGACGAACCAGCATATAACGTAATATAATTAGGAATTATTCAATTCTAAAATACTATCTAGATGACTTTGTGATGTCATTTAAAACTTCTTTGTATGTTGTCAATAAGTGAGTGCAAAATATAGATGATTGATATTTTTTAGATCAAGAAGCCGAGATCGAAGAAGATCAAGGAGTCGTGAGCGAGGATATGGAGGTGGAGGAGGTGGAAGAAGAAATGCCGCAGGTTCAACTTTACGGAAACCAAGATGGGATATGAATCGATTGGAACCTTTTAAAAAAGATTTCTATATTCCGCATCCTTCTGTTTCAAATCGTCCATTTTATGAAATTGAGGAATGGCGACGTAATAAAGAAATTTCTCTTAAAGGCAAATCAATTCCTGAGCCAGTTATAAATTTTGAGGAAGCTGGTTTTCCTGACTATGTAATGAGCGAATTAAGAAAGATGGGTTTTAAAAATCCAACTCCTATTCAGTCTCAAGGATGGCCAATTGCTTTATCTGGTCGTGATATGGTTGGGATTGCTTCAACTGGATCTGGAAAAACACTGAGTTATATTCTTCCTGCTATTGTTCACATAAATAATCAGTCAAAGCTACAGCGAGGTGATGGGCCCATTGCATTGGTTTTAGCACCTACTAGAGAATTAGCGCAACAAATACAGCAGGTAATTTTTGGTAATTGAGTTCGCTAGAAAGTTGGTTTTGTTAATTTCCTCTAAAAGTTGTTATGTATCATATCTCATAACCAATGACTGTAACTGAACCGAATCCGTAACTGAAAACCGGAATTATTAGTTTTTTTAACCGAAACCGAAAACAGGAATGAGAATTTCCCGTAAACCGAAATTCTTAGTAAACCAAAAGCCAAACCTCAAAATTTTCAGATAACCGAAATCGAAATTAAACCATGAAATAATATGTTGGAGTATAATTGGCTAAATAAATTAATTTGTCTTATTCAATAATAATAATAATGTTTATTTACAGAAAAATAATACAGATTATCTACTATTAAATACTCCTAAGTGGGTATATTCTAATTGGTTCCTTATTTGAGATTATGGAGATTAAAATATTTAAAAAATATACATCTAAATAAACAAAGAAAAAATGCCACAAAAGTAAAAACTAGTAAGTGGCTTAATGTATATGTACACACATACATATGCATAAATATACATACATACATATGCAGTGGTCATCCCGTATTTGGTCCGCTAGTTCAACTGTGTAAACGGCACTTCGAGAAAAAATCCTTAATTTCGGTTGTCAGTGGACGACAAGTGACAGATATACTAAAATTTTAATTTTATTGTAATAGTCCCTTGAGGTAAACCAGAAAAAGGCGAAAAGCCCAAAAGTTCTGCGATCGGACCGCAAGACATCTCCCCCTTTTTCGAGGGAGGGAACACGATGGTGACAATATTTTCCCTAAACTGGAAATTTTTCCATTTTTTGATGCTGGGCATTTTTTTATCGGAAAATTTTATTAACGAAAGTTGTTCAGAATTGTCCAAAAACCCTAAATCCAAAATTTAATCAAAATTAAAAAATATTGAAATTTTTTTAAAAATAATGTCAAAGTCCAAAAATATCATTTAAATGGGTTTTATTGTTTAAAAAATTCATGACAATTTTGTTTGAAATTAAACCAAGCTGGCAGGTAGTTGTCAAGTAATTATTAGCTTTTTTTTATATTTTTTACATTTATCATTCAATTCAATTTTTTAATATTTTTATTTTGATGAAATATTGGGCTTAAGGTCTTTGGACAATTCTGAACAATTTTCGTTAATAAAATTTTGCGATAAAAAAATGCCGAGCACCGAAAACTCGGAAAAAGGTTTTTTCAGTTTAGAGGTAGTGGTTGGAGGGTAGGTCGGAAAATATTCACATCGTGTTCCCTGCCCTAAAAAACGGGAGGTCCATGTCTTGCGGTCCGGTCTCAGAACTCTTGGGGTAAAAGCTTTACCTCAAGAGACTATAATACCCAGAGATATATTTTTATCTAATATTACTCGGATAAATGTATTCATGATGAACTCCACCCCAGTCCTCACATTTACTCCAAATCTTTCCTGAAAATTACCTTGCCTCATTAAATGTTGATTTTCATGCACCCAGTATCTGTTATTTTGTTTATTGAACGTTCCATTGTTGGTGAATCTCGACTCATCAGAAAACAATATCAAAAAAAAACAAAATTCGAGTTAGCAGTATTGTTCTGAAGTAACCAGTCACGGTTGCCATCATCTTCGTACAAATGCTGGTGCACTTGATATTTAAACGAACAGTAACCATATTTATTGAGAATCTTTCTTGCTGATTCATGACTAATTTGCACCTCGTGGCCAATTTCTCTAGTAGAAGCAGTAGGATTCAGTTCTAAAAAAGCCAACACGTTAATTTCTATCTCATCAACAATAAAAGCTGCTGGATTGTTATTAATTCCTCTCCTGACTTGTTTCTCCACAATTAGAAAGTATTGAAAGCATGACGTCTGTTCGGATACCTTTGGGCATACAAATCTGCGGCATTTCTGAAATTTTTGTGGCATTCTCCAAAAATTAATAACATGTCCACTTTTTCATCCTTTGTATACATGTTAAACAATAATAACAATAATTAACAAACAACAAATTTAAAGATAAAGATCAAACTTATTAAGTTAACAATTTGCGAAAATCAAACAAATGCACACAATGGGGATTTACCTTCGATACACACAAATCACGAACTTCATAAATTAAACTGGACCTCACATAAGGTCCAAACGCTGACACCCCCCATGCTGGCCGCCATGATAGGTTTTCAGATTCTCCTGTCGAATTATGCAATTTGTCAATCACTGCTGCCAACTCTTCTAAACATTAAAGATAATGAAAACAATGTTATGATTATTATATTGTAGGTATTTAATTGTTGCAAAGTTTGGAAATTAGATGAGTTGGTCAACATGAGTGAATTACAGTGATACCAATATACTGTCCGCCATGACACTTTTTACCAAACTTTCTTTCGTGCAAATCGTCAAAAGTACAAAGGCGGTGTTGTCAGATTTAATCTAGTATTATCCAGTTGGTTGTTGATAGGCAAATGATTGCCAGATTTTAAAAATTACAATATATTAAAATCTGAGAGGGCTGTACCCCTTACTCTTTCCAAATTTACTGCAGCAAAGGCTTTTTTCGCGCTCAATTCTCTGGGCGCGAAACGGTATTGACGGACACACAATAAAATGCTTACTGGATTAGGATATATTTCGTCGAATCCATTTAACGATTAACTTCTTAATTAACTGATTAAATTCGTCCGTCTCTTTCTGGACGAATTTTTGAAACCCTCAAATTTTATTCACGATGCTCCCTTTGTCGTGTCGTTGCATTTTGCAATTTTGTTGAAATGTCAAAAAGTGTCACTTTTCATACGTTCGTGCCGGGCCGAATTTTCTATTTGCCCTATGAAATTTACGATGCGGTTCAACTAGAACTCTTCCACTTTCCATCGCGACATCGTACGGTCGTTCCGCTGGTGTATTTCGACAAATATGAACATTTTAAGATTGCATGTTTATGCACTTTTTTCGGCTCCAAAACGCTACTTTTTTTTCCGCCGTTTTCCGTTTATATCTCGGAAACGGCTGCAGCTAGCTCAAAAATAAATTTTCACAAGGGTCCAGATAATTTCTTGGGAAATCGCCCAGTTCCATCAGAATTGTCCTAAATACTTTCGTTTCGGAGAAATCGACCCAAATGTATGGCGATGCACGACTCAAAATGGTACATTTTTCACTTAAAACCTCCATAACTCCTAAACGGTGGCTCCTAGGCCAAAAAACTTCGCCCTAACGAATTTGCGCAGAATTAAATTATCTAAGTCTTTTTTTTTTAATTGTCCTGCTTCAAGAATTAATTAACTGCGGACGGCCAAAGTGGAGGCTCCTTTTAATTTTTTTTCGTCCCGACCGTTCCTACGTCATAGCTAAATATCGAAACGTCCAATCAGATTCGTCCACTGCTGTCAATCTGTGAGGCGATAAAAAGTCATATACAGGGCGATTTGTCTACATTGACATTTGTTTCGTGTTTTTGTGCGATGCAGATTGAAACCAAGGACAATTTTATAAACCGTCGATCTGCATAAGCGCCCTCAGTCTTAGAGATATCGACTTCATATTTGAAACGTAGGTGGAACTATTGAAGAAAAACGAAATTCGAGAAAATCAAAAATACAACTACGCCACAAAAAAGAAAATCTCTTACTACACACGAACGGATGGAGATAATGACTTCATATTTGAAATGTAGGTGACACTATTGAAGAAAAAACGAAATTCGATTGAATCAAAAATACACCTACGTCACAAAAAAGAAAAACCCATACTACGCACGAACGGATGGAGATAATGACTTCGTATTTGAAATATGGGTGGCACTATTGAAGAAAAAACTAAATCCGGGTGAATCAAAAATACACCTACGTCACAAAAAAGACAATCTCTTACCACGCACGAACGGATAGAGATAATCACTTCATAGATAGATAGATAGATAATTTATTTCATGTGAGACAATTACAATTGTGTACACTCGTCAATAAAAAACATTGCAAAATTACATTCAAGGTAAAAAACATACAAAATTATAAGTATACAAACATTACAATATCATGATAAAATATATAATAATATAAGACAAGAAAGTAGAAAGTAATTAAGAAAATACTTCATGAACAGATAAAATATACATGTCAGTGCAATAAAATTGATAATTGAAAATTAGAAGACCTGATTATGAGATGTGCCGAAATAATCAATAAATTCTTGGACCTTATAAAAAACATTTTCTTTCAGAAAACCTTTAACTTTTATCAAAAACCTTTTTTTTTCTAAATGCTTCCATTCATTTGGTAGCAGATTATATAATTTTACTGATAAATATCTGTAACTATTAATATTCCTTGATAAATGGAAATGTGGTGCAATTATAGGTTTATGCCTGGTATTATAACTATCTTGAAATTGATATTCATGGAGATGGTTTTGTGCATGGACAATGCATTCAAATATGTACTGATTAATAGAAGTAAGTATTCCTAGATGTTTAAATAAAGGTCTGCAGGTATCATTAAATTTGGAATTTGTAATGGTTCTTATGGCTCTTTTCTGTAATTTTAATATTTTGTAGGCATGTGGAGATCCCCCCCCAAAGTATAATGCCATAGCACATTATGCTATGGAAAAGTGCATGATAAGCCATTACAATTACATTTTGATGAACCAGATAATTGAGATTTTTTAATAAATAGATACAACTAGACAATTTTTTGGACAAACAATCTATGTGAGCTTCCCAAGATAGCTTACTATCAAGAGTGAGACCCAGGTATTTCACAGGCCCATTATTGTTGATGGAGACAGAAGGATTTAAATTGAAAATGAGAGTTTGAGTCTTTTCCTCATTTAACTTTAATTTGATATTATTGAAATAAACCTTGGCTTGAGACTGCATTTCTTCTGATTTTTGTTTAAGCTGTTTTAAATCATTTCCTACAGCGATTAAGGTAGTGTCATCAGCATATTCAATATGTTTATCAGTCAGGTGTAACGATATATCATTTAAATAAATTATGAATAGGACTGGTCCCAAGATGGATCCCTGGGGAACTCCATGTTTGAGAGGCTTTAGAGAAGACGAAGTAGTGCCGTCACTTACACACTGATACCTATTTGTGATGTAACTTTGAATAAAAGACTGAGCAGGTCCTCTAATACCATAGTTCTCTAATTTTATTAATAGTATATCCGTAGAAACACAATCAAAAGCTTTAGATAAGTCTAAATAGGATGCCATGGTCATATTTCCGTTTTCAAAATGGTCAGTAATAAATGTGATAATATCTATTAATGCCTTAGTAGTAGATTTTCCTTCTGTGTATCCATATTGACTACAATTAAGTAAATGTTTTGTATCCAAATACTTCATTAATCTAACCTTAAATGCTAACTCTAACAATTTGGACAGGATAGGTACAATTGAGATTGGTCTGTAATTAGTTGTAAGATTTTCATTTCCTTTTTTAAAAACTGGAGTGACTATATTTGAAATATAGGTAACACTATTGAAGAAAAAACGAAATTCGTGTGAATCAAGAGTACACCTACGTCACAAAAAAGAAAATCTGTTACTACGCACGGACGGATAGAGATAATGTCTTCATATTTAAAATATAGGTAACACTATTGAAGAAAAATCGAAATTCGAGTGAATCAAGAATACACCTACGTCACAAAAAAGAAAATCTCTTACCATGCACAAACGGATAGACATAATGACTTCATATTTGAAATATAGGTAACACTATTGAAGAAAAAACGAAATCCGAGTGAATCAAGAATACACCTACGTCACAAAAAAGAAAATCTGTTACTATGCACGAACGGATAGAGATAATGGCTTCATATTTGAAATATAGGTAACACTATTGAAGAAAAAACGAAATCCGAGTGAATCAAGAATATACCTACGTCACAAAAAAGACAATCTCTTACCACGCACGAACGAATAGAGATAATGACTTCATATTTGAAATTTTGGTAACACTATTGAAGAAAAAACGAAATCCGAGTGAATCAAGAATACACCTACGTCACGAAAAAGACAATCTCTTACCACGCACGAACGAATAGAGATAATGACTTCATATTTGAAATGTTGGTAACACTATTGAAGAAAAAACGAAATCCGAGTGGATCAATAATACACCTACGTCACAAAAAAGAGAATCTCTTGCCACGCACGAACGAATCGAGATAATGACTTCGTATTTGAAACATAGGTAACACTATTGAAGAAAAAAACGAAATTCGAGTGAATCAAGAATACACCTACGTCACAAAAAAGAAAATCTATTACTGCGCACGAACGGATAGAGATAATGACTTCATATTTGAATTATGGGTAACACTATTGAAGAAAAACCGAAATCCGAGTGAATCATGAATACACCTACGTCACAAAGAAGACAATCTCTTACCACGCACGAACGAATAGAGATAATGACTTCATATTTGAAATGTTGGTAACACTATTGAAGAAAAAACAAAATCCGAGTGAATCAAGAATACACCTACGTCACGAAAAAGACAATCTCTTACCACGCACGAACGAATAGAGATAATGACTTCATATTTGAAATATGAGTAACACTTGATGAAAAAACGAAATCCGAGTGAATCAAGAATACACCTACGTTACGAAAAAGAACATTTGTTACTATGCATGAACGGATAAAAATTATGACTTCATATTTAAAATATAGGGAACACTATTGAAGAAAAAACGAAATCCGAGTGAATCAAGAATACACCTACGTCACGAAAAAGACAATCTCTTACCACGCACGAACGAATAGAGATAATGACTTCATATTTGAAATATGAGTAACACTTGATGAAAAAACGAAATCCGAGTGAATCAAGAATACACCTACGTCACGAAAAAGAACATTTGTTACTATGCACGAACGGATAAAAATTATGACTTCATATTTAAAATATAGGGAACACTATTGAAGAAAAAACGAAATTCGAGTGAATCAAGAATACACCCAGGTCACAAAAAAGACAATATTTTACCACGCACGAACGAATAGAGATAATGACTTCATATTTAAAACGTTGGTAACACTATTGAAGAAAAACCGAAATCCGAGTGAATCAGGAATACACCTACGTCACAAAAAAGACAATCTCTTACCACGCACGTATGAATAGAGATAATGACTTCAAATTTGAAATATGGGTAACACTATTGAAGAAAAAACGAAATTCGAGTGAATCAAGAATACACCTACGTCACAAAAAAGACAATCTCTTACCACGCACGAACGAATAGAGATAATGACTTCATATTTAAAACGTTGGTAACACTATTGAAGAAAAACCGAAATCCGAGTGAATCAGGAATACACCTACGTCACAAAAAAGACAATCTCTTACCACGCACGTATGAATAGAGATAATGACTTCAAATTTGAAATATGGGTAACACTATTGAAGAAAAAACGAAATTCGAGTGAATCAAGAATACACCTACGTCACGAAAAAGAACATTTGTTACTATACACGTACGGATAAAAATTATGACTTCATATTTGAAATATAGGTAACACTATTAAAGAAAAAACGAAATCCGAGTGAATCAAGAATGCACCCACGTCACAAAAAAGAAAATATCTTACCACGCACGAACGAATAGAGATAATGACTTCATATTTAAAACGTTGGTAACACTATTGAAGAAAAACCGAAATCCGAGTGAATCAGGAATACACCTACGTCACAAAAGAGACAATCTCTTACCACGCACGTATGAATAGAGATAATGACTTCAAATTTGAAATATGGGTAACACTATTGAAGAAAAAACGAAATCCGAGTGGATCAATAATACACCTACGTCACGAAAAAGAACATTTGTTACTCTGCACGAACGGATAAAAATGATGACTTCATATTTGAAATATAGGTAACACTATTGAAGAAAAAACGAAATCCGAGTGAATCAAGAATACACCCACGTCACAAAAAAGACAATATCTTACCACGCACGAACGAATAGAGATAATGACTTCATATTTAAAACGTTGATAACACTATTGAAGAAAAACCGAAATCCGAGTGAATCAGGAATACACCTACGTCACAAAAAAGAGAATCTCTTACCACGCACGAACGAATAGAGATAATGACTTCATATTTGAAATATAGGTACCACTATTGAAGGAAAAACGAAATTCGAGTGAACCAAGAATACACCTACGTCACAAAAAAGAAAATCTGTTACTACGCACGAACGGATAGAGATAATGACTTCATATTTGAAATATGGATAACACTATTGAATAAAAAACGAAATTCGAGTGAACCAAGAATATACCTACGTCACAAAAAAGAAAATCTGTTACTACGCACGAACGGATAGAGATAATGACTTCATATTTGAAATATAGGTAACACTATTGAAGAAAAAACGAAATTTAAATGAATGAAAAATACACCTACGTCATAAAAAAGAAAAGCCCATACTACGCACGAACGGATCGAGATATTGTTTTCATATTTGAAATGTATTTGGCACTATTGAAGAAAACATGAAATCGCAGTGAATCAAAAATACACCTACGTCACAAAAAAGAGAATCTCTTACTACTCACGAATGGATAAAGATAATGACTTCATATTTGAAGTATAGGTAACACTATTGAAGAAAAAACGAAATCCGAGTAAATCAAAAATACGCCTACGTCACAAAAAATAAAATTTCTTACTACGCATGAACGGATAGAGATAATGACTTCATATTTGAAAAGTAGATAACACTATTGAAGAAAAAACGAAATTCGAGAGAATCAAAAGTACACCTACTATTTAAATGCAATCGACGAAAATTAGAAAAATAATGTGTACTCTTCACCAATCCTCTAAGTTTTTTATAACTGTTACACATTCTATAGGATACTTTTCAGTTTTTTTTTGTAAATAATGTTATTTTTTGGGCATCCTAAATTTTGTGATACCAATTCTATTGTGAAAAAAATATATAATTAATAACTTCCTTATTTACTGACTGACTTTCCTCAAAAACAATAAGGTTCTTCCTCTAGCTAACACTAACTTCATTACATAATCAGTAAGCAACCAATAGAGATTAATTATTTCAAAAATAACTCAATTTGATTGGTTCTTTGGTAATTGCAGTCAGTTCATTCTGGACGAAACAAACACAGCTAATGTCACACTAATTAATTCATACTTCACGTTCACGAGAGTCACTTATACGTAACATTTATAGCTGAGTCTTTCATACGTAAAATTGTATATACAAGTATAACGTGTTTCTTATTACATATGTTTTTACTATTATAATTTGTGAAGACATATTTACACTTTCACTAAATTTATAGTGTATTAAATCAGCAATGTACCCCAAATCATTACACCAAATGCTTATTTATCTAATGAAATATATAAATGAGGGTTACTTTCAAATCACGTAAATTGTACAGACGTTCAACACACACAAGCAAGCTTCACAACGCCATCTATCGATTCACATGTCAAATTAAAAAAATAAAGTCGAGCACGAAGCGCTCAATTGAGTGCGACGCACTCAAGCCCTCCGCTAGGAGCTAGAACGGGCTTCAGCCCGTTCTAGTAATTTTATTAAAATGGGAGTATTAATGAGTACTTCTGATGATAACTTACTCTAAATATTGTAGTAATCTCACATTATGAATAAATTTCTTGCTATTAGAGAACATGAAGTAGCATTTTGGGAGAGAAGTATTCAAGTTTATTGAAAATATAAAACATTTGGCAATGCGCTACAAAATAACGATAACTAATATTACAGTAGTTGAGATTCCTACACAGTATTGCCAACCTCAAATAAGTTGACAGCCTATCATGGCGACCATGGTAAGTGGTGTCAAGAGCTTTTGTTTGGGATATGTGCGTTGTGAAGTCCAGTTTAATTTATGAAGTTCGTGACACAAATTCACCAATATGTGACAGCGATTTATATATCATGACAAATTTCCCCTGTTATTTTACTATATAAATTTTTCCTTTGTATCAAAGGTAAATCCCTATTGTGTTCATTTTTCGTGAATACACACATTAATATCTGTCAAACTTCTTTTTGTTTTCACAGCACACTTCTTTTATTTGCAGAATTGTTTTTTTGACAAAATGAATCTTTTGAAACTAGTTTTATTCAATTTCCACAGCATACTTACTTGATAAGCCTATTTTCTCGATATTTTAATTATTATCATTTAATTAATTAATTAATATTAATTGATATTAATATATTAATATACGTTTATTAATCTTTAAATATTGCACAATACACATTATCAGACTTGTCAATAAAAGGTAAGCACTAATTGCTATAACACTAACATTCAAAATTACTAAAAAGAACATACAAACAATAAATGTTAAAAAACAAACTAAACACTACAAGTTAAGAACTCCTCAACAGAATAAAAAGCCTTACTTAGTAAAAACATTTGTAATTTATGCTTAAACATCGTCAAGGTTAGCGTATCTCATTACCTAGTATTTGGATGAACTTGTAGCATGTGATATCAAGGTAAATATATGAATTTTGACCCACGGTCAATCTTGAAAATGGCATGTGTATTTGGTTTCTTGTACGGGTATTGTAGTCATGAAGACTGTTATTTCTTTGAAACTGGCTATTAATTCTTTTTATATTAAGTGTAAGGTTATAAATTAATAGTGATGATAGTGTCAGTATGCAAAGGTTTATAAAAAGGGTTTGTGGATAGACGTCCATCATACATCTAATAATTCTTTTTTGTATAATAAATACTTTATCAACGTGTGCCGAGTTTCCCCAGAATAGCAAACTACATGACAGAATTGGTTGTGCCAATCCAAAATATGCACATTTTAATTTCTCCACTGAAACAGTGTCACAAATTTCTCCCATAACAAAGCATACAGTTCTTAACTTTCCGACCATATTTTCAATATGATCCCTCCATGTCATTTTCTCATCTAGAGTAACTCCCAGAAACTTTATAGACGTTAGATGTTCCACAGTTTGATTATCAATTGTAATAAAAGAGCCAAAGTCCTGTTTACTATTTTTGCATATACATTGTCTTTTTGGTATTTACTTGTAAGCCATTATTTGAGCACCACATTGCAAAAGTTGGCTTAGCGTATTGTTTCATTTAAGGTATTTCTGCAAGTGATAGTGTTACTGTCGTCGGCATATATCATTGTTCTGTCTGCAGAGCGGCATGACTGTGGCGTATCATTTATAAATATTGTAATATGTTGCACCCCTTAAAATTTAAGGTTATGTTACTAAAAAGTAGGCAAACTTCAACAGATCGAATGTCTGAATGAATGTAGTGTATTTGCACCTACTCGAAAAAGAACCTACCAGAAGATTCCAAAGTGACATCTGGAATTATCGAGAGAATGGTGGCGTCATCACAGAACAATCGAGATCTGTCATTTTTAGGTATAAAAGACCGATCGCATTCTCGGCGAGGAATTCAGAAAGTTCAGAAAGTATAGAAAGTGAGGTTAAGAGTTCAAAGATAAACAAAGTAATAAACATTGTGATTTTTAGTCAGTAAAGTGTATTTAAATTAATAATAGTATTGTGAAGTATCCAGTAAACATTTAATAAAGTGTGTTAGTGGACATCTCTTGTTATAATTTTTGGAACCCACGGAATTTGCGAGGGTGGTTTCCTAAGGGTGGAAACACGTAACAATTGGTGTCAGAAGCGGAATTTTATGACAAGAGGAGCTCTGAAGTTGTGCTGGAGTGTTCGAGAAGGATTCTCGAGGGTTAGTGCTAACACAGGACTCATTTACTGGACATTTGTTCGAGGGTTATTTTCGAACAGGAAAATAGTGTTAAGTGCATTTTTGAGACATTGTAGAACATTTTATTAGGACATTAGTGTGATAAGTAAATCCTTTGAACTGACAAGTGATAGAGACACTGAAAAAGACTCATTTAGTGTGTGAAAATTTCTAGAACTTTTCTATTTGGACATTAGTGGAGATTATTAAATTCTCTGAACTGAATAGTGACAAAAGACAAAGACTCTGGATAAGACTTTTTCGTGCTATTTCGAGATTTGTCTAGAAAGTTCCATTACCGATATTGACGTGACAGTTAAATTTATTTTATTTTAATTTCATCGTATGCCCGTAACAACAAGAAGTATGGCATCCGATAAACAAATACAGGACTTATTCGAACAATTCCAAAAAATGATGGCGCAGCAACGGCAGGAAGACAAAGAAGAAAGGGACGAATTAAAGAAAATTATGGAAGATCAGGAAATAAGACGTCAGAAAGAAAAAGAGGATGAAGAAGGAAGACGTCAAGAACAAGAAAAGCGACGTCAAGAGGAGAAGGAAGAACAAGAAAAGCGACGTCAAGAGGAGAAAGAAGAACAAGAAAAGCGACGTCAAGAGGAGAAGGAAGAACAAGAAAAGCGACGTCAAGAGGAGAAGGAAGAACAAGAAAAGCGACGTCGAGAAGAAAAAGAAGAGCAAGAAAGAAGACGTCAAGAAGAGAGAGACGAATTAAAGAAAATGATGGAAAATCTGGAAATAAGACGCCAAGAAGAAAAAGAAGAACAAGAAAAACGCCAGGAAGAATTAAGGAAAATTCTGAGCGATCAAATAAAAACACAACAGGACGCAATCATTTCTGCCAATGAAGAACTAAAGAGTGAAATCAAGGAGGAAGTAAGCGAAGTCAAAGGGGAGGTAAATGAAGTTAAAGAAAAAGTAAACAAGTTCGAAGAAGAAGTCAAAGGAGAAATAGACCGGCTTAAACGACAGTTGAGAGATAGAGGAAGCCAGCAGGTGGTATCATCAGGACAGCGACTAAAACCTCCTACTTTTGATGGCCAAAGTTCCTGGACGACGTACAAGAGGCAGTTTGAGGCAGCAGCATGTGCGAACAATTGGGATAATGAGGAAAAGGCCATGGCATTAGTTCTAGCATTAAGGGGCCAAGCTTCAGAGTTACTCCAAACCATCCCAGTTGAGAAACAAAGGGACTTTAAAGTCTTGGAAGCTGCATTAGACTTGAGGTATGGCGATCAACACCTTGCCCAATTATACCAGGCTCAACTGAAATCCCGGATGCAAAAAGCTGGGGAAAGTTTACAAGAATTTGAAGCTGCGATAGAGAGACTGGCACACCTGGCGTATCCGAGTGCACCTAAAGAATTCCAGGAACAATTAGCCGTGGGGGCCTTTTTAGATGGTATAAGGGACGAAGAGGTCAGGCGAGTCCTGAGACTGACGAGACACCAAGGTAGTAGCGAAGCTTTGGTGCGTGCACTCGAAGTAGAAGCCGCTTACAGGGATACTCCAAGGTCGAGAGTGCGAGCTGTGACTCTCGAAGAATCGCAACCAGAAATGAACCAGAACCCCTTGCTGACTGAGATGCAGAAAATATTCACCAAATTATGCGATAAATTGGATGGCCTCGGAAAGCAGGAAAAACAACAAAATAAAGGAAAGCCGAGCGGAGGTATTAAATGTTTCAACTGCGGCAAGGTGGGACATATGAAACGAGACTGTCGACAGCAGAACTCGGAGAGTCGAGTAAATGCTGTGAATGTTGAAGAGAAGCAGGAAAACTAAGGATAGCCAGCACCAAGGGGGCTGTGCTGGCTAGGGAATGCGGTGCCCCCAGAGAAATAAAGATTTCCCAGCTCCAAAGAATTCCAAGTAGTCTGTTGTTGCAAGGATATGTGAATGGAAGAAAATGCGTGTTTACGATTGACACCGGTGCTACGTCTTCAATAGTGCGGCCAGGGTTTATATCAGGCTTGCAGATTGACAAGAAGCAAAATGGAGTAATCATTCGGACAGCCACGGGGGATAGGGCTGCGGTCCATGGAGAGGTCAACTTGGAACTGCAGGTTGGACGGTTGAGGTTAAATTACAAGGTCATTGTGGCTGACATTATGGATGATTTCATTTTGGGTCTAGACATCATGGGAGAGCAGGGATTTATTGTTGACGTAGGTGAGCGAGTCTTAAAAATTGGAAATGAGGAATTTATTCTGGCAACCGCAGATGACCAATTCCATAAAGCAAGATTGTTAACAACACAGACGATCAAGATTCCTGCTCATTCAGAACAAATGATCGATGCTGCCTTAGAAGGAAATCCTGGAGGGTACCGTATTGGCCTAGTTGAAGAAGACGAATCGATTAAGTCCCTAGCCAATATTATTGTGGCGAGAACTTTAACCCGGACTAAAGACAAAATCCCAATTAGAGTCGTTAATTTAAATTCCCACTCGGTGACAATTAAGGAAGGCAAACCGATTGGCTCCTATGAACCGGTCACATGGGTAGCGAGGTGCGAGGAACAAACAGAGGGAAGTTCGTCTACGAAAATAGACCAGGAAGTTTTGACCTTGCTGAGTACCCAGTTGGAGTATTTATCTGAGGATGAACGAAGGGAGGCAATCAAGTTTCTAGAAAAGGAAAGTTCAGTATTTGCCAAGAATACAGAGGCCCTTACAAAAACAGACATAGTCCAGCATCGGATAAATACTGGCGACTCACCCGCTATTCGACAACCACCTGGGAGGCTTCCATTAGCAAAACAAGAAGATGCCTCGGCAATGATAGACAAGATGCTACAAGATGGAGTCATTGAGGAGTCGACGAGTCCCTGGTCATCGCCAGTAGTTTTGGTTGCCAAGAAGGACGGAACATTAAGATTTTGTGTCGATTATCGAAAATTAAATGATGTCACGAAGAAAGACAGTTACCCATTACCACGAATTGACGACACGTTAAGCACGTTGGCAGGCTCACGATGGTTTTCTACGTTAGACCTTAGGAGTGGATACTGGCAAGTGGGGCTTCATCCTGATGATAAGGAGAAGACAGCGTTTTCAGCAGGCAGTGGTCTTTATCAATTTACTGTGATGCCTTTTGGACTTTGCAATGCGCCAGCTACCTTTGAAAGACTGATGGAGTTCGTGCTGCGAGGGCTAACCTGGAGGACGTGCCTGGTTTACCTTGACGACGTGCTTGTTATGGGACAGGACTTTACAGAACATTTGAAAAATCTTCAAGAAGTATTTGGGCGAGTCAGGAATGCCCACCTGAAGTTGAACCCGAAGAAGTGCCTGCTATTCCAGAAAGAAGTCAAATTTCTTGGTCACGTGGTGTCTTCGGATGGAATACAAACAGACCCCGACAAAATTTCTGCTGTACGAGATTGGCCAAGACCATCTAACGTTCATGAAGTACGGAGCTTCCTTGGCCTCTGCACTTATTACAGGCGCTTTGTGGAAGGGTTTGCAGAAATTGCGAAACCATTACACCGGCTGACAGAAGAGAAAGTGCAGTACCAATGGACACCGGAATGTGAAACGGCATGGAGAAAATTGAAGGCAGCTCTATGCACTGGTCCTGTGCTAGCGTACCCACAACGGGAAGGACTTTTTATTTTAGACACTGATGCCAGCAATTCTTCGGTCGGATCTGTGCTGTCTCAAATCCAGAATGGGCAGGAAAGAGTGATCGAGTACTTCAGCAAGGTGCTGTCCAAACCAGAAAGAAATTATTGTGTAACCCGGAAAGAGTTACTGGCCATCGTAAAATCAGTGGACCATTTTCATAAATATCTTTATGGAAGACATTTCAAGATTCGGACCGACCATGCTGCATTAAAATGGCTGTTGCAGTTGAAAACCCCTGAAGGTCAACTGGCTCGTTGGATAGAACGGTTGCAACAGTATGATTTCAAAATAGAACATCGACCTGGAAGATCTCATAAGAACGCAGACGCTTTATCTAGAAGACCATGCAAGGAAGATTGCAAGCACTGCCGCCACGTTGAGAAATTGCAGGGTACGGTGGCCGTCAACACTATTAAAATAGAGGTTCCGGACGATTGGACATCCGAAGCCCTGAGACAAGAACAACTGAATGACACAGAAATTGGGGCTATATTGAGAGCAAAGGAGAAAGGAATTCGACCAGCGTGGAAGGATGTTTCGGATAAGGCAGTTGGATTGAAGGCTTTGTGGGCCCAATGGGATTCACTTAAAGTCATGAACGGGCTGCTAAAGAGAGCTTGGGAAAGCCCGGATGGCAGGGAAGTTGTTATGCGTCTAGTGATTCCCAGGTGTCGAGTACCGAAAGTACTTCAGGAAGTGCATAATGGAGCATCCGGTGGGCACTTCGGCGTTAATAAGACCCTGAATAAAGTACGAGAACGATTTTATTGGGTAAATAGTCGTCAAGATGTGGAAGCTTGGTGTCGCAATTGCAAAATTTGGCATTAAAATGGCTGTTGCAGTTGAAAACCCCTGAAGGTCAACTGGCTCGTTGGATAGAACGGTTGCAACAGTATGATTTCAAAATAGAACATCGACCTGGAAGATCTCATAAGAACGCAGACGCTTTATCTAGAAGACCATGCAAGGAAGATTGCAAGCACTGCCGCCACGTTGAGAAATTGCAGGGTACGGTGGCCGTCAACACTATTAAAATAGAGGTTCCAGACGATTGGACAACCGAAGCCCTGAGACAAGAACAACTGAATGACACAGAAATTGGGGCTATATTGAGAGCAAAGGAGAAAGGAATTCGACCAGCGTGGAAGGATGTTTCGGATAAGGCAGTTGGATTGAAGGCTTTGTGGGCCCAATGGGATTCACTTAAAGTCATGAACGGGCTGCTAAAGAGAGCTTGGGAAAGCCCGGATGGCAGGGAAGTTGTTATGCGTCTAGTGATTCCCAGGTGTCGAGTACCGAAAGTACTTCAGGAAGTGCATAATGGAGCATCCGGTGGGCACTTCGGCGTTAATAAGACCCTGAATAAAGTACGAGAACGATTTTATTGGGTAAATAGTCGTCAAGATGTGGAAGCTTGGTGTCGTAATTGCAAAATTTGTGCAGCCAGTAAGGGACCACAGACTAGAAGTAGGGGTGCAATGAAGCAGTATAACGTCGGAGCTCCTTTCGAGAGGATCGCGATCAATATAGCCGGCCCATTCCCAGTAACCAAGGATGGGAACAAGTACATACTGGTTGCAATGGACTATTTTAGTAAGTGGCCAGAGGCCTATGCAATTCCAAACCAAGAAGCAGTCACTGTCGCCAAAATCTTGGTAGATAATTTGATATGTCGGTTTGGTGTACCCCTGGAGCTGCACTCAGATCAAGGGAGGAACTTTGAGTCAGGGGTGTTTCAGCAAATCTGCAAGTTATTGGGGATACACAAAACACGGACCACAGCCCTTCACCCGCAATCAGATGGAATGGTGGAACGACATAACAAGACCATGAAAGAACATCTCTCTAAAGTGGTTCATAAGAATCAACGTGATTGGGATCTCCACATACCGTTCTTCCTCATGGCATACAGAGCTGCTATCCACGAGTCTACGAAACAAACACCAGCCCGTGTAGTATTTGGACATGAGATCAGACTGCCGTGTGATTTGATTTTCGGAACACCAGGCGGAGAACAGCTTCCTGTGAACAGCTATGTGGATGAAATGAGTGAACGGCTAAGAAATGTTCATGAGCTGGTTAGAGACCAAATCACCATAGCCAGTGACCGAATGAAGGCTCGATACGACCGTAAGGGTAGTTCAGAAGGGTTCAAGGCAGGAGATCTGGTTTGGCTGTACAACCCACAGCGGAAGAAAGGGAAGTCACCGAAACTTCAACCTCCTTGGGAAGGACCTTATACTGTTATTACCCGAATTAATGATGTCGTCTATCGTATTCAACGAAACAAAAAGTCCAAGATGAAGATCGTACACTTGGATAGACTGGCGAAGTATGTGAAAGAGGCTGAATTGCCTGACTGGGACGTTCAGGCTTAAGGAGGGGGCAGTGTAATATGTTGCACCCCTTAAAATTTAAGGTTATGTTACTAAAAAGTAGGCAAACTTCAACAGATCGAATGTCTGAATGAATGTAGTGTATTTGCACCTACTCGAAAAAGAACCTACCAGAAGATTCCAAAGTGACATCTGGAATTATCGAGAGAATGGTGGCGTCATCACAGAACAATCGAGATCTGTCATTTTTAGGTATAAAAGACCGATCGCATTCTCGGCGAGGAATTCAGAAAGTTCAGAAAGTATAGAAAGTGAGGTTAAGAGTTCAAAGATAAACAAAGTAATAAACATTGTGATTTTTAGTCAGTAAAGTGTATTTAAATTAATAATAGTATTGTGAAGTATCCAGTAAACATTTAATAAAGTGTGTTAGTGGACATCTCTTGTTATAATTTTTGGAACCCACGGAATTTGCGAGGGTGGTTTCCTAAGGGTGGAAACACGTAACAATATTATAAAGAGTAAGGGGCCAAGATCAACCTTTGACGAACCCCCATATTAACTGGTAGTGGTTCAGATATACATGCGTCTATAACTACTTGCATTCTATCTTGTAGGTAGGATGCAATTCACTGATTTGCAATTCCCCTGCCACCAATGTAGCTTAATTTTTCTAATAGTAATTGATGGTCTGTAGAGTTAAACGCTCTACTTAAATCGAAGAATAACTCAAGGGGATATTGTTTAGAGATTTCATATGGTGTGAACTGGCAAGTTGCTCTTACTTCGAAAACAAATATTCGGTGTGATTTAAAAGCTGAAACTTCAATGTATAGTGAAACAAGGGCTCCTGATTGTGTTTATAAAGTCCATTGATGATATAAATAGCTATTTACATAATTATTTAAATAAGTTTCTAAATTGTACAAAAAATTTATAAAAAGTAAATTGATAAGTAAAAACTTTACAACTAAAAAAACTCTCAGGGCCGGACTCAGGACCTAGGACAGAGATTGATAAAAACCGGATTTTTATTTTTTGGGGTTTTTACCCGGGAAAAAAACCCGGTTTTTTCCCCGGAAAAATATTTTTTTTATCAAAATAAATTGGTCATTAAAAGACCATAATTTTGATACCAAATAGGTATATTTGATTGTATCCATAACATAAGGTCTTTAATGCTACTTTTCTTAGATTTAGTTCTAACCTAACTTTTAGACTAAAACTGGAAGCAAATTCAAAAATGGGAAAAAAACGGATTTTTTTCATTTCAACCCTCCCAGGAACAAATCCATTTTTAGGAAAATTTCTAACCTAACCTAATTGTTTAGTCAAAAAGTTAGGTTAAAATTGGCGGCAAATTTCCCTCCCAGGAAAGACCCATTTTTGGGAAAATTCCCGATGAGGGAAAAAACCCATTGCCATCTCTGACCTAGAATGAGTAAGATTTGTCTAAAGTGTATATTGGAAGTATTGGAGGATAAAACAAGTTTTAAATGTGATGGTTGTAAGGGGTTTCTTCATATATAATGTTACTGCAACATAAGTTAAATGGTTGCAGTTCTAAGCGAGAAAACTAAAAATTTTTTGTGAAGATTGTGAAGAAGGGCTTCTGCAGGTACCAGTGCTTAGAAGATTAATTGAAGATTTGCAAAAAGAAGTGGAAAAATTAAAGAACAAGAGCAGCGAGTGCATTCTAGAAAATTAAAATATAGTAAATGAAGTTTTTGAAAGACAAAAGATCTAAGAACTTAATCTTATATAACCTGCCTGTACCAAATTCGAACGAGCCAGCTCAGAGGAAAGAAGAAGATAAAAAGAATACAATAGAAATTCTAAAAGATTTGTCAGATTCGCCATTAGAAATAGGAAATATATTTAGATTGGGAAAAAAGACAGACAAAATTATACCAGTAAAAGTAATGCTAGACCATGCAGAGAATGTCATTAATATATTGTGACGTTCATATGCCAAGAGACATCTATGAGCATTCTCTCTAAGTTATCGAAAAGGTAGAAGTAACAAAGAACAATTCAATTAGTTGATTCGGCAATTGGACCAGAGATGGCGTGTGGTGTCAGAGTCTGGAAGTAGTAAAGAGCCTACCAGAAACATCTAAAAAGTGATGACATCATTCAGACTATTCTGGATTTCTCATCTTTGGGTATACAGGGTGTAATAAGTTTCATGTCATTAAAAAAAACTGGTGGTGGGGAATGACTAAACGAACAAAAAAACCTTATATAACATGGGGTCAAAACCCCATAGTTTTAGAAAAAAAAAAATAAACAAGAATTTCGAAAATTTTCAATAATATTGTTTGAGAACTGCTGGAATATTGCTGCTGCTTTTATCTTCGCGTATTTCGGCGCCTCTAACCATCAAATATGCTAATGCGGCTTTTTCAAAGTATCGCGCTCCTTTGTTAAGAGCCGCGCGCCGGCGAAGATACAAGTTGATAATCACGCTTTTTTATGGCTTTTTAAAAGTAGGTAAGCTAAGGTCTTTAGCGTTGCGGTAAAGGTGAAAGACGGCGGCGTTCTCTGAGTGCTTAGTAGATCTGAAAAAAACTATACTCCCTCTTGTGCAATATTTTAGTTTCTGTGGACATTTCGTTACACGTCGAGCTCGTTCGTTGTTTTCGTTCTTTTTGAATTTTAGGCCACGTATTTACAGTTAAGATTAATTTTATTGACTTACCGTTTATGTTCTTGATTACGTACAGACAATACTTGTTCGTCCTTTTTGTGTTACTTTTTGGATTTTGGACCAAGTTTTTATTTTTATTTTCTTTATTAACAACGTTAGTTAATAGTTTAGTGTGGTATTTTAAAACGCAGATTTTGAACACTATGGGAGATTACACTTACCCAGAGCTCGCGGATATGCACTTGATGTATGGAGAATGTCGTGGAAATGCAGCAGCTGCGGAACAGCTTTATCGTTTAAGATTCCCTAATCGACGTCATCCTTGTGCACGTACATTTGTAAGCATTGCTCAGCTTCTTCGGGAAACAGGCCGTCTCGATGGACATGGAGGAGAACGAGGTCCACAACGTGAAGACGGGGTAATTGAAGCGGAGGTTCAAGTTTTAGAACTCGTAGAAGAGGATGCAACTTTTTCGCGATATCGCGAACCGTGTGGGAGTGTCCCATTTTGTGGTGTGGAGGACTTTGGGAGATATGAACTTACACCCTTATCACTATCAACGTGTGCAAGCTCTAGAACCTCAAGATTATGCAGGGCGAATGGAATTTTGTAGGCGGATTCTGAGAAAACATGCGACAAATGAGGATTTTGTAAACTTTCTCTGTTTCTCCGATGAGTCGTGTTTTACCAGAAGTGGAGTGTTTAATTTTAAAAATATGCACTATTGGGCAGACGAAAACCCACATGTAATAAGAAGGGCGCATTTTCAACGACGGTTCAGCGTTAATTTGTGGGCAGGAATTTGCAGTAATGAAATAATTGGACCTATAGAATTACCTGCTAAATTAAATGGTGAAGTATACTTAAACTTTTTACAACAAACATTGCCAAATTTGTTGGAAGATGTACCTTTGGCAAGGCGCAGAAGAATGTGGTATATGCATGGTGGCGCGCCAGTTCATTTTAGTCTGGTTGTTCTAAATTTTTTAAACACGGAGTTTCCTCAACGATGGATTGTGCGTGGCGGACCAGTACCATGGCCTGCTAGGTCACCCGACTTAAATCCGATGGATTTTTATTTTTGGGGCCATCTTAAATCTCTAGTTTACCGTGATCCAATTGACACTTTGGAACAATTGCAGCAACGTATTTTAATGTGCATAAAAACCATAAAAATGATCCTAATTTACCAAATGTGTTGATCGGAGTGCTTATGTCCTTAGTTCGACGTGCCGAAAAGTGTATTGATGCAGACGGAGGCCATTTCGAACAATTTATGTAAATCAAAAATAATTTATTGGTAAATCAAAAATAGATTTATTAAATATTTTAGTTTACGATACGTGATTGGCAATTCGTTTAATAAATCAGATTTTTTTCCTAACTTAAAATACACATAATTGTTTTCTGTTATCGTATCTTTCCCAATGTCATGAAATAATTACTCGTTTTTTAAGCTTAACCCAGAACATTCATTTAGGTTACAAATGTTAATAATTTAATCACATTTAAATCTGATAAATTATAAACAACATTAAAAGCTTCGATATTTTCTAAATTAAAAAAACACATGTAAAGAAATGCTATATTTAAACATCTTCTACGCCTACGAATTGCTTGCAGTTCTGCAAAAAGAGATAACGAGTTACTTACATTTTTATAATTTGGTTCAGTTGAGGTGCTCATCAAAGTTGCCGCTTTTCTTTGCTTTGAACCGCCGCGCCGGCCGGCGACGAGTCGGTCGGTAATCTTTGCATTATTTTATGACAATTTAAAAGTTGTAGAATTATACCTAGTACACGTACATTAACCCAAAAAGGCAGTGGTTCTCAAATGTTTCCTACCCTAATATTTAAATTGTCGACCTAGGTCAGTTTTTTTTCAAAGTGCCCCTAAGGGAAAAAGTCATAAAGGTTTTTTGTTTGTCTAGTCGGCCCCCATTACCAGTTTTTTTAATAACATGAAACTGATTACACCCTGTATAAAAGCATTAAGATAGTTAACAGTCTAGTTTGAGTTTAGTTGATGTACAGTTCAGTTTAGATAGCAAGATCAGAAGAGAACTAAGTGATCAAGTGACTTATAGTACTTAGTGGAATATTAGTAAAGTAATTAATTGTTGAATTGTAGTAATTAGTATTATTATTAGTAAGTTAATAAATTAGTGTTTAAAGATTGGTGTTATAATTTCACGATACAGGATGTTTACAAAACAATACTAAAGAAGAAGAGAAATTTGCAAAATACTGCAGTGTGTATCTCGTCCGATCAGACACCAGCACAACAAGAAATTTATAAGAAAGTAAGGGCAGAGTTAGAAGAAGGAAAGGGAAGAGGGGAACAAGACATTTTTATTAAATATATTAAAGGCGTCCCATAAATAATAAGAAAAATTAAATATTAGTGCTTGTAATGTGTTTATTGTAGTGATGTTATAGAAATGGGTGATATGGAAATCATAAATATTATGGACAGAGACTTACAAACTGACACATTGGTATGTGGTGATATAGATGATTATAAGTACGCAGTTAAAGGAAAATTAGGAGTATAAACAAGAATTATGATAGTTTTTTGGTTGTTCCAAATTCACTGGACTATCAGTTTGATTGTATTTATCCTTACAGAAACTTGGCATTTTGACAATCTGAATTATTTCCAAATCGAAGAGTATAACATTTTTTATAATCAAGGACAAATCAATCAGAATGATGGTGTAATTGTGTTAATACATACAAAATGGGTTGTAGATGTAACGAAAACCAAAGTAGCCGATGTAGTAGTCTTAAATTTTAAAATAAAAATCGATGAAAATTTAAAACTTACTTTCAACACTGTTTATCGACCTCCCTCTGTAAATGGGGAATATTTCATCAACGAACTGAAAAATCTTTTGCAAACAGGCACTAATGTTAATATGGAAATTGTAATAGGTGATTTAAACTTTAATATGTGATGTGTTGCAACCCCAGAATGTAGGCAACACAGAATTCAACAATTAGTTCGGATGTCTGAATGTAGGATTTGCACCTACTAGAGAAAGAACCTACTAGAAGCTCTAGAATGATGACATCTGGAACTATCTCGAGAATGGTGACGTCATCAGAGAAACTTCGAGGTCTGTCATCTTTAGGTATATAAGGCATGGAGTAAACTAGAGTGGACAAGTTCAGTTTAGATAGCAAGTGTAGTAAGATCAGAAGAGAGTAAAGTGATCAAGTAGTGAATTGTAGTACACAGAGTAACACAAGTAAAGTCATTAATTGGTTGTAAATAGTAAGTTAATAAATTAGTGTTTAGTGTTACCCTGGTGTTATAATTTCCGAACCCACGGTACAGGGTGTTTACAAAAAGGGTGTAAGCACGTCACAATATTTTGAATTGGGGGTCGGTATCATTGATGAGTATCTAGACATAATACATTAATCAGGTTATATATCACAGAATGGAATAGTGCAAATGGATCTGAGGATCCTCAATTATGTGTGAATAATTTTATAAACATAATAAGAACATATTTGCATGATTCAACTTAACTAAATCGGATTACCAAAAAGATTTAAAAAAAAGAACACCATGGATCACAGAAGGTATTATGAATTCAATTGGAGTTCGCGATAGCCTGCATAAAAAATTTCAACAAAATCCGATTGATGAAAATCTAAAAAACAGATATAAATTGTATAGAAATAAAATATATAAGCTTATAAATTCAGCCAAAAACTCATACTACGGTGAACAACTAAAAAATAATAAAAAAGACATAAATTGTGGGGTACGGTGAAAAGTGCAATGAATATTTCGAAAAAACATGACAAAATAGAAAATATAGAGGGAGAGGATGGTGTTATTCTACAAAATGATGAGCATACAGCAGAACACTTTAACAATTTCTTCTTTAATATCGGTAAACAACTAGCAACTTTGAACCAAAAATGACATTTATATGAATTTAGGAAAAAAAATCTTCTACAGAATTCCATATTCCTGAAGCCAATTAATCCTACGGAAATAGGAAAAGTCATCAGAGAACATAAAAATGGAAAAGCTCCTGAGATAGATGGGCTTACTTCAGATCTGTTAAAAAAGATATGTCAGTTCATAATACAACCAATAACTCATACGGGCATTTGTCCATCAAACTTTAAAATCGCAAATGTTAAACTGTTGTATAAAGCAGGAAATAAGGAAAAAACTACAAACTATCGTCCAATTAATACTTACTCCAATTAATTCAATGTTGACATCTCTTAATTGGTTCTCAGTTGAAAATAGACTGTACTATTTTACCATGATTTTTGTATTTAAAATAATAAATCATATGGCTCCAGAATATTTTCAGCATTTCCTTACTTTCAACAAAGATATTCATACATATAATACAAGAGGTACAAACAATATTCATATTGCAAGAACTAATTGCCATAACTCTATGAATACATTATATTTTAAAGGTTTTCAAAAATTTAATGAGTTACCCGAATCTGTAAAAGATGCTACAACGTTAAACAGTTTCAAAATTAAGATAAAAGAATTTATTAGGAATAAATAGATTGTACTTAAAGTAAATTGAATAAGAATGGAAAATAATGTCTTAGTATTATGTAATTTGTAAATTACCATCTATTTAGGTTAAGGTATTTTAATATTTTAATGTTTTACTTTTAATTTTAATACCTATGTTTACTTTTGCAACGTATTTTTTGTAGTATAGGTTTTTTATCATATGTATATTAGGTCTCTTCCTAATTCAATAAAGTTCTTCTTCTTCTTCTTCAAGATCCTTTTTATCAAGTTTCTCAAAAATTTTTAAGAAGGTTCTGAAGGATTAGGATAATGAACTTTTTAAACGAAAACAAAATTTTACATCCACATCAGTTCGGTTTTCAATAAAAATGGTGCACAGAAAAATTGAAAATCTAACAACATCGAAATAAGCACATTAAATTAATAAGTTAAAATTTAAAATATAAACTGGCTGTACACAAAAAAATCCTAGATTATAATTTACACATCGATCATACTAGCGGATTGTGCAATATTCTCTACCTCAATGCACGATCTATAAAAAATAAAATGGACGAGTTAGAAATATTGTTGACAAGATTATCTCAAGACATCCATGCTATAATAATAACAGAAACATGGGTTTATTTAGAAGAGCAGAAATACTATAATCTCCAGGGGTACAATGCTGTTTATGCAAGCAGAACGAAAAGGGGAATAAAATGTGCAATATTTTTAAAAGGCTCTCTAAAATTCAATACTGTTAAGACGGTGGAAAGGTATGGTATTACCTACGCTGTGGTGTATGTTGAAAATCTCAGGGTACACCTAGCTGCAGTGTACAATCCTAGCAACTCTGACAGAGACGTCGACCACACCATTGATCTTCTAGAAGAGGAACTATCAACATTATCGAACTAAATGACACTTATATTTGGAGATTTAAACCTTGACCTTCTTAAAATAAAGAGGAAAACATTAACTCACCAAGATATATGTCATTCAAATGGGTTTAGGTTTTGCAATTCATCTATTCCAATTAGAAATTCCCAAAGTTTAATAGATCATATTTTAACAAATGAGCAAACTGTTGAAATTAAGGTGTCTGTGATAAAAAAATGATATAAGTGATCACGACTTACAAGTTTTAAGTCTATTTGGAACCAAGGCCATACCGAACCCTACTACTTTGGGGAGGAAGACGAAAAAAAAACCACCTCATACCTTTACATTGCATCATTTCAATAAAATAAAAACTTTTTATGGGAAAGGCTACTAAAACTAAAAAAATTAAATCGAATTCAAATTCAAGTCACTATGTACAATGTACAGGGTGCTCTAACCTAGACGGAACAAGGCCATTTTTCTGGCGATAGAAACGTTTATAACAAAAACTAAATTAACCGTTTGATGTATTTTTTCCGCCGAATCCAAAAGTTCTAATAAAAAAACGAATATAAAATAAAATATGCTGTTTTTATGTCACAACTCTTTTCTTTTCAATTTATTTGTTTTCATTTATGATAATTTTTGGTTTCTGCTGAAAAAAATACATCGAATGGCTTTTTTGTTTTTTTTTGTATCGTTTGAAAAATGGCCTTGTTCAATCCTTGTTGGATCATTATGTACCTAAACCTAGCACTACTTAAAAAAAAATTAAAAAATCCATGGTTTAATAAAATAAAAAAATAGGAACTGTGAAACAAAAATAGGTCTTTGATTACATGTATTTGTACACCTGGCGATATGATATTAGATCGGTAGAATCATATAGATTCTATTTAAAAATCATTGCTAGTTCTAGTATTTCTAGTAAATGAATTTATGTAAAATTAATATTAAAAACCGCTGCCCAAGGAATCACTACTTCCACATCCAGATTTTCTATCCAAGTCACTCACAACGAAGAAATTTTGTATGTGGAAATAATTGTTTATGGAACTATAATAATATAATATTTGAAATCTTCTACCCCAAAAACCCATAAAATGATACCCCACATCGGTAGTCGGGTGGGGGTGGTGATAGGGGGGTGGTAGTGGGATGAAGTAAAAAATATTTTGAGGTTCATGGTTCTACACACACTAAATCATATTATTTTTTCAACCTCTTTAATAACGGAGTGGAGGGTGGTAATGAGGGTGGCTAATGCCAAAAATTTTTTTGAGACCGTAGCTTCTCTTGTATATTCTAAATACCAATTTTATGGACTCTTACCTGCTTAATTTACGTATTTACCCCCAATTTACCCCCACCCTTCGACGGAACAAGATGAAAATATAATCTGGTTCCAGATCTCGTTAAAGTACATATCTGTACCAAATTTCAAGTCAATATCTCAAACGGTGCCAGAGTAAACGTGCGCACAAAAAAAGTTACAGACAGACCGACAGACAGAAATTTTTTTCGCTCAAAGTCAAAATCTCGACATTTCATGATATTCTAAGCCTATATGAACAATAAAAATTTTTAAATGTTTTTTTGTCGTTACTCTACTTCCACTGGATGTGGAAGTAAAATGGGGATTCCATGTCGTGTAAGGGAGGCTTCCCTAGCTTCCATGAAAAACACGCCACTGATAAAATAAAATAGGGTTGTCAATCGCTTAATAATTATTATTGTGTTAATTTTGCGATTGTGGGAGTTACAGTGTAAAATTCAAATGATATATTTGTATGTGATGGTTAGGTAGATTTTGCCAACTGCATTTGGAACCAACTGCCCGAACTTTGGGGGGGGGGGGGGGCGCTCCCCCCTGTCCCCTTTTGTAATCAACCAATTACTAAGCAGTGGTGAAATTCCAGATGTGCTTAAAACGACAAAAGTTACACCGCTTTATAAATATAACGACAAGCAGTTACCTAGTAATTACAGACCAATAAGTGTACTTCCAGTCTTGTCCAAAATTATTGTGAATAACATACTTATATGCAATTTATCTATATGATCGGCAGTATGGCTTCCGTGAGTCCAGCGACACAAGTGGTGCTGCTCTTGATTTAATATCAGGTATTCAAATGAAATTAGATAAAAAAATGAAATGTGCACTTGTGTCGCTTGACCTGGGTAAGGCCTTTGACACTGTCGATCATAGCTTACTTATTGATAAACTTGAAAGGCTGGGAGTACGCTGGGTGTCTTAGATGGTTCCAAAATTATCTTAAAAACCGAAAGCAGTGTACATGCATAGGTGAAACAAAAAGCTATGAAAAGACGGTACTGTGTGGGGTTCCCCAAGGCTCCATCTTGGGGCCCACCCCGTTTTTAATATATGTTAATTCTGTGTCAAAACTGGATTTAGTAGGTGATATGAGGCTGTATGCCGATGACACCATTTTTGTTTACTATGATACAGATATCAACATTTTGAAATCCCATATATCTCACGACTTGTCAATGCTTTCAACTTGGTTAGTTTAACATAAACTAGCCCCTCAATGTTAGTAAATTAAGCTATATAATTAATATCAAATAAAAAAATTGGAAATGAAAACCCGATAGCATTTGGGAAAAATAGTGGACTAAATTACAAGGAAGAAATCAAATATCTTGGACTTATAATAGATGAGACCCTATCATGGGAAAACCATGTTACTAGGCTAAGAAAAAAAATTGCAGCTCCAGTAGGCAAATTAAAAGCGTTCGATGTGTCGCACTGAGTAGACGTACATAAGTGTGCTCCGGCATTCATAGTATTTTGTTCAAGTATTATTTATTTTACAAGCTTAACAAACATAATTTTACATTAAAATGCCGCAAGAAACAGAATGAGAAACTAGAGGTGCAAAATATAAGCAAATAAAAGGGCCAGAAGTAACAGATGCAGTTGCAACCGCAATATCCCAAGCACTAAATTCTAAAGAGTTTATCGAGAATATTACATCTGTGGTTATGAATGCAGTAAGTACAAAATTAGATAAGTTTATGGATGAGCAAAAATCTGTAATAAATAAGTTAATCGAAGAAAACTCCAAACTTAAATTAGAAAACAGTCGTCTTAGCACTTGTGTTGATATTACAGGAGCAGTACTTACTTAAAAATAATATTCGTGTAATTGGTGTACCTGAAAATAATACAATCTCCTTAAATAACAAAATAGTGGAAATATTTAATAACCATCTAGGCCAGAATTTAACTCAAGATTGCATTGAAAATTGCTATAGAGTAGGAAAAGAAAGTAAAACTGAAAAACCTCGAGCCATTCTAGTAAAATTTTCTACTTATAATCAGAAAAAGATGGTGTTTCAGAATAAGGCAAAACTAAAATCAACTGGTATTAGTGTAAAAGAAGATTTAACCGTCGCAAGAATGAAAACTTTCATGTATGCATGTGAAAAATTTTATTATCGCAATGTCTGGTCCAACGATGGAGTGATTTACACTAAAGACAAAAATAAAATTGTAAAGTTAAGGGACATAAATGATATTGACAATTTACTAGAATCTCATAATAATTAATATGTTTGTTTTACTTATTATATTCACATTAAATACGAACCTGTTAAATAATTTTTTGTTATCATATGCCGTTCACACTCTTTGTATGATATTTTTATTTTTTTTTTTTTTTAAGCGAGTTCTTTAAATTTTAACTTTTTTGTAGGTATAGAATAAATTAAACGGTTTACCGTATATTCTACTTTTTACTTGATTTCTTAATTAGTATTTGTAATCTTCTTAATAAATGGTAGATTCTTTTTTGAATACGGCACATATAAATATTCGATCATTATCACCAAAATTTAACAATATAAAAAGCTTTATTTTAGATAATAAATATGACTTATTTGCACTAAGTGAAAGCTGGCTAAACTCTTCTATTTCAAATTTATCTCTGAAAATTAATAATTATACCTTAATTCGTAAAGATAAGCAAACCAGGGGTGGCGGCGTAGCATTTTATCTCAATAGTTCATATAATTTCAATCTAATTGACACTAGTGATAACATTGAGCAACTGTGGATTTCTGTTTCTATAAATAATAATTCTTTTGTTTTTGGTGTTTGTTATAGAGCACCTCACATGAATTTTAAATATTTTACAGATCAATTAGAAGAAGCAATATCAGTCTCTATGCAGTACGGAGATAAAATTTTTTGTTTTGAAGACATTAATATTAATTTACTAAACATAGACCTAAGTGCAACTCAATATTTTACATCAATGTTTGAATCACTCGATTTTCAACAAATTGTCGATAAAGCCACTCATATAACTTCTAATAATTTATCACTACTTGATATTGTATTATGCAATGATCTGAAATCTGTCTCGTCTCTAAAAGTGGGAGGCCTGGACATATCTGATCATGAACTGGTCCAATGTAAAATAATAACGAATAGCTCTAAATTTAAACCAACTTATATAACATATAGAGACTTTAAGTATTTTGATGAACAAGTATTTTATGCTGACTTGCAAGGGCTCCCCCTACAAGACATGTTTTACATGAATAGCATTGATGCTAAAGTAAATCATTTAACAACATTTTTACTAAATCTTTTCAATAAGCACGTCCCTTTGAGAACAGTCCGTATAAGTAGAAATAAGGCTCCTTGGTTGACAGATAATCTAAAGTTATTGATGAGGCAAAGAGATAAAGCTAAGTCTGAATACAAGAAAAATCCTTCACTCGCAAAATGGAACTATTATAAACAGATACGAAATGCTACAAACCATGCCCAAACTGCTGAAAAACATGCTTATATTAATCATATCGCTAGAAATAAAAATTCTAAAAAGCTCTGGGGCGAACTTAGGTCATTAAATATTACGTCTAATAACAAACCACAAATACCCACCAATTTATTAGATCCTGATTCTATTAATAATTATTTTATAGACAGCATCCCACAAAATAATAACGATATTACAGATGTAGTAAACTATTATGACTTAAATAAAATCACTAATTCAAGTTTCAATTTCAGCTTAGTTTCCCCTCAACTTATTCAAAGAGTTCTTTGTAACTTAAAAAATTCTACATCCGGATCTGATTCGTTAAGTATTTATTTTATTAAATTATGTTGTCCGCACTTACTAAATTTCTTGGTTCATATTATTAATAGTATGTTTATTGAATGTCGGTTCCCTACTGCTTGGAAAGTTGCTCTAGTGACTCCTGTTCCGAAAAAAACTGAGCCAAAGACATTTTCAGATTTGATACCGATTAGTATTCTCACAGGATTATCTAAGTTAGCAGAAAAAATAATTGAGATTCAGCTTAGGGAACACGTAGACTCTTTGAACATACTACCAACTACCCAATCAGGTTTTCGAGCTGGTTATAGTTGTTCTACAGCCTTAATGCATATAATTGATGATATTGTTGAGGCCACTGATCAAGGTAAATGTACTGTTTTAATACTACTAGATTTTAGTAAAGCCTTTGACACTATAGATCATAAACTACTCCTAACAATTTTAAAATCATGTGGTATTGATGATAGAGGCTGTAAACTGTTCCAATCATATCTTGAAGAGTATTTACAAATTGTAAGAATATCCAATAAACTTTCTCAATCAAGGGCGATCAATAAAGGTGTTCCACAGGGTTCCATTTTAGGACCCCGTTGTTCACAATTTATACTTCACAATTTGCAAATTTTATTAAATCCTGTTCGGTTCATATGTACGCGGATGACACCCAAATGTATTATTCTTTTTATGCTAAGGATTATGAGGCAGCTGTGCAACAAATCAACACTGACCTAAAAAGTTTATCAGATATATCCACACAACATTCGCTCATTTTAAATCCATCAAAATCAGCTATGCTTTTATTTGGTAAGAAACACGATTGTGCCAATTTGCAAAATTTAATTAACATCGAATTAAACGGATGTCGTTTGGAATTGTTGCAACATGCCAGAAATTTGGGTCTAATCTTAGATACAACTCTGAGATTTAGAGAACAGGTTCGTAAATTTATACAAAAAGCTTACTCCGCCCTAAGACTTCTCTATCCTCACCGAAGTTATTTAAGTATAAACACTAAAAAGACCCTTTGTGAAACATTAGTGTTGTCGCAGTTCACATATTGTGCCCCAGTGTATGGTCCCTGTTTGGACAGGGATTGTAGCAATCGTATACAACGTGTGCAACATTCATGTATTCGATTTATCTATGGTATACGTAAGTTTGAACACATGTCACATAAGTTGAAAGAACTGCATTGGCTAAATATGCAAGACCGGAGAAACTTTTATTCAACTTGTATCTTTCACAAGATTATCACAACGAAGGCGCCATCTTATCTCTATAATAAAATAACTTTTTGCAGTGATGTTCATAATCTCAATGTCAGATCTAAAGGTTTACTTAGTCCACCTATGCATAGAACTTCGTTCTATGAGAGAGGTTTCAGATACTGCATTTATAAATTATATAATAAGGTCTCATTTGGTGCCAAATCATTTGGTGCTGCGAAATTTAAAAGATATCTCAAAGCTGTCTTGTTAGGACAGACAGAATAGTTATATGTGCCTATTTCTTTGTTTATTTATTTATTTGTTCGTTTACCTACTTCTTTATTTATGTATTATTTCTGCATGTACTGTCTTAATATTCTACACTAAGTACCTTACATTTTTTTGTACACTTACTTAAGTGCATTATTTTTATTTTCAATGTATTGCAAGGGTTAAGTGGTAGAGCACACTTGTTGTGAACTTCCCCTTGAGATTTCCAGAAATTTATTTTATATTTGTTATTTTACTCTTATGTACAATATTACCTGAAATAAAGGCATTTATTATTATTATTATTATTAAAAAGATTAAGTCATTATATACCGAAGCATTTGATTAGAGCTACATATTTCTCACTAGTTCACTGCCACTTGAACTATCTTGCCGTAGTCTGGTATCCAACATACTTCAAGATTTTGAAACCTCTTAAAGTGCTACAAAATAAAGCAATAAAAAATATTTATTCCCTCAACATCAGATATCCTACAGCTCAATTATATAGCAATTTCAATATAATGTCCCTAGAAAACATGTACAAGTATCAAATATGCTCTCACATCCATCTAGTATTGCTTAAAAATAAACATTCTACTATGGTGTTTAATATAAGAGACCAAGTGCATCACAGCGACATTGATATACCAAGGGTGTCATCGACAAGGGCAATGAATTCCATATACACCAAAGGTTCTTCAATGTATAATATGCTACCGTGTTCAATAAAAAATATAAAAAATGTAAACTCGTTTAAGATAATACTGAAAAGGCATATATTGCAGGTTAGCAACAACAATAACTATAATTGTTTGTGATAGAGAATTTAGTGACATATAGGTATCTGCTTTCTGTTTGTGGTTCTTTTAATTGTAACTCAAATTTTAATCTGTTTAGGCAAAACTAAAACTTAATGTTTATTGTTTATATTACCTGTTTTTGTTATATTTTGTAATTTTTTTAAATGTAATTCTGACACTTCCTAATTGAAAAATTGGAAATTTCATAAATTTTAGTTTTAATAAATTTTTGTAATGTAATTCTGACACTTCTTAATTTAAAACAGTTTACTCTTATATAGACAAGTTCCTCCGTACATCTGGCATTTTTCATGATCTCCGTAAAGCATTTGCACAGTGCGTCACGATCTGTTACTGCGGAAGTTAGAAATATTGGGATTTCGTGCATATATAAGCTTATGGAAAATTACTTAAAAAATAGGCTTAAAAGGGTAACTGTAGTAAATCAATGAGCGAACTGCGGTCTGTGGAATTTGGAGTCCCACAAGGTATGGTTATGGGCCCAATCCTTTTTCTAATTTACATCAATGATTTACTCAGTTACAATACAACAAATAAATGTATATCTTGTGCCGATGTCCAAAATAATAAACACCCTAAAAAAAAAAAAATTTTTGGTTAGATGTCAATTTACTGACTCTAAACTGGGAAGCTTCCATTTTGTGTGAACTCTCTTACTAAACCACCATTTAATATTATAACACTACACAATGAAGGATGTGACAAAAGTAATATAACATGTGACTGAAAATAAAATATATATAACAGAAGAGTTAAAGTATCTAGGCATAATTTTAGATACCCACTTACGTTTTGATAAACATGTACAATACATCGCTCCTAAGCTACGGGAAGCAATATTTATACTAAGAAAACTGAAAGGGTTTACTAGCAAAGAAAACTTAAAAATGATATATTATGCATTGTTTCATTCAGTGTTGCAGTATGGAAGTATAGTATGGCGTACAAGTTATGAGACTACAATAAACTTGTTAGAAATTCTACAAAAAAAAAAACATTAACCCTTTCGGGGCGAGCCAAGGAATGATACTCCTGTTTGTGCCGGCCGAGCTCAGGAAAATGCGCACCTTTTAGTCCATGTAAAACGCGGCGTTTGACGCTCGGAATGCCCCCCTCATCGGGACCACTTGTATTTCATGTTTTTTGGGTCGCTGATCACGAAAATCGGGGTCCCGCGGCTCTAAAAATAGTTCGTCACCCTTAAAAATGCCAAAAACCACCCCTTTTGTGTTTTTTTTTCGCAGTAATGTGAATAATACTGTAAAAAATGTTATGAATGTGCTAATTGTAATGATATTTTGCCAGTTTAGTATGTTCTCCTAAAATAAAGGTAAATTTTAACCTAAAATTGTCGTAAAATGAAAAAATGATGGAATTTTTTTTCACTTTTTGATTTGAGTTTAGATGAATTGTACAATGGAGAAATTTTTTTTCTAACTCTTCAGGGTGAAAACTACCCCTATATCGCTTTTAAATTGAGGATAATTTAAATGATCATTATTTTAAATATAATGGGCATTGGCTTTGAGCATTATAATAAATATTTCCTTAATTAATAATCAAATCAAGTATTTTACAAAATTATTTTTCAATACAATAATCTACCGGGAAACAATTCATTAATTGTAGCACTAATAAATACCAACTCGCATCTAAAAAATCATAGTGATATTGAATAAAAATAAATGCCTTTACACTTAAATATAATTAATCTACAATAATTAAACTAACATTATGTTAGTTACATGAAAAAAATTAATGCATACTAAGAAGAAAAAAATTAGCATTATTTTAAATAAAATTACATTAAACTTATTACTTTCATAATATTTTAATTTCACTCTCCTTAATATATTCTGTGTGTTCTGAGCTAAAACTTTTATGAGCAACTGAAATATTATTTTAGCCCCAAAAATAATAAACGCGCATTAGAAAAGGTAAAATGCGCACTATAAGGTCTAAGCTTTTCAAATCGTGGGATGTGGGACATGTTACGTGTTACAGCTCGGTTAGCGTTAGCTACTGTATCTGCTTTCGCGTGCCTCCAAGAGATTGTTGGTTAGGTTTGTTTTAGTTGTTGTTAGTTGTTATTTATTTATTATGTTCGAATTTTATTTAGTTGATATTGTATTATTCATATTTTGTTTTTTACTCACACTTGTTTGTTAGCCACTGTATTTGCTTTCACGCTCTTCCAAGAGTTTGTTGGTTAGGTTTGTTTTAATTGTTGTTAGTTGTTATTTATTTATTATGTTCGAATTTTATCTGGTTGATATTGTATTATTCTTATTTTGTTTTTTACTCATACTTGTTTGTTAGCCACTGTATTTGCTTTCACGCGCTTCCAAGAGATTGTTGGTTAGGTTTGTTTTAGTTGTTGTTAGTTGTTATTTATTTATTATGTTCGAATTTTATTTAGTTGACATTGTAGTATTCATATTTTATTTTTTACTCATACTTTGTTAGCCACTGTACTTGCCTTCGCACACTTTCCAGAGATTGTTGGTTAGGTTCGATTTAGTTGTTGTTAGTTGTTATTTATTTAAGATAGTGAAACAATTGAAATACTTACTATACTCGATCTCAAATAAGAATGCAGTGTACGTAAAGATAGGAAACCTGAATCCTTGTCTCTGATTGGTAAATTTATAAGCCAAGTTCACATAGGAAAAAATTAGTAAATAAGAACAGATTTCTTGCCAGGTCCGGAAAATACATTATAAGTAATATTGAAATGAAATATTTTATTAAGAATATTTTTATACAACTTTGTTTCCTTACAGGGTGTCCCAATTTTCACAGTAACACCTTCGTATCTAAAATTGCATAGATATACGCAATTTAATTCATTCCATAGAAGTGTGAATTTGGGGGAGTTGAAAACGGGGTAAATTTTCAGATGAATCGTTTTAAGGACTTTTTTATAAAAAAATATTACCACATAGATCATCCCTTAAAACCCCATTGTGGCAAATTTTGTTGAAATAACAAAATATTTAAGAAAAAACTGAATAATTATTTAAACAACAAATAATGACAGAAAGAAACTACAAGGCCTTAAGCTTTCATTACTGTCAAGTTAAAAATTTTGTTTACGGTGATTTAAAACAAATAAACTGGAAAGGGCCCATGTAAAAGGACAGAACTTTTTGGCGAGTACCATGATATTTTTGATTATTACTTCAAATTTGTAGCAAGAATGTAAAATAACTTTGTTTCTAACTTCACTTCGAATCGAGTTAAAGGTCATTAATCCTTGATAAAACGTCATATTTGCCTGTTTATAACTCTAAAACCATTCGAGATATTTTAACAAAATTTGGCACGATGGGGTTTTAAAGGATGATCTATAATATGGTGGCAAAATTTTTCTTATAAAACGATTCCTAATTTACCTGAAAATTGACCCAATTTGATTTATTAATAATTGAGCTTGAGAATTAGGACTCGTATAAAGGAAAGTGCAACAATGTTTCTTTGTTATTTTTTTGTCCTGTGAATCGTTTGAGGTACTTCTTGATGAGCCAAGAACTTGGAATTTGGCATGTAGAAAATTTCGAAATTTTCGAAATTTAAAATGGCGTCTCTATTATAGCGGCCATTCTATAATATATAGAAGGCAATATCTACAAAATGAGGCATATATTGTGAAAACAATAAAAGATACATATATGCCACCACTCACTTTTTTTAGTAAAATTTTATTCTCTACAACGTAGTTCCTATAGTTTTTTCACATTTTTTACCATTTTGGCAGCATTTTCATTTTAATGCGAGTATTGCGTTCTATATAAATATAAATTAGGCGTCAGATTGGAGCCGCCACTTCAAATTTTACAAGTTTTGGAATTTTCTAGGGGTCGGGAAGATACTCCTTACCTTCATGCCAAATTTAAATTATCTAGCTCATTGACAAGTACTCAAAAAATTCACCGTACAGGTAAATATAGGTAAAAATAGTTAAAAGGCGATATAATGGCTATATCTGTTTGTTTCGACATTTTCAGACATGCTAAGAACTTGAAACTTTGCAAGTAGAGAGACTAAACTCGAACCCTCAAGAAAAGTAATTGGGAAATTGGTAAATTCAAAATGGCGACCCCAATATGGTGGCCTAAAGTTTAGTCAACTTTTTTCGGAACTTCAAACTTGGATAGTTTAGATCGCCATTGTTTGAATAGTTTAATTCATATTATTTGCAATATTTTTATATTTTTCACCATAAAGGGGTGAAAAAGTTTTTTAGTGTTTTTTTCGATGGAAGTTTCTCAGAAATTATAAGCAAATTACTTATTTTCTAAGCGTTAGTTCAGTTCAGTTAATTTGTGTTCCTTAGCAATAAATCTCTGAAATGAATGTATTTGTAGTTTCATTTATTATAAAAGCAATAAAAAAACGAAAACTTGTTTGTAGTATCAGTACAAGACTCGGTATTAACGAGAAACGTATCAGTACGGCATGCGACCTGTAAATTAGAATCTTGCGACGGTCACGTACGGCACCTTTATATTTAATATGTATCATGTGCGCCGTACCTACATGAGGAAAAATAAAAAAATTATTATTTTCTATACAACACAAAAACTTGCACAATTACTTCCACATCCAGTGGAAGTATAGTAATGGCAAAAATTAAAAAAAAAATTTATTGTTCAAATAGGCTTAGAATGTCATGAAACGTCGAGATTTTAAGTTTGAGCGAAAAAAAAATTTCTGTTTAACCTTTTTGTTCGCATGTTTACTCTGGAACCGTTTAAGATATTGACTTGAAATTTGGTAGAGTACAACCGCACCGTAATTACGATTTCTTTCTAACCGTAACCGAAACCAAAATGAGAGATTCTGGAAAACCGAAACCGTAAGCGAAAACCGGATTGGCGCTGCTTTGAAAACTGAAAACCAAATTAATGCTGCTCTGAAAACCGAAAACCGAAAATGGTGTACGTTAGGTAACCGTAACCGAAACCGAGCCAAAATAAATTTTGTTTTTGGTCCCTGCAAGCATTAATTTAATTTTAACTGAAACCCTAACAGAAAACCGTAATTACGAATTTTTTCCTAACCGTAACCAAAACTGAAAACCGGAATGTGCGATTCTGGAAAACCGAAAACCGAATTGATGCTGCTTTGAAAACCGAAACCAAAACCGAAAACCAAATTAACGCTGCTCTGAAAACCGTAACCGAGACCGAACCGAAATAAATTTCGGTTTCAGTCCCTGGTACACATATGTACTTTAACAATATCTAGAACTGGATTATATTTTCATCTTGTTCCGTCGAAGGGTTGGGGGGTAAATAGGTAAATCAAGCAGGTGAGAGTCCATAAAATTGGTATTTAGTATATACAAGAGAAGCTAAGGTCTCAAAAAAATTTTTGGCATTAGTCACCCTTATTACCACCCCCACCACATTATTAAAGGGGATGAAAAAAAATTGTGATGTAGTATATGTACGAGAACCAGAAACCTCAAAATATATTTTTACTTCATCCACCCCCACCCCACTACCGATGTGAGGTTATCGTTTTATGGGTTTTTGGGGTAGAGGATTTCATATATTATATTATTAAAGTTCCTTAAACGATTATTTCTACATACAAAATTTTTTCGTTGTGAGTGACTTAGTAGAGAATTTTGATGTGGAAGTAGTGATTCCTTGGGCAGCAGTTTTTTCTATAAATATACAAATAAATTGGCTAAGATCCATTAATGAAACCTAAGTAGAAACAACATGTCTGAATAAAAATGTATACTAATGTAAAATACCAATAACTGTTGGTAAATAAGTTTGATTTGAGTGAGACTTTCTAAAAAAAAAAAAAAAAAATATTTTTTTGTCTTGTAATAGAGCATAGCCTGTCAGTAGGTATTATGGTCTAATGTAATGCACTCATCAATAAACGTGAGAAACTGAAATGGGTCACGCGCTGGTAGCTTGCTACCTTAAGCCCGGGTCAGACTAGGCTGGTTGCTAGCCGCTGGCTGCTATTTGCTGGTAGTAGCACTAGCAAGCAGCGGCTGGCAATGTGGTCACATTGCGCTGCTATCAGCGGCTTAAAGTAGCAGCTATGTTCTCAGTTATCAACATGTCGTCTGTGGGTCCACGCAAAGAATATTGGAGATTATTGTTAAGGATAGCAGTGAGGGAACTTAGTAATAATAATAATAATAATAGTATTTATTTTCACAGACTTTACAAAAAAGTATAGAAATATTGTCACACGATTAAACGGTAATATATCATTAATACGGTATGTTAAAAAAAGAGAAAAGGAAATAAAATTTACATAACAGTTTAAAAATTCTTGAACAATTAAAATGTATAGGTACTTAAAAGTAAATGGTTATAAGATTAAAAGGATTAAAAGATTAAAAGGATTAAAAGACAGAGCTCATATACTCATTTATAGAATAAAAACTATTATCAACTAAAATAGATCTTACTTTTTGTTTAAAAGATTTAATACTGCTTATCGCCTTTATTTCTGTGGGGAGTTTATTGTACAATTTGATAGTTCGAAAGTACTTAAACGCAAACAGAGATGATGGTGGATTAGACCATGGATAAGAGGAAGAAAAGAGTTAGGAGCATCTGCAAGACTTTTTATCTTCTTTTTTAAGGATTCCAACGTTGCACTTAGTCCAGCAACTTTTAAATCCTCTAATAACTTAGAATATGATGCATCCTTTACATTTCTCTTTAAATAATTCTCACATGAGACATCCCACAAACAGAGATACTTTTGAAACATATTCAGAAATTGCATGTATAATTTCTTTTCCCGACCACTTTAGCTCTGCCATCTTCATACATGCATTAACAGAGAACAAAATAATTTCACATCACCACGTGATAACTACTTGCTTTTAGTGCGCTGTACTGGTCAGACTAGGCTAGTGGGTGGTGGCAGCAAAGACGAAAGGATCACGTGATCGGCTAGTTGCTGGTAAAAGTTAAACGTGTCCAACTTTAGTAGCAGCTGGTAAATATTAGCCGACTAACGAAACCAGCGGCTATTTCTGTGTTCACACTATGCTGCTTGATGGCTGCTAACTAGCGGCTAGTAAACAGCCTAGTCTGACCCGGGCTTTAGTAACTGTTCCATTTTCTTTATTTAGGTATAACATTTTTTGTAAATATAATAAGTAAATTTTAATTCTATCCTCCTGTACCTTATCTTAAAAATTTGTAATTTTTGTAAATCTAAATAAAGTTTCTTTCATTCATTCATTCATTATTTAGATCATCATAGATGTAAATGCATAAATCAGCTATTGCCGTGGATGTTGATTTATTTTGTCTGAAGTCATTTTGTGATTGAGATATTAGGTTGTTACTTTCAAGAAAATTGTTCAGTCTTATATTGAATGACATTTTGAACACATATTTCTGTAATTTCTGTAGTTGGAAGGACCAGTTATTGGCCCCTTATTTTTATAAATTGGTATTGATTTTGAATATATCAGGATATTTAGCAGTAGTAAACGATTCATTAATGATATATGTTATAGTACAGTAAACTAAGGAAATGGCAGGGAAAATTTTGGAGAGTTTGGGATTTTTGGACCCTTTATGTAAAAACATGGGCTGATCACGAAAACAATACTAAAAAAATTCCAAACATGTCGCATGTTCTTATATATAATTTTTTTTAGCAAAAAATGCAAATATATATGTAAATTTTTTATTTAAGTAGGAAGAAACCCCAATATACAAACATTACATAAATAGTTATACACATACTTACAAAAAAAGATTTAACATTTACACACTAATTATATTTATGAGTTTAAATATAAATGTAAATAACAGTATTATTACAGTTAAATGAACATTGAAAATTAAAATTTGTTTAATAATATTTGAACATTAATTTACATTTCTGTATTTATGTACGAAATAATTTTTTGTTTAAAACTGTTCAAGCTGTTACAATTTTTAATATTCTCAGGTAATTTATTAAATTCATTCAAGTCCCTAAAAAATAATGATTTCATCGTTCATCAGTTCTATTTATGTGGAAATTATTTCTTATTCTTGGATGATGTTGATGTATAAAATTATTCCTTTTTGTGAAATCACCAAAGTAATTTGGTAACATATTTTTAGAAAGTTTAAAAATAAAAGTCATGCACATGTAAAATATCCTTTGCTCAACAGAGCACCAGTGTAAAGTTTGGAGCATCCAAGAAAAGATGTATATCTGTTACATTTCAAAATTATCCTCATGCCTCTTTTGCAAAGATTGAAGTTGATTTTTATCCAATAGGTACAGAATTGTGGAACAATAATCAACATGTGGTTGAATAATTGTTCTATAAACTGTAATTCTTGTGTACATTGAAAGAGATGAGGAAACTCTCGAAAAAAAGAACAGTTTTTTTGAGATTTTCTTTTTGATATATTCAGTGATTTTTGAATTTTAAAGTATTGTCAATTATGACTCCTAAGTATTTAATCTCTCTTACCCACTGGATTTCCTCATTATTAATTTTTAGTTGGAGTGTGTCTGTGTTAGGTACTTATACGACGTATAATAAGTCGGTTAGCTCAAGTAGTATGGGTGCGCAGTAGGTTTCCCAGAGTATTATGGATGCGCATTGGCTTTCCTCGAATACTATCGGTGCGCAGTAGGTTACCTCGAGTAGTATAGATGAGCAGTAGGTTTCCTCGAGTATTTTGGATGCGCAGTGGCTTTTCTCGAGTACTATAGATGCGCAGTGAGTTACCTCAAGTAGTATGGATGCACAGTAGGTTCCCCGAGTATTATGGATGCTCAGTAAGTTACCTCGAGCAGTATGGAAGCGCAGTAGGTTTCCTCGAGTATTTCGAATGTGCAGTGGCTCTTCTCGAGTAATATAGTGCAGTAGGTTACCTCAAGTAGTAAGGATGCGCAGTGGGTTTCTCGAGTCAAATGGATGTGCAGTGGGTTACCTCAAGTAGTTTGGATGCGCAGTGGCTCTCCTCGAGTACAATGAATGCGCAGTAGGTCTCCCCGAGTATTATGGATGCACTGTGGCTTTCCTTGAGTACCATTGATATGCTGTAGGTTACCACGAGTAGTATGGATGCACAGTAGGTTTCCTCGAGTATTTTGGATGCACAGTGGGTTTACTCGAGTAAAATGGGTGTGCAGTGGGTTACTTCAAGTAGTATGAATGTGCAGTGATTTACCTCGAGCAGTAAGTTTCCTCGAAGAAAGTGCTTGAAGTAGAAGCTTTACTTCTAACATGTAGTTCAAGGCATACAATAATTTTTTATCTTTGTCATGCCATTTTCTGCGTATTACTTCCACATTATAATATTTTCGTTCTAAGAGACTTGGATAAGAAGTCTGGATGTGGAAGTAGTGACTCCTTAGGCAGCAGTTTTTTTTACAAAGTATTGCAAATTGACAAGGTTTCATAAAGTTGTTTCAGCTCCAGTGTAAACCACCTTTTCTGTTTATTTTTAACTTTTATTTTTTTATGGGTAAAGGAATTATCGTAGTGATACATGAATGTTGAGTAGAAACCTTGAAATTTATCATCAAAATTATTGGCATCGTCTGTTACATGTCAAAAGTAAGCTTGCAGATTTAATTTCTAGATTTAAGTTATTGTCGCTAAAAGTAGGCATAAAGTATTACACGTTGGTGTAAAGAGGGTTGCAGCTCCTAAGGTCAAATTTTAACGCGCCACCGGGTAGACGCATTCGACGGAATTCTAGATCAGTTTAACTCAAATGGTTGTCCAGGCATGTTGCTAAAATTTCTCTCGTGAATTTTTCTATTTAATTGCCTTTTATATGCTTTTCATTTAATGTAATTATGGGATCTTAGAAGTTCGCTAATTTGTGTGTGCATTTTTGGTTATTTTGGACACCGCAGAATGTTCGTTTTGACGGATTTTTAAGAAATTGTTAGTAACATTTTTTTTTTAACACCTATGGAGCACGTGTGCCACTAACATATTTTCTTGGTATTGTAGAAAGCCATTTTGTCATAATCATATCCAAATGGTTTGATATTTTGGATCGCCGATTCAACGTATTTTCCTGGTATTGCAGAAAGCCATTTTATCGTAATTATATCCAAATGGTTTGATATTTTGGATCACCGATTCGAGCCGCTCTCCATTTTTCAGTAAGTTGGGTTTTGATTTTTTCTTTATATATTGTCGCGTGTTTCCACCCTTAGGAAACCACCCTCGCAAATTCCGTGGGTTCCAAAAATTATAACGAGATGTCCACTAACACACTTTATTAAATATTTACTGGATACTTCACAATACTATTATTAATTTAAATACACTTTTACTGACTAAAATCACAATGTTTATCACTTTGTTTATCCTTGAAGTCTTAACCTCACTTTCTATACTTTTTGAACTTTCTGAACTACTCGCCGAGAATGCGGTTGGTCTTTTATACCTAAAAATGACAGATCTCGATTGTTCTGTGATGACGCCACCATTCTCTAGAGAATTCCAGATGTCACTTTGGAATCTTCTGGTAGGTTCTTTTTCGAGTAGGTGCAAATACACTACATTCATTCAGACATTCGATCTGTTGAAGTCTGCCTACTTTTTAGTAACATAACCTTAAATTTTAAGGGGTGCAACATATTACACTGCCCCCTCCTTAAGCCTGAACGTCCCGGTCAGGCAATTCAGCCTCTTTCACATACTTCGCCAGTCTATCCAAGTGTACGATCTTCATCTTGGACTTTTGTTTCATTGAATACGATAGACGACATCATTAATTCGGGTAATAACAGTATAAGGTCCTTCCCAAGGAGGTTGAAGTTTCGGTGACTTCCCTTTCTTCCGCTGTGGGTTGTACAGCCAAACCAGATCTCCTGCCTTGAATCCTTCTGAACTACCCTTACGGTCGTATCGAGCCTTCATTCGGTCACTGGCTATGGTGATTTGGTCTCTAACCAGCTCATGAACATTTCTTAGTCGTTCACTCATTTCATCCACATAGCTGTTCACAGGAAGCTGTTCTCCGCCTGGTGTTCCGAAAATCAAATCACACGGCAGTCTGATCTCATGTCCAAATACTACACGGGCTGGTGTTTGTTTCGTAGACTCGTGGATAGCAGCTCTGTATGCCATGAGGAAGAACGGTATGTGGAGATCCCAATCACGTTGATTCTTATGAACCACTTTAGAGAGATGTTCTTTCATGGTCTTGTTATGTCGTTCCACCATTCCATCTGATTGCGGGTGAAGGGCTGTTGTCCGTGTTTTGTGTATCCCCAATAACTTGCAGATTTGCTGAAACACCCCTGACTCAAAGTTCCTCCCTTGATCTGAGTGCAGCTCCAGGGGTACACCAAACCGACATATCAAACTATCTACCAAGACTTTGGCGACAGTGACTGCTTCTTGGTTTGGAATTGCATAGGCCTCTGGCCACTTACTAAAATAGTCCATGGCAACCAGTATGTACTTGTTCCCATCCTTGGTTACTGGGAATGGGCCGGCTATATCGATCGCGATCCTCTCGAAAGGAGCTCCGACGTTATATTGCTTCATTGCACCCCTACTTCTAGTCTGTGGTCCCTTACTGGCTGCACAAATTTTGCAATTGCGACACCAAGCTTCCACATCTTGACGACTATTTACCCAATAAAATCGTTCCCGTACTTTATTCAGGGTCTTATTAACGCCGAAGTGCCCGCCGGATGCTCCATTATGCACTTCCTGAAGTACTTTCGGTACTCGACACCTGGGAATCACTAGACGCATAACAACTTCCCTGCCATCCGGGCTTTCCCAAGCTCTCTTTAGCAGCCCGTTCATGACTTTAAGTGAATCCCATTGGGCCCACAAAGCCTTCAATCCAACTGCCTTATCCGAAACATCCTTCCACGCTGGTCGAATTCCTTTCTCCTTTGCTCTCAATATTGCCCCAATTTCTGTGTCATTCAGTTGTTCTTGTCTCAGGGCTTCGGTTGTCCAATCGTCCGGAACCTCTATTTTAATAGTGTTGACGGCCACCGTACCCTGCAATTTCTCGACATGGCGGCAGTGCTTGCAATCTTCCTTGCATGGTCTTCTAGATAAAGCGTCTGCGTTCTTATGAGATCTTCCAGGTCGATGTTCTATTTTGAAATCATACTGTTGCAACCGTTCTATCCAACGAGCCAGTTGACCTTCAGGGGTTTTTAACTGCAACAGCCATTTTAATGCAGCATGGTCGGTCTGGATCTTGAAATGTCGTCCATAAAGATATTTATGAAAATGGTCCACTGATTTAACGATGGCCAGTAACTCTTTCCGAGTTACACAATAATTTCTTTCCGGTTTGGACAGCACCTTGCTGAAGTACTCGATCACTCTTTCCTGCCCATTCTGGATTTGAGACAGTACACAACCGACCGAAGAATTGCTGGCATCCGTGTCTAAAATAAAAAGTCCTTCCCGTTGTGGGTATGCTAGCACAGGACCAGTACATAAAGCTGCCTTCAATTTTCTCCATGCCGTTTCACTGGTACTGCACTTTCTCTTCTGTCAGCCGGTGTAGTGGCTTCGCAATTTCTGCAAACCCTTCCACGAAGCGCCTATAATAAGTGCAGAGGCCAAGGAAGCTCCGTACTTCATGAACGTTAGATGGTCTTGGCCAATCTCGTACAGCAGAAATTTTGTCGGGGTCTGTTTGTATTTCATCCGAAGACACCACGTGACCAAGAAATTTGACTTCTTTCTGGAATAGCAGGCACTTCTTCGGGTTCAACTTCAGATGGGCATTCCTGACTCACCCAAATACTTCTTGAAGATTTTTCAAATGTTCTGTAAAGTCCTGTCCCATAACAAGCACGTCGTCAAGGTAAACCAGGCACGTCCTCCAGGTTAGCCCTCGCAGTACGAATTCTATCAATCTTTCAAAGGTAGCTGGCGCATTGCAAAGTCCAAAAGGCATCACGGTAAATTGATAAAGACCACTGCCTGCTGAAAACGCTGTCTTTTCCTTATCATCCGGATGAAGCCCCACTTGCCAGTATCCACTCCTAAGGTCTAACGTAGAAAACCATCGTGAGCCTGCCAACGTGCTTAACGTGTCGTCAATTCGTGGTAATGGGTAACTGTCTTTCTTCGTGACATCATTTAATTTTCGATAATCGACACAAAATCTTAATGTTCCGTCCTTCTTGGCAACCAAAACTACTGGCGATGACCAGGGACTTGTTGACTCCTCAATGACTCCATCTTGTAGCATCTTGTCTATCATTGCCAAGGCATCCTCTTGTTTCGCTAATGGAAACCTCCTAGGTGGTTGTCGAATAGCGGGTGAGTCGCCAGTATTTATCCGATGCTGGACTATGTCTGTTTTTGTAAGGGCCTCTGTATTCTTGGCAAATACTGAACTTTCCTTTTCCAGGAACTTGATTGCCTCCCTTCGTTCATCCTCAGATAAATGCTCCAACTGGGTACTCAGCAAGGTCAAAACTTCCTGGTCTATTTTCGTAGATGAACTTCCCTCTGTTTGTTCCTCGCACCTTGCTACCCATGAGACCGGTTCATAGGAGCCAATCGGTTTGCCTTCCTTAATTGTCACTGAGTGGGAATTTAAATTAACGACTCTAATTGGGATTTTGTCTTTAGTCCGGGTTAAAGTTCTCGCCACAATAATATTGGGTAGGGACTTAATCGATTCGTCATCTTCAACTAGGCCAACACGGTACCCTCCAGGATTTCCTTCTAAGGCAACATCAATCATTTGTTCTGAATGAGCAGGAATCTTGATTGTTTGTGTTGTTAACAACCTTGCTTTATGGAATTGGTCGTCTGCGGTTGCCAGAATAAATTCCTCATTTCCAATTTTTAAGACTCGCTCCCCTACGTCAACAATAAATCCCTGCTCTCCCATGATGTCCAGACCCAAAATGAAATCATCCATAATGTCAGCCACAATGACCTTGTAATTGAACCTCAACCGTCCAACCTGCAGTTCCAAGTTGATTTCTCCATGGACCGCAGCCCTGTCCCTCGTGGCTGTCCGAATGATTACTCCATTTTGCTTCTTGTCAATCTGCAAGCCTGATATAAACCCTGGCCGCACTATTGATGACGTAGCACCGGTGTCAATAGTAAACACGCATTTTCTTCCATTCACATATCCTTGCAACAACAGACTGCTTGGAATTCTTTGGAGCTGGGAAATCTTTATTTCTCTGGGGGCACCGCATTCCCTAGCCAGCACAGCCCCCTTGGTGCTGGCTATCTTAAGTTTTCCTGCTTCTCTTCAACATTCACAGCATTTACTCGACTCTCCGAGTTCTGCTGTCGACAGTCTCGTTTCATATGTCCCACCTTGCCCCAGTTGAAACATTTAATACCTCCGCTCGGCTTTCCTTTTTTTTGTTGTTTTTCCTGCTTTCCGAGGTCATCCAATTTATCGCATAATTTGGTGAATATTTTCTGCATCTCAGTCAGCAAGGAGTTCTGGTTCATTTCTGGTTGCGATTCTTCGAGAGTCACAGCTCGCACTCTTGACCTTGGAGTATCCCTGTAAGCGGCTTCTACTTCGAGTGCACGCACCAAAGCTTCGCTACTACTTTGGTGTCTCGTCAGCCTCAGAACTCGCCTGACCTCTTCGTCCCTTATACCATCTAAAAAGGCCCCCACGGCTAATTGTTCCTGGAATTCTTTAGGTGCACTCGGATACGCCAGGTGTGCCAGTCTCTCTATCGCAGCTTCAAATTCTTGTAAACTTTCCCCAGCTTTTTGCATCCGGGATTTCAGCTGAGCCTGGTATAATTGGGCAAGGTGTTGATCGCCATACCTCAAGTCTAATGCAGCTTCCAAGACTTTAAAGTCCCTTTGTTTCTCCACCGGGATAGTCTGAAGTAATTCTGAGGCCTGGCCCCTTAACGCCAGAACTAATGCCATAGCCTTTTCCTCATTATCCCAGTTATTTGCCGATGCTGCTGCCTCAAATTGTCTCTTGTAGGTTGTCCATGAGCTTTGGCCGTCAAAGGAGGGAGGCTTTAATCGAGGACCCGATGATGTTACTAACTGGCCTCCTTTTTCTCTCAATTGACGTTTAAGGCGCTCTACCTCTCCTTCGACCTCACTCATTTTTCCTTTAATTTGACTAACTTCTGTCTCGACCACACCTACTTTGTCTTCGACCTTGTTTATCTCCTCTTTAACTTCTTCCTTAACAGAAATGATTGCGTCCTGTTGTATTTTTATTTGTTCATTTAGAATTTTCCTTAATTCTTCCTGGCGTCTTTCTTGCTCCTGTTGGCGTTTTATTTCCAAATCCTCCATCATTCTTCTCAGTTCTGCTTTTTCTTCTTGACGTCTTGTTTCCTGTTCTTCTTTTTCTTCTTGACGTCTTCTTTCTTCATCCTCTTTTTCTTTCTGACGTCTTGTTTCTTCATCCTCTTTTTCTTTCTGACGTCTTGTTTCTTCATCCTCTTTTTCTTTCTGACGTCTTGTTTCTTCATCCTCTTTTTCTTTCTGACGTCTTATTTCCTGATCTTCCATAATTTTCTTTAATTCGTCCCTTTCTTCTTGACGCCGTTTTTCCTCCTCTTGACGTCTTCTTTCTTGCTGTTCTTTTTCTTCCTGACGTTTTTTCTCCTGTTCTTCTTTGTCTTCCTGCCGTTGCTGCGCTATCATTTTTTGGAATTGTTCGAATAAGTTCTGTATTTGTTTATCGGATGCCATACTTCTTGTTGTTACGGGCATACGATGAAATTAAAATAAAATAAATTTAACTGTCACGTCAATTTCGGTAATGGAACTTCCCAGACAAATCTCGAAATAGCACGAAAAAGTCTTATCCAGAGTCTTTGTCACTATCCAGTTCAGAGAATTTAATAATCTCCACTAATGTCCAAATAGAAGTTCTAGAAATTTTCACGCACTAAATGAGTCTTTTTCAGTGTCTCTATCACTTCTCAGTTCAAAGGATTTAATTATCACACTAATGTCCTAATAAAATGTTCTACAATGTCTCAAAAATGCACTTAAACACTATTTTCCTGTTCGAAAATAACCCTCGAACAATGTCCAGTAAATTAGTCCTGTGTTAGCACTAACTCTCGAGAATACTTCTCGAACACTCCAACACAACTTCAGAGCTCCTCTTGTCATAAAATTCCGCTTTCTGACACCAATTGTCGCGTGTTTCCACCCTTAGGAAACCACCCTCGCAAATTCCGTGGGTTCCAAAAATTATAACAAGAGATGTCCACTAACACACTTTATTAAATATTTACTGGATACTTCACAATACTATTATTAATTTAAATACACTTTTACTGACTAAAATCACAATGTTTATCACTTTATTTATCCTTGAAGTCTTAACCTCACTTTCTATACTTTTTGAACTTTCTGAACTACTCGCCGAGAATGCGGTTGGTCTTTTATACCTAAAAATGACAGATCTCGATTGTTCTGTGATGACGCCACCATTCTCTAGAGAATTCCAGATGTCACTTTGGAATCTTCTGGTAGGTTCTTTTTCGAGTAGGTGCAAATACACTACATTCATTCAGACATTCGATCTGTTGAAGTCTGCCTACTTTTTAGTAACATAACCTTAAATTTTAAGGGGTGCAACATATTACAATATGTACTTATATACCTGTATTTTTTTCAGGGCTCGCAATTTTAATTGCAGTTTTCTTTTTCAATTTAAATTTCAAATTTTACCTTTTCACGTTCATATGTTCAACTTTACTTAATTTCCGTTTCACTTATACTTCGTTTTATTCGATATTACGTCGTCTACTTCAACGTCGATAATTGTAAGTTCCATTACCTTGGGTATGGATCTACTCTAGTTTTGCTTGGCTCCAACCGTTTACGTGCAGGGAAACTCTGCATTTTCCTTTCTCATACTTGAATTTTTTGTGTGTTTATTTATGTCTCCTTTGTCTTTCGACACTTCAAAAGATATTGTGCATTATCTTCATCACTCATGGGAAAAAAAATTCAGGTTTGCCATTTGCGTCATTTTGATTATCTAAGAAATGTTGACCTCTTCTAAAGTTGAACCTTGTATAGGCTACACCTCGAGGCCAAAAATTATTTTGATGCACTTTATCTTGTATTGACAGGGCTCGTAGCGACCAGGAAAACCGGGAGAAGTCAGGGAATTTAAAATTTCGCCTAAAAGTCAGGAAGAAGTCAGGGAATTTCGCAAAGAGGCTAGAAAGTCGAGGATTTTCATTAATTATCTGGAAATTAGGTCCAAATACCAATTACTGATGTAATGAAGCATTCATAAATTCATGTTCCATTACTGAAATTTCTGGATTTACACACGACACCAATGTGCGCACGGCCCGCAAATCTACCCAGCTCCCGTCTAGAGGCACGGACACTCGACACTAAACTATACGCAATTCTACGTCACCAGTAAGCCTGGCCACAAATCAACTAATTCAGAGTGTGGACAATTCTGCCAATCTGTCTTCAGCATGGTGAGCTGGACATATTACAGTTTTGTGCATTCCTGACGCAAACACGACAGAACGAATGCAATCTGACCCTGGGAATCCTGGGAAGAAAATGAAACATAAGTGATAATCTGCTCATTTATTTTTAAATTAATATTAAAAGTAATTATGTATTTAAGTACTAAAAAATAAATTGAAATTGTCTGGAAAACTGCAGTTAAAAGTCATGGAAAACCTGGAAAAGTCAGGGAATTCTTTATCAAAATACGAACCCTGATTGATGGATCAACTCCTATCATGAAGCATCCACCAAGGAACTTGTGTATTTGGGTTAAATCAAACTGATTTTCGATTTGAGGATATCAGTGGATTTGTCGTGAAAATTAGTGTCTAACTACTGGGTGTCTAAAAGATGTTGCCATTTGAAAATGTTGACATAATTACAAATTAGTGATTTCGGGAATTTTGGTTTGTCATAGCTACTAAACCAATTAGAAAAATCTCACGTTTATATTTTTCCCTTATTGTTTTGGTCCATTTGATTGATTTGAGTGCATTCACTGTACTCTAGATACAAAAATAAAAATAACTCTAAATAAATCAAGTAGTCTCAAAATTTTTTTAAAGCTACGCAGTCGTACTTAAAATCGTCTCCGGAATTCAAAAATGTAAAAATATACAGGATGTTTCATTTAAAATTTCAAAGTAGGGGAAACCGGAAGTAATGGAAAAAGTCAAATTGTGAAAAATTTGCCGTTTTTGGTATATATTACCCCCTGCCAATCTTGAAAACTCTGGAAACTATGGCTTGTCTGATGATTCCGTTCGCACCCGGTACCATCCTGAACCGGAAATATGTATCCGTATGGAAGGTCTTGAACCAGTCGCATAAACCTGAACCATATATGCGGCTCAGGATTGCCTACCCTTAAAAAATATTAAATGCAATATATTTGGTAGACCAAGAAGTTCTAATGAAAAAAATGGAACTCTGTGGCCTGTGTGGTAAATGATTTATTGGTAAATAATTTATTATCTAACCAATTGAAAACTATCTTGGTCAAAATTCGGATAAGGTTACAATATATATTGGTGTTCCACAGGGAAGTGTTTTAGGTCCGTTGTTATTTTTATTATATTGTAACAATATAGATGGATATCTCTCTACATCGCATTGCGAGTTTGCAGACGATATGACTAGTTGCATAAAATAAAAATCAGGACGATGTAAACTAACAGCCAAATAACAACTTACTAGCATTATTTAATTATTTTAGTAGTATTCACTTAAAAATTAACCAAGAAAAAACACATCCTACAGTTTCACCCACTTACTGCCAGTTATACGAGTAACCCCCTAATTAAGTTGAATGGAAAGTGTTGAGCAAAAAACAAGTTTCAAACTACTTGGAATACACATAGACCTATCACTAACATGGCGAGATCATATAAATTATGTATGAAAAAAATGTGCAAGTACTTGTTTTGCGTTAAAAAGGCTTTCCACCATTACTAATAAAAATATCACAAAGACCTTTCATTACTCTAATTTCGAATCTGTTATGAGATATGGAATTATCGCATATGGATGCTCATCAGCTGCCAATAGAGTTTTCATAATGCAAAAAAGAGCTATTCGATGCATGTTTAGGTTAAAATATCGGGAGTCATTTAAAGAAATATTCATTAGAGAACAAACTCTCACATTTCCTTGCATCTATATATTAGAAATGCTAAAATTTGTGAAACAAAACATATCCAATTTCAACCTACAGAACGAGTACACAATTATAATACCAGACATGGTCAACATTTGCAATATGATATACACAGATTACAACTGTATAAGTCAAATCCATACTATATATTATAACAAACTATTAAGTAGTATTAAAAATGTTAGACAAATTTACTTCTTATGTCAGTAAACTACTACTATCTAATGCTTTTTACTCTGTCAATGAATCTCTTCATGTTTTTAATTAATTATTTTACTGTAATTGTTTTCTTTTTAATTTTATGTCAATTGAACAAGTGTCCATTAGACTTACCTTAGGTCATGTACTATGATCTCTTGGGGCAATAAATAAATGGATTATTATTAACATCATTATTATGCTTATTTTGATTGGAAATGACCTCCCCCATCACATCACTTCGTTTGACACCCTGTAGATGTACATGTTTAATTGCTATTTAATATTATTTATTTTCTGTATTATTCATAATATACTGTGTAATTGAATCTAGTGTATAATAAATTTGTGAAATAAATAATATTTACATTTTACGATACAGGGTGTTTTTGCGATATATCCATATATTCAGATCTATGAATACACACATTTTCCTGATATACGCAAAAATATTCATTTAGCAAAATGCCCAAGAATAACCAAGAAAATAAATTTTGAAAGTTGCAAAGAAATATCCAGTACGCTCATGATGTGGTGATCTTTCCAAGACCAGCCTAACTTGGAACTATGTCACCGCCAGCGTTACCACATTTAGTAGATTTTTATTTCTTTTTAGTAGAATTTTAAGGATTTTTGTAAAGTTTGGTAGGTAAAATTTGCTGGTAGATTTCTGATAGAATTATCAGAAATCTACCGGCAAATTTTACCTACCAAACCTTACAAAAAATCCTTAAAATTCCACTAAAAAGAAATAAAAATCTACCAAATGTGGCATCGCTGGTCACCGCACAGATGTCAAACCTCAAAAAGTAACCCAACAGGTACAGAAGCAGCAAGCGGCAATAGTGTAATGTTTACCTCTGTCAAAATACGTACTGATCGTTACATGTATGTGATAATAATGAATTATCGTATTTTATGTTTTTAATGACGAATTTTACAAACATTGAGAGGAGAAACATTGTGCTTATTGTTATGGCACGGCCGGAGAAAAATCGTCGGGCTCGTACAGGTACTTTACCAGCAATGGTTTCCTAATACATATTCCTGACAAATGAACTTTTGCGTCGGTTGTGTAACATTTATAGGACTATGAACATTTTCAATCGAGGACTATCACTTTAACTAAATAAAATATCGGGTATGTGTATGTAATTTTCAGTTTTCTTTATCATTCTGTCAGTTTGTGCAGCCTTGGCAGCCCTATATTAAAAGTTAACTTACGTTGTGGGTGTCGAAATTGGAGTCTAAAATTATTTTTTTGGTTTTGAATTTTTAAATTTAAAAAGTGGCATTGTTTTTACATTAAGGATATATATTGTAACTTCAAAAAAATTTGGATTGAAAAAATCCGAGATCAGACATTAAATTTTAATATCTAAGTTCTTAATTACATTAGTATACTAATCCACCCCTTATTTCATTTCAAATAGGTCGCCACGGACTTTGGATATACTTCAAAAATACGCAATACATGTGTCTTTGGTGGAGCTCCTAAAGGACCACAAGCCAATGACCTCATGGACGGAGTTGAAATTGTTATCGCTACGCCTGGTCGACTAATTGATTTTTTAGAGAGTAATAGAACAAATTTAAAGAGATGTACATATCTTGTTCTTGATGAAGCTGATAGAATGCTTGACATGGGTTTCGAACCTCAAATTCGCAAAATAATAGAACAAATCAGACCAGATAGACAAACCTTAATGTGGTCGGCGACTTGGCCCAAAGAAGTTCAAGCCTTAGCCCAAGAATTTTTAAAAGATTTCATACAGATTAATGTTGGCTCCCTTCAGCTATCTGCAAACCACAATATTCTTCAAATTATAGATGTTTGCCAGGAGAGTGAAAAGGAAGTTAAATTAAGTACATTATTGAAAGAAATTATGTCTGAGAAGGAGAATAAGACCATCATATTTATAGAAACTAAAAAAAGAGTGGATGACATAACGAGGAAAATGAAGAGAAATGGGTAAGCTTAATATTAGTTTTATTATTAGCGAAACGTTATTTATAATGTATTTATTTTTCAATTTGGCGTTTCCTTTTATGTTGTCACACAAGTTGGTAGTAGAGATCGTCACCAGTTTTGTTTGTGAGATAAAAAGGCAAGGAAACGGCTAGTTAAGCCCAATACGGACTAGGATCGATGATATAAATTATATTATAGTTTTGTATTAAGTAGGCGACAGTGAGCGATACTATAATATATATTATATATTACATATTACAAAAATATCGCGTATGATTAGAAAGAACAAAATGCCGCGCACGACCCTATAATATTATATCTATATCCAAGCGATATATTATGTGTTTGTAGAAATATGCTTTCCTTGCGATACTTCACAGTATATCCCACCCCCGCTTGCGTCTTGTCGCCCGCAAGTGCCAACCATTTCTTGTTTGTTTACGTTTACATGCTCTTAGCGCTTTTCTTTAATGTGACTTGTTTAGCATTTTGTGGCAATTAAATAATCTTGAATTAAATGTTTTGTTACTTCTTTATTTAAAAATGGAGCATTTCATAGAAAGTGTAAGAAAATATCCATATTTGTGGAAAATGGATACAGAGGATTGTAAGTCATTAAAAACACAAACTAGAGATCAGCCTACTAAATATAAAAATTTAATATCCTAGTCTGCTGCACTTATATTATATATTATATTATATCATTACAAAGTTATAACATATATTATATTATCGTCCATCGTCCGTTGCCGGCTTTAAAGGAGCTGCAGGCGCGAAAATATATTATTAGATTTTAGACTGGGCACTAGAAGGAAGTGAGTGTGCAAAATGTAAAGACTGCATTTTATCAATGGATATTAGCTGAGAATAAATAGATGAAAAATTAATAATCCGAATCTTGCCGTCCCATTTTTTTGTCCAATTTTTTTTTGTCCCCCCTCCTCTTACCTACACAGGTTGTACCATTAATAATAGACCATAGTTCAAGGGTAGATTCTTTGAATCAAAATATGAGGATATAACCAAACATGCTTTAGTAAATTGTTACTGTGGAAAAAGATACAGGGTGTCAAAATTGTTTTTTTTTTTTTTTTTTTTTTTGAATATCTCAACTACCTCTTGACCGATCTTCTCCCAATTTCGTAAGGAAACATTTTTTAAGCTAAGAAACAATTATTTATATATCACATCACGCTAGCTCATGGAGGACGCCTCATGAGCTATACCTGATAATGAATATTTGTTTCTCTTTTTTTACGAAACGTACTTTTGGCACTTTTGACTAGAAAATCTCATGCAAAAGTCATTTCTACGTAAAAAAGGTACACTTGGTAGAACTTGATAATTTCAACCGTTTTCGAGAAAACTGCCTCAAATATGTCAAGAATTCTTTGAAACAAACTTAATTTAGTCATAATTTATAGTTTTCTCTTATGATGAAAATGATGATTAGAGAATATTTTTAGGTATTATGCAAATCACAACTTACACACTTTTTATTTATTAATACCTACTTTCTGTATATTGTTGCCCTAATCTGGGCACGCTAATATACTAGTTAGGTAAATACTTTAAAAAATTTATTATTGGAGAACCAATCAAAACAACTACTCTCCTAGCTAATACTGACGAAGTATTGATTTACATGATAGGATTCTTAGCATTTTAAAGAAGAAAAAAAATATTGAAAATACTTAAATCATTTATAAATGATCATAATACACATCCATTGATACCCTCAAATCGAAAATTGGTTTGATATTAATAGTGGAGCAAAATTGACCCAGGAATGTCTCGTTTATTTTTTTTTTTTGGCGTAGAACCAGACGAGACCCTGTAGACTTTGTAGAATAGGTTATTTGGGACCTGTAATGGGCAATTACGATATTTTTCTGTGGTACGGATATTTTTTATTTCGAAAATACTTCAGAAATGTTTAGAAGATTCGTGTTTTTTAAAATGTTCATTACCATATCTTCAAATCTATTGAACTTTCGATCTGGTTTTACTTCCACATCCAATGGAAGTATAGTAACGTAAAAAAAATTTTTGAAAATTTTTATTGTTCAAATAGGCTTAATAAAATGTCATGAAACGTCGAGGTTTTAAGTTTGAGCAAAAAAAAATTTCTGTCGGTCCGTCTGTCTGTCTAACTTTTTTTGTGCACTCGTTTACTCTGAAACCGTTTAAGATATTGTCTAGTTTCATTTTGATTTTATTCCGTTGAAAGGCTGGGGGGGTAAATCGGGGTAAATGGGGGTAAATAGGTAAATCAAGCAAGAGTCCATAAAATTGGTATTTCGTATATATAAGAGAAGCTAAGGTGTCAAAAATTTTTTGGCATTAGCCACCCCCCCATTACCACCCCTACCCCTTTATTAAAGAGGGTGAAAAAAATAAAATTGTCATTTAGTGTGTGTACAAAAATTCAATTTTTTTTTTGTTTTATCCACCCCCGCCACCCTCACCCTCACTACCGATGTGGCATATCGTTTTATGATATGCCACATTTTTGGAAATATACAATACAATGTATATTAGGGTTGTCACGCGAACATTACAATCTCATATAACTTTGTTACTTTTGGAGTTAGTAAAATAGTTTAAAAACGAAAGTTACAGAAAATCACGTGTAGTTTCCAAAAATCATTTCAGGAAAACAGGTCGCATATCAGAGATATCAATTTTACATTCATTGTTTTATATCTTTACATAATCTGAAAGGCCAAAAAAAAATCTTTTTAATGATGTATAAAAGAGTAAAAAAACGTCTAAATTACTATAAAACAATTTATCAAATAAGATGTGGAAAACAAAAGTATGTCATTTAAAATAAACAATATGTTAGTTCTGTCAAGATGTTCATTGACAACGAATCTGGGTGTTTAAAAAACTAAAGTAAAGTTCATATCTCCGAAATGCAACTTTCAATTGATTTTCTGAAATGACTTGGAAAATACATGTGTTTTTCTATTACTTTTATTTTTAAACCTTTTTATGTAACTCCAAAAATAACGAAGATAAATGTAGTTCTAACGTTCACGCGACCACCCTGTACATTTAGGTTTGTTATTGCCTGTATGGAGTTTTCTCAAAAATAGAATGTAAGTGGATGGTAAAACAATAAATATTAATAAGAATTTTTATCACCTGCTTTCAATATTTTCGGGGCGACTTTTTATTATGTATATTGGGGGTAATCATGAACTGAAAGAATTTTTTTTTATTGGAAAATTTGTTTTATATAAATGACGATTTGAAAGCCAAGTTTTTAGATTATTTGTTTTGGCTGGTAAATTGAGATAATTTTTTACTATAATTTTCTAAATGTCAGTTGTATAAATTACAAAAATAAATAAGTCTCTATTTACAGTTGCTTGTGATAAGTAAAATTTCTCTAATTCGCTCTGACTATTCCATACAAGGAATAGCAGGAGGAATTATGTTTTTCATTATTGAAACGGCACCAACCCCAGTAGTATATTTATCTCGTTTTGTTGAGACAGAAAAATACACAAAGTTGGCAGTTTACGTGATCGTCTAGATTTTAAAGTTAGGACCCAAATTTACGTTGTGATAGTAATTTTATTAACAGATTCTTTTTAAAGTTTGATATTACTTGTTTCTGTTTACTGATTTAATTTATTTACCTTAATTTTGGAAACGTTAATAATCATTGTTACTGTTGTTTTATTTGACTGTACTTGATTTGAAGACCTAAGTGGATAAAGGTGTTATGTCACAGTTTTAAAGTTTTGAGTAAATTAAACAAAACGGTTTTGAGTTGGAACTTATTTATTTTGCCTTCGATTCAAATGAATAATACCTCATAAAATAGATAATTTTGGGTTATGTTCTTTTGTTTACACTAATATGAAAGAACAATATCAAGCTGTTATGAAACTAGATTTTTCTGTCCAAAACTGTGTACATCCACTAATATGACTGGTTGTATGTATGACATGGCGCCTTTATAATTAAAAAGTTTCTATAAAATATTACAAATTTAGAATTCACCGTTTATTGGGTGTTAAATCTATATCAGGGGTGTTCAAAAATTGCATAAAGTAATTTTTTTTAAAAATGCGACATTAGCACTTCTATCCACTTAGGTCTTCATTTAACACTGTAATTCTGAGCTATACTATTGCAATTTAAACTCACTGATTTCGATTTATTGCTTTAATTTATGGACTTAATCTTGTAAACTCAAATTTTATACTTATTATACTCTTCGCAAAAACGAAGAGTAGATTCTATTTGATCGGCACATTTCTAAATCAGTAAATATCGCTCATAGAGAAAACATTTTTATATCGTTATGTTAGTGAACGAATTCTGAACAACTTTCAAAATGTCCGTCTGTCCGTCCGTCCGTCCGTCCATCCATCTGTCCGTCCGTCACGTTTCTTGTAAGCACGATAACTCAAGAAAGAAAAATCCGATTGTATTGAAATTTGGAGAGTAATTTAGTGTTAGCTAGAGGAAGAACCCTATTGTTTTTTAACAAAATAGATTGGTAAATAAAAAAGTTATTAGTAATTTAAAATTTAAAAAAATATTTTTTACATTTTTTTATGATTCGTAATAAATAGAAACCTTGCGAAATGTTATTTCCTATCACTATTTTTTTTTAATACATTTTACTAATGTGTGTTTCCTAATAATCACAATAAATTTTCTAATGGTATATATTACACTCATTAACAATTTTAGTAATAAGAAATGGAGCTGGAGCTGCAAGAGTTTCGTCTCGCAATCCAAGGGTCCCAGGTTCGATCCCTCACATCGTGATTTTTTTTTTTACATTTTTTTTTTCACAACAAAGTTGGTAGCACAAAATTTAGAATGTCCAAAAACTAACATTATTTACAAGAAAAATGCGAAGAGTATCCTATAGAATGTGTAACAATTATATAAAAAGCTCAGTAAATGGCGAAGAGTATAATGCTTCCACTAGTTATTCTTGTAACTTCTTAATCGACTTTCCTGACAACTGATTTAACTGTGATCAGAATTTACTTCCACGTCCAGTGGAAGTATAGTAACGACAAAAAAATTTTTAAAAATTTTTATTGTCCAAATAGGCTTAAAATGTCATGAAACGTCGAGATTTTAAGTTTGAGCGAAAAAAAATTTTCTGTCTGTCTGTCGGTCTGTCTGTCTGTCGGTCTGTCTGTCTGTAACTTTTTTTTGTGCGCACGTTTACTCTGGAACCGTTTGAGATATTGACTTGAAATTTGGTACACATATGTACTTTAACGAGATCTAGAACTAGATTATATTTTCATCTTGTTCCGTCGAAGGGTTTGGGTGTAAATGGGGTAAATTTGGGGTAAATGGGTAAATCAAGCAGGTAAGAGTCCACGAAATTGGTATTTAGTATATACAAGAGAAGCTAAGGTCTCAAAAAAAAATTTTAAAGGGGATGAAAAAAAATTGTGATTTAGTGTATGTACAGGAACCAGAAACCTCAAAATATTTTTTACTCCATCCATCTCCCCACTACCACCCCTCTATCACCACCCCCACCCCACCACCGATGTGGGGTATCGTTTTATGGGTTTTTGGGGTAGAAGATTTCAAATATTATATTATTAAAAAATATTATTTAGGTATTATGCAAATCACAACTCACACTTTTTTATTTATTATGAAAATACCTACTTTCTGTATATTGTTGCCCTAATCTGGGCACGCTAATATACTAGTTAGGTAAATACTTTAAAACACTCATTATTGGAGAGCCAATCAAAACAACTACTCTTCTAGCTAATACTGACGAAGTATTGAATTACATGATAGGATTCTTAGCATTTTAAAGAAAAAAAAAAAAATATTGAAAATGCTTAAATCATTCATTTATATTTATTCATTCACATATTTTTATTTAATATGAAATTATCTAATTTCTGTATATTGGTACCTTAATCGGGTCACGCTAATATACTACTTAGGAAAACACTTTAAAACACTCATTATTGGAAAACCAATCAAAACAACTACTCTTCTAGCTAATACTGACGAAGTATTGAATTACATGATAGGATTCCTGGCATTTTAAGGCAAAAAAATATATTGAAGATACTTAAATTATTTATTGAAATTCAGTCATTCACAAGAATTATTGAACCTTACATGATAAAAGCAAATAAATAAAAATAATTAATTGTAAAAAATAAATCAAGAATAGGCTTGTAAATAATGAATGAATGTTTCTATACTCTACTGATGAGAACTAACAAGTTCGAAAAAATTTGTACAACTTTTCTAGAGTTGAAATAGAATGTAAGGTTCAATAATTCTTGTGAATGACTGAATTTCAATAAATAATTTAAGTATCTTCAATATATTTTTTTGCCTTAAAATGCCAGGAATCCTATCATGTAATTCAATACTTCGTCAGTATTAGCTAGAAGAGTAGTTGTTTTGATTGGTTTTCCAATAATGAGTGTTTTAAAGTGTTTTCCTAAGTAGTATATTAGCGTGACCCGATTAAGGTACCAATATACAGAAATTAGATAATTTCATATTAAATAAAAATATGTGAATGAATAAATATAAATGAATGATTTAAGCATTTTCAATATTTTTTTTTTTTCTTTAAAATGCTAAGAATCCCATCATGTAATTCAATACTTCGTCAGTATTAGCTAGAAGAGTAGTTGTTTTGATTGGCTCTCCAATAATGAGTGTTTTAAAGTATTTACCTAACTAGTATATTAGCGTGCCCAGATTAGGGCAACAATATACAGAAAGTAGGTATTTTCATAATAAATAAAAAAGTGTGAGTTGTGATTTGCATAATACCTAAATAATATTCTCTAATCATGATAAAAGCAAATAAATAAAAATAATTAATTGTAAAAAATATTATATTATTAAAGTTCCATAAACAATTATTTTCACATACAAAGTTTTTTCGTTGTGAGTGACATGGATAGAGAATCTGGATGTGGAAGTAGTGATTCCTTGGGCAGCGGTTTTTTTTTATTGGTATTTTGTAATTATTGATTTATTTATTTGTCTATCTATACTTTATTTGATTTCATTTATTTCTGAAAAAGTAAAACAAAGTAAAACACATAAAACGGTTTAATAAATTTATTTTCAGACAATTGTCATTATAATAACCATTAATTAGAATATCAGTTGGGGCAAATGCCACTATGGTGAAATCATAATAATATTTGTGGGGACAAATTGTCCAGAATTACATACTAATGGAAGGAGTTCGTGGAGCATATAGTATGTGACTACCTAGAAATTGTCAATAACAATCGGTAAATACACTATATCGTGATTTGAATCGACCATGGTCGTTGTCCTTTAAATATTGATATTAATTGCATCCAGCATAAAATCTTAGTAGCAGTAGGCTCTGGGAATTTTCCCTATGAAAGTGACGTTTAAAGTAACACGAAGTTTTATGTATATGTACTGACAATTACCGTAGATTAGTTACACTGTCTACAATAGTAGTAGTGTCCATAGAGATCAATAGACCTCGGCGTGTTCGCTGGCGAGTGTAGGCAAAACAAGTTGTCAATACACCCGATGGCACGCTACATAGATAGTAATTTTAAATTGAATTGAAAGGACATACAAACAACACTTTATGTTAACAATTCGGACAATCACCGAAACTATTTGATAAAATAGCTACTGTCAGGCCTTATCGCTGTAAAATACGGCTTTAATAACTTTATCACTAGTACCCTCTGTGTCGAACCCTCGAGAGACAAACATGTTGGTTAAACACCAATGACCCACAAATGTTAAACACAGAAGTACCTGTAGTGAGGTTCAAGGACCTGAAGGGTGCAATTTTAAAACAGCTGGTCATGCCAAAGTAAGATAGTTGAACTCAAATTTAGGTTACCGAGTGTCACTGCACATTTCGCAGATTGTTTCTTACATTTAACAAAATTATCTCCACTCAGTCTTCCAATACTTGAAAAAATAGAGAAAATTTCTTAAAACTACCTAACATACATCGATTGTTAAAAATAATATCGAAGTTAAATAAATTGTTTAAAATAATATCAAAGGCAAATATATATTAATAAATTGTTTAAAATCAAACCATATTAACACATGGTCAAACTAATATCAAAGGTATAGATAATCTCAAAAGAAACTATATATTGTTAAAAACAATATCGAAGGCAAATAGCTGAATTATTTCCAATAAAATCAAGGTATCACAGTAACTCATGAATATGTGGGTTAATAGTTTAATGAAGATACAAAGTCATAAATTTATGGTACTGATATTTTCGCGAGGACAGACATTAAAGTTGATTGTGAATATGGTTAAAGATAGTATGAAAATAAAGTTAATTGGCCATTTCCCTGGAATAATTAGGTTACTTTACCTATACCAGTGTACACTGCAATATTGCCAAGATGCCCTCCCCCAACTTCAGGAATTTCCTCCGATCTAGTACCCATATTTCTGAGGTTCGTTAATTGTATAAAGATAAGATAAGATAAGATACTTTATTGGTGCTCATTATACAAAATAGTATTTACACAGGTCAAAAGGGAAAAAATATAAAATGATAAAACAATACATGTAAGAAACAAATGGTAGATACAATACAGTAAAACATACTAAAATAGATAAAAGCAATGTAATATGTAAGAAATAATTGGTAGATACAATATAGTAAAACATATTAAAATGGATAAAAATTTAAAAACTATAATTTTGAATAAAAGCATGTGCAGATTAAGTATGTAAAGCAATTTTAAAATAAGTATGAGTAAAAGGTGGACATGAAACATTCTCAGTCTAAAGTGATACTTATAGGCCGTGCTCAAATGGTATATCTTGATTGAATAATTAAAATCTCAAAATGGAATTTGGATAAAAGCTACAGTTCTCTGTATAGACCTCAAATATTGATTTTAAAATGATGCAAATATTAAAATGAAATTACTTCTTGTCCAGCAAACATAAATTCGAATGAACTGTTATTTTCAATTTAAATTAATTAGAATCTCAAAGTTAAATTTGGAAAAAATTGAGCAGTTGTCTTTGTAGACATCGAATCTTGACTTTATAATGATGCAAATCTTAAAAATGAAATTGAACAGAAAAACCGAGCAGTTGCCTATACAGGCATCACTTCTCGTACAGAGAATAGAATTATAAATTATAAGGAACAATTACTTTCAGTTTAAATTAATTAAAATCTCGAAAATTAAATTTGGAAAAAATTGAGCAGTTGCCTATACAGGCATCACTTCTCGTACCTAAGTCGTTATAGATCAGCGAGTTACCAATTAGATGATCACCTCAACTGATGATCAAATTGATCCCGCTCGGCCTTTTTATAGTTACCATTTTAAGAGACAAAAATACGCGAAACAAAAGCATGAGTGCGATGGACAAACGCGAAGTTCCTAAACGCGATGCAGTGTTTGTCACATACGCATCTTCCCTTTAAATTACACCTTTACAAGAATTTCAACCCTAACTATATTATGAATATGGTCTACTATTGTTTACATTTATGATTTGTTTATTTACTTAACACATTCTTGTTGGAATGAATACTTTCTAGCTTGAGACTCAACTTTAACATCGATGTGGATATAATAATATACTGTATGAAATTTTATTTCCCTAAATACTGAACTGAATATTTACGTATTTATTAGAACAAAAGCATTTCAAATAAAGTTATGCATGGAATACTATTTAATTGTTATTTAATTTTGTATAGAATTATTTTAAAGTACAGAAATAAGTAAATTCATATTAATAATTTAGGAAATTCTTTTAAAAATAACGTACCTAGGTACGGAATATTTCATTATAAAAGTCCTCTTTACCTCCGTTTCATACTTACCTGCTCATTTTTTATGTTCTGTTTTATTTTAATTAAAAGTGTAGTAAATAGCCTGAGTAGGAAGAACTGTCTGTCTATCTAAGTTGGCATCATCGGGAGATGCTAAAAACTGTCTACTTCTTTTTTATACTTAACCTACGTCTTACTTTCTTTTTTTATTGTTATAAAGAAAAAATTATTGAGTTTGTGTATAAAAGCAAATTTTTTAAATGCTATTTTCAAGATTAAAAGAATTGAATTTTTTTTTTTTAGAATAAACTTATAAAAGTTTTTGCATTTATTAATAGCAACTTGGTAAACTTTTTATTTTCTTTTACTGAAAGTAAAAACTTAAAATGATAGTTTTTTAATTTTCTGAACATACGATATAAAAAGATAATTTGATGCATTAAGAACTTTCCAAATGCTTATAAATTACTTCATAAAGAATAGTAAGCTCACAAGATCATGTATAGCTCGGCCTCCAAAAGGCACAATTTTTGTCACTATGGAATTTTTTGTTGAGCATATTGAATTTGCCAGTAATGTTTTACTAACAAACTGTGAACCAAAAACGTTAAGTCAGAGGCATAAACTACATAAAATGAAGGGCGGATCCAGAAAGGTTACTGGGGGGGGGGCACTAAATTTTAGAAATCAGAAAAAAAATTTTTTCGCTCGCCTCGGAATCTAACAAAATTTTATCGCCTCATGGGGAAAATTTCGGCTCATGAAAAATTTTTCCCCCACCTCATGTGGAAAAAAATGTATCGCCTTGAAAATGTAAGAAATACTTTTCTCGGGGGGGGGGGGGGGGGCAATTGCATAAAATATTAACATGCACTTTTCAGGGGCCGCGGGGTACATATCTCTATCTCTACATATCTTTTTAAAATAAGTTGTATAGTTTGATGTTTCCACAGAGGGCATGAGAGAATTTTTGTTCATAAGATAAGGAAACAAGATTTTTATCCAAAATTTTATTTTACTCAAAACTTAATCAATACTGTCCGGGGGGAGGGGGCGGACAATTTTTTTTTCCAAAATGGGAATTGATGAACGAGAGATCTGAAAAAAAAATTCCTCCAAAATGGAAAGGGAAAAAAATTGGAAAAAAGGAGGGCCACTGAAAAACTCCCGTTTCCCAATAAGCCAGTACGCGCCTGCAATTAACACAATATGACAATTAACAACTTGCTTTGCCAACTCATGCCTAAAATTTCCAACTTTTGCCACGTCTGACAAAGTTGGGGACTATGCCCCTGTATGCAAATCCATAGTAAGGTAAAATAAAATTAACTGTGTAAATTTATAATTAATAATTGAAAATAAACTTAACTATACAAATCCATAGATAACATAATTTTAAAAAAAAAGTTAGATGGTGTTTCTGATAATTATATGTATTGAATATCAGAGTGGAAATCAGTGATCTTCCCACAAGGAAATTTTAGAATTAGTTTAATGTGAGTCAGGAGCAATATAAAAAACTTACCTTTGATATATAATCAGGAAGATTTTCCGGGAACCTAGTGACTACAGACTTTGATTTTTTAAACATTTTAAGTTAATATTGTTGTAGAATTTTGGACATGTAACAAAATTAATTTGTAAAAATTTTTTGTTACCGTTATGCAATAAAATTCTATTCTATTCTATTGATACAAGTGTTTGCCTTTATAGCAAAAAATATCTGTTAAAATAAAATTTATTCCTCGCTTATTTTTTGAGTTTCAATTTTTACCAAATAAACAGCATTTTTTGTTAATAATTTGTGTCATGGAGCAGTTTTAATTTATCATTTATGTTTCTGTAGATTTATTTAATAAGTATCTGATGACGCATGGATTTTAGGTTAAATGAACTAAAGATTAATTACGAATATTTCATATTATTTCACATATCGTCGTCTATCTCACGAAGTGTCCTATCTCAGTTTTCGTGAGTTAGCGCTAGAGCTGTTTTAAGTTTTGGTGGTTTTTAAAATGAATAATAAACATATAAAACTTGCCTTTTCGTTGTTTTTTTTTTTTTTTTGCTTATATTGTGTACTGGAATATGTAGTTACCGGCATGAAGTCTATATTAAGAGTGCGTATTTCCAAATTTTCAGAAAAAATTTGAAAGCGAAATATGACGTTACGTGAGAGATAAAAAATGAAACTTTCTAAATAGAATGAGTTAGTCAACTTAAGTGATTAGCATTTTATTGTTGAAAATAAAGATACATTCCTAAATATACAACGCAATTAACATTTCATTCGTGAAAAAACAAAAATTGTGAGTTTTGAACGAAATAATAGCATTTTAATATCTATCGTCTATCATTGTGTTTAAAAAAATAAAAAATATGTGATACAAAATTATTAAAAACTCTACAATAAAATAATTTTGTGTTATTCATCTACCCATTGTGACGTGGCAGATTTCTATAAAATTGTGCACGTTAAGATTCTAATTAAGGTGTGGCATCGTTACAAAGCGTCATGAAATCGTTATACTTGTCCTTGGAAATCTTGGGTTCAGAATTTAAAATTGACATTGCATGTCTTTTAAGTTATCTAACTTTAGTTTCAGTGTTATACAACTGTATTCACTATGAAAATGACTCGATTTAAAAAATATTTGCGTTGGCTTATCTTTGACTACTATAATGTTCGAGAGCTAGAATGTATAAAATGAAACTTACGATATGACCTAAGTCAACATACGTCAGTTCGTGAGAAATTAATTGTAACTAAATTGAGATACACCAACGTTTACATGTACCCATTCTCGCATTGTATACGCGCTTGACTGACGAGAGTTTGTGAGATGCAAGAACATGTCAAATGAAGTATATTCGCCGACCTATCTCAAATTTCGATTTTTTTGGGATAGGACACTTCGTGAGATAGACAACGATATATACAACAAAAAATATCAGTACTTACTGTTTTTCAGATACAAACACCAAAGAGCATATTAAAAACAATGCGAATCTACACAAAAAACAATAAATCAGTTCAACAATAGCAAATCAAGACCCACCTACAGGCCATCAAACCTAAAATATGCCTAAAATGTGAATAACATAATTTTACTTTATATACAAGTCATCCGCACATGCGGGGGATCCACAGATATGGGTACTTACACCAGACGTAGTGAATTTTTAATCTCTAATGAAATTGTGCTTTCTAAGCATAATATCACCAGTTATATTTACATGATTTGTGGAAAATTTGTTACCGTGAATGAAACATCATCTGATTTAAGTAAATTTACATGGCGTATATTTATAATTCCCTAGTAGGTGTAATATTTCTCTAACATATAGGATATTTTTCCGCTAGCCATGTTATAATTACACTGTAAATTTTCATCATTTGTCTCTGTGTAGGACTTTGTGTTTTATTTTTGAATATTTTTGTGACGCAGTGGCATACACTCGACAGGCACGCAATTGTCACTGCATTATGAAATATTACGACTAGTATAGACAAAAATTTAGAAACAAGTAGAATGTATCAATTTTAATCAAAGGTTATCTTACCATACATATTTATTATTTCATTAATTTTTAAATTTTAACGATAATGGGCCTTTCCCACGTTTTTTTTTTATTGAATATTTGAGAAGTTCTCTTTAAAAAAACTCACCTGTATTTTTTCTTTTTTGCGAAATTGCTTCTTTACTACAGAAAAAATTATTATGTTATATGAATTTAAAATTGGCGGCAATATTTCTACACTGATGACACATTGAGAGGAATGACCAATCAGTTTATTCTAGCACCCTTGGTAGAGGCTACATATGACCAGATTGTCTAGGCATTTTTTCGCGAGCTTACCACAACTAACTGTGGTAAGGTGTAAAAGAGATGGCTATATATAATTAAGATGTGGATTGGTTATGTATGTATGTTAGATCACGATTTACATTAGTGACTTTTTAAAAAGATTTATTAAATTAATGAGAGTCAACGTTGACTCTTCGAAATAAAAATGTAGTTATAAAATGAACTGTTTAATCTGACATGAGTATAAGAACTGAATACAAAAGATTATCTAACTAATTTATATCCTCGGTTGGTTGTACTTAGTCAGCATTAGTATTGTTTCCCAAGCTAAGCCAAAGGAAATATGATATTACATATCAGCGATAAATAATACGAGGGAATTTGTTATCAACACGTAGCTGAAATATGATATGCTGAGATAGTTTAAAAGGAATAAAAGTCACGTACAAGTTTTTATACAGTGTACCAAATATTATATAACAACTTCCCCCTTATTAAAAAAGTTGGTGATTATACAGCAACTTTTGTAAAATATAAAAGCAAAATAATAGTAAAATGAAAATAATAAAATTGTAAAATGTAAAACCAAAATGATAATAAAATGAAAAGAATAAAATTGTAAAATATAAAAATGCAAATAGAATATTAAAGATGTACATATAACATAAGTTAATATTAATCATGAAATCAAAATTGGTAACAATGTAGAATGTCCTTAAGTTAGTTCCACTTCTTCGGTTTCTTCTTCTCTTTGGATACTGGGTCTTCTCCTTGGAGGTAAGATACTGGTGAAACTTTTGTATGTTCTTCTTGGCATCGGTGGAGATGGAGGTGAATCGTGTGATGCATGAACAAGGGCTAACTTTCGGCTTCTTTTTCTGCATTTGCAGAACAGGTAGAGTAGGATAAGGGAGACCACTAGGGTTATAGTGAAGTACGTGAACCACGAGATGTGTTTTGTCACGTAGGGTTCGTTGATGAGGTCGTCTAAATCCTTGGAATACTGGTCTAATTTGTGTTTCGCAATTTCGAGGTCTTCTGTATTCAAATTGTTTAATTTTAATGGTTTCAAATTTGGAAGTTGAGTTTTGTCTGGAAGGTCACTGCAGCAATCATACGGAATTTCGATTGGGTGAGTGTTATCTTTGACATCTAACACTTCATTGGAACTGGCCTGGATTTTGGTAATACCAACAAAGGCATAACAGCTGGGTTGTAATTTTATAATGGAATTTTTCGTGATGACTTCTGTTTTTGAATTTCTCTTCGGACAATTAACGGTAACATGTAATGGTTCTGCGTTGATGACTAGCCAGGTGTTTTCTTGGAGTTTTTGTACATTGTATCCTTGACTGATTATGAATGAGGTTTGACAATTTTGAGGTAGAGTCATGAGGTTTTTGAAGAGCCTTGCTTCACATATGGCATTGTTATCTATCGGGTAGGCGAACAGGTTGGAGCATAATCTGGTTCCCATGTAAAGTTGTTTGCACTCGTCTAAATCCGGGATGGGTAAGAACATTAAGGAATCATCATCTCTCGCGATATATTTTTGTGATACCGATAATAAGTGGTGTAAACCAGTTCTATTATCCAAAATAGGGATAGGATATAATTGATAGGCTGTGTAAGTTTGTGGGTCTACTAAAGGTACTTTTAAAACAAAGATTAAACTTGAATCGGTCTGAAAGGCTTGGAGTTCCATAATATCCAAATATTGAGCAACTTTTGATAGCCTTATTGAAAGCGGTAGGTTATTTTTATGCAAATTCTGTGAAATTTCCTGTAAGGATGAAATTAAGTCTGTTGGAGTGATGATTGACGTATGAATGATTTTCAAGCGTGCAAATGTTATTGCATTTAGAACATCATTTAAATTATCTTCGATGTACAAATAACTTGCCATTAACTGTTCGCAATAATGTAAGAATATTAATTTGATTTCAATGGCTTTGATGTGACTTGTCATAGATTGAATTGTGCGGTCGATTTCTTTGATATTTTTGTTAAATGTTTCTTCGTCAATTTGAAGTTTTTGAATAGTTGAATTGAAATTTTTGATAACGGATGTAGTAACTGAAATTTGATTTTTAATTAGATTCTCCAATTGGTGTTCGTCATTGTTTAGCTTATTGATGCAATCAGAATAATATTGACCGTCCTCGGCATCTAAATTTCCGGTTATTGATTTGAAAATTGTGCCGAAACCGTTGATTATTCCGCGCTTGTATCGTTTTGTATCCAAAAAGATTTCATCAAATTTTGATTTTATAGTTTTAGATATTTGGGTTAACAGATTTAGATCTGTTTTAACTTCACTCCTGAAAGTGATTGTTTTCTGATCGGCGGCGTCCAGGGTGTTTAGGATAAGCTCTAACATTTTTTCGTTTCTGTCAAAGGTTGTTTTTAGGGAGGAAATGTTCTTGTGAACCAGTAATGTCCATTTGTCATTGGTTACTATTACGTCTGTTTTTTCGTGGTAGTATATTCCTATGGTGTTGTTTATAGGCGTGATTTTATATTGGGAAACCACTAGTGTTGCTGATCCGAACAGCAGGAATAACCTGAAAACAAGGTTAACTTTCAAAATGAGGTTTCATTCTGTCAAAATTGACTTTACTAGTTTGTTTAGTTTCTGGGTTGAGTAAGATAGCTGAATTTTCAAAGATTTTGGTAATTTCAAATGGTCCGTTAAATTTATTTTGCAGCTTATTTTTTATTTGTGATTCTTTTACATAAACTTTGTCTCCGACGTTATATTCAGTACGATTTTCGGGGACATTTTTATCGAATCTAATTTTGGCTTTTTGCTTTTGAAGTTCCGTTCGGTCTCTAGCAATTTTATAATAATGGGAGATGCGATTGTTTAAATCTCTGACGTATTTCGTTATTAATTCTTTTTGGTTATACAAAGTTTCTGGCGGTCGAACTGATGTATGACCAAAAACTAGTTCATATGGCGTAAATCCATGTGTTTTGTTAACAGAGTTATTATAGCAAATTACAGCGTAAGGTAAAATGGTGAATGGGTGTTCGTTCGGGTTTTCTGTTTGGTTAACTCTTATCATTTCTGCTAACGTTGCGTGGAATCGTTCAATTGAGCCATTCGATTGCGGGTGTCCTACGCTTGAAAAGGTTAATTTTATATCGTATAAAATACATAAATCTTTTAATAATCGATTGTCGAATTCTCCTCCATAGTCGCAATGTATTCTCAGAGGAGTACCATAGTGTTGGAAATATAGTAATAAGGTATTTACTACAGATTTAGCGGATTTATCAGGGACTGCGTAAGCTTGTGTAAATTTGGTTAATTCCTCACGTATCGTTAAAGCATAGTTGCGTGTGGGGGACTCGAATAGGTCAATGTTAATTCTTTCAAATGGTGTCTTTGGTGTTTCGGTTATTACTAACGGACTGCTTAAATTTTTTCGACAGACTTTACTTTTTTGACAAGTTTCGCAATTTTTTACAAAGTTTTCTACGTCTTTAGTTAGACCTTGCCAAGTGTATTTTTCTCTAATTCGTCGAATAGTTTCGTTTATTCCGCGGTGTAGGTTATTTTTACCGCTGTGATGTTGATCTAATATTATAGGAATTTGGTCTTCATCAGGGGTTTTGACAATATCTTGACAAATTATTAATTTTAGGTCCTTTTCCGCAAAAATGAATGACAGAATTTCAAGTATAGGGAGGTCTAAATTATTTTCGACAAAGTAAGTCTTAGAAAGGTCTAAGACGTCTTGGTTTTTAAATAACACCAGAAATAAGTGTTCAATCACGGATTCAATATCGAACGGTAACGGGATGATAAAGTATCTCCTATGTCTGACCGTCTTGCTCGATACAATATTGATCTTGTCATTGCGGAATTCTGGGTTTTCTTCAAATATGTCTTCGATAATTTTGTGATGGAGGTCTTGTAAATTGTTTTGTTGAAAGAAAGTTATAATATTTTTGTGTTCTCGATATAATAGTTGTTTGTTCGAGGCTTTGATTTTTGAATAATCTATTAAAGATGTTGTTTTGTACAAGTTGACAAAGGTTTCGAATTCTTGGGTAATTTGGTCATTGGTAAATCTAGCGTTATCGTCTTGGGTTTCGTCATCTGATTCGTCATTTGATTCATCGTCTCCGTTCGCGGCTAGAATTTTGGAATAAAATTTGGAACAATCGTTAAAGTGGTTAATTTTGATTCGGGACAAGGCGTCTGCGTTTTTATTTATTTTTCCGGGTTTATATATGACTTCGTAGTCGTATTCTTCGAGTTTAAGGCGCCAGCGAGCTAATCTACTACCTGGGTCCTTTATAGAAAATAGCCATGTAAGTGGTCTGTGGTCGGTTATCAATTTAAACTTTCTACCGAATAGGTATGGCCTAAAATGCTTTACTGACCACACTATAGCCAAAAGTTCACGTTCTATCGTGGAGTATTTAGTTTCGGCGTTGCATAAAACTCGGGAAGCGTAAGCAATAGGTAAATCTTTACCAATTGGTCCTTGTGAGAGCACAGAACCGACGGCAAATGCACTCGCATCAGTAGTTAGTATGAAAGGTTCGTCAAAATTTGGGTAAATTAATATTGGTGATGTAGTTAGTGTTTGTTTTAGATCGGCGAAAGAATTTTGACAGTCGTTATTAAAGTCGAAAGGGACATCTTTTTGCAGAAGTTTTGTCAAGGGTTTAGAAATTTTGGAAAAGTTTGGTATGAATCTTCTATAGTAACCTGCTAGTCCTAAAAATGATTTGATTTCTTTTTGGTTCTTAGGTTGCGGAAAGTTTAAAATGGCATCGACTTTGGTGGGATTTGGTTTCACGCCGTCTTTTGTGATCAGGTGTCCTAGGTAGGCGACTTCTTTGCGTAAGAATTCGCATTTGTCTGGCTGAATTTTGAGGTTGGCTTTTCGAAGGCGTTTGAAAACTTCTGTTAGCCGGGAAACGTGTTCGTGAATGGTGGGGGAGTATATAATGATATCGTCCATATAGACGAGACACCGTTCATTTTGGATGCCTAATAGAATATTGTCCATCACTCTTTGGAACGTTGAAGGGGCATTTTTGAGTCCAAATGGCATTCGCACGAATTCGTAATGACCGTTTTCGACAGTGAAAGCCGTCTTTTGAATGTCTGCGGGATTAATTTCGATTTGGTGAAAACCAGAAGCCAAATCTAGGGTTGTGAAATATTGGCATTTGCCAAGTTGGTCTAAGAGATCGGAAATGTTGGGCAGAGGATATTTGTCACCGATTGTGACCTCGTTGAGTTTACGGTAGTCAACTACAACGCGCCATTTCTGTTTGCCAGAAGCGTCCAGTTTTTTTGGGACTACCCAAACAGGGGAGAACCAAGGTGAAATTGAGAGTTGAATGATACCTTGACTTAACATTTTCGATACTTGGGACTTAACTTCTTCTTTATGGACCTGGGGATAGCGATACGATTTTGTAAATATCGGTCGGGAATTGTCGGTGTCAATAGGGTGTTTGATTTCGTTGGTAAAGGTCAAATTATCTCCTTCTAAATAGAATATATCTTGAAAATCTAAACAAAGCTGCGTTATTATTTCGGCCTCTTCTTCGTTTAGATGGTCCAAGCGCAATTCGTTCTTAATTTCAAAGGATCTGTCCGTCATTGGGTGTTGGTCGGAGTTTTGCGTATTTAAGTTAAAAATTGACTTAAATTTTTGTAGAGGTTCTAAATTTAAATTAGAAAAATCGACAGTCTTCGGGATGACGTTAGCGTTGATTATTGTCGTTAAAAATTCTCCGTTTTCGTTTACTCTAACAAGAGCATTAGGTAAACGGACTTTTTCGTTTTCCTGCGCTTGCAAAATAGCGTCAGTATTTCTAAGATTACATTTTAGTTTATAAATTTTTTCAGTACGGCCGTCAATTTGGATTTTATTTTGATTAGGGTTGTGGTTTGACTGAATTTTGTCGCATTCGGGTCTTGACGAATCGTCGGTTACTTTGAAAAGTGGAACCGTTTTAAAATTGGTTATTAATTGTTTATTTCTTATGTCGACGATACAATGATAGTGCTCTAGGAAATCGGCTCCTATCAGTCCATCAAAATTGATATCTAGATCATAGATGTAAACTTTATGTGGGTCGTTGTCCGTGAAGGGTATAAGAACAGATTCATTAATAGTAATCTTCTGATCGGTTATACCTTGTATAATTACATTTTCTGAAAATCTTCGTTTGTAGTTTTCCGCAGTTTTTGGTTTAAAGATAGAGATACCTGCGCCCGTATCGATTAGAATTTTGAATTTATTTGTGATGTCTTTAATGTAGTATAAATTTTTTGAATTTACGGTCAACAGTGAGTGAGATAGCGTTCCTACATGAACCCTTGTTCGGGAAAGTTCAGGAACGGGTTGAAATTGTCGTTTAGATTCATAGCTTGAATTTGATTCGATATTTGATCGAATTGATCTATTTCCTGTGTTGGAGTATCCGCGGGATACTCCGGGCCTAAACAAAAATCCTGAGAATTGGTATTATAATCTTCTTGATGCGTTTGAGAATTAGCAGTATAACTCTCGTATTCATTTTGCCAAATATCGGTATGGTTTGTTTGTGAATTTTGAGAATTACCAGTATAATTCTCTTGTGGTAAATATTGATCGTTGCAATCAGTTTGGTAGTTTTGGAAATCGTTGTATTGCTGATGGTCGAAATTATCAGGTTCATTATAGTAATTAATATGTTCATAGTTTAGAGGATCACAGTAATTGTCAAAATTAACGTGATGCGTTCTTTGTGGGTTTTGACGATTGAAATTTGGATTTTGTTGTTGATTTGGGAATCTTTGTTGGAAGTTGGGGTTCGGTCTTATTACCGAAGGTCTATTTTGTTGTAGATTATTTGCTTGTTGGGAGTTTTGCGGAGAAAATTGCCTTTGATTATTTTGGCTGGAAAAATTCTGGAAATTTGGTCTTGAAATTTGCGCTTGACTGGGATAAGCGTTTGGAACGAAACTAGGAGATGAAAATTGTTGATTTTGCCTTGTGCGGCATTCATTAATTGTATGTCCGTTCCTTTTGCAGAAAGAACAGAATTTTTGTGGAATTGGAGGGCGTTTCGCTTGAGTTTGAATGGGATTTTTATTTGGGTTATATTTGTTGAATTTCTGAGATTCAAAATAAGACAATTGTAATTCTCGTTTTACTCGGAGAGTTGCATCTAGTACAGTAGCCGGGTTTCCAGCTCGGACTATCTGGCCTAATTTGGGTTCAAGTCCGGTTAACAAGGTATTAAGGGTCATAGTATCAATTAAACGTGTTTGTGCATCTTTCTGTTCGTTTGTCATAGCGATTTGTTTGTTTACCGCGGAAAGCATTTTCGCGTTATGGGTTTGTAGCCTAGAGATAAAAGTTAATGGTGATTCGTTATTTAGTTGATGGAGTCGTTGCAGATCTTGTATAAGCGAGGTTAGATCGCGTGCGTCTCCAAAATGAGACTCTAATAAGTTTTTAGTTTCACCCCATGAAGTTGGGTTTCTTGAATTTATTACCTCGGCAGCTTTGCCTTTTAATTTATTTGCGGCCATGCAATAGGCTTGACTACAAGCATATAAGAAAGTTTGTAAAAATAAAGGGTTGCCATCGTATTCGGGCACAATTGAGAAAATTTCACTTAATTTATACGGTTCAAGAACCGGTGCTGGTGCTGGTGCTGGACCTGATGCTGCACCTTGTGCTGTACCTTGTGTTACTTCGTCGGGCATGTTGCTCGATATTTAGTAATTTAAGGAGTTAAAATGAATTGATTAGAATAAAAAAAAATGTTGTACCTTTGGTAGATCGATTGGGTTTTTAGTGTTACGAATGTTGCATTAACAGTATAATGCACAGTATTTTAAATTAACTCTTACGATTTTAGTTGAGCATTAGCAGTATAATGCTGTAGATTAAGTGTTTGTGCTTAACGTCTAAGCTTTAGTTTGTTTGTAATAATAAAAATAAATATAAATGGGGATTGGATAATAGAAATAGTTTTTCTGTGTATTAGCAGTATAATACACTACGTATAATAATAAAACGATAAGTGAAAATTACGAGATGATTCGTTAAAGTACTTACAGTAATAGATTCTTCATTGAGTGTAGGTTCTTCCAGTAAGGGATTGGGATCCGCCACCACAAGTGAGGAAGGTCTCCTTGTTCTGATAGACAACTTGCACTAGTTAGGCACCTCGTGGAGATGTCGTCCTTGTTCTCGTGGGTCACTATCAGTTAGGCTTCTTGTTCTTAATGGTGTTCACGGAATCCTACCGACTGCGCCAATTGTTAGATCACGATTTACATTAGTGACTTTTTAAAAAGATTTATTAAATTAATGAGAGTCAACGTTGACTCTTCGAAATAAAAATGTAGTTATAAAATGAACTGTTTAATCTGACATGAGTATAAGAACTGAATACAAAAGATTATCTAACTAATTTATATCCTCGGTTGGTTGTACTTAGTCAGCATTAGTATTGTTTCCCAAGCTAAGCCAAAGGAAATATGATATTACATATCAGCGATAAATAATACGAGGGAATTTGTTATCAACACGTAGCTGAAATATGATATGCTGAGATAGTTTAAAAGGAATAAAAGTCACGTACAAGTTTTTATACAGTGTACCAAATATTATATAACATGTATAGCTATCTCCTTTACACCCCACTCACGCTATCGACGCGTGGACTACACTCAGTAGCAACGGTGGTTTGTTGACACCGTGTTTCTAACCTAAACGCAAAATTATTATTTTATTTTGAATGCAAATAGTTAGAAACAGTTGTAAAAACCAATACTGATACTGATAGAAAATATCATTCTGCTCCTGGTTGTTCAAGCAGTACCTGTGCTAGAGTGATCGTTTAATTTTTTCCCGTTTTCCTAAAGTTGAACCAAGGTAAGTTAAAGTCACCAATAATAATTTTTTTCGTGTTCTTTATCGAATTTTGTATTGAATGGACACTTTTTCAATAATTGTGCCCAGTACTCGTGTCAGCATTGATAATTTTTGTATCAATTTCTTCTAATTTAGTTAATAAGAGCCAAATAATAACAGCTACACGTTTTGCTATTTAAAGACCTGTAGGTAAATAGAAAAGCAAATGTTTTTCATATCATTTTGTAGCCACACTTTTTAGTATTAAAAGAAGAAGTTTTTTACTTTGAACAGAAAATTTTATATATGTAGTTTAAATTCATCGATCATATTCAATGATCATGTCGTGAAGTGCATGGTTTGATGTAAATACTTTGACACATTTGAAAGCAGTACTTAGTTGTTTGTTGGATAAACTGTATTACATATATGTACTTATAATTTTATTAATGTAATTTAATATTTGACAGGTTACTTGTGGAAACAATTCGTAGATAAATCTTAAGATAATAAATACAGTTCAGAAAAATGCTGTGTACAACAATTTGGGTATGCAGTGTGCATTTCAAAAACGAGTATGCAAGACGATTCATATAAAAATGATGCATTACCTCCATTGTTTCGTCTTGGTGAGTATACCTATTAAATAAATTTAAAAATATGATTTGATGTTTTTGATGAGCACGATTATTTATTTCATAAGTATGTAGTAAAAAATAGAAAAAAATCATTATTCAGTTTGTAAAATATAGTTGTTATAATAATTTTCGTTTTTTAGAGAATTCATTTGTTCAAAATTTGCAATATAAATATAAATTAAAAAAGTGAACTACAATAATTTTTAGTTAAAAAATCATTTCGCTTTGTATTCTTATTTTCTATTTGTTAGTTACCTACTTAGGAACATATTTTTATTAAAAATAATGTTTTATTTTACAGAATAATCCATACAAAGTAAGGATGACCATCGTCTAATAACCTCAACGTCTCGTTTAGAAGATATAAGCCATCAAGTGTTTTACTTTAGTAATAGCGTTGATTGAAAAGTCTATAAGATACGCAACTATACGGCCAAAACCGTTCCTATATGTTCATCTCGCTCATCACGCTTCCCCCACACGTCCCTATCCACATATTGTTCGTTGACTTGTGGTGCCACCGTGCGGTGTTATTTTGCGCGAACCGCGAATGGAAATACTGGACGTTGATATCCAGCGAACGAGGGTACATAATATATTTATTAAGTTATAATTTTCCACGCAGGTTGTAGACCGGCGCAATCAGTGCCGGCGTCAGGGCATTTGGCACCTGTAGCAAACAGTTGCTTGCCGCCCTGATAAAAAACATTTACAAGTTACTACTGTTAGGACAAATTTATTAATAAAAACTTACAAACAAAAATTTCAGATAAATAATTCTTTCACTAGTTTCACTTAAAATTCAAAAACAAGAGAAACCTTTAACTATCAATTATTGTCGCATTTCATCTTTTAAGTCGCCACGTTGTGCGCTGTAACAATCGTGTTTTGTTCGAAATTGCAATTGTTCCTTGTCCTCGAGGCCCATTTGGGGTTCAAAAAATGTTTTTTTTGAGATTTTTGTTCAATTTTGAATTTCTGAAATTTATAAAAATGTGATAAATTAAAAATATTTTATTTTGCTATTCGGTTCAGCTTCATGGAATAGTATTTATGAGTATGTTTAAGACCTCCCAATTTTTTAAAATAATTAGAAAAAAGAATATGCAAATGTCGAGGATGGTGTTTTTGATCTTTCAGCGCTTGCGTAGCGAGAACGGTAATAAATACGAAAATGCACCGCACTTTTTTTTGTACAACATGGAATTTTCTATAAACAAGTCCGCGAGGGCATATTCTTATCTACTATAGTTTTCGAGCTACAGGTGCTCACATGTAAGCATAAAAATGACTGTTTTTAACGCTACTCTGCAAGTGGCACTGGCGACTTAATTAACAAACAAAAAATTAAGAAAACGGCGATGCTAATAGTCAAATTTAAATTACACAAAACATAATGAGTAACTTCTGTTTAAAACTGTTTTTTATACAATGCATAATATTAATAATGGAGTTACAAGTATTAAAAAAATGTTGAAATAAAATTAAAAAATAGTTAAATATTCTTTGTGTTATTGAAATGTATGTACAATTGTACAGAAAAAAACACTAATTAATAAAAATATGCGGCAAGTTCCAGTTATATAGAAATCGATGAAAATGAAAAATTACACTTTTCGGTCGTAATATTAATTGTTTATATGTGATAAATAAAAACAAAATGATATGTCAATAATAGATACATTTTTTTAAGAAAGAAAATTACTTCCTACAAGGTGGAAAAGTTCAAATATACGATTTTTTTAATGTTTTTTGCATTAAAAAACGCATATTTAAGAAAAATGAAGGACGCCATCGTGCAGAGCGATCAGAAATTCATAAATAAAAAAATCGACCACAAATTCTCATTGGACAAATAATATTTAACTGCTTTAACGGGCTGCTTGGAGAACAGCGCGAAAAACAGTTACTTTGAGGTTTGCGCGCGGGCGCCTTTGGCATGTGAGCCATAATAGATAGAAATATGCTCTCAGGGACTTTTTTGTACAAAATTCGATGCTTTATAAAAAGTGCATTGTGTACCATTTGTGCGATACTTTATCGCCTCGAAAACTATGCTCTCGAAAAAGTAATACCTACTTGTAATAAAAAAAAAAAATTAACCAGTCTTTCCGCAGATATTCAAATTAAGTTAATTACTTCCACATCCAGTGGAAGTATAGTAACGACAAAAAAATTTTAAAAAACATTTATTGTTCAAATAGGCTTAGAATGTCGTGAAACGTCGAGATTTTAAGTTTGAGCGAAAAAAAAATTCTGTCTGTCGGTCTGTAACTTTTTTTTGTGCGCACGTTTACTCTGGAACCGTTTGAGATATTGACTTGAAATTTGGTACACGTATGTACTTTAACAAGATCTGGAACTAGATTATATTTTGATCTAGTTCTGTCGAAGGGTTGGGGGTAAATTGGGGTAAATTTGGGGTAAATAGGTCAATCAAGCAGGTAAGAGTCCATAAAATTGGTATTTAGTATATACAAGAGAAGCTAAGGTCTCAAAAAAATGTTTGGCATTAGCCACCCCCACTACCACCCTAACCCCCTTATTAAAGGGGATGAAAAAAAATTGTGATTTAGTGTTTGTACAGGAACCAGAAACCTCAACATATTTTTTTACTTCATCCACCCCCCACTATCACCACCCCCCACCCCACTACCGATGTGGGGTATCGTTTTATGGGTTTTTGGGGTAGAGGATTTCAAATATTATATTATTAAAGTTCCATAAACAATTATTTTCACATACAAAGTTTTTTCGTTGTGAGTGACTTGGATAGAGAATCTGGATGTGGAAGTAGTGATTCCTTGGGCAACGGTTTTTTTATTATGTTTACTAATTATTACTCTTTTTCCCAATAAAATCGCTTTTTCGTTTTAATTATTAAAAAAAGCAATTACAGAGAAAAGCTTATAAACAAATAAATAACTTTAAATGAACCCATCACTGCAGTAGCAGTATATTTGGGAGAGGATAAAAAATATTTTTGTACAAATTGGTTATTACAGTTCAGCAGAATTAAAGAAGGGAATGGTGTAAACCCGAAAAATGTTGCAACATGTAATATTTTTGCAGCAGTAGTAATGGAAAATGTCATCTAAAACATATTCAAAATTTACTAGGGTGAAGACGGTTAAGAAAGGTGCAAAATGGATAATTTTGTGATATCTTAAAAATAACAGTTTCATCATAAAATGTCAATATGCCTTTTACTTCCACGTCCAGTGGAAGTACAACGACAAAAATTGGCATTTAGTAAATACAAGAGAAGTCAAGGTCTCAAAAAATTTAACCACGGGGGGGGGGGGGGGATAAAATTATGAGTTAGTGTGTGTACAAGAACCAAAGGTTTCAAACATTTTTTTTTACTTCATCCACCCCCACCCCCACTACCGATGTGGTATATCGCTTTATGAGTTTTTGGGGTAGGCGATTTCAAATATTATATAATTAAAGTTCTATAAACAATTATTCCCACATAGTAGAGTGCAAATATAGTATCAAAATATTTTTCGTTTTGAGCGACTTAGATAGAACATCAGGATGTGGAAGTAGTGATTCCTTGGGCAGCGGTTTTAACATTTTAAAATGAAAACCGCAGCCCAAGGAATCACTACTTCCACATCCAGATTTCCTATCCAAGCCTCTCAAAACGAAAACACTATATTTGCACTCCACCATGTGGAAATAATTGTTTATGAAATTTTCTAAATGAAAACCAAAAAACGATATACCACATCGATAGTGGGGGTTGGGGTGGTGGGAGGAGGTGATACGTGGGTGGATGAAGTGGAAAATTTTTTGAGGCCTTTGGTTCCTGTACACACTAAATCACAATTTTTTTTTCACCCCCTTTAATAATCACGTGGGGGGTGATAATGGGGGTAGTTAATGCCAAAAATTTTTCTAAGACTTTAACTTCTTTTATATAATAATAAACTAAATACCAAATTTGATGGACTCTTACTTGCTTAATTTACCTATTTACCCCCATTTATCCCAATTTACCACTCAACCCCTTAACAGAATAAGATCAAAATATAACCTAATTCCAGATCTCGTTAAAATACATATGTGTACCAATTTTCAAGTCAATATCTTAAACGGTTCCAGAGTAATCGTGCACCTAAAACGTCAGAGACCGACGCGATAGAAATTATTTTTTGCTTCAACTTAAAATCTCGACATGTTATAACATTCTAAGCCTATTTAAATAAATGTTTTCAAAATTACTACACTTACTGCGCATCAACAGTACCTACTCAAGGAAAGCCACTGCGCATCCATTATACTCGAGGAAACCTACTACGCATCCATACCACCCGAGATAACCAACTTCTCATCCAAACTACTCGAGGTAACCCACTGCGCATCCATGTTACTCGAGGAAACCCAATGCGCATCCATACTACTTGAGGTAACCTACTGCGCATCTATTTTACACGTGAAAACCCACTGCGCATCCATTTTATTCGAGGAAATCTACTGCGCATCCATATTACTTGGAGTAACGTACTGCGCATCTATAGTACTCGAGGAAAGCCACCGCGCATCCATAGTGCTCGAGGAAATCCACTGCGCATCTATATACTACTCGAGATAACCCACCTATTAAAGAATAAAGAAAATAATAGAAACACCGAACAGGTTGCATGGTATTTTAATTGAAAATCGTAGAAGCTAGATACACACGCAAGGACGCGTTGCTATATCCTCATCTATCCTTGAACCATTGGTATCAATTTAGCAACATGTTTATAAACCTTAAAATTCCACATCCACGTTTTCTATCCAAGTCTCTCACAAAGAAGAAAAAAATTGCACTCTACTATGTGAAAATTATTTATGAAACGTTAATAACAATATTTGAAATCGCTTTCTCCAAAAACCTATAAAACGATATGTCACATCGGTAGTGGGGGGTGATGGAAGGGGGTGGTAGAAGGGACAAATAAAGTAAAAAATATGTTGAGGCTTTTCCACCCCCCTTTAATAGTGAGGTGGGGGTGGTAATGGGAGTAATTTTTTGAGCCCTTACCTTTTCTTATATATACTAAATACCAATTTTATGGACTCTTACATGCTTGATTTACTTATTTACCCCCCCTTTATCCCAATTTACCCTTCAACGGAATAAAATGAAAATATAATCTAGTTCCAGTTCTCGTTAAAATACATACGTGTATCAAATTTCAAGTCAATATCTTTAACGGTTCCAGATTAAACATGCGCACGAAAAAGTTACGGGCAAACAGAAATTTTTTTTGCTAAAATTTAAAATCTCGACGTCTCATGACATTCTAAGCCTATTTGAACAATGACAGTTTTTTAAAAAATTTTTGCCGTTACTATACTTCCACTGGATGTGATTGATGTGAAAGTAATAAAATTCACTTTATCACGTCGTGCGCATTTGTGATGCACATGGTACATGGAACTTTTACTTAATTTTCTTTGTTATGTATTATTTAATATTATATCAAAATGGTTTATTTTACTGGGAAAAAAAATGTTTTATGTTGCCAGCAGCTCATTGGGTTTTTATATTTAATTGTTATGAAAATAAACATAATAAACACGCCACACACTAAACAGAACAGGAAGGTATGTGTTTGATTCAAAATTGTTTTTTATTTGCTAGGTATGCATTACATGTTTTTGTAAGAATCATTACCGTTTTTAGGTTAAATTTAAAAATACAATGTAGCTGGCAATGATGAATATTTCACCATTTCGTCGTTTTTCTGAATGTTTCAGATGTTGCATTGCATTTAAATATTATGTCTATATGAGAGCCGTCTCTGGCGCAGAGACAAATCTCCTTGTTTATCAAAAGCGACGACTTACGCGACGCGAACCATACGAGTGCATGCCATCAACCTAACTGATGTTTGTGCAACTGACTTAGATCTTAGACCCCAATACGGTGGCGCCGTACTATACATCAGACCCTGCTTGGGCTACGATTTCAAGTACACGGTTGCGCCTCTTGGTAAACTTTTCACTCAACGGTAATAGGTACCAACTTGCTTTATCATCACTTGCAATTTGTACTCTCGTCTTTTATTACATTTGTCACGTATGTAGGTAAATATAAATAGAAATAATTTTAAAATGTGTTATATTCTTAATTTTAATAAAATAGTCGTAATATTTAATTGAAAAAAAAAATACAAACTCCTGATTGTTAAGTTTCATAATACTTTATATACTTTATGTTTATATTTATTGATGGTTTCTCACTGTATTATATTATTATATATCCATCTATTATATTTTTCTTACTTATTTGTTAATCATTCATTAGCAAATATAGAATTAATCTGTTATTAAATAATGTTTATAATATATTTATTGGAAATTGATATGTGATTATAGTTTTCAATAGTTATTTATTTATCTAACCCCGCTATGAAATATCAAATTTTAAATGCATTTTTGACGTTACGAAATGTCACATTTTTCGTAACTGTCAGTTTCCAGTTTCACTACATAACTAGTGATGTAATGAATTTTTTTTCCTATTTTAAAGCGGGATCAGATAAAATTTTGTAACGTTATGCAAAAGTAATTTTATTTGGCTAATGTAATTTGCAAAACTCGCTCTCTTCGCTCGCTTGTTTTGGCAAATATTACATTCGTCAAATAAAATTAGTCTTTTTATAACTGGTTACGTAAATAACTATTTTGTAACCAGTTATGAAAATTACTTTTTCATAATGTGTTAAGTACAAAATTCTATCCAATCCCTCTTTAAAATAGAAAGGAAATGACAGAAATCAATTACGTAAAAATTCATTACATCATTAGTTCAGTAATGCAACTGGAAACTGACAATTATGAAAAATGTGACGTTTCATAACGTCAAAAATGCATTTAAAATTTGACATTTCATAACGGGGGAAGAAATATAAAAATTTTGAATAAAAATTTATTTACTTATTTAAGAGGTGCTTTTTAGGTCCCACTTAAAAAAAAATACTCAGATTTTACTTACTTTATTTTATAAATTATTTTGTTAACAGATAATTAATAAAATAACATACCAGCATAAATTTACATAAATCTCAAAATACATGTATTTTTTCCATGCAAATTAAGTATTAAATAAATAAAAAACTAAGTCTAAAACTTTATACATTTATGTTTGTTTAGAAAGCAAATACTGATTTAATTTTAATTAACTATAGCTATAGATCTATGTCTACTGTATAATCCACCATTAAACAAATTTGTGTGATTAAAATATATTAGAAAAGTAACAAAGTACCAGTACTGTAAGAAATTACAATAAGAAACTAATTCAACAGTAAATTTTCTAAATTTACATACCATTATTTTGTTATTACTATAAGTACAAAATGTATTTAAAATCATATATATGTCACTGACGTATCCAGGATTTTCATTCGGGGGGTCCGAACATTTTTTGTAAGTAAATTATGTATTGTTATGTAGCTTTCGAACAAAGGACCCAGCACAATTCTTATGTAAATTGGCGTCCAGTCAAATTGGCTGAATTTTTAATATATTTTAGATTTCGACTTTCTGATCAAAGAATCTCGTGGAACCAACTCGATACTATGTCGAGTTTCCGAGACACTGCTCAAGAAATGTACAAGAATGACCTTTTGTACAATTTAAATAATTTCGAATTCATAATTTTATTCATACATTTTATATTGTGATTCGTTCTAATAGCCCTTTCTAATATTTTACACTAAAAACATTTGTTGTTTTAATAAAAATAGCGTAGGAAAAATTAAAGTTTGAAGAATGTTGATGAAAGCGCCGGGAAATCTGTATAAAAATAACAAGTGAAAATGATATTTAGTCAAATTGGCTAAAACATTTTTTACATAAAGTATGTGTCTTCCTGATCAAAAAACTTTCGGAAATTGCTTCTTTGACCTCTTTGACCAATACCCTATAAATGAATTAAAAGTTCGACAAGATACAGAATTTTACAAAAATTTATAGTTATATCTCGTAAACTAGACATAGGATCGAGTTGGACCCATGAGAGCTTTTCATCAGAAAGTCGATATCTACAATATATTAAAACATCAGCCAATTTGACTGTACGCCAATTTACATAAGAAATGTGTGGGGTCCTTTAGGTAAACTATTCAAAAACTTATATTTCAAGTAACTGGCAACTATGCGATTTAATGTGTAATTTCTGCTATATTTTTCCCTAATAAATTATTCTAGATTTATTTTTATTTTTAACTTATTATCAAAAGTTTGCCTATGCTCTCATTCTTCATAAAAATTTTCTTCGTGTCCTCCGATTCCATTCATAATGAACCCAAAATGTCCCAGCTGCTGATAAATCTGTAATATATTCCAACAGTAATAAGGAAAAATGAACAATTATACAATTATAATGTTACATAACTAACTAAAAATAGATCTGTTCTGAACTTGACAAAATACACAAAAAATTATTCAGAGTTCAATAATGGATTTTTGTGAATGTTGCAAATTACCCTCAACTGATTGTTAATTTTGAAATGAAGCACCCAAAGCGATATGGTGTACCTAGATATCGTCAATTAAATACTTAACGGGAAACATGTCCACATAAATTAGACCATGAATCTCTTGTAGTACAGATATGATAAAATATCGGTACAGTAGTGCAGCGGGCCAAAGCCCGTACGATAAGAGCTCACTTGGCCACATGGTTTATAGTGTATTGGGTTTGATCCCAGTTCTGATGCTTGCAATGTCGGTGGATAATGGATGACCTAGGCTTTGGCCTTGAGAGTTGTGTATATATGTATGTATATGTTAGGGAATATAAAAAAACACTAGACAAATTAGACTATGAAGCACCGAAAGTACCTGGAGAATGAGATACCATAAGAAAAATTCCAGAGGCTGACTGTTTACCAAAGCTGATTTGCTACTACTCCTGATTTAAGTATAGTAGAGATTAATAATTTTTAAAAATGTGATGAATTTTGTTGAGCTGCGATTTATCGTATATTATTATAGAAAGGGCAAAACTTCAATTTTTTTTGGTCAATTTATATATTAATATATAAAATACTCCTATTACCAAATATTTTGGTACAATTACACATACCTCAACCACATTTCTGATTACTTTCGATACTCTTCAAATAAGAATTTATGATACCATGATTTAAACTTTTATTGTAACAAAAAAAATATTAAGATTCGATTTTTGATGTCAAAATAGTGGTTTATTTATTTATCGTATAATAATAAACTACAAGTTCTTAAATTATTTAAGAATAAATTTAATAACATACCTGGTATAAGCTCAGTTTCCAATACAATTTTTAGAGTCCTACGAATTTCATTAACATTGTTTGATTCTTGCCTTTATAGTATATATTATGTAGCACCATGAGAATATTTATTGTTTTATATATTCAAATTATTTGCATTTTGTATTCTGATTATTTACAACATAACCAACAAATTTGACAAGCCACAGTGACATTTCACCACGGGTCTAGCACCTTTAGTTGCGCGATTTTAAAATTGGCGCGTTCCCCTACATGCGCGTGGACTACACTTACTCGTCCTGGACTAGACATAAAAAACGAAACCAAGGTCCACTGAAGTCTATAATGAAAAAATAGAGTGGGTATACTGTATATTCCTATACTGTGACCTTACTATAGTTAGTTGTGGTAAGCTTGCGAAAAAATGCTTGATGTATAAGTGTTTGTCTCTTTCTACCTTTACCGAATTGACAGACATGTCATCAAGCTTTGTTAGTTGTAAGTCTAGTGACGTGTGACACTTTCGACACAGCACAGGAAGAGAGATGCTGTGCTTTCGATACACAACATAACCTCATCAAATCAGTTCGTTTTATGTATAGTTTTGTTTTCTAGTGTTTCGTGTTTTTATTGCTGCCTTCTCAAAACCTTTATCCATTTTAATGTCTACACAGTACACACACACACACACTTTTAAGTCAAAATACTAGATCTGTACGATCACAACGTAAATCGTAAATAAGAGAGCATAACCTATCTATTTATTTTATTTCCATCAATGTTGCCAAGTGTCATTTATTTGTTAGGAGCCGACATGTAAAAGTGTCTTTCGTCTGTTAATTATTATCATTTTTATTATAGTAGGTGGTATTATTCAATGAAAATTCATTATTTTCAAAAGCGGAGATAAAAAGTAGACATTCTTTAATGGAATAATTAAAGCATTTCCTCTAACGCTAAACATTCATATACATGCAACATGGAAATAGTCTCATCGGCAGGTTTCCAGACGAGATGTACAATTCAGAAACGTCAACAGGTTCGTATAGGACATCTGCATCATGTAACCAACATAACCTTAAATTTTAAGTTTTTCAAGTTTATTCTCACGTTTAATGTTTATATACGCATTTTTAGCTTGGAGCCGTACTGGCTCCAAGGAAATATTTAAAAATTCACGTAATATAATAATAATAATTTTTCAATATTGTTGGTTAATAAAAATAGACTGCTAATTACAGGTTAGATTTCCAACCTACAAAAAGAGTCCTATTTTATTAGGACAAGGTATTTAGAACTTCATAAACATTACACTGAACTAGATTTTAGTTGAAAATACGGGAACCAGGCAGAAATTTTAATAATAGCTGGGATAATACTCTTAAATCTTAAGAAATACATATTTTTGAGGTTAGCTGTGACGCCACGTGCAGATGCCCTGTGAAGCCAGAAATTGTTTAATTTTGATTGGAGAATCCCTTCATGACGTAATTTGAGCGCGTTTACTTGTTTGAAATATGGAGTAAATAAGACAATATTTTTATTTTTAAAATATCCATTTAAAATTAAAATATTATACGATATGACGTGTATATACAATATTTATTAGGTGTTAATAAATGATTTATGAAAAAATAATCAAGTTCCATTACGTGGGAAAAGCCCATTAAAAAAATTCCTCATCTCCTCAAATTCATCCATACATTCTACACATTTATTGCACACCACACATTTACACTGCTCACAACATTTTAGACCTTCCTTCACACATTTACATTTTTTGTTATTGCAATTTTTATCCGAACAATAAAGGCTTAAACACTGTCATACAATGTCTGGAATTGGTTTTTGAATTGAAAAAAAAAAAAAAAACAATCATTTATTAAACCTTCTGCATCTACGTGTAAATTTATACGAGTAACTGCTTCTTCTTGGTTGCTATATAAATCATCTAAAGTCCGCGCTGAATTGGCTTTGCTTATTAACACCACTTTTACAGGGATTTCAAAACCTCCTGCGATGATTAATATCTCATTATCTTTTAGAAATCCGGTACCGTTTTGGATGATATACTTAGTAATAAACTTCAACAAAGACTGTTTATTTTAAATGATTTAAGGAAATCTTGAAACTTATGCACTTTCCTACTACCACTAACATTGTATTCAGCTACACTGCTTTCGCCACATCTACTTCTTTCAGCTGGTTTTTTTGAATGTGTTCTATAAGTGTCAAAAACTATAGTTATTCGCACAGCCTGACATCGTCCAGTATTCAAAGCAGTTTCCAAGAACAGTTTCCCTAAATCATTAAAAGTAACGAATTGTTTTTCATTCATTTCTTGAATTACTACCATTCTGTCTATTATTAAAGACTGTACCAAAGGACGATCTGTTTGTGTATTAGATTCGTCTTCCAATTTTTTTGCCAGATCAGATTTCGTTGTTTTGCACATGGAGCACCTTCATGAAACAAAGATGTTGGCACTAATGTTAGTACAACGCGACAATATCGTTGTTAAGTCTGTGTCATTTATTTGTGCAGAGCATAATATTCTGCGAAACATCAATTCGGATCCAATTATGGCATTCCCTTTGTTTTAACATTATTTTCTTGCAATGTTAATATTTTGTTTCTTTTACACGGTTTCCAGAAATTTACAGTCATTTTTGTTCCAAACTGAGCTTATGTTATTTCGAACCTCATCCGTGAAAGTACTTAAACTATTTTCTATCTATTCGGTTATTTCTTGTTCAAATCAAACGGGTTACTTCAATCACTTTCAATTGTGTCAACCATTTTCAAAATATCGCTTTCATTTTTCTTCTGCATAGCATATCCCTCCTTCCTTTGTTGAGTTTGTAATTTAGAAGTAGCTTCTAAAATAGATAATTTAAATATTATTATTACGCAAAATAATATGAACGCACCCAGGGTTGGGCAAATTACTTTTTAAAAGTAATTGCATTACCATTACTTTTAAAAAAAGTATTTAAATTGCAAAAGTATTTTAAATACTGATTAACTGTTTATCTAACTCTGTTGTGAAATGTCAAATTTTTAATACATTTTTGACGTTACGAAACGTCACATTTTTTATAACTGTCAGCTTCATTACATAATTAGTGATGTAATGAATTTTACGTAACTGATTATTAAATCCAATTGTTGACACCAATTTTAAAATTTCCTGTATACTTCTTCATACCTGCTTTTTGATTTACCAGGAATTATTGAATTTACTTCTAAATTAGCCGATTGTTCTATATAAAATTGAATATCCATATCTGAATCAACCATTTTCGACTTAATTTGCTTTAAAAAATTCAGCAGATTGACAAATAAAGTTTGTTTAATTGTCAATCCACAGTAACGCTTAAGTACAGTGATAAACACAGAATTTATTTGTACGTCTATGTTTGGAGCTACAAAATAGTATTCAAAATAAACTGCCATTTCTTTTCTATTTTAAAGCAAGATTAGATAAAATTTTGCACTTAACACGTTATGAAAAGTAATTTTATTTGACTCATGTAATTTGCAAAACTCGTTCGCTTCGCTCGCAAGCTTTGGAAAATATTCCATTCGTCAAATAAAATGAATCTTTTCATAACTGGTTACGTAAATAATTATTATTGCCCAGTTCTGAACATAACCTAAAAAATTTTGGGAATATTCCCCTAAAGTATGTCTGGTCACCATCCAATGAAGAAGTTTGTTTGGTTTTTGTGTAAATCCAATTACTCCTGAATGACTCTTACAACACTCTTTGTTGATGGATTGTTCCAATGCCATGTCTGGAGCCACGCAGTTAAATCTTTTTTCATTCGTCTTCTTTACAACAAAATTTTCGCCTGCCAAAAAGTCATACATGTACGGAATTTGGTATTTAAGTTCTTCCATATCACTTAAATACACAGGAACCCATTTTAAATAAAGAGTACGTCCAACAGCTGATAAATAAGATAATACATCATGAATTGTGGCTAAGTGGGAATGAAAATCACCATCTCTTTAAGCATGCAACTTCTTCCAAAACAGATCAATTGTTTCAAGAAAGAAATACCAGTACTTAAATGTTACAGACGAAGTACAACCTGAATTAATAAATTTGGTTGTGACTTGTTCATAATCTTCAATTTTTCTGATAAGACTTCAAAATATTTTCGTCAATTTTGGATTTTGGCATCATGGAAATTATTGAGTTTATTAAGTGTTTTACTTCAGTTGCAAATGTTTCCCTCTTGATTTCTTCGTACCAATTAGTTAGAATATCATAAAGTAATCTAGATATAGCTGCTAGTGTTAGTCGATTAATAACTCGGGAGTATTGTTTTCCTCCTAACAGGAGTCTACAAGAATTTTCTGCGACAAAATCAGTTTCGACAAGTATGGAAGTAAGTCCTCCATCACCAAAAATATAACCAGTGCTAGCAATAAATGCCATAGTAAGATGCATCCCACCAAGTTGTAAAGTTACTATACCGGTCACCTCCATAGAATTTCGCACGCTTTTGAATAAATTGACAAGTCGGCCGTTATCGCAATATGGTTTTGATTTAGTCTCCTAGCTAACTGTACTACTCGAACCATCGCAGTATATATATAATAGTATCAAATTCTGTGGATTCTTTGTCGGAATTCAAAAAATAAAAAAAAGTGTTTTAGCAAATTTAATTCTATTTCAGTTAACTAGAGTAGTCTTTTCACGTAGGAGCCAAGATTAAAAAGTTGCCAACTGTAGAAGCTCAAAATTTGCGATTTTTGCCGTATATAGCCAACATTTCAGTAGTTATCTCCGAAACGAAAAAAAAATCAAAATTCTGATAGTAGCAAAAGATTCATAATGGAAAATACTCATTTGACCTTATTTTTTATTTCGAGCTAACTCCCACCGTTTCGTAGATATCTGCGAAAAATAACAAAAAACAGCTTACATTTTGGAGTCGAAAAAATTACAAAAACATGCAATCTTGACACATTCATATTTTTCGAAAAACACCGTTGTGACGACCGTACGATGTCGCGACGTAAAGAGGAAGTCTTCCAGATAAACCTGATCGTAAATTGCACAGCGAAATTCGAAAATTCGGCTCGGCACGAACAAATCAAAAGTAGCATTTTGTGACATTTCAGAAAATCTTTATAGATATTAACGCGAATAATCTGTCACTACCTCCCTGGCTCCACATTCGTGTGTTACGCGTTACGTCGATTGGACAGGCTAGGCATGAAGATAAAGGTGATTGGCTCTGTACCTAGTGAGTTATAATAACTCACGCATTATAACTCACGCTGTTTGTTTATGGATACTATTAATTGATCAAAAGCAGTTCATTAATTAGTATATAACCTAATAAGAGTAGATAAACTAATGTAACAATAAAAAAATATATATACCGTGTGTGTAGTCGCGGGCTAGGCATGGAGAGTAAGAATTACAACATCGCGTGTGCCAGCTGGCTGAAATGAAATAACAGAGCTGGGATGCTCCACCGACGGACGAATTTACGGCTGCCGGTGTTGTCGTATCTCTCGCGCTACGTGAATGTACATGCCTAATGGGAAATTACACGCACGGTATTTATTTTCCCAGTTACTTGTAATAGAAATGACCCCACCTCCTTGCAGGCACGCAGGCCTGTATATGTAATAGAATAGAATAGAATTGAATAGCCAAAATTTAAAGACATTTTGATTAATGATTTTCGAATTATGGCCCCCTAAAATTATATTTTTCAAATATTAAATAATTAATAATTTTTGAACGAAAAAAGTCATTCTTCATTTTCATAGGCCAAGAATTTTCATTGAAAAATTTACCAAAAATATTAAATATCAAATAATTTATAATTGGGAAACGAATTTTTTTTCGAAAAAAGTCATTATTTATTTTCTATTTAAAATCACTTTTCCTATCACTCGCTGTCATCCATGCTTTCAAATTCGGCAATCCCCAATGCACAAATAATTTACAGGGCTGGTGCTACAAAATGTTCGGTAATTGAAAATGAAAATTCTTGGCCTATGAAAGTACCCCGTTCATTTCTTATGGGAAGTGGCCTCCGGTGAAATTGGATGAATTTTTAATATAATGTAGATTTCGACTTTCTGATCAAAACCTCTCATGGGCCCAACTCGATCATGTCTAGTTTCTGAGATACAACTATTAATTCTGCCCTATGAGAGAAATTATATTACCGCCAAAATATGCTGACAAAATGTGGATGACTGAAGAAGTTATATAGGCTATGAAAGAGCGAGACAACAGATATGAAACAGCTAGGATCACTTGCAGGGAAGAGGACTGGAGTACATTCAAGGAAAAAAGAAATAAAGTAACTTCAGTAAGAAAACAAAAACAAAACTATTATGAAAGAAAGATAGATAATTGTAAAAGTGATGCAAAACTGATGTGGAAGACACTTAAACAAATTAATAGGACAGAAACTCAAAATGTGTCTAAGTTTATTAAATTTGATGACGAGGAATTTCATGAAGAAAAGGAGATAGCAGAAAAATTTAATGTTTATAGAGAGCATTTCGGATATTATTCCGGAATATTCCTAAATTCAACATATATGACATACAGGAGAATACAGAGAGAAACAGATTTAATAGATTTAAACCTATAGAAATTAATCAACTCAGAAAAATTATCACCGCCCTACCTAATAAGTCGGGGAGTGACGGAATACCCGCACATGTTATTAAATCGGCATTCAAAGTGATTGGTAATAGGTTTTTAAATACAATAAATTGCTCACTACAAACAGGAGTTTTTCCTGGAGAATGAAAAAGTTCACTCGTCACATCAATACCAAAAGTGAATAATACGGCATTAAGTGAACAGCATCGCCCTATCAATTCATTACCTATTTGTGAGAAAATATTGGAATTGACAGTTAAAGAACAACTAATAAATTATCTTGAAGAAACCAATATAATTATTTCGATGCAATCGGGATTTAGAGGGGCACATTTATGTGAAAGTGCGCTACAGTACATATTAGATGATTGGGTGAAAGAAATCGATATGGACAATGTTATCTTGGCAGTATTCTTATATTTAAAACGGGCTTTTGAGACAGTAGACCGAGGACTACTTCTCTCAAAGTTAGAGAACATTGGCATCAGTGATATAGTGTTAAAATGGTTTACATCATATCTAACGGCAAGAAGACAGAGAACAAAGTATAGCGTGAGTGTGTCCAGTGATAAAGAAACAGAACATGGGGTGCCGCAAGGTTCTGTCTTAGGTCCTATTTTCATTAATGACATTGTCAAGTCAATAGTAAACTGTAAAATACATCTCTTTGCGGATGACCCTAGATTATACATATCAGGAGAAAATGTAAATGAAATGATAAATGTCACGAATACCGAGCTAACTAATTATTATAGGTGGTTATGTGATAATAATCTTAAAGCAAACATTGATAAATGTAAATCGATTTGTCTTCGGGAAAAAAAAATAAATTGAATAAAATTGTGCTAACAGATTCGGTTAAATTAAATTATCAGACAATAGAAAAAGTTGCTGAAATAAAATGTTTAGCAGTGATATTAGACGAACAGATGAGTTTTAAACAAAATACTGCCTACATTTAATTGTGAAAAAAGTGTCAAAAAAAATTAATTACTTACGGAGAATATCCAAGAACTTATCAATGTTTGCTAGACTAACGATTTACAAAACTATAATCGCACCACATTTTGAATATTGTGCAACCGTTTTGCTTTTCTTAAACAACAATGAGATCCAAATATTACAAAAAATGCAAAATAAGGCAATGAGGGTAATTTTACAATGTACACAGTATGTTAGAAGCATTAGGATTTATGAATATAGGACAAAGAATTCTACTAAGAACCCTCCAATTTATCCATAAAATAAAAAACCGGTTATTGCCAAGCTATTTATACAATAAATTAACCTATGTAGGAGACAGACATGATTACAATACTCGTCAAATAAATGATTTTTATGTACAAAGGAATCATTTATCAGTAGCCAGTTAATCACTATTTTGTAAAGGTATTGAAAGATATAATAAGCTACCAAATCACATAAAAAATTCCAACATATCTATTAAACATTTTTCAAGTGAGTGTGTCAAATATATAAGGACAATACCTATATGAAACATATAAGATGTGCGGTTGTATTGTATTGCATTGTGTTGTATGGTATTGTATTTTATTTAGTAATACTTAAATAGCACTGAGGCTGCTCCATGCTTCTACTTGTTTAATTATCAATTATGGATTTACCCTTTTAAATGTATTTATTTATTAAGCTTTTGTTAGACGTAAAATAATATTTGTTAATTGTACAGCTTTCATTAGCTAAATAAACAAATTATTATTTATTCTTGTAAAATTTTGTATCTTGTCGAACTTTTAATTTATTGATAGGGGATTAGAGGTCAAAGGAGCAATTTCCGAAAGTTTTTCAATTAAAGTTTTTTGATCGGGAAGACACATACTTTATGTAAAAAATGTTTTAGCCAATTTGACCGAATATTTTTTTCACTTGTTATTTTTATAAGTATAGATTTCCCGGCGCCTTCGCCAACAATTTCAAACTTTAATATTTTTTTCTACGCTATTTTTATTAAAACAACAAATATTTGTAGTGCAAAATTATATAAAGGGCTATTAAAACGTATCACAATATAAAATGTACTTAAAAAAGTCATGAATTTGTAATTTTTTTTAATGGGCTAGTAGTAGATAATAACAAAAACGACAATATTAATAACTGCCCAAAATGTTATAAATATAATTTCAAGGTGATTTTACCGACCATTATTGGTTTTACTGTAAAATGAATATGCTTAAAATCAGAGTGAATTTAAAATAAGGTAGTTTTCTGGATATCTCATGACGTAATAGCGTAATAACCTCTAAAACAGGGGCATTTTACATTTGACAGTTAACTAGCTACGTTGCCACATTTCTAAAAAAGAATATGCACTACTGCACTGTCTGAAATAAATATTAATATCAATTTTTAACACTGTTTCAAATACCCAGCAAGTAAATATTTTATATATTTTTTAAGGCTGATTGATAACTTGCTAATAAAGAGGTGTAATATTACAGAGGATTCCGTATAGCAGTACAGAATATCTTACATTATTTATCGTAATATGGCAAAGTAGCACTCGTTTCTCTATTCAAGCACAAATTAGAATCTGGTGATTACGCTATTACGTCATAACCAAATAGAATAGCCCGAAAATTGGCGGCAATCGTTTAAACACAGTTTAAACTTCATGATTTTTTTTACTATAAAGCATTATTTTAAAAAATAAAATAAAAAATACGGGTCAACTGTTTTTATGTGTAGATGTTATTGAAATTATAAAAAAAAAAATGTATACTTGCCCATTGTACAAGAGGTCATTCTTGTACATTTCTTGAGCTGTATCTCGGAAATTAGACATAGGATCGAGTTGGGCCTATGATCAGAAAATCGAAATCTACAATGTTAAAAATTCAGCCAATTTCACCGGGGGGGCCACTTCCCATAAGAAACGAGCGGTGTCCTTTGAAAGTATAGATGACTTTTTTCAAAATACAGTTCATTTAAAAGTTCGAAAATAATAAATTAAAATGTCTTTAAATTTTGGATATAGGGGTTCTAAAGGATGTTGATCAATAGCATTACATTAGTCTTTCAATAAAAAACAACAGGCCTGCATTACACACACAGGCCGATGTGCCTGCAAGGAGGTGACGTTTCTTAGTACCTTGAGGTGATTTTGGTACTGTCGTGAGCAAAAAAATAGGACTATTTTTTTCTAATGTAAATCTGTCTCTATTTGAATGAATTTTGACAAATAACTGACAATGTCACAGAAATTAAAGTTTGATGTACTCAGCTAGATTTTAGCAAAAATACGTTATAAGACTGGTCCCATTTTTTTTGCGCACAACAGTACTAGGGGCTGTAATGTATGGTTTTAACTAATATTAACGTATATTTTTTTTTTTGTGGACATACCCATTATGCCTCCTAATGGTTGTAAATATTGTTGTTTCTGAAATACGACCATAGCCATGGAATGCGTGATACATTTGCCATCCGTTGTTTCTTCATTCAAGTTGAAATTATCTATACTTGCATGAATATAGTTTTTCTTTTCTTCATTAATTGGTTCCAAGTTTTGGGGTACATTTTTGTCATCAGTATCTCGTTTTGCCAATGCCGTTGATAGTTGGCGTATATCATTGTAAGAGCAAGTTAAATCAGGCTGCGTTAGAGTATCCAAAATGTGTTTGCTAGGAATAAGGTGATATATGTGTGGACCCAATCTGACATGAAAACTATTTTTTTTAAATGATTTGTCGAACAGTCCCATTATGACATTACATGGAATGGCTGCTAATTCATTCGTTTCTCCATTATCAGCCTACACAAAAAAAAAGTAAAACTCAATATAACTGAATAAAATACTGCTTATCTCCACAAATAATTTACCATCTATTAACCAAGAAATGAATAGAAGTAAAATATTTGGAACCTGATTTTCAAAGTCTGCTTTATTAATACCACCCGGTGTGAGAAATCTCTGCGTTTTTAAATCAAATGTATTAATTGCATTGCGCAAGATAGATCCAGCTGGAGAATCTGTTTTTCCGAAGACTCGTTGAGTTTCAAATTTTCTTTAAAATCGCTACTACTCGATAACGAGTTGAATTTGTCAAAGTTTTCGGGAAGCTTCTGGATTATTTTTAGCTCTTACGTTACATTTATTATTTCTTTGAGAGATATAGTGGCTGTAACACAATTTATGATATTTTGCATCATATGCGTACAAATCTTTATAGCCAGTTAATTTGGTAGTCTATATCGTCTCGTTGTTTTGCAGCGTCTATAATTTTTGAATAAGTAGACTTTCCGGATCCTAAAAGTATTTAAAATAGATATTTACATTAGATTTAATGGATTTGCTTACCTGTTTGTGGTGATACTAATTGTTGTTTGTTCTTTGTTCCACTTTTATTGCAATTCATGCACATAGTTCGGATATTATAAGGAGAATTAGAGTGACATGTTATAGAAAGAGGTCTGACCACCAGTCGACTGACCAAAGTTATACTTGGCGACAATCTACGTGATATTTCACTTTAATTTCTCCACTCAAAATACCGTCTCTTTGAAGTAGAATTTATTTTCCACAGTCATCTTGTCTTTTCTCGGCACTTGATATTGATGATAACAAGCCCAGGGTGTCCACTGAGGTCATTTAAAGTGATTTTAGTCACTTTTTTCTTTTTAAGTAACTTAAAGTCACTTTTTGGGCAAAAAGGGTCACTATAGGTCACTTTTTACAAAGAGTTGAAAGAGGACTTTCTAAAAGAGTAATAATTGAAGATAAAAACCCAAATGAATATTAGAACTCTAAATGCAAAATTAAATGTAATTAATTACATGAGACAATATGAAAACAAAGCATATTTGGTACCTATAATAACTGATCTACTGTCCAGAGCCAAGGGAGCCCACAAGAGCTACCTAAAGTATCTCGACGCAGAAAAGACTAAAGCTGAAGAACTAAAAAAACTTACTGAAAACGAAAAAATAAAAAAGATGGCAGAAAGAGAAAAAATTGAAATGGCAGAAAAACAATGTAAAACTGAAAAATTTAGAAGCTAAAGCCAAAGAAAAGAGGAAAGAGAAAGAGATTAAAGAAAAAGCCGCAGATAGTTTATTTCAAGAAGCATCATCTAAACTTCGAAAGTCACTAAATAAGGGGGGTATTGAAAGTGCGCAAGTAGCCAAGGAGTTATTGGATGCTTACCACGTGATAAGAACTGAAGAAAAATATAAAATGAAGGAAGTGGATGGTGTAACTGACAAAATTGATAAAAGGAAAAGTTCTTTGTTAACTAAATTTTTACCAAAGAAGCCAAGACTTGAATAGATTATAGTTATTTTTTATTATCATTGTGTTACTAATATATTTTTTTATTATTACTTATTTATTACTTAGCGATAACAATGCATTTGATTGTTTTCCTTTTATAGAAACTATATTGTTTCTTTTTCTTTGAGAATTGTTTTTTTTTAAGTAAAGTTTAAGTTATATTCGTTCTGAAAACAAAAATAATTTCTTATTACTAACCACATATGGGCCGGGCCGGCTAAGTGAACTAGTTTTATGGAAAAATTAATATGAAATTCTATCAAAATGTAAAACACACTATGTTCTATTCGAATGTGCCAATATCTCAAAATGGCCGAAAATTCGCATACGACCTTGTCACTTTGGTAGTATGTTGTTATTATTATTTTTTGTATTACTAATATATTTTTTATTATAACTAAACTTATAGACTATATTGTTTGTTTTCTTTGAGGTTGTTTTTTATAGTTAATTTGTTAACATGTTCTGAAAATATAATACTTCAATTAAAAATATTGGATGTCTATGTAATATTATTCTATGATTGCTTATCAAACTTTTCCTGTGTTTGAATATGACCAAATTTTGTTTTCAAGTCACTTAAATGTCACTTTTTGCTTTTAAGTGGGTCACTTTTGATCACTTTTTTAAAAGCTATTGGGTCACTCGATAACTTTTTTTTTTCAAAAAACTGGTGGAAATCCTGCAAGCCTTGTTTTCTGTACCACAGATTTGTCATCACTACGCACTGTTTTCTTACGTATAATACATTCCAATTATAAATAAATATATGCTATGCATATGCTACTACGTCACAAAAATAGTCATAAATAATTAACTATGTCATAGATGAAAATTTTTTTTTTTTTGAAAACTTCTCCTGTACTTGGCTTCAATTGCTTCTGCATGTATATGAAAATTTGCAAAAGTAAAAAAGTTTCTCGCTTAGTGAAAATATGAGTGCATTCTTAGCGAAGTAATAAGTCCATTGTTATTTAAAGAAGTTAATAAACAATAATCGATAGAAATAAAAACACCATTTGAAGCGCTTGGGTGTTTACTTGAATTTAAAAAAAAATCAGATCGATAGTTCAATTAGGTTTGAAGATAAGGCGGTGTAAATGTTAAAAAACACAAATCTGCTAAACAGTCATTTTCTGAAGTTTTTTCGAAATAAAAAACATCTGTACCACAAAAAAATATCGTAAATAGCCATTTCTCATGTAGAATTGTTCACTTTATAAAACCTATAAGATCAGTTCTGATTGTACGCTGTTTTTTTTTTTTTTTTCTCATCGAGAAGGGAGATACTTTTATGCTCCATTTCGCTCCACTACACACAACACTTGTTTTCTGTACCACAGATTTGTCATCACTACGCACTGTTTTCTTACATATAATACATTCCAATTATAAACAAGCTAAAAACGTACTCTTCGCCAATTTACTGAGCTTTTTATATATAATTGTTACACATTCTATAGGATACTCTTCGCAGTTTTCTTGTAAATAATGTTAGTTTTTGGACATCCTAAATTTTGTGATACCATCTTTGTTGTGAAAAAAATTGTATGAAAAAAAAAAATCCAACCTGTGGGATTCGAACGCCTTCCGTTGAATTACAACGCAAAACTTTAGCCGCTGCGCCACCATCTATTGCTACAAAAATTGATTGTCTGTGATATATCTCTTTCGACATTCATACATATTTCACTTCTATGAAATATTAGTAAACTTCATAAACAAACAAAAAGTTATTATGGAAATAATATCTCGCAAGATTTCCATTTTAGTACAAGCCACAAAAATTAAGAGATTTTTTTTTTTTAATTAAATAATTAATAACTTTTTTATTTACTGATCGATTTTCTTCAAAAACAATAGGGTTCTTCCTCTAGCTAACACTAACTTACTTTATAAATTTCAATACAATCGGACTTTTCTTTCTTAAGTTATCGTGCTTACAAGAAACGTGACGGACGGACGGACGGACGGACGGACAGACGGACATTTTGAAAGTTGTTCAGAATTCGTTCACTAACACAATGATATGAAAATTTTTTCTCTACGAGCGATATTTACGATTTTAGAAATGTGCCGATCAAATACAATATACTCTTCGTTTTTGCGAAGAGTATAATAAGTATATGCTATGCATATGCTACTGCGTCACAAAAATAGTCATAAATAAAAAACTATGTCATAGATTTTTTTTTGAAAACTTCTCCTGTACTTGGCTTCAATTGTTTCGCTGCATATATATGAAAATTTGCAATAATAAAAAAGTTTCTCACTTGTGAAAATATGAGTGCATTCTTAGCAAAGTAATAAGTCCATTGTTATTTAAAGAAGTTAATAAACAATAATCAATAGAAATAAAAACACCATTTGAAGCGCTTGGGTGTTTACTTGAATTTAAAAAATAAAAATCAGATCGATAGTTCAATTAGGTTTGAAGATAAGGCGGTGTAAATGTTAAAAAACACGAATCTGCTAAATAGTCATTTTCTGAAGTTTTTTCGAAATAAAAAATATCTGTACCACAAAAAAATATCGTAAATAGCCATTTCTCATGTAGAATTGTTCACTTTATAAAACCTATAATGTCTGTTCTGGTTGTACGCTATTTTTTTTTTCCTCGAGAAGGAAGATACTTTTATGCTCTATTTCGTTCCACTATAACCCAAATACACAAGTTCTTTGGTGGATAATTAAAATATCGAGAAAATACGTTTATCAATTAAGTATGCCGTGGAAATTGAATAGAACTAGATTCAAAAAATTCAGTTTATCAACAAAACAATGCTGCAAATAAAAGAAGTGTGCCGTCCAAAACGATTTATTTTAACAATAAAAAGCATTAAAATATTAATTAAATGGTAGCAGATGTTCAAAGTGCATCCCCCCCCCCCCTTCTGTTCTGTGTTTCGCATAACATTTCGCAATATAGCAGGAGTTTATACTTGCAAAAACTTCGCGGGTATGATTTTGTAAAATTTAAAGTATTTGAGAGAGTGTATAAAAAACTTGTTCTTTCACATAACCCCACACAAAAAAATTTTAAATGCTTAGATCTGGTGAGCAGGCGGGCCAACATACAGGTCCATATATTGCAATTACTCGCCCATTATACCGGTTCACTAAATGGGCCATAACTCGAGCGGTATTATGAGGCGGAGCCCCATCTTGTTGGAAATACATTTGTTCAGAAACTGCAAGTGGTAAGTCCATCAAGTTTTCTTCAATATCATTTTTTAGGAATTCTAAATATCTCTCCCCTGACAAAGGTCATTGAAAGAAAATAGGTCCAATAATTCTTGTTACAATTACCCCAGCCCACACTCTTTCCTCAAAAATTACCTTGTCTCATTAAATGTTGATTTTCCTGCCCCAATATCTATTGTTTTGTTTATTGAACATTCCATTATTGGTGAATCTCATCAGAAAACAATATCAAAGAAACAAAATTCAGGTTAGCGGTATTGTTCTGAATTAACCAGTCACATTAACCTAATCTTCGGTTACCATCATCTTCGTACAAATGCTGGTGCACTTGATATTTAAACTATATTTTTTGAGAATCTTTCTTGCTGATTCATGACTAATCGGCACCTTGTGGTCAATTTCTCTAGTAGAAGCAGTAGGATTAACATCTACAAAAGCTAACACGTTAATTTCTGTCGCTTCATCAATGATAAGAGCTGTAGGATTCAATTCCTCTCCTGATTTGTTTCTCCACAATTGGAAAATATTGAAAACATGGATGATGTCTGTTCGGATACCTTTGGGCGTACAAATTTGCGGCGTTTCTGGAATTTTTGTGGCATTCCCCAAAAATTAATAACATGTCCACTTTCTCATCCCTATACATGTTAAACAATAATAACAATAATTAACAAACAACAACAAATTTAAAGATAAAGAACAACTTATTAAGATAACAATATATTATATTATTATCTGTCAAACTTCTTTTTGTTTCTACAGCACATTTTTTTATTTGCAGCGTTGTTTTGTTGACAAAATGAATGTTATATTTGCAATGCTATTGCTTTTATTAACACTCTATGGCTGTCTTAAGGCGATTGATCAAAATTGTGCGTCAGTAAGTTAAAAAATATATTTTCATGTACAAATTCCCTTAAAACAAAACCCACTACAACTTCTGCAGAAAAATCATGGCATGAAAGTTTGCATTTTATAATTTTTTCAGATTTTAGGCATATATCTAATACATCTTGTGAAGGATATTGTAGATTTATTTTTTCTTTTTTAGCTATAAAAGAAAAAATTTTTAAATCTTTTTCGTTATTCACTAAGGCATTTACACATTCTTCACATTTAATTTTTTTCTTTAAAATATGAACAACATATCCTGCAATATATGCTATAACATATTTGGAAAATTCTGAAATTTGATCAGGTAAATAATCATGATCCAATAAAGCTTCATATTGTATGCTCTCTGTATTGTCATCAGTTATTCTGTAGTCTCTACAAGAATTATTAATTTGCTTTATAGAGTTACATTTTAAAAATATTGTCTAAATGTTGGTTGTGGCATTTTCTTAATTTTTCTCTATTTCTTATTGGGATGCTCTGCCACATGTATTTTCTTCTAAACATTGTCTGAAATCTACAAAATAATACAATTAACCAGAATTTTACTGGAAAATAACCTCTACGCTGTGATTAATTGTATTATTTTGTAGAATTCATGCATTGTTTAGAAGAAAAAACATGTGGCAGAGCATCCCAATAAGAAATAGAGAAAATTTTTTTAAATTTTATTTGTTCTAATCTAATGGAATACAATTTCCAAGAAAACTTTCATGTAATTCTATATGACAAATACTTTTTTTTATATGCTGATTGAAATTGCCTAGCAGTGGGATTATTATTATAGCCTCGGGTGTTATAGTTTTTTGGGACCTGATGGTCCCAAAAAACAGTTCTATATGGTCCTGACTTATTTTATATACAGGAAAAAATTTTAAAATATTGTCAGCAATTAATCTTTCATAAAGTGCTTTAAAACCTAGAAAACCAGTATGTCTATCAGTATCTAAAAGTAAAAGATCATCCACGTGCGTTTTTAATCCACTGATATATTCATCTGCAATGTTTAAAAATTCTACGCTTTCATAGTTTTTCTTAGATAAGGATTGTTTATAGCCTTGTAATACATTTCTGGAATTTAATATATCAAAGAGATTATTCATTATAAGAATAAATTTAATGGTAGCACTAGCTCCGAGAAATTGTTTAATGTTTAACTCTTCACAAAATTCTAGAGCTAGATGAAATGATTCCTTTTCCTGTAAATTATGTAGATTAGGGATTCCCAACAGGTGGTCCGCGGACCCCTTAGGGATCCGCGGACGATGTCTTGGGGGTCCACGAAATGTCACTGAGATATTCAATTGTTTTGTATTTTACTTGACTTGCAGATTCTACATAATCTTCATTTTAATAATTTAAGCTCTTAAAGGGTCCTGGTCAGTATAGCGACTATTAAATTTGCAATTATTCAATATATATATATATATATGATGATATTAAGCAGTAGGTCTGTTTATGATTGAGACAATATGTATTCCAAAATACGCACTGATATAATAAAGCATAAATATAGCAAAAATAGTGATTGCTTGTAGTGTTATAAAATTGTAAGCCTCATTAACATATGAAATTCTACCATACAATACGTATACGCAAAAACTTAACTTACATTTTTCACACTAGGATTTGTTTCTCTATAACGAACTGTATTAGGAACTTTTCCAGTGTTCACATAGTCCCTCACGTAGTCTCTCACTCTTTTTCTCTCATTAAAAACATCTAAAAGTACATCGATTTCCGAGTAGACCACTACACTGTCATAAACAATTCTCGGAATGGGGCTCACCAAGGATTCCAAAAGTAGATATGGCCTGCAAAAAGCATTACTTTTGTTTGTTGGATATAGTAGTGAGTAAAATGAGTACAAAAAACATCGTAATTAAGAGCTTATGTATTTTTAACCTAAAATTTGAAAAGTTACTACTGCAATACCACCCACTTGTCTATTTGTATTAAGGGATATTTCATATAACCAGTTATATGAGGCATCATTTTACACTGCACGTCTAATATAGACAATGACTTAGCTGCTGTCGCAATAAATCCTGCTACTGCTTGTCGAACCCATAAGTTAGGGTGAACCAAAAAGTATGAACATTCAGTTACTAACTCGCAGATAGCCGGCTTGCTTAACAGACCTAATTCCGTCAAAGCTGACATGGCATTAATACTTTTCGTGGTTACAAATTCTGAACAGTCCGTAAGGCCCTACAAATCATTTTTAGAAATTTATGGTTACATAAAAGACAACTATATTCATACCTGTAACAAAAGCGGAGTTAATATTCCATAACAGTGCCACCCGATATAAGCAGCAACACCAATAATGCAATCAAAAAATGATCCACGTAATTCTCTGTCCTCTTTGTCATTTAAAAATGTTATCATGTGGGAAAGAAGAACGTCATTTGCTGGAAATGGAAAATTTAAAATACATAAATATAAAGTTTATATATCCAGTATCTACTCAAGTTTAAAAAACTCGTTTATAGGACACCATTATGTAATAAAACTATACCTTTAGCTTTTCCAAAAAAGACGCATAATTTGGTAATACCACTGTCCATCAAAGTCTGCTTCACAATTGACTGCGTGTCAGTGAGAAGAGCACTTACGGTTTGGGATATCATCTCATGTAATGCTTGCAACTCTAGCTCATAATTAAAGGTATGAATGTCTTTCTGTTTGTTTGTATTATTATTATCATACCAATCATTTTGTATTTGTTCTAAATACCTGAAATAAATTTAGATGCATTCAAAATTAAATTAAAAACTAAGAATGCACCTTTTTACCTTAAGGAAATTTCTGCTAAGGGCGCAATATTCTTAGCATATGCAGCTCTAACACAAGTGTTTGGATCTGTGGCCAAAGGAGCTAGTTCTGGCAGAATATATTCTGGAAATATATTAGCATCAGATCTGGGTATCTTCACAACTAAATCTAGGCATTTTGTTATGGTATTTATGGCTGATATCTTCACCCTTGTAGAACTGTCGTGAGCCAAATACATCTGAAATAACAAGCGATATTTAAAAGAAATATTAGTTTTTAGGCAAACCTTTCACGTTTTATAATTAATGTTAAAATTATATTTTTCAAATTATCTTGTTCTGTCACCAGAATTTTTTATATAATAAGTCTTTTCTGAGCTATATATTGCTATTTGCCATTTCTGTCAAATTTTTTTTCTATCGTAGTCTTCATTGTCAGACTAAATTGACAAACCGTCTTCATATTGTTTGCATAAGCTGCTTTTAAAATAGTATATTATTCAACGAGCATATAATGATGGCTATTATTCACGAGGGTGAAGTTTAAGACACGAGCCGTAGGCGAGTGTCTTAAATCACCAGAGTGAATAGTAGCTATTATATGCGAGTAGAATACTATACTTTGTCCACGACAATTAAATATTTTTGATTAAATTATTTACTGAAGAAATTTATAAGTCCCATTTATTTTTAACATTTTAATGTAAAATTATTAACGTTGACGTTTAAGTTCAATTTGACAAGCCGTTCTTTTGACACATAATCACCTACTCAATAAAATTTAAAAACAAAATTGTATGATAAAAAATTTTGTGAATAGTTCGGAAAAGTACACCAGTAGAACTGATTCTGAGAACGAATTAGCATTTTTGGCAATTCTCCAATGCATAAAAGATTTGTTTACTGAATTTCTGGCCATAGATGCATAGAGGTGATTTCAGCAGCTTTGGTAGTGTCTGGCGGTTTCCATATATAGTTTCCTTTTTTTTATTTTAGACAACTAACAAACTTAAATGAACAAGATAAATATGACGCACAAATTTTGACGTTTCAAATCAATAACAAAACTACGTTTTGACGCATTGACATGGCTTACTTATAAAATACAGTTTGTAGGTGCGTAGGTAAATGGTTTCAAAAACAATGTTGGAGACTTCCGCGTGTTGCTAATACATGATGCTTTGAAATAAACTTACTAATGTAATTTTTGAGTGTTCATTAAAGTACCTCTTCGGCATGTACCATTTGAGTGCTTCCTAGAAAACTTAGAGAAACAACACTTGTCTTTTGGTTGCTGCAATTTTGACATTTTAAATTTTTAGTAAAAAGTCACTAACGTCATTTCTTATAAACAACTGACTGTCCTCATTATTCACTAGTGAATAATGAAATCATTATTCACTGCAGGGAATAATGGATAGCATTATCCTTGAGGAAACACACACATAATGAGTACATTATTTAATAGTCGTGGACAAAAGTTATTAATAGATAACATGGTCAAAAACCTACAACAAAAAATGCTTCAAAAGGAATTTTTGCCTGCACCTAACAAATTTACTAAATATAGCTTTAAAAATGATATTCCAACATATAGTGACAATATTTATAAATAATTGAATAATTTAGGTATTTATAGAATGAGGGGTCCTTGAAAAAATCTTGTTGGGAACCACTGATGTAGATCTTTGAAATACTTCCATGAAACTATATTATTTTCATTATCAATACATGAGCCTTTGTTTCCTAATGTGTTGTGAACTAATTTTATCATGTGACTTGGATCTAGAAAGCAACATCTTGACTTGACTTGTGGATGGATGTTTAAAAATGGTTTTAATTTATTGTGCTGTAGTTGACATCCTAGATGTTTTGCCATTGTTAAATTTACAAGAGGCCCATCACATGTCAGACTGACCACATAAATACCTACATCGTGGTATTTTCTAAACACTGGAGTATCAATCCTTTCTTTTAATTCCCTGTTATTCTGGCAATAATGAAATATCCCTATTAGTCCACTTAAATTAGTAAAAAAGTGGAGAAAAATTCTGAACAGCAGTTTCTCTGCATAGGAACAAGGTTTTGCTTATGCACAGAAAAAAAAAAGACATGGTTTTTGAGATATATACATATATATATATATATATATATATATATATATATATATATATCCCGCTATCAATGCTGCGTCCTTTCAAAAACAGCATGGTATTGCGTCCGAGAATAATTTCATTCTTCTTCAATACAATGCTACGTCCTAGATGACTACTTTTTGTGAAACTTAACATATTACTGCGTCCGGCGCAGTTGTCATTTTTGCCTTCATAATGTTATTGCACTTGTAGTAGAACAAATCGATAGCCGTCAGTTATTTCTAAATGTCAGTAGAATTCGAAATATGATTTTTCCGTCGAATATTCTTTTAGGATCAGTTTTTCAATTGTGCACTAAAAGTAGCCTTAAATTTGCAATATAAAATGGCAAATTTAGAAGATCAATGGAATTTTGGATAGATGTTCATTTTTATTTACTCCTTCAGGAAGAGATAAGTTCACCTTAGAATAGAAGGGAGAGCACATGCTTCTTGCTTTTGCTTTTTGCACATATCTCGAATGATAAGCGTTTTAGTCTTGAAAGTTGAAAAACACATTTCTTGAAGTACAAATGTGTTTGATAATAAATGCCTTCGGATTTACTCTTTTGTAAAGAACAATGTTAAAAATTGACTTTTTTGGCCCATCCGTGGTAAAGTGTGGAAGCCATCTTTTTTTTAATAATTTTGGGCTGCTGAAAACGAATCCGTCATCCGTTTTAACGAAAAGTCTGGGGAACATATTAAAAAATAACCCCTATTTGGGTGTCATAACGTGAAGATACTCATTTTCCAAACCAAAAGTCATTTAAATAATTAAAGAATTTTTAATGTAAAAAACAAGTAATATTTTCTGGATAGTGATATGCACACCGTACACCCCAATCCCAAAAGTGTGAGAAATATTCAGGGATGAGAAATATTCATATCAGAATTGACGAAATCACCTTATTATGATAAAAGACAACAAACTGGGTGATTAGGGATTTCTTTCGCAATTAAAACCAATAAAAACTCCAAAAAGATAAAATCCGCCACCTTAATTGATGGAATGGGTGTAAGAGTATTCAGAAGTAATCACATTATAACCTGATAATAGCCATTTAATAAGGATTTTTTTTTAAATAAATAAATAACCGTATATTAGATATTGTAACTTACACCGTTCTTATGGGTGGTGAAAGGTGAGGGGAACGAGGGGAAGAGCCCTTTTTTGGCCCATCCGCATAAAGTGTGGAAACCATCTTTTTACTAATTTTGCTGAATACGAATCTGTCATCCGAATTGGCTAAGAGCATCGGGAAGGCAGTAAAAAATAACTCTTATTTGGGGATGGCATTGAAATTGATATTAGAACTTGCAACAAAAAGTTATTCTTTAGTGGAGGAAATTCTTTCAAAATAATCAGTTTCATTAGGTAAGTAATAAAAAAAGCAAACATTCTAAATTCACCACCCCTCCTCCTCGTTTCCCTCACCTTCACCACCCATAAGAACGGTGTATAGTTACAATAATAATAATAATAATAATAATATTAATAATAAAGGTCTTTATTTATTTACAAATATACAGTAAATAAAAGGGCGAGATTCAGAAAATTGAGCAGAGTGCTCAAACTCTGTTCTTCCACCTAACCCAAACAAAAGAGAGATTCAAGAAATAACATTAGGTACTGTAAAGTATTATTATGGATAACAACATATCATGATAATTATAAAATCATGTAACAAATACAGTTAAGAGCGGAGAGCGTTTAAATACAATTCCACATAAACTTAATATGTGGACACAGACGTACACACATAGACACACACATAAATATAATTGACCATAATCACTGGGTCACCAAGACATTAAATAAATACTTTTTCAAAGTTGCTTTTGACGTAAATTTGAATTTATCTGAATGATCTTTCAAATATAGTCGTTCGGTGTACTGGAGGCGTAAGAGTGTTCTTAAAACGAACATTGATATTATGAATATCAGTTCTGAAATGAATTTTATTATACAAGTAAGTTGGGGATTTATTGCGTAATAAGCTATTGAACAAACACATTTCATGCAGATGTCTTCGATTGTACATACTTAGCCGTTTGTTAAGTTTTAACGTGTAACTAATACGTTCAAATCTTCTAATGCCATAGATTAGTCTCAGACAGCCATTTTTAAGTTTTTGGAGACATCTAGAGTCAATGCTAGATAAACAATGACCATACACTACATCACAATAATTCAGCTGCGACAGAACCAAAGAATCACATAGTAGAGATTTTAGCCGGGTGTTCAAAACATGCCTGTGTTGATAAAAGGATGGCTTTCAAACTTTACCATGTTAGAATTTTTAAAAACTGTTTTTATGAAGATAAAAGTTTTTGCGCTCATATTTAATATAAATTTAATTAATTAATTTAATTTAATTCTTTTCTAAACCAGAAACCAAATATTATTGGAAAAAGAGGGGATTTATTTTCTATCTATCTCCAGTTTCAACTAAGGATGTTGAACTCCAAATGACTATAATAATAGTTATGAAGCCATTAGTCTACAATGTAGTTTCTCTAAAATTTTAAAACTTCATCTCAAGGAGCAAGTATCAGATTTTTACATCAGATTATGTTACTGTCTCCTGCTGAACATGGTTTCACTACAAACAAAAGCAACAAGTCTGCGTTGTGTGATTTTCATCACAAAATCATTAAAGCTTCAAACAAGAAATCAGCCATTCGAAGATTTCTCACTCTTTTGATTTGGTAGACCATTAGTTGCTTAAGGCCAAACTAGCACTATACGGTATTCGAGTAACTGATTTACAAATATTTCTGTCCTATTTAGACAACAGGGTACAAATTGTAAGAATGGCCGGTGGAGTTGAAAGTAATATTTGTGATATTACACAAGGAGTTCCACAGGGGTCAATTTTGGGACCACTTTTATATATAATATTAACTAACCATGTGGTCAGTCATCTACAAAATACCAAATGTTCATGTGATCTGTTATTCTGATGATACAAGCATTCTACTGTAGTTACCAGCAACAACCTAATTGAAGCAAAAAAAAACACTGAAAGACTTTATCAAAAAATCAAACATTGGTCTCAAAATAATAACCTAATTCTAAATAAAACAAAGAGAGTTTCAATACGATTTTCATTGAATAATAATTCCGAGAGCCTAATACTTTTTAGTGGTACTGACTGGGAAGTAAAAACTTGTGTTGAAAATTTTTAGCTCAAATAGCAACATCCTATTAAATTCGCCAATTTCTAATCACATGTGCTGAAGCAATCAATCAGAACAAAATTACACTGATAAGATCCCTTAGGGATCTTTTCACTTATGTCATCCAGTTTGACAGTTCAATAACACAGGTCATGAATGTTGTTGAGCAGCTGAGGGTCATTTCCGAAGTAATTGTTCGCGCTGAATCCGAATCTGGCCGCAGAATTGGCTCATAACGTCAGGATTTTGAAATATTTGACGGTAAGTACTTAAAAAGTGGCTTTTTTTAGCAACTTTTGAAGTTATGTCTAGAAAAAAATTTTCAGCTTATTTCTAATAAATACATCATTTAGTAACATCCTCCCTCTTTAAAATAAGCTTTCGAATGGTCATCTACGATGTTTCCTCGCAAAGCTATAGCCATTTTAAGGTGACATGAATTTGAAACCATGTTCCCTACAACCCAACAATCTTAACCAAACGACTCTAAACGAATCAAAATTTAACACAACAAAAGGAATAATCCAACATGCTTGAATAAAAGTTTGAGGATCATGGTACGCATGGTACTCGGGGAAACCCATTGCGCATTAATTGCACTCAAGGAAACCTTCTACGCATCCATAGTACTCAGGGAAACCCACTGCGGATCCATTATACTCGAGGAAACCCACTGCGCATCTATAGTACTCTGAGAAGCCCACCGCGCATCGCAATTTGATAACAATCCATTACTCAATTTTTGTGTTAGAGCGAGTTAAACGAAAAAATAATTATTTTTATCCACAATAGAGCACATGGGCGGGTATGTGTCAAATTTCATGCTTAAAAACATCCCTTTCCCTGTTCACCCGTTCGCGGTGTCTCTTCTTAAAAACCGTCGAATACGTGTCTCCTTATTTCCTATCACTTCTGAGTTACGCGATTTCAGAGATACGGGTACCCTTTAAACCATCTACCACTTTAAAAAGTGAAAATCGAAATTTCGTCCTACTCGTGTCTAATAGATTCCAATAAAGAGTATTTCTGCCAAATTTCATGATTCTGGGTCTAACCGTTTCCGAAAGGCTTAACAACCTCCCCCTCCCCGTTCACCCGTTCGTGGGTCTCTTTTTGAAAACCGTCAAATATGTGCGTGTCTTCTTATTTCCACAGAAGAGTCCATCGCTCGAATAATCACGTTTCTGACTTACTCGATTTCAAAATTACAGGTGCGCTTTAAATCATCTACCACCCACGTTTTCATGCCTTCAAAAAGTGAAAATCGAAATAACTCACGCAGATGAAGTTTACAGCACGAGCCATAGGCGAGTGCTGTAATTCATCAAGTGAGGTATTACCATTTCCGCAAGTTTATCTACGATTATAACAATAAATATTAAATTCAGAAAATGTTGTTTAAATTAGGGACTCAGTTTGTTTATTAATAAAATTAACTGTAAAATTTAATTTAATTTAATAATTTCTCTCGGAGAGAGCCACACCTTCGTGAAGCGCGTCACGTCGATTGGACAGGCTAGGCATGAACATAAAGGTGACTGGCACTGTCACCTAGTGATTTATAATAACTCACTCATTATAACTCACGCTATTTGTTTATGGATACTATTAATTGTTCAAAAGCAGTTCATTAATTAGTATACAACCTAATAAGAGTAGATAAAATAACTAAAAGTAGTTTATATTAGTCATAGGTTCTTGCTGCTCCCAACTTAGCATACCTAGAATATTACCTACAATATCTATTCCTAATCCTACTTACATTCACAATATTGTTTGTAATTCTCCTATTTCCTTGTTTAAAACAGTAACCATGAAATTAGTATAATGTCCTGTAGACTAAGTGCCGAACTGCAGTAAGGTGCAAGTTACAATAATTTGTCGGCAAGAAATAAAGTAAAAGTTGGTGTTTCATTATTATATCATCATGATTAATTACCACAAAGTAACGGCTTAATAGTTTAATTTTGAAGGAGGTATTATTTTTATAATTATATATAACTAAATATTTGTAAATTATTTTCCGTTGAAATTAATTTTATTTCCTGAAAATAAATTTCTGTGATAAAAACATTCAGATTATAAGTAAGAATATAACTGTTTAAATATGAAACATACTTACTTGTAAACTTACATACATTTTTACAAGAATTTTACACTCGTCCGAACTCACCAGCTTTCCAAGTAAGAATGAAAGAATAGCTTAGATATTTATTAGTGCCGGTGTTATCAAATGTCGGACGCATCATTATACGACTTTTGAATAGAGAATATTTGAAGTATATTTCTGTTCACAAATCTATACGCCCCCAAACATAATTCGATGGAACTAAAAATATACTTTTAGTTTTACGGAACATATGATACTGCGTCCGAATCCAAAAAACACTCGGGTCGATATTTTGCTTAATTGAAACGAAACAGAACTTATTTCTATGTTTACATATAACCCAGGAGACGAAGAACATTTTGAGGTGCTGAAAATCGACCATATCAGAGATTTGTTGAAGATAACACGCGAAAACAATACTGCGTCCGGTATACAGACGCAGTATTGTACAGGACGCAGCAGTGTATGGTATCGTGCACATGTACGGACGCAGCATTATTTGCAGGACAAATATATATATATATATATATATATATATGTATATATATATATATATATATATATATATATATATATATATATATATATATATATATATATATATATATATATATATATATATATATATATATATATATATATATATATATATATATATATATATATATATATATATATATATAGGTATAGACGGCATGTTGTGTAGCCCGATATATCAATGGGTCGCTCATAAGCCCGGCATTTCCCGAGTGTATAAATTAACAAACTTATTAAATATGGCGACTGTTGGGCATCCTTTTTAATAGGAAGCCACTAGAGGTAGCTAATTATTATTTTTCTTTTAATTATATAAACATGGTATATTTCAGAGCCCGGATATATTTACTGATCGTTTCAGAGCCCGCTGTATATAAGAATATAGTTAGCGTTCGTTCTCCGTCCCAGCGATGTTGCCAATATAATCGGGCCTCAGTAGGTTATATTTTTATAGTATATATTTCTTTGATGCATGCATCGTCACGAAGCACAATATTATATGGCTAGAAGTACTTGCTTTACTGCGCCACTGTCATTACTGTTTAGTAGAGACGCTATTGGAGGGCCAGCTAATAAAGGAAATATATTCATTTTTTTGAAAATGTCAAAATAATATAACAGCTACGTTTTTTATTTTTGATTGTTATGAATTTCAAGATATATTAAAAAAACCTAATAAAATATTAGGTTATTTTTTTATGCAAATAAACATTAATTACTAATAATTGATAATGTAATTACTCCGTGGTAGGCCTATAAATATTTAAATATTTTGAATTTGTCCTCATTTTTTGTTTTCCACTTTTAAAGTATTCCCTCATTCACATTAAATAAAAAGATGCAAAGGGTTAGAAATTAAATTACGTTTATTTACCTAACAGAGATATACAAAAAGAATTGTATTATTAGTAGAGTAATATTATGTATAGTAGTAAAAGAATCCCTTGATGTAATTTTTCTTTTGAAAGTGTACTTATTTTTTGAGACAGCAAGTGACCCTTGTGTTTCCGAGTATACAGGTCAAATATTAGCAAAAATTGATTTCCATCAAATAAAAACAAAGCATGAAGTTCTCTTTGAAATATTTATAATTATTTTATTTAATTACTGCCACATCCAGTGGAAGTATAGTAACGACAAAAAAATTTTTAAAAATTTTTATTGCTCAAATAGACTTAGAATGTCATGAAATGTTGAGATTTTAAGTTTGAGCAAAAAGAAATTTCTGTCTGTCGGTCTATCAGTCTGTCGGTCTGTCTGTCTGTAACTTTTTTGTGCGCACGATTACTCTGGAACCGTTTAAGATATTGACTTGAAATTTGGTACACGTATGTATTTTAATGAGATCTGGAACTAGATTATATTTTCATCTTATTCCGTTGAAGGGTTGGAGGGTAAATTGGGATAAATAGGTAAATCAAACAGGTAAAAGTCCATAAAATTGATATTTAGTATATATAAAAGAAGTTAAGGTCTGAAAAATTTGTTTGGCATTAGCCACCCCCATTACTACCCCCCACCCCATTATTAAAGGGGGTGAAAAAAATAAAATTGTAATTTAGCGTGTATACAAGAAACTATTATGTTGTTAAAGTTACTTCGAATAGTATGGATGCGCAGTGGCTTTGCTCGACCACTATGGATGCGCAGTAGGTTTTCCCGAGTATTATGGATGTGCAGTGGCTTTCCTCGAGTATTTTGGATGCGCAGTGACTTTTCTCGAGTATTACAGATCGCAGTAGGTTACCTCAAGTAGTATGGATGCGCAGTGGGTCACTTTACATAGTATGGATGCGCAGTGGCTTTCCTCGAGTACAATGGATGCGCAGTAGTTTACCACGAGTAGTATGGATGCGCAGTGGCTTTCCTCGAGTAAATTGGATGCACAGTGGGTTACAGTATGGACGCGTAGTAGGTTCCCTCGAAGAAAATGCTTGAAGTAGAGGCTTTACTCCTATCGTGTAGTTTATGGCACACAACGATTTTTTATATCTTTGTCATGACATTTTCTGGGTATTACTTCCACATCCAGTTGAAGTATATTAACGCAAAAAAATTTTGGAAATTTTCATTGTTTAAATAGGCCTAGAATGTCATGAAACGTCAATATTTTAAGTTTCAGCAAAATAACTTTGTCTGTCGCGTCGGTCTATCTTTTTGGTGCCCACGATTACTCTGGAACTGTTTAAGATATTGACTTACAATATGGCACACGTATGTATTTTAACGAGATCTGGAACTATATTATATTTTGATTTTATTCCGCTGCAAAGTTGAATAGTAAATTATGGTAAATGGGGGTAAATAGGTAAATCAAGCAAGTAAGAGTCCATGAAATTGGTATTTAGTAAATATAAGAGGAGCTAAAGCCTCAAAAAAATTTGGCATTAGTCACACCTATTACCACCCCCACCCCATTATTAAAGGTAGTGAAAAACTAGTGTGATTTAGTGTGTGTACAAGAGCCAAATTCATTTAAAAAAATTTCACTTCATTCACTCCCACCACCACCACCCCCTGTTACCGATGTGGCATACAATTTTATGGGTTTTCAAATAATATACTATTAAAGTTCATAAACAATTATTTCCACATAGTGGAGTGCAAATATAGTATTTTTGTTGTAAGAGACTTGGATGTGGAAGTAGTGATTCCTTGGGCAGCGGTTTTTTATTTCACTGTGACTATACTTATAGGCTTAATATTAAAAAAGTTATTACAATGACCTCTACTACGTACCAGCTGCCCCAAGTTAACATCGAGAGTTGCATTATATGAAATAAGTTTTCAGATTCAGTTTATCCCACTGTGCAAAGACGGATACTTCTAGTAAATTCTTTTAATTTGCTCATCAGAAAGTACTGTGATACTGTGAAGACGTAGGAAGGCGCAGTTTGAACTTGAAAATAGACATAATGTGCATTAATATGCTTCCGTGACCTCCGTGGAGGTTTCGTTGTTACGAGCTGAATTTTATATAAAATGAATAATTATATATGCAATATAGTAATAATAACAATAAGCAATTATTATATAAGTTTCAAAAGACCATCAAAAAGCGTCATGTGCAAAAGAGCATTAAAGTTAAAAACGAGTTAAGCGTATAGTGGAAAAAATAAATAAATTGAGATTTTTCATAAAATGTTTTTTAGAGGAAATATTTCCATATGGCTTTTAAATAATACATTTTACATCGGATCTTACGGTAGAACCTAACTTAAAACCGCAATAATATCTCTCGGTTTGAAATGCTTTAAAATTTAATTCAATTTAGACAACTTGCGTTTCCATCGTATTATCTTCGAAATGTAGACTCAAATCAAAACTTTGTACTCTTTACAAAAATCTTATTTATCTTTTCCGAACGCAATAGTGTATGATTTATAATTTTGTGACTAATAATAAATAAGATACAACTAAATGTAATGCGATGCAAATTTCCTATGGTCCGTTTGAACCCGTCTAGTAGGCGACCCCACTGTAAGAACACATTTTGCATATCACTATTTTCATAGCTCCGTTGCATGTTATAAAAAAAATATAGTATATTTTTGTTTCAAGTTAAAAGTCGAAAAAAATAAACATTTGATACGCCGAAACCTCTACAAATCTTATTTTTATGCGCATGTTTGAGAGCCGAGCACTCTACTAACAGAATATACGTAATGAAAAAGTTTAAGTATATAAAATATTTTATACTATTAATCGCATTAGTTATTCTGTTAGTAATGGTTTACCTTTAATGTCTTATTTTGTACCAATATTTTTCTAAATTTATTTAAAAATTTCCCATCTATGAACGTTAGTTCGCGCATATGGAAACGGCAGCGCTGTGACCTCATGTTTCAAATTGTTTTAACATAGAATATTACCTACCTTACTTTATTTTTCTACGATATTTGACCAAAACTTTTGCAATTCTATATTCACTAAGCATTATTAACTTAAAGGTTGCAAAGATCGTGATATACCAGGCAATTAAGGTAGGCGCATGATGCTGTCGAGCGCACTAGGCAGGGAGACCGACAAGAAATATAATTCCAAATGGCCTTCATAAAAATATATGTCTTCATAAATAAAAACCGCTGCCTAAGGAATCACTACTTCCATATCCAGATGTCCCATCAAAATGTCTCTTACGGCGAAAAATAGTTTGATGCTATATGTGCACTCCACTATATGGAAACAATTGTTCATATAAGTTTAATAATATAATATATTTGAAATCGTCTACCTCAAAAATCCCTAAAATGATATATATGCCACGTCGCGTCGGTAGTAGGGCTGGTAGGAATGGCTGATGACAAAAATTGTTGAGACGGTGACTTCTCCTAAATACAGTAATTTCCAATTTCACGGACTCTTGTTTGCTTTACTTATTTATCCCCATTTACGTCCATTTACCCCCGCCCGATCCTTCAATGGAAAAAGATTAAAATATAATTTACTTCCAGATCTCGCTATAATACATAAGTGTACAAAATTTTAAGTCAATATCATAAACAGTTCCAGAGTAATACTGCGCACAAAAAAGTTACAGACAGACCGACAGATAGAAATTTGTTTTCTGCTTAAACTTAAAATGAGATTATTATAAATTTTGATTCTGTATTTCTACTTTATAAATTTATTTAATGTAAAATACGTAATAAAATTATTTTTAATGTGAGAGTGCCCATAAAGCATAAAAAAGTTTTCTCTTGCATAAAAATGGTCATTTCTAGCGATTTGTTAGGTAAAATTATTGTTTAAACATTTCGGTTTTCAGCAGTCCGAACCTTAAATGGTTAATTAAAGTTCCCTTATTACATATTACATTGAAATTACCGTTTTGCATCACTTTCAACATTTCATTTACAATGAAGAATTAGTAACATTTACGGAAAAATCGATCCTGATAAAAGTGTTTCTTTTTGTTTTTTACATTTTTGACAATGTTTTTCCCCAGTAACAGTATGATTTTTTACACCTTTTTTTTACATCTTAAAGTAGAGGTTTCAACGAAAAAAATACCGTTCTGAAATTTTCAAAAATCAAAACTTTGGTAATCAACTTTTTTTCTTGGAAATTAGGCCTTTTTTTCAAATTAAATCCGCAAAAATTATGCCTCAAAAAAATTACAGCTTTTTTGAGGCATAAAAATATATATTTTCAACGAATTTCATCAAAATCGAATTATTTTTGTGGAAGATAAAAATAAAATAAAAAAAAAATTGGTTTTTGGCGTTTTTCTCAATATTTTTGAGGTTAAGCAAAAAAATAGTTCAAATAAAAGTTGTAGATCTCTCAATTATCTACAACTTTTGCATTAAACTTTTTTCGATAGGAGGTCTACTTTTGTCAGAAATCGTAAAATCCCAAAATCCACCAAATCCCAAAAAACACAACTTTTCGCACCCTCACCCCACTTCCGGTTATCTGTTGCGGTCTAATCGATTTTTCCCAATTTATATACTATTAATCTTAAATTTTCCCACCACCCATATACTGCTAAGAATTTTATTTTTTTCAAAAATTATTGACACTGGTCTATACGTAGATGTGGAAATAAAAGCAAAATTCATCCTCAGTTTAAGGGTGCCGGTGCCGTGCTTAAGAAAATGATTTCCTAGTTCGAGGATTTCTCTTACATCCCTTGATAGGCCTTTAGATACAACATTATAGAATGGTACCAGACTATTGAAAAGTCAAAAAAAAAATTTTTTTGATTTTCGCTCAAGTAAAAATTTTTTTTCTTTTTTTAGTTTTAAATAGCCTAGTACCATTCTATAAAGCTGTCTCTAAACGAATATCAAAAAAATTTTTCAATCGGTGCAGGAGAAATCCTCGAATTACGTTCACGAAACCGCCCACCTTAAGCTTTCTTTTTGGTCTAGAGCATTTGTTCGCTAAATTATTTATCGAGTTATTTGACGAAAATCGTGTTGCGATACCTGTTTTCTCAAGTTAAAATCGCAATTTTCAAGTCGCAATTTATATGAAAAATTGTGTAGATTTTTTTTTCTAAATTCGATCCTCTATCAGTTTCAATGGTTATTGTCATTTGTGTAACTCCTGAAAAGGAATGACATTAATATTCTGTCAAATGCAAGTATTCGCATAATATCCAAACATTTACTTGATGAATTTCCTATTAAATAAAAAAAAAAAACGAAATTTGATCTATATGACAAACTTTGTAAATTTAAATATCTAGTTACTGTACTATTATAAGCATAGGTTGAACACCATCGATCTACTAAATTCTAAAACCAGCTTCGGCCAATTTTTTCTTCAGAACCCTTTAAGGTATTCTTTATTATCAAAAAAATTCGAATAATATAGTGACATTCTCAAAATAGATAAAAAACGAAGTAAACAAACAATGTGAATTTTAACATTTCTAATAATGCTAGACTCAGACACATTTAACAAACAAAACAGAAAGCAGGTAGTTTTCTAGCAATACCCGGAAATATGAAAGAGAGAACTGTATTGTGTAAAAAGCTATTTATAGTAGTTTTTGACAGGGCTTCGAGAACGTTTTGCCTACATGAACTTAAATCTAAAATTAGACTAACGGTCCTTATAGTGAAAATGGAGAAACACTGTATAGCTGCCACAACATGAAATAATAATAAGATACCCTTAACTGGTAATTAGAGAAATATAGTTACGCAAAAAAAAATTGAAAATTCTTATTATTCAAATATCCTCAGAATGCCATGAAACATCGAGATTTTAAATTTGAGCAAAAAAGATTTCAGTCTGTCGGTCGGTCTGTTTGTGTGTAACTTCTTTTGTGAATAAGATCAAAATATAATCGATTCCCAGACACAGATTATATTTTGTTCTTATTTCGTTGAAGGGTTGGGGTTGGGGTTGGGAAGTAAGAGTCCATAAAATCGTTATTTAATATATACACATAAGAGAAGCAAGGGTCTCAAAAAATTTTTTGGCATTAGCCACCCTCATTATTAAAAGAGGTGAAAATATAAAATTGTGATTTAGTGTGTGTACAAAAATCAAAGGCCTCAACATTTTTTTTACTTTATCCACCCCCAATACCACCACCTCCACCACCACTACCGATGTGGCATATCGTTTTATGGGCTTTTGGGGTTGACGATTTCAAATATTATATTATTAAAGTTCCATAAACAATTATTTCCACATAGTGGAGTGCAAATAATATAGTATCAAAATTTTTTCGTTGTGAGAGATTTGGATAGAAAGTGGAGGTAGTGATTTCTTGGGCAGTGGTTTTTGATTTAGTTTTTAAAAATGTTAAAATTTTAAAATTATTTAGTTGACTGCACTCAGGCGAAAAAAGCAAGTTGTTAGGAAATCGATTGAACCTGAATGGATTTGCCTAAAAACTATTTTAATGCTCTATAATCATTAATTAAGCTTTCTACTACTTTTCTTTGCCTACTCTTTCCTAACTCTTTTTTCTTCTGTGAAAAATTATGTTGAAAATGTTATAATTGAAAAAATTTCGCTAATTACGAACACAGTGTTAAAAAAAAATGACGACTCCAAAATGGCCGATTTTAAGACCAAAATTGTGCAAAATGAACGATTATTTTATATCAAAGTTTAAATATCATTGCATAGGTTTTTATTAGGCATTTATTATTTTTAATAATTAAAATGATTAAAATACAAAGTTATGGATAAAAATGCCCGATTTAAGACCAAAATCATGTAATGCTTGTAAAATTGTCTGAAACATAAGTAATTGTAAATGTTCAATTAATAAAGTTAAAATATTATAATATGAGGATTTATTAATAAATTTTAAAGTGTATTTTAAATAAAAAACATTCATTATTATAAAATTGCAATTTGTAGAAAAGGGTTAAAAACAGAAGCATAAATGAAATTCTTCATTTGTTTTTGTTCAAATAGGCTTATAATGTCATGAAATGTCGAGATTTTAAATTTGTGAAAGAAAATCTGTCTGTCGGTCTATAACTTAATTATTAAAGGGGGCGAGAAAAAAATTGTGATTTAGTGTGTGTACAAAAACCAAAGATCTCAATTTATTTTTACCTCATCCACCCACACCACCGTACCATAATTACTGAACATTTTGGTCAAATTATTTTTCTTCCATGTACTTTGTCCGTCGGTTCTTTAAATTAAAGTCACCTTCCTATATTTACTCAAGATCTTGCTGGTATAATCAACGGGATGAAAAGCAAAGCGTGTTGCGTAATAGATCAGGTAACTCCCAGAGTAATAAAGCTTACACATAATTATATAATATATCATTTAACTAGAATTATAAATCCCTTATTGTAAAGTGGTGAATTTCCCGAACAAATGAAAATTGCAATGACTTTCCCATTATTGGCATTTAAACGTAGACTTTCAACACATTTTTGTCTAAACACGACGATTTTCAAGGGCGTGTACGTTGAAACAGAAAAAAAATACAAAATTAAAGCTTCAAGTTTTGCAGTAGGTATTTTTTTATATAAAATTTTTTTACTGAACGATCGCGTAAGTTTGGTATTTTTTTGAGTCAAATGAAATAAACCAAACAGTATTTCTGAGATAAATGTTATACCAAACTACTTCCACATCCAGATTTTCTATCCAAATTTCTCACAACGAATAAAATTTGATATTATATTTGAACTTCATTAAGTGAAAATGAATTGTTTATGGAACTTTAATCATATAATATTTGAAATCGTCGATGCAAAAACCCATAAAACGATGTGTCACATCGGTAGTCGAAGTGCTGATAGCGGGGTAGATGAAATTTAAATAATAATAAAACAAGAATACCAGTAGGCTATGTTTTGATTCTAACATGTGTTAAATAAAATGGACATTTCAAACAGAACGCTTTGGTTATGCAGACAAAATTAATGTTTTGAATCTAGTTTTTGTCAATTTCCACGGCAGAAATATAAACACATTCGGCAATTGTTAATAACAAATTGTTTATTTAATAAACAAATAAATTCACAACAAAAAAAATATTCTTTTCACCTTGTGGAGAATTGCAAATAATAAATTTAAGAATAAAATTTTTTCTTAATAACATGTTTAAATAATGAAAAAAGACAAAAGTCATTATAAACAATTAAAAACAATTTTTTAGAAATTTTTTTAAATCATAATATTCTATAACAAATAAAATGGCAAAAAAATATTTTTCAAAAATACGTAATTTATCTATTTGTTCATAAAATTTGTTTAAACAAATAGTAATAAAAATTTAAAGTTTATATAATCTTATAGTATTTTTGAATATAAAAACAGTAAGAGTAATTAAAATTAATAAAAAAAATTTTTGACCTCTCTTTCATTTTTCTTTTTTTGTTAGGTTAAATAATTAATAACTAATAGACTATAACAATTAAAAACATCGCAATGTCATAATCCTATAAAGTATAGTTAACATAAGGTCGCCACGAAGCAAAAAAATTTTACTGGCTTTTGTTTAACAATTATCCGATTTGAAATATAAACGCAAACTCTAAAAAAATTTGCTAATTAACAAAAGGCTCATTTTAGGAAAAATCGGTGAAAAAATGTTTTTCCAACGGGATATTGTTCCTTCAAGTGTTTAAATAATACCATAATTTTCATGAATTTTTAAATTAATATTTAATAAAAATATATTTTTACTTGTTCCGAACGGTTTCAGAGCATCGTAACGCCTTAGTGTTCGCTGCGCGTAGCTTTATTTTTAACATTAAATTAAAATTATTAATAATCTCGTATAATAGATGTAGAGTTTCGGGAGTCGGGACTTTTTTATTGGGAATTTCTTCCCCTTTAAAAACCTTTCTTTAAAATTTCTTAGATATTAATAATTTTCGAGTTATTTGCAAAAAACGGAACACGTTATTTTTTCAATTTTCATTCGTTTATAACTTTTGCAATTGTTTATGTGTGGGTTTGAAACTTTTGCACATTTTTCTAGATGTCATTCCGAATCCAATGCAATCAAGGTAGGTGCATGATGTCAAATGCACCATGTAGAGAGACCGACTACAAATATAAATTCAAATAACCATCATAAAAATATATGTGTTCATTAATATAAAAAACCGCTGCCCAAGGAATCACTACTTCCACATCCAGATTCTCTATCCAAGTCACTCACAACGAAAAAACTTTGTATGTGAAAATAATTGTTTATGGAACTTTAATAATATAATATTTGAAATCCTCTACCCCAAAAACCCATAAAACGATACCCCACATCGGTAGTGGGGTGGGGGGTGGTGATAGTGGGGGGTGGATGAAGTCAAAAAATATTTTGAGGTTTCTGGTTCCTGTACATACACTAAATCACAATTTTTTTTAATCCCCTTTAATAAGGGGGTGGGGGTGGTAATGGGGGTGGCTAATGCCAAAAATTTTTTTGAGACCTTAGCTTCTCTTGTATATACTAAATACCAATTTTATGGACTCTTACCTGCTTGATTGACCTATTTACCTCAAATTTACCCCAATTTACCCCCCAACCCTTCGACGGAACAAGATGAAAATATAACCTAGTTCTAGATCTCGTTAAAGTACATATGTGTACCAAATTTCAAGTCAATATCTTAAATGGTTCCAGAGTAAACGTGCGCACAAAAAAAAAGTTACAGACAGACCGACATACAGACCGACAGACAGACAGAAATTTTTTTTCGCTGAAACTTAAAATCTCGACGTTTCACGACATTTTAAGCCTATTTGGACAATAAAAATTTTTAAAAATTTTTTTGTCGTTACTACTTCCACTGGACGTGGAAGTAAAACTGCTGCCTGAAAAATCACTACTTTCACATCTAGATTTTCCTATCCAAGCCTTTTACAGCAAAAAAATGTCGATACTATACTTATTTGCAATCCACTGTGTAAAAATAATTGTTCATAGAACTTTGATAATATAATATTTGAAATTGTCTATCCCAAAAACTCATAAAACGATGTACTACATGGTAGTGGAGGTAGTAGAGGGGGAAGCTGTTGGCAAAAAATTTAGAGGCTCTTGTACACATAAATCACAATTTATTTTTGTATTCCCTTTAATAATGTGGTAGAGGTGGTGGCTAGTGCCAAAAAAGTATTCAGGCCTTTTGTTCCTTTATACACACTAAATCACAATTTTATCTTTTTATTCCCTTCAATGATCACCTTCAATAATTTGAGCAAAAACATTTTTTTACGATTACTATACTTCAACTCCACTACATGGGTGTGTAAGTAATAAGTATTCCGCAGTTATGACGTTGTTCTCTTTTGCACGTCCAAATAGAATAAAACAATCAAAATTGTGTCTTTTTAGAGACCATGTAGGCTTAACAGGGAACCAAGACAGATCACGTCATGCAGTCAGGTGCACTATACAGTAAAGGGAACCTGACTTAAAAAAACACTACCTAACGAATCACTATTTCAACATCCAAGTCTCTTACAAAGAAAAAAGGTTGATACTGTATTTGCAGTCCATTATGTGGAAATAACTGATCATAGAACTTTAATAATATATTTGCAATCGTCTACCAAAAAAGCCCATAAAACAATATGCCATATCGACAGTGGGGATAGTATTGGGTATAGCTGAAGCAAAAAAAAATTGAGGCCTTTGGTACTTATACACACACAAAATCACAATATGCCATATCGACAGTGCGCACAAAAAAAAAATACAGACAGATTTTTTTTGCTCAAACTTAAAATATCGACCTTTCGTGACATTCTAAGCCTGTTAAAAAAACATTTTTTTTTACCTTTATTATACGTCCACTCCCCTATGTGGATGTGGAAGTAGTACCAGCTTATAATCATTATGGGCAATGCCTATCTATCCTTATAATATGTAAAACATCATTCTGCATAATAATAATAATTGTTTAATGACCGATATTCCTCCATGAAAATTTTAGTACCAAAATTATAATAATTAAGTAAGTAGTATTACTGAATGCAAAAAAAACACAATCCTAATTTAGGGACATTTATTTGAATTTCTGTATTACAATTCAAAACACATTTTAAGATGTTTAAGATGCTAACAACTATTCTTCTTTCATAACACTGTACCATGTATTTTATAATTCTTAGTAGGCATATAAATTTTTGCATTTAGAAAAATTGTTCGAATATGATACAATACTTGTGAGGTTAAAAAATTGATTCAAATAAAGAGCTTTCATTCATCGATTGTGACTTCATGAAGAAAGTATTTAAGAGGAAATAAGAATCGAACGTTATCGAGCCATTGCAGCGATGCCAAATATCGGGCTATATAACGAGCGATGGATATCAACTGTATAAGAGTCTCGGATATACAGGAACAGCGCCGCCTGACTCAGTAGTGCTGAACTAAAAGTGTATCTCGGAACATGAAAATATGACTTTTTGAAGCCCACCCCAAAATTTTGTAGGAAGGAAGCTAACGTGATTTGTGGCCATTTAGTGATGATATACATAAGGGCACGTTGATGAGCCCGACCTCGGGCTGCACAACGTCAAATCGGGCTGCACTACAACCGCTCAGTGTAGGAAACGGGCCTGTATATGACCATGCATATCTCTATATATATATATATATATATATATATATATATATATATATGTATGTATACGGTATCACTCAGCATCCACCCATGTAAATTTTTAGGTTCAGTGTGCGTCCGGAGTCACTCCGCGTCCGAAAAACGGACGCTGAATGACCAAACTCTAAAAACACTTGAGAAATATTAGAAATGGTCATTAGTAGCTATAGAACACAAAAACTGCTGGACGTCAACTTGCCTTTTCGACGACAAATGTTTATATTTTAGTTCAGCGATAACTCGTTGTGACGCGCTGCGGTTGCAACTTGTATATCAGCGACGTAAATATAGAATCATTGCAGCGGATTACTCAGCGCCCAATATATTGGCAACGCTGTTATGTTATAAACTTGTATTTAAAATATTTCTTAGTAGGTAGTTTATATGAAACCGTTTTTGCCTCGCGACTCTCGTTGATATCCGGAAGCTCCCGGAGGTATTCGGTTATTATTTGATTTAGCGCTAATGATCTAGGGGCTGTTGGAAAATACTATTTACAATACACCACATACCTGCTTTGCGTCTGTCAAATTCGTGTTATGATTATATTGTTATTTAAACTAAGCGCTAACTACTGTGGTTATTACTACTTTAAGCGTTTTATTATAATACGAGTAATAAAATATAACGTTGGTTCTATTAGTGAATGCATTGTAGATCATATGAAGTTATATAGTCATTAGTATACTGTTTTAATATTTGCGAACTGCCATATAAAGTTCCTGTCGTAAATATTTTATAAACAATGTGATCTGTGCAATCAGTCTAAAACTAATGAATTATATACTGTATGAATGGAGTAAATTCATTTTAAGCGTAATTATGAACTTTGGGTGTCTTGGACATTTTAATTATCTCGGATTGCAAATTTTCTAACAAGTAATGAATAGAATATGGTAAATAGAGCACATTTAAGTGAAAAAAAATATAGATGAAAAATTTATAATTTATGCGCGAGCTCTGTAGGTTAGGTTAGGTTAACGTTGTGTTATTAGAAAATTTGCAAACCCGGAGATATCTAAAACGCCCCAGACCCTGAACATTGAGGAGAAATCCTGAAACTGGTCGATTTTACTTCCACATCTAGTGGAAGTATAGTAATGACAAAGAAATTTAAAAAAATTGTATAGTTGAAATAGGCTTAGAATGTCATGAAACGTCGAGATTTGAGTTTGAGCAAAAAAAAACTGTCTGTCGTTCAGTTGGTCTGTCTGTCTGTAACTTTTTTGTACGCTCGATTACTCTGGAACCGTTTAAGATATTGACTTGAAATTTGGTACACGTATGTATTTTAATGAGATCTGGAACTGGATTAAATTTTCATCTTATTCCGTTGAAGGGTTGGAGGGTACATTGGGAAAAATGGGGGTAAATAGGTAAATCAAGCAGGTAGGAGTCCATAAAATTGGTATTTAATATATACAAGAGAAGTTAATGTCTCCAAAAAAATTTTGGCATTAGCCACCACTATTACTACCCCCACCCCATTATAAAAGGGGGTGAAAAAAAATGTGATGTAGTGTGTATACAAGAACCAAAAGCCTCAAAATATTTTTTTTACTTCATCCATCCCCACTACCACCCCCCTACTCCAAACCCACTGGATATCGTTTTATGGGTTGTTAGAGTATATGATTTCAAATATTATATTATTAAAGTTCTATAAACAATTATTTCCACTTACAAAATTTTTTCGTTGTGAGAAACTTGGGTAGCAAATCTGGATGTGGAAGTAGTGGTTCCTTGGGCAGCGGTTCTTTACCGTAATAGCAGTTATTTAACAGTTCACAAAACCTAGTTATTGATAATGCCCCGTCAAAATAATTTGTCGAATACGGAAATGCGAGACTTTGTATGAATTTATACACAAGAAAATTACAATGCACGTGCTGCTTCTTTAATTTAAAATTTCCATTTTTCACCATGAAAATAATACTCCCGCGTTCACTCACTCTGATTTTGATTACCACTTCGAAAGTTTTAAATTTGGAAGGAGATTGTAGGGCACTTCGTTTGAAAGATATTTTGATTCTCTATTCAGCAGTATAAAGTGTTTTAAATTTGGGTCATTAATTACTGAGAAAATTACCATACCACACCACACCATACAGAAAATTTCAATTACTTCCACATCCAGTGGAAGTGTAGTAACGACAAAAAAAAATTGAAAATTTGTATTATTGTAGAATGTCATGAAACGTCGAGATTTTAAGTTTGAGCAAAAAAAATCTGTCTCTCGGTCTGTCTGTATGTTTTTGCGCACGATTATTCTTTAACCCTTTAAGATATTGACTTGAAATTTGGTACACGTATGTATTTTAACGAGATCTGGAACTGGATTATATTTTCATCTTACTCCGTTGGGGATAAACAGGTAAATCAAGCAGTTAAGAGTCCATAAAATTGGTATTTAGCATATACAAGAGAAGCTAAGGTCTCAAAAAAAAATTTGGCATTAGCCACCTCCATTACCACCACACTCCATCATTAAAAGGTATGAAAAAAAATTGTGATTTAGTGTGTGTACAAGAACCAAAAGCCTCAATTTTTTGTTATTTCATCCACCGCCCCCCTGTCACCACCCCCACTTCACTACCGATGTGGGATATCGTTTTATGGGTTTTTGGGGTAGACGATTTCAAATATTATATTATTAATATCCATAAACAATTATTTCCACATACAAAATTTTTTCGTTGTGAGAGACTTGGGTAGATAATCTGAACGCGGAAGTAGTGGGTAGCGGTTTTTTTCTATGTTGATAGTGTTCATTGTTCGTCGATACTTACGATTAGATTTGTCATGGAGAAAAGATCGGAATTCGCTAATTGTTCCATTTCATTTTTACTACCAAACCTCATCGTAAACATTTTCAGTTACTAATCTGGGTTTGTCGAAAAAGTTTTATAATTAGTACATTCACATAAATAGCATTAGTCTAGGAACTACCGGTCAGTCTGAGTAGGGTGTTTTAACGAAGCTAAAAATTTGTAGATTGAGAATTCAATATTAGGTAAATAAAAAACCAATGGCCTAACCCAATTGTGACATCAACCCTTAAATTTTTGATAATATAAAAAAAATTTTTTAATATGCAGTAACAAATCTCAAATTTTAATATGTTTGATTGTAATTACTTTAAAATTTAAAAACGCGCTAGGCGATTTTATTAGTTGTACCAGCCAAACGATCCCAAATAAATTGTTTTGTGAGCTTATTCCACAGAACAACTTTGGTATCACTTGGCACGTACAATCAATGGCATTTTTTAACATACTTTAATTTTGCATTTTAAATTATCTCAAATTAAACATATCAAAAGGGGGAGGATCAATAAGGCCGGTTTTCGGCCCCTCTCAAATTTGGCTAAAAGAAAAAAGAAAATATTTTTTAACAGTCTAGGGTCAATTTAGAGTCGATTCGACCACAAACGGAACCAACCCCACCCCTCCCTCTTAGGGTCAAATTATGAAAAAGCCGTGAAATAAACTCGCCTTTTCGGAATGAGTAGGCTTACTCTGGGACTTCGATTTAATATATATATAGGTTTTTTGGGTCGCTGATTCCGGATCCGAGGTCAGTTCGTCTACAGTGTGTCCCAGGATAGATGTAACAAGAGGTGTAATGGACTAAAAATTTTGGAATTTTGGGATGGTATTTGGGGATTGAGTTCTGCTTGTTGTAAAACTAAAGTATACCAAAAATGACTTGATTTGGTGTTCTACAGGGTGTTTATAAGCAAAGTTGTAAAAATCACCACTAATAAAGTACCTCTATTTTTCAAAATATGAAAAAGTTCCACTAAGAAAAGTTATTTAGAATGCAATTATATACCTCTATACCTTTCAGGAATATAAAATAATTTTTTTGAAACTTCCCATTTTTTCAATAAAGTATTTTATTTTGAACCATTCAATTAAAACTGCATAGAAATTATTTTTTGCGAATTAATATTTAAAGTAGGCTATGAGAAAAGCAGATGATTAACATTTGCTCCTACACAGCTTTAAATATGAATTCAACTCTTAATTCGCAAAAAATGGGAAGTTTCAAAAAAATAATTTTATATTCCTGAAAGGTATAGAGGTATAAAATTGCATTCTAAATAACTTTTCTTAGTGGAATTTTTTCATATTTTGAAAAATAAAGGTACTTTATTAGTGGTGATTTTTACAACTTTGCTTATAAACACCCTGTAGAACACCAAATCAAGTCATTTTTGATATACTTTAGTTTTACAACAAGCAGGACTCAATCCCCAAATACCACTCCAAAATTCCAAAATTTTTGGTCCATTACACCTCTTATTACATCTATCCTGGGACACACTGTAGACAAACTGACTTCGGATCCGGAATCAGCGACCCAAAAAACCTTTTTATATATTAAATCGAAGTCCCCAGAATAAGCCTACTCATTCCGAAAAGACGAGTTTATTTCACGGCTTTTTCATAATTTGACCTTGAAACGACCCTAAGAGGGGAGTGAGGTTGGTTCCGTTTGTGGTCAAATCGACTCTAAATTGACTCTAGAGTGTTAAAAAACATTTTCTTATTTCTTTTTGCCAAATTTGAGCCTTTCAAGTTTGTTAATACCCATAAAAAAAATATTTTTATATTTTCGAAAATTTAAGAATTGATGTCACAACCTGGATCAGCCCGCCAGGTTGTTGATTTCTCATTTAACTAGTAATTAATGATCAACTTACAGATTTTTCTTCACAATCCCCCTTGATATGGGTATCTAAGGATAAATAGAAAACAAATGTGTGATCAAAACTTAAACATTCAAAATGGCGGATAGGTTTTATCATTTTCTCTAGAACCTCCTTGATATGGGTATCAAGAGAAAGGGCTGGATAAGTAGAACACAAATATGTTATCAAAACTTAAAAATTCAAAATGGCGGCGTCAATAGGTTTTACCAATTATTGTCGGAAAAAATAGAAGAAAATGCATACAAAAATTTCATTGTCAGAAATTTACAACGTACCTAGGACCAATATCATCCCGCAAAATATTAGAAATATGACAAATTTGAAGCAGTTTATAAAACATATAAAAGAATTTATTATAAAAAATATAATAAAGAACTTTCTAAAAGTCTGATATACTCCAAGTACAAGATTATATTCCGGATTTCACATTTCTCCACGAAGGAACAAACAAATAAAATAAAGTAAAAAAAAATCGTTAAACTCTACCTATACAATACTTATTTATATGTACAAAAGAACATAAGGCAGGAGCACAATACAAATTATTCTTAATTTAGGTACTCCTTTTCTCTGTTTGTTATTTTTGTAAAAAGTAACGGACAATAAAGTTTATTATTATTATTATTTTTTTTTTGTTAAAACCCAGTCACCCTTCTCTGTGGCTCCGACCCTCACAGAGGGGAGCTGGTAGTACCGACAGCCACTCCCCACACCCATGGGGTAAGTGACTACTGGGTCCGAGAATCGTGTTCCCCGAGCAGACGTAATGTACCGAGGATGACGGCCTTCTGCATTCTGCCGGCTAAGACCTCTGCCGAATTTCGGCATTATTATTATTATTATTTAAAATATAAATAACTATTAATTTTGTTTATTAAAAAAAATTAAATGAAAAAACCACATCCAGATTTTCTATCCAAGTCTCTCACAACGAAAAAAATTTGTAAGTGGAAATAATTGTTTATGGAACTTTAATAATATAATATTTGAAATCGTGTACCACAAAACCCATAAAACAATATGCCATATCGATAGTGGGGGTGGGGATGGTGTAAGGGAGGTAGTAGTGGGGGTGGAAAAAGTACAAAAAAATTTGAGACCTTTGGTTCTTGTACACACATTAAATGACAATTTTATTTTTTCACCCCTTTAATAATGGGGTGATAATGGGGGTGGTCAATGCCACAAATTTTTTGACACCTTAGCTTCTTTTATAGATACTAAATACCAATTTTATGGACTCTTACTTGCTTGATTTACCTATTCAGTCCCAATTACCCCACTTTACCCTGCAACCTTTCAACAGAATAAGATGAAAGTATAATCTAGTTCCAGATCTCGTCAAAATACATATGTGTACCAAATTTCAAGTCAATACCTTAAACGGTTCCAAAGTAATTGTGCGCACAAAAAAGTTACAGATAGACCAACAGACCGATAGATACGTAGGCTCAAACTTAAAATCTCGACGTTTCATAACATTCTAAGCCTATTTGAACAATAAAAATTTTCAAAATTTTTTTGTCACTATACTTCCACTGGATGTGGAAGTACATGAACTTTATTATTTAGGAGAATACACTGTAGAATTGAGTTGTAAGTAGGTGTGTAATAGTGGTTTATTGGAATTTTTCACCTGGTAAACATGTCAACATGCATTTTAGCATGTTAAATTGCTGTTATCAACTTACCTAAATTACAATAGATGCAATCGAATTATAAATCTATGTGATTGAAAATAAGCAATTTAGTTATTTATTTATTTTTAGAAATAACTGGTTCTGTAGGTACCTATCTAACAGATACAAACTATTCTTTAACAATCTGACGAAGGTCTACCTGTATGCCTGAATCGTTTCGGTATTAATGGAACAGTAGTTTCATAGATGAAATTCTTATTATTACTGCAACTTCTTACATGATTATATTATGTTTATAATATTACCCTTATATGTGATCAAAGTTGTTTGGCAACATCGTATGGACGTTCAGTAAACCGCAGATAAGGTTAAAACGGACTCCCAATGTACCCACAAAGTATAAATGTACATGCAGACGCCGAGAGAACCGCTATACTATTCGGACGCTGGCTGCTATGTTCTGTAGTGCGGTGTAATTACAGGCGTATATAGCGCGTATATAGCCAGACGCCAAGTAGTAACGTGTACCGACCGGATGCAAACTGGCACGCTGTAGATAAATATATATATATATATATATATATATATATATATATATATATATATATATATATATATATATATATATATATATATTTTTTTTTTTTTTTCAAGTCGCATTTCCGGAAAAGCCAAAGGGATAATCAGAAAAATGTATGTATAGCACCTTTTTTGTAGGAAATCGTATTCTGAATGTGTTTACCTATGTTCGTTTAGCCTTAAAAACGCGTACTTTTTGAGATGTTTACATCCAAAGGAAAAAAAACACGAAAAAACGTATATACAGGGTGTTTCGAAAAGATTGGGACAACGCTTAGCTGTAGATACTTGACATCAAAACAAGTCGATTTAACTCAAAAATTAGTGGTCTAACTCTTTTCGTTTTCGAGATACAGAGTGGTATAGTAAAAAAAATTGTTTTCATATTTTGTCTCTATCTTGGAGAATATTATACGTATCTACAACAAACACTATTGACGACTTCAAGACATGACGTACACCTACTAGATAAGAAAACCGCTTTTAGGTATAATTGAATTTCCTCGAACTGGTGTGTGATAAAGTTGTAAATCGCGTATTTCTCTGAAAGGGTGCATTTCATCGCGTTTAAACAAGTACACCTTTTCTTTAGGAAACTAAATTGCGTTTCGATTATAGTAGAAGACGATGTCCAAAACCTAACCTCAAAAAAGTTATGGCTTAAAGTGTCACGTAAAAGTCCTGTAACTAGCGCCATCTATAAAATATGGCATCGGCAATATCACCATTGTAATTAGCGACCTGAAAAACATGTCGTTACCGATTTTGAAGTAGATGCGTATAATAGTCTCCAAGATAGAAACAAATTACGAATACAATTTTTTACTTTGCCACCCTGTATCTCGAAAACGAAAAGAGTTAGACCACTACATTTTGAGTTAAATCGACTTGTTTTGATGTCAAGTATCTCCGTCTAAGCGTTGTCCCAATCTTTTCGAAACACCCTGTATATGTATTTATCTCAAAAATCATGTCTTTTTTTTCTGCGCATAAGCAAAACCTTGTTCTAAAAAGTGAATACTTACTTTCTATGCAGAGAAACTGCTGTTCAGAATTTTCCTCTAAAACGGCGTTTTTTTTTCCCTAATTTGAGTGGACTGTATACTCAGTATCTCAATCACTCACAGTTAAATTACTAAATGACAGGAGATGAAACAAGAATGGATGTATAGTCTATTACACGAAATGTTAACCGGAATGAATATATAGTCTATTTCGAGATATATGGTGTATACTTCATTACAATTCTGAAAAGCAGATACGAAAATGATTTATTACAAAGAAAAATATCTGAATTAAGGTAGAAATTGCGATAAAATATCTGTTCTGCCTGCTATATTTTACTGCTTTTATGTTATTCAGAGTAAAGTGCTATGTTGAGTTCATTTTTTTCAATAAAGTTGTATAGTAGACTTTTTTGTTATTCAAATCATAATAATTTTACTCATAAAAAACTTTTACCTACTTCGACAATGAAAAATGTATCTGAGGAAACAGGGAAACGGGTCAGGGAAAACAGGGAAATTTTCAGACATGATGTTGCTGGGAACCCTGTCCTAGTCTGTGATGGGCTTTAGTTAAATTATGTATTCCTCTGAAATTAATTAAGTTTAAAATCAGTGTTTAAAATTTTTTATGACCCTCCTACAGTAAAACCTAGTCCAGATATAGATACTTAGATCAATAACTTTATTGTATAGAAAATTCTAATGAACAAATTAATTTTTTTACAAATATAATTTATTACATAAATACAAGTAAATGAAGACGTTCAAACTGATACATGTATATAGTAAACAAAAACAAAGATTAGATGTAACCTGTTGAATTAATATAATTAACAAGTTGTTGTTTAAATTCTGGTAGAGAAATAGATTCCTTTACATTATTGATTTATCAATTTTGTCACATAGGACACACTACAGTAAAAATATGATTTAAAAAGAAAAAATTTACAAGTCAGACTTAATTACATTTTGATTAGTTATGAGTTAAATAATAAAATTGAAATTAACATTTCAGTGATGTATATGTAGACATTACAAATTAAAATATTAGAATTTAAAATGGTCATAAAATTCCTGTATTTCCAAAAATACATGTTCTTTCAGAATTTTTTTTTACTTTTTGGAATTTCAATTTACTCAGATTTATTCCATTCATGGAGTAGTAGGTTATAAAGTTTCGCTGAAAGATATCTATATGAAATATTCTTAGACAGTGAAGCAATCGGAGATTTATGTCTAGTGTCATATTTGTTTTCGATTTGGTAGTTAGAAATATTCATTTTGGCATAACATACACATTCATAAATATGTTGATTTGTACACGTCAGAATTCTTAGGTTTTTAAATAAAGGTCTACACGAGTCTTTGATTTTTGAATTACCCGCTTTTGGAAACAATATTTTTATAGCATGAGCAGATCCATCCCAGAGCAGTTGGTTGATATTGAATATTAAAATAGTAATTTAAGTAACTTCAGATCAAAATTAAATTTAATTAACCTTCCTATCAATAGGTGTCCCTAGATATAGGATTTAAATATTTAAATTGCTCCATCTTTTTTCGATGCATAGCATAGTAGTTGGTTGGTTTTTGTAGACCAGATAGATAGATAGGTTTTAAACGCCATAGTTGATATATAGTTACATCGCCGCGCTGTATAAAATCTAACTCGTGATAGTATCTTGGAAATTAATAGTTGATCGTTGTGTTATTAGATATAAATACCCCTTTTATCCCTTCCCATAGCCCCCTTATATCTAATAATTATTGTGAAGTGCATCACTGCATAGGATTTTGGGTAAGTTAATTTCCAATTTACCACTTATAGAGATTACAGTCCAAATTTACATTTTTTATGGTAGAAAATAACAAAACATTTTTTGGTTCCGTTCGAGCCTGATCATTAGTTAGATTTCGAGTTAGATTTATTCAGTTTAAAATATTTTAATCTTACATATTGAAGTATTTTTAGTAGCAAATATCCTCTAGATTATAGTTTTTTATAGTTTATTCTTTTTATAGTAGTGTTTCTTACATCTAGTTTTTTTCTCTTAGCAATTATTGTCGTTAATTATTTAGTTGTAATTATTAATTTAGTTTACTCACATTATTGGCAATAAGTAGTTTCTAGTTGATTTAGTATTAGATAATAAGTACTGGTGGTGGTTAAAAATGGCACCAACAAAAAAGGAAAATCAACTTAATATGCTTGTGTCGAAAAAAAAAACAATATTTTACTAGGGTACAAACATTATACGATTTAGGTCGAAATATTGATGATAAGGCAAATTTGAATAATTTCCGGATTAGATTTAAATCTTTAGAGGACACCAAAGTATCATTTTTGAAAATTATAGATGAAATAAATACACTTAGTGAGATAGATGATGATTATACACCGAATTACCAGGCTTTGGACATATTTGATGAATTATATTGTAATATTCTATCTATAGCAGAAAAGGCTCTTGAAAAACCAGAAATAAAACGTGGCGTCAGTAATAGTGAACGTTCTAGCATACCTAGGAATATACCTAAGTTGCCAAAACTAGAATTGCCGGGGTTTTCAGGAAATCCTAAGGACTGGCCAACATTTTATGAATATTTTAAAAGTCTTATCCACGACAATAAAGATTTAAATGACATAGATAGGGTACATTATTTAATTGGGAAATTAAGTGTTCTGGAGTTCCACCTGTAGGTGATAATTATAATATTATCTGGGTATTAGTAGACAAATTTCAGGATAAACGTTTATTAGCAAACACTTATTTAGATCAAATATTTGAACTGAAACCAGCCCAAGTAGCCTCTGCTAATAGTTTAAATAACTTTTTAGAAAAATTTGATAGTGCCACAAGAGCTCTTAAAAAATTAGAAATTACTGATTTATTTGATTTCACATTGTCATATTTAGCTTTGAAAAAACTTGATCCGGAAACTAATCGTTTATTTGAAAATTGCCATAGAGATTCAGCCATACCGTCTTATCAGAAGATTGTTGATTTTGTTAAAGAACAAACAAAAATTCATTCACGCACTTGTTCTTTTAGTAAGCCCGTCTTAAACAATAGTAGTAACCCTAGGAGTAGTAATGTAAGTAATAGTAGTAAATCTAAAACGACGCATAGTTTTGTTACTAATCATAATTACAATCAAACAAAATGTCCGATGTGTAACGCTAGTACACATTTAATTTCTAGTTGTTCTAAATTTCTAGATCTTTCTCCTAACGAACGTTATAAAATAGTGAAGAATAAGATAAGATAAGATAATTTGTTGGTGTCAAGTATACATCAGTATTTACACAAGTCAAAGGATACAACAAACATTTAGTTACATGGACATTTAAAATTCTTAAAAATATTTTGATAATATAAAATTATCTAACATAAAAAAAAACAGATAATTTATATTTGTAAACGAATGAATTACAACACAGAGATTAAAAGAAAACAATAGAAAAACATTTACATCCATTTTTATCTTCAGTTGAGTATTTTTTATATTGTGGTCAGATTACTATTTAAGAATTCCTGTAAGGTATAGAAGGCATTACGTAAGAGAAACTGCTTAATTCTATATTTGTAAGGTGTCTGTGAGAGAAGTTTAATTTCTTGAGGTAGAGCATTATAGAGATTGATGCCCCAGTATGCAGTACCATCCCTGGTTTTTGTTAATCTTAAATAGCTAGTAGTTAAGTCATTTCGATGACGTGTTTGGTATGAATGAATTTCGACACGAGTTGTGAGTGTGCCTAAATTATTTTTTATGTATAGTAAACATTGCAATATATATGTACATGGAACAGCTAAAATATTAAATTCTATAAACTTTGATTTACAATCATCTCTGAATTTAAGTCCTGCTATTACTCTTAGTGCTCGTCTTTGCATGGCAAACACACTGGACGTGGAGCCAGCATGTCCCCAAACAAGGATAGCATAAGATATCACAGAATGTATAAGGCTGTGGTAGGCTGTGATGAGAGTTTCTGTTGATACCCGATGAGCCAAGCTGCGAAGTAGTTTTGAAATTTTTTTACAAACATGATCTGTGTGGTTTTCCCATGATAGTTTGTGGTCTATATAGACACCAAGAAATTTGATTGAGCTTTGATTTTCTATTTGGTCCATGTTTCGGAGGCCAAACACCATTGACTCAGTCTTAGAAGTATTAAGCTTCAGTTGGTTCGAAAGAAACCAGTTTTGTATCTTAGATTCAGTTTCCAACATTGTTTCTAATAAAACATCTATATTATTATCGCGTTTAGTAAGATTTGCATCATCAGCAAATAAGATGATAGAAGTTGAATTATCTATTGTAAGAGTCAGATCATTGATATAGATTAAGAAGAGTACTGGGCCCAAAACTGAACCTTGTGGGACACCAGTATTCACTCCAAGTCTACTTGATTTAATATTGTTGTAGATAACATATTGTGTTCTATTGCTGAGATATGATTCGATGAGCCTAACACTGTCAGTTGTGAAGCCATAAATATACAACTTGTTTATAAGGATTTGATGTGATACACAGTCAAAAGCTTTAGTGAGGTCTAGGAACTTTGAGCAAGTGAATTGTTTTTGTTCGAAACCTGTGTTAATTATGGTTGTTAATTTGTCTATTGCTAATGTGGTAGATAAATTTTTCCTAAATCCAAATTGATTTGGATTAAATAGGTTATAACTTTCAAAGTAGCCTACTAATTGGTCTTTCAGAGCTAGTTCATAGATTTTACCTAAACATGGTATGACCGATATAGGCCTATGGTTAGTGGGATCATCTATGCCATTTTTTTTTTATAGATGGGGACCACCTTTGATATTTTTAAGCAATTGGGAAATACATTATTTGTGATGCTTACATTTATTAAGGCCGTTAAGGGTAATAATATTGATTGTTTAATCGACTTGATTATTCTCGTACTCATGTCATACACGTCTTTGCTTTTTTTATTTTTTAAGTTATTTATTATCGTAAGTATGGATTCTGCGGAGACAATAGTAAAGTTGAATATGTTAGGTGTTATGAAGTTATGCAGAAAGTCCGTATAGGTGTTATTACTTGTTGGTAATTCTTTTACTATATTTTCAGCTACACTAGCAAAGTATTTGTTGAAGTCGTTTGATGTGATTTTGTCCGTAACTTGGTGTGAATCAGGTTTATTGTTGTTTATGAGTTTCCACATCGCTTGTTGAGGATTGCCATGTGAGGCTATGTAGTTGTCGTGCGCTTGAATTTTATGTTTTCTAAGTTTGAAGTTATAAGAAGATCTAAAGGTTTTGAGATATGAAACATTATCTACAGTTGGATTAGTTTTTACAAATTCTTGTAAGAATTCAAGTTGATTTCTCATTTCGTGTAGTTCGTTATTAAACCATTTAACTTGATGATGATTTACTGTATTTACTATTTTGGATTTTAGGGGAAAGATATGATCAATAGAAATTTGTGTTTAAATTGTTTAGGTTTTCATAAAATTTTAGGATGTAAAAGTAAAATTAATTGTAAATTCTGTCAGCTTAGACATCATCCGTTGTTACATTTTGGTAAATCGTCTCGCGATAATTACTCAGATGCGCAGCCTGCATGCGGAAGTTGATAGTATAGATATGCCATCGTGTAGTGGGGTCACCGCGAATCTTAATTCTCATAACCAGGCGGCCGCGACATCGACATCTAATAAATATTTTGATAATTCTAATTTAAATTCTACATCATTGATGAGCATTTGTTCTACTGCTATTAAACCAACATTTGATTTTAATAAAACTGTGTTATTATCCACCGCTATCGTTAATATTTTAGATCAAAATGGGGAATACATAGATTCTGCTAGTCAATCGCAATTTATTACGATTAAATGTTGCCGGCGCTTGAGGTTACCCATTTTGAAAATGCATTCGACGGTGCGAGGCATTGGCGTAGCATCGTGTTTAACTAGGGGTCGTATTAATATAATTATTACTTCTTGTTTTGACCCAAACAAACGATATCCACTAGATACATTAGTAGTAGATAGTATAGTCGAAAGGTTACCATTTTCTGTAGTTGAAACTAATTCACTTACCTAATTATATTAATAATATTCCGTTAGCTGATAGTACTTTTCATATCCCAATGGAGATTGATGGAATTATAGGTGCGGATTTATTCCCACATTTACTAGGACAAACGCGTATAGTCGGACCTCCCAATTTGCCTGTAGCTATTGAAACTAGTTTAGGGTTTGTTTTAATGGGCACAGCACCTGTTATTTTAAACAGTGAAATTCAACAAAATTTTTGCACGATTATAGATCCTTCACTTGAAAAATTAGTAAATTTTGGGAAATTGAGGAAATCCCGCTTCAAACTTTTCAAAATCCAGACGATTTAGAATGTGAAAATATTTTTAAATCTACTTATAAACGCGACCCTTCAGGTCGGTATAGTGTAGCATTGCCTTTTAAAAGTAGTTCATCTAATCTAGGCGACTCATATTCTGTTGCATTTAGAAGATTTATGTGGTTAGAGAAAAAATTTAAACTTTTTGATGATTATGAAAATCAATATTCGGAAGTGATAACTGATTATATAGTACAGGGGCATATGTCGAAAATCTCTGATAATTTTGTTTCACCTTCATATTATATACCACATCATGGTATTTTTAAATTAGAAAGTTCAAGTACACCTTTAAGAGTAGTATTCGACGCTAGTGCAAAAACAGATAGTTCATATTCATGATTTATTGTACACTGGACCTAAATTACAATCCGACGTTTTGAGTATGTTTCTTAATTTTCGGTTGTGTGAAATAGCCTTTACTGCAGATATACGTCAAATGTATAGACAAATAGCTTTGTGTCCGGAACATAGATGTTTTCAACGTATATTATGGAGATTTTCGCCTAACGAGCCGATTTCTACCTATGAATTAAACACTGTTTCATTCGGAGTAAAGTCGTCTCCCTTTTTAGCTTTGAGAACTATACGTCAGTTAGCTATAGATGAAGCAAAATCATATCCATTAGCATCAAAAGTAGTTTTTAGAGACATGTATATGGACGATCTTGTTTCTAGTATTTCAAACATTAATATATATATATATATATATATATATATATATATACATATATATATTTTGACTTATATAATATCATCATTTGTGATTCACATCTCAGTTATCAGTCAGGAACAGTTTTCATCACATGAACAAATCGCGATGGATATGAGCTCCGACATAGAGTGCAGTGGATACTGCTTCCGACAATATATGGCTAATTACATTCTGCAGATATATAGCTTCCGAAATATACATTATTTTAGGATCTGCAGTGGATACGGCTTCCAGCAGTGTTGCCATGCATTTAGCCTATAGACTTTAAATTCTGCTTTATTTTCATGGTTTTATATCTACATAATATGCAAGTGTTCATGGATAAATATGAATAGGTATAAATGAACAAAAAATTTTGAGCTGACGGGTATTCATGTTCTGGATTTAGCTCCTACTTGATTTGAAATTAGGATATACCAATTGTTATTAAAATTATTTATATATATATGGTATTTTGGAACCAATTTTCTAAGAATTGACAAAAGGAAACTGCTATTATTTTCCAAATTACAAAAATTTTGTATTAAAATCTATTGAATTTACAATTTTCGGAATAATCGACCCACAATGATTTTTTATTTTTTTATCGAAAATTAATAAATAAATACATCGTCAAATTAATTTCCACTTCAATTCAATTTTTAAGTAAATAAAAATTAGTATAAAAACAAAGACTTTTAAATATTATACTCATTCACGTTCATGAGCCGTATGTTTGAACAATGTATTAATGAGTGAGTAATGGGTGATCTGATCTGACTTTCACGGATAAATTTGGTCGGCTGGAAAAAACCGCCAAGTTATGACTTAGACGACCAATGACAAAAAGAAGTTAAAGATCTTATCTTTATTTTGGCGTAAATTTCATCCTTTAAATCGATAACATAAAATTTTATAATTTGAAATTTTTTGATGGTCATTAAAAAAATGTTAGATTGTATAAAAATAATAAAAAGAGTATAGGAGCAAGTACCAACCCTTGAGGTATTCCATGTTTTATAGTCAATTCTTCTGAATAACTGTCATTAAATTTAATACATTGTTTTCCTATTTTCGAGGTATGATGTAAGCCACTGTAATACTATCCCGGCAATTTCTTATTTTTTAGATTCAGTACAAGTAGATCTTTATTATAATAATATAAATAATATAAAATATGTTATGTTGTAAACGTACTTTATATAATAAAAAAAATCTCTTCTTAAATTCATCTTTCTTTAAACATTAGACTTACAATAAAAACCGCTGCCCAAGGAATCACTACTTCTACATCCAGATTTTCGATCCAACTCACAACGAAAAAATTTTGTATGTGGAAATAATTGCTTATGGAACTTTAACAATATAATATTTGAAATCCTCTACCCCAAAAACCTATAAAACGATACCCCACATCGGTAGTGGGGTGGGGGTGGTAGTGGGGGTGGATGAAACAAAACAATATTTTGAGGTTTCTGGTTCTTGTACACACACTAAATCACATTTTTTTTCATCCCCTTTAATAATGGGTGGGGGTGGTAATGGGGGTGGCTAATACCAAAAATTTTTTTTGAGACCTTAGCTTCTCTTGAATATACTAAATACCAATTTTCTGGACTCTTAGCTGCTTATATGTGTACCAAATTTCAAGTCAATATTTTAAACGGTTCCAGAGTAAACGGGCGCACAAAAAAGTTACAGACAGACCGACCGAAGTTTTTTCGCTCAAACTTAAAATCTCGACGTTTCATGACATACTAAGCCTATTTGGACAATAAAAATTTTAAAAAAATTTTTTGTCGTTACTATACTTCCACTGGATGTGGAAGTAAAACGTAGGAAATTTTGTCGTCTTCAACTTTGTCTCGAACATTTTTCTCTTAGGATCGAGTGTTGCCGAATTATTTTGAAAACCAATTTTTTGCAACTTTCAATCAAGATGGCGGCTCCCCCTAGGTCGAAGCCTTGTATCTTTCATCAACAACATATATCAACTCTCCTGTTAGGTTAGATAGACATAGGATCTTTTCTCATACTTATCATAGTATTCATGTATGTTGTATAAGCAATAAATTAATTTAAAATTTTAATTGACTTTTAAAAAATTGCGGCTGGCAGTATGGTCCTTGACCGAACGCCTTAAAAAAAAAACATATCAAAATCATTACTACTCCACCTTTTGCAGAGGAAAACCCCCCACTGATTGGACTATAGCCCATTAGAATAAAACGAAATATAATATTTTTTTACCGTTGCTGTACTCCACTACGTGGATTTGGAAGTAAAACAAAATATGGAATTAAAATCGACAGGTTCGTTCAATAAATGGAACTTAAATAATACACATTTTTAATGGTATGAGCTTGCATTCTAAAAAAAAAACATACTTATGTAAAATATCCTTAAATTTACTATAATAATCATTGTATTCATTTAATACTTTTTTATTAGTTTAAATTGAAAAAAATTATAAACGTTTTTTTTTTCTTTGATATTACTCAATATTACATCTGACTAAATGTACTGTCGTGAGCATTGAGCAAAAAAAAATAGGACAACTATTTTTTTCTACTGTAAATCTGTCTCTATTTGCAATGAATTTTGACAAATAACCGCAATGTTACAAAAATTAAAGTTAGACGTACACAGCTAGATTTTAGCAAAAATACGTTATAAGATTTGTCCCATTTTTTTGCCCACGACAGTACCTACCCTATACTGGGAATGTCAATTTGATGGGTTCGTAAAATGAATAAATAAATAAATAAATTTTTGAGGGGGCTCGAACCTTCGGTGTGGCGCTGCCTCTGAAGTAGTTTCTACACCACAATACTTGAATATTGCTCAACTCGCGTTTCGCCAACCATGTTGGCATCATCTAGAGACTATGAAACTGAATTTACAAGCAGTCTTAGTGTTGTGTAGTATTGATGCCAAAGAATGTTGTTGCATATTTATCTGTTACTGATTCATGTAGTTTTCGTATCCTTAATAAAAAAAAATTCTAAACGATTTTAACAAAAAACATAAGTTTCTCCAGTCCGACACTGTATTTCTTTAAAACATTGCTGCGTGCAGCCCAAACTACCACAAAAGCATGTACTGAGTTTCAGCTACTTGGGAAAATGGTTAAAAAATATGACAGCTTAAAAATTTGACATAAATTAGAAAATCCTCTGTATATTAATAACAGAGAAGGCTTCAGAGGGTACATATGAAAGAGTTTTGGAATCAGCTCGACCTCCTCTATCGCCAATTATGTACGGAACATTTTGCATAACGAATTAAACTCTGGGTCAAAATTTCATTAAAAGGACCAATATTTTTTAAGCTAACTCCATAGATTTTTCATACTATCTAACGAATTTTAATCGGATTACACTTACACAGTCAGTGTTTTACAACTTTTTAAAAGCTTTTATTTAACTTGCAATTGCAATGTTTGTTTGTTTGTTTGTATGTATGTATGTTTGTTTAGGTCAAATTTTGCATGCTGAATTTCGACTAGTTCTAATTAAGCTGGAGCATTGAAATTTGGCACACGTGATAAGTCCGGTGACAATGCAACATAGTATAGCCATTACCGGTCTAAATCCAATATGGCGGACGTCCCAAGATGGCGGATCGGCTTTTTAGTCACAACCCCCTTGATATGGGTATCAAATGAAAGGGTTTGACGAGCAAAATCCGACAAACAATGTGACGTCATTCTAAATTCAATATGGCGAACGTCCCAAGCTGGCGGATCGCCTTTTTCTTCACAACCCCCTTGATATGGGTATCAAATGAAAGGGTTTGACGAGTAAAATACGACAAGCTGTGTGACGTCATTCTAAATTCAATATGGCGGACGTACCAATATGGCGGATCGCCTTTTTCTTCCCAACCTCCTTGATATGGGTATCAAATGAAAGGGTTTGACGAGTAAAATACGATAAACTACGTGACGTCATTCTAAATTCAATATGGCGGACATGGGAGAGGTGGGAAAGCGGTGGGAAGAGGCAGGTTGGAAAAATATGGGGTAGGGGTGGAAAGAGGTGGGAAGAGATGGGAAAGGGGAGAGGAAGGCGTGGGAAGAAGTGGGAAGTAGTGTTAGAGGGTGAGAATACGGGAGAGGGAAGGTGTGGATGGCGGTGGCAAAAAAAGGGTTGCCTGGCTGTCTGTAAAATAAGTAGACTAAAAAGTAAAAAATAAAATTATATATAAAAAATATTTTTAAGAAAAAGTTTTTATTTGAAAAACTACTAAAAAGTAAAAATAATTTTTTTAAAAATTCATACACCTGGAAAACAAAAGCTTTGGGGACGGTCAATTGAGCAAAGTAACTATGTAATAGCCCCCTATATGACCGCCCCTAAAGCTTTTGGTTTCTAGATGTATGAATTAAAAAAAATATATATTTTTACTTTTTAGTAGTTTTTCAAATAAAAGCTTTTTCTTAAAAATATTTTTTTATATAATTTTATTAAATTTCTTTCTACTCCGCTATTTATGCGATATTCTCAGTTGAAATGAAGTGTCAATATATTTAAATGTTAATTTCGTATTCCTATCTATGATTTCGAAAAACCCCATGCGTAAACCTTAAGTAAAATACCAAAAAATTTGTTTTTAATTATTGTTCTAAAACACATCGAAAACGACATACTAACTGAAAGATATTTTCAGTAAAAATTTAAAATATTTTATGATTTCGGATAACATATGTCTTAGTTGTATTTTAATAAGTATTTCTAAGCAATTGTAAATTGGTACTTGTCCTACAACAAAAACAAAAGTCGTTGTGGTGTAGCGAGTAGCAACAACGAACACTTTACAGAGTCATTTGAAACGTTAAAAACACACAAGATCATACCTAATTTTCTAAATGCCATGTGATCCAAGGTTGCCAATATTTACCGGAAGCAGTATCCACTGTGAAACTGATAGTATATTATACGGCATGGAATATACGGGAACCGTGGCGCCTTCGTTGATGTGGCCGCCTCGTCAATTAAAATATGCGGAAGAGTTCAAAATCCGAATATCTGACTTCCAGCTGAAATTAGCACAGCAGACAACTGAGGCACCATGGAGACGTTTTACATTGGTTGCGTTACGGCTTCCGTATACGGAAGCCGTACCGCAGTCGGAAGTCGTATAGCATGTAAATGGACTATCATGGGAAGCCGTATCCTACGCAGTCTGTATATATATATATATATATATATATATATATACATTAAATTATATATATATATATATATATATATATATATACATCCCGCTATCAATGCTGCGTCCTTTCACAAGCCAACCTTACTGCGTCTCCCAGAAATACGCTAGTTGCGTCAAATCTAATGAAGCACGTTATTGCGTCCGAGAATAATTTCATTTTTCTTCAATACAATGCTGCGTCCGAGATAACTACTTTTTGTGAAACTTAGCATATTACTGCCTCTGGCATGGTTGTCATATTTACCCTAATAATTTTATTGCACTTGTAGTAGAACAAATCGGTAGCCGTCAGTTATTTCTAAATGTCAGTAAAATTCGAAATATGATTTTTCTGTCGATTATTATTTTAGGATCAGTTTTTCAATTGTGCACTAAGAGTAGCCTCAAATTTGCAATATAAAATGCTGAATTTAGGAGATCAATGGAATTTTGGATAGATGTTCATTTTTATTTACTCCTTCACTAAGCGATGAGTTCACCTTAGAATAGAAGGGAGAGCATATGCTTCCTGCTTTTGCTTTTTGCACATATCTCGAATGATAAGCGTTTTAGTCTTGAAAGTTGAAAAACACATTTCTTGAAGTACAAATGTGTTTGATAATAAATGCATTCGGATTTACTATTTTGTAAAGAACAATGTTAAAAAAGGGCTTTTTTGGCCCATCTGTGGTAAAGTGTGGAAGCTATCTTTTTTTTACTAATTTTGGGCTGCTGAAAACGAATCCTCACCAGTTTTAACGAAAAGTCTCGGGAACACATTAAAAAACAGCCCCTATTTGGGTGCTATAAAGTGAAGATTCTCATTTTCCAAACCAAAAGCCATTTAAATAATTAAAGAATTTTTAATATAAAAAACAATATTTTCTGGATAGTGATATGCACACCGTACACCCCAACCATAAGAGTGTGAGAAATATTCAGGGATGAAAAATATTTATCTGAATTGATTAAATCACCTTAGTATGATAAAAAGACAAAAGACTGGGTGATTAGGGATTTCTTTCGCAATTAAAACCAATAAAAAAAGTAATCACATTATAACCTGATAATAGCCTTTTAATAAGGAATTTTGTTTTTTTTAAAATAAATAAATAATCGTATATTCTATATTGTAACTTACACCGTGCTTATGGGTGGTGAAAGGGAGGGGAACGTAAACGGTAAAGTGTGGAAACCATCTTTTTACTAGTTTTGGGGTGCTGAATACAAATCTGTCATCAGATTTGGCTAAAAACATCGGGAAGACAGTAAAAAATAACTCCCATTGGGGGGTGGCATTGAAATTGATATTATAGCTTGCAACAAAAAGTTATTCTTTAGTGCAGGAAATTCTTTCAAGATACTCAGTTTCATTAGGTAAGTAATGAAAGAAGCAAAAATTCTAAATTCACCATTCCTCCCCCTCGTTTCCCTCACCCTTCACCACCCTAAGAACGGTGTATAGTTACAATATTACTCCTTGTTAAATGGCTATTATCAGGTTATTATTACTTCTGAATACTCTTACACCCATCCCGACCAATCAAGGTGGTGGATTTTATCTGACTAACTGATTTACAAATATTTTCCTCCTATTTAGACAACAGGACACAAATTGTAAAAATGGTCGGTGGAGTTGAAAGTAATATTTGTGATATTACACAAGGAGTTTCACAGGGGTCAATTTTGGGATCACTTTTATGTATGATATTTACTAACTATGTGGTCAGCCATCAACAAAAGATACCAAATGTTCATGTGATCCGTTATGCTGATGATACAAACATTCTAGTTACCGGCAACAACCTAATTGAAGAAAAAAAAACACTGAAATATTTTATCAAGAAATCATACATTGGTCTCAAAATAACCTAATTCTAAATAAAACAAAGACAGTTTCAATACAATTTTCATTGAATAATAATTCCGAGAGCTTAACACTTTTTAGTGGCACTGACTGGGAAATAAAAACTTGTTGAAAATTTTTAGCTCAAATAGCAATTCAATTCGCCAATTTCTAATCACGTGTGCTGAAACAACCAATCAGAACAAAATTACACTGATAAGATCCCTTGGGGATGTTTTCACTTATATTATCCAGCTTGACAGTTCAATAACACAGGTAATGAATGTTGTTGTGCAGCTAAGGTCATTTCCGAAGTAATTTTTCGCGCTGAATCTGAATCCGGCCTCAGAATTGGCCCATCACGTCAGGATTTTGAAATATTTGAGGTTAAGTACTTAAAATATGACTTTTTTAGCAAGTTTTGAAGTTGTGTCTAGAACCCAAAAAAAGTTTCAGCTTATTTCTAATAAATATATCATTTAGTAACATCCTTCCTCTTTCGAATGGTCATTTATGATGTTTCCTCGCAAAGTTGTATCCATTTTAAGGTGACATGTATTTGAAATCGTGTTCCCTACAACTCAACAATCTTAACCAAACGACTCTAAACGAATCAAAATTTAACACAACAATAGGAATAACCCAACATTCTTAAATCAAAGTTTGGTTGAGGACCATGGTACGCATGGTACTCGGGGAAATCTACTACGCATCCATTGTACTCAAAGAAACCCACTGCACATCTATAATACTCGTGGAAACCCACTGCGCATTCATGGTACCCGGAGAAACCTACTGCGCATTCATTGCGCACTCAAAGAAACCTTCTACGCATCCATAGTACTCAGGGAAACCCACTGCGCATACATTGCACTCGAGGAAATCCACTGCGCATCCATTGTACTCGAGGAAACCCACTGCGCATCTATAGTACTCGGGGAAACCCACTGCACATCGCAATTTGATAACAATCCATTATTCTTTTTTTGTGTTAGAGCGAGTTAAACGAAAAAATAATTATTTTAATCCACAATAGAACACATGGGAGGGTATGTATCAAATTTCATGCCTAATACATCCCTCTCCCTGTTCACTCGTTCACGGTGTCTCTTTTTAAAAACCGTCGAATACGTGTTTTCTTATTTCCTCAGGAAAGCCTATCGCTGGAATATCGCGTTTCTGACTTACGCGATTTCAGAGATACGGATACTCTTTAGACCATCTACCACCCCGTTTTCACCACTTTAAAAAGTGAAAATCGAAATTTCGTCCTACTCGTGTCTAATAGATTCTAATAAAAAGTATTTATGCCAAATTTCATGATTCTGGGTTTAACCGTTTCCGGAAGGCTTAAAAAACCTCCCATCCCCGTTCATCCGTTCGGAGGTCTCTTTTTGAAAACCTTCTTATTTCCTCAGAAATTTCCATCGCTCGAATAATCACGTTTCTGACTTACGCGATTTCAAAAATACAGGTGCGCTTTAAACAATCTATCACCCCCGTTTTGACCTCTTCAAAAAGTGAAAATCGAAATTTCGTCTTAACACGATCTAATAGATTTCAACAAAAAATATTTCTGCCAAATTTCATGCATCATGTATTTAACCGTTTCTGGAAAAACCTAAAGTTTCAACCTCCCTTTTTATCAAACAAAAAGGTATAATAATGGTTCTATTTATAGTTATTAGACTTATAATAAACCACACTATTTGATGAACTTGTAGTATATTATTCAACGAGCGGTAATGTAGGTAATAACTCACGCAAATGAAGTTTACAGCATGAGCCGCAGGCAAGTGCTGTAATTCATTAAGTGGGTTATTACCATTACCGCAAGTTGAATACTATACTTTATCTACGATTATAACAATAAATATTAAATTGAGAAAATTTTGTTTTAATTAGGTACTCAGTTTGTTTATTAATAAAATTAACTGTAAAATTTAACTTAACTTAATTTAAGGATTTCTCTCGGACAGAGCCACACCTTCGTGAACGATTGGATAGGCTAGCCATGAAGATACAGGTGATTGGCACTATCACCTAATGATTTATAATAACTCACTCATTATAACTCATGCTATTTGTTTATGGATACTATTAATTGTTCAAAAGCAATTCATTAATTAGTATATAACCTAATAAGAGTAAATAAAATAACCAAAAGTAGTTTATATTAGTCATAGATTTTTGTTGCTCCTAACTTAGCATACCTAGAATATTACCTACAATATCTTACTAATATTTCTAATCCTATTTACATTCATAATATTGTCTGTAATTCTCCAATTTCCTTATTCAAAACAGTAACCATAAAATTAGCATAATGTCCTGTAGACTGACTGCCTTTGTATGTTCATTCACTTTAATCGTCTGAAAATGTCACGTTGAGTGCCGAACTGCAGTAAGGTGCAAGTTACAATAATTTGGCGGTAAAAAATAAAGTAAATGTTAATGTTGGTGTTTCATTATTATATCATCATAATTAATTACCACAAAGTAACGGCTTACAAGTTTAATTTTGGAGGAGGTATTGTTTTTATGATTATATATAACTAAATATTTGTAAATTATTTTCCATTGAAATTAATTTCATTTCCTGAAAATAAATTTCTGTGATAAAAACATTCAGATTATAAGTAAGAAGATAACAGTTTAAATATGAAACATAATTACTTGTAAACTTATATAAATGTTCACAAGAATTTTACACTCGCCCGAACTCCGGCTTTCCAAGTAAGCATGAAAGAATGACTGGATATTTAATAGCGCCGGTGTTGTCAAATCTCGGACGCAGCATTATACGATTTTTGAATAGAAAATATTTGAAGTATATTTATGTTCACAAATCTATGCGCCCCCAAACATAATTCGATGGAACTAAAAATATACTTTTAGTTTTACGGAACATATGATACTGCGTCCGAATCCAAAAAAAACTCGGGTCGATATTTTGCTCAATTGAAACGAAACAGAACTCATTTCTATGTTTACATATAACCCAGGAGACGAAGAACATTTTGAGGTGCTGAAAATCGACCATTTCAGAGATTTGTTGAAGATAACACGGGAAAACAATACTGCGTCCGGTATACAGACGCAGTATTGTACAGGACGCAGCAGTGTATGGTATCGTGCACATGTACAGACATATATATATATATATATATATATATATATATATATATATATATATATATATATATATATATATATATATATATATATATATATATATATATATATATATATATATATATATATATATATATATATATATATATATATATATATATATATATATATATATATATATATGCTTTATTTAGCATTGCTAACAAAATACAACACAAAATACAATACAATAGTTATAAATATAAAAATAAGACAAAAACAATTCAATGTATACACAGCCCTTATTTACTAAAAAGTTGCTTTAACATAAATTGCACATTCTCTCTTAAAATTAGATAGACTACTACAATTTTTTATTGAAACTGGCAGTTGATTATAAAATTACAAACCTTTTGAGAAAAGATGATTTCTACTATAATCAGTCAATGTGTTTTCGATGTAGAAGTTGTGGTTGGTTCTGCTGTTATAATTATGTATGTATTAATGAGGCAAAATCCTTGTATAAACAATTAATTCAATTATTTAAGTCTGGTGGTTTTAACTTAGTAAAGTGGTCGGTTAACTCTAAAGAACTTTTAGAAAAAATACCGATTGAAAACCGTATGGTTAATGTGGTTAATTTTGAGACTGATTATTTAAAAGTTTTAGGCCTACAGTGGCAACCTAATTTAGATATTTTTACTTTTAAAATACATTTGGAGTCTCGTGAATGTACCAAACGAAATATTCTTTCAGTAGTATCTCGATTTTTTGATCCCTTAGGTTTAATGGCTCCAGTTATCTTAGTAGTTAAATTATTTATTAAACAATTGTGGACTTATCACTTAGACTGGGATGAGATTTCCCCCGATAGTTTTGTAAAACAGTGGACAAATTTTAAAAATGAATTACCGCTTTTAAGTGAATTTCAAATTCCACGTCATATAGGAGTTTTTGAAAATTCTAGCGTTATATTAATCGGATTTGCCGATGCTTGCGAAACTTCATTTGGCTCTGTTGTTTATTTACGGACAGTAACTGATGCTAAAGTCCAAACTAATTTGATATGTGCAAAAACTAAGGTTTCACCTTTGAAAACTCTTTCAATACCTAGACTTGAACTTTGTGCCGCACATTTGTTGTCCAAACTTATAAATTTCGTAGTAGAAATATTTAAATCGCGTTTAGAAATAGATAGAATTTTTGCTTTATCTGATTCGACAGTAGTTCTTACTTGGATAAATTCATCTCCGCATAGATGGAAAACATTTGTTGCAAATCGTGTATCAAAGATACAAGAATTAGTGCCTTCAAAAAATTGGTTTCACATAAATGGAAAAGATAATATTTCGGATTGTCTCTCTAGTTTTATGGCCACTAAAGAATGGACTACTGAACCTAGCTGGTCGAGGTCCGATGAGTCTTATTGGACCATTAAATCTTTTAGCGAGGAGGATTATACTCCACTGGAACAAAAATTGGTAACATTGGTGGTCACTAATGATTTTGTTCATCCTTTTAGTTCTTTAATAGAACGTTGTTCATCTTGGTTGAAATTACTTCGTTGCACAGTTTACGTTTTACGTTTTATTAAAAAATTACCACGTCGAAAATATATATCTGCTGCAGATCTAGAGACTGCCGAGTATACTTTGATAAAAATTGTTCAAAATATTCATTTTTCTCGAGAAATTTCATTGATAAAAAATAAAGAAATATTATGTTCATCTTTGCGTAAACTTAGGCCATTTTTAAAAGATGGTATTCTTAGAGTAGGCGGATGCTTAGTAAATTCAAGTTTAGATTTTGATAGCCAACACCCGATTTTACTTCCTAAAAAGGAGAATTTAGTAGATTTATTGATAGATCATTATCATTACCACAACCTTCATACAGGTCCTAATTTAGTTTTGTCACTATTGAGACAACGATTTTGGATTTTAGCAGCGCGTGGAGTAGTGCGAAATCAAATACATAAATGTAATATTTGTTTTAAGGCCCGACCTCAACCACAATCTCCATTGATGGGAAATCTTCCGCCTTGTCGGGTTCAACAAGCTAAAGTTTTTTTGCACACCGGAGTGGATTTCGCTGGCCCGCTTTATATTGTACTTAACCACAGAAGGGGCGTACGCTCTCAAAAGGCATATATTTGTCTGTTCGTCTGTCTTAGCACTAAAGCAATACATTTAGAACTCGTCTCTGATTTGTCAACTGCTAATTTTTTACAAGCTTTCAAACGCTTCCTAGCGCGTAGAGGTCTTTGTTCGGTATTGTATTCCGATTGCGGATCAAATTTCATTGGTGCTAAAAATGTTCTAGATGAAATTTATGGTTTAGTTGAGTCTAAAGAATTTGTAGAAACTATCTCCACTGAATTAGCTAATAGAAGAATTGAATGGAAATTCAATCCGCCGGCTGCACCACATTTTGGATCTTTATGGGAAAGTAATGTAAAATTGGTTAAAACACATTTATACAAAGTAGTAGGTAATCAGTTGTTGTCATATGAAGAAAGGAATACGTTGTTAATACAAATCGAAGCTTTACTTAATTCACGTCCGTTGTGTGTCTTAAGTTCTGTTCCCGCTGAACCTCTAGCACTCACACCGGCGCATTTTTTAACGCTTACTCCGCGTAATAGATTGCCAGCTCCTGATCTTACTAATGAAAAATTAAATCGTTTAGATCAAATGATAGATCGTATGGTTCAGGATTACTGGAAGCGATGGCATTTAGAATATTTGCATACATTGCAGGCATGCGAACGCTGGAATACTCCTTCTAATCCAATTAAAATTGGTACTATTGTTTTGATACAACAGCCTAATACCTCACCTTTGCAATGGCCTTTAGATCGTATTGTAGAATTGTTTCCTGGACGGGACGGTGTGGTTAGAGTCGTCTCCGTAAAAACTAAAGATGGAATTTTTAAGCGCCCTGTAGTCAAATTGTGTCCATTGCCTACCCAGTAATTATTCAACAATAAAATAGTTAAATACTTTAGTTTTAGTTTAGTAGTAGTAATTAGTATAGTAAAATAAATTAATAATAGTCTAGGGAAAATATATACTTTTTGTGGTTCTTTTACTACCCGGTTTCTGAAACATTCTTTCAGGGGCGGGGGAATGGTTGATATTGAATATTAAAATAGTAATTTAAGTAACTTCAGATCAAAATTAAATTTAATTAATCTTCCTATCAATAGGTGTCCCTAGATATAGGATTTAAATATTTAAATTGCTCCATCTTTTTTCGATGCATAGCATAGTAGTTGGTTGGTTTTTGTAGACCAGATAGATAGATAGGTTTTAAACGCCATAGTTGCTGTATAAAGCCTCAACGCATCAATTAAATATTGATTTAAAAAAAAAATTATTAAAACATTAAAAATAATATATTCGTGAAACAATTCACATCACAAAAAGGTAATTCTTTATAATAATAAATAAATCTTAATACATTGCATAAAATAATGGCCATTTTTTAAATAAGTGATAATAATTATAATAATAATATTACTTTCCCTCAGGGGCTTACTAGTATGACTAGTAAGTAGGCGAACCCGAGGTACCCAAGCACGTCTGTCCCAGCGCACAGGGACTGTTTCCTCGACGTTAAAGATTCGTAACCCAAGGTGTCAATTGGGCAGTGCCGATGGGTGTATGGCTCCACGAAACCGAGTCTTAAACAGTGTATAACGGATAACAGGCCTTCTCCGATTGCAGTTACGGCCTTGGCATGGTAAGGGCGTACTGTCATGCTCAACCTTCCTTTCGTCCCAGCTCGTGGGAACTGTATGAGTTCAATTAATAAGAAAAACCCATTAGGCGGTAGTAGGGAAAGCAGCACTACCTCTCTAATAGGGTGTTTTCACTTTTTTTTTAAGTCGAAAAATACGAAATACTTATGGTAAATATTACAGCTGAAACAATTTTTTGGCAAAAAAATTTTTTTTTATAATAATTTTAAAAGAAATATAAATTCAAATTAAATATTTCTCGCCAAAAAAGACAAATCTAGTATTACTGGTCATCTGTGACGTCACTGCCTATATATGTCAATGATTATAAAATCTAACCTTACTTAATGACTTTTGTTGTTATTGTAAATTGTAAGTCAAAAACATGAGTAGTGCACCAAATAAGTGGTGTTTTGTGACAAGGTGCAGAAATACTTCAGTAAATGTTCCAAATAAAAAGTTCCCATGTGTTCCTATAGTGAATTATTCACGGAAAGTGAAATGGTTTAAAACAGCGAGGCACGATTTTCTCAAATCGAAATCGACATATTATTGTTGTGAAGATTATTTTAGTGTAAGTATAATTTATCTTTTCTCATCATGGTAAAATTTAACCGATGATAGCTAGATGGATAATTACCTTCAAAATTATGCTTGTAATGGTATGAGATTTATTTTGAATTGAAAGTAATATATTATAGCTTCTAGTATTATTGAACATTTATAATGGAATTTTGCTAGGTTATGATTATTAATTAAAATGACCAAAATATCAAGCGATGCATGTCATGGCTAGTGATATTCGATGTCACAAATATATAAAAATACTTGTTTATTATTTTCAGCTTGAGGAAATCATGGAAAATTACATTCGATACAAAATTTTGGGAGGAAAAATTATTCTGAAGGAAGATGCAGTTCCACACATATTTAACTGCCAACCAGACAGAAAAGGAGCAGCGTCTGCACCAAAACGATCTCTTAAATATTTAGAATCTCACTCTGTAATAGATCATAATTTGATTGCCCACACAGTGTTATTGTTATTGCATGTGCTGTTATTAATTTACAATCTTCCATCATTAAATAAAGTAGTTTGTGTAGTAAATATGAAGCTGTAGTTTTCCCCTATAAAGAAAAAAATCAGTATACTAAAAATACAAATTTTGGTTTTTATTATTCAGATAAACATATCTTCAATATATATAATTTTAACTGTCAACAACAGTTATTTATATCATAATTCATGTTTAAAATGTCCACAATTTTGGTTTTTTCAAAATTTGAGTTCGCAACACACAAAAGTCCTTTTTGTTGATTTGCACATAACATTTGTAAATATACTTGCGCTTTAAATTCTTTTTTATTTAGTTCTCCACATACTCTGAAATAATCAGGTAAAGCTGCAAAAACGAGATATAATGGCGACAAGAAAAGTCCACAATCTTTCACTTTTTAAGTTTCAATTTTTCCTCCACAACGGCCACCACGTTCTCTAAATTGCGGCCCCTTTCCATATATTTATTATCCCTTATTTTGTATGCACCTACTATAGACTCGACAGCTAGCGAACGATTAACTTCTCAGCTTCCTCACACAATTTCTCTGACATTTTATTTTTAACAAATTATAAAAATCACTGCACTTTTTACTACTATCAGAAGCAAATTTCAACAAAAGTTTATAAACCGAAAAATTTGCAAATTTGTCTTGAACCATACATCTGAATTATATTTCATTATTTGTACACCGAGAAGATTTTGTATCTCAATATTTAATAATTCTTGTCTAACGGTGCTCTGGGCAAATTCTTCCTTTTACAGTGCATAATGAGTCTTCTGGTTTCAACTTCACATACCCAAAAGCACTATTCACGTTGTTCTCGAGATGAGCTGCAAATAAACATTTAATTATATCTCTAGCACAGACTATTAATTCTACTTTCTTTTAAGGTTATGTTGTTAATATAAATAATCGTAAATAAACCAAATTAAATATAACATAATAATGTGTAATAATACAAAAACTAAATCATAAATTTAATAACTCTATTAGGCTCAAGCTGCAAACAACTAATTCATTAATTTATTTTAAATACTTACGCTGCTGTTTTACGCACTTCAACTCGGTTGAATCAAATCGATCATCATTTTTAATACATAAAAATATTTAAACTGGGTAAATTGTTTGTAGAAGCTTTCACAAAATTGTCTGTAACCATTGTTCACTTTCTTTAATTTGTGAGAAACACTAGGAATATCCAAGCCAAATATGGTAAACATGTAAACAATAATAGGTCCGTTCGCATTAGCTGCACTAGTGCAATTATTAGAAGGAGATAGATTGTGACTCTACATAAGTTGAAGAGAGACAGATTTGCACTGGTGCAGATAGTGGAGAATTGTTGAACAGAAAACGAACAAAGCTATTTTGTCTTCTGACATATATGAAGCGACGTCACCAGGATCATTACCCAATAAGGTGACGTTCTCGAAATTATTCAAATATTTGAATTTTAAGTCGATTTGTTTATTAAATATTTATTTTAATCTGACGATATAATTAATATGAATGCGTTTAGGCTTTCATATTTATGTATTACTTCATATTAATGCATCATTTGAACTGAATTGTTATATATGGAAAACACCCTATTATACCTGTTCTGTATCATTTATAAGATGACTTTATACTTGTTATTTGTCGTTACAAACTATTCCCCAAACTGACCTCGGTAGTGTAAGTTTTTATAAAATGTTACCTAAGTAGATATTATATTGTATTGTTTTATTATTAGTTTATTGTATTTTAATAAATAAATAAATAAATAAATACCACTGCTAAGACGATGAACCAGGAGATGACGGATAATCCCCGGTTTCTGGTTATCAAAAGGACGGATGGAACCGACTTCTCCAAAGTCAGCCCATTCTTGATACATAAAGCTGTGTATGGATTAATTGGCGGGGCTAAATTTTTGAAAAAGATAAATGACTGATTATTAGTAGAAACAACATCTAGTGCCCAGTCTAAAAGATTGTTTAAAGTTGAGTGAATTGCTGAATTCCCAGTCATTGTCAGCCATCATGTTTCATTAAATTCAAGTGAGGGAGTTATTTACTGTCGAGATCTCTTAAATTGTTCGGTTACAGAAATAGAAGAAATCCTGAAAGAGAAAGACATAATTAACGTAAAGAGAATTCAAATTAAGTTGATACACATTTAAAACACCTAAACTGCCTAAATACATTAATGTTGCAATGTGCAGACTAGAAGTTAGACCATATATTCCAAACCCAATGAGATGTTTTAGATGCCAACAGTTTGGCCACACCTCCGCAAGATGCAGCAAAAAAGAAGAAATTTGTGTTTGTGGTAAACCAAAACATGATGATTCAGCATGTGAATCTCCAGTATGCGTAAACTGCAATGGAAATTATTTTGCACAAGACAAAAGATGCCCCAAATATAAAGAGGAAGCTGTTATACAAAGAATAAAAGTTATAGAAAATATTGATTATAGAGAAGCAAAGAAGAGAGTTGCTATTAATACCCCTACTCCTAGGGTATCCTACGCTCAGTCGGTGCAGTCAACGCTGAAAGAAAATTTGAAAGGTGTAATTGATGAATTAATACCTGAAATAGTCAAAATATGTACATCACTTCTTAAAGAGGAAAAGCAAATTAAACCTGATTTACCACTAAGGAAAGCAATTAGTGGTAGTTTAAGCAAAACTACACTATATAAAAATAAAATATCGGGTCCAAGTACTAGAAATCAGGACAAAAGAAAGGCAGAAGACAACGACGAAATAGCAATTAAGCCAAAAAGTAGGACGGAAACCAGGAAGACCTCCTAGGATAAGAACTCAGCCTCAAGAGACCAGAATGGAATCTGAGGCAGAGTCTATAGAACTTAGTCAAGCGATAGGTCAGCAGAGACCTATCACCTAGTCAGTAGTATATCTAGTAATATTTTACCTAGTCTTATTCGTGTATTTATTTAATTTATATTCTTTGTTTGTTTGTTAACGTCTATACATTCTTTTGTTTATTTATCTATTGTTTGTCTCTTATGTTCAGCTGTCGCATACACAATCAAGTTTTTTGTTTTTTCTTTCACACAATTTATGAAGAAGTTGCAAAATATACTCCAATGAAATTGTAATGGATTGAAAAATCATTATCCAGAAATTAAGACAGCAATCACTAAGAATTTACCCTTTTGCATATGTCTACAAGAATCACACAGATAGAAGAGCGAGAGGAGGTGTAATAACCTTCATCAAGGACAACATTGCTTCACAGTTAACAACACTGCAATAGTATATTACATACCGAGGTGGAAAGTGTTTTATTGTTGTCGAGAGATATGATAGTTGACCGATATGCACAGCGGCGAAGTCAACTAATTCTCGAGACAGCAATGAAACTTTCCACCAAGGTTTGTATACTATTTTATTCACAATCATCTCCCTTAAAGAACAAAAAGCCAAAAAAATCGTTGACTATATTTTTAAATGGCATTTTATGTTTTTTTTCAGGTTGGCAAATGCTCACTTTCCAACCCGAAAACTGCTAAGAAAGTGGCTACTTTCCAACCTGAAATATCACTTAAGTCACTTTCCAACCTAAAATGTCACATTTCAGTTCATTTGTCGAATGAAGTAGAAATGTCATGCTTTCTAACTTTTGACATGTAAATTTGCAAGCTGTTACAGTTAAAATTGCATACCCGTTCAACTTTTTCAGTTTTCAAGATGGCGGACAAGTTAGATTCGCGTGCAGATCTAGACAACAAAAATGAAAATATATTGTGTAAACAGTGCAAAAAACCCGTAATAAACAAAGTTAAATGTGTAAAATGTTGTGAACTCTTTCACAGAAGCTGTTTAAAACAGGCTGCTCAAAGTAAAAATGCAATATGTGTCCATGAAGAAGATGTTCAAACAAACACTAGTGACTCAAGAAAAAATACATGTGACTCAGGTAAAAATACCTACGAAATGGAAAATTCTTTATTAAAGAGAGTTATTCAAGAACTTGAGGATAAAAATATATTACTTCAAGAAAACTGTGAATTATTAAAAGATAAAATTGCAAATTTAGAAGCAAAAACAGTGCCATATATACACATGATAAGAAACAAACAAAAAAAGAACAAAAAAGAAGAAAGGACCAGAAGTTAACGACACCAAATAACAACTCAACAAATAAAAATGGAACCGGAATCGTTAGTGTCTTTCAGATAAACATCCAATCAATTCGGAATAAAAAAAATGAACTAGAAGCTTTTCTATTTGATAAAAAATATAATGTATGCTGTGTATCTGAACACTCTTTAAAAGATCATGAAATAACATCACTACGAATAAATGAATACATGGTTGCTTCTTCCTTTTGTAGAAAAATGTATGAATGAGGTGGAACAGCTATATTAGCTCATCCTATGCTTGAAACAATGTCACTGGCTCGTATTAACAGCTTAAGTATAGAAAAGCATGCTGAATTGTGTGCTATAAAAATTAATGACTATAATATATATGTAATATCAATTTATAGGTCACCTAACGGTAATTTTGATACCTTTTTAAGCGTAATAGAAAATGCTCTCGCAGAAATAGGCCCTGATAAAAATATAAAATTAGCAGGAGATTTTAATGTTCACTTTGGTACGTATCAAATTATGTGGCATGCTTGAATCGTTTGGACTTATACAAACGATATCAGATAAAACCAGGAAACAAAATTGTGTAGACAATATATTCATAAATTTTAACTGTGACTCCTATCAATCACAAACCTTTGAACCCGATCTATCTGATCATCAGGGACAATTGCTAGAAGTTGAGGTGAGTCTAAACACAATTAGTACTGAACTGAACAAAAAAACCTGTAGACCCATAACAGAGAAAGGACAAATTATTTTCTATAATTTAGTAGAGAATATCTCGTGGTCATTTATTGGTGATAACCGCTTGGATGGCGAAAGTAAAGTATTGACGTTTGTAGATCAACTACAAAATGCATATTTACAGGCTTTCCCTGAAAAAACGTACGTAAACAAAACAAATCAAGTAATTAAGGTTAATTGGTTTAATGAAAGCCTAAAAAATATGCGAGAAAAACTAAGTTTTTTAAATGATTTGTATAAACAATACCCATCTCCAGATTTAAATAAAGAAAAGAAAGATCCTAAAAAAAAGTGTAAACTAGCTATTATCAATGCTAAAAAATCTGCCAACGATAAACTAATTGAAACATCAAAAAACCCAACAAAAACCATGTGGAACATAATAAATGACCAAAGAGGAACCACAAAAGATAAAATAAATCATGGAAACATTTCTCCAGATAGCTATAATGATTACTTTATAAATATTGCTCAAAATTTATTAAAAGATATAGAAAAAGCAAATATCGATCCCTTAGCTACTATGACAAACTTAAATATCCCGAAACAAAAATTTCATCTAGAGGAAGTTACTTACAATGAAGTAAGAGACACAATAAATTCTCTAAAAAATAAACAGAGTAAGGATATTTATGGATTTAGTGTAGAAATCATTAAGCGCATAAAAAATTTAATTATAATACCACTAACAAAATTAATAAACGTTTGCTTTAAAGAAGGAAGTTTCCCCTCTAGCCTGAAAAAGGCCTTAGTAATCCTTATCTTCAAAAAAGGCAATACCAACGATATATCGAACTACAGACCAATTGTAGTATTCCAAGATGGTGGAGAGTGAGAAAAGTAGTGAAGAGCTCTCTGAGAAAACCTTTAAATGTTGTTCTAAAAAATTAACAAAAGTCGCAGTTTGCATACACTGTGGCAATGTATTCCACAGAAGTTGCCTAGAAAGGAAAAATTATACAATTATAGATGAAACCCGTATAATATGCTGCAATGGGAATAATAATGGTGAAAGTGAGTCATCGGAGTCAAAAGAAGGTGAAAATCATAAAGATACATTAGAGTGGATCAAAAATGAAAATGAACTGCTAAGAAAACTCCTCAAAGAAAAAGACGAAAAATATTTGATTTTAATAGAAAATAAACAACTACTCGAAGATAAAGTAAGGTATTTAACAGAGATAAGCAAAAAGCCAATACTTCCGCAACAAAAAAAGCCTGAAGAAAAAAAAACAAGATATAAGAAATAATCAATCATCTGAATTAAATCAAATAACAAACCTGAAAAAAGACACAAAAGGTAGTAAAAATGAAAAGGCTTCTTCCTCTTCAGTCCAAGAACTAGAAGCAACAGAATCAAAACCAAATGAAGTTAGTTATGACAGATCACAAACAAACGAAATTGGTAATACTGAAAATAATAATGAATTTACAACAGTAGAAAGGAAAAAAAGATACACAAACCAATATAGAGAATCCAACAAAAAATCAATTGGTAATGCTGTAGCAGAAAATGACGAGGAATTTGCAGGAATCAAGCCTAAAGTCTGGATATATCTATATAGAGTTAAGCCACGCGTTACATCGGTACATATTGAGAAATACATAAGAAGAAAACTTAATAAAACAGAAGAGGATGATGAGGAAATTGTAGTGAAGGAACTTAATTCTGAAAATAAACGTCTCAAATGCTTTATGGTGGGTGCTGACTTTGAAAACAAAGATAACTTCTATAACGTGAGTTTCTGGCCTAGAGGAGTCGGTTTTAGAAGATTTGATTTTAAACGATATCACAACTACAATAGAAAAGCTGACAATTTAAATAATGATTTTTTATAAAGACTGATACCCAAAATGTCTCGGTTACTAAAAATATAGCAAACATCAATTTAAACGTTCAGAATATTTCAAGCTGTAGCAATAATAAAGTAATAAAGTAATTAAAAAACCACAAACTATAAAGAAAAACATTTTCACTCCAGAAATAGCATCTAAAATAAAAAATGAAACCACTAACTTTAATTTTTTGCATTTAAATGTTCAAAGTATCAGGAAAAAGGTTAACGAGGTAGAAGCACTAATGGAGCACATAGGTATATATTATGATTTCCTACTTCTTAATGAACACTGGTGCTCCCAGGATGAAATAAAGTCTATAAACATAAATAATTACAAACTCATCTCTGAATTTTCCAGAACAAATCACTGCCATGGGGGTGTGGCTATATATGCCATGGGTAAACATAAATGTTCAACAATTACACAGATAAATACTCTTTCTGATGAGCTAAACTGTGAAGTAGCTGCAATCTATACAGAAACTTTTAGAATAATGACAGTCTATAGATCCCCAAATGGTGACCTTGATATATTTTTTGAAAAAATATCAACTGCTTTAGAATTACTTGTAAAAGATAATACGTTCTTATTAGTCTCTGGCGACTTTAATATTCAGTTCCAAAACGAAAATGACCGCAATGCCCAAACACTAATAAACATATTTAGATCATTTGGTCTCTCACCTGTAACTCAAGCAAACACTAGAAAAAACCACTGCCTAGATAATATCTTCACTAGTATTCACCCTAACAATTATACAGTGAGTACTATTGACACGTTATTATCAGACCATTTAGGCATTCACTTAAAAGCTAATATTAAAAAAATAAATAAGAAATCAAGAGTGAGCTATCGATCTTTAAATGATGAAGGGCTAACAAACCTAAATAATTATCTGTCCTACCAAGACTGGAGCTTTGTATATAACCATCACTTAGACATAAATAAAAGGTTCGACATGTTCATTTGCATCATAACTGATGCAATTGATCATATCTTTCCCCTAAAATCCAAAATAGTAAATACAGTAAATCATCATCAAGTTAAATGGTTTAATAATGAACTACACGAAATGAGAAATCGACTTGAATTCTTACAAGAATTTGTAAAAACTAATCCAACTGTCGATAATGTTTCATATCTCAAAACCTTTAGATCTTCTTATAACTTCGAACTTAGAAAACATAAAATTCAAGCGCACGACAACTACATAGCCTCACATGGCAATCCTCAACAAGCGATGTGGAAACTCATAAACAACAATAAACCGGATTCACACCAAGTTACGGACAAAATCACATCAAACGACTTCAACAAATACTTTGCTAGTGTAGCTGAAAATATAGTAAAAGAATTATCAGCAAGTAATAACATCTATACGGACTTTCTGCATAACTTCATAACACCTAACATATTCAACTTTACTATTGTCTCCGCAGAATCCATACTTACGATAATAAATAACTTAAAAAATAAAAAAAGCAAAGACGTGTATGACATGAGTACGAGAATAATCAAGTCGATTAAACAATCAATATTATTACCCTTAACGGCCTTAATAAATGTAAGCATCGCAAATAATGTATTTCCCAATTGCTTAAAAATATCAAAGGTGGTCCCCATCTATAAAAAAAATGACATAGATGATCCCACTAACCATAGGCCTATATCGGTCATACCATGTTTAGGTAAAATCTATGAACTAGCTCTGAAAGACCAATTAGTAGGCTACTTTGAAAGTTATAACCTATTTAATCCAAATCAATTTGGATTTAGGAAAAATTTATCTACCACATTAGCAATAGACAAATTAACAACCATAATTAACACAGGTTTCGAACAAAAACAATTCACTTGCTCAAAGTTCCTAGACCTCACTAAAGCTTTTGACTGTGTATCACATCAAATCCTTATAAACAAGTTGTATTTTTATGGCTTCACAGCTGACAGTGTTAGGCTCATCGAATCATATCTCAGCAATAGAACACAATATGTTATCTACAACAATATTAAATCAAGTAGACTTAGAGTGAATACTGGTGTCCCACAAGGTTCAGTTTTGGGCCCAGTACTCTTCTTAATCTATATCAATGATCTGACTCTTACAATAAGTATGCATGTGATTTCATAATTGAACCATTGTGCATTTTGATCAACGCATCTTTTCAATCAGGTGTTTTTCCATCCCTATTAAAAATAGCTACTGTTATCCCTATATTTAAAAAAAAAATGATTCTTTGGAACCAGAAAATTACAGACCAATATCCATCTTAAGTGTTATTTCTAAAATAATGGAAAAAATTGCGTTTAATCGAATAATGGCATTTTTTAATTCTTTCAAAATACTAACAGATCGCCAACATGGTTTTCGCAAAAATCATTCTACTGACACTGCTACAATTCAGCTTTTACAATTTGTTTATAATGAAATGGACAAAGGTAACCTCGTCATGGGATTGTTCTTTGACCTATCACGAGCGTTTGACTCTCTCAATCTGTCTTTTGTTAAAGAAAAATTATTTAAGGTAGGCATTCGAGGAGTTTTTCTACAGTTGATCATGTCATATTTAACGGACAGATCTCTTCAGGTAAAAATCAACCAAACGATTTCAAATGAACATGACGTTAGTCTTGGAGTGCCACAGGGCTCGGTGCTGGGCCCTTTGATTTTTTTGATTTTTGTAAACGACTTACCGTCATTCATATCAAAAGGTAACATCACCATGTTTGCCGATGATAACTCCTTTGGCATATCTGCACCGAGCCTTGTGGAGCTCCTTGATGATGCTATGGCTGTTATGACAGAATTTGATGACTATTGCTGCAGAAATAATCTCATATTAAACCTCGAGAAAACTGTGTGCATGTATTTCTCACAAAGAAAATCATTACCTTCCAACACTCAGTTAAATTTTAACAACATAACCCTGCCATTTAGCTCGAATACAAGATTTTTAGGTATTTCAATAGACACAAAACTAAGCTGGGATATTCAAATCGAAGAAGTATGTAAAAAACTTAACAAAGCGTATTACTGCATACGCCAGCTCAAGAACTCCCTAAATACCGAGGCTTTATTGCAACTGTACTATTCAATGGCTTATTGCCATATATCCTACAATATTATAATGTGGGGACGTGCGAATAATTTGCAGCGAGTTTTTGTCTGCCAAAAGCGCGTAATTAGATTAATTTTTAATCTTGATTTCACCACATCGTGTAAAAACTCTTTTAAAAGTCACAGAATATTAACGGTACCGTCCATATATCTTTTTTCTTTGCTAAAGTACATTAAAAGTAACATTAACCAATTTAAAACTACTGCTAGCTACCATAATTATAATACTCGTCATGACGACTTGTTAGCTCTTCCTCATCATAATACGTCTCATTTTGAAAAATCACCTTATTACTCTGGTATTAGTTTTTACAACAAATTACCTAGTGAGATTAAAGAAGTCAACAATTTTAATAAATACAAATCTAGTCTCAAACAATTTTTACTTGAGAAATGTTTATATTCATACAAAGAATTTTAATCTGTATTTGTCATATGTTTTGTTTATTGTGTTTTATATTTACTACTTATTGTCTCACCTTGTAAACTAAATTTTGTATTTTTTTTATCTTATTGACGTTCACATCTGTATTGTAACAGCCCTAGTGATTATATATATAAATAAATAAATAAAATAGATAATTCAACTTCTATCATCTTATTTGCTGATGATGCAAATCTTACTAAACGCGATAATAATATAGATGTTTTATTAGAAACAATGTTGGAAACTGAATCTAAGATACAGAACTGGTTTCTTTCGAACCAACTGAAGCTTAATACTTCTAAGACTGAGTCAATGGTGTTTGGCCTCCGAAACATGGACCAAATAGAAAATCAAAGCTCAATCAAATTTCTTGGTGTCTATATAGACCACAAACTATCATGGGAAAACCACACAGATCATGTTTGTAAAAAAATTTCAAAACTACTTCGCAGCTTGGCTCATCGGGTATCAACAGAAACTCTCATCACAGCCTACCACAGCCTTATACATTCTGTGATATCTTATGCTATCCTCGTTTGGGGACATGCTGGCTCCACGTCCAGTGTGTTTGCCATGCAAAGACGAGCACTAAGAGTAATAGCAGGACTTAAATTCAGAGATGATTGTAAATCAAAGTTTATAGAATTTAATATTTTAACTGTTCCATGTACATATATATTGCAATGTTTACTATACATAAAAAATAATTTAGGCACACTCACAACTCGTGACGAAATTCATTCATACCAAACACGTCATCGAAATGACATAACTACTAGCTATTTAAGATTAACAAAAACCAGGGATGGTACTGCATACTGGGGCATCAAGCTCTATAACGCTCTACCTCAAGAAATTAAACTTCTCTCACAGACACCTTACAAATATAGAATTAAGCAGTTTCTCTTACGTAATGCCTTCTATACCGTACAGGAATTCTTAAATAGTAATCTGACCACAATATAAATAATACTCAACTGAAGATAAAAATGGATGTAAATGTTTTTCTATTGTTTTCTTTTAATCTCTGTGTTGTAATTCATTCCTTTACAAATATAAATTATCTGTTTTTTTTTTTATGTTAGATAGTTTTATATTATCAAAATATTTTTAAGAATTTTAAATGTCCATGTAACTAAATGTTTGTTGTATCCTTTGACTTGTGTAAATACTGATATATACTTGACACCAATAAATTATCTTATCTTATCTTATCTTATCTTATCCTTACTGTCGATAATTTCAGAAATATTTGAAAAATGTATTGCTAGCAGAGTAACATGCTACTTTGAAGATAACAAAATTTTTACAACTCCCTGAATTCACAGAAATAACGTTCTGTGACTTAAGTAAAGCTTTTGACTGTGTCTCACATGAATTACTCTTACAGAAGCTAAAGTTATACAACTTTGACAACTGTAGCTTGCAAATGTTTAAATCTTATCTTGATAACAAATATCAACAGGTCTGCTGAGAAGAAAATAACTGTCGGAGTGCCACAGGGTTCTATATTAGGACCTTTGTTATTCCTCATTTTTATCAATGATCTCCCGTTTGGCAATCATTTAACAAATTATTTGCTATTTGCAGATGATACTACTCTTCGTTCATCTGAAAAAAACCTAGATACGGTGCTTGAAGATTCATGTGAGGCACTAGTCAAAGCTGGACAGTGGTTTAATGCAAATGAACTTTTTCTAAACAAAGATAAAACCCAAAATATGCTATTCACATTAAGAAATCATGAAGATATAATTAATTATTCATGTAGCATAAAATTTCTGGGCGTATATCTAGACGGAACATTGAAATGAAATGATCATATAAATACTGTTTCAAAAAAAATTAGTTCTAACATATTTGTACTCCGCAACTTAGCAAACTCTATTTCCACCAACACTCTACGGACTGCATATTTCGCTCTCTGTCACTCACTGTCACCTATGTCATTATAGCTTGGGGACATGCTGCAGATCGCGAACGTATTTTCAGGTTGCAAAGAAAGGCAGTGAGGATATTGGATAAGTTGAACTATGCAGAAGTTCCTTTGTGAAACATAAAATATTAACATCTCCATCTGTTTATGTATTAGAGAACTTATTGCATATTAAGAAAAATGAGGGTACTTATGAAGTAAATCAGGACATCCACGACCATGATACTAGGGGAAAAGAAAATTTAGTTGTAAAATACTGTCGCTCAAAGAGGATTCAAAATGGACCAAACTATTGGGCCATAAAATTTTACAATAAATTGCCTATATTTATTAGAGGATTGCCGCTTAAACCTTTCAAGCATAGGATGAAAACGTTTCTTATTGAAAACGCATTCTACAGTTATGAGGAATTTCTAAATTGTAATATTGACCTGATCTGATTAAAAAAAAAAAAAAAAGAATATGTATATGTGTATGCATGCATTTAGATTTAGTCTGTATGTCTGTCTAAAAACATTGTTTGTCTTTTACCGAATTTTATTTTAGAATTGGATTAAAATTTTTCTACTGTGTTGACTTGTGTAAATACATTATATTGTGTAAATAACATCAATAAATTATCTTATCTTATCTTAATTTTGCAATGTTTATTTACCTGATTTCTTCTGGGATATAGATGATCTTATATTGTTAGTACAACACAACTTCCCAATCCCGTCTTAATAACAGGGGATTTTAATGCTCACAATCCTCTGTGGGGATGTGCTAAAAAAGATGCAAGAGGGAGAGTTATAGAAAGGATGGAAAAGTATAGCTTAATCCTATCAGATAATGGAAAAACACTTACATTAGCTCGAGATCCAACAGTTTTTCTGCGATCGATCTTACTTTCTGCTCTCCATCGCTTGGACATATCATTCGATGGAACACTGCGGAAGATAACTGCCCCAAAGACCACATTCCTATCCTCATAGAGTTCGCAGGCCAATACTCAACCACAAAAATGGTGTCCGAGTTGTGCCAATTGGGCTCGGTATCGAGATGAAATTCAACAGCTGCAAACTACGGATTTGGATATCGATGAGGCAGTAGAGTATGTGTCAAACCATATAATTCAGGCGGTCGAATGTTCTATTCCGCAAACATCTAGTAAAAGAAAACAAAAGGTAGTACCATGGTGGAATCAGGAAGTTGCCAAAGCTATAGCAGAAAAGAAACGTGCATTCAATTCATTCAAACGTAATTCCACACAAGCCAATCTCATAAATTTTAAAAGACTTTGTGCAAAAGCGAGGGTAACTATCCTAAAAAGTAAAAAGGAATCCTGGGAAACATACGTATCAACTATAACCAGAACAATACCAACATCAGAATTGTGGCAAAAGATTAGATGTATTTCGGGAAAAAGATTTCCGCAGGCATCACTTACCCTAAACACTAATGTAGCTACACCTATTGAAGTTGCAAATGAATTAGCTAGTCTTTTTTATACAATAAGTTCCACAGAAAACTACAGCGCAACCTTTAAAGAAACAAAAAATGCTAGCGAGGAGGAGTTGGATTTCAGTACAGATGAAGAACTTACATATAATACAAATTTCAGTATGAGAGAACTTAGTGACGCACTAGAGACAACTAATAATTCAGCTCCTGGACCAGATTAAATTATGTATGAATTTATCAAACATGTCAGAAAACCAGAAATGTGCTATCTTGGACTTATATAATAGAATATGGCAAGAGAGTGTATTTCCTAGTAAATGGCGAGAAGCTATAATTAGAAAGTTTCCTATTTTAGAAATATCATGTACATTCAACCTCATTTAGTAGTCTTTCAGATAACTATTTAAAAAAAAAAAAATTATCTCGATATCTGAAAAACTCACGAACTTATTCAATTTCTTATTTGAATACTTCGCCTCGGCTGAAGTCCACCGTGACGTCACAATACACAACGCGCTGACTTGCCATGTCGGCGGCGCGCCGTATGTTCCCTTTATTTAGTGTATGTGCTCGATTTTCTGAAATGAGCTTCGCTGCATTCAAGCGGTTTAATATTTGTGAAAGAAATTTTTTTGAGGGCTTGTAAAAGTTCAATGTAATGGAATCTTAAGTGTAAAGAATTAGAGCGAGGACCACCTAGTTGAACACAATCTTTTTAGGGTATGCTTCTTAGTTTCGAAAATTGTAATAAAAGTGGACCACCGGTTAATGCTGTTCCGAAAAAAAAAAACGTAAATGTTCTCAAAAAAATTGTACCTAAACATTTCTTATTTGTTCATTTGATTTGACAGAATCATTTATTACTAACTTTAGGTTATGGGAGGCACAATGTACATAACTAGCACAGGGTGTATCTCCAAAATTCGAGCTTATAGGCCTTTATAGGCTCAGCTCATATTACTGGTACCATCATATCCTTGAGGTCTTGATTTCATAATATTTAAATATATATATTTTTTTTAATTGAACAAATTTTTTGAAAGAGCTTTTGCCGATTGGTCTTCGGCTATTTCGAAGCCCAAAAATGCCTCTTTAATATCCATGTCAGAGAATTTATTATCCACAAGGAAATTGACAAAGAGGAAGATAAATGTCTTTGGTCAATTTTGCTTATATCTTGGGTCGTATCTACGATAATACTGAAAAATGGGACTTGTTAATTTGGTTGATAAGTTCAATTTTGATTTCTTTAGTTAACAGATTAATAATCTCCTTTTGTATATATGGGCTTAAATATTTTGTGGCACATTCACGCGCGCGACTCTGAATAGTAAAGAGCTGTCAGATAGTGGATTTATTAAATTGATTTAATAGTGATTAAAAACATTTAAAAGTGACGAAAAGACATTTCTATATAAAATTAAGTGCCTCAACACATTAAAGACTGTTTCCGCCGCCGACTTTGAGGGCTTTTTCACCGCGAAAATGTCCCAAGAAGAAGCGCGCGGAATTTCCGAGAGTTCAATTAGTGAAAGTGAGACAGAAACACAACCTGAAAAATCAACAGATAAGGACTGGAGAATAAAAACTGGAAAAAAAAGAAGCAGGAGATTAAAAACATTATCACAACGTAAAAAAGCCATTGCCAGCTTATCTCAACCTGGGACTTCAAAACAAACAATTAATGCACCTATTATTAAACACCCAACACAACAGAATAAAACCTTACAAAATACAGATGATAGGATGGAAACATCTAGTACACCCCAAAATAACTACACAACACAAAATCAAAACAGACCAAAAAATATATCTGTTGCTATGCAAAACATTTTTCGTAAAAAATATAAAAATGTCTATTATGCTACAGCTCCTGAGGGCACAACTAGAACAAGACTTGCAGGCATATGGTGCTCAATGTTTCCCAATGTCCAAGACATCATAATACAAACAAGGAAAGGTTTTATTATTAAGTCAGACAACACAAAAGAACACATAGTAAAGGCACTAGATCACCTGAAAAAAGATAAGGAAATCTCAACTTTTGAGGAGAGTACTACTCCACAAACTACAACACACCAAACATCAACAACACAATCATATTCTGCGGTTATATCTCAGGTGGACATAGATATAAAAGAAAAAGAAATAAGTGAAATCTTACTTAACAGCAACATAGTACACCGTTATTGCAAACGCATAATATCAAAAAGAACCAACAATCCCTCATTATTTATACGAATAATTACAGGCGACGTAAGATCATATGAAAAACTAATTAACGAAGGAGTATATTACAAATGCAGATATTTTGCGGTTTACCCCAGCCACCCACCAGAACCTTTACCAGTCCCGTGTGCAAAATGTTCCATGTTTACACATACCACTGATCAGTGCAACACTCCAATAAAATGCTCAAAATGCCACGGAGACCATAAAGACATTGAGTGTAAAACCAATCTTCCACCTACTTGTAAAGCATGTGGCTCTACAGAACACGTTGCTTGGTCCATAAAATGTCCACAAAGGCCTACCAAACCCATCGATGGAATACCGAATGTTTAAATTCGCTCTATAAACAAAAAATCAGCTGACCTGGACAAAAAAGTTACAAGAAGCAGCAGAATTCATTCAGTTATCACAATCCATGACCATATTATTGACACTTACACAAATAAGATAAATAAACCTAAAAATAACAACCGTCAGGAACTATTGGCTAAACTACAAAAGAGGTTTATTGATCAATACAACATTAACACCGTTCCCACATTTGTAGGAAATCGTCTTTATATACTCATGTTTGATCTGAATTCTGAAAGCAACGATACACCCACAGAACCAAGCGAAGGTATTCAAATTCACCGGGATGTCTAAAATTAAAATACTTTATGCCAACATCAACAGTTACAACTCTAAAAAACATTTGATAAATTACTATGCAGAACATAACGATATCAAATGCAACATGTTTGTGGAAACCAAAACTGCAATAAGTACATCGACTAATTATAAAGACTGGATTACAATTCAAAAAAATGGTAACGTTGTGAACACAAATATAAGAGGAGGTAGTTTAATTCAAAGTGATAAACATCTCAAAATGGGAAAAGCAAATCCACCCCATTTAAATAACCCATTAAATGAAACCATACACTGCACAATGCCCTTCAAGAATAACAAAATTCACATATTTTTAACTTATATCCATCTAAATAGTGCAATTATTGAAGACAATTTGTTTGTGAAAGCCTCACAATATGAATATGCCATTATAATTGGTGACTTCAACGTCAACAATAGAAAGAAAAAACAAATACAGCATTTTATAAATAATTCAGACTTTGTGCAAATATCAACTCCACCAACATTCATTATGGCAAACAATGAAAATTCCACTCCCGACTTGTTTTTCTGTACAAAAAATATTAGGCAAAATATTTCCGACGTTCACCTAATTCCAGACCTGTGCTATGATCATTTAGCCATAGAATTCTGTCTCGATCTTGACCAACCTCCTATGGACTATGATGAGGAAATAAAATATAATTTTAACAAGTGTAATACGGAACGTGTAAATGCACAAATGTTACAATATATAAATCATGCAACTCCAATATCCCCTCAATACATTACATTCTTTCTGGAGAAACTTAATCAAACTGTCAGTGAAAACACACCAAAATTCACAAAAAAATACTTCTCACATAGACTACCGCCATTCATAATTAAATTAATCAAGATTAAGAAACAACTATACCGTGAAATCAAAAACAATAATGAACCAGTTCTAAAGAGAAAATTTAATGACCTTAACAAAGACATCCACAAACTGATACTACAATACAGATCTTCCCAATACTTAGAAGTGTGTCATGAAATAAATGTGTCAAAAGGAAAAAAGTACTGGAACCAAATAAATAAACTATCAAAATATCGTAAACATAATAATAGTCAGTTTCTAATAGAAAATAATAAAACATTAATAGCAGATCAGGAAATTGCAGACACATTTGCAAATCATTTTAAAAAATCGTACCAATTTAGTGAAAATATCAACTTTGACGCAAATCACCAGAATGAAGTCGATGATTGGTACAACTTATATTTCGAAGAAAGGCATTTTGAAGATATTCCTCCGATAGATGCAGATGAGTACTATGCTGCAACCGTAACAAAAAAGAACACTACACCCGGATATGACAATATATCATACGGTATATTAAAAAAACTAGACGCAGATATACACGAAGAAATAATGCGAATATACAACTACTGCTTACTGAACTCATTTTTTCCTCCAGAATGGAAAAAGGGTAACGTAATTACAATACCAAAGAAAAATCTTGATCACTCTAATATAGCCAACTACCGACCCATTACCTTGTTACCAGTAATCGGGAAAAACTTTGAAAAGATCATTAAAAAAAGAATAGAAGCATCTGTTGGTAATTACATACCCAACTATCAGTTTGGCTTCAGACATGGATCATCCACAATACACCCCCTAATAGTATTAACCAATAATGTCCAAACCAACAATAAACTAGGAAACAAGTCGGCTGCCATCTTTCTTGATATAAACAAAGCCTTCGATAGTGTTTGGCACCACGGACTTCTGTATAAATTACATCAAATTCGGTGCCCAGACTATATCATATGGATTTTAAAACACTATCTCTCAAACCGATCTCTTCAAGTCCAAGTTAAAAACAAATTGTCCACTCCATTTACTCCTAAACAAGGTTTACCACAGGGTTCTCCCCTTTCTCCACTACTCTACAATATTTTCTGCTATGACATATATAATTACAATCTGGAACATCCACGGAATGTTGACCATAATGCATATATGCTACAATTTGCTGATGATAATTGCCTGGTCTCCCATGGGAAATCTTTGAGAGAAACCATTGAAAAACTTCAACAACTCTCAGATAATACAATATTCTGGATGAAGAAATGGCGCACTATTCCAAATCCAAATAAATCTCATCTGATTATATTTAACCATAGAATTACAGATAATTCTCCATCAATTAATCTACTTCAACAGACACTCCGACCTTCTCAATCTTGCAAGTACCTAGGTATCAATATTGACAGCAAGCTAAATTTTAAGTCTCACACAAAATGGTGTAAACAAAGTGTTGTATCAAGAACTAAACACTTTAGATCCCTTACATATAGAAATGAAGGTATAAATAGGTCAACGGCATGTAACAAATACAAAATGATTTGCCGACCCATACTGGAATATGGTTTCCTTCTATTTGGAAATTGTCGAAAGCCAGCCTTAAATAACATCGAAGTAGGGGAAAGAAGTAGTCTGAGGAAGATTACGAAAATTAGGCACCCCAACAATCCATTGCACAATCCCTCTAATAACCTTCTTTACCAAAAAACCAAAATTGAACCTATACTCTCCAGATTCCAAAGACTCTCAAAAAAATTCTCCAGCAATTTATCTAACATCGAATTAATAAATCCTTTAATTTACCCAACAAATCCCAACATCCCACCCAAAAGAGTATTCCCTACCCAAACAATCTACGAATCCCTTGTGTTATTACGTAATCAACAATAGTATAAAATACACTCATAATAATATTATATATCATTACTAGTTTTTTTTTTTTTTTGTAAAAACCTTATAAGTAAACATAAGATGTGTTATATTTTTTTAAATTAATAAGTATTGTAAATATAATATAATGTACACAGGCTGGAAGACTTAGGTCGTTAGCCAATTGGAATTTCCAATAAAGCTTTGTACTACTACTATTTTGTGGTGTTTTTTTGTTTGAATAATAGCTCCTCCAAGATAGGATCATACATTGATATGAAATTTATAATGTTCAAAAAATTGCCAGTTATTTTTGATATCATCAAGTCTTTCCCTGTGACCCCTGAAAGCAAGATTATTTTGGGCTAAAAACTTAAGGTTACATTTATAACCCTATGCAATCTTTTTTCCAAAAGGAGATTTCAAATTCGAGTTGTTTGTCCAATTTTACGTCAATGACATGACCAGCTTTCCATTCTGAAAATGTTTTGCAATAACTTACATGAATACCCGAACCTTCATGTCTACAAATGGCCTGAGTTATGTGTCCCCAGTCACTGTAACCCTTCATCCAAGGGTTCGCCAATTTTCGAAAGTTTGTTCCTCCAAAAAGCCAACAAGGCTCGCAATATGTCGTGTTAAGTTTTGTTGAATTACAGGGCCAAGTCCTTTTGTAACTAAGGCCTGATTTAGTTAACAAGTTGTAGAGTGAAACTGAGAAACTCCTCTGTTCTAAATTTTTTGGAAATTTAATATCTGGTTCACAAGGCCCATGTTTTACAATAAATTGTTTGTCGTTGTTGGTTAATATCTCCCCAAAGTTATTTTTGTCAGTCCTGTATTGCCGATTCGAACTCAGTTGATCAGGTGCAGACGGTGCAGTCACTGCAGTCTCAATTGCAATGAATTCCTCATCATTCACATCTATATATAGTAATAGTATCTCTATTACTAGTCATATCCCAGGAAGGCCCTGCGAGAGCAGGGACGGCTCTGTCTTTATCAGAGGTTTTAGTTTTATGATTTTTATTATCAATACATGAGACTGAGGGTCCCTTTTCGAGTTCATCATGTTGACTAGAAGGAGTTGTTCTATCCAAAGTTTTTGTTTTTACTGGTTCTGGGCGTTCTGGCCCTGGCCCGGCAGCTTCTTGTGCAGGGTCTTGACATTGGTCTCTATTTTTCTTCCTTTGTTTTAAATATTTCATCAATTTTGGATGTTTAGCTCTTTCTTCACTTTTTTGTTTTTATTTTGTTCTTTTGGTAGAAACAGATTGATATTTATATTTAGGAATAGCCATGATGAGCCAGATAATGTCAAATATATTAATAGCTGCAAATAATTGTATATTATATTAATACACACTGTATAATCATATTTCTTAACATAGAAACGTAAAAGTGAATGAGATTAATACAAATAATTTTAAATTCTTAGAAAAAAAAAATAATAAATAACCAAAGATATTCTTTATATAGGAGGTACCTAGAAATAATATACTCCAAAAAGTGTATATTGCTTAAAAAAAACTTTAAAACATAAAACTACTTTAACAGTTTTATTACATTTCTAAAATGTAAATAGACCTATACACATTAATAATATTGCATTTTAAATACTGGCATTGAGAACTACATTTTGATAAAACTTAACAAAATATAAATATTGCTATGGAAACGCAAACAAAACTTGTCAACTTGTGCTAGTGGTTCTGGGCAAAAGCTTTGCTTGGGAGTTAACAGTTTTGCGAGTAGGACAATAATATTAAAATATCCTTAAATATTATTTAACAACAGACAATTTCAATCTTTATCTACGAATAATATATAATAGTGTAATATATGTTTTATATGTGCCAATTTTGCTATATAATGCTATATATTATTCCCGCAGGGATTAATGATGAGGGAATAATAAATATTATTTAACAACAGACAATTTCAATCTTTATCTACGAATAATATATAATAGTGTAATATATGTTTTATATGTGCCAATTTTGCTATATAATGCTATATATTATTCCCGCAGGGATTAATGATGAGGGAATAATGGATCATTATTCCCTTTCGTAGAACAATAAAAAAAAGCTACTTAAATCATGTCTTCGAATAGTAGCCATTATCTGCAAGTAGAATACTATACTTTGCCCATGACTATTAAATATTTTTGATTAAATTGTTTACTGAAGAAATTAATTAATGAATTTATATTATTCTTTTCGAGTAATATGTAAAATTATTGTGAAAATAAACGTTGACGTTTAAATTTAATTTGACAAGCCGTTCTTTTGACACATAACGGCCTACCCGTTAACATTCCATCATCTGTTCAATTTATCAATTGTAGCAACATTAATATACATTTTGCTTCAAAGTAAAAAAATTGTATCATTTTTTATTTCTAAAAATTAGTCGTAGAAAAAGTATAGTATACAACTCGCTATAATGAATACTGTATTCCCTCGGATGATTACAACACTCGCTCGCTCGTACTTGTAATCATACTCGAGAATAACAGTATTCATTATAGCATCGTTGTATAACATACTATTAAAGATTGAATTTAGAGGATTTGTAACAAACGGTTTATTAGTGTTTTAGGGTCAGTTATTTAGGTGGGTATCGTTTAATCCTACTGTTACAGTTAGATGCATTAGGTATTTCCCAAAGTTATAAAACTTCTTTAGGGCAGGTACAGAATGGGTACGGATAACGGATGTTCCGATTTAAAACATTAATATGGAATCGGTTTCGATGATTCCACATTATGATGGAAATATACGAAATTAAGTAATTGAATTTGGGCCCGTGTACCCTGCCTCCTATATTTCCTGCCACTGCCCCAGAGTAAAATCCCATAACACAACACTATGGACATTTTTTAAGAGGTACACACAACTGGAGAATTTTTTTAAAAGAGAAATTATGTGTGGCTCCTAAGATAACTTGTTGGCTAATGTAACACCTAAGCATTTAGCTGAGTCATTGGAAGTCTTATTTTGGGGATTTATACTAAAGATAATGGTTCTAGTTGTCTCATTATTTAAACAATGTATATTTGATACATATGTAAAATGGCATGGTAGAATACTTATTGAAATTGAGCTATATCCATCATACAGGGTGATTATCAGAGGCTTGTAGGCTGCCATGTTTTATATAAGATATATCTTTTAATAATGTTAGAGGAAAATTATATTAAAGTTTTTGATTCAGCACATGAAAATACGAGGATGTATTAGATATCGAAACGTAATATACAGTGTGTCTCTCAAGGTCGAACTAACTTTACGTAGATTAGGTTATACATTAATTTTACTTTAAAATGTTATTAAGGCATTGTTAATAAGAGTATAACGGAAACTAAAAATGGCATTAGATGTATTATAGCTAATCTTAGTGAAAGTGAATTGTGGTGTATTTAAGCACAATGTTAATCATATACAATTTTATTTGTTTAAAAGTTTCACTTAATAAAAATGCACTTAATTTGACAATTGCATTTTTATTTTGATTCAAAATTTTCAAGATATTTGTCAGAAAGTCATCTCAGCTTATGAAAGAAAATCTTAACAAAGAAAAATTCATGCACTCCCTGTTATATTATTAGAAACCGATCTTTTTGACCTTGACCTAAAGTTTTGCATTAAATTTTTTATTTCAGGTGGCCAGCTGTTTGCATTCATGGAGATAAATCACAACAAGAACGTGATTGGGTCTTGCAAGGTAAATTGATGTAGTTTTTAATATTCCCTTCTCTCTTTTGAGCAGGGATCGTTCTATACCGATATGGCTTATTGGTATATTGCTGTATCGACCTTTTATGGCTCACATAATCAGCTAATAAGGAAGTTTGTAAAACAATATTTTAATGGCCATAATCACCATCATCCATTGTCAGTTAACTTTAAAAGCAAAACTTTAGTTGATTGTAATCTCAAATGTAAGTGTTACAATATAATACAAAAATGAGAATTACTTACCGTTTATATTGTAAAACTTTAAAAAATTAGCAAAACACTCGTGCATAGTGTGTATATGATCCATGTATACATAAATTAGCCAATTCTCAAATTCAAAACCAAGGCTGTCAGGAAGGGGGTCACACATTTGAGAAAACACAGACAACATACAACATCCATTACCCACTGATATTGCCCGTGTCTTAGCTGAATATTTAACCCAGTACACTATAGACAGTGTGTTAACTCACTGCCCTGCCGCACAGTGGAAAATTATGGACTTTTTTGGGCAAAATTCGCCGAACAACTGAATTCGCAACAAACGTCAACGTCAAAAAGTACCTTAATAGGAATTGTTTTGAAATTCTGCAAGTCAGATTTAATTTTAGTCACTTTATAGCAGTACCATGTTGTAGCGACAACCTTTCTATGTAATTAAAAAAAAAAAAAAATTTGCTTTCATTGCGAATTCAGTTATCGGGCAAATTTTGTCAAAAAAAGTCCATAATTTTCCACTGTGTGCCATGCCATGCCGGTGTAACAATTAAAAAAAAAAAAATAAATAAAACTTAACTGTGAAAAATTCTAACATTGCAATTATGGAAAAAAACACAATACAAACTTAGAAAAAATTATTAAGTGTTTATTAAATGATGAAGTTGACAACCTAATTCCACTTAACCAGTTTGGATTCAGAAAAAACTGATTTACGATACACCAATTAATCATATTAACTTTAGACGTTCAAAGGGCATAGCCGGGTAAGCATGGTGTGACTGCCCCCAAGCGTCTGGCGCTTATATTTGTGCAGTAGGAAGCAATCTTGGAAAGTAGCAATTTCACAAAATATTAGCCCGAAAAAGGGACCGGTTTGGGGTGAGTAAGGGAGGGTTGATTTTAGCAAAACTATTTTTTTTCTAAGAAACGGCGCATTCAATCGTTTTGTAAAAAATATATGTTAAAGACCTACTGAGAAAGTACTAAATAAAAAATCATGCTCAAATTCCGAAAACAGATACAGTAAAAAAAACATATATATTATTTTCAAATTTTTTTTAGGGTAATTTATCCCTGGGGTACCAGCCTGAATTTTTTTCTGTAGCATGTCTATGGACTCACTTATGTTATATTTTTTTCCCAGTCTTGTCCGAAGATTACGCCATACTTAAAAAAAATGCCGAAGTGTGCAGTGCCGTATGCATATTTTATGGACAATTAACTCCTTGCAAGTAAAAAAGACCAAACTGCAAAGTAAATATGGATATCTGAGTAGTGTATACATATTAGTGACTAGTGATTATGGAGATGGTGAATGTTGTAAGAGAAACCAACATAAAGCTGCAACGCTGACAGTTAATTAGGTGCTCAATAGAGTTGACTCTTGCGCCGCAAAAATCAGTTTATAGCCGTAATGGTAAATATCATTAAGGGTAAAACCTAAAGTCAGCGGTAGTATGGAGTAGCATTACTAACCTGAGAAGGATATAGATGTTAATCTTCCTCACTGTCATCTGCAATCACTGTACTCTTGCTATCCTTCTGGAACAATAGGGAGAGAACTCTGCCGGTTTAGGTATGCTTGCTAGATATCATCCGTACGAAAGGTAATACACGACAGCAGCTACATGGGAACAACATCCAACAGTTTGATACCCATTGGCACATTCACAGAAATGTCTTCTAACGCCGACACTGTGGGGAATATAGTCGAGGAAACATCGGTAAACCTTCGTTTTGATGTGACGTGAACAAACTTGTATTTTGAGTACATTGGACTCGTCCTTAGCGTACTGAAGATTAAGTGATCTGTCTTCATTTATGACTTCGAGGTACGAAATCGTTTGTTTATATTGATACGATCCGGTAAAAAACAGTTTTAAATCCGTCATTTCTGGGAAGTCCAGTACATCTTTGCTGGAAATATCTACAAAAGGCAGTTTTGCAATTTCTTTGAATGTGCCAGTGGGAATCGAACTGTTGGATGTTGTTCCCATGTAGCTGCTGTCGTGCATTATCTTTCGCAAGGACGATATCTATCAAGCATACCTAAACCGGCAGAAGTTCTTTCTCTATTGTTTCAGAAGGATAGCATGAGTGCAGTGATTGCAGATGACAGTGAGGAAGATTAACATCCATATCCATCACAGGTTAGTAATGCTACGATTTAGTGCTGCAAATTATTAACAACACATGACTATTAAGACCAAGCTCTTATCCCCGCCGACGGTAATATCGATAGTACCGCTGACTTTAGTTTTTACCCTTAATGATATTTAACATTCCGGCCATAAACTGATTTTTGCGGCGCAAGAGAGTTAAACTCTATTGATCACCTAATTAACTGTCAGCGTTGCAGCGTTATATTGGTTTCTCTTACAACGTTCACCATTTCCATAATCACTAATCACTAGTATGTATACACTACTCAGGTATCCATATTTACTTTGCATTTTGGCCTTCTTTACGTGCAATGGGTTAATGGGGTCATTGCACATATTTTTTTTATTGCATATTCTGAAAATATAATGAAAAATATTAGACCCGTGTTTTTTGTTTTTTTTTTTGCATGCGTTTTAAGGGTGTAAATTAGCATAAAAGTTGAAATGATGACGTAGCGCGGGCAACGCCGAATGCCTCCGAAAATAGTCGGAACTTATCGATCCATCCGTGCCCGTCCCTGTCATTCAAGCGCTAGAGATGGGTCCGGTTCCTTTTGTGGTTTCGGTCCGTTTGGAACCGTTCCGCTTGTGGATTCGTTCCATCGGATCCGCTTCAAAATGTTTACGCAATTAGGTAGGAAACTAAAAATTGTCTATCACTTTTTTCTATTATTTTTATACAGGTATCTACTATCTATCAATATCAAGTCAATGGATATTTTTGTTCTTTTTTTGTTGCATGCGTTTTAAGAGTGTAAATTAGCATCAAAGTTGACGTAAGCGGGCAACGCCGAATGCCTCCGAAATTAGTCGGAACTTACCGATCTATCCGTGCCCGTCCCTGTCATTCATAACAAAACAAAATGTTTGTGTTGGTTTGACAGTTTGATATTGTGCATGTTAATTTTAAAAGGTCCTCTGGACACGTCACTCCCGCGCAAGAATTTTATTGGCTCCTGGAGTTACCAGGCAACCTGTCTCTTTTACAAATCTTGACCTAAGCCTATGTGTCGATCAATAATCCGACGCAAGAGCATCATCGTTTTCAATTTGGTGGTTTAAATTTCGGACAGTAGTTTGGTCAATTCATATAACACAGGGCATTAACAAACCCACAGTTACATTTTCCATACAAAATCACACTCAATTTCGATATAGTGCAACGACCCCAGTACACACATATACCAGATCAATGGACAGCAGACCCGGTTCGATCGACATCGTGGATTCGTTCGGACCCATTCCACCTCCGGATTCGTTCACTTGAAACGGGTCCGCCCGGACCGCCCATCTCTATCAAGCGTATCAGCGTTTTCATGACGTAGCAAGGGCACAGGAATTGTGTTGACGGCGCCATTTATTTTAAAGTGGTAATAGTAATAGTTTGGTCAATTTATGTAACACAGGGCATTAACAAACCCACAGTTACATTTTCTATACAAAATCAGACTCAATTTCGATATAGTGCAACGACCCCATTGTTGACAAAATATGCATACGACACTGCACACTTCGGCATTTTTTTTAAGTATGGCGTAATCTTCGAACAAGACTGGAAAAAAAACATAACATAAGTGAGTCCCCAGACATGCTACAGAAAAAAATTCAGGCTGGTACCCCAGGGATAAGTTACCCTAAAAAAAATTTGAAAATAATTATATATGTTTTTTTTACTGTATCTGTTTTCGGAATTTGAGCATGATTTTTTATTTAGTACTTTCTTAGTAGGTCTTTAACATATATTTTTTACAAAACGATTGAATGCGCCGTTTCTTAGAAAAAAAATAGTTTTGCTAAAATCAACCCTCCCTTACTCACCCCAAACCGGTCCCTTTTTCGGGCTAATGTTTTGTGAAATTGCTACTTTCCAAGATTGCTTCCTACTGCACAAATATAAGCGCCAGACGCTTGGGGGCAGTCACACCATGCTTACCCGGCTATGCCCTTTATGGTATTTAGGGGAATCAATCTTTAGATTTTGACTTGGTATGACAGGACTCCTATACAAACTATATTCATTGAACTGCTCCCATTTTATACTAGGCTAATAAACGACTTTTTAGGCAAAATAACTAACAGTAATCAAATAACATTACAAGAATTTCAATACCAATAGGGCATCCTGAAACCACCACCATCTCTTTTATATAACATTTACTACTATATCGGAGAAGACATAAATCCTGACCAACAAGACAATATAAACAAATATATTCTACAATTAGCAGCCAATACAGCTCTGGTAGCATATTGTAAAGCAATGAACAAATGTTATACCGATGCTGCAAAACACAGTAAATCATACCATTAACACGTTGACTGCTGCTCTATATTTGGTCACCTACACCTAATGCTCACATATTTTTTTGATAAGCCTTTATATGGCGGTATGCCGGCCAGAGCTGTCATCCACAGATGTACGCCAGAGCCGACATGCACACTCAATGTGTTAATTGGCAACTATTCAAACCCAGACAAATCACAGTTAATTTTATTTCATCATACGATATCAAACACTTCACCAACAATTTCTATTATTAGATAGGTAGATACATAAACAAATGTATTTCAAAACAAAGTGTTACAGAAGTTTGAAACAAGTCAAAAAGTTGCAAATCTTAAAACTAACAATAAAGTACTTTTGAAAAATTTCACATATACTTAAAACTGTAAATAAAATAAAATAATTTAAATATATAAAAGATGCAGGGAGAAACAGATAACAAATAAATTGTTATATTGACCTTAAGTATTCATCAACGGTGTAGAGTTCAATGTTACAGATGTACTTAAAAACTTGTCTTCTAAACTTTGTGAAATATGAAATAGTTTTTATATTTTTAGGTAGATGGAAAGATATATGCATGCATAGAGTGGTCCTTTTTTAGCCAAGGATAAAGTATGTGCGGGAAAATTGTAATCATGAGCTCTTCTTGTGAAATACTCATGGCAAATTAGGTTCTGCTCAAATTAACTTTATCAAAGATAAAATGCACTGAAATATATAAATTTCGGCTAAAGTTAGCAGGTCTTTTTTGAATATTATATGGATGGCTTTCTTTTGAATTTTAAAGATATGTTCAGAATAGGAAGAGTGTTCCCCATATATGACCCCATATTTTAGGACCTAATAAAAATTTACGAAGTATACTGCTTTTATAGTGTCCTTAGTCAAGACCAGGCTGAATTAAATAGGTGATGCGACCAGAACAGTGGCTTCATAAGTGCTTACTTTGTACATAATGTAATAGATGGCAGGAGCAATAGGATCGGTCATTACTTACGCATAGAAAGATAATGTTGTTCTGTGCATACATGCATACAGTGTGGCATACATTTCTGACCTTTTGTTTGTGTTTAGTGAAATGAGTCCAGTGACATCTGATATTAAGTAGCTAAATTAAAAACCAAGTTGTACACAGGCTCTTTATATGCAATACTACTTGCAGCAGATGAGGCATCGGCACATGACGTCACAGCTAACCTCAAAAATATATATTTCTTAAGATTTACACATATTACGCAGCTATTATTAAAATTTCTGCCTGATTTCTGTACTTTCAACCAAAATATAGCTCATTGTAATGTTTATGAAGTTTTAAATAGTTTGTCACAATAAAATAAAACACATTTTGCAGGTTGGGAATCTAACCTATAATTAGCAGTCTATTTTTATTAATCAACAATATTTGCGTGGATTTTTAAATATTTGCTTGGAGCCAGTATGGCTCCATGCTAAAAATGCATATACAAACATTAAAAATGATAATAAACTTAAAATTTGAGGTTATGTTAGTTATATGATGCACATTCCTTATTTATACACAGGTAATTATAGAACCCTAAAGCTCACGCCATCTACTAAAGTAAATAGAAACCATGCACTTATAAAGCCATTATTTTCGTAGGAAAGCGCCGTAGGTCGGACCACCTATTTAATACACCCTGGACAAGACATAAAGCATAACAAACTGATGAAAGTTTGTTACATGCGTTATCAGTATGAGAGTTTCAGGTTAAATTGGAATCAAAGTAAATTCCTAGGAACTTTGTAGAGTTCGTTACGCTCGTAGAAACCTCATTTAATAATACCTTATTTGGAATTGTTAGTCTGTTATAATTTGTTCTAAGAAATATGCATTGAGTTTGATTAGGGTTTTAATACTACATTATTATTAGCATATCAGTTATCCAATTGACACAACTGTGTGTCACTTAGAGACACAATTGTTTCAACAGTTTTCTCTTCTTAAAATATTATTGTCATCAATATAACTAATCATAATGTCAGAATTAGTGATAGCATTTGGTTAACAAATATTTTAAATAAAAGTGGTCCAAGGATACTGCCTTGAGAGATGCCCAGACTCAAACACATGATCTGAGCGAACCCCCGAGGCACCATTCCGGATGATCACACTCTGAGACCGATTTGTTAAGTAAGATTGAAGCTATGATTCTTCGGTGCCCTTACACAATATTAAGACATTTTATGTATCAGAAGTTCATGGTTGAGGCAATCAAAGACCTTGGAGAGGTTTAGAAAAATAATAATAATAATAATAACATAAACCCCCAGAATCCCCTCCATAATTCTTCCAATGATCTATATGAAATGACCCTCATTGATCCTATCCTCTCACGACTCTAAAAATGCTTTACCAAATTTTCTCAATCTCCAAATAACCTGCAAATTATTTTACTCCTTTTAGCACCATTACCAAAAAAGCTTTCAAGAAAAAGACGTTTCCCAGAAAAAACTGTTGCAAGGCTGCCGATTAACAGGCACTAATTTAAAATTTAATGTTTTATATATATATATATATATATATATATGAAGTGATGGTGACAGGTAAACTCCCATGTGGTCAGATGCTACTATACGTCGGACATAATGTCTCTGGCGTATAGCAACTTGCCAAGCATATATATATATATATATATATATGAAGTGATGGTGACAGGTAAACTCCCATGTGGTCATATGCTACTATACGTCGGACATAATGTCTCTGGCGTATAGCAACTTGCCAAGCAAGTACCAAGAGCGGCGACCTCTAGCCATAGTGGGCTATACTCACTGTTAATGAAATAAGATTTGAAGGAAACAATTACTCAGTGGGCAAATACCCCCACCTGCATTAAATTATACCTTCAAATCGTGATCGGTAGCCCAATATCACTTTACAGGTGTAGCTATTTATAAATCTGAAAACATCAGCAATTCTGGTTGTGGCCAATATATATCGGCCTTGTATACAACCATATTGTATCGCTATCGCCCAAAAAAAATATCGACAAATTTAATTTCGATAATTACTTACAGGCTATAGTCGAATAAGATGGGTGAATGCCCCCATACGGATTCTGCTCATTTTTTTTGCTTCGATTGTTGTCAGTATCACTTACAATTTTGCCAAATTTCAGCCCTTAATATTATGGTAGTACTGTCGATACTGCAAGAGTCAAAAGTATACACTGTCTCATTTGACCTGCCCAGTATTTTAGACTAGGCAAGGCTGCGATGGAGTGAGAGAGGGAGAGAGAGCTATGTGTATAGTAACTATTTCAATCGAAATGTTAAAAAATGTGCAAAAGCTATTGCGCAAATACTGACAAGTTATTGGCATTGCATGTGTGTATTAGACGGAACAATGTCACAGTCAAAAACATTCAATCACAATAGACAGATATTTCATTGGAAAGGTAAAAGAGTAACCCAAAAAATGTACGAGAAAAGACTGCAACAGGTTGCATTAGCAAATAAATTAAAGGACAGTCATGGAAAATTCGTGCCACTTAACCTTAAAATTGAAGTAAACATTAATAGTGGTTCATTTGATGATATCGAGGGTTGTCAAATTGTTCACATAAAAACACTGGGAAAAAATATATTTTACAATTCTATATTGTCTTTGGATGACATCGTGTCAGAAAAACGTTCTAGTTTGGCTTCAATTTTTCATATAAAATCCAAAACTGCATTAAGAAATAAAAATGAAGCCAAAGAGCTTTCTTTGTATGAAAGTAATATAGGACTACTTAATTCTCTGCATAAATATATTCTGGTTGCAAAAGTAGATGATCATAAAGAACCGATTTCAGTATTATTTGATTTATAAACAGGACGTTTTTCTAAGACTTCTGATATTTTACAGATTGCTGCGAAGTACAAGCAGTACGAATTTTCAGTGTACATTAAACCAACACAAACAATTTCTAAAGAAGCTAGTAAAGTGCATGGTTAATAGTAAGCCTGTAATAAAATAAAATGTTTGAAGAATTTGCCTATTGCTATAAAAGAATTAAATTTATTAAAAGACTGTGTATCATCAGGTATTAGAAAAAAATGTTTGCTGCAAACGTGACTTACGAAATGGTTGAAGATGCAAATTAAAAAAAATAATGGTTTATTAAACATTTTAGGGAAAGATGAGATAAAATAACCAAGAAATCGTTATTATAAAATTCTAATTACTAACAAAATGAAATATTATTATCTGTAACATTATTAGTCATTTATATTTTATTAGGTTTAATAAATATAGCTGTGCTAATAAAACATCGTTCGTGTTATTTTTCATAAAGAATTTTTATGAAACCTACATTCTCGTATTCCATGCATTTTTAAATTTCACGCGCTTTAACGATGTTGCCACGTCTAATGAACTACGATATAAAAAGTACATTTTTGACATTTATTCGCTAACTACTACTATCACATGCTTTAAAGCTGTACTTTTAAGTGTCTAAAATGTTTTATATATTATTTTCTATCGTTTTCTCCTTTTTTATTGAATTCTAGATTTTCTGTGGATGTAATTTTTGAATGACCCCCAACGGAAAAATTGAAAAAAAATTCATCAATTTTTCTGGTTTTTTTTTAACCCCTATAAAATTTCGACACAACTACCAAATTTTTTCTGTAGCATCTTGGGATGGTTTTTTACCACACATAATTACTTCCACATCCAGTGGAAGTTAAAATTTTTTATTGTTCAAATAGGCTAGAATGTCATGAAACGTCAAGATTTTTAGTTTGAGCAAAAGAAATTTCTTTCTGTCAGTTTGTTTGTCTGTCTGTAACTTTTTTTGTGGGCACGATTACTCTGAAACATTTAAGACATTGACTTGAAATTTGGTACATCCATTAAAGGAAAAGATAATGTCATAGTGGACACTTTATCATGTGTATATGACACATCTTCTTTAGAGCAATGTATTTCACCAATTCAAACAGAAAAATCTCCTTTAATTAATATTAACTTTGACTTAATAAGCAAAGTTCAAGAGAAAAATTCTGACTAGACATTTATTGTCAAATCAATCATCAAATTCTAAGAATACTTTCAATTTAAAAAGAATTAACTCACACTTATGAGTGCCTTGAACTTTATTTATAAACCAAATACAAATATTTTACTTTATGGCGATTTTAATTTTGATTCATACAATAACTCAAATGATTTTTAAAAAATGTGTAATTTGTTGCAATGTTTTAACCTTAATAGTATGGTAGGGTGGCCTACTAGAGTGACAGATACCAGTCTATCTGGAATCGACCATATATTTAGACACTTTACTGACAATGGTACATCTTGTGTTGTGGATAATAACATTTTTGATCATAGAACAATTTTGTTTGACTTCGGTCTACATAAAGCTAGTGAAAATTGTAATATGTGTCATGTAAAAGGATCTTTTAATGATGATAGTTTATGTAACTTTCAGTCTGATATTCAAAAAGAGAAGTGGTATGAAATTTATCATGTTAACGATGTAAACTTGGCGTTTGATTATTTTCTAAATATATTTCTGTTTTATTTCAATAAACATTTTCCTAAACGTAAGTATTATGTGAATAAAAGTAAAAATAAAAACTAAGTGGTTAGTGAAATAACCAGAAATAAGACAATCATCAGTCATTGAATCCTGATCACTTTAACAAAAATGGAAAAACACAAAGACACATTAAACAATTTTAACAATTTCTTCATAAATGCATGCCCAAATATAAATAATAATGATGACATCAACCTAGAACATGTAATTCCAAACAATGCACACATTCACCTAGAACAAATGAATCCCATGGGGATTCATGCAAAGCTGTAGGAATATTTTAAAAATCTAACCTTTGCTAATGGAATTTTCAGCAGCAAAATATAGATAATTACAGGCCCATTTCTCAATTGCCTAACCAAAAAATACGTGTTTAGTTCTGTTTAGCAGCCACTGTAATAGTATGGCACTTAGTTTCCGGTAATTTTCGCATTTTTCTCCAGCCGTTAACCAACTTCCAGACTGAATACTTTTCAGTAGTCAGTCCTGAGGTCCCCTTCCACTGTACAGATATGACAGTTGGATTTCCTTGACCCCAAACGTATGTGGTTTTCAAGATTAATATGATTATACACTTTTTTTATGTTATGGACTGAGATGATTTTAACATGAATTTACTTTTTTTTTTTAGATTTTAGATCTGGGAAAGCACCAATCCTGGTAGCTACAGATGTAGCAGCGAGAGGTTTAGGTATGTTTAAAATTAATCGTCTAATTATTTATTTTTTTATACATGATTAGCAGGCTAATAATGTTTTTGTTTTTAATTTTGTTTTATACTTGTTTTAATTTTGTTTTTACAAATGTTGAACATAATAATTGGTATTAGCCTGTTGACCAATGTGCATGGGTAAATAATCAGCAACAGCAAAAGTAAAATGGGCACTACTCTCTTTTCCAGAGGCACAAGCGTGTTAATGACACATTCTTGTCATTGTGGCTGTGCCTCTCTATCGGACAACGATCGGTGTGCTCAGGCTAAAGGCGGCCATGTTGAAGTCTGTGGTCTCGGACTGCTGGCTATAACCTGGCCGTAGGTGGGCCCTACCCGACAACGCTGCCCTATGCCGGAGTCAGATTTGGGCTGGCTTGGCTGCGGGCCGCTGTGTCTCTCACCGGGTCTAGACACTTGGGCGACTAGAAGACTCGGTACCGTGCTGATTTCCCTTAGATGATGTACTCTTTGGTACGCATTATTCTCTAAGCAACATCAAAACATGATTTCAGATTATGATGCCAAATTTGTTTTCATACTTATAGGTAGGCTATGTGTTTGTGTTTTTTTTTTTAATTATTGAATAGATTACATTAAAAATTGTTGTTGCCTTTTCTCGAATATAATTAGCCCCTTTGTCAGTAAAAATTATTGTATAAGGATTATCATAAATATATTAATATATCGCTTCTTCCACGTCTTACACTATTGTACTTGCATATCTACAAAATATATCATATTGCAACTAAAAAACAAACTGACTGGTTGTTATAATAATTTAACGTTCTCGTCTATCTGTAAATGATTAATACATTTTTAGATTTTCTTTATGCAATATAAATGTGTAAAATGAAATTTACATATTTATAAAAGTTATATAGAAACACAATAACACGTTAATTGCTTCAGAAGTTGAAATACATTTTTAAATAAAATAGAACTTGGCTACTCCAAATTAATTCAGACAAGAAGGTTGTTCGAATTAAATTGTTATTAACATTATTGTCTATTGTGTTCTACTAACTTGTTCTGAATTATCCCCATTTCCGTTTTTTTTAATTTATTTGATATTCAAATTAAAGAAATATTTTGCACTAATCTATTTTTATTTTGAAATAAATTCAGTTAGTGTTAAGATTATCAAGGTTACATACATACATAGTTAAATCTAAATAAATATAGTACATAATTATCTATTTTCTCCTAGTTCTTGTTTTCACACACACACACACACACACACACACGATACTGTATTGCAACATTGAAATTTTAACTTGAAAATAACAGTGTCCTTATTTGCTTGACGTATTAGATGCATGCAGAAAATTACATCAAAATTTATAACCATGATAATGTTATATTTACTAATTATCAAAAAAATCTTGTGAACCATGTTAATGTATTTATTTGGCATCGGATGCTTTTTCATACAAGTAATAATGCATTTTTTTTTTATTGATGACAGAATGGTTCTTTCCAAGTGGACAAAAAAATAGCACCTCCACACTATATTTTCTGTATGCAAAATGGATGCTTCCACTATGATGTGATTATTGCTAAAATAACAATATGAGAATATTTCTGCACTAGACGGGAATATTCCTGTATTACGGATTAAGTTGTTGCCAAGTGCCGCATAATTTCAGATCACTGTATCTCGCATACACTAAGGCAGTGGTTCCCAACAAGATTTTTTCAAGGACCCCCTCATCGGTCGCTATACTGACAAGGACCCCTTAAAAGCTTAAATTCTTAAAATGAAGATTATGTAGAATCTACCACTGCAAGTCAAGTAAAATACAAAACAATTGAATATCTCAGTGACATTTCGCGGACCCCCCTAGGGGTCCTCGGACCACCTGTTGGGAATCCCTGCACTAAGGACTAGTTGTACTAAGTTCAAGCCACGTTCATCCTGATCTAAGATCAATAGCCAAGGTTACGATTGTTACAACATTGTAACCATTTGATCTTAGTCAAGCTGAACTTGTGAAAATTATATTGTGACAAAAATATTTTTGTTATTTTAAATTATGAAATTTGTAAAAAGAAAAATTACTACCCCTGTGTTTTTTAACTTTTTCATATTACTTTATATAACATAAGAAAAGAAATTATACAGTTTTCGCACGGCTCCTTATAATGTAGAGGATCCCGAGCTTTCTCATTGGTTATTGTTTGCCGCCGATAAAGCAGATACTGTGGTCTCTACTTTATCGACTCAACTACTCAACTTGTACTCGGACTCGGCCGTGATGATTTCTAACAAATTCTGTTGTTAAGGTATAGGTAATTCTTAAAAATCATAATAAAACATTCCAAAAAACCGCTGCCCAAGGAATCACTACTTCACATTCAGATTTTCCATCCAAGTATCTCACAACGAAAAAATTTTGTATGTGGAAATAATTGTTTATGGAACATTAATAATATAATATTTGAAATCCTCTACCCCAAAAACCCATAAAACGATACCCCACATCGGTAGCGGGGTGGGGGTGGTGATAGGGGGTGGTAGTGGGGGTGGATGAAGTAAAAACATTTTGAGGTTTCTGGTTCGTTTACACACACTAAATCACATTTTTTTTTCATCCCCTTTAATAATGTTGGGGGTGCTAATGGGGGTAGCTAATGCCAAAATTTTTTTTGAGACCTTAGCTTCTCTTGTATATACTAAATACCAATTTTATGGACTCTTACCTGCTTGATTTACCTATTTTCCCCAAATTTACCCCAATTTGCCCCCCAACCCTTCGACGGAACAAGATGAAAATATAATCTAGTTCTAGATCTCGTTAAAGTATATATGTGTACCAAATTTCAAGTCAATATCTCAAACGGTTCCAGAGTAAACGTGCGCACAAAAAAAGTTACAGACAGACAGACCGACAGACAGAAATTTTTTTCTCTCCCAAATTTAAAATCTCGACGTTTCGTGACATTCTAAGCCCATTTGAACAATAAAAATTTTTAAAAATTTTTTTGTCGTTACTATACTTCCACTGGATGTGGAAGTAATTATAAAAACGACGAAAATACTAGTAATATTACATCACCTTGTAGCAGTCTTGTCTGCCTTTCCGTACAATAGGTAAAGTGTTATTTGTAATGACTCCACCGAAACTGAATATTTTTGTAAAAATTTTGAATCGGCTTTAACACACTTTTTACATGTTTTTTAATCATGATCTATTCATTTATTTAATTTTCTTCTCTGTTTACATATTTTCAAATACCTGCATTTCAGTTTTAAAAATCAAGGGCCATCGAAGTTGAATACTTTTGTGGAAATCTTGAATCAGTTCTATGTACACACTTTTTACTTTTTTTTTAATCATAGTCTGTTCCGGAGCCTTTGGTTTTCTTCTCCATTTATATATTTTTATCCCTGATAGGATGGAGTGGCTACATGTGTCTGGGAATAAGTTTATGTGTTTTAATTTCTCATTTACCTTCTACCTCTATAACGGATGAATTGATTTACATTCGGCTTTCACCGTACAATTGAATATTTCTACAGGAAAGTTTATAGATATTTAAATCTGTGAATTTCTGCCACCATCTATATTACGTCATATTGATGTGTCAATAAATGAAAGAAAGAAACGAACTATTTTTATTACTTCAAACACGAATACGAAGTCAAATAATCATGACATATACATTAGAATTCTATCACGTAATGTATAAAATAGACCTCTTCTGCTTTCCATGTAAAATTTTATAATGTTTTGTCCATAAAACGCATGACATGACTCGTTTTATGGATGAATTTGTTCATATAAACTACCTTTTTCGTGCTGGGATTCACTCTTGTCAAATTGTCTTTTTTTTTTTGCCGGGGGGGGAGAAGGGGAAATGGGGAAATCCATCATGGACACCCAGCGCCTTGGATCTATCACGCTGGGTAGTGCTAGACTCTAACCAAGCTAAAACCTCTCCGGAGCCCCCTCCCTGTCTTCAGTGTTTCCTCATATCCTGGAACCGCTCTCCCTTCAGATTATCAGGTCAATCTTAGTGTTAGGTGTTCGAAATAATCAGCCTCCGCAGAGATGTCCTCTTATTACTACTTCCTTGAAACGATTAGAGGTTCAAGTTTCTTTCGTCTACTTCCTTGATTTTCATAACTGATGTTATCTTGTCCTCCAAGATTTGCCAGTTTTCCTCTGATTCTAGCATTCTCAACACCATGTCATTGGGTGTCACTGGGCCGCCTAGCCTGTTTATGACTCTTTCTTCTCTCCACCTGCTACACCAGAACACAGTATGCTCCGCGGCGTCTATCTCCCCGCAGTACATGCATTCTCGATCTTCAATCTTCCCGATGTCGTAGACGTACTCTGCAAAACATCCGTGTCCGTGTCCTGTTAGGGCCTGAGTAAGGTAGAACCCAACCTCCTCGTGTCCTCTCTCCACCCATCTTTGAATATCTGGAATGAGTCTCCTTGTCCATCTTCCCTTACTCGAGATATTCCATCTCTCCTGCCATCTCTGATAGAGTCTATCATTGGCCTCCTTTCTGTCACTTCCCTCGTATATCTCCCACCTTTCCTTTGCCAGAAGGTCAATGGGAGGGATCACTGCCATTATCAGCACTGCCTCATAGGAGACCGTTCTGTAGGCACTGCAGACTCTCAGTGCTGCACATCGCTGTACCCTGGCCAGTCTTCTTCGCGTTCTTTCCACTGCCATCGCACTTACCCATACCGGGTCCGCATACAGGAGAATGTATGCGGCCCCCGTCTCCTGTTTCCCCTAACCTATCTCCTTCTGGCCACAACACACTCCTCTCTGAGATCGGAGATTTCTTCGGTCCACTAATATACCAAGCCATTTGGTCTTATAACTCTCCTCCTCGGCATTGCTTGATCGCAGGCTCTAGTAACTGCCCTGATTAGGTCTTCCTCTGTTGCAGCATTACCACTTGTCACCTGTTCTTTAAGAGCTCTCTTGAAGATACCTCTGTCCAACCGACCTAACTTCCAGCCTCTTCCCCGTATCACCTGTGTTTCGGTCCGTTGACCCACTTCGTATTCTATATATCGGTGATCGATGTCTCCTCCAAGAGAACCCTCCAGTTGCTAATCCTCCTCACTGCGCCTGTTGAGGCCAGCGTTATGTCTGGGATAGGGCCACTATTATCTCTCACGAATGTGAACGTCGCTCCCTTGTTTATGACCTGTAGATTGATCTGGGCTGACCACTCTACTATTACATTTCCTCGGCGGTCTGTGGACTCCATTCCCCATTCAGGAGCTCTGCCATTAAAATCACCCGCCATGATTACGTCTTTCCTGGTCCTCCTAGTTAGCTCCCTAATCCTATGCCCCATTTCTTCTAGGGCCCCTTCTAGGTCTCCCAGCATGGCGTTGGGTGAGAAGTAGCAGCTGAATATAATCACTTTATTCAGCTCCACCCAGACGAATCCGTGCCCACTCCCACTCCTGTGCACACAGATTTCCCGGCTTAGAATCCCAATGGCAGCATCACGGTTGCCTTCGACGTACCATCCGGGCCTGTTTTTGCCAACCATCCTTTTGTTAGGTTCGCTAACTATGAGAACCCCAATTCCCTTCTGCTTTGCAGACGCCCAAAAAAGATCTTGGGCGGCCCGGCACCTAGTTAGGTTTATCTGCTTCAAAGTGAATGTGTAGCATTTTTCCCCTCCCCTTCTTGCTCAGTCCTCCCCGGAGCTTTCCGGAACAGGGGGCACGCTCTTGAATCCGGCCTATGCCCCCTCCTGTTGCAGACGGGACAGAAAATAAGCCCAGTGCAATCTCTGGCCTGGTGGTTTTCTTTCCCACATTTGAAACAGGCTTTCGAGCGGTCAGTGCCATTACAATTGTCCTTAGTGTGGCCATACCCCCAGCATCTGTAACACTTCATATCTGTCCCAGTGTCTCTTATCCTCTCTGCTATTCTGCACTTGAGCCACCCTATTCTCACCCTTTTTTTTTCCACTAACTCCATCGCCTCCTTCTCGGGTAGCCTTACCGTGGCGGTCTGGTTTTCCCCGAAGGATGGCCTTAGCCTCTCCACGACCACTTCCTCCTCCTTGATCTTCATTTCTTCAGCTAGGCTTTTGCGTACTTCTTCGCTTGTAATAGCTGCATCGAGATCCTTAATGATAACCACCTTATCAGCTCCTCTAGTCCTTATAGAGACTCCGAGCTTATCAATGTCCTTCTTTAACGTGGATGCAACGTCTTTCCCCCCTTTGATCTCAATGAGCATCTCACCCTTTTTAGTCTTCCTTAATGCTGTGATCTCTGTTCCCAAGGCTTTTATATCAACCTTCTTAATTTTGGTAAGAAGCTCCTTATATTCCACCCCCTCCTTGCTCAGGAACAGTACCTGCCTTTCCTTATTCTGCCTAATACACCTTCTCAGTCACAGTAGCTTCCTTTTGCAGAGTATCTCCATCTTGCTTCTCCCCCCTTTTCCCTGGTGGAGAGTATCCAATTACTTTGATGTCCGTGTCGGACATTATAAATTCCATCATCTTCTTTACCCTACTCCAGTTACATTCCGTACGAGGTAAAGCTACCCTTGTCCGGCCATTGTCCACCAGCCATTCTTTCCATTTTAATATATTGCCGTAGGTGTTTTTCTCTCTGCTGTCCATCATTATCCTATATAGGAAGCGTTCCTTAACCTCCCTCTTCTTGGTGGCCACTGTTGAACTGGTCTCATACTTAATATGCATGACCTCTTCTTTCTCCGGCGAGTCATTGTCCAACTCAGCTAACTAGTTCAGGTCGGAAAGTCTGTTAATTATCAAATGAAAACGCCGCGAATCGCATATACGAAAATGCAATTTTTGTGAGTCAGTCCGTCAATTTCTTTTCAGGATTGAAAGTCATTGCTCATTCTTTTTGCCTGCCTAACGACATACAAAATCATATATGTAAGTGTTATCTGGCTATATATAATTTTGTATATCAAATTACCAAATATAAGCCACTTTTCGAGCGGCTTTTACACCATTATAGTAATACATTCTGGCGATTAAGTAAAATGCTAGAAACTCTATAACGATTATTTTTTGTGTAATTTTATAGCAATGTGTTCCAGATCTCATTATAATACATACATGTAACAACTATCAAGTCAATAGATGATGAAGTTTCAATTAAATTAATAAAGAACTGTCGAGGCATTCTACCCGAACCTATCGCACACTTAATAAACTTATGTCTGTTACATGGAGAATTTCCAGATGCTTTAAAACTAGCTGTACTAATCCCAATACCAAAGATTGGTTGCTCATCAAATACTGAAAATTATCGTCCAATTGCATTAATTAGTGTAATATCTAAGATCATAGAAACGGTAATTTCTCAGAAAATTCATGAATATTCAAAAACCTATAAATTGTTGAACGATTGTCAGCATGGTTTCAGGAAGTCTCATTCAACTGAAACTGCTACTAGTGAATTTATCCAACAAATTAGTGATAAAATGGACATTAATGATTTATCCAACAAATTAGTGATAAAATGGACATTAATGATATTGTAATTGGAATATTCTTTGATTTATCAAGAGCTTTCGACACACTTCATGTAGACTTCATATCAGAGAAACTTAATAACCTAGGAATTCGTGGCAACAGCAATAAATGTCTTTCATCATATTTATCTAACAGAAAATTTTATGTCAAACATGCTGATGCAAAATCAAAACACTTTAATATTGACATTGGTACCCCACAAGGGAGTGTTCTTGGACCATTAATCTTCCTATTGTACTTTAACGACCTTCCCGACCACCAAAGTGAAGGTAATGTCTTCTTATACGCTGACGATACATCAGTTGTTATCTCACATCACGATCCAAAAGAAATAGAGAGCAAAGTTAGAACTACTCTATCTCAGTTCCATGATTGGTGTCACAAAAATCGATTGATAATAAATAGTGAAAAAACAGTCATGATTCAATTTCATAACAAATTTAAAAAAACCTACAATTTTAATTTCACTTTTGACAACAAACCTATTAAACTTGAATCAAATTCAAAATTTCTTGGAACCATCGTTGACAACCAACTAACATGGCAAGAACAAATCACATTTCTCTCAAAAAAATTAAATAAGGCCTACTTTGCAATATGCTTTATTTTACTCAGCTATTAGTTATAATATTATTGTGTGCCCATGTACAAAGAGTGTTCATTTTACAAAAACGAGTTATTAGACTAATATATAACCTTGATTGTCGTACCTCCTGTAGGAGATTTTTAAAAAGAAAAAAATATTAACAATTGACGATTTGCACGAAAGAAAGTTTGGTAAAAAGTGTCTAGATTGGTATCACTGTAATTCACTGCACATGTTGACCAACACGTCTAATTTCCAAACTTTGCAACGACTAAATACCTATAATATAATAATCATAAAATTGTTTTCATTATCTTTAATGTTAAACCTACTTCCATTGAATATAAATCATATTTATTAGGTTGTTTCGTAGTCTACATATTTAAAAAATGTCGAATTATGCAATTTGTCAAGCACTGTTTCCAACTCTCAGTTTAGATGAGCTGGCAGAAAGTAAACAGTAAAAAAGAGAATTAATATGTGATTGTTTAGCTGTAGTATACTGTTCATTCTGCAAAAGAAAATAATACGTACGATGTTATTCAAAGACTCGCGGCATTCCTGTAGGAACTTATTCTCACAGGTTGGCATTCTAACTATTTCTTGTTTATATATTTTAAACTGTGTTTGTTATTTAAAGTGTAATCCACATATGTTCGTGACCAATAGAAATGAAATCCATAATTATTCTTTAAGACTAACGTACAATGTCGATGTACCTCAACATAGACTATCATTAATGGCTAACGGGCCCATGATTATGTCAATCAAGTTATTTAATAAACTACCACTTTCTTTAAAATTATTGAAAGACAATAAAATTTTTAAATATAAAGTAAAAGTTATGCTGTTAAAATATAACTTTTATTCTGTTGCTGAATTTTTGGAATGTCCTAATATGGAAGAATAAGTGACAAATGTATTAATTTATATATCTTATTTTATTTTATTTAATATGTCTATATGTACTTCCCTTATATACAATACATGTATTATTGTCTATGTTCAAAATTGTTTTGTGATTGTTTTAATAATTGTACTTTCGATTTGTATCTTATAAGCAGTATTTGTCGTTTTATTATTTGACTATATTCTATACTTACTTTGTAAGTCCAATGAAAATAAAGATTTATTATTATTATTATTATTATTATTATAAACTACACTAACATTTTTCTTTGTATGTCTTACAAAACATTTTTTACAATAATTATAAAATGTTTTTCCATGATTTTATTTTAAGGATAACTAAATGAACTATATTTCACAATAGAAATATAAAATATTTCATTTCTTCTTTTTTATTTATAACAAATTCGGATAAAAACATAAATTGTTTTTAATGAAAATATATGCCATTTGATTTATTACTTCCACATCCACGTAGTGGAGTGGAAAGATATACAGTAGCGTGGAGTGAAAATAAAGAAAAAAATTTTTTTTGGTGGACAATTTAGCACTATGTTGCAAAAGTTGTGTAGGTAGCAATAGACCATTCGAGAATGTTTTAGAAATTTTTCGACTTCATCTTCTTTACCCGCAATGACCTTGAAATTTAAAAAAATCGAAATTGAAGAAAAATTTTTCCACATGTTAGTAGTATGTCTTAAAAGTTGCCTGTTGAGGAGTGGAATGCTTGAGTTTTTTTTTTTTAATTTCGGAGTTCATCTTCATTCCCCGCAATGACCTTGAATGTCCAACACTTTTAATAAATGATATTGATTAATGCAGCTCTTCGCTAGTTTCGCTTGGAAACTACCCAGAACACACCACGTAGAGGTAGCTGCATGTCGTGTTCCACCTCCACCCTTCCCAACCATCCATCCATTATTCTGGTTTATATTGGTGCTTTGTTTCAAAGTTTGGCATTAATTTTCTGTCTAAAAGCCTTGTCCTTATGAAACCATCTCTGGCAACGGCATCACAGACTTCTAATGATGCTTCGGTCACAACCTTTACACACCTTTCTACAGCCTGAGTATGACCAGGCAAGTTAAATAGGAGGGGAATTACAGGCGAGCCCTCATTTAGAACCCTCTTAAGTTCGTCTTCAGTTAAATGTTGTGTCAATGTAGGTTCAGTTATAACACAATCCTGCCAAATAATCATGTCGATATAGTCTTGTGCAAAGAAGTTTATTTTGGGATTCATAAATTGTCTTATTCTATTTTGTAAGGTCTTCTTGGTTCTTAATGATAAAATACGGCGAACCGCTAGTTCTCGTATCTGTTTTCGATCATCTGCAAGCATTGCTACTAACAAACACTCTGGATGAGCGAAAAGTCCATTCCTTTGAATCGTATTATCCATGATTCGCTTTAGATCGTCTCTCACATATTGGCTTAGATTTATAGAACGCCATAAATTTTTTAGTGCATACCTTATTGAGGGATTGGTCTTAATGTGGAACCGCATAGGAGCGTAAACTATAATAATAAAGGTAGCAATTTCTAGAATATTATCTGATGGATTAGTTGTGCTTACGTAGAGTCTAAGAATTCTATTTGCAGTTGTAAGCCATCTTGCATGACATAATGTTCCAGGGCTTCGTGTTGCAAGGCTTGCTGGAAATTTCCCAGAACTTACAGCTTTGCATATGTCGAAAAGATATTTTTGGTCAGTGCTAAGTTGTTGCCTGTCAACCTCTGGAAGTTCACATTCGATGGGATGATATTCTATCACAGGTAACTTTTCATATTTTGACAAACTTTTGCCTATAGGCCCAGAATACCCTCCTGGACCAGATGTCACTCCATCCAAATATTCGATAATATGTCGCAGAGGAAGTTCATTGGAGTGAAGTTGGCACACCACCCAATGCAAATGTCTTCCGAGTTCCTTTTTTATATGGCAGATAACACCGCTAAGGTGCCCTGTATTTACAACTGTCCCATCACAACCGATTGCTAATATCTTTGACGTATCGATGTTTTTTTCTGTTAAAATAGCACATATAGCGTTTTTGATATGTTGCGCTGAGCCAGATAAAGGTGAGACATGCCCTAGATAACTGGAACCTGGTTCATTGATGATTGAAATATGTTCTTCTGTAATCAATGTCCGTCTGATGCTTCCACCATCTGGTTTAGTCATGCAAATGGTTTTATCTCTCCTACCATCAAAATAAAGTCCTTTCAGCAGTAGTTCTTTGGAGGCATCTTTCTCTTGCAGGTTAAGGCGCCATTTTTTTCCGATCTCGACGTACCTATCTACAACTTGTGCCACATTTTCAGGAGCTTCTCGTTCTAGATCGTGCATTAAGGCTGAATCGCGGGCAGCAGCTGGTCTGTCTGCAGTGCCATACCTATCGCAAGTTCGGGCAAAGGTTGCAAGTTTTAGTCTTGTTTGGGGTGCTTTTACATTTTCTGAAAAACAGCTTTCAGATGAAGTTGACGGTAGGGGTTGCATGCTTTCGTACATACTAGGACTTAATCTTTGCTCTTCTTTTTCTCCTTCTTCTAGTTCTTCGATATTTTCTCATTCATCAGAGGACTCGGAGATGCACCGTGTTACTGAACTTGAACCCTGTTCTCCTATTGCAAGTTTGTCAGTTTGAAGCTGGTTAGATTCTCGACATTTTCACGCAAATTTCTTTTGAATTTTTTGAGTCATTAGGCGATCAACAGATCCCATTGCCATAACTCTTGTGGATCGCTGATCCATTAGCAATGGCCTTTCAATTTGGGGAACTCTGTGTGATTTTCCAAAATGACACTCTGCAAAGATTTTGCACTTACAAGACGCTATATCAAATAGGTGGCTTGCATCTTCTTTAAGTTTCGTCACTTTATTCTTAAAACTGGCGGTTTTTTTATGTGTCTTACAGTATGATTTCAGTATATTGTTAAGCTTTTCGTGCTCTTTTCGGATCAGGTTTATGATTGTTACACGATGCACTACTGGAATAGAAGCTTTATTCCATATCTCTTCTAATGTAATGGCCATTTCGTTATAAATTTCGCCAACCCTAGGTTTGTGTTGACCCTCACTTTGTTTTTTTAGTCTTATAAAATTATAATATTTTAGCACATGTTCTCGTGTCGGCAACATTGCACTTAACTCGACAGGACTTCCGAATATAACACAGTTCGTTTTATTTCGCGTCACAGACATTTTTACTGCACTAAAACAATAACTAATCAAGCGGAACAGCTGATAATAGACTAATTGACTGACTGGACCGCCCGACAACACAGATGTACAACAAGAGTGGGAGTGTGTAATAAATAATTCAGATATTTACGTGCGCAAATTAAACATATACACTTAAATTTAAAATCTACTTCTCAAATATAAATCCAGATAGAGTTGCTAGAATGATGTTATGGTGTTCTAGCAGACTTTTTATGAATAATACTACATATTAATAGTTAACTGGTCTTCTTAAGAAAAAAATAATTATTGCATTTTTTTACAAATTTCGGAACCCTTGCGGGGAAGGAAGATGGCCTCCAAAAGTTTTTTAAAAAATCACAGGTCATATACAATACTAAAGACAACTTTTAACATATAGTGCCATTTGATTGAACACAAAAAATTTTTTCGCTCCACCCTAATGTACAGGGTGTGCCACTTAAAACTGACCATACTTGTAACTTTTTTATTTTTGAAGCGATTACCTTGTTGGGCACATCAAATTGTAGACATTTTTAAAGCCTTTCAACATCCATACAGAGTGATTAATAAAAAATTGAAAAAATTGTTAAGAAAGGAAACTTAATTTCTTTGAATATTTTCTTACCTTACCTTGTACATGAAATGTGTTAATGTTTTCTTATAAAGGTTTTAATTAGCTTCAATTTATGTTATTAAAAAAAACGTTTTAAAAATAAAAATTTTGCAATTTCCTATTATTTAGTACATTTTAATAAAGTTTGTTTTTAAAAATATTTATTTCTTTTGTTTCTTGTTGCTGTTTTATTACGTTGAGGATTGTTTGTGATATGTCTTTTAGAAATAAAGCATAAAATTATTATTTACATTTTTTCAGTTATTTAAAAAAAAATCAGTGTGGAATCGGAAGGAGTGTTTTTAATTTCTTTCTCTAAAACCAAAAAGAATTTCGAATATGACGTAATAATATAAATTGAAGCTAATTAAAACCTTTATAAGAAAACATTGATTCAGTTCATGTACAGGATGAGGTAAACAAATATTCAAGGAAATTAAGTTTTCTTTCTTAACAATTTTTTCGAAAAATTTCTTTTAAATCACTCTGTACACATGTTTAAATGTCTTAAAAATATCTACAATTTGATATGCCCAACATGGTCGTGGCTTAAAAAATAAGAAAGTTGCAAGCCTGGGGAGTTTTTAAGTGGCGCACCCTGTATAGTAATCTTAAAACAAATTTCAAAATGTTTTTTGCTGAAATAATAAATGTCATAAACGTCGAGATTTTAAATTTGAGAGAAAAAGAATTCTGTCTGTGTCGGTCTGTAACTTTTTTGTGCACATGTTTTCTTCGCAACGGTTTAAGATACTGTCTTCAAATTTGTTACACATATGTTCCATGACGAGATCTGGAACTAGATTATGTCTTGCGCTAATTCCGCTGAAGGGTTGTGAGTTAAATAGGGTAAATAGGGAAAAACAATAAAGTAAGCTAGTAACAGTCCAGAAACTTAATTTTTAAAATCTTCTATTTAATTTCATTTTAAAAGCTTTGTATGGTAGTTTGGGTCAAATCGTGCAACCAAAATGGATCCTGGAGGTACTGTTCAATAGTGGATTAGGCCGGGCTCTGAGAGATTCAGCAGCGCCCAGAATTTACTGTGCTATTCGGCAGCGCCCAGAATTTACTGTGCTATTCGGCAGCGCCCGAATATGGTTTCGACAGCGCCTGAAAATTGCCTTGGTATTTGACAGGGTCCGGAAGTAATCACCTTGGTGTTTAGCTGTGCCCGAATATAGATTATGCAGTGCTCGAAAATAGATTCGGCGGCGTTCTAATTTGGATTTGGCAGCGCCCGGAAGTTACTTTGGAATTCGGCAGCGCCCGAAAATGAATTCGGCTGCATCCTAATATCGATTCGGCAGCGTCCAGAAATTACCTTAGTATTCAGGCGAGCCCGGATATGGATTTGGCACCATCTTAATATGGATATGGAAACGCCCGGAATTTGCTTTCGTATTCGGCAGCGTCCGGAAGTTCTGGAGGGTTGGCTAGCATTCGTCAACACCCTTTTATTCTATTACCAATTATTTCCACATACTAGAGTGCAAATATGGTCAAGATGTTTTCTTCTTGGATGGGAAATCGGGATGTGCAAATATTGATTCCTTAGGCAGCGGTTTTATTTCAAAAGCTACAACAAAGTTTGATTGAATTATCTTGCCACAACTCAATTGAGAGTAATACTAATTTCGAATTTTATAAAAAAAAGTAATCTTTTAACAAATAGCCATAAATATTGTCTAAACGTTGGTTGTGGCATTTTCTTAATTTTTCTCTATTCTTATTGGGATGCTCGGCCATATGTATTCTTCTAAACAATGTCTGAAATCTACAAAATAATACAATTAACCAGTATTTTACTGGAAAATAACCTCTATGCCTGTGACTTTTACGTCAAAGGATCAGTTCGAAGGTGGTTTTTGACAAATAATGAATAAGAACAAAAATATAAAAATGACGTATTTTGCTGACGTTTCGGAAAACGAATCTGTTTCCTTTCTCAAAGCTATTATAATACGCTTTGAGAAAGGAAAATAAATTTTTAGTGTTATTTGTTTAAACAAATTTTATAAACAAATAGATAAATTGCGTATTTTTTAAATACATTTTTTGCCTTTTTATTTGTTATAAAATATTATGAATTAAAAAAAAAAATTTCTTAAAAACACTTTTTAATTGGTTATAATCATATTTTTCTTTTTTCATTATTTAAACAAATTATTAAGTAAAAATTTTAGTCTTAAAACCTATTATTTGCAATTCTCTACAAGGTGGAAAAAAATGTTTTTGTTGTTAATTTGTTTAATAAACAATTTGTTATTAACAACCGCCGAATGTGTTTTTTTTTAGATAGAAAAAAAAATTAAAAAAAAACAACCGTATACATAAACATATAAAAAGGAAAAAAAAGTAATATTATAGAATTTTGAATTTTAAATACTTATTAAAAATGTTTTTTGACATATTTATGTATACGGTTGTTCTGGTTATTTTTTTCTATCTAAAAAAATATAAATACATTCGGCGATTGTTAATTAGAAATTGTTTATTAAATTAATATGTTTAATATTAATTAATTAACAAAAAAATTCCACCTTGTAGAGAATTGCAAATAAATAATTCCAAGAATAATTTTTTTTCTTAATAATTTGTTCAAATGATGAAAAACGGGAAAAAATAATTATAAACAATTAAAAAAATGTATAGCACTAAAAATTTAAAGTTTATATAATTTTATAGTATTTTTTAATATAAAAACAAATTTTAAAATTAATTAAAAAAAAATTTTCAACCTCTCTATTTCATTTTTTAGTTTTTTGTTAGCTTAAATAATTAATTAACTAATAGACTGTAACAATTAAAAACATCGCAATGTCATAATCCCATAAAGTATAGCTGACATAAGGTCCCCACGAAGCGAAACAATTTTAGTGGCTTTTGTTCAACAATTATCCGACTTGAAATATAAACGTAAACTCAAAAAAAAAAATTTGTTAATTAACAACGGGCTCATTTTATGAAAAATCGGTAAAAAAATTTTTTCCAACGGGATATTGTTCCTTTAAGTGTCTAAATAATAACGTAATTTTTTTTAAAAAATTTATAATAAAAAAATTGTTTTACTTCTTACAACCGATTTCAGAGTATCATAACGGTTTAGCGTTCGCCGCGCGGAGCCCCATTTTCAACATTAAATTAAAGTTATTAATAATAAAGATAGAGTTCCGGAAGTCCAGACTTTTTTATTGTAAATTTCTTCCTCTTTAAGAACCTTTTTTTTAACTTTCTTAAGTATTAATAGTTTTCGAGTTATTAGCAAAAAACGAAACTTTATTTTTTCAATCTTAATTTGTTTATAACTTTTGCAATTGTTTATGTGCGGGTTTGAAACTTTTGTTCTTTTTTCTAGACGTCATTCCGAATCCAATGAGCCCTCACTTATATTTTTACAAGCATTATCAAGAATTAACATGTGTTTGAACTTGTGAATTAGACTAAATAAAATTCTTTAACATTAACATAATTTTGTAGTTTATTACGTATCTAAAATATTCTTGCTAATAACTTTTCTCTTCTGTAGTTTAATTAAACTACAGAACACTATTTTACTTATAGCCTCGCTGAACCATCCTTTAAAAAAATGTTTACAATCAAAGAGGTACAAATTCCGCGCGTCCTCATTTTGATAGTTACACGAATTGTCTCCACTAAGTTTACTTTTCCTAGTAGTAATATATTCTAGCAACCAGTATATTCACTAGGGTGTTAAAATGGGTCACTTGACCTTCAACTTAAAATAAGTTTTAATGGCATAATACGACATCTACGAGGCCCCTGCGTTAATATCGCTTGCAGGCCAGATGGCATTCGAATATGGATGCCATCTGACTCATGGATGCCAACTGAACCTAAAATTTTACATTGTGGGATGCCAACTAATACCTTATATATATATATATATATATATATATATATATATATATATATATATATATATAAAACAGAAAATTTGTGTAGTTATCGTTTACAAAAAGTATGTATTTATGTGGTTTAAACATTACATGAAAATTGTGCTAAATATCCAGCCTATTATTGGAAGTAATAGTGTAATGATTTGTGTTCCCGGTGTATTTTATTTGTGACAGATTTATGAGAACGGTAGAGAATACGGTACTTTATTTAATTCTTTGTCCAAAATTCCCAAGATATTTCATTTTTATATTTCTTCGAATAAGACTCCAAAGCTTTAACTAATTATGTGTGTAGCGTTTTTTAAATTTAATTTAATATTCTTCACGAATGATAACTTTGTATCACGCCGTGTCCTATGTAAACAAACACATACCTAAATCCTAACCTTAAATAACTGTAGTTAGAATTGTTCTTTCGCAGTGCACAGAGATGGCACTGCAGTGCTAAGTTATTTTTCGATGGCTGGAACCCTGAAACATGATTCATATGAGTAAGGAATAAATTATGAATATATTTGATTATATACAAATTTATTAAAAACCAGTCGTTTTGGAAGTATATACTTTTTTTTTTTTTAATTACATGAGCTAGTAGATTGCTGTATTTTATATATTGATATACATAAGCACATGTAACATAAATTAGACAACTCCCAAATCTAGAGCTGGGGCTGTCCGAAACATTACATTACATTGTTGAAAAACCATTAATACACAATCAGTCTCTCTGACATTACCATCTGCCAGAAAATTCGAACTTGGTAGACAGTGGCGGCTCGTGATATTGTGTGCAGAGTAGACTTGATATTTAAAAGACAATTAACTTGCAATATGATTACAATTTGTACATTTCCTCGCCACCTCTGGATATGCTGCTAGAGGAGGCTCAGCCTCCCCTGCCCCTGACGAGCCGCCACTGGTGGACATAGATGTGACTAGACATGTTCTGTCGTAATGTGCTGCACTATTACTACCATGCTCTACTAAATATACATATATACACAGTACACGCCTAAATATATTCTCCAATGTGTGTAAAACTTGAAATTATATGATTATAGTAAAATCAAATTATGTGTCTAAATCTAATAATAACCTTGTACACTACTTATATTTTATATTTTTTATACTAAATAATGTAGATTACAAATATCTTGAAACTATTATGTAGGGGGCAACAACAATAGACAGATTAGAAAGAAATCTAACTTATTATATGGACTTTTACAGATGTCGAAGATGTTAAATTTGTTATCAATTTTGATTACCCATCTAATTCTGAGGATTATGTTCATCGAATTGGTCGTACAGGTCGTTCGCAACGTACGGGCACTGCATATACATTTTTTACACCTAGCAATTCTAACAAAGCTGCCGACCTTGTGGCTGTTCTTAAAGAAGCAAAGCAAGTGATAAATCCGAAATTGCAAGAAATGGCTAATAATCGTAACTGGAATTCTAATAGTTTTGGGAGAGGTATGTAGTAGACTAATACATTGAAAAGTGTTAAGATCTGCATAAAGTATTTTACAAAAAAAAAAAACTAAAAATTTACCAATGCAGCAGTTCTTTGTTTTATATTATTTTTTATGTTAATTAGTTTAATGCAGATATTCGCAGAGTTCTGAATTGCGCATGCCAAACTTTGCCAAGTGGTGCAACTTTTCAAAAAAGAAAAGAGTTTCTATAAACATGGGTCGGGAAGTGCTTAGTTTCCGAGATACAGGGTGTTCTAGTAATTCTCCTGAAAATTGTTTTTTATGAATATTTTTGAAACGTCTAAAGATAAACAAATGATAATTTATACAGGAATTTAACTTTTTATGCTTTTTAACACCAAATGATAACTATGTACGAAAATTATTCAGAAGTGGGTAAAGGGGGTTAGGTATAATTTTGCCCCAACTTTTTTGTGTGGCACTTTTAAATTAATTTATGAGCACAACAAAAATTTTGTTTTTTACACAAAAAAGGTATCTTGCGTTTTTTTCTCTGAGTTTTATTTGAACTATATTCGGAAATAGTTTTTTATGAATATTTTAGCAGAACAGAAAAACAATGTCAGTAAAACAAAATTTGATTACATTATTTTTTATTATGGAACAATGAATTAGATTAAAGTAAGGAAATTACAAATTACAAGAGTTGTTCAAAATGTATTCCGTCAACTTCAACATATTTTTTACATCTGCACTGTACAATACGTGGCTTTACGAACGATATCAGGATTAGCCCGCAATTTTCACATTCTTCTCGAATTCTTTCTATCAGCTGTTCTCTCATGTTTACAGGGTTTGTGTATACTTTGAATAGCCCCAGACAAAAAAAAGCAACTGAAGTCAAATCCGGTGAACAGGGTTTTGAGGCTCTTACATCTAATCGACCGATCCACCGTTCAGGATAATTATTGTTTACCCACAAACGGTTCTGTACAGTAAAATGAGCAGGGGCACTGTCTATTTGAAACCAGCATTCATTTCTCAAATTAAGAGGAATGTCCTCGAGATATTGAGAAAAATGATTATTTAAAAAATCATTAAGTAATAGCCCATTTAGACAGTGAGGAAGGATGTGGGGCCCACAAAAGGTCCCGTTTATAACACTACATCATACATTAACACTGAACTCCTGTTGAAATGCCCTAGGATAAATTATTTGAGGATTCTGATGAACCCAGATTCCTAAATTATTGAAATTAACTGATCCATTACAGCTAAAGGTAGCTTCATCAATCCAATTAATTTTATATCCGAAATCGGGATCTTCTTCCATGGCATTTATAAACCAATTACAAAAATTGATATGCTTTTCGGGATCACCTGGTTGAAGGCTTTGGACTGGCTGCATTTGAAAAGCTTTTCTGTGATCTTTTTTCAAAATCCAAAAAACTTTGTGTTTTAAATTAATTTAAAAGTGCCACACAAAAAAGTTGAGGCAAAATTATGCCTAACCCCCCCCCCCAAGTTTTACCCGCTGCTGAATGATTGTCTTATATAGTTGACATTTTGTCTTAAAAAGCATAAAAAGGTTGATTCCTGTATAAATTATCATTTGTTTATCTTTAGACGTTTCAAAAATATTCATAAAAAACTATTTTCAGAAGAATTACTAACACACCGTATCGGAAACTAATCACTTCCTGACCCATAGTTTTTTCTTATTTTGAAAAGTTGGATTGCTCGGTAAAGCTTGACCTATGCAATTCGGGACACCTTGTATATTATATTTTTACATAATTTAAAGAACATTACAATTTTATGAGAAACAACATTTTGTGGCTGTACACTCAAAGAAATAGTATGGGTAAATTCAACAATAGTATCGTTAATTTTGTTAAACTAAATTATATTGATGGTATTTTTAAACAAGAGGTGATTGTTATTTTAATTAATAAAAAGTTGTCGCACAACAAAACAAACATTAACTTAAAAAATAGATGAATAAGACTTATTTTTTTCGTCTGACTATTATTTTGTTGAATTCTATCAAATTAAACTAGATAATAGTATATTTTATTTTTAACTATTATCGAATTGTAATTCTAACCCAATATTAGTTCGGTGTATTATTGTACTTGGTAGACAAACCAATATTATTGTCGTCTTCTAGAAGTTCTAAAAGAATTACCATAAAATTTGCTTGCTTACCACGTAGTCTATTACAGAAATTATTCCCAGATGACGCCACATACAAATCACTGACAATAATCAATCATGCATTATTTTATACTCTTATGAACTTATAGAAAATTAATAACATGATTGCAATGTTCAAATTCTCTCAGGGATCATCGATATATTTGGATGGATCTTATAAACGATCTCTAATCTTTGGTTTGGGGGTAGTGATGGGTAAAAGCAGTTATTTCTTGATAACTGTTTCAACTGCTACTGCTATTTTGAAATAACAGTTTAAAATAACAGTTTAAAAATAACAGATCGCTGAGAAGTGCTAGCATGCGCATACCGCAGCGCGCAGTTTGCAAATGTTATTTCAGAGACGTTATTTTATACATCATGCTGCTGTCGCTGCTGCTTATCTGTTATTTTCTCACCTGTTATTTTCGAGCGGAAATAACAGTCTGTTAATGCTATTTACAAATAACAGTTATAAAATAACAGGTTGTTAAATAGCAACTCATCTCTATTTGGGGGTCTGATGTCTCAATACTGAGATTTTGGCTAACCAAAAAAAAACTTCATACAATAAAGTGTAGATCAACCTAAAAATTAGTTGGTGAACAAAAAACAAAGTCGTACTACTTAATTGTATACCAAATTGAAAATTGTTAGTGAACATAAAAAAATGTCATTGTACTATTTAATTTGTTACAAGAAGATATGATATATGATATTTGTTTACGAAAATAAATAAAGTTGTATGACTATTCTTTTCTGATTGATTTAACTATGAAACTAGATAAGCGCGATTTCATATGCTCTTTTTGGTTGAAGTTACCTATCATTTTCTTTGAGTGTAGTATTTTTATTTTGTGATATATTCTATAACTACAGCAAAGCGTATTAATCATAGAAATGCATAATTTTACATTTACATAATAAATCAAACTAAATAAATCATATACAGATTCGGCAAATGTGGTTTTATATATTCTGAGATAAACGAGTGTAAGAAAGAAAACAGTTAAATTAGCGAAAGAAAGACGCATACGCGGTTAGAAGCGATAGGTACCGATGCCCTGTGTTGATATACGACAAGATGATAGAAATAAAATTTCACGAAGTGTGGAACTTGCTGGGAACAGTACATCCTTTTTTCTTTTCCTAATTTCTGTTTTCTTTCTTGGACTCGTTTATCTCACATTTTCCGAATGTGTATATATTAATAATATATTTGTTTTTCTCAATTTATATTGATAGTTGTTTTTCTGTAATATTTACATTTTAATGTCTGCAATTTGGGGTTATTTCATATGCGTGAAAAACTTGAAAGGCAAAATATTGAGGATAATGTAAATAATATTACTTTTATATTTGTTAATTATTCATAAATTCATAAAAACTATACACCTTATTTTTTTTACTCTCTTATGTAAATTTACTGTTTTCTGTACAGTCTGTAGAATGGATAAATAGGCAATTCCAGTTAACTGAACGGATATATATCACATCAGTTCTAGGATGGATATGAAATGAAACCGGCCAATCACAGTTCGTGTATTAAGTACATAGACAACTATTCATTGATTGATTGATTGATTTACCAGCGTGCGGTAGGCATTTCTGCCACTCCCAAGGATTATACAGCTGGGCCTGCTACGTCCACGCTGGGTTGGACTAGGGTCATGCTTGCTGCCAGCAGCGAGTGCCACATGGCGCATGGTAAAGAAGTGTGGGATGGGAGATGTAGGTATTTGTGAGATGCGTTACCGCATTGTGTCGTGAGGGAGCGTTTAAGCTCCCTTTTTTTTTGTATTTTTGGTTCTAGACTTCTGCCTTTTCTGGGTCTTCTTGTGATATATGTTGCCACGTTGTGTCGCTGCTGTTTGTGCTCCTATTTTTATTTTTCTGCTTCTATAAATCTTCTTCTGATTCTGGTAGAGTATAAATCGCTCCGATTTCTTTGTAGAATTTATTTTTTCCCCTCGCTTTTCTTTCCCAGTATGTTTGGTCCTTTCCCAGTTTTTTCATGATGTTGATGATAGTTTGTTTTTCTCGATGAATGGTATAATTGCCCTTGTGACTCTGTATGCTGTTTTTATTCTCTCCTTTTCAGTTGGTTCGTCAGATATGTTTCTAGGTATTTCAGTTTGTTCGTTGTTCTTAGTAGCCCACAGAAATTAGCATTTCACCTAGACAAAATTAGTAAAAATCTGAATTTTTGCACAGACGTTCTTTGAGGTGTCCCAAACTCAAATCCACAAAAATCCCAACATGGCTACCCGAGATATTGAAGGTCGAAATTTTTTGCAAATATCGAGCGTCCTATGCATCGGATGCTCATGAGGTCAGTGTGAAAGCTATAGAGAAATAAATTATCTACAAGTTGTCTTTTTTATTTTTTGCCACCTCCCCCCCCTCCCTTTTCGAGATATTCAAGGTCAAAGTTTCAAACACGTGGTTGTTCGCGAATATTTCGCGTCAAAAAAATCGGGCAGACAGTTAACATGAAAGTTAAATTATCTACAAGATTGGTATTTTGCATTTTTTCCCAAAACCTCGCCCTTTTCGAGATATTCGAGGTCGAAGTTTAAAAAAACGGCTTTTTGTATGTAGGCTTCGTCGCGGTCTAATGCATAGGGAGCTAGATATTCACGGAGTCTGCATGCAAGAAACAATTTTTTTAAGCTTCGTCCTTGAATATCTCGAAAAGGGCGAGATTTAGGGAAAAAATGCAAAATACCAATCTTGTAGATAATTGAATTCTCCACAACATTCATGTTAACTTTATCGCAGTCCGATTTTTTTGACGCAAGATATTCGCGAAAATCCACGTTCTTGAAATTTTGGCCTTGAATATTTCGAAAAGGGAGTGGGGAGGTGGTAAAAAATAAAAAAGACAACTTGTAGATAATTTAATTCTCTACAACTTTCACATTGGCCTCATGAGCATCCGATGCATAGGACACTAGATATTTGCAAAAGACTTTGACTTTCAATATCTTGGGTAGCCATGTTGTGATTTTTGTGGATTTGAGTTTGGGACACCTCAAAGAACGTCTGTGCAAAAATTCAGATTTTTACTAATTTTGTCTAGGTTTTCTCGTTTTTTTTGACTAATTTCTGTGGGCTATAGGCAGTACTCACCTATTTTGTATTCTTCTCTGCTGATCCGACTCTCTCTTGTTGATGGGTCTCGCTCCATTATTAGACTTTTCTTGAAGTTTATTTTCAGCCCAGATGTGTCCAGATGCGGTTTCATGTTTTCTAGGAAGTTAAGAATTTGTTGTTCTTCTTCTGCGACAATTAGGAGGTCATCGGCATATGCTAGTACGATTGGGATTCTCAGTGTTTCCGTGTCTTCATTGAAATTTGGTGTTTCCCTTATTGTGTTTTGTATTACTTGGGCTAGGACCGTCGTGAATAGTCGGGGGATAGAGGACATCCTTGTTTGACTCCCCTGTTCTTTTGTCTGGTTTCCGTCATTTGTCCGAACCATTGTATGGCAATGGTTTCATGAAGGTAAGCCTTTATTATCTTGTTTATTGGATAGTGCAGTACTCCTTTGTTATATAGGGTGTTGACTATGGCCTCGTGACTGATGGTATCGAATGCCTTTTGGAGATCTATAGCGACTATGTGCAGTTTTGTCCCTTCTCTCCATTTTTTCTTCCAGTATTCTTCTGGTGGTGTACATGTGGTCGTCCGTTGACCTGCCTTTGACGAATGCTGTTTGGTAGTCTGACTGTCTTCCAATGTACTTCTCTAGTTGCTCGAACAGGAATTGTGCGTAGTATTTGTATCCTATGCTGCAGAGTGTTATTCTTCTGTAGTCATCTATATTCTGTGGCGAGTTGCTTTTTGGGAGGGGTATTTGTATAGTCATTGTCCATTCTGTAGGCAGAGGTGTGGTTTCTGTCCATATTCTGGTGATGATTTCTAGGTTTGCTCCTTTAGCCTTTCTGTACCGTAGTGTATTAGCTCGTTGTTTATTTTGTCTACTCCAGGTACGGTGTTTCTTCTAGCTTTGGCTATTATTTCTAGCAGTTGGTCTTGATGGTGGCTTGTCCAAGGGCCAGTGGTCCGTTTCTTTTATTAGTTTTGTTCGTTCTTCAGTTGTCTTCTCTTCTTCCTCCAGCTTCTTGGTCCAATGTTACATTGGTATGTATTTTCTCTTGTAGGTACTGTTGTTTCTTCTATATTTTTTCAGATATCTGAAGGTTTGGTTTAGTCGTTGTCCTGTTGGGAGTGTTTCTATGTTTTCGATGAATGATCTGCATTTTTGCTCGTCGTGGTTTTTCTCCGCATCTCTTTTTTTCTTCAGTGCTTCTTTTACCTTTTCGTTTAAGTTCCCCGTCGGTTGTTGTTTGTCTGTGGCCTTCATTTTTTTTAGTTGTTCGTACTTATTATTTTTTTTCCTTCTTGTCGGGCTCATAGGTGATCTGTCCCTTTTTAACGTTTTTCTTGCTGCAATTTTTATTTTTGCGCCCATTGATATCCAGTCTAGTTCTTCTCCTGTCAGTTGGTTTTCTATTTCTTCACCGTATTTCTTCTGGAAGTCTTTGTGCTGTAGTAGAGAACTATTCCAGGTACTGTGTGGTGTTTTGTTGTTTCCTTGACTTCTTTTTGCTTTTTTTATTTCCAATTTTTCGTATAGGATTTTGTGGTCTGTATTGATTTCTGCTGCCCTTTTTGCTTTAACGTTGATCCTTTCTCTTATCTCTCTACTTAGCAGGATATGATCTATTTGTGAGATTGAGCTTCCATTACTCCAGGTGTCAATGCAGGTTTGGCTTTTGCTCCATGTGTTTCTTATTGTTAAATCAAACATGTGTGCTAGATTTTTCAGCGCGTTTCCGTTTTCGTTAGACGATGTGTGGAGTAAAGTTTTTCCTATGATGCTTTTATCCTCCTCCGTCTGTTCGTATTTTCCTATATGTGCATTGAAATCTTCTAATATTATGATGGGCATTTTTCTTTTTTGTTTCTTCTAGTTTCTTGAGTCAGCTGCCTGAATACCCTTCCTGCTCTCTTGTCTGAGGGTACGTGGACTCCTATCAAGCAGATGTTGTCCTTTCCATTTTGTATGATTGCCGTGGCTATGTTTTCATTTATATTTTCCGTCCTTATTTCGATGGGGCTCTCTCGTCTGGTTATCCATGCAACTCCTCTGCTGGTCTTTTCTTGCCCGCCCCCGCTTAGTTGCCATTTGTAATTTTGTGTGTTTGCTGTCCCGTCTATCATATGTGTTTCTTGTATACATGGGACGTCGATGTTTTCTGCCTGCAAGGCCTCGTCGATTTTTTCCCTTTTTGATCTCTGTATGCATCCTCTGACGTTCTATGTCGCCAGAGTTATTAAATCAGCTGGTGCTTCCTGAATGTGTCCCTCTTCCATTCTTTGTGATATTTGGTACCTGTTGATATTCGTCGCTTCCTCCCATTCTGGGCGAGGCGTTATTGCTCTGCTTGGGGGGTTTGTTTCTTCTAACAGTTCTAGTTCGTTTCTTTTCTGCGTAGTAATTACACTGTCGTAGTGATTTCTGTTGTTTCCCTACTTCCTGTACACAATCTCAATTGGTATGTTGTCGTCTTCTTGTTGTATGTTGGGGTGAAAAGTTATGAATTCGCCCTCCTCTTGGTGTATTAGTATTGTCCTCCTCTTCAAGTTTGCTGTTGCTGCTATCGTTTCCTGCCTACCCCAAAAACCTTCTTTTCTCAGATCTCCGATGAACGCCTCTATCTTTTCCTTGTTGGTGCTCTGTTGATTGTAACGGCGTTCCAGTTCGTTGATGGATGCCAGCATGGACGGGGTGAAATAATCTATGTTGTTTTGTATATAGTCTGCTACTTGTGTCCATAGATTTTTCATAGCGTTGGTGTGGGCCGGGGTTGTTATGTTTGAAAAGGCCAAAAACCACCCCTTCTTGCTTATTTCTCGTATAATAGCTTGGCATCAGCTATTTTTACAGGGATTCTTTATTTTTTCATGGGGATATAACAGATGATGTCATGTAGTAAACCGCAACCGCCCTTAAAGGTGAAATCTACTAGGTGAAAAGACGATTTTTCACCCCCTTGTATCTCGAAAACTGTCTGTTTTCAGACTTTGTGCCCATGAGAACTTTTGATGTCCACTTCTGTGCAATAAAATCCCGTACACTTGAAAAATCAAGTAATCCCGTTTTCACTAATATTAAGTGGTGTGAATCAGTCTTTTTTGGAATTTAGATTTTTTTATTATCATATAGGTTATAAAAAACTGACATTGATTGTGAAACGACAAAAGTAATCTATTTTAATAATGTTAATACAGAAGAAAAAACATACGTATTTTTGTTGTTTTTTTTTTTTACTTTTTTACACCATTCGATGGGAATGATTTCGATTTATAACAAATGTAAAAATTGACGTTGAAAAATGCACGACTGCACATAACCGCGTTTGTATTTATTGTGTAAATAATGTAACCTAATATTTTGTAAATATGTCCGTCATTACAAGACTTAAAAACTTTTTCATCGGTAAACACAACATTGTTCCAAAACTCCCATGGGCGATAGACACAATTTAAACAAAACATAATGCTGCGTGCTTCTGTTCTTCTGTTAATATGGTCTTCTTGGTACTTGTACAGTTTTTTATTTCCGATTTTCCTATCCTTCGGTTAGCTGTTGACCTCGAAGCTGGAAAATTTGTCATGAACACCGCCCGCGTCTTCTGCTGGATTTTTCCTCAAATAGCCAAGGAGTGCTTCATCTTGAACGAGATTTGAACTTCTCAATCGGCCTGAACCCTCTTTTCTCTTTACGCTACCTTCCTCCTCCCACTTTTCTTCACTCTCATAACAGTATTTTTATTCAATTGATAATGGTTAGCATCTGCTTCAATTTTAGAAAGAATTTAAATTTTTTCATGTTTAGTTAATTTTGGCATTGCGAAAACGTGACACTGACACTGACAAATAAATAAAGAATGATTTAATATAGCGATAGGGATTTATTGCACAGAAGTGTACAGGTCAAGAGGAACAACATATTTTAATTTCAGCTATTTTTACTAAGGACCACTTCCCATAAGAAACCATAAAATTCTGTAAAATCGTTTTTTCACTCCCCTGTATCTCGAAAACTGTCCATTTTCAGACTTTGTGCTCATGAGAACTTTTGATGTACAGGTCAAGAGGAACAACATATTTTAATTTCAGCCACTTCCCATAAGAAATGTGTGGGGTCCTTTGGATAAAATGTCATAAAAATTGTAATTGTATTCTCAGGGGTTATTCTAACGTGCAGTTGGACACAAAATGTGCAGTAGGAAATGTAAATTGTGCAGTGGGAAATTAAAATCTGTGTAGTTATTTTTTTATTTATTACAAACAATACGAACAAAGAACATAAAAACAGAACAAATTTAAGCTTAAAATATAGGTTACTAGACAGAACATAGAACCAACAGAAACAAAACAAACTAAAAATAATCAGTGACGGCTGGTGAAATTTAAATATTTTTTTTCTCGTCTGTGGCGCATGGGACCCATACGGGAAACAACATCTAGAGAGGCACTTCTCAAAAATTTTGAAATAGTCGGTAAAATTTAGAAATTACAACAAAATAAAGCCATGGATAACAAATGGTATAATAACCTCAATAAAAACAAAAGATAAAATGAAAAAAAATCTAATAAAATACCCTACCTTAACAAAACACAATGAATATAAAACCTACCGAAATAACTTGAATCGAATTATAAAAAATACTAAAAATAATTATTACAGAGAAAAAATAAATTAAAATGCCAAAGACATAAAAAAAATATACAAGTTAGTAGCTGAGGCATCTAACGAAAACAAAAATAATAGTAACAGAAATATACAGATCCTAGACAGTAACCATGAACCCTTTAAAAATGACAAAGAAATGACAAACTTCTGTAATAACTACTATAGTGAAATAGGTATAAATATGTTACAGAATATACCAGTACCCACAAATTCAATAAATACAACCCAGACCATCACATCTTCAATATTTTTAAAACCAGTAACTGATAATGAGCTAATCAAACATATTCACAGCTTAAAAACCAACAGCTGCCCAGGTATAGACGGGATAACAGTCAAAACTATTAAATACATACATACGCACATTATTATACCACTAAAACATATTATCAATTTAATATTTAGAACCGGTATTGTGCCGAAACAATATAAAACCTCCATTATAACACCTATTTATAAAGCAGGAAACCATAATTCAATTAAAAACTACAGACCCATTAGTTTAATAAACAACTTTGCCAAAATTCTCGAAAAATGTCTGAAAGAACGCCTAACCAATTTTTTAAATATAAACAAAGTATTTTCAGAACATCAATATGGTTTTACAGAAGGTCTAAGCACCAATGATGCTGCTTATGAACTCATAAAACAGGTCACAAGCCAACTAAATAATAAAACAAAATGTATCGCAGTCTTTTTGGACCTGGCAAAGGCCTTTGACACGGTACCTCACAATAAACTACTAAGTGTGATGGAACAGTACGGCATCAGAGGTGGAGCACTGGAGGTATTTAATAGCTACCTATCAGACAGAACACAACAGGTAAGAATCAGAAATACCTTAAGTGACCCAAAGACCATACAAATCGGCATACCGCAAGGAACAGTCTTAGGCCCTATATTATTTAATATCTATATTACTTCATTAACTAATATGATTATTAATGGCAAAATCATATCATATGCTGACGATACCGTGATCATTTTCAATGGAATAACATGGGATGAAACAAAAAAACAAGTAAAGATCGGAATAAAGAAGATAAAAGATTGGCTTGACACAAATAAATTATCACTTAATGTTGAAAAAACTAACTATATTGCATTTTCACTCACTTCGGTAAACCGCCCAGATTTCAGAACAATAAAAGTAGATAATTTAGACCAAGAAATAAAAGAAACAACAAACACCAAATATCTTGGCATTTATATTGATCAAAACTTGAAATGGAACGTACACGTAACATACTTGATCAAAAAAATTCGATGCTTGATACATAAGTTTTATATTTTAAGGAACATCATGGACCAAAAATTAATCGTCTCTCTATATCAAACACTTGTAGAACCGCTATTACAATATGGTATAATAGTATGGGGTGGTCTATATAATAATGCACTAGCTCAATTAAATGTAATACAAAATACAATATTAAAAATAATTTACAAAAAAGATCGTTTATTTCCGACAAACCAGTTATACTCTGAAAAAATATGCAATATCCGTACACTATATCTTACATCAATTTGTTCTTATATCCATAAACATGACAAATTAAAAGAATATATAAATCACAACCACAACACTAGGAAAAAAGTAAACCAGCATTTAAAAGTACCATCAAGTAATAAAAATGCAAACCAAAGATTCATCAGTTACCTAGCACCAAAATGCTACAATATGCTACCAATGCATATAAAGCAAATAAAAAACATAAGAAAATTTACTGTCGCATGTAAAAAATACATTACACAAAATAATTCTGATTTTATTAAATTATTTACTTGATAAAACTCTGACATAACGAACGCTTGATCCACACAAGTCAACATATGGGAATAATGCAATAAAACTAAAATATAATATATAATATGTATTCATAAGTTATAGGTTGTAAGGTGCACATACAGATGGTCACATCTAGGTGCAAAATATATTGTGATGTACTTTAGATTTTAAATTGTAAACGTAAATATTTTTTGTATTTTTTTTTAACTGTAATTGTAATGTAAAGTATGTCTTGATTAAAGTATTAAAGTATATTGTGTATTTAGGTGTGAAAGCAATACATTCCCGGACGACGATGCAAATTGTTGCAAACAAGCATCGAAGTCCGGGAATGTGCTTTCACACCGAAAGACACATACTATTTTTTCTGAAATCACAATCAATAGTATTATAAATTAAGGAATTTGTATTAATACATAACATTTCTTCATTACAATCTAACTGCTTACTAATAAATGCAATTTTAATGTGAGTTGGTTTGTCTGCGTGTATTTATTTACTGTCTAAAATATACATAAAAAACCGTACGGGAATGTTACTTTTTCTGAAATCGATCGGCAATGTCTACATTTTCGGCGCAATTTCAGATCGAAAAATGCGCAATTCCAGTATTTTAGTCCGTTGCTAAGAAACTAGCAGAAAACAGATCGGAAAAGATCCGTTGCCAGGCAATGATCAACAAAACCGTACGGGAATGTTACTTTCCCGGCCTAGGCCGGGAAAGTAACATTCCCGTACGGTTTTTTATGTATGTTTTAGACAGTAAATAAATACACGCAGACAAACTAACTCACATTAAAATTGCATCCATTAGTAAGCAGTTAGATTGTAATGAAGAAATGTTATGCATTAATACAAATTCCTTAATTTATAATACTATTGATTGTGATTTCAGAAAAAATAGTATGTGTACTTCGGTGTGAAAGCACATTCCCGGACTTAGATGCTTGTTGGCCTCGGCTAGCGCCTCGGCCAACAATTTGCATCGTCGTCTGGGAATGTATTGCTTTCACACCTAAATACACAATATACTATTCCCGGCCTAGGCCGGGAAAGTAACATTCCCGTACGGTTTTGTTGATCGTTGCTTGGCAACGGATCTTTTCCGGTCTATTTTCTGATAGTCTCTTAGCAACGGACTAAAACACTGGAATTGTGCCTTTTTCGATCTGAAATCGCGCCGAAAATGTAGACATTGCCGATCGATTTCAGAAAAAAGCAGTTTGCGAAAAAAAATTTTAAAATTCGGTTGCCCTCCCTGGCCCTAGGAACTCCTGTTTAATATATTTCTTTTTTGTCATATACATTTGACTTTTCATAAAAATATAACTGCTTTTTCAAAATTTTTGCGAGGTCCTTAGAGAAGTGCTTCTCTAGATGTTATTTTCCATATTTCGTATGGGTCCCATGTGCCACAGACGAGAAAAAAAATATTGATATTTCGCCACTGAAAATAATATATAAGTTACTATATGGTACATATGATAAAATAGCACATACACCTACGTGTAGGTAATATCTACACTAAAATTTCTTTGTGCTAACTTTTCCCTCGGCATTATCTCCAAACTCTCCACTTGCCTTATCCTCATCCTCATCATTAGCATTGGCCTCAGCAAAAATACCTTTGTACCATGTTTGTTGTTTGGCCTTTACGGTTTTAATAAAATAATTTAATAAATATATTATGTGAATGTGTCAAAGTAATACCTACAGTGATTTATTTCCTTTATGTGCAGTGGAAAAAAATCCTTAGAATAACCTCTGTGTATTCTGGAATATATACTTCTATTCCTACCTTTCTTTGGATAATTCTACCCCATCTGTATATATCTGACAATATCCATATATTTTTCTGCAACAATAGTAGTAAATTCAATTGAATTGTTGATGTCTTTTTTAAATTTAATTCATCGGGATTTAATTGCTTTACTACATAATCATAGTTTATCAAATTTTTTCAAGTAATCCACAAATGGTAGGACAAATATTAATGCTATTACTAATATAAATAAGATTCTATTTTTCCAATTGCCTTTTTGAAAGTGCTATATTCTTTAAGATCTGGTAGAACAGAAACAAGATGATGATTTGTAAACGAGTACCATGAAACGGGGTCAACAGAGACAGTTCAGATTTGTAGATAAATATATCGGTTGATATTAAGAAAATCGGGGCCTTATATATTTCAAAATTCTTTTAATGTGATATAGATTGTAAAGTCCGGTGGATTTCAAAATTGAAAAAATAGAACTTCCATTTTTTATTTTTTTTTGTGCATTGTCTCTGTTCACAAGGCTTGTTGATGAACAGAGACAACTTATTTTTTTTTTAAATAGTCCCTGAACTCAGAAATAACAAAAAAAATTATATTTTATATATTCAAATTATATTCCATTTTATTATCAAAACAGATTAAAAATACAAATCTCTTAGTACTAAAAAATAAAATCGGATATGTTTTATTCTAAAAAAAAATAAATGTAGGTCACAGATTACCTATAACTTTATAAAACTTAAAAATAAATATGAATATTTCAAGCTTCTTTTAACTTAGGAGAAAATGAATACAAAATTGATAACAAAAATAAATGAAACCAAACCTCACAATAACAGTTTCAGGGCTTGGTTTACAGCCATTCTATATTATTTACATTAAACTTATACAGCCCCCATTTTAACACATTCAGTGCTGATGACACAGATACTTGTCGCCCCGGATCCGTGTCACCCCACCCATGTGGCTATGTGAGCATGACACGGATCTGTGACACTCGTACTAGGGTTAATAGGTGGAAACCTAATAAAAAACAAAATGGCACACAGGGTCGGCATAGTTAAAAAAATCAGCAGTTAATGTGTTAAAGAGGGCGGATCAAGCTTGCCTATTATCTGATCCAATCGAATTTGGCATAAATCAGGTACATCAGGTTCACTGAAGCATTGCCCATTAAACAACCTTATTTGCTTAAAACAAAGAAAATTACAGGAGATGGGATGCAAGGATTTGATTTGTCCTATGTATAATTTGTCATTATTGCTCCCTTCAACTTTAAACTTTACAACAATCCAATCCTCACACAGAATTTCTTGTTGCGGTGATATAGGAAGAACATTCCTTAAAATTTTATTGTTCCACATTACATCTTTTCGTAAAAAGGTCGCTAGAGGCAATTCATCCGAGCTATCTGACAAACATTGTTCAACATCATCTCTGCTATTGTCCATTTCATCTTCTCTATCACTTTCTATTAATAAAATTTCTTCTAGGGACTTTGAAAAACTCCATTTCATCATTTTTATTTTCTTTAGTTTTCTGAGGGCCCCTTAGGAGGTGGAAGGTTCTTTGTCTTCAATCTCAAAATCAGCCCCAGAAACGCTTTTTCCTGGTGTAACATGACTTTTTTTTCTACGTTGCTTAGGTTTGGTTGATGGCCCCTGTCTCAAGTTTTTAAGTAGGTCAATGAAGGAATCACTTACATTGTTAATGGCATTAGCATCATTTTCCATATTTTCTTTTTCCTCACTTGGAAATTTACGCAATACTCTTTCCTTATTTAGTGGTAATATTCCACAGGCGGCAAATCCGTACTGTATGTTTTTTACTGTGTTGGGTTCTACTTTATTAAAAATATTTTTAACAAGTATGAAAATCTTCCTTTTGGTATAGCTGCTTCTTTAATTCCCTCAGTTTTCTTCCACTTTTCTAAGATATCCCTCCAAGCATCCTTAAAGGGTCTAAAATAACACACATCTAGAGGCTGTAGTTTGTGAGTGGTGTTCTCTGGCAAAAAAACAAAAAAAATATTTTCTCGTTCACACATTTTAATGCATTCAATAGATAAATGTGACGAAACATTGTCACCAAAAAGAATTTTAGTTCCTTCTCTTCTCCTTAAAAAGGGTATAACTATTGTTACAACCCAGTCTTCAAAACGGGTGGCATCGAACCAACCTGAGTTTGGTCCGATTATATCAAGCTCCTTTGTTTCCCCCAAGTGTCCCAAGTTTAATAGATGCAGGATGTTGATTTGTACATAATATAAGGCAGTAAAAGCTCTCCAGCAGCTGTAGCAGTCACCATAATGGAGGTTGCTGATTTGCTGTGGTTCATGATACGTTCAGGATCCTTGCAACCATGCTTAACAATAACTCTCTTGCGACCTGGGTCATCTGACAGATTTGTTTCGCCATAGTTCAGAATGTGAGTTGCTGGTATATCTTTTATACTTATCTCTAGTTGTGAAACATGGTTTGTTACAGTCTCTCTCAAAATAGCTCTTCTGGACTTTTTTATTTTTTGGCAAAACCTTACAGATAAATCCTTTCTATGCCTTTTTAAAAAACTGTATGGAAAATCCTTGCCGGGTGTGTTATTTTTATTAAACTTTTTAATAGTAACTCCAAGCCGATCGAGATAATTTTTTATAATTAATCTTAGGTCATACCTGTCTAAAGGGTATCCCCATTCTGCTGCTATTTTTAAGTGTTTTACAATTAGGTTTCCTATTTTAGAAATACATGTACATTCAACCTCATTTAGTAGTCTTTCCAGTGACGGTGGTGAAATTTCAATATTTTTTTTCTCGTCTATGGCGCATGGGACCCATATGAAATTTGGGAAATAACATCTAGAGAAGCACTTCTCTAATGACCCCTAAAAAATTTTGAAAAAGCAGTTTGCGAAAAAATTTTTGAAAATTCGTTAGCCTCCCCTGGGTCTAGGGACTCCTGTTAATTTTTATTTTTTTTTTGTCATATGCATTTGACTTTTCATAAAAATACAACAATAGATTTTGAAGTTTGTGAAAATATTTTCATTACTAACTGAAATACAATGAACTGAAATTTTGTAATTTACAATGTAACAAATTACAATATTTCAATTCATTGTATCTCAGTTAGTAATGAAAATATTTTCATAAACTCCAAAATCTGTTGTTGTATTTTTTATGAAAAGTCAAATGCATATGATAAAAAAAAAATAAATAAACAGGAGCTCCTAGACCCAGGGGAGGCTAACGAATTTTCAAAATTTTTTTCGCAAACTGCTTTTTCAAAATTTTTTAGGGGTCATTAGAGAAGTGCTTCTCTAGATGTTATTTCCCAAATTTCGTACGGGTCCCATGCGGCATAGACGAGAAAAAAATATTGGAATTTCACCAGCCGCCGCTGAGTCTTTCAGATAACAAAAAAAAATTATCTCGATATCTGAAAAACTCACGAACTTATTCAGTTTCTTATTTGAATATTTCGCCTCGGCTGAAGTCCACCGTGACGTCACAATACACAACGCGCTGACTTGCCATGCCGGCGGCGTGCTGTATGTTCCCTTTATTTAGTGTATGTGCTCGATTTTCTGAAATGTCACAAAATGTCACTTTTGATTCGTTTGTGCCGAGCCGAATTTTCGAATTTCGCCGTGCGATTTACGATCAGGTTTATCTGGAAGACTTCCTCTTTACGTCGCGACATCATACGGCCGTCCCAATGGTGTTTTTCGAAAAATATGAACGTGCCAAAATTACATGTTTTAGCAATTTGTTCGGCTCTCAAATGCAAGCTGGCTATAAACTGCCGGTGCCTGCCAGCGAGTATGAAGGTGCCCATGCTAGCTCGCTGTTGGCGGAATCATGTATTGTGACGTAATCGAGCTCAGCCCAGATGATCGCGGCATTTTAAACTTGGAAGGACCATAACTTTTTTATTTATAGAGATAATTTTTTAAAAAAATTACAGATATTTTTTAGATTTTTACGACTATTTATTACGAGAAAATGAGAAAAATGGAAACTTCCTAATTGTTGCTTTAACATTGTCGCTCAATACAGGTTGGACGCCGTGGCTTTTCATGTTCTGTTTATATTTTTGGTGAAATAAAACGGACCGGTGTATGTCATACTTTTTTCAACCTTTCTATAGGGCATTCCATTCATTATATCTCTAATTGTGTTTTTTATTTTCAAAGGATCTGGAGTGTAATTGCATACTTTAACCTTAGGATTCAATTTTCGTGTCCTGGGCATTGTCTCTGTTTAATCGTAATTTTCTGAAAATAAGCAACATTTGGAAAAAAAATCATATTTTTTTCCATAACGATGAAATTGACGATTTGCACGAAAGAAAGTTTGGTAAAAAGTGTCTAGATTGGTATCACTGTAATTCACTGCACATGTTGACCAACTCGTCTAATTTTCAAACTTTGCAACAATTAAATACCTATATATAATAATCATACCATTGTTTTCATTATCTTTAATGTTAAACCTTCTTCCATTGAATATAAATCATATTTATTAGGTTGTTTGGTAGTCTGCAATATTTAAAAAATGTCCAATTATGCAATTTGTCAAACACTTTTTCCAACTCTCAGTTTAAAAGAGTTGGCAGCAGTGATTGACAAAATGCATAATTCGACATTTTTTAAATATTGTAGACTACGAAACAACCTAATAAAGATGATTTATATTCAATGGAAGTAGGTTTAACATTAAAGAGAATGAAAATAATGTTATGATTATTATATTATAGGTATTTAATTGTTGCAAAGTTTGGAAGTTAGACGAGTTGGTCAACATGTGCAGTGAATTACAGTAATACCAATCTAGACACTTTTTACCAAACTTTCTTTCGTGCAAATCGTCAATTGGAAAAAAATTGGCGCCAATTGGTAGAGTATATATCTAAAAAAAAATTACCTCCACTTCAAACTGGAAACCGTCGGTTAAGGTACTTGTATACTAAAATCAACTTTTACAGTTTAAAATATAATTTGGTATATTAATAAATAAAGTGATTTTACACTTGAATTTTCAATCAAAATAAAATCGTCCATTTAGTTTCGGAGTAATCGATTCGGAAAGTTTGACACTTATAGGCAAAGATGCCTTATTTGACGTAGTAGAGCTCGCCTTAAGATAATTTTCGCTCTTAATTCCACAATTTTTTAGAAATATGCTTCAAAAACTATCATAACATTAAATAGTTTCTTATTAACACTCTGTTAAAATGCTGAAAAAATCGTCCGTCTAGTATAAAGGTTATTAGAACTTTAATCAATTATAGGTCCTACATTTGTGTAAATAAAACAGCTGTTGAAATTGATTGGCAACGTTGTATATTTCGAAGATGGCGCGAATATCTAAATTTTTAAAAAGTATAAAATTAATTATAAAAACTCGGCTATGGAGAGTTCATTGATTTTTCTAAATGTTTTTATTTTTTGTTTGTCAACCGTGCCCGTAATATCATTCCACTCTACTGTCTGAGCATAATGATCTGACAGACCAGGGTCAGAGTTTTGACAAGTTAGATTGCGTATATCAGCATTTGTTAAAATGTAGGCGAGGCTGGTTTGTGTGGAATGCTTGGCTACGTTTTGAATTCTAGTGGCTTCGTTAAATAACGATGCGAGACCATAGGATTCAATGATGTCGTTTAGAATGTCAGAGTTGATGGATGGCAACATGCTGTCTATATTGAAGTCTCCGCATATAAACAGATTTTTATACTTATTAGTTATTTTTGATAGGAGAGCTGATAACTGTGTGAAGAAAATGCTAATTTCACTATTTGGTGTTCTATACAGATATACTATGCAAGTGTGATTTTTGTAAGTTATAGCAGAACACTCGAAAGATAGTTCGAATGACATATCACAGATATATTGAATGTTTTTACATTCATGAGGAAAACAATCCTTAACAAGGATTGCAGTGCCACCATGTATATGGTTTTGTCGGACGTAATTGCTGATTATAGTATAACCTGTTATTTTTACCTGACCTATTTGTATGCTAGTTGCCCAATGCTCGCATAGGCAGACAAAAGTGGGATCTATCTTGTTAAAGAGGAGTTCTAATGAGTTTATTTTGTTTGTGATGCATTGTATGTTATAATGTAGTAGTTTAAAGTTATGTTTCCGTACCATTGACGAGCCCTTGCAGTCGTCTGAGCTAGTAGTAGTAATCAGCATATCTGTGGTTAACAATCCTGTGGAAGCGCTTGTGACACCGGAAAAGAATTTGTTTGTGGTTGGAGGAAAGACCTAAGAAGTTCCTTGCGAATTCTGAAAAACTTGAAAGTTTGTTGGCCGGTTATTGCCTTGGTTGGATGATGGCATTTGTTTTGGATTATCCAGGAATCTTTGTCCTATTCTAAAGTTAAACCTAGTATAGGCAACCTCATCTGGCCAGAAATTTTCATCATATACTGTCTTCAGTAGAGATGGGTGGACACCCACCATAAAGCATTTGTTATCTGGGGTAGTTCTTGCTGTATATAATAGTTTAACATTAATATTGTTAGATTTTGTTCTTTCCGAAATAAAAGTTTTGATGTCATTTTCCGTTGTTATATCTTTCACATGAGACAGGAACAACCATATATTTTTATCATTTGTTTGTTTGTTGTTAGTTCGTTCTTTTCCTTGGAAGTTGCCTGTACTTTGAGCTTTGCCTGTGCACATGTTTCCCCTCTTTTTGTGATATTTAGGAATGACAAATTCTTCATGCTGGTTAGGAAGTAATGTACTTTTATCCTCAGTAAGTAGAGGGCTGTGGGCTTCAAGATTTATTACTTCTTGCATTTGTCTTTTTTGTGCATTTTCCAGGTCAATTACATTTCTATTAGTGGTTATTGTGTCTTTCTGTGTTTTAAAAGATCTCTGACGTCACATGATCGTCAACCTCCACCTTAGTGATTTCATTTATAATGACTGGGTTATAAGTTCATTTTTTTTACAAAGTTCTTTGTGATATAAACATGACCTGGTATTAATAAAATTTATTTCCTGTGTCCCTGAATAGGGTTTTTCGAAGTGTCTTGCAAATACTATGTTTTTTTTCCTCTAGTCTTTCATATTTTCTGTAGTTATACATATTGCATTTTCCTAAAAAAATTTCTCCCCCAAACAATCGTTGAAAAAAGCAGTTTTATTCAACATGTTTATTAAGACTTTTGGCGAGAACTTTGATTTCCGAATTACGTCTATAAAAAAATTACCATTACATATACTGAGTTATTATCAGTCCCATAATGTGAATTTAATATAAATATACATGAAGAGACCATATTGTTTAAAGCTCAGTACTGACCATTAGACCTAAAGATAGGCATGTAAATATTTGATTATTAATTCTAGTGCTTTTTTTATTTACTATCTCAATCAGTTATGCGACATAATAAATAAACTTATCATAGTAATTATTGTCAATCCATTACCCCTGGAAATATGAGCCTGCCATCACATGCTGTAGTATCTTTCCATCTAAGTCGAGTAGTATAATATAATTTGATATACAGTACGTAGTACCCAGTTAGACGTATAAGAAAATCTTATTACTTATATACGTGTGCAATATGTGTCAGGTCAGCGCCATCTCAAGTCTATAGTCCCTTGAGGTAAACCAGAAATGGGCAAAAAGCCCAAAAGTTCTGCGACTGGACAGCGTTTTCGAGGGCGGAAACATGATAGTGATAATATTTTCCAACCTACCCTCCATCCACTACCCCTAAACCTTAAACACCACCCCCTTTTTCCGGTGCTAGGCATTTTTTTATTGGAAAATTTTATTAACGAAAGTTGTTCAGCCAAAATTTAGTCAGAATTAAAAACTATTGAAATTTTGTTTAAAATATTGTCCCAAGTCCGAAAATATCAATTAATGGTGGAAGTCAGGAGTCGGAAAGTATGCAAAATCGTGCTAAAGCTATGAAACCTATTCCCACCACCTCCGTTTTCGAGGGAGCTGAATACGAATAACAGAGTGAAAAAAGTTTTTTAGTTTTTAGAGAGTGTGATATTGGTATTGTTCCGCTACACTCTCTTATATTTTAATAGTATTTTATAAACATTTGGGAAAAATTTGAGGCCTCGACCGGTTTCAACCAAACCGGTCGGGGAACGTCTTCGAAACGAAAAGGTTTAAATTTAACAGCCTGCGTCACTCTTAGTAATTTTTAGGTTGGAAGTGGAAAAAAAATTGAATTTGAATTGGTTACTAAACCCGGTTGTTTCGGGATGCCAGTCTATTAGGGTGCTTACAATGAGAATTACGTCGGTCATATTCCTTAAAAATGAACATCACATTAAATGCTATTGCCTCCTTCTTCATCGCACGATCGTCCGTTTCCGATTCATGATCAGAAGTATACAATTGGGTATAAAATTTAGGAAGTTTACAGCATTATCATAAATATTGGATTCGTTTGTTTCTGTGCTTGGTTCATCATCTTCATCCTCTGGCGCACATTTCTCGAAAAATTTACCTTGACAACCCAAGTAGCACAGTGTGGGCTATAGAGTTTTCGCAACTAAATATTGGCTGTTAAAACGTTAGGATGACCATCGTTTGGCTGTAATTTGGTCTTAAAATCTCAAAGCCTTTTATTCCAAATATTTTTGTTACTATAACGTTGTGACAACATAATTGAACAAACAAATAGCTACAATTGCCATTTGGATGACTGAATCAGCAGAAATATGCCTTCCACAGCTATCGCAACAGCTCAATGGCAGCTGTAACAAATAGTTGTAATTTTTGGTTGCAGTATATACATTCTAGCAAAAAAATGCCGTTTGACAGCTAAAGCAATATTTTCCACATTTGTAGCTGTGGATTGGCTTTTACAACTGCAGATGATAACAAGAAAAAAGTCAAGGTCACTTTGCTGTAAACATGCATATAATTTGACAAATAAAGCAATTTAGCTTAAATAGTCTATAATACGAATATATAACCAAAACAAAGTAGTGGGTACCTAACCTATATGCGTGTTATTTTGACAAACATGACTGATAGTCAATTTGTTTTCAAATTATTGCAACTGAAAAAGATACAATACAATTCAACATATTACAGAAAAACTAACACGGCAAAAAGGTGCGTAGTGTACCTGCAGAATTAACAGAAGTTATACATCAATCTAAAATCAGAGCAATGCCATTAGTTATTTCAATTCCAGAATCAGAAAGTGACAATAATTTATGCGACGGTCTTGAATATGCAGCCCATAAAGATATTAATTATTAGTTATTGGCTCTGCCATTTTTAGTTATCTTTCCGATACTAGACCAATCAGGTGACAGCTTAATGGAGCGTAATTTAAAATGCTAGTGTATTTATATTGGCAGTATTTAAAAATAAAATTTTTTACGTATGGCAATTCTGGAAGCGCACGTGTGCTCCGCTTAGAACTTCAAATGGCTACCGATTGTCCATATTCTCCCTAGACGTACGCTGACTTAATGTCACTTAATGCTTCTCTTCTTCTTCAATAGCCATTAAGCTGTCAAACAGCTTCTATAACTGATTTGCAACCAAACGGAAGCTAAATAGTTACGATAATCTATATGGCTGCTTAAAGGTTATTTTAATTTTTCACTTCATCTTAGTGGCCATATTTTCTGTTCAAGGAGGAGTGATGAGTGCAGGAGAAACTCAGCCATTTTGAACAATATTTAATTTTTTGACATTTAATATCATTTTTGTAATATAAAAGTATTTTAATAGCTTCTAGTAGACATAATATTTAGAAATAAGTAATTTTGAACCATTTTCCGAATAAAAAATTAAAAATCATAATTTTGAGGTCATTAACAATTTTTTTTAAATCAGTCAATTTCTGAGGCGTTTCGTACATACAGAGGTACAACTTACATATTCCACGAAAAAATGACAATCGCATGTAATTTTATTCAGATCCATCGCCAAAATCGCTGATATATTATTTTTACCTATAGGTTAGGTACAATATTAAAGTATACATCCATTCCTGTAAACAGTTATTACAGCCTAATAATTTATCATGACCAGATTTGTATATGAAAACCGTAATCCAGCTTTTCTAACGTATTTTTATACCAAATGGAATTCACATCTAAATAGCCATAATCTTTCTCATTTTAATGTAAATTTGCCACAACTTTATGGCCATTAAAACCCTTTAAATGCCAAAAAATGTACCATTTTAGTTGCCACACCGTTATCGCAACTTTTTTAAAACGTCAGCGCAGCTAGCTACGACAGCCAAATGGCCATAATTTTAGCTGTGACAACATTAGCGCAACCAATTTACAACTACTGGTGTTACTTGGGAAGTCTTACAAGAAACGTTGCATCGTAAACCTAATTTTATACATCCTCATCCTTTCGCACATCCGCCCTCACAATTACAATTATAGTCTTTAAAAGAGGAGTCAGGAACCAATTGATCTTCTGAAAATTTTGATTCTAAGCAATCGTTACTTTATATATTCATTCACTCCGAGGACACAAAATTTACCCAGAAAACAGTAAAATAAAAAACAAATAAAATGACAATAAGAGTCCCTAATATCAGCGGCATACGCTCTGATTGCTCTCAGAGAAATGGAGAGACTCCGGAGTTATCAGCGCGCCAACCCTGTGCTCACAATGTACCTCCTGAGAAATTAATGGTAAAGGCGGCAAATACAAATAAAATGATAGTACGAGTCCCTAATAATATTATTATTACTATTATTAAAGAGTTTAGGGGAAAGGAAGGGTCGAATCAGAGTAAAACCATGTTTTGCTTGATCAGCATCCTCGAAAACAAGAAAAAAATAGAAACAATTCTACACCCTATGACAGGGCGGTTGCGGCCTACTACCTGACATTAGCTTTCACCATCTGTTACATCCCTATGAAAACACAAAGAATCCCTGCAAAAATAGTCGATGCCAAGCAAAAAGGGTTCTTGGCCGTTTCAGGGGGTGTGCATGACTAAAAACTTTTTTCACCTTGTTATTCGTGTTCAGCACCCTCGAAAACGGGTCAGGGAATAGATTTCATAACTTTAGCACAATTTTGCTTTTTTTTTTTTTCGGGAAAATCCCGACTCCTCACTTCCACTATTAAATGGATTTTTTTGTTTAAAAAAATTCATGACAATTTTGTTTATATTTTTTAAATTTTTCAATTTTTTTATTTTGATGAAATGTTGGATTTAGGGTTTTTGGATAATAAAATTTTCCGATAAAAAAATACCGGAAAATCGGAAAAGGGGTGGTTTTTTCGGTTTAGGAGTAGTGGTAAAAGGGTAGGTAGGAAAATATTGTCACCATCGTGTTCCCCGCCCTCGAATACGGGGGTACATGCAGAACTTTTGTGGTAAAAGCTTTACCTCAAGGGACTACTATTGAAGTGGTGTGATCCAAAACTCTGTACTCTGTGTGTTGATTGTTGATGTTATCTGTGCATTTGCTGTGTAGAGCTAGTCAGATACAGGTCCCGGAGTATCCTTGCAATATGTAAGTGTTGCTTTCAAAACAATATTACCTGTTAAAATGAATAATAATAATATAATAATAATAATAATATAATAATAATAATAATATTTATTTATAACTTTATAAAATAATTATTAAACAAGAGAAAGTATAAATAGAAAATGTTATTATAGTTGGCATTCAATGCAAGATACGATAGTATAGTTATCTTCAGATCTACTAAGCACTCAAAAAATGTCGGCGTATTTGATCTTTACTGCACCACCAAAGACACTGACATTTTTTACATGCATAACAAGTGTCTAGTCAACTATATATAAAATTTCCGTATGTGCCTATTTTGATACTTTTTCTACACCTATTTAATTATATGACAATTATTAGCATTTTTTTTGGCGAAAAATCGTGCCTATAATTCACTGTAGTGAATTATCGATTCATAATTCACTGCATCCAGCCAATCACAAAGACAAATTCAGAAATCATTGTTTCGCTGATTCAATGATATTTTAAATCGACCGCGATCAACTCTTGCTGCTGCGGCTGACAATCAACTCGCGTGACAGTGACAAGTGTATCGCCATATTGTTTGTTTACGTTTTGGACTTATTACGAATAGGTATTGATTAATGCTATCAAATTTCAGCCTAATTTATTTGTTTAATAGGTGTAGAAAAAGCATAGTATTACATTCGCGATTATGGCCATTATTCACTCAGATGATTTGTGCCACTCGCCTACGGCTCGGGGGCTCAAACGGCATCTTCGTGAATAATGGCTATCATAATCGCTCATATAATAATATACTATTATAAATCCCCATATTTTATTTTAGCAAACAAAAAATAATTTATTTTAAAAATCAATATCCTGTTTTTACTTTGTACAATACGGTTATCAGTTCAAATATACTTTATCACATTGGTTAAAAACTATTTTAATAGGAAGAAACAGATGGGGACGTAATCGAGCTCAACAAAGTCAGCGTTCCACATCAAGATCAAGATCAAGATCCCCAAGACGTAATAGAAGAGAGCACAGTCCGTCAAGAGACAGAAGTAGAAGAAAAAAATCACGAAGTATAAGCAGAGAGAAAAGCCCTATAAGAACAAATAAACCTACCGTTCCAGTTGCGCCGGTGCAACCACCTTTGCCTCAGCCATTGTTGACGTACCAGAGTCTCCCTCCACCACCACCTCCACGGCCTTTTGGAGCGTATCAGTTACCAAATGGGGCATTACTGTTCAATGCCCCACCTCCCCCTCCACCTACACCAGCAGTGACGGGAATGTACTTTCCATATGCACCACCACCTCCGGCTCCTCGTTAACTGAAGGTTTGTGTATATATTTTATTTTATTTATTTATTATTATTATTATAAGAACGCTGCTCTTATCTATGACATCCTTAAATAGGGTGGCCCTTATTATAGTGCCAAAATGAATGTTCTAGTCTTACCCATTACTAATGTTGCTTTTGGTACAATATTTCGTATTTCAAATCAAATACGAACAATATTTTTGGAGCTGTTTTTTGTCTTGTTTCTTTTAATAGCTCTTTACACAGTTCCATAATATCTGAAGAGTTTTCAAGAAATTTCAAGTTTTGCCATTAAAATTTTTTCAGCAAGCGTTATATTATTAGGAAGATAAACCAAACAGTAGATTCATCTTGCCATGGAACGGCCAAGTAGAGTTCAGTAAAAACGACAAAGTAATAATATACCGCTACGGTAGCTCAGTCGGTTGAAATATATTGTTTGGCGAATATGCTGGTCGCACTGTCTATTGTGTACTGGGCTCGAGCCCCAGCCACGGCACTGACAATGTCAGTAGAAGTGTGCCATCACTTCTACTGACATTGTCAGTGCTTTCTTAGAATAGAATAGAATAGAATAGAATAGTTCTTTATTTACCAAAGTATAGATGTCATATATACATACGCACATATACGTACACACACATACAGATTATACATGGTATCGTCAAATTACAAGCTTAAAAAAAAATACATGAAATACCTGCCAGTAATAAAAATATTTGTATATTTTCACAAACAGTAAAATAGTAAAATTTATGACATACAAATTTAAAATTTAAACACTTTAAAATTATATTATATACAAGAAATCTCAATTGTTGCTTAATGAATAATTCAAATATTCACCTATTGTATAGGGCTCTATGACACAGATATAGTTAAATAATTTATTTTTAAATTGGCTAAATGTTTCAATTTCTTTTATGTCTAATGGTAAGTTATTATAAAACTTTATTGCTGAATAGTGTAAACTTTTTTCGGTAAGTGTTAGTCTATGTTTTGTAAATCTGAAAATATTGTCTCTATATCTTGTATTAAAGTTATGTCCAAATTTATTGTCTATGAATTGATTTTGGTTTTTTCTAAGATAAATAATACATTCAAAAATATACAGCCCAGCCACTGTAAGATACCCATTTGTTTTGAATAAATTTCTACAGCTATCAGTAGATTTTAAATTAAATATAACCCTTAAAATTTTCTTTTGCCATATAAAAACTTTCGACAAACCCGAACTGCCGCCCCATAATAAGATAGCATATTTAATGCGTGAGTATACTAAACCATAATAAGCTGTTTTAAGGGCAATATAGTTAAGAGATTTAGCTAAAACTCTTATGGCATAGCATGATTTGCTTAGAATTGTGCATAAGGATTGAATGTGCATATTGTACTTTAGATTTCCGTCTAGATATAGTCCCAATAATTTAGTGCTCTCAGCAAATTGAATTTCTTTATTATTTATTACAATTGGATTCACTTTAGGGAAAGACAGTGTGGATGCATTAAACAGTATGCACATAGATTTTTCAAAATTGAGCACTAATTGATTTTCAATGAGGTATAAATGAATATGTCTTATAACTTCTAAACATTTATCATTCACACTGTCACTCTTATTAATGGGGATGAGAATTGAACAGTCATCTGCATGATTTACTAGTGAGTTTGTCTCTGGAATGGCGGAAGATATGTCGTTGATATAAATAACGAACAGTATTGGACCTAGTATACTTCCTTGGGGGATACCTGTATTGACATTTAAACATGTTGAAAAATATTTGGCATCATTTTCTTCAATGAGAACTTTTTGTTGGCGATTACAGAGATATGATCTGAACCAATCCAAGGCAACACCTCTCACCCCGTAAGTCTCCAATTTTTGTAGAAGAATCTCGTGGTTTAAGGTGTCAAATGCCTTGGAAAGGTCCAGAAACACTCCGCAGGCCTGGTTCTTTGCCTCAAGTGTTGCCGCTATCGATTCCGTCAATTCAATTAGGGCTGTCTCTGTTGATTTGTTTTTTAAAAATCCATGTTGTGATTTATTAAGAAGCGAGTGTTTGTAGAAAAAGTTTATTAATCTATTGTTTATAACTAATTCAAGGAGCTTCGAAAAAGATGAGAGAATATTTATGGGCCTATAGTTGTCGTAGTTATTTATGTCCCCTTTCTTATAAAGTGGCAGAATGAGTGCTAATTTTAAATTTTCAGGTACAATTCCTGTTAGCATCGACATATTTATGATTTGAGCTAAAGGACCAGCGATTACTTTAATACATTTTTTTAATATTGTTGTTGGTATTCCGTCATTTCCTGCACTATATTTATTTTTGAGTTGACTAGATAAGCTGATAATTTCATCCTCATTTGTAGGATTAAAGTAGAAGGAATTCGGATTTTTCTGGAATTTACATACATATGACTCATTATTATAGAATTGATTGTTCAATATAAGTTTAGGGGCTGCGTTAATAAAATGATTATTAAAATCGTCCGCCATATTTTCTATATTCACATTAACCGGTAATGTCTTTAAATTACTTTTTGTTCTATTCGTTAGATTATTGACTATATTCCAAATTGTTTTAGACTTGTTGTCGGTGTTATTCATTTTTTCTACGAAGTAGTTTTGTTTTGTTTCTTTTAACAATTTGACATATGCTCTGTTGTATTCTTTATATAACTGTTTGAAGTGATCATTTCTATTTGATAATATTTGCAGCGTTGAGACTTTTTCTTTGAGATATTTAATTTCTGGTGTAAACCAAGGCAATTTGTTTTCTTTGATAGTCTCCTTTTTGAGAGGAAAATTAAAGTTGAAACAATTTGTTATAATTTTTTCAAACTTATTCCACGTGTCATTTACATCTAAGCTCTCAGATACGAATTGCCAAGAGACATTTGAAAGATCATTAAGAAATGTTGCAATATTATTTTCGCTGTATATTCTGCGGTATGTGGGATGGCGTTGTTTAATAATATGAACATCTAAACACAGAAACTGAGCTGTATGATCAGAAACACCTGAATGTATTATTTGTGCAGAATAATTAAACAATGAAGTATCAAATAAAATATTGTCAACACAGCTTTTCGTTAACTGAGTTGTTCTAGTGTAATCACTTATTGAAGGTTGAAGATTAAATGACCACAATAGGTCAAGAAATTCGTTTGTCTGTTTACAGTCCCTTTCAAAGTGAATATTAAAATCTCCTGCCATTATTATTATTTTATTTTCTTTTGATATTAGATCTAACATTACACTCATTTGATTGAGAAATATTGTGGAGTCATATCCTGGAGTTCGATAAATGCTTATAATTATAATATTTATGTTGTTTATGTGAACTTCTGTAGCCGCACATTCAAATTTTCTACTCACTGATAGTTTGTTAATGTCGTCTCTGGGTTTGCTTGCCACTGTATCTCTGCGGACGTATACGGCAGCTCCTCCATGTTCTCCAGCTTCCCTGCAATAACTTGAAGCAAGCACATAACCGTCTAGTTGTAGGACACCTAACTGTTCACTACACTGCCAGTGTTCTGTCAAGCATAAAAAAAGTGGTCTCCTTGTTTCATGTAGTAAAACCTCAATTTGGTTAACTGAGTTTCCTAAAGATTGCACATTTTGATGGAGAAGTGTTATTTTAAAAATGTCCCTTGGAGGAATATCTTCTGTTCCCATAAGGTTTTCTGTCGTTGTATCCTCTTCTACTTGTCTGTGGACGAAAAAATTCAAATTTTTTAATTAGTATGTTCTTTGGCCAAAACGAAGCTGAGTAAAGCGTGGATTCTAGGTCCGGCGACGCTCCAATTTTAAATGAGTAAGAAGGATATCCACGTTTCTGTAGGGGCTCCACTACAAAGTATTTTCCAGGACATTTTTCTTCGAGATAACATTTTATATGTTCAGCTTCTACGTCTTAATGAGGTTTTAATTACCTGTCAGTTTGTCTGTAACTTTTTTTGAGTTCTGACAACAGATTATATTGATTTCATTCCGTTGAAGGATTGGGAGGTAAATGGGAGATGAATAGGTAAAGCATCCATAAAATTGGGAAATAGTGTATGTACAAAAAACCAAAATTACAAATTTTTTTTTTGGCATAATCCACCCCCACTCTCACTGCTATTACCACACCACCCCTTTATTAAAGGAAATTAAAAAATAAAACTTCGATTTAGTGCGTGTGCAAGAACCAAGAACCTCAAAATTTGGTTTGACATCAGCCACCCCCACTACCTCCCCCACCGTAAGAAAATAAAATTGTGATTTAGTGTGTCTGCAAGACAGTCAGTAGTCAGTGGGGTCAGTATGACTTCAAGCTAAAAATGTGGATACAAAAATTAAAGTAAACTTACAGAAACTTAAAACTTGAGATGATATTAATCATATTATGCACCTGCGCAAAAGCAATATATTATTTGCTCATTTCTGTCAATTTAAATTTAGTTCATAATTTTGTACCTAAATTATTTGCCACTATGTAATTATTATAAATTAGAGTGTTTAAATACATTTTAACGTTTAAAATCGATATTTTCAGAAACCTGAAATATATGTAAACAAAAAAATATAAATATTAATTTGATGCTATTTAATAAATCCAACTTTCTACTTACTATACTTTAACCGGGAAAGGAGGATAGTAATAAATGTGCGTGATCAGTGTGTGCGACAGATCCTATTGGTGTTTAAATTTGGAGTGGGTATAATCTAAAATAATGTTTACAAAGGCTTCTCAAATCAACGTCACTCAATGACATGTGCTGCTTGACACTATTGACAGTTCAATTCATCACTATCCTCATTTCCCAGCTAAAGTATAGAACACACTTTTATTTTTATATATATAAACTTTATTAGCAGAGCTCTTAAAAAATACAACAAACATACAATAAAATTTACAAACAGCATAAAATTATACAAAACAATTACTTAATTAAAATTTTTCTTTATGTGCTCTATACAAAGCCTCTTAAAAATATGCTTATCCTACATTCTTTTAGCTCACCTGGTAAGTCATTATACCAAATTAGCCCTGTTTCCAATATAGTATTGGATTTTACAAGTTCAATTTTTATATAAAAATCATTATTTACCGTGGCCCGTGTTTTATGAGAGTGTAAATCAATTACATAGTTTAATTGATTATTTAAGTAGGATGGCATCATTCCATTTTTCATTTTAAATACATTAATGTATTATAAACAATTCGTTGTTCCATTATTCATGAAATTCAGCACACTTAACATTGCATTGACTGTATATTTACTACAGTTCAAAATAACTCTCATGCCTCTATTCTGAACTTTTTGTAATGTTTGAATTTGTTGTTTATTAAGGAAAATAAATAAAGTACCACAGTAATCAATATGTGGGGCAATCATAGACTTATAAATAGTTAATTTAGCGAACATTGACACTATTAGATAATCGAAATAAGAAGCCAACCTTTTTTTGCCATTTTATTTTTTATATAGTCACAATGTGCATTGAAATTTAACTCAGCATCAATAATTACTCCTAGATATTTAAATTTGCTAACTTCCTCTATCAAGCAGTCATTTATTTTTATACTAAGCTTTATTTTGTTATGTTTTATTGTCTTCAAATTATTTTAGCAAACGCTTGTTTTTCACAATTTATTACGATCTCAAAACCCCCTATAAATAAAATGGTCCCAGGTATTACAGATCCTTATAGTGAGAGATAGAGAGAGCAATAAAAGAAACAAATATAAGAATTTCAGTTTATTTCTTGTACAATTTTTAGCAACATACAAGAAAAATTTATCATACAATTTAGTAAAATATTGATATAAATAGCAGCCTTACAATAGTATCTAACAATCGTTACTCTGAAGCTAGGGGGAAAATATGTTTAACTTTTAATTATATCAGAGAACAAAAATGTTTATGATTACATACAAAATATAATACAACTTAACTTTTACAACACCCGAAATCCAGCAGCAGTTGATCACAAGGGGGCTCCGATTACTGGTAGGTTAAGACCATTGCCTGGAATCTCCTGCGTTGAATGCAATATAACACTTCCAAAAAAAATCTCTAGCTCTCCAAATTTACAGAATACCAAAAGTACAGGTCCTGGTCGTAGGTAACCCTCCGTTACAGTTATGTTGTGTCGCAAGGTATTATTTCATTATTTTAACTCGTAACCAATAGTCCTTCATATGAACCAAGTCCCAAAATATTTCCAAAATTACACAAAATGACCCAAAGAGGTATATGATAATGGCTGATGGTTGTTCTTCTCCGTATCCCAAAAAAAACGTCTACAATAAATTACCAAAAATTATTCTCAAATTCTAACCTAATTTCAAGCACGTGTTTTGCTCGTAGATCAAGGAAATTTAAAACTTACCCAGAAAATTCTGGACGTAACCTGCCAAACAAAATCCGATTTAAATATCGAAACCCAATTAAATACACCAAAATTTAATTGAACAATGTGTTGAAAATTAGTCTAGATCCGTTAATCTATAACGATTAGCCACGTGTGCCATTTGACTAATTAACACTTAGCAAGGTTTTAATCTCAATTCTTGATTGAAAAAGGGCGAGTATTACTACTTGCCTGGCATTTATAGAATTTGCCTTTCACAAAAAATAATTACGGAAGAACGACCATCATTTCCCTTTTCTTGACAGTTCACCTTGAAACTTCCCCGTTGCCAACCTCTAGATTTTAAAAACCAAATCTATATTATGGACTTTTGATCATATTTCACTATATATATAATAACTATTAACAATCATTACGCATAAATATCGTTCCCCAAAATAATTATACTTGTCTTATTGTAAAAATGAAATTAAGCAAAAATTAAATAATAAGGATTTGTTGTAGTCTTAGCCATCTATTGGTGAATAGCATAACCAGACGGCCTGGTGAAATACTCGAACTCTTTGAATTGTATTGAGTTACAGAATTCTCATTTTTGCATCGTGACAACTCCATCCTACCAAAAACAAAAAAAAATCGAAAGATTTTTTTTTTATATCAAAATGTATTGAATATGACAGGTATATCAATTAGCTCATACTAAGAGGAATTATCTAATATTGAAAGAATCACAAGGTTAAACAAAATTTATGCGTAAAGTTCCGTTATAAATAGTGGTCGTAACTTGTGACAAGTAAATTAGATCTTAATTATAAAGAAATAGGCCCAAAATTTAAAATTCCCCCGGGGTTCGGTTAAAGTTAAAAAAAAAGAAATTTCGAAATATACCTTAACAAGGTATGACCGGTTACGTTAAACTTTTTAACGATAAACAATTAAAATGTTGTACAAACTTTACAGTAAAGCTGAGAGATACACAACAACGTATCTCAGTACCTTATAGTAACTACTAAACTGAAATTTTCCTACAAACTAAATCGGTTAAACTTGCCGTGAGGTGACAAGAAAAAAAATTTTAAACACCCGATGGGTGAAAGCAATATTTTTTTTTACAACAGACAAGGTTCAAAACATTCTTAGGTTATACTGTGCATCATTTCACATTGAGATAGTTTCCTGCGGTAGGCAACCACTCGCATTAAATACACGGAGACTTACACCCCATATATTTCAACCGACCGGTTCTTTCTCATTCCGCTATCCCCTCATGCACTCCTTCTCATACATCTACCAACATTTAAGACAAAACACTAACTTAAGCTAGACAATAACACCAAAAAAAAAAAAGAAACAAAATTAGTTTTGCAAAATTTTGTCCTTCAGTAACGAGAGTTCAAGTTGTTCGGTCACTCAATCGTTGACGAGCCCCCAAAAATTATTACGATCTCAAAACCCCCTATAAATAAAATGGTTCCAGGTATTACAAATCCTTATAGTGAGAGATAGAGATAGCAATAAAAGAAACAAATATAAGAATTTCAGTTTATTTCTTGTACAATTTTTAGCAACATACAAGAAAAATTTATCATACAATTTAGTAAAATATTGATATAAATAGCAGCCTTACAATAGTATCTAACAATCGTTACTCTGAAGCTAGGGGGAAAATATGTTTAACTTTTAATTATATCAGAGAACAAAAATGTTTATGATTACATACAAAATATAATACAACTTAACTTTTACAACACCGAAATCCAGCAGCAGTTGATCACAAGGGGGCTCCGATTACTGGTAGGTTAAGACCATTGCCTGGAATCTCCTGCGTTGAATGCAATATAACACTTCCAAAAAAAATCTCTAGCTCTCCAAATTTACAGAATACCAAAATTACAGGTCCTGGTCGTAGGTAACCCTCCGTTACAGTTATGTTGTGTCACAAGGTATTATTTCATTATTTTAACTCGTAACCAATAGTCCTTCATATGATCCAAGTCCCAAAATATTTCCAAAATTACACAAAATGACCCAAAGAGGTATATGGTAATGGTTGATGGTTGTTCTTCTCCATATCCCAAAAAACGTCTACAATAAATTACCAAAAATTATTCTCAAATTCTAACCTAATTTCAAGCACGTGTTTTGCTCGTAGATCAAGGAAATTTAAAACTTACCCAGAAAATTCTGGACGTAACCTGCCAAACAAAATCCGATTTAAATATCGAAACCCAATTAAATACACCAAAATTTAATTGAACAATGTGTTGAAAATTAGTCTAGATACGTTAATCTATAACGATTAGCCACGTGTGCCGTTTGACTAATTAACACTTAGCAAGGTTTTAATCTCAATTCTTGATTGAAAAAGGGCGAGTATTACTACTTGCCTGGCATTTATAGAATTTGCCTTTCACAAAAAATAATTATGGAAGAACGACCATCATTTCCCTTTTCTTGACAGTTCACCTGGAAACTTCCCCGTTGCCAACCTCTAGATTTTAAAAACCAAATCTATATTATGGACTTTTGATCATATTTCACTATATATATAATAACTATTAACGATCATTTCGCATAAATATCATTCTCCAAAATAATTATACTTGTCTTATTGTAAAAATGAAATTAAGCAAAAATTAAATAATTAGGATTTGTTGTAGTCTTCGCCATCTATTGGTGAATAGCATAACCAGACGGCCTGGTGAAATACTCGAACTCTTTGAATTGTATTGAGTTACAGAATTCTCATTTTTGCATCGTGACAAATTTCTTAAGGCACGAAATGTTTTCTTTTATTAGGTTTATTAAAAGCTCTAGTTTTCTTCCCGAATCGAAATCTCTAAATTCTTTATATTTCTACTTTTTAAATAATAATTTACTTTTTCACGCAGAAAAAAATGGGACAAGTCTTATAACGTATTTTTGCTAAAATCTAGTCGTGTACATTCAACTTTAATTTTTGTGACATTGTCAGTTATTTGTCAAAATTCATTGCAAGTGTGCAAATGGAGACATTTACATTAGAAAAAAATAATTGTCCTATTTTTTTTTTGCTCACGACAATACCCATGGAAATATTCCAATTCAACCAATTCCGTGAATTCTTTATCGTCCATTAACTTTTGAACATCCTCTCACACAAAAGTTATACGAAATGATTCTTCTTCTTCATCCACCACACTCAGACCCTGTAGCCCATTGTGCTTCCCCTACAAATTTAGGGAATTCCTCCATTCCAGCCAGATTCTAACCTAAAAGCCAAACTCCTCCAGCAAGTGTTTGTGCCTTAAGCACATAAGACTGGGGCAGGAAGTTAGGATGCAGATGAAGATTTCTTCCTCATTCCCACAGAATCTACAGTTGGGGTTATCAACCAATAATTATAACCTCACAAATCAACTGAACGCTAGTTAACTCAACTCCATTCACCAATCAAATAATTATTGTATTAAACCAAAAATGAACAGTGACGAATCGTACTACAACACAATTTTGCAAATTGATCTACGATTTTGATTTAAATTCGATTCGTACAATCCACCCTTTTTGTTTTATAGCATTAACGGTTTTTTTTTTTTTTTTCATTTTGTTTTTTTTTTTTTTTTTTCGTTTATATTTACAGTAATTTAGACTAATTAATGAATTTTCGAAGTAGACTTATGCATTAATAAGAATGGCAGGGTACAGGTTGTAGTAGTATGCCGATAATATGTTTATATGTATACAAATATACGTGTCGCAGGTTTCATTGAGCCACACTTGTGTATTATAAATTATTAATGCAATCTTTTTGAAATTTATTTTAAAGATTTTTTTAGAAAAAAATCTAACCAAATATTCTTAAGCAGCACCCTTAAAAATCCATTTGTACAAGATTACTTTCAAGTGGGCTAAAAGGTGTTTGAGTTATAGACAATTAAAAAAAATTGTTTTTAATGAAATAAAATTTTTATCTACAAAACGGTGGCTGAAATTGAAAAAAATGTATTCTTCATTTTTTGTTCAGAATACTACACTATAGCTTTAGTTTAGTTAAGTTTTAGAAAAGTTATACAACACAAACAGAAGGATTTAGCAATATGCGATCATGATGGTAGTTTCATAGAAATGCAAAGAATGGTTAAGTTTATTTAGTTTCCTATTACTATAAAGTTATTAATATCATTTTTCTTCTTCTTTATCTTACATTTGACAAAATGTTTTGACAGGTTTACTATTTACGATCAATATATATCAAAATTGTTGCATTATTTAAAGAATATGAATTATGTTTCAAAACCTATTCCGAACAAAAAATGATACATTTTTTCCGTTTTGCAAACCCTTTTTTTTTTTCGTTTAAAAAAAATTCTTTAATAGAGTATACTTTTATCATTTTTAAACCAGGGTAAATATTTTCTAGAAAACAGGCAAGACCTAAAAATCAGGGAATAGGCTCATTTAGCACTTTTTTTTTATTTGATTATCGGAAAGATCTTAAAATTCTAAGACCCTGTGCAAAAAATTAGAATTTTGTGAGACCTGTAAATCATCTAAAAAAAATTGTAAACATGGACCGCATCCGCCTTGTCGAATCTCGGCAGTGACGTCACTTAATAGGAACCCGCTAGTCACACAGAGAAAGACTCGATGATCTCAAGGGGAATGCACAAGCTTTAATATGCGAGATCGTTTCGCTTCCTATTCTCTGATGTCACGATGTTGGTCGCACCGCGTTTCCAATTCCCTCTTTAGAAGTCGTATATTTCGAGAACCACATATCGAATTCATCAATTTTCAACATTGCCTAATTTTAAGTAATACTTTATCCACAAGAAGTAACAAATAAAATTCATTAAATGAGCCCATTTACAAATTTATTTAATTCAGGAAAAATTAAAACTACTTATATCAAAAGTTTAAATTTAGTCGAGAGCCACCATTGTAACCCTACTATCTTACTTCACAGATTGAAAATGTATAAACTAGTTATTTTATCATCTATTTAAAAGTTTGCTCTTATTGTTTATTCATAATTGGGGCAAATCAGACAAATTCATCGATATGTAAAAACTATCTGTGAAAATTATTATGGGCTACTGTCAACAAAACGAATTGGAAGTTTTCTCTATGCGTGTATTTGTATGTAATTTAGGAACCCCCTCAAGGGGTTCACTTGTCTGATTTGCCCGAATAAGTAGTACCATACTTGAGTTACCACAAGTGAGTTTGTTTGTTAGTTGTTTATTTTTTTAATAAAATATACTTATTAAAAGATTTTTTTAATATAAGTCAATTGGTTTTGTATTGAAAATTGGTTTGTTATGGTAAAGAATTTTTTTCTCCTATTAATAATAATATAAAATTATTTTTGTTCTTTGACAAATAACAAGGAATCTTCTGGAATTCTGATTAAAAGGTCCTAGAAAACCTGGAAGTCGGGAATTTCAAAATTATAGTCTAGTTTGCATCCTGTTCGAACCCACTTCGTGTAATTTTACACAAATAGATTGTTAAAGGTGCTGCTTAATTTATATTATTTTCGGAAAATGCACCCATGTATTTGCTTCTATAAGCTCATGACTATGCTGCCCTGCTAAGCAAGAAGGTCGTAACTGACATTTTGTTGCTTTTGATATAATCGCATTTTTCGATTATTTACAATGCCATCCACATTTTCAATGGGAAATTCTTAATTTTTTGAGTGAGAGCTTCTTTTATTAGAACAATTTTTATTGTTTAAGTTCCTATATGAAATATTAAACGTTTTTCAAAAAAATGCAGATACGACATTTTTTAAGAAAAAAATTGAGAAAATACAATAAATAAAAGTCGTAAGTGAAGAAAAAAGTAGATTTCTGAAAAATATTACAACAAAAATTGCTCTGATTATGTTAAAAGAATGTTATTTATTAAAGAGTCAGTCGTTAAGGAGTTCATTAATTAAGATAAAATACACTTTTTTCAGGACCACACTGAATCATCAGATGTAAACAATCCCACATAACTTCAAATTGGTAGTCGTAACTGTACATTTTTATTTTGTATTGCCAAGCTAATTTGTCGTATCTACCGTATAGATACGACATTTATGCTTGGTAATATCAGATAGGACAATTTCGCTTAGTAAAATCAGTATACTTTGCAGATATGACAAATTTTAAATTGAATTTGTATCGTTCATTATGAAGATATGACCTTGAAAATATACCAGAAGTTGCTTGGGTGGCTGTAGAGCCGACAAATGTCAATAACTCAATTTTCATGAAAATGTCAGTTACGACCTTCTTGCTTAGCACGGCAGTATGGTAAATCTCAAATTTACTATGTCGACAAATTCAAATTGGCAGTAGTGACCAACCACTCAAATATCAAAAACATCACATGATAGTACAGTAAACGAAGTTCAAAATGGCGGGCAAACACACGATGCAGCGGCAGGGAGCCAGTGAACTGGTCCTCTGGAATTCCAATTATCTTCAAAGCGTACCGACAATTTTAGCTTCCTGCCGCTGGATTTTTTTTATCTCGCCGGCCGGCTTCACTTTTTATGCCGATTAAGGAAATGTAAACAACTCGAATAGATTATTTCACAAGTAAGTGTGTCGACCTATTCAGGAGTAGGTCAGGACTTACTCAACATCAGTAGTGTCTCTTGGCACATTTACTAATAATTTAATATACTAAATTACCTTAGAATCCTCTAAAATTTTGCAGGGGCTTTCCCACATTGAAGACTAGTACACCATTTTATTTTCCGCATTTCTTGGTAGATCACGCTGTATAAGAACATGTTGCGACATGTCTGGAATTTTTTTGTATTTTTTTCGTGATCAGCGCATGTTATTATATAAAGGGTCCAAATATCCCAAACTATCCAAAATTTTCCCTGCCATTTCCTTCGTTTACTATACTATGAGTATTAGTTTTACAATTTTAGAGATACAAGAGTAGCTCCATGAAACCTGCGATATGCTATATAATATATATAATGTTTTCTTCTTTTTTTTTCAGGTAAAAATGCAAATTTTTACAGGAGCTCGAATAGAAAGTAACCTTAAGAATTGTTAAGATGTAATCTCATTGTATTATAGTTAAAATTTTAAATAAGTTAAATAAGTGTATTTATTATTTAAATATTAAGATATATTTATCGTCTGACATTTTGTAAATAATAAATTTTAATTAACATGTGTAAGTTTTTTTATTTTTGGTTTTCTTAGGAAATGTGGTTTATTTAATTTTGTATTAGTAAATACATAATAATAATAATAGTATGGGTTTACTGTAGTTATTAAAAACAAAATTACAACAGAACAGAATTACAATGTAATTTCAATATGAAAAAGACAGGAAAAAATCTAATTTCAAGGAGCCTGCTGATCAAAACTCTAGCTTTGAAAACAACTTAAACTTACATCTACATGTAACTGACAGGGCCGGCGGAAGAGGTGGGTACGCACCCACCTGAAAAATCTGTAGGTGGGGAATTACCCACCTGAAAATTTGAGCGAAGAAGATTTTTTAGCGTTTTTTTTTTAAGAATTCCTAATCATAATTAATAATCACGGGACACCCCCTCTGCACTACCCACCTGGATTGATCACGTTTCACTGTGCTGAATACATGCATATGGAAATTAGTGTGTATAGTGTTTTTGTCTCAATTTTTTTTTTTGTATGGGAGCTACTTAGTTTTCTTGACAACTTAGGAAGGTAATGTATTGTGATTATGTATCTTCAATGATCATAATTGAGAAGTTAGAAATAGACTTAATAGGATTATTTCATAATTTTTATTTACATTAAATTTAGATTCTAGGACTAGTACTAACTAAGTATATGTAATGGCAATTTTTTTATGGACGTTAAATAATTTTAAATTCAATTTATAATTTGAAAATGGTAGTTTCCGCCAAAAGCCGTGACGCGACGTCTATGTTTACACATGCACAGTATAGTTCAAGCAGTAAATTTGTATGGCAGCCATGAAATGCAAACTTCACCATTACCTATATTGATGTGTGACTGACATTTTGTTTTGCCGTTTTCTCTAAATGTCGAAAAAACCAATTTTGATTCGTTCGTGCCGTGCCGAATTTTTGATTTTCCTTATGTAATTTACGATGCAGAGCTAGAACTCTTCCTCTTTGCGTCGCGGCATCGTTCGGCCCTCCCGCAGGTGTTTTTTGAAAAATATGAACGTTTTAAGATTGCATGTTTTTGCGCTATTTTCGGTACCGAAATGCAATTGCATGGTTACATCCACCTATAAACATGCATTCAAGTTATAAGAGTCAAGAATCTTAACAAAAACAAATATTCCTAGATTTAGTTGTAAACCAGAAGTTAATAAAATTTGAAATAGGCTCATTTAACAATTTTTTATTATTACATATTCTGAAAGAGCTTGGTGAGTATAGTAAGTATGCCAAAAATTAGAATTTACTGACGCCGCCTTCATGTATAAAAAAATTATTAAAGTCGGCGCGCTTATATACGCTCGGGATAACCACGTAGTCGAGTTGTGACGTCAGATGGATGAACCGCCCAGTGAACACGGCTGTGAATGCAAGTTAGTAGAGTAAAATCTGGAAGTCGCTTAGTTTTCGAGAAAAACCGGCGTAGAACCAAACCAGACTTAGTGGGATTCTTTAGTAAGATAATCGTGTACACGAAATAATTTTTTACGTCTTTTTTTGGTGGTCGAGAACTTTTTTATTTCGGAAAAACTCAAAAAAATAGATTTTTAATGAAATATGTTTTTTAACGTCTCCACCTCTATATCTCTGAAAATATTTGTGCTATCAAGCTATTTTTTTTTTTTAGATTAAAGTAGACACAATAGCGCTTCGAACAACGTCCCACGTGAACCCGATTTATTTTTTTTTTAAGTTGGAAAAATAATAGGAAACTCAAACTTGTTATTTTCAGTAGCGTAATTTTAGACAATCGAGAAAAAAATTTATTTATGAAAATTTGTATATACATGCTGCGTACAAATTGAAGCCAATAGTTGAAAAAAGTTTTTAGGATAAAAATTTTTCATGTTTCGTTCATAGTATTGAGTCAGCGATTTTTTTTAACGGGCCAAAGTCATTTTCTTGCGCGCTCGGCTGTAGCAAGCCTGCCGACTGCAACGATCTGACGATCCCGGTCGGGGTGTATGTAGTAGTTTAACTTATACCAATAGATACAAAACCAGTAGTGATCAAAAGCATCTAGGGATCAATATTATTGTTCAATATTTCATATATTGTAAAGTAGTATTGATCATATGTTGTTAATATTAAGAAATTGTACAATAAATATAAAATAAGTCTCCTTTTAATAATAAAAAGATAAATACCTAATCTATAAATATCAATCAGTGTTACTAACTACCCGCCTAATTAGTAAGTTTATTAGATATTTTTAAATGAATGAAAGTAAAAATGTACGCATAAAATGAGTTTTATTGTTGAAATAAATTTTCTATTTGGATAGATAAATATGTAGTATGTAGTTTATGTACCCTACATTAATAGCATTCTAATTTGTTCATATCTGCCTCGAAATCTTTAATAATGTTGTTACAGGAACGACATTTGCACTCGTTGCAACATTTTAGGCCTTCCTTAAAACAAGCACATTTTCGATTGTCACAATTTTTATCCGAACAATGAGTACTTAATGATTTTCGACAACCGCCACTTCTAGGCGACTAATCTGACCAACCCTACATGCGAGGTGTATTAATTGCGTCCCAATATTGCATTTAGCGCTAATAAAAAAAATCGCTGTTGCCACACGGTACATTTTAGGAAAAAATATATTGTTTCAAAAACTTTTGTGATTATTAGGCTTTATTTTCTTCGCTACATGTATGTAAATATTTTCAAAAATAAAAAAGTTTATCGATTGGTGAAGATTTCAATACATAAAATATATATTTTTAGTTTATCTGATTTTTAGAGAAATGAAAGTACGAATTGTGCCCAAACCGTTTATATTGGTAAAAGTGCTACAGTGTGTGCTTTAATTTGACACAAAACAAATTTCGGTACCTTTAATAATTTTAAAGATATGGCGGTGAAAACAAAAAAAAAACAATTCTATTTAAAAATACATTTTTTTCACTTTTTATTGATTTAAAAAGTTCGAGACCACAAAAAAATGTCGTAAAATATGATTTCATATACCCGGTGACATACTCAAAGGAATCTAACATGTTTGACCTAGTTCTACGCCAAAAAGGAAAACGACATGATAGACTTACGAAATCGCTGCTCTAATATAGGTATCGGCGCACGCCAAGTGACGTCACTGTACGGACTGTTGGCAGGCCGAGCGTGTTTCTATTCAAATGCGAATATCTCTGTGGCTATTGATTCAATTGAGCTGAAATTTTTTTCTGAGGCTATTGGTTTGTTATACTTTAAAATGAGGAAGAAAAAGTAGGAAACTGCCATATCACTAAATGACCCTATTATTGACGATAATTCTTATTGATTTATGAATAATTAATAAATAATAAAGAAATAGTATTTACCAATACATTTTTCTTGTATATTCTACTATTCAAATTGATAGATATTTTTAAGTTTTTCTTTAACATGAAATAACCCCATTGTGGTAATATTAACTTACATGTTCATATGAACTGAGAAACTGAAACCGCCTCTGAAGTAATTTCCACAAAAACTAAAACACTTGATATTATTACTCAACGCTTGTTTCGCCAACCATGTTGGCATCCTCTGGAGACAATTAAATCATCTTAAAGTTTTAATCGTCTCCAGATGATGCAAATATGGTTGGCAAAATGCTAGTCAAGTGTTTTGTTGTTTGTGGAAACTACTTGAGAGGCAGCGTCACACCGAAAGTTCTAGCCAGTGGCGGAGCGTTGCTGTTACGGGCCTGGGTTCTAATGGTTTTCCGCGGGCCCCCAATCAAACTTTTCTTGTAAAACATGTTTTTTTGCTTGTTTGACTACTAAATATATGTATTTTATGGAACTTTAGATTTGAACAAAAACACATTTGTCAATGGTATTAATTTAATATTAGTGTAAAGTATGAGGTGTTGAAGTATCTGGGCTGGTCCGTTCCGGGCCCCTAAAGCTCCCGGGCATAATACTAATTATGTACACACTTCTATTAAGATAATCTTTACACATAACTTGACCTCAATTACTGGGAATGTAAGATTGGATGCTGTACACAGTTGTGTTGTAACAATATTTGGTTAGCCTAGCCGGCACTTCCTATACTGGCAGATTATAGGAGCCTATCTCTCGAGAAACGATGGAGATGATTACATTAATATTTCATGTCGTTGGAAGAGTAAAATAAAACCGTTCATTCAAAATACTAAACACGTGAATAAATAAGAAAGAAAATTCATAATAACTGTTCAAACTGGAGAACACCAGCTGCCCAACCCAGAGCCGTAGCAAGCCAACTTTATTAGATTTGTGAACTTGCCAACTTCATAAACTTAAGAAGCCAACTCTGTAAATAAATAGTAATTCCTACAAAAAAATTGATGAGTGAGGGGGGGAGAAAATCTCAAAAAAAAATTTCCCACCGAAATAAAAATTGATGAAGGGCTAAAAAAGACATTTTCAACCAATTCCACCAAAATAAAAATTGATGGATTCGAAAATTGCCAACTTATACATACTCTCAAATGTCCAACTTTTACCAAGTATGACAAAGTTGGGGGGGGCGGGGGCCTGGCCCAACCATACATCGCAATTAATCAAATGCATAGGGATATTTCTTGAACAGCTATTACAATTCCAACAGATACTATAACAGCATAGTGGCGAATCAAGGTGTAAACAGCCCAAGAAATTAGTATTTCATGTAAAATTCATAAAACAATAAAACATTGGTGTGCGTGGCAATGCGTACAACTGGGCTGCATCATATTTGTAAGTAAGTAAGTAAGTTTTATTCCGTTTCATTGGACATATTACATTAGCATAATAATATGTATAAAACAGGTCTTTAAAAGACAAAAATACAGTAAATTCAAACGAACACATTACAATGTATATAAAATAGACGTCAGCACATTATATCCTAATTAATAGTTTAAAAATTCTTGAAGAGAATAAGGTTCAATATCACAGATATACTTGAAAGCTTGCCTTTTGAAAGAGTTCTGGTGAAAGGTTTCTTTTAGATTTATTGGCAGAGTATTATAAAATTTGATTGCGGAGTAATATGGTCCCTTTTCAGTGATAGTCAGACGATGCTGCGGAAATTGAAAATTATCTTTGTTCCGTGTGTCATAAGAATGTTTAAAGTTAGACATTTAAAACTAAGCTTGTTTGCTTTTAAATACATTAGACAGGAGTAAATGTACAATCCTGGAACTGTGAGCATGTTATTCGTTTTGAAACACCCTTTGCACGACTCATTAAATTTTTTCTTGAGAATTATTCGAACGGCTCTTTTTTGCACTTTAAAAACACAGGCCAGATTTGTGCTTCCACCCCAGATTTCAATGGCATACTTAACAGTGGAATAAAAATTAGCATAATAAACTGTCTTGAGAGCGTCTAAATTAAATGTGCGTGATAGGGTTCTAAGAGCGAAGCAGGTTCTGTTTAACTTTTTTATGACATCATCAATGTGTTCCACCCATTTGCAATTACTATCTACCACCACGCCCAATAGCTTCGTATTATTAGAGATAGGAATTTTTATTTCTTCAGTGAGACGGTCAGGTATTTGAAACATGGAATTGTGAGTCTTAAAAAATATGAAGTTAGACTTGGCTTCATTTAATATAAGCTGATTGGTATAAAACCAGTCTTTTAGGTTTTCCCATGTTTGAGTGGCACATTGTTGAATGTCAGCGAGAATTTTACCTTTTACTATAAGATTGATATCATCAGCATAACTTATAATATTTACTTTGTCACTGTCACTTACAGTATTTATTATGTCGTTGAGAAATATTATAAAAAGAAGTGGGCCCAAGACACTCCCTTGCGGCACACCATGGCTGTGGCTTAGCACGTCTGATTCGTATTTGTTGTTGTCTATCGTTATACATGTTTTTTGTTTTCTGTCTCCTAAATAGGAGGCAAACCATTTTAAACTATTTTCCCTGACTCCCATTTTCTCCAGTTTGTTCAAAAGACAATTATGGTTTAAAGTGTCAAATGCTTTGGACAAATCGAGAAACAGTCCACAGACAGCTTCTTGACCATCCAGAGCATTTAGTACAGTATCCACAAAATGAAATGGGGCTGTTGTTGTTATTTGCAGTACAGAACGCAGATTGTGGTCTTAGACAAATTTAAATCTAGTCCAAGAGAAGTCACTGTGGGAGTACCTCAAGGCTCCATTTTGGGTCCTTTATTCTTTATTATTTTTATAAACGATATACTTTACTCGTGCACTTCTCCATACAAAACAATAATCTATGCTGATGACACTAATCAACTGATAGCAGAAAACAATTTATTAAATTCAGTGATGAAATCAAATATATCTGCTAATGAATTACATACATGGTGCCATAATAATGGACTACTTCTTAATATAAGTAAGACATTTTTTATGCTTTATCAACAGAAAAACATGAACTACAATTTTAGCCCCTTTATTAAGATAAATCACAAGTCAATCGAACAAGTGAACTCAATCAAATTTCTAGGAATTACAATAGATCAAAAACTAACATGGGAAAAGCATATTGACAATATATCATCTAAGTTAAGCGGTATATGTTTTATTATCAGACAATTACGTACAACCGTTTCCATGGAGATACTTAAACTAGCATATCATGGACTTGTTCAGTCAATTCTAAGTTATGGCTTAATTTTCTGGGGTAATTCAGCGCACATTCATAAAATTCTGGTCATGCAGAAAAGAATTGTTAAATGTATGGTGGGCGCCAGCGGCGGCTGGTGAAATTTCAATATTTTTTTTCTCGTCTATGGCGCATGGGACCCATACGAAATTTGGGAAATAACATCTAGAGAAGCACTTCTCTAATGACCCCTAAAAAGTTTTGAAAAAGCAGTTTGCGAAAAAAAAATTGAAAATTCGTTAGCCTCCCCTGGGTCTAGGAGCTCCTGTTTATTTTTATTTTTTTTTGTCACATGCATTTGACTTTTCATAAAAATACAACAAAAGATTTTGAAGTTTATGAAAATATTTTGAATATTTTGAGACTCATATATTTCATTTTCATCCTGTGTTTTGACGAGTACTTTTTCCTCTTCTGTTGAATTCAAATTTCCAATATTTTCATACTTATCCTAATTTTCCATTCTTTCTTCATCAATAATACCTTCATTTAATATTGGTTCTGCATAATTAATAATTCTTCTAAAATACCATTGTAATTTTTGAATGCAAGTTCTCATTCATTAAAAATTATATCCTGAGATTTAATATGACTTAAGTTTGGTTTTTCTCAATTCCAAGCGTCTGCTGGATGATTCCAACATTACAAAATATGACCATTTCGTACTGCCATATGGTTGGGCTTCTATTTTTTAAATAACATTAGTCGAATAAAACTAATCAATAAAAGTATGGTTGGTATGGTTGTTTGGGGGGAATTTTTTTTTTTGGAAATACAATCTATGTTATCAGGAAGGTACAGTGAAGTTTTGTCTAATTTTGGAGGTGAGCGTTTTTTGTAAATTGAGTTTTAATTTCGAAAAACGTGTTTTTGTCTGTCTATCTCGGGTTCTGTTCATCAGATTTGGTCAAACCTAAAAAAAAGTTCGTGCCTAAAAATCAAAATGTTTGCAAACAAAACTACATCGGTCTAAATCCTATCAACCTTTTGTTTTTTTTTGCAAAAAAAATAAAAACCACAAAATTCCTAATTTTACATAAAGCGAAATTACTAAAAAAAATTTAATCTTTTTAATCGCTAATATACCCACAATTACGTAGTTATTCCAGACTTAGATATTCTAGGAGAACCCGCAGAGATGATATCCATACATTCTATTTACACATATAAAATGCTCAGTTAAAGTTCAAATATGTTTCGCGAAACGTGTAATTTTTCGTACGTTGTACCTGCTGGATCTAGTTTTCAATTTGGCGTATGCAGTTTACGATGAGGTTAAAACGCCATTCTTGCTCTTTTGATATCGACCTTGCCACTCATGTACTAACGAAGATCTGATTGTTTAAAAATTCCGTGTTTTGATTTCTCTGCCATAATTCATCGAATCCGCAAATGTGTGTTCAAATCCTGAACATATAAAGTTTTTTAAATTATTTTAAAATAATACACAAAATTTATTTTCATCACTGTTCTAAAACACATTCAAAAAGTTACAATTTATGGAAAAAAGTTTTAGTGTGACCAAGTGGCAGTTTCTTATAAAGCTTTAAGAATTTTTCAAAAATTTCGTTCTTTTTTAGGGAAAAAATTAATATTTTTATTTGTAATTTTCCATAATAGTTTACGCCAATTTTCATTAAAAAAGATGAATTATTTTTTTAGTAATTTCGGTTTATGTAAAATTAGAAATTTTCGTGGCTATTTTGTTTGGGAAAAAAATGGCTGATAGGATTTAGACCTTTGTGGTTAACATAGTCACTGAAACTGAACTAAAAAACACTACAAAGTCACTTAAAAACGTGTAAATACAGTCCAACAGAAAAATATTAAAAATGCTGAAATAGTAAACTATCACGGAGCCTAAACACACACACACACACAAACATTCAAATTAAGGGCTAGTTCTGATAACGTCGAAATTGCGGATTTTCTGATTGTTGAAATTGAATAATCCACCAATCACATTAATTCCGCAATTTCGCAGTTACGTGAACTCACCTTAAGACTAATTGGTACAGGCCCCAGGCCCCAGATATTTCACTTATGACGTTTCATGGTTTAGATAATAAATCAACTCCTGGACCCCTATTCTTCAGTCGAGAGAATGGTCATTTCGGGAGAACTGTGGGCGTGGTTCTGTTGAAATGTGTTTTTGTGTTATTCTTGAGATTAAGAGAACGATCACTTCGCCTAAAAGTCTGGATAACACGCTTCTCTTGGTTGAGAGTAGTAGAATGCCGTTCATATTGAGAGAAGCATGCACGTTGTGCAGTAAATATAATAAACGTGTAACCTGAAAATAGAAAGATTTTGTAATTTTTGGTAGAATATTAAAAAAATGGATTTAGAAAGACGCATTAATTGTCAATCATATATTTGATGGTTTAGTTGAAATTGAGGAAGATATTCTTCAGCCGCAAACACAATTTTTAAGAAAAGAGGATCCGAATAAAGAATGAACAATGGATAAAAGTGTCAGAAGTATTATTGAAAGATGCAATGATGTTTTAAAAAACAGATTTAAGTGTTTCGACACAGAGTACTACATGTTTACACGCCCATTGTAACTGCTTGTGTGATAATTACATGTGTCTTGATAATAATGTACCAGGGCCTCCTCCCAGATAGCACAGAGACGTCTTTAAGAAGTCTTAAAGACGTCTTCCTTAGACATTCACGATGTCTTAAAGAAGTCCGTGTACACCTTACAGACGTCTGGAAGACGTCTTATTTAGGCCTTATGTTACAAATCGCGACGTCCTACAGACGTCTTTTCGAGGTTCATTGTTGGTTTAAAACAGACCTAAAATTGAAAAAAATACATTTGCATATTGGTTTTATAAGCAACCTTTATAAAAACCAACTAAAACTTTTTTGGAATTATTTTAACGGTTGTAATTTGTTCTCTTAAAGACTCTATAGTTAGCAAATGCAATGACTAGATTTTGCTGGACAATTCGGCTGTTATTTATTATGTTATCATTAATCTTTCACTTATATTTAATAATGTCATTAATAATTTATAAAAAAAGATTAAAATTAAATTATTAATGACAAATTACTACAAATACACAAACAAAATACACTGCACATGTTACAGAAATATCTGTCAAATATAAAGAAAAACATCGTAAAATTGAAAAAACAGTTTTGTTAACATTTTTTTGCTTCTATTGGGCAATACTAACATTGACATCGTAATTACGACGTCTTTAAAACGCCTTTAAGATGTAGAAATCAGACATCTTAAAGACGTCTAAGGAAAGACGTCTTCAAGACATCTTTATAAGGAATAAAACGTTCAGACCTAAATAAGACTTAATATGGACGTCTTAAAGACATCTTGTGCTATCTGGGCTGATGATGACATTGATTTTAATTTTTGTATGTATGCAGGGTATGAAAACATCATCGAAGAAAATGATGAAATATTGGCAGCAGTAAATCCTGATTTAATAGCAGGAAGACGATTACAGAGAGAAATTATTAAAGTTAATTTTAGTAACTGTCCTGTATCTGATTCTGTTTTCTTAGAACAGTAATTTCTTCTACTCCAACCGCGGTTGATTTATTTCCTTACAAAAATATTATTTTTCTAATTAAGTATTAAAGTAGTATTACTATGAGAAGATGCCAGCAAAAAATATGCGCAGAAACGAGTTTGTGCACTCCATCATTCTAACCCAATGAGAAAGAATTACGTGACATTCAATGTCAACACCAGTGGTGGCGGTGCCCTGCAGTAGAGCGACGGCGATGGTAATAATAATAATAAAACAACTTTATTAGGCAAAGTTTAGTAGAACTTACTATTCTTACACTTCTCCTGAACAAAGGTTACTCGTAACAGTTGGCAAGTTTTAATCTACTCCATTTTCACAGTTCCTTGACCGCGAAACTTTTATTGCAATTACACATCCCTATACCCCAGATAAAGCTATGCCACTGGTAAAAATATTCGCGCATTTTGGCTCCGCCGTGGCATCTTCTCATAGTAATACTAGTCTACCACTACATACTTAACACTATTTTTTTTTCCTTTATATTTGTATTATGGAATGTTTTAAATGTTCAATATATTATTAAAAAGTATTTTATATCGTGTTTATTTGAATAACATAAGTTTCCATTTATTGTGTATTTATTTTATTTTCTTAAGTAGAAACCCCTGTATTTATTTTAGCATTTGAGAATACATATTATAAACTTGCCATTTTTTATTATAAACTTGCCATTTTTGCTTTATAGAATCAAAACAAATATATTTCTTAAGTATAACATTTAAACAAGAAAATGCTTTTTTTAAAGGTAAATGCTGCACTAAAACGCTCGTGCAGTACGCAATTCGAGATTCTCCATTAACAATAAGTATTGCCTTTTCTTCTTTTCCATTTTCTAAATGTTATAATACAGCAGGCAAAAGAAAATTAACAAACACTAAAAACACAGAAGAAGAAACAATCAGAATACAATCTCTCATTGGTGGGAAAAGTTCGCGCATCTACATCGTGCACTGACAATCTCGGACGGAAATGTAGAAAATTGCGCCAGGCCCGGATCACGGATTTCTTCTGTAACCGGATCGTCTACGACAAATGCCGTGATCTCGCCTCATGATACAGTTTGTATCATGATGCCGCCTAACTAGGTAATTATATTCACGCCTTGCTCTCATGATCCAAGATTGGTAGACTATGTCTACCAACCTTGCTCATGATCAATATTGTAGTTCTACTGTCGTCCACTGTGTGGCGCCACGAATAACAAAGCTAGAATTTATTTGTCCCTCCTTGTATTACCTTTCTCACTCATCTTCAGCTGTCAGTTTTCTATTTTCGTGTACTGGAATGGTCGGCTATTATAATACTCGCCGAAAAATGGTTGAAAATAAAAGAAAATATATTTCATCACCGAAGATTCATAATCTTTTAAAGACGTATTCGTCAATGAAAAAGAACAGGTGACGCAACGATGTAAATACATTCATAAATATGAGTTATCACTAAACGTCCCAACAAATAGGGAAATGGAGGACGCAGCTAGTCCCTAGTCACAGTAAGTTGAAAGCAAAATTCAGAATTTAATTTCAGGTTTGGTTGAGAATAGGAAATATTATACATAGTGGATTGGATTAAGTGCACTAGAAGGTCGTGAATAAAGCAGACTGGTTATATAAATTATAAACCTAGTTGACTTGGTTAAGTCTTCTAGAAGGTCAGATATGACAAGCAGCAGACCCCCTTGTAAAAATTAGAAACCTAGTTAACTTGTGTAAGTTTTCTAGAATATACAGGAATTCCTTGGTCTGTAATACTCTCTTAGATTTTAACAAACTCTTAATAAGGGTAATAATAAAACGTCTTTATTAAAAAAATAAATAAATAATATACAGAGCGAAGTTTAGACCCCAAAGGATTACTCTTACACTTAACTCTATAAAGCACATAAGTTATTACTTACAATTAAATTTTACTGGCACGCAAAGAAAAAAACATTTGAAAGACAAACAAAAAAAAACAGTATCCCATTATTATTTCTCTCCTATACTTAATAATAATAATAATAATAATAATAATAATAATAATAATAATAATATTTATTAACCACACAAAAGATACACATGGTACATATGGCATGTCAATATAAAAACAAAATAAAACAATATAAACAATACAAAACAGTATGTTATATAAAAACAATACACATATAAATAACAAATACATGTACAAAATTTGTTTTTCATTTTGTCATAAAAATATGTAATATGAAAGTCAAATTTATTCTAATAATAAATAAAAGGATTATCTTCGAGAAGATCTAACTAGGATATCCCGGACACAAACTCATCAATACTATAAAAACCGCCTTCCAGTAAGATGGTTTTAACTTTTTTTTTAAATAATATAGTGCTGCTGATTTCTCGCACTGTGTTTGGTAGTGCATTGTACAAATTGACACAATTATACCATGAGGAATGTTCGAACGTGGTAGTTTTATGAGCTGGAATGCTTAAGAGTTCCCCATGCCTAGTGTGATATGGGTGGGTATTTGCTATTTTAACAAACATATTAAAATTTTGTTTAGTATACATTATACATTTAAATATGTATACGGATGGTAGAGTTAAGATTTTCTTTTCTTTAAAAACTGTTCTACAACTTTCCCTAGATCTTAAATTGAATATTAAACGAATTAGTCTTTTCTGTAGAATGAATACCCTACTCATTTCTCTGCCGCATCCCCAACTCATAATATTTAATGAGATGTGTGAGTAGGCCAAAGCATAATAAATATTCAGTAATCCATTTTCATCCAAAGTGTTTTTCATTTGCAGGATGCCAAAATATGCTTTGTTCAATTTTTTACATACAGTGTCAATATGATTATCCCATGATAACTTACAATCCAGTACAGTACCAAGATATTTCGTTTCATCCTTCAGTTCTATACCCAAGATATTAAAATTTGTAGGTAGTGATTTTCTTATATGAAAATTCATTACTACAGTTTTACCAGCATTTAATATTAATTTATTACTATCACACCAAGCGCTTAAAATATTAATAATATTTTCAGCCTGTAACTGAATTTCATCCACACTAGTTGCCGTTGTTGAAATAGTGGTGTCATCAGCAAACATCGTATTTTCCTTCATTTCTTACATAATCTGGAAGGTCATTTACAAATAACATAAATAATAAAGGCCCCAGGACCGAGCCCTGGGTTTGTATGATTATAATTTACTATTAATATTTACTATTAATGACCTTTCTTCCATATAAGATTTGACCCACCTTAAAGCAGTATTTCTAATTCCTAAATGATACAATTTTGATAATAGTATATCACAGTCAATGGTATCAAAGGCTTTGGATAAGTCAAAAAACATTGATACAACATACTTACCAGCATCTAAACAGGAATATACATAATTAAGAAAATGACAGGAAGCCGTTTCAATCGATCTACCTGATCTAAAACAGTGTTGCGATGGCGTCAATATATTATTTTTCTCTACGAAATTAAGACGGATATGAAAGGCTGTTTAAATAGTATCAAAATTTTATGCTCAGTAATAGTGCCTTTTAGCTTACGCTTAAATGATAAGGATTACAGGATTTGGAGAAGTAGGTAAAGAATTATGTTTTTATTGCATTTTAAGAGAACGATTTTAAATAAGGATGTTCTAAATCTGGTATATTGAACATTATCTCATGGAATAAGCAAAGGATAAGAGGTGTAATTTTGTCCTATTATTTACATTTAATCAATGTAATATTTATTCTGGCAGATCTTGGCTTGTCATATTTACGGAGCCCATATACAGGGTGTCCCAGAATTGAGTTCCCGGACGCATTCCTGAGGAAGTACATTCTCTTAAAGTGAGACAGAAAAAAAACGTTTTTTCCAATAACTTCCGTTGTATGGAAGATAAAATTTTCAAATTTGGATGGGAGCTGTATCTCTATAAGTACTCTATGTAAACTTGATAACAACCAAATATCTTTTGTTTCTCAATTTTTTTTCATAATAATTAATATTTGACTGGTTGTAACTTTTTAATCACCCTGTAAAATTACGGAATACTTGAACATTTTTACTCAGCATTGAAAGGGCTGCAAAAAAGGTACTCTTAAAAATTTTTGTAATATCAATCAAAATACAAGAAATTATCGTTTTTTCTTCTATTTGTATTTAACAGTTATTTACAGTTCTAGAACAGAATTTTGTAATAGCAGAAAAGTACTGTTTATTTTAAAAACTACATTCATAACAAATGCTCCACGTGACGTCCACCTGTTTCAGTACACAAATCAATACCTTTAAAATTTTTTGTAATATCAACCAAAAATCAAGAATTATCGTTTTTTCTTTGTAGGTCATAAGTGCTCGTGAAACAGAAAACCTGTCGCGGTCTCATGACAAAACTTAATTAATTCGTAACGTCAAAAAATAGCACGTATAAGATTAATTTCGGTAATCTACCAGCAACGATGAAGCAACATTCACAAGACACGGAATATTTGCGATTTTTGTATTTGGTTATTTAAAAACCACTGTATACTCTGTTCCAACTGACACTAGGGGGCAACTTTGGCAACGTGTACAGAACGCGTGCGATGAATTTAGAGAAATTTTGCATATTTTCCAACGAATTCGCTCGTCATTGATGAAGAGAATTGATTTGTGTACCTACTGAAACAGGTGCATGTCATGTGGAGCATTTTTTATTAATGTAATTTTTTTTTAAGTAAACTGCTTTTCCATTATTACAAAATTTTATACTAGAATTGTAAATAAATGTTAAATACAGATAGAGGAAAAAACAATAATTTCTTGTGTTTTGATTGATATTACAAAAATTTTTAAGAGTACCTTTTTTGCAGCCCTTTTAATGCTGTGTAAAAATGTTCAAGTAATACGTAATTTTACAGGGTGATTAAAAAATTACAGCCAGTCAAATATTAATTATTATGAAAAAAAATTGAGAAACAAAAGATATTTGGTTGTTATCAAGTTTACATAGAGTACTTATAGAGCTACAGCTCTCATCAAAATTTGAAAATTTTATCTTCCATACAACGGAAGTTATTGGAAAAAACTTTTTTTTTCTGTCTCACTTTAAGAGGATGTACTTCCTCAGGGATGCATTTTTGAACTAAGGTAAGTTGGGTTAAATAGACCCAATATGAACTCAGGAATCACAGGTTCCCGTCTGGGAACTCAATCCTGGGACACCCTGTATAAGTCTACAACATGAATTTTGTATCTTCTGTAATCTGCTTCAATTTATTGTGTTCAAACAGAGTTCATAGGTATATGAAACTACAATAACACAGGCCCACAAAAAAAAAAGTTGTCTGCGCCGCGGTATTGACCATACCTATCCCTTGTATTTTGACCCGCTGAACACGAATCTGACCTTAGTTTTTCCCCTATACGTCAGGTTTTTTTTTTAAAGCAAAAATGTCTAATATTCATATATTTATTTGCTATTAAAAGAAAAACCTGACGTGCTGATGAAAAACTAAGATCAGATTCGTGTTCAGCGGCTTAAAATACAAGGGATAGATGTGGTCAGTACCCCCGCGCAGATGACTTTTTTTGTGGGATTGCGCCACACTAAGTGTGGCACAGTGGCCACCAAAAAAAGTGGTCTGCGCGGGGGTACTGACCACACCTATCCCTTAAATTTTGAGCCGCTGAACACGAATCTGACCTTAGTTTTTCTCCTACACGTCCGGTTTTTTTTTTAACAGCAAAAAAAGTCGTGTTGAATCGTCATATTTATATATTTATTTGCTGTTAAAAAAAAAACCTGACGTATAGGGGAAAAACTAAGGTCAGATTCGTGTTCAGCGGCACAAAATACAAGGGATAGGTATGGTCAGTACCCCGGCGCAGACAACTTTTTTTTTTGTGGGCCTGTGTAATTTAAGTATGTTACTTAACACCAACACTTCACATAGATTTTTAGACGTATTGAAATTTAATATATGTCTGTGGAATGTAAAGGTTTTAAATTCATGTAGATTTTTTTTTTAATTACTTTGTTTACTTGTGAATTGAATTTTAAGGGTTGTCAAATATTACACCCGAAACTTTCTGCTGATTTAATTATGGAAAGAATTTCTCCATTTATTTTATTTGCATCTAACTATTACATCTACGTCATTTATACCACTGAACATCAGTAGCTTATCTGTATGTTTTTCTGTTGGTCGGTGACCTATGGGAAATGGCTTAATAACGTAAAACAATATTAGATGTTATGCGTAAGTTTATCGCAAATTTAAGAAAAGTAAAAATATAAGTTTCTAGAAATTTATACAATACTGATTTTATGATGTTGGAAGTTCCCCAGAGAAGCACCTTGAAATACATAATTGGCTTCGTGTCATTCAAAGATTAAGAACTGGCAAATATTCACTATAGATTGTAGAGAAAATAACTAAAATATGCCCTATCACTGAGTCTGGGTGGCTTTATGTAAAATAATTTTAACAGGCTAAATACTTGACTTAAAAGCCTATGGGTCATACAAAAATAATATCATAATTGCACGGTATATGTGCATGTGTGGAATAATTTTTTGGCCACAGATGTAAATATGGTAATTCATTTGAAAATTTATAAAAGATGTAAGTATATAAACATAAAAGTACTTAACAACAACATAAGCAAACTTTGGTTGTTTTCAAGTTAAACTAAAATTTAAAATGATTTTATCATAAGCATTCTCAATTAAATGATTATTTATGACTGACTTGTACCTACTTAGCATTAGCACATTTTGTAAACAAGTTAAAAGATTGCGATGTTTTATTCAGACTTCAAAGGAATAATGAGGAAGCTTTGATCGCAGGACTATTATGGGACAAATCTTGAGTAATAACAGCAATAATATTTATTGGTGTATACATTTTTTATTTTACTTTGAAAATAGGATGTTAGAAAATTTAATGCCATATCATATAAATAATTAAAATATTTACAATCATTATAAAAGAAATTGTTTAGCAATGCTTATGCTTGTAAACGTAGACGTTTTCAAATATATATATAGATATATAAATTAATTACAGTTAAAATTTCTAAATGCACCATGGCAACTCATCTCACAAACGCCTAAGTCCTGCAAAAATTCCAAGGCAAATGAATATACGGTTAATGTGTGCACTGTTTCCTCAATTTATGATGCCATCTCAAATGGCAGTGAAAATTTACAATGCCTAGACATAAACCTTAACCCATAGGAGCTAAACTTTAATCTAAAGGGCCTTCCAGAGACAATACACATAGCGACGGCATCCAGAAGTGACATCAATGAAAAATGACACAGTGGTTGTTTAAAATTATGGTGAAGATATTGCATATAATAATAATAATAATAATAAATGTTTTTATTGCTTCAGGCTGAAATATACAAACAATAAGATAACAATATTCGAGATAATTATGCCTAATTGCAAAGAGCAGAGTTCGCACTTCCCAGCAAACATTTTTGTTAAAATTAGGTCCAATTCGACTTGGTAAAAGAGGAATTTACTTGTTAGGGTAATTATGACGTAAAATTGACAAGAAAAATATACTTCCGATAAAAATTTACCGATTGGTCTTACTTTAGATTTCAGTTTACGTAAATAATACCAATTAATCTACCTCATACACAATTTTCCCTAAAAGTAAATTTAACGAAAGCAGCGAGTGAAAAACTACTAAAAAAAAATCCACCAAAAATGACCTGAAGGATAAATTTACAATAGGGTAGAAATAGGTAATATAATTAGGTAGTATTTACCTTTTTAATGACTAAAAATATTCCTAATAGTCGAATATCTTATATAACGTCGCAAAAATGCCCTACGTTATTTTAAAGATAACTTTTATTCTACGAAAAATTGCACGACTAGCTCATTCATTATAAGGTGCTAAAATAAACTCATAATTAATAACAAAAATATATTACAAAATACCACAAAGAGCAATTTACATCAGGGTGTGGAAGAAAAGATAAATATCGCTTTTATCATGAAGAGACAAATACACAATAAATTAACATAATTGCAAAAGATACACAAATTATACAAAATCTTGATTATGACAATAAGATAAACAAAGCATACTAAAATCTTAATGTCGGCCGACTCGAACTAAGCTTAATTTAATTAGTGACTCTACTAAAATTTAAAACAGAAATATACTAAATCTTTCATGGAGACATTAAAATATGAACAATACTCAACTAAAACAGCTGTACGCCGTTTTAAAAATTAATATAAAAAAACTACAAAGCAAGGTACAAAAATACGGTAAATCTACAACAAAAGGTAGATAGTTTATCAACAAAAGTACCGACGCAAACGCGCACTCACAAAAATTGATATGGTGGTTTTTTGGTGAACTTCCTCTGGGAGGATGGGAACATAATAAAGTTTTACTTACAATAAGGCTTCACAGGAACTGGAACACTGATTTAACATTTCTTATTAAATAAGACAGATTATTGTTAAACAGCAATCAGGAACTCCAAAATAGAGCTGGAAAGACTCTTATTGACAATTTGTAAATTTACATGGCCCTAAGCCAATTGCCGTTGTCCATACACTTATTTTTAAGTTCACTTAGAAATGACCATAATGTGGGCCATTTAACACATAACTTTTCTTATAATCTCATCATACTCTTCTCGTTTATTCCTCTTACTATCCCGTCAAGTACTCAAAAATCCCCTGGTGGCCCCTTTCTCCCAATTTTTTCTCTTTCCCCCGTAAGGTGCCCAGGCAACACAACGCGGCTTCGCGTGACCAATCAAATTCAAAATCTCCTCATATTCACCTATATCGGTATCTCACGTTTCCCGCATAACGTCTTTATCTTGCCTAGCGCGGTAACCAAATTCCGGAAGAAGCCAGGGCTGGCTTCAGGCGGAAGTCTAAAGTAGCGGTAAGAAGTATTAATAATAAACTGACTATAAAAGGCAATTTCTGGTACAATATACTAATTTAATTAATAGTAATAGACCCAGAGAAATGAGCACGTTACATTTACTATGTAGATTTTGTTGTAAATCCTATGTAATGTATACCTAAATGGCAACCTATTTGGTCACTATTATTATACACCTTCGAAGTAATATTAGGTCGACAAAATAGATTAATTCTACCTGGCTTATCTACCTGATGTCAATCATTAAGTCAGTTATCTTTTGTAGTTGCATTTACAAAGGCAGTTAACTTTAAGGTTAAATTAGCTCAAGACGCCATATTTTGAACAGTTGAAATATGATTCCAAATTAGAATTTTAAAAATGAGTGTGTATGGAAACAAACTGACGAAAAGCTAAAAAAATACATAATTGTACTTCGCAGCTCTGTCTGAAATTATTTCAACTATGTAGTAGTGTCCTTTTGTCCCAAATTTGTACAATGTTTAAAGAAAAGAAAAGTCCGGTCCTGTGCCCCATCCTGTCTCTGTCAACCATTGTGCCAGCGCCATCTGGCCCACACTTTGAAGCCGGCCATCTGTTACGTCACTGTGTTTTTTTGTACCAAAGAACGTGCAACGCAAAAATTACTTCTGTTAAAAATGGTAAAATCAAGCAAGAAAAATAAGAAGAGGAAGGTTATAAAACTTAAAAAGAAACTAAAACGACTGATAGAGGAGTATGAAAGCAGCTCAAGTAAGTCAAATAGTTTCTTTGCCATAAAATTGTTCAAAATAATTTCAAGGATCTTAGAACGGCGTCCAATATGGCGACCATAAAAATTGTATGAATTCTAAAAAAGAACGTTAAATTGAGTTGCCAACTTAGTGATTATATAGGCACGCACATGCGTTGCCGCAGTTTATGGTTATGTACTCCTCACGCCAAGCTTTTACACATGTATGAAGCATAGGCAAATAAAAGGTGCTCATATGAGCTACCGAGTGATTAAACAGGCACACACATGTGTTGCCGCAGTTTAATTACCATGGTTATGTACTCCTCACGCCAAGCTTTTACACATGTATGAAGCATAGGCAAATAAAAGGTGCTCATATGAGCTACCAACTGAGTGATTAAACAGGCACACACATGTGTTGCCGCAGTTTAATTACCATGGTTATGTACTCCTCACGCCAAGCTTTTACACATGTATGAAGCAGAGGCTAAAAGGTGCTCATATGAGCTACCGAGTGATTATATAGGCACACACATGTGTTGCCACAGTACCATGTTTATGTACTCCTCACGCCAAGCTTTTACACATGTATGAAGCAGAGGCAAATAAAAAAGGTGCTCATATGAGCTACCGAGTGATTATACAGGCACACACATGTGCTGCCACAGTTTAATTACCATGGTTATGTACTCCTCACGCCAAGCTTTTACACATGTATGTAGCATAGGCAAATAAAAGGTGCTCATATGAGCTACCGAGTGACTATAGAGGCACACACATGTGTTGCCACAGTTTAATTACCATGGTTATATACTCCTCACGTCAAGCTTTTACAAATGTATGAAGCAGAGGCTAATAAAAAAAGGTGCCCATATGAGCTACCGAGTGATTATACAGGCACACACGTGCTGCCACAGTTTAATTACCATGGTTATGTACTCCTCACGCCTTTTACACATGTATAAAGCATAGGCAAATAAATAGGTGCTTACATGGTAATACACAATTCAGGTTGTATTACCTAAACAAAATAAAACATTTATACACATATAGGGATGACCTGTTCACATGAATCAGGCAGACCCTTTTATCAAAAAGGCATCTTAGCAGACAAGCATACATTCATTTTAAATAATGCATTATTTGTTTCTCATCATAGGTTCGAACCTTACGGACAGTTCGACTTCAGATATGGAGGAAGACCTTCCTAATTAAGATCCAGGAACAACTATCGACAGGACTGTGCGCATTAGCAGTTCCAACGAATCAGCTGTTCTCGAACCCGAAGGATGAAACAAATCCTCTGCTGGCAAACCTAGCCGATACAAGCCAACTGTTTTGTGACCTTTAATACTCCAACTCATTACATAGGTGGTTCTTAATAGGACCCAGTCTCAACCCGGCGCTAATAAAGACCGTGGTGGAATTCCCTATCGATACTACCTGTTTGGAGAATTTTCAAACAATTTAAATCAGTCAAATGAATAGAAGAAAATTTGAGGGATCAGCAAGTAGGTACTTCGAAAAGTTTTTTAAACTCCTTGAAAAAGAGAGAGGAGGGGGAGAACAAAAAAGAGAATTACGATCCGAAGCGAGAAAAAATCAGAAAGAAAACTTATCTACATCAACGTTGGAGGTAAGCATAGAATACTCAGGCTGATTGAAACAGTTTATCTCCAAATGGAAAAATATCTCTAGTAATCCTCTAATTTTGAGTTGGGTCCAAGGTTATAAAATTAACTTTACATGGGTTCCTAATTAACAAACAATATCAAAGTATAGGACATGCTGAGCTAGCCCAATACCAAAGGGCGATTGATAAATTTCTAAACATTGGCGCCATAGCTGAATGCCGCCATAAAAGCGGTGAATGTATTTCACCCTATTTCCTACATAGGAAACCTAACGAAGACTTCAGGTTTATATTAAACCTAATGGGGGACTTAATAAATACATCGCACCACCACACTTTAAATTGGAGGATTCTAGGTCAGTTAAGAAGTTAATAATGGAATACATTTTACTTATCAACAATTGATCTAAAAAATGCATACTTCCTTGTCCCATTGACAAGGACCACAGGGAGTTTTTAAGGTTTATCTATAACAATAAGCTATTTGAATTTAAATGCTTACCATCCGGTCTGAATACTGCTCCCTACGTGTTTATGAAATTATTGAGGCCAGTGTTAAAACTTTTACGGATGCTGGGTATAACCTGTGTGGCACACCATATCAATACCTCAGAAACAATTAAAGCTTAAAGCTACCTGCACGGTAGCTCAATTGGTTAAGGCGTATTGAGTGGCAAATATGCTGACCAACTGCCTATCGCGCTCTGGGTTCGACCCCCAGCCCCGGTATTGACAACACCGGTGGGTGTGGATGTATGTGTTTTTTTTCAAATATGTAACCCCCTTCCGGACAGCCTTGGCTTTGAATTTGGGGATTGTCTACTAACTGTGGTGTGTTTATTGACCACCCTAGGCTTTATAATAAATAAACGGAAAAAACCGTGTGAATTCCTAAACAGAATTGTGAATTCTTAGGTTTCATTTATAACACCATAGACATGACAATGAGGTTACCACAAGCCAAAGCCCAGACCATCAGAAATTTTATTGAGAATATATCAAAAAAGTCATAGTGCACAATTAGAGAATTTGCAAAACCTATTGGAATGCTGGTTGCAGCATGCCTGCAAAAAGGAGGACTTTTGCTGGTGTTTAAACAACATAGCAAAATCTAAAACAGCAATAAAACCACTTAAATTTGATATAGTTATTTTTTCCGATGCTAGTAAAACTGGCTGGAGGGCTTACACAGATATGGACAAAGGACTCATGGTTTTTGGAGTTACATAGACTCTAAATGGCATATAAACTACCTTAAACTTAGGCAGTCTTTAATGCAATAAAATGCTTCACAAAAGACTTAATGAACAGAGAAATATTATTAAGGACTGATAACACGACAGCAATGGCTTACATAAACAAGATGGGGGGGGGGGCATAAGACTTAAGAAGTTTAACTCATTGGCCAGAGACTTTTGGCAATATTGTGAATTAAAAAATATAAAATTACAAGCATCACCCATTAAATTCAAAGTCTAACCTAAATGCGGATATGAAATCCAGAGTATTATCAATTGACACCGAATATGCCCTTTCACAAAACTGCTTTCAAGAAATTTGCAATAAATTTGGTAGTCCTGAAATAGATTTGTTTGCAACAAGCTTAAATACAAAATGTAAACAATATATGCTTGGAAAGCAGACCCAGGCTCAGTATGCACTGATGCTTTTACAGCACTGTGGGAAGGCAAATACTTTCTGTCTAATAACACGAGGAGGCTCGAGGAATTGTGATTGTACCAAAGTGGGAGGGTTAACCCTGGTACCCACTATTCAGTAGATTATTGATTCAACACCTCCATCTATTTCAAGCCAAATAAAAAACTTTTGCTTTCACCTCTCAGGGACCCTCACGTCCCTGTGGAAAAATCTTACATTGATTGCCGATCTATTATCAGGACATCATATCAGCGAAGAGGTTTTCCAGAGATAGGAATTCATGCTATTTTGAATTCGGTATCAACAAGCATCTTAAAACAATACAACTGCTGTTACCACAGACGGTATAAGTTCTGTTCAGTTAAGAATGTGGACCCCTTGGAATATAATTTGGAGAGTTTAACACAGTTTTTAAATTGAAAACGGAAGCTCATATTCTCTTATCGATATCTATAAATCGGCACTAGCACTTATCAGTGGATAAGAAAGTTAAATGTTTCATTAAAAGATACCAGGAATTCTTGGCATATATAATAAAAATCCATCGAGACCCAAAAGTACTCCTACACCTCTAGGATCCCCAGCCAGTTCTAAAGTTTCTAGAGGCTCAATGTCCAACAGAAAAATTATCTCTTCACGAGTTATTGTTAATGTTAAAATAGAGCACTAGAGCTAGTTCTATTAGCACTTATATCTGCACACAGAGTGCAAACTCTTACAAAAATAAGCAACATCAAATCATTTACGGACAGGATCGAGATAATGATAACTGACAAACTAAAAACCTCAAGCCGAACAAATGTGCAACCCATTATAATTATCCCTTTCATCTTGGAAGAACCAAAACTAGCTTCAGTTATACATTATACAAAAAAAAAAAAAAAAAAACCAGACCCTTAAGGTGCCGTGGGGAGGATAAACTCATTTTAACGCACAAAAGTCCTTGGCGCCCTACCACTGCTCAAACCATAAAGCAGATGGATGAAAGCCACCCTTAAACAAAGTGGCATTGATACTTCCATATATTAAGACAGGTTTGTAAAAACTGTATTAAAAGGAGCCAAGGTAGTTACTGACTAATTACTTTCTATAATTCTATAAAATTATATTTATAGCCTACATCGGAATAAGTTTTGGTTTTCAGTTTGCCATATACAGCAGATTGTTAGAAAAATTGTTCCATTGATTACAGGGACGCACCCAGAAAATTGCTGAGGGGGGGGCTACTACAAATAATAATAATATGATTAACAAGGGCGGATCCAAAAAGGTTACTAACATTTTCAAGGATATCCCTTCGGACTCCGCGATCACTACTTTTTATCACCTCATGGGGAGGGGGGGTGCAAATAGAAATCCGAAAAAAAAAATGTATCACCTCAAAAAACAATGTCGCCTTAACAACATAACCAATACTTTCCTCGAGGGCGGCAATTGCCCCTGGTGCCCCCCCCTGGATCCGCCCTTGATGATTAATACATTTAATATATTTATTGAACAAACGAGTAACAGGGAGTACAAAACAAAATCAATTCGCCCATGATATATATATTGCCACGACCGCACAATAGTATATTTCGTACAATGTATTCTGCTTTTATATTTTGTTTTTTGTTTATTTATATCTCATTTTTACTTTAAAATATGTGATGCTGGCCTCCAGGGGGGGGGCTTAAGCCCCCAAAGCCCCCCCCCCTTCAGTGCGCCTCTGATTGATTATATTGTATGTATACATAGATATGAGTTACAGGTAAGTCATTTGATCATTTAATTATACCTGTAAACTCATATTTAACAAGTATAGCATACTTTTCGGTTCAAATTATTACTATAATTTTTTTACTTGGCAATAACAATTTCCTTAGAGATGAATATTTTGGAGGCGTATTGTTATTTTACGAAGTACAGCTGCTATTATACACAAAAAAATTTTCGTCGCATTGATTTCAACAAGCGAGTACTGCAAATACTTCACTTATAAATTGGATTTATTTTAGTTACCGACATTCATCATGTATCGTCATTGTGAGTTAGGTATCTCTTCAAATTTGTAGGTGACTGACAACAATATTATAGAGAAAATTACCAAATAGGTATAAAAACCTTATTTTTTCCTCTTTGATTGATTGATTGATTTACCAGCGTGCGGTAGGCATTGCTGCCACTCCCAAGTTATACAGCTGGGCCTGCTACGTCCATGCTGGGTTGGACTAAGGTCATGCTTGTTGCCAGCAGCGAGAGCCACATGGCGCATGGTAAAGGAATGTGGGATGGGAGGTGTAGGTATTTGTGAGATGCGTTACCGCATTATGTCGTGAGGGAGCGTTTAAGCCCCCTTTTTTTTGTATTTTTGGTTCTGGGCTTCTGCCTATTCTGGGTCTTCTTGTGAGATATGTTGCCGCGTTGTGTGCTCCTATTTTTGTACTTCTGTTTCTACAGGTCTTCTTCTTCTTCTGAGACTTCTGATTCCTCCGTTTCTGATTCTGGTAGAGTATATATCGCTCCGATTTCTTTGTGAAATTCATTCTTTCCCCTCGCTTTTCTTTCCCAGTATGTTTGGTCCTTTCCCAGTTTGTTCATGATCCTCTCGATTGTTGTTTTCCACGTGTAACATGGTCTCCCAATTTTAAGTTTGCTGCTATTCAGTGTTAGTGCTTTCTTCAGTAGGTGTGTTGGTTCCCTTCTTTGGACGTGTCCCCAGTACTTCATTGCGTACATTTCTATCCTTTTTGTGATTGTCTTTCCTTCTAGTAGTGTTGATGTTTTATGTCGTTTTTGCCTTGTTGTTTTTCTGAGTAATTGGATGATGTCTCTTTCAGCTCTTCTCAAACTTCTTCTGTTGGCTTTTGTTGTTGCCGCGTTTTTAACCCCATATGTCATTGTTGGCAGAATGATGGCTATGTACAGCCGTTTGGCCAGGCCCCATGATAGTTTGTTTTTCTCAATGAACGGTATAATTGCTCTTGTGACTCTGTATGCTGTTTTTATTCTCTCCTTTACTGTTTCTCTCCTTTTCAGTTGGTTCGTCAGATATGTTCCTAGGTATTTCAGTTTGTTCGTTGTTCTTAGGGAGTAGTCACCTATTTTGTGTTCTTCTCCACTGATCCGACTTTCTTTTGTTGATGGGTCTCGCTCCATTATTAGACATTTTTTGAAATTTATTTTCAGCCCAGATGTGTCCAAATGCGGTTTCATGTTTTCTAGGAAGTTGAAAATTTGTTGCTCTTCTTCTGCGACGATTAGGAGGTCATCGGCGTAAGCTAATACGATTGGGATTCTCAGTGTTTCCGTGTCTTCGTTAAAATTTGGTGTTTCCCTTATTGTGTTTTGTATCGCTTGGTCTAGGACCGTGGTGAATAGTCGGGGGGATAGGGGGCATCCTTGTTTGACTCCTCTGTTCTTTTGTCTGGTTTCCGTCATTTGTCCGAACCATTGTATGGCAGTTGTTTCATGAAGGCAGGCCTTTATTATCTTGTTTATTAGATAGTGCGGCACTCCTTTGTTATACAGGGTGTTGACTATGGCTTCGAGACTGATGGTATCGAAAGCCTTTTGGAGATCTATAGCGGCTATGTGCAGTTTTGTCCCTTCTCTCCATTTTTCTTCCAGTATTCTTCTGGTGGTGTACATGTGGTCGTCCGTTGATCTGCCTTTGATGAATGCTGTCTGGTAGTCTGGCGGTCTTCCAATGTACTTCTCTTGTTGCTCGAGCAGGAATTGTGCGTAGTATTTGTATCCTATGCTGCAGAGTGTTATTCTTCTGTAGTCTTCTATGGTCTGTGGCGAGTTGGTTTTTGGGAGGGGTATTTGTATAGTCTTGGTCCATTCCGTAGGCAGAGGTGTGTTTTCTGTCCATACCCTGGTGATGATTTCTAGGGTTTGCTCCTTTAGCTTTTCCGTGCCGTAGTGTATTAACTCGTTGTTTATTTTATCTACTCCAGGTGCGGTGTTTCTTCTAGCTCTGGCTATTATTCCTAGAAGTTGGTCTTTTGATGGTGGCTTGTCCAAGGGCCAGTGGTCTGTTTCTCTTATTAGTTTTGTTCGTTCTTTAGTTGCTTTCTCTTCTTCCTTCAGCTTCTTGGTCCAATGTTGTATTGGTATGTATCTTCTCTTGTGGGTACTGTTGTTTCTTCTATATTTTTTCAGATATCGTCCTGTTGGAAGTGCTTCTATGTTTTCGAAGAATGATTTGCATTTTTCCTCGTCGTGGTTTCTCTCCGCTTCCCTTTTTTCCCTCAGTGCTTCTTTTAGTTTTTCGTTTATATTCCCCGTCGTCTGTTGTTCGCCTGTGGCCTTCATCTTTTTTTGTTGTTCGTACTTGTTATTTTTTTCCTTTCTTGTTGGGCTCATAGGTGATCTGTCCCTTTTTAACGTTTTTCTTGCTGCAATTTTTATTTTTGCACCCATTGATGTCCAGTCTAATTCTTCTTCTGTCAGTTGGTTTTCTATTTCTTCACCGTATTTCTTCTGAAAGTCTTCGTGCTGTAGTAGAGAAATATTCCAAGTACTGTGTAGTGTCTTGTTGTTTCCTTGACTTGTTTTTCCTTCTTTTGTTTCCAGTTTTCTGTATAGAATTTTGTGGTCTGTATTGATTTCTGCTGCCCTTTTTGCTTTAACGTTCTTGATCCTTTCTCTTATCTCTCTGCTTACCAGGATATGATCTATTTGTGAGATGAGCTTCCATTACTCCAGGTGTCAATGCAGGTTTGGCTTTTGGCCCATGTGTTTCTTATCGTTAGGTCAAACATATGTGCTAGATTTTTCAGCGCATTTCCGTTTTCATTTGACCATATGTGGAGTAATGTTTTTCCTATGATGCTTTTATCCTGCTCCGTCTGATTGTCTTTTCCTATATGCGCGTTGAAGTCTCCTAGTATTATGATGGGCATTTTTCTTTTTTCGTTTCTTCTGGTTTCTTGAGTTAGCTGCCTGAATACCCTTCCTGCTCTCTTGTCTGAGGGTACGTGGACTCCTATCGTGCAGATGTTCTCCTTTTCATTTTGTATCATTGCCGTGACTATGTTTTCGTTTATATTTTCCGTCCTTATTTCGATGGGCCTCTCCCGTCTGGTTACCCATGCAACTCCTCTGCTGGTCTTTTCTTGCCCCCCCGCTTAGTTGCCATTTGTAATTTTGTGTGATTGCTGTTCTGTCTATCATGTGTGTTTCTTGTATACATGCAACGTCGATGTTTTCTGCTTGCAAGGCCTCGTCGATTTTTTCCCTTTTAGCTCTTTGTATGCATCCTCTGACGTTCCATGTTGCCAGAGTTATCCAATCATCTGGTGCTTCCTGACTGTATCCCTCTTCCGTTCTTTGCGATATTTGGAACCTGTTGATATTCGTCGTTTCCTCCCATTCTGGGCGGGGGGTTATTGCTATGCTTGGGGGGTTTGTTTTTTCTAATCGTTCTAGTTCGTTTCTTTTCTGCGTAGTGATTACCCTGTCGTAGTGATTTCTGTTGTTTCCCTGCTTCCTGTACACAATCTCAATTGGCATGTTGTCGTCTTCTTGTTGGTTGTTGGAGTGAAAAGTTATGATTTCGCCCTCCTCTTGGTATGTTATTATTGTCCTCCTCTTCAAGTTTGCTGTTGCTTCTATCGTCTCCTGCCCACCCCAGAAACCATCTTTTCTCAGGTCTCCGATGAATATATGATATTTTTTCTTTGTTGGTGCTGTGTTGATTGTAACGGGGTTCCAGTTCGTTGATGGATGCTAGCATGAACGGGGTGAAATAATCTATGTTGTTTTGTATATAGTCCGCTACTTGTTTCCGTAGATTTTTGATGGCATTGGTGTGTGCCGGGGTTGTTATGTTTTCTCCTTCTAACTGATGGCTTATTGCTCCATATAGACAGTTTCCGTCGCCGTCGATTTTTTTGTACCAGTAATTGATGTGTCTTCGTTCTTACGTTCTGTAGTGGATACATTGTTTTTGTGTTTTCTGGAGAGTTGTTATTTCTTGCTTACTTTTGCTTATTCTTGACCTAAATTTTTTAATAAAATAAAATTCCTTAGCCTTACCAGAGCCGTACCAGACGTGGAGTGTAAACAGTCAGTATGTTTTTAAAGCATGCATGAGAATTTTCTAGATATTAATGGCTCTGAAACCAGGATTGGCAACAATTTTATCCAAAATTTTTGTTATTTTTGAATTAATTTAATTAGGCGCGATGTACTGTTACTCTGATGGTACGCCCCTGGGGTTTAGTCATATATGTATAGCTGAAAGAGAAATTGTTTATTGACTTATCTAATTTATTACCCGACCTGTTTATGAAATTCTTTAAGTTGTCTACAAAATGTGACTGGTTTATAAGTGGTAATTGGACACTTAACTTTGATTTATGGTACCCTTTCTGGTCCGTCCCTTCGTCGAAACTTCGATCTGTCAGCTTTTCTCACTGCACAACACTGAAGAATTTAATCACGTATTTATTAATTATTGATTATTGGCACTTATCATTTAATTGTTGTTTTGTTGGCACCACCACCGTATGTAGAATTTTTTACTCAATAATTAGGTTAATTTTGACCTATTTAGGCCAGCTTATTACCGGCTTTTTTCACGATTTACACTCCGTTTGTAAAAAGCGTCTATTCACTCTCAAGTACGAGCTTGGACTCAGCCTTATATTTTTCCTCTTGGCGTCATTTTCCAATTTCACATACTTAAATACGTAAGTTCTACCTAAAGCTAGTCAACTCGATGTCGAATTGACATCGAATTTAAGTAAAATTTACTTAAACAGGTATTACTAACTAAATATATTGTGCGATTACAAGTACAATTTATGTGTAATTTTACCTGTCTTAGTCGATATAACCTAATTTCGACGTCGTCTTATTCTCCACTTATGTCGATTCCACGTAGCGTCAACGTAAATTTTACCAAAACACAGTTAATTTTAATTTTGCGACTAAATTTATTATACATAATTTAGGTAGATTTGACGTCAATTAATACCGCTCTTACATTCAACCTTTTTTTTCTTTTTCTCCTTATGGGTTGCGGTGCAAAGCCCCGCCATACTGAAGCTTAAGCTTATTGTACCCCATAGTCTCGTTATCCCATTAATCCCATTCCTCTCCAAAAGGAGAGTATACGGTCAATGGGAGCTCTGGCTATCTCTTCACACCTATGTTGGTTAGGTGTCTGTTCAGTGTGCAGTGTCCTGTTAGAATTCCCACTGCACACCTCAGCTGTTTTCTGCTCAGCTTTAGCAATTCGTTAGTCTTTGTCTTGGATGGCCCGCCGGTGATGAACATACGTGACTGTCTCATCCCCGGCGCGCCAGTCCAATACAAGATATGTTGCTGACTCAATAATTCCTTTACCATTCCTCTTGCGGTATTGTATGATATCCCGCAGGACGGCTCCGGTCCCATCAAGGCAGTTTTTGCGCCTTCTTTGGCCAGCTTATCTGCTTTTTCGTTGCCTTCATTGCCCTGGTGTCCTCGCGTCCACTCCAGTTGTATACTGTTGTGTTCCGCCAGTTTCGCCAGGGATTCAAGGCAGTCTTTTACCGTTTTGGAACGTATCTCTACTGCATTCAGAGCTTTGATAGCTGCTTGACTGTCAGTGATGATGCGGATTCTTTTGTCAGTATATGACCTCCAGATCATTTCTTGTGCACAGATTTCTATGGCTGTGACTTCTGCTTGGAACACCGTTGCGGTACTGCCCAGGTTCAGACTGATGTCTGTCCCTGGTTGGTCCCTGCTCCAGTACTTCTTGACGTTTTCGATCTGTCAGTATACCATATGGTATCTTTTGGATGTCTTCGCAGTTGCCTTGTTCCTTCCTCTTCCCTATCGGGTATGTATACCCTGAAGGTCTTTGTGAAGTTGTGGCTTGTGCTGATTCTATCTGACTGAATATCTAGTAGTCGATTTTTTCTTATTTGTCGGAATATTTCGGTGTGGTATCCTATTCTTGGAATGGTCCCATGTCCGTTTATTTTCAGCCTGTACGCCACCAACAATGCCTCACTCTCCACTACTAATTGTAGTGGGGGCAGGCAAAGTAGCGCTTCCATGACTGCGGTAGGCGTTGTTGACATTGCTCACGTTATGGTTAGACATGCTAGTCTTTGTACTTTCCGTAGTTTTCTCATTGCCTCCCCTTTTCCGGCTTTATGCTACCAGATCAGGGAGGCATAGGTTATTATTGGTACTACAACCCTTTGGTACAGCCAGTGCACCATTCTTGGTTGTAGTTCCCAATTTTTACCTACCATTCTTCTGCTGGCCCATAAGGCCCGCGTAGCTTTGGTAGTCACTCTATCTAGATGAGCATTGAAGTTTAATTTGGTGTCTAGAATCAGTCCCAAGTATTTGACTTCATTGCTCACCTGCAATTCGTTTCCCCGGAGATATAATCTTCCCAGGTTGAGTTCCCTCTTTCTTGTGAAGGCGACCACAGTGGTCTTCCCTGGACTCACGGAAAGACCTTCCTGGATACACCATTCGTCTACCATAACGAGGGCTCGCTGCATCTTTTCCGCTGCAGTGCCCTCGTATTTTCCTGTTACCAGGATGGCAAAATCGTCTGCATTACCTTGCGCATATATTCCCCGCTGTTCCAGTCGAGATAGGAGCTCGTCCGCAACCAGGCACCACAGGAGAGGAGATAAGACACCCCCCCCCTGCGGGCATCCTCTGGTCACGGACACCTCTTCTGTTGTGGATCCTAGCGTGGACTGAATTTTCCTAGTTCTGAGTGCTGAGTCGATCCATCTTGTTATTGACTTTTCGACTCCGCACCTCTTCACTGCCTCACTTAGTGAGTCGAATGAGGTATTGTCGAAGGCACCCTCTATGTCTAAGAAGGTTCCTATGGCAGTTTCTTTACTGTCTAGGGCCCTTTCTATTTGTTGAGTCAGCTCATGTATTGCTAACTCACAAGATTTTTCTGTTTGGTAGGCATACTGGTTTCGATGTAGAGGTTTTGTACTCATTTTATTGTCCCTGATGTGCCTATCAACCAGTTTCTCCAGGGTTTTCAGAAGAAATGATGTTAGACTGATAGGTCGGAAGGATTTGGCCTGGGCGTAGGTATCACGCCCTGGTTTTGGTATGAATACCACCTTTATCTTCCGCCAGCCGGTTGGCACATAACCCAGGGCCAGACTGGTCCTGAATAGTGTGCACAGGGGTGTTGCAAGTATTTCCACTCCTTGTTGAAGTAGAGCTGGAAATATTCCATCCAGCCCTGCTGACTTGTATGGTTCAAATGAATTGATTGCCCATACAAGTCTTGTTTTAATTATCTTGTTCGCAATTTTCCAGTCCTCCTTTGACGCCCTTCTCATTGGTATGTCTTCGGGTGGACCGCTTCTGTCTTGTGGGGTAGTTACACTGCCTGGGAAGTGTGTCTCTAGTAATAAATCTAGGGTCTCCTTCTCAGTGTTTGTGTACTCCCCTTGTTGTCTTTGCAGTGATCCTATCTTTCCCTGATTGTCTCTCTGCAAGATTTTCTGGAGTCTAGCAGCTTCGGAAGTATTTTCTATCTCCTCGCATTGCTTCCTCCATGATTTGGTTTTTGCGTCTCTAATGGCGTAGACGTATTTCAGACGGGCTTCTTTGTAGTCATCCCATCTGCCTGGTTGAACAGTCTTCGAACCTCTGCCCGTCTGGAGGAGAGCTCGCGATTCCACCATGGGGTTTCACGCTTGGCTCTTCTCTCTTTCAGAGGGCAGCTTAGCTCGAAGGCTGTTATTACTGCTGAGGTTATTAAGTCGCTCAATAGTTCTACTTCCGCTGGTGTTTGTGGTCTTAATGGACAGTCCTTCAGCCCCTGCTCTAGGTTCTCGTTCAAGAGTTCCCAATCGCAGGTTCTTGGGTTTCTGCTCATCTGCCATTCTTCCAGTGGAGTTTCTATTTTGAATCTTACATACCTGTGGTCCGATAGCGATGGTTCCTGGAATACATGCCAGTCACTTATCACTCGTCCCGCGCATTGCGTGGTAATGGTAATGTCAATTACATCTCGTCTTGTTGCTGTGACGAAAGTCGGTTCGTTTCCGCGGTTTACTACTTCTAGCTTATTAGTAATAATAAATTCTAGGAGTGCCTCACCCCTTGTGTTGTTGCCTGTGCTCCCCCAGACAATGTGGTGTGCGTTGGCATCACAACATGGGATGAGCTCTATATGGTTTGTTTCGCATTGCTGGACCAGTTCTTTAAGTTCCTGGGTTGGAGGTAGCCCTGGCTGATCATAAGGAAGGTATGCCGAAGCTATTACTAGCTCCTTCATTGACCCTTCCATCTCGACGTTAGTTCGTGCTACCATTAGATCCCTGGTGCATAGTCCCCACATTGGTAGCAGATTAATGTTTTTCTTTGCAATGATGCAAGCTCTTGGGTGGTCCTCTGGTGGGCTGATTACTTCCCATCCTTGTCCCACCTGTAGTCCCCTGATATGCCCCTTGTAAACCCAAGGTTCTTGTATCAGTACTATATCTATACTATTATTTAAAATGTATCTCTGCAAGGCAGCCGAAGCTGCCTTGCAGTGATGTAAGTTTACCTGTGTACAGAGCTGGGCAAATTACTTTGAAAAAGTAATTAATTACAAATTACTAATGTTAAAAAGTAATTTGATTACCATGTAATTAAATTACTATTAAAAAAATGTAATTAAATTACTAATTATTTGGTAATGGTAATTGAATAAATAAATTACTTTTATAATTACTTTAGAGCTTCTAAATTTGTTATATTGGAAATGGGAGATGTTTAGTAAATTATAAGATCATTTGTTGGTGTACAAATAATTATAAATATATACAAATACTGAATGACACAAATTTTTTAGTAGTCAGTAAAGACAGTAATCGCAAAGGAATGAAAATCTATAACTAAAAGCAAATACAAAAACCGCTGCCCAAGGAATCACTACTCTCACATACTGATTTTCTATCTTAATTCTCTCACAACGAAAAAAATTTTGTATGTGGAAATACTTGTTTATGGAACTTTAGTAATATAATATTTGAAATTGCATACCCCAAAACCCATAAAACGATATGCCACATTGGTAGTGGGGATGGGAGTGGTGGTAGTAGGGTGGTAGTGGGAGTGGATGAAGAAAAAAAATGAGGCCTTTAGTTCTTGTATACACACTAAATCACAATTTTATTTTTTCACTCCCTTTAATAATGCGGTGGGGGTGGTAATGGGGGTGGCTAATAGCTTCTCTTATATATATACTAAATACCAATTTTATGGACTCTTACTTGCTTGATTTACCTATTTACCCTAATTTATCCCCCAACCCTTCAACAGAATAAGATCAAAATATAATCTAATTCCAGAGCTCGTTAAAGGTGGCGGTGCCGTGCTTAAGAAAACGATTTCGTAATTCGACAATTTCTTCTATATACTTGAACGACTTGAAAAAATTCTTTGATAGGCCTTTAGAGAAAACTTGATAGAATGATACCAGACTATTAAAATCAACAAAAACTTTTTTTTATTTTCGCACGAGAAAAAAATTTTCCTTCTTTAGTTTTCAATAGCCTAGTACCATTCTATAAAGTTGTTTCTAAAAGCCCAACAAACATTTTGTTAATCGGTTCAGGGATGTAGAAGAAATTGTCGAATTATGTTCACCGCACCCGCCCACCTTAAATTAAGGATGCAACGGATAGTGTTTTGGCCGGATACCGAATACCGGATATCCGGCGAACTTCTTGATCCAGCTTACATTGAAAGTTGGACTGAAAACAAATTTTGACAACCTCGACGACAAAAAATATTTACTGGCAACTTTTCTAGACCTCAGATTTAAAACAAGTTTTTTCAATAAAAATCAGGCTGAATAATCCTGCCAAATTATTCTGCTGGAGGTTTTAAAAAATAGTTGTGATGATTCGTGCTCAGGCAGTGATAGTGAAAGTGGTTCTTCTCCTTTCAGTAAACAACGTAAGAGAAACCCACAAGATAATGTTACTGCTGATATTTACAACACTTTTTGGAAGAGTTTTGACGAAGTGGGTGAAGAAAATGGTACCGTTAAGCATAAGATTTTGTAGAGTGAGAGGGAAATATGCGTTTAATTTCGGATTATAATAAATATTTAAAAGGTCATAAATGGTATAATCTTTAAAATAGTTTCAGATACTTCCCATTGCTCTAAGGAATAGAACCATATACAGTTTTTATCATAAATTTTGTATATAGTATAATGCCATGCTCTAATAATGGAATTAGGAACTATTTTCATTGACATATTCAAATACAACAGATATTTATAATAAAAAAATATATATAGTTGTAATAGCAAGAATCTAAAATAGGTTTTAAGATTATACTGTTTGGTTTTTTAAATATTTATAATAAATCGAAAATAAACGCATATTTCCCTCTCATTTTGCAAAATCCCATCCTTAATGAGAACGTTTCGGAGAAAACTTCAATGGCCAAGGAGATTGACTATTATTTGAAAGGAGCACGGATTCAAAGCAATAGTGACCCTTACACATGGTGGTATACTAACTCCAATCAATATAATAAAACTCGATTCATATTTTATACCAATTTTTATTTCTTAACTATCCGGTTTTGGCCAGATATCAGGTCACTATCCGGTGCCCAACCGAATAGTAATAAAGTGGCCGGATAGGCCGGACACCGGATAGTAACCGGATATCCGTTGCACCTCTACCTTAAATACATGTGTGTACCAAATTTCAAGTCAATATCTTAAACGGTTCCAGAGTAATCGTGCTCACAAAAAAGTTACAGATAGACAAACAGACCGACAGACAGACATTTTCTTTTGCTCAAACTGAAAATCTCGACGTTTCATGACATTTTAAGCATTTTTGAACAATAAAAAATTTTAATTGTTTTTTTTTTGCGTTACTATACTTCCACTGGATGTGGAAATAAAATGACACAAACTATGAAATGTGAATAATATTATTTGTTTATGTTTCCTTTTAATAGGAATGTAAAGTAATATAAATACTCTAAAATAATTTAATTATGGTAAAACAATTAAACCCTACAGTATTCAAATTATTCTAGAGATTTGAAATGATTGAGAAGAAATTTAAATTACTTGAAGTAATTTAAATTACTTGAAATAATTTAAATTACATGAAGTAATTTCTATCAGTAATTAATTACTCTGCAAAGGTATTTTCAGAGTATCGCTTGAGGAATTAATACTTTTTAAGTACAATTACTGCTTTGAAAAATGTAATTCAATTACAATTACTTTTTTTAAAAAAGTAATTAAACTAGTAATTTAATTACTTTAGTAATTAATTACTCCCAGCTCTGCCTGTGTAAAAGTAATGTGTGCGGCCGCATAAGAAGAACCAGGTTCATTGCTGACCCTGTCCTTCCTAATTGGCCGTGTTTTTCTGAGACCCTCAGGGGTGCTTCCCTCGGACCGGTCGCGCTTGACTCCCTGCCTTGGGTTGTCTCCCTGAGGTTCTTTGCTTGTGCCCGGCAGATCCCTGGGAATGCCATCGCTTCCAGACTGTGAAAGCCCAGATCCCGATGGATCCCCTAGTCCCTGCCGTTTAATCTTCCGAAGCTTCCTTCTGGAAGCTCCGGAGAATTTCCACGGTGGATTCTCCTTTGCAGAACCTCCTCCCGAGGTTGTTTTGATAATGTGGTTGTTTTCCATAAGGTTCCCACGAGTAAGGGGGAAATTAAAGGTCTCTGTGCCTAGAGCCCCCTGTGGACACAGAAGACTATATGAAACGGGGTGCGTCAGGTGCCCCGAGTTTTGTCGCTAGTGACCGAGCCTCCCCTCGGCGTGCACAATACCGGGCACTTAAGCCAGGTCCCCCTTACCCCTTGTCAGTGCTATCCGGCTCGGGTTTTTTAGATCCGCTACCAGAGTCGTACCTCACAAGTGGTTTACCTTAGTCTCGTATATAATATCAACTTATCCCACATACAATTACTTCGTTGATTGAATTCTACCATTCTTAACAGATCTTTCTGAAAAGGTTTCCTTCTGTAAATTGCTCTCGCTTTGCCTTAGTCACAGAAGACCTATACCACAGAAGACCTATACCAGAAGCGTCACTGTCGGAGGCACGTTCGATGTTTGGGTGCGTTTGCACGCATCCAGTAATTTAGTCGAGTAGAGAGACGGTCCAGTAATTTAGTAATTGCTTTCCACTAAATTACTTGACTAAACCACGCTGTCTGCATTGGTCGAGTACTAAATTACTAAGCGACTCGACTAAATTACTGGATGCGTGTAAATGCACCCTTCCATTGGTAAATTGGGGTGACCTTCGGCCATCTTGTTGGTGGTATTAGGCGGGAAATTCAAATATCCCATAATGGGAACAGATAGTTTCATTATTTCCGCCAGAGTGCAGCAGCCGTATTCGATTGTTTCACATGCCTCTCTTGGAATGTGGGTTGTTCGCACTGTTGAGGTTATGTTATATCCAATGTCAATACTAACAATAATCTCTTTGAATAAAGCAATTAAAAGAAATTATTTTACTGGGTATATTCCAAGCATTTTTTTAATGGTAAATTGTTGCTTGTTGATTTAAGAATTCGATTTTTAGTGTGGATTTATGTTATAGAAAAGACGGCCGTAATTCAAGACTACGATGATCCGTCCAGTTAGGTATTCTTTGTTAATATCAGATACAACTTAAAACCCAAATGTGAAAGTAAAAGTACTTGTGATAATAACTACTGCTAAAGCAAACAATAAACAATTCATGGTAAAAAAATAACACTTTATATTGATTTGTCAGCATTTTTAATAACAATTTCTTGTTTAAATTTTAGTTGAGCGAGGGTAGAGTTGATGCCGAGGGAGAAAGAAATGTAATAGCAAACATTGTTTTAAATCACATCAAGAGGAAAATACACAGATATCTGATGTAGTGCATAAATTAAGGAAATTCAAAGTAGTGCCGTTAGCGATTGATCTGGCAGCTAAACGTCCTTTTAAAGTAGTTAAGTTGTGTGGTGTTTAAAAACCCAGTGTTGGATTAAACTATGAAATTAAAACTGAAAGTGATCTAAAGTCAGTGAGCACATAAATAATGCTCGAATGGGCTTTGAAACTCAAATTGTAGCTGTAAATTTCGTTGAATTATGTAATTACAAATGTTACTTACTACTTAGATATTAGTATACTTAAATGTATAACATAATCATTTCTTTTTTTATTGCAATAATAGATCTTTCTCTGTATCTCCTGAAGTTTCTTGTTGATTCATCTTATAAGTACTAATGGAACCTTGGATAATAAATAATTTGTTATTTAGTACGTATATTTTGTTTTAATTTCAGTTAGATGCAAAGATGCATGCATATATAGGTTCAATATAATCGACTATTTCAATTCACTGCTAACAGCAATAATACGAGTGATAAATAAAACAATAAAAAGTGAATATACGTATTTAATAAAATACACGTTAGACATATTTATGACATTAATAACACACGATAAGAAAAAGTTCTTGCGCAAATTACAATGGTTTGTATAGTTCAATCTATAGGTGTATCATAGGTAATGGGTCAACCACTGGAAGAAATTGTGTACACCTTTTTACATATTTCAAGTAGTTCACAGTACTTTAGTTTACTTATATGATATTTTTCACAAAATTCGTAACAGTTAAGCCTACGGCCATAGCCATTGTTTACTGTTAAAAAATTGAAAGGAAAGACTTGATAGTGAAAGAATCTTGTCTAGACTAGTAACACAATCATAAAGAGTACCGAAGGGGATCATCTAGATCAGCAATAGTCCAAGAAGTCGATGGCTTTTGTTGAAGATGTGAAGCTAAGAGTTCATAACCTGAAAAATGAATTTGTATGTTAGCAATTATTCATTAAGCAACATTTAATTAGGTAAACATATATTGAAAAAAGTGTTGATCATTGACAACTTATTCCGACCTTTGCAAAAAGCTTTTATCCTTTAAATTTCTTGGATAGTAGGTACCTACTTCTTTCACCCAACCACAAATAGCTTCAAGATTTTTGAATGTCTTGAACTCATCCTTTTGTCTATGCATTTCTCACAAAAACCAAGAAATTTACAATATCTCTATATGAAATATTATGAAATACACCAATATTTGTTGTGAACTCATCATTTTTCAAAATATAAGCGATTTAATTCGATGACACCAACTTTTTCCATTATGAGACGATTTCGTAAAATATAAATTTATCTCCATATTAACGAACAAAATTCACAATACGAAATAATTAAGGATAGTTGTGGATGTTGAGTTATCCAAAATTAAGTTGTAAAATATTACAAAAACGGCAAAATATACTTTAAAACATGTTCAATCGGTACGTCACTCGATGACAGCTGTTTGTTTTCCTAAGGTCTCAGAATCTGTGACGTCAGCACAGCTTGACAATACCACCAGCAAGATGGCTGTCTTCATAAAAATTCAATATTGGCGGGAAAGCAGAGAGTCGTTTCTGGTATAGGTCTTCTGTGGCAGGCCCTGCGCACTCCCACTATATTTCAAAACTGCGTGTTTAGTTTGAACTTCCGTCGATCTGTCGCTACTTGTACTTGAATCACGGCGGCTGCGCAAATCTGAGGCATGTTTTTGCGCATAAGACGCTACAAACCGCGATAAGCGGAGCCATCCGAGCGAATAAGCTGTGACGTCACGCTTAAAGCGGTATCGCGCGGTCTCACTAGGGCGCTAGAAAATGTGTAAGCGGAAAATAGTGGAGATATGACATAAGAACGTTAGAGATGGTTAGAACTAAACTGTTAAAAAAAGCTAAAAAGACATTCATTTTTGCAGAGAAATATATGATGACGTAGCGCTTCAAGGCGCTTAAAGCATTGGGGTAAGACGCGAGATCGCAAAAATATGCCTTTGGATCTTGCCCGACTGTCAGTACCGTCTAGAGATGGGAAAAGCGGTTCCACTCGTGTAGCGTTGCAAACGCGATCGCTCCAGAGAAAAGCCGCGACAAAATAACGTTACTTTGGAGCGACGCGACAGAAATAAAATGATACGGCTCGCTCTGCCAAACGCGCTTATTGAGTTCAAGAGATCGCGTTTGTCGTGCAACGTGTGGTATATTCGAAACTCAAAGTTTTGGAGGGTGGGATATGTAATGTAACGTGATCTATTATATGCAGTCGCTTATTCGCGCTTCGCCAAAGTACAAAGAGCGCTTGTTAATTTCTGTAGTTATATGTAGATTTATTAGATTTTTGCATTTTCTTACTAAACAGTAAAAGTAAACACCAATAAAGGTTGTAAAAGATATAGTAATATAGTACACATTTATTTGTTGTATGAGTTTTTATTTTATAATAGACTAATAGACTATATGACATAGACGTGTTTTGAACTTGGGTGGCCATTTATAAAATCGCAGTTTTTCTCGATACATATTGTTGGTATGTATTTTTATTTTATAAAAAACATAAAGAATTATTTTGTTATTTTTTTACCAGGTAGGTATAGGCAGGAAAAGCATTTTGGGTTGATAATTGCGATTTCTGTTGATGTTTATGAAATGTGGCCCAAAAAAAAAAGAATAAAGTCGTTTACCTTTTAGAATTGTTTTTCTAATAAACAAAAATCAGATAAGATAGCAATTTGCAACGATTTTTATTGTTAGAAAATTATACACATCTTGGCAACACTATAAACCTATGTTAATATAGGGCCAATAAAAGTAAAGAGCTTAACGTTAAGTTCTTTACTCTGGTATGGCATTGCATCATTCCACCTTGTCGCTGGTCAAAGTCTATAAACCTTTTGGTCGTCGGTAACGTTGACACACAGTGTTCGCTCCGAGTAACCGGTTACTTTAGCATTTAATAGCGCGACTGTACGTTACCTAAAATTACCGCGACAAAATAGCGTTACAGAGATAACGACCCATCTCTAGTACCGTCAGTTGTCGCGCCATTATTGTTTACATGTCTGTGCTTTGTGTTTTGGACATTAAACTAATAATTATTAAATCCATAGAGCAGGAGTCCATTTGCTTATTTGTAAATAATGTGAGTTTCCAATGAAACTGTCTAGAAACAACGCTGTTCTGTTAAATATTAAAAACTGTAATGGGTTATAAGTGTTGTGTTCACGTCGTGTTGCGACTTCGAAAAATTCCAACATGCATAGGTATTATTGATTTGCAAAGAACGTGACTCCCAAAAAATTGACTAAAAACGAAAGACTGACGGGTTGTACATTTCTGTGCAATGAAATCCCGTACACCTATTTTTCGCCTTATTAAATCATAATTTATTTGTCAGTGTCCTCGTCAGTGTCATATTTTCGCAATGCCAAAATTAACTGAACATGAAAAAATTTTAATTCTCTCTGAAATTAAAGAGAGATGGTCTATCAGAGCAGTTGCTAACCATTATCAATTGAATAAAAGTACTGTTATGAGTGTGAAGAAAAGTGGGAAGAGGAAGGTAGCATAGAGAGAAAAGACGGTTCAGGCCTATCGAGAAGTTCAAATCTCGTTCAAGATGAAGCACTCCTTGGCTATTTGAGGAAAAATCCGTTTCAAACAGCAGGAGACGTGTTCATGACACATTTTCTAGTTTCGAGGTCAGCAGCTAGCCGAAGGATAAGAAAATCGAAAATAAAAAACTGTACAAGTGCCAAGAAGACCATATTAACAGAAGCAAGCCGGCATTATGTTTTGTTTAAATTGTGTTTATCGCCCGTTGGAGTTTTGGACCAATGTTGTGTTTACCGATGAAAAAGTTTTTCAGTCTTGTAATGTCGGACATGTACAAAATATTAGGTTACATTATTTACATAATAAATACAATCGCAGCTATGTGCAGTCGCATCGTATCTGTGAATTTTTCAACATCAGTTTTTACATTTGTTATAAATCGAAATCATTCCCATCGAAGGTGTAAAAAAGTAAAAAAAAACAAAAATACGTGTGTTTTTCTTCTGGATTAACATTATTCAAATACATTACTTATGACGTTTCACAATCAATGTCAGTTTTTTGTAACCTAAAAATCTAAATTCCAAAAAGGCTGATTCACACCGCTTAATGTTAGTAAAGGACGTGAAAATGTATATTATAACGGGTTTATACGTGCATGGATTTAGTGGCGCCAGTAGATATTGGCACGCTAGTAAAAAAATATTACACATATAAACAGTTACTGATGAGCAAGCTTTTACCTTGCATGCATTGATGCATGCTCGCCAGTAACTGTTTATACGCGCAATATTTTTTTACTGGCGTGCCGATATCTACTGGCGCCACTAAATCCATGCACGTATAAACCCGCTATTATTTAATTGTATTACAGGTATTTTGGTACATTAGTTACTTTTCAACATCTTAATACTTTTGTAATAATTTTACTTACGTTAGTTACTTTTTAAATGTATTTTTAAATATTATTGTATTTATTGTAATGATTTTCCGTTAAATTAATAAATGATCAATTTCTAGTTTTGAAATGACATTTAATTTTAAGGCCACTGTTAAGACTATAAAAGTTCTTTGACAAAGATCTTTTATAAAAGATATTTTATGAGTAATTTGATAGATATTTCATCTCATAAAATATCTTTTATAAAAAATCTTTGTTAAAGAACTTTTGTAGTCTAATGATTGCCTAAGCAATTTGTTTGAAAATCATTTAAAATTCCCGCCTATGACAATCCCGCCTATATAAAAAGGCGGGAATACAGCGCCACTCTCGACGTAAGTTTTGCTGTTCAAAAAATCCTTGAGAGTTGCCTATCTATAACATATAATATTCTTTAATCTATGTTCTGTGGTTATGTTATATCCAATGTCAATACGAACAATAATCTATGAATAAAGCAATTAAAAGGAATTATTTTAGTGGGTATTCCAAGCATTTTTTTAATGGTAAATTATTGCTTGTTGATTTAAGAATTCGATTTTTAGTGTGGATTTATGTTACAGAAAAGACGGCCGTAATTCAATACCACGATGATCCGTCCAGTTAGGTATTCTTTGTTAATATCAGATACAACTTAAAACCCAAATGTGAAAGTAAAAGTACTTGTGATAATAACTACTGCTAAAGCAAACAATAAACAATTCATGGTAAAAAAATAACACTTTATATTGATTTGTCAGCATTTTTAATAACAATTTCTTGTGTTTAAATTTTAGTTGAGCGAGGGTAGAGTTGATGCCGAGGGAGAAAGAAATGTAATAGCAAGCATTGTTTTAAATCACATCAACAGGAAAATACACAGATATCTGATGTAGTGCATAAATTAAGGATATTCAAGGTAGTGCCGTTAGCGATTGATCTGGCAGCTAAACGTCCTTTTAAAGTACTTATGTTGTGTGGTGTTTAAAAACCCAGTGTTGGATTGTTTAACATTCAAAAACTATGAAACTAAGACTGAAAGTGATCTAAAGTCAGTGAGCACATAAATAATGCCCGAATGGGCTTTGAAACTGTCAAATTGTAGCTGTAAATTTCGTTGAATTATGTAATTACAAATGTTACTACTTAGATATTAGTATACTTAAATGTATAACATAATCATTTATTTTTTTATTGCAATAATAGATCTTTCTTTGTATCTCCTGAAGTTTCTTGTTGATTCATCTTATAAGTACTAATGGAACCTTGGATAATAAATAATTTATTTAGTAAGTATATTTTGTTTTAATTTCAGTTAGATGCAAAGATGCATGTATATATAGGTTCATCATAATCGACTATTTCAATTCACTGCTAACAGCAATAATACGAGTGATAAATAAAACAATAAAAAGTGAATATACGTATTTAATAAAATACACGTTAGACATATTTATGACATTAATAACACACGATAAGAAAAAGTTCTTGCGCAAATTACAATGGTTTGTATAGTTCAATCTATAGGTGTATCATAGGTAATGGGTCAACCACTGGAAGAAATTGTGTACACCTTTTTACATATTTCAAGTAGTTCACAGTACTTTAGTTTATATGATATTTTTCACAAAATTCATAACAGTTAAGCTTTCGGCCATAGCCATTGTTTACTGTTAAAAAATTGAAAGGAAAGACTGGGTAGTGAAAGAATCTTGTCTAGACTAGCAACACAATCACAATGAGTACCGAAGGGGATCATCTAGATCAGCAATAGTCCAAGAAGTCGATGGCTTCTGTTGAAGATGCGAAGCTATGAGTTCATAACCTGAAAAATGAATTTGTATGTTAGCAATTATTCATTAAGCAACATTTAATTAGGTAAACTATAACGCCCTGTCTCTCTTGGGGTTATTTAAAATGAATTCTAAATAAATAAAAATACGAAATTAACAATAAACTAATTTATTAACAAAGTGGTAGAGCAAATGAGAATAACACTACAGGGTATGGGCGAATAAATTTGTACTAACGAATAAAGAAGTACAAACAAATAATCAAACAAATTCACAGATATACGGAGAGACAGACATAATGGTATAAAATACAAAAGATAAATAGATAAAGCGTAATAAAGGGAGATTGGCCAATTCCGCAAGAAAAAAAATATTAATAATAAATAAATGATTGTTCATTCACTTATCAGAATTATTTTCCGAGCAAATTATCCAAGAATGAGCAATTAAATATTTATTTAAGTTTAAATGCAAAAACAAGCTAGAAGACTTAACTAAAAGGTACAAATGGGAGTATTTATACACCCACAAAAATTTACATAATTCCTCGAACGAAATACATAAAGATAAATTTTAATATTAAACATATAGCACTCCAAAAGTAAATTTGAGTGTTTAGTCGAGATAAAAAATTAGCAAGTCCAAATTAAGCTTGCTTGAAGTGTTCATGAAAACGTAAATGTAACGAACACGCACTACACTGTGATCAACTTGATAAACTACTGGCTCAAATCTTCCCAAATTGATGACTCGTGCATAAACAGGAAAATATAAAGTTCAGATAGGTACTTACATAAGTTCACTTTGGACATTACCCATAAAACTGCAATCCTATTTAAAGTTGAAAACGTAGATTGAACGCACTATTATTTAGCCACTTTTAGGTAGATATTACACCTAACAATACTTATTTAGAAATGTACAGCTTGCAAAAGCACACATAATCTGGCTGTCAAATTTCTTAACCAGCTTAAACGAAGGAAAGAGACTAAATAAATAAGTTATTTATAATTTTTATGGTTTAACTAAACCATTTAAATTCTGGAACTTTTAATATCTTCACTCCAATTTGGTTAAAAGATTCACTGTGTCTCGCTCAAGGCGGCCGTAGAAGTACCTCTCTCATGTCTGTCGCTTGGTTCGGTATTTATCTCTTCCCCCACTAGTAGTCGAAATACCTCACTCCTTAAACCCGCGAATTTAAACTATGGTTTCTCATTGGAGGAAAGGCATTATTTTCAAATAGTTACCAGTAGTGGAAGTAGACGTCGTGCTATTGCATGACATCATCCTCCATAGCGGTTAAAATAAGATTAACAAATATCCGACAGTAGCGGCGGTAATTTATTTTTTTAAAAGGTAACAAAATAGGTAATTTATGCACGAAAAATATAAAATAACGTAATTTAAGGGCTTTTATGACTATAAATAAAAATGACCGTTACAAAACATATATTGAAAAAAGTGTTGATCATCGACAACTTATTCCTACCTTTGCAAAAAGCTTTTATCCTGTAAATTTCTTGGATAGTAGGTACCTACTTCTTTCACCCAACCACAAATAGCTTCAAGATTTTTGAATGTCGTGAACTCATCCTTTTGTCTATGCATTTCTCACAAAAACCAAGAAATTTACAATATCTCTATATGAAATGTTACGAAATACACCAATATTTGTTGTGAACTCATCATTTTTCAAAATATAAGCGATTTAATTCGATGACACCAACTTTTTCCATTATGAGACGATTTCGTAAAATATAAACTTATCTCCATATTAACGAACAAAATTCACAATACGAAATAATTAAGGATAGTTGTGCATGTTAAGTTATCCAAAATTAAGTTGTAAAATATTACAAAAACGGCAAAATATACTTTAAAACATGTTGAATCGGTACGTCACTCGATGACAGCTGTTTGTTTTCCTAAGGTCTCAGAATCTGTGACGTCAGCGCACACGACCTATAGTTTGACAATACCACCAGCAAGATGGCTGTCTTCATAAAAATTCAATATTGGCGGGAAGGCAGAGAGTCGTTTCTGGTATAGGTCTTCTGTGGTATAACAATAAAATTAAGAAATTTTCAAGGTGTACAAACCTTAAGCCTACTGCTTCAAGATATGGTAGTATATATGGTACCCCACCATAATTGTAAACTACTTAAATACATTTTTGTATACTTTCCTTGAATATTATATGAATTAATCACCCTTCTTGCTCTGATAACGATTCGTAAGGCACAAACAATTTCTATGATTGAGCTTATCAACAGTCATCAAATGAAAACAGGTTCTGAGATTTTATCAGCCAGTTTCACAATCGTTATTTAACTAATGGTAAGGATTTGACCAATAGTTTTATAAAAATCTGTTACATTTAGTGATGGGCGATATATCACGAACTGTGATTTAATCACTGATATTAAGAAATCACAGGTAACGACTGTTAGTAAAGTTTGTAGAAAAGCGTTACGTTTTCACGACTTTAGAGTTGGGCGATTCGACTCTTTTTAAGGATTCGTACCAAATGAATCCGTATCAAGAAAAGATTCGTATCGAGAGATTCGTACGATTCGTACCACTTCGTATCACTGATTCCATGATACTAAACAGTATCATGTACTGATTCGTACCATTCGTACTATTCGTATGTTTCGTACCACTGATTCCATGATACGAAACAGTATCATGTACTGATTCGTACCATTCGTACTCTTTATACTATTCGTACCCACACTTCCACTCCACAGTGTTCAGCATAGATTATAGAATATTATATGTGGTGTTAGTTAGGGCCAGAGTATTATAATGTTATATTAACCGTACAGTTTAAACTTTTAGGACTTCGAGCACCTTCTATTACATTAATAATTTCGTCGTCGTCGCATTAGACATTAGTAAAAATATAGATAGATATAGCGTTTATTTAACCATATTATATACATATTTGTACATTTGTAGCAAGTCAACTAAACAAAAAACAATAACAAAAAGGTAATATATCACAGATTTTGTAATTAGTACGTTGCGTATAAAATGAATGCTATTTTGCAGTAGGTACATTGATAATAATTATATAGTAATAATTAAATATTTCGAATATATCCATCATATTACATATAAAAACAGAGAATTTTTTCAATTATGAGATTATGAGTATTTTAAAATTTGAAATCTCCAGTTTAAACGCGCGGGCCCCATCTACCGTTTGAAGTTTAACCTTATACAGTTGGCCCAGTATCGCATCGCAATACCGGTACCGAAATTCCATATTCGTACCAATCGTATCGGTGCTACGAAATGTATCAGTCGTATCGGCGATACGAAATGTACGAATCTTTTATTTTTGGGGGATTCGTACCATTCGTACCACTGCAAGGATTCGTACCAATGACACGAATCATACGAGTACTACCCACCTCTATTCTCTATACATACCTAACCTTAAAATTTACTGCTGCTTTTTGAAAGTCAGACACGGAGTGTATTTATTAATCAATGTTTTATTTATAAAATTTCTTTGGTGTTTATTTTCTATGGAGACAACCATGCAGAAATAGTTCGTGATTAAAGTGAAAGTTCTGTTTACGTTGTTTGCTTCTTTGTTGATACTGTTAACACTAATTATGAAACTAGTTATAGTATTTCTAATAGAATTCAAATAACTAATTACAAAAATGACTACGGCACTGCAACAGCAAGTTTTTGCATTAGATGCGAGATACAATGCCCATCGAGCTCCTCAAAGCCCCAATTTTAGTAAGGATTTATATTTTAATCTATGTTGCTCAGTTAAAATAATATCAATTATAAAAAGCCTGTTTACCTATTTAGAGGCACGTTTTTGGCAAAAAAAATGTAATTATTCAGCTGTAAAACCACATCTTGCGTTTTTAGCACATATGCAGTACTTTTCCGCGACAAGATTCCGTAATATCATATATCTAACCAACCTTGGTAAAAAGTCAGCATATCTACTTACGATGTCCTGGCTATACATGACATTACATTGAGCATAAAGTATTGACAATGGAAGATTGCGAGTTAGGGCTACCAAGAGTGTAGCGGCATGGCTGCTCCACTTTTAAAATCCCCAACTCGTATTACTTCACCGTCAATACTTTCTCTAGAAATAAAGTAAGCTAACTGTAAAAATTAATAATTTCTTTTGTAATACTATTTTCATAAATAATTTAGGTATTATTTATTATGAGTAATCTTAAATGATAGGAGCAATTAGGTGTTTTCACTGTATGCAAATTTGCTTTTCTGATATTGTTAAAATAAAGTACTCCATATATTAAAGCACTTACCAATGTTTAAACACCATTCTTTCATCCATCAATTTAAAATTTCAACAAATAAATAACAAAATTGAATAACTGAATGGGTATTATACAAAACGGGATGTGACATCATCGGTTGCATTAATATAACCAACATAACCTCAACTTTTAGGTTTTTTAAGTTTATTGTCATTTTTAATGATTGTATTCGCACTTCTCATTTGAAACCAGTATGACTTCAAGAAAACATTTAAAAATTGACGCAAATGATGTCTCAATATTGTTGATTACTAAAAATGGGCTGCTAATTATAGGTTGGATTTCCAACCTACAAAAATCGTCTTATTTTGTTGGGAGAAGATATTTAAAACTTTATGAACATTACATTGAACAAGATTTTAGTTAAAAGTACGAGAACCAAGCGAAAATTTTCATAATAGTGACATATTACTCGGACATTTTTAAATTTGTAGTATTCGTTTATTTTCAAAAAATTATTTCTTTGAGTCAACCAATTTGCCAAAAAGAGCTTATTACTAATAATTTTTTTTTCTATAGATCTAAATTAACTCTGATTTAGATAAAATAAAGCAATGGTCTTTCTTGTCTTGGTTGTCGTCGTTGTAGCATTTTCAACTCTGTATGTCATTGTTGGCAGTATGGTGGCTGTGTACGTTCTCTTAATTATGCTGCGTGTTCATGATGAAATATGAAATTTGCCTTGTAGTTGGTTTAATCCCATCTTTTACGGTTTCTCTCCTTTTCAGTTGGTTCATGTTTCTAGGCACTTTAGTTTGTTCATCATTCTTAGCCCGTAGTCGCCTATTTTACATTCCTCTCTACTGGCCGGTCCTTCTCTTGTTGATGGGTCTTGCATCGTTATTAGACTCTTCTCTAAGTCTAATTTCAGTTCTGATATGTCTAGATGCGATTTCATGTTTTTAAAAAAGTTGAGAATATCCTGCTTTTCTTTTGTGGCGATTAGGAGATCATTGACATAATGGTACGATCAGGGTACTCACAGTATTTGTCTGTTCCTTAAAATTCGGCATTTTCTTTATTGTGATTTGTAGGTGAATAGTTGAGGGGATAGAGTGCATGCTGGCTTGACACTGATATTCTTCTGTTTAGTTTCCGTCATCTGTCCGTATCATTGAATTGCAATGTTTGCCTGGATTGGGGGAGACAGAAGTTCCCCAGTATGGATCCTCTCTTCATTGAGAGAGCAAGGCAGTGACACAGCACATGCTCGGCAGCTTAGTGTTATTTAGAAGTTGTTTAGTTCAGTATGCGGTGTGGTGTTAGTAATCCCACATAAATACACAGGTTACTTCTAGACCTGGAGACGCCTAGCTTATGATTGAGTGTAGCTAAAGCTGTACTGCTGTGTCAGCAGCTGCTTAGACCACTCCAACAGTCCGCGTGGTGTTTGAGTGTATGTTTCTTTAACAGGGAACTGTGGAGACCGTGTTTGCCTGAAGACAGCTTTTTATTATCCTGTATATTACGTAGTGCGGTACTTCTTTGATGCATAGGGTGGCTTTTGAAGGTATATCAGAATCATGTGTTGTTTTTTCCCTATCTATTCTTCTTTCAAAATCCTTCTGATGATGTACATATGGTTGTCCATTGATCTGTTTTTAGTTTCATATCCTACGCTGCAGAGATGCCCTAGTGATAATTTCTAAGGTTTGCTTTTTAACATTTCCAGTCCATAGTGCATCAACTCGTTATTTATCTTGTTTATTCCAGGAGTATTATTTTTTCTAGCTCTGGCCATTATTTGTGGCAGTCGATTCTTTGATGGTGGTTTTTTCAAGGCTCAACGGCCTCTTTTTTATATTAAATGAAAATAGACAAAATTTGTAACAAAAAAGGTCCTTTGACATTTTAACGTTGAACGAACGGGAAAGCGCTAGCATGCCTCGAAACATGAGCCTCAGCTGATGTTTCGGGACCCACTCGCTCATCTCCCGTTCGTCGTACGTCAAAATGTCAAAGGACCTTTTTTGTTGTAAATTTTGTTTGCTTTCTGAATATCTGGGTATTTTTTATCTAAAACGAAAAAAAAAGATAAAAAAAATAAAAAACCAATTTTTTGTTTTTTTTTTCTAAATTTGAGGGAGTTTCGGATGGAATTTTTGGTGGGAATTTGAAAATTTGGCATCAGCGACCCAAAAAACATAAGGTAAGCTTATAAAACTAAATCTTCCTATTTTTTCCAGGTAATATTTTCCGTTGCCTGGAGTACTAGAATGGGAATGTTGCAGGTATTATGGGACGTTTTGTTATTTTCTTTACGTCTTTCCTCTTTTTGTAATTCCAGTTCCCCATATAGTATTTTGTTGTATTCTGTTGCCTTTTTGCTTTTATGATTTTGACTTGTTCTCTTTTCTTTCTGTCCACCAGGGATATGATCTATTTGTTAAATTAAGCTTCTGTTGCTCCAGTGGAAAGATAGGTTTGGCATTGGTCCACATCAGTGGCGGCTGGTGAAATTTCAATATTTTTTTTTCTCGTCTATGGCGCATGGGACCCATACGAAATTTGGGAAATAACATCTAGAGAAGCACTTCTCTAATGACCCCTAAAAAATTTTGAAAAAGCAGTTTGCGAAAAAATTTTTGAAAATTCGTTAGCCTCCCCTGAGTCTAGGAGCTCCTGTTTATTTTTATTTTTTTTTGTCATATGCATTTGACTTTTCATAAAAATACAACAGATTTTGGAGTTTATGAAAATATTTTCATTACTAACTGAAATAAAATGAACTGAAATTTTGTAATTTACAATTTAATAAATTACAATATTTCAATTCGTTGTATCTCAGTTAGTAATGAAAATATTTTCATAAACTCCAAAATCTGTTGTTGTATTTTTATGAAAAGTCAAATGCATATGACGAAAAAAAATAAAAATAAACAGGAGCTCCTAGACCCAAGGGAGGCTAACGAATTTTCAAAAATTTTCTCGCAAACTGCTTTTTCAAATTTTTTTAGGGGTCATTAGAGAAGTGCTTCTCTAGATGTTATTTCCCAAATTTCGTATGGGTCCCATGCGCCATAGACAAGAAAAAAAATATTAAAATTTCACCAGCCGCCGCTGGTCCACATATTCCTTATTGTTAAACAAAGTACTCATTTAAACTACTTCAAGTATGAAGTACCAAATAGTTAGTTAGGGTACTTGTTGCATCAAGTATCAAGTACTTCGAGGTAGTACTTGCAATTTTGGATGTAAGTACTACTTGCACTACTTCAATTAGTCATTTAATACTAACAAATGTGTTTAAATACTTCAAGTATTTTCTTGTTGTATCAAGTATCAAGTAATGCTTAAATGTAAAACACTTACAAGTACATTCAACTACTTCAAGTACTTTAAATTTTTTATTTTTATCTAAACCAATCTTTATGTGTAAATATTTCTATACATTGACATATTTTTTATATTTAGGGTGTATTTAAATAATGATACAGTTTTTTGAAGTGTTTTATTTATTTGTTAAATGAGAAAATTTTACTCCTAAAAAACATAACATTCCATTTCATTAATGCATTCTAAAATAACTAAAAGTAAAAATTTTTAAATAATTTTCCAGATTTCACAAAATTTCTTGATTATAGTCTAGGAGATAGCTCGATATATGGGGCCTGGGGTATAACATGTTGGCATTGCTTTATGTTTTAGCAAAATTTTTTTAGAGTATTTTATCTTATGTGAGTCGGACCTCCCCCCCTTGCCCGTTTTAGCCCTAGCCGCCCCAGAAAATATTCAATTGTGAAAGAGAGTATAACATTTTGGGGCTTGGTGCTAGCTGAAGAGGGTATATTGCCTATCAACATTCGATATATGCCAGCATTTTTTCTCCGTGCAATTGGCAGCACCGGCGACATCAATTATGGCCAAAATTGGAATGACCAAGCGAAAAATTTTCGTTATCAATGCTCAATGCTGGAAAACCATATGCCAACATTTTCTGCTTGTCCGTTTTCCAGATTTTTGGCTAAAAATTGGACTAAAACTGGTGCTTTTCAAAATGTTGGCACCTTCTCAAACTTGTAGTTTCGGTACCAAAGAATACCTGAACACATTAACACATAATATCAACACTCTCAATATAGAACTACCCAGGCCTGTAGCTAGGGGGGGGGCCAGGATGGGCGGTGCCCGTCCTGGAATAAGTTTCGCCCGACCTACACGGTGATCGTAATGGGGGCAATTTTAACTGTCTTTTTAATATTTTGAAAGAGATTGGGTAAAAAATTTTCGGATTAAAAATTTTTTTTTGGATTAAAATTTTTTTGTATTTCTCCCTTCCCCGCCCCCCCTGCTCATCAAAACATTTTTCGGACTTTTTTACGGGCCCGTCCTGAAAAATTGTTTGCCCGCCCTGAAAGCACTTTCTAGCTACAGGCTTGGAACTACCTGTTTATTACCCTCACACTATGTCCGTATAATGCAAACTAAAGGCAAATGCTCTTTTTAGCAATAACAAATAACTTTACCAGTATCTGCAGGTTTCAACTGTATTGTAAACTTACTTGCAGTACCTAAGGTACTAAGGTACTTGAAGTAGTGATCATACTTGAAGTAAATTTTAACGTACTTTAAACACTGTTATTTCGTTTAACAAGTACTAAGTACTGTTCTAAACTATTTGCAAGTATCAAGTACCAAGTACTCATTTATTCGGGTATTTGAAGTAAATAAGTTCAGGTAATAAAAGTAATTGAAGTACAATTTATACTATTTTTACTTGAAGTAGTGTTGTTAATTCAGATATATGTACTAGGCTTCAACGAGTTTCCATTCTTGTTGGACCATGTGTGGAGTAAGGTTCTCCCGATGGTGGTCTTATCTTTCTCTGCTTGGTCATTTTTTATGTGTTTTATACGATTTTTATATCTATATGCCTTAAAGTCTCATTGCCTTTTCTCATTTCTTCTGGTTACTTGAGTTAGCTGCCTGAATATTTTAATTATTTGAAATAATTTGTTCCTATTTTCTGTTTCATTTCAAATGAAGTTTTTGGAAAGTATTTTTATGTAATTTTAATGATCATTCGATTTTATTGTTGAAAACATTTCCTCTTTGAAATGACTATTTTATATTTGAAAAAAATTATTTAAGTTGTTGAAGGCCAGTAGGTAAATGAATAAATTGACAAGTCTGCATTAGCAAAATAGTTCAATAAAATAGGGTGCAACTTACAAAAAATACATGCTTCTCAAATTTATATATAACTGTCTAAATGCTGATTTATCTTCTGTAAGTCAGTTAGGTTAGGTTGATATGTGAGTGGTGTTATATTCAGACCCTCCACTGCGACTGTCTTGTTCATTGTGACTCTTTTCTAATTATATTCCACCCAGTAAGTTCAGCTTTCTAATGAAGCTGATAACCTTATTGAGTGAGTGACTGTCCAGATCCTCTGGCAGCGGTTACCCTTTCTCAAAGAGAGAGAACCTGGTTCTTTCTGCAGTGGGTCAAGTACATAGAACGTACTCTGCCATTTCATCCTTCTCCAAACACAGTGGGCATTCAGAGTTATCCGCTAGTCTTAAGTCTATATAAGTGGTGATTTGGTCTACAGTGCCCAGTATATAGGCCAATTAGCGTTCTTGGGTAACCTATTAAACTCTAATAATTTTTTAGTTCTTTATTTCAAAGTAATGCAATGTAATAGACTCTTTTGAATGAACTAATCTTGGTAGTTCTTTCCAGTACTGGAGTATTTTTCTCTGAGTCCAGGCCAAGATGGTTGTTTTCACAGTGCTTAATGATATGCCAAGCACTGGTTTTGGCCCGATAAATTTCGATATCGCCATTCCCTGACTAAGCAATTAGCTATTTTATTGCCTTCCATGCCAGAGTGATCTGGTGTCCAGACCAGAGTTAAGTTGTTGTTTCTGCCCAGTCGAGTTAGAACGTTCTGGCAGTTCCAGACTGTTTTAGAATTGCACGATAGGAACCAAAAGCTTTAAGAGCTGCTTGGCTGTCTGAAAAGATTCTTATTGATTGGTGCCTAAGATGCGTCTGTTCGAGCCTCCTTGCACACAGTTCAATGGCATAAATTTCCACGCATTGTTACCCAGGCTAGAAGTTATTCTTACCTTTGGGCAACTGTTCTCCAGTTCAGGAGTTTTGTGAACCAACAACTATCCGCTCTTTGTAGGTCGGTTTTATTCCGATCTTATTCGTCTCTTCCAGGAAACAGGGCATTAAAAGGCAGTTCATCATCACATCTGAAAGCATTCCCAGAATATCATGACTATCTATATCCTCTGACAACCTGTTGCTTTTCATGATGCTAGCCCGCGGCATGCTAATGACCGCTTGTTGTAGTCTGTATGTGGCACACCTGGTCTCTCTTTCCAGATAGAGGTGGACAGGGGGTAGATCCAGGAGGATTTTCAGAGCAACTGGTGGTGTGGTATTTATTGCACCAGTTATTGCCAGGCATGCTTGTCTCTGTAACCCAGGGAGTTTGGCTTTGGTCGTTTGTTGTAGCTCTTTTGACCCTAAGACTATGGAAGCATACGCTACCATATACAATATATTTGTTGGGGACCAATGCCCCAGGATTTTCGAAAATTCTGCGACATGTCCACGAGGACAGACTTGCTTTGTAAATTAACTTTTCCAGGTGGGAGTTCCAGTTAAGTGATTTATCTAGTGTAATACTTAGGTATTTCACTTCCTCCGTAAATGGAATAGTTTCACCTAATATTAATTATTAATATTATTAATAATATTAATATTAATAATAGAGATGGCAATTTTCCCAAAAATATTTTTTTTTCCTGGAAAACCTGCTTTTGAATTTGCCGCCAATTCTAACCAAACAACAATTCCTTTCAGTAAATTTTAATTGCTATTCATTAGCATGAGCATTATTAGCACTATTAGGTATGTGGAAAAAATTCACACCCACGCCAAATGATGAAATAACGAAATTTTGAGGACTGAGACTAAAGGTGAGTTCACATAACTGCGAAATTGCGGATTTCCGGATTGCGGAATTAATGTGATTGGCGGATTATTCAATTTCCACCAATCACAATAATTCCGCAATTCGAAAATCCGAAATGTCGTCATGAGAACTAGCCCTATAAGTTATATTAGAATTGGCGACATATTCAAAAATGGGTTTTAAGTCTTCCAGGAAAAAAAACATTTTTGGGGAAATTGTCATCTCTAATTAATATTAATTTTAATTTACCATTGTTTATTACTTATTTATTGTTTATTATTTATCTATTTTAATCATAAATTAACTGCTGTATTTCGTCTATAAGCAGTACTGTTTCTCAGATTAATAAAGTTACTACTATTATTATTATTAATGAAGGGGTAGTTTTAAGTTATCTATCTTCCTTTTTCTGGTGAAGGGCACTATTACAGTTTTGTGGAGGTTAAGAGACATCTACTCCCTTTCACACCAAATATGATCTATGTCTCTATGAGTATGAGAGAGTACGTCTTCAGATTTTCCTCTAACCAGAATGACTAGATCGTCTGCATGTGCTTGAATCTCGACTTTCCACAGAACAGGCCAGCAGGTCATCCACAAGCAGCGACCACAGAAGAGGGAAAGAACCCCACCCTCTTGCAGCTTTAATACTGACCGTCTTCCTGTAAAGATGATGATTCTGTTTTCAAGCATAGCCTGAATTCAGTCAGTTACGGTCAGCTTGATCCCTCTAGCAGCTGCCCCTGTATATAGGGAGTCGAGCAGTGCATTGTTGAATGCTCCTTAAATGTCGGGAAACGCCGCCACCGCAATCTCTTTTTCCTAAAAAGATTGGGTGATTTTCCCAACTAGGTTAAGTCCTAGTTTTGTTGATTTACCTGACTGATAGGTGTACTAATGAACATTCAGAGAATAAACGCTCAGGATGTTTCCTCTGATATCTCCGTCCAGCACCTTCTTCAGACCTTTCAACAGAAAGTGTGGGCCATAGTGATTTAGGGTCTGGTCCTGTCCGACCCATTTCTGGTTTGTATCACTTTAACTGCCATCTGGATGGGATTTAATTCGTACCAGCTCTGTATAATCCGATGAGGAATGGTACCAATGTTTCCAGTTCGTTTTGTAGCATCTCTGGAAAAATGCCATTCTTACCAGGAGATTTGAATGGTTGGAAAACTTTAATAGCCCACTCAATCGCTGAGGCTGTGATAACCATTTTAGCCACTAATCAGTTGTTTTTGTGAGGTCGTTTGCCTCCTGATGCTAGTAGCTGTTGGATATCCATAATTGAACTCCCCGGGAAGAGGTTCAGTGTAAGAAATTCAAGGGTTTCCTTTCCAGATTCAGCGAATGAGTTGTGTGAATTTCACTATACCAAATTTTCTTGCCGGCTCTCTGGAAATGATTTTGTAGATTCTACTACTGCCAGGTAAATAAGTAATACTCTCGCAGAACTTCCTCCAAAATTCCCTTTTTGCCCTTTTGGTTTCCTTGTTGTAGTCTATTAGACCTCGGATCTATATTGTTCCCAGTCGCCCGAATCTTTAGTCGATTAAAGAAACATCGAACTTCTTTCCTCATTTTATCTAATTTTTTTGTTCCGCCATTATTTTTTTTAGATTTTAGTGGAGAGTTTTTGTGATATGCTGAAATAATTACATTCCAGATCTGTTCCGCCGCAGTTTCTATTTCATCACGATTCCAGATTGTGGTGAGAGCAGACGAATTGTTTGTACCCTCTTCAGTCTGTACACCTAGAATCACAATATGTCACCACAGGTCATGGTCCGACTTCTATGTTAAATGGAATATGTCTATGATCTGAACTTGAACGTTTAGAGCAGTATTTTTCAACCTTTTTCGAACGATGACCCTTCGATCTCTATTAGTAAAATCTAAAATCAATCAGATTTTAAAATTCCTTGTTATAGTTTTTGGTAGGTACGATTTCAAGTGGCGAGCGGGAAAATGTAATTGTAATCATTACATTGTAATAATGATTCACAGATTGTCTGCGCCTGCGCTGCTCTTCTCCTGTCCACTTAATTATTATCACCCTCACCCATTTAACTTACATCTAGTGCAGATTTAACTTTCATCCGCTTTGGGCGTACTTTCTTTTCCCAAGAGTTTTCATGATATGAATAGTTTTTATCCGTCCACTGTTACACCGGTCTCTTGAAAATGGACAAGTTTCTCAAAAGACTTATGCAGCCTTCCAACATCTGGTTCCAGTGCTAGTGGTGATGCAAAACAGAAGAAAAATAGACTATGATACCAATTACTTGAAATGCGGTTTTACTGTCACCATAAATAACAAACCACAGTGTGTAATTTGTGGTGATGTACCGCAAGTGAGAGTATGAAACCTTCAAAATAGCTTCGTTACCTTACAACTAAATATCCGAATGAGGAATATGAGCCTTTGGAATTTTTTTAACGAAAGCTGAAAACTCGTCACCAGCATCAAACTACTATAACCCAGGTATTCAGCGTAAATGAGAATGCATTATTAGCTAGCTACCGAGTACCATTTTGTCTGGCCAAAGCAGGAAAACCGGATACAATTGCCGAGAATCTTATTTTACCAGTGGCCCTGGATATAGCAGAAATTATACTTGGTAAAAAAAGAGGCAGACAAGCTTAAAAACATACCACTCTCTGATAACACAATGCAACGTAGAATAAGCGATATGGCAGTTGATATTTGTGACCAATTAATTAAAAAAATCAACAAGAGCACGCACATTGCTTTGCAGTTTGACGAATCAACCGAATCAACTTTCAGGTTGCACACAATTTGTAGCTTTTATACAGTTCGAAGCAGATGAGTGTATTATGGAAGACGTTTTATTTTGCAAAGCACTTCCCACGAACACTACCGGTCAGTATTTGTATGAAATGTTTTTAGAAAGTGCTGGTCACTTTAAGATTGATTGGACAAAAGTATTACCATTTGCAGTGACAGCGCTAAAGCTATGACTGGAAGTAAAAGCTGACTTATTGTTAGATTAAAATCAATAATCCCAAATGCTACATGGATGCACTATTTCCTTCATCCAAAATCTCCTTTTTCACACAGAGTGGTTATCCAAAGGAAAGGTATTGAACTTAAGGAACTCAAAGCGGAATTGTTAATGTACTTGCAAGATGTAAAATCTGATTATGCTGCCCTTTTTTGTGACCCCATTTGGTTGTCAAAACTAGCATATCTTGCTGATATTTTTACACATCTTAATAATTTAAATACGAATCTTCAGGAGCGACAGGAAAACATCCTAACAGCCAAAGATAAAATCAGTGGATTTATAAAAAGAATTTCTTTATGGTTCACAACTCTAGAAACAATGTTTGAATCATTTCCTTTCGTTCAAAAGATTGTAGAAGAGTTTTCAATTGATCAACCAGTGGACGTTAGTTGTCACATTCCTAACATGGTTGTGGGTTTACAGAATTTAAAAGACCAACTATTGTGTTACTTTCCAGAGGAGAATCTCAAGCTGGCGATGGGCAACGATGGATACTAAATCCTTTTCTGGATAGGTCAGTAAAATTGGCTGATTTGAATATAAAAGAAAAATTCATGGAACTTTCTTCTGATGGAATGCTTAAGGTGGAATTTAATTTGCAGATGTTAGATACCTTCTGTTGCATTAACATAACCTCAACTTTTAGGTTTTTTAAGTTTATTGTTATTTTTAATGATTGTATCTGCACTTCTCATTTGAAACCAGTATGGCTTCAAGAAAACATTTAAAAATTAACACAAAAGATGTCTCAATATTGTTGATTACTAAAAATGGGCTGCTAATTATAGGTCGGATTTCCAACCTACAAAAATCGCCTTATTTTATTGGGAGAAGATATTTAAAACTTTATGAACATTACATTGAACAAGATTTTAGTTGAAAGTACGAGAACCAAGCGGAAATTTTCATAATAGTGACATATTACTCGGAAATTTTTAAAAGATATGTATTTTTGAGGTTAGGTGTTTATGACCGATGACGTAAACAATATAGCTTAGTGTTTTTGGTGGTAAAATTTTAATTCAAATTTAAAAATACTTTTTTTTTGGATATTACTCAACTGGTTGTGGAAATTCAAATGTTTTTAGTTATAATTAAGTATTACCTTCAGTCGACGAGATTTTAAAATTTGTGAAAACACCGAATTAGTCAGAGAATAACAGGCACAACCTTCCCATTAAAAATTAAAAATATTTAGATTTTTAGATTTTAGAATAAGTGATTGTGTAAGTATTTCGATACTTCGAGTGAAGCAACATACAGCGCGGTTAGTACTTAGATGGGGAAACGATCTCGTTCCACCTTCTAGTGGCTTGTATATCAGTGTATACGCGGAAGCTATGTAATTTCAGACGAGGATTACATAGTGGATATACCATCCTTCGGAGGGGCTGTAAGGCAGGCGGTCCCTTGTCTATTAAATGTTAGGCAAGTAAAAGATCCCTACTCTTCTTAAGGGAAGAGGAGCGGCAAAATTTCCAGGTTGGGTGTAGCTCGTCTGCTGACATCGGTGATAGGCCCTGGTAGCGGAAATAAGCTGACGTTAAATAAATAGATAAAAAAAAAGGAATAAATGATTCAACTTTATTAGTTGTTTTTCTTAATAGCTCGGAACACCCTTGAAATTTGGGGGTTGAAAACCGCTGGTTTAGATACCTTCCATTCGGTAATCCTATTGGTCACAAAAGTTGAGTTGATTGTTAAATCTAGTACCTCTCTCTAGTACTTCTCCTGACAAAGGTTGGTTTAGTTCCAATGTTATTCACAATTAGCCTTTCACCTAATATAAGTCAAAAAGTAACTCACCTCTTTGGGTAATGTCTGCGGTGCCTCATGCTGTATGGTGAGAATTGGCTTCACATTCAATAACAAGGTGAATGTTGTTCCTCTTGCTGTAGGTGATTAACGACCTAACTGCAGGCGGAGTAGATTGATCAACACCCCCGTCTCCCGGGAAGTATGCAGGAGAGGCTATTATGCCAATCCTTCTTTCCGCCACCGGCACTGATAAATGGATGGTTGCAACATTCTGGCTCGATGTTATTTGTGGTCAAGATACAGGCTCTGAGTCTCTCTCCAGTTGATTGATATTATCTTGCCAGAAGTGTTTCCTTGTCCGTTTATCCGGCCCGTATTGGTTGTCCAAGGAACAAGGAACAGGAACAAGGGGAATGTCAATTTACCCTTGCTTGAATCTTCTTCCAAGAATGTTGTAAATTTACTTGTAGGCACCTGTAGATAGACATCAGGCTGATTCCTTCTGCGTCTACCTTAAAGGAGGGTTTCACAGTTTCACCTTCCCAGGCATTCTTTATCTGCTGGTCATGTGAGCTGCTGTAGGATTGTAAATGTTTTCCCGTTTCGACTCACTCATAGAAAGTTTGTTGAATTTTCTCTAGTGGCTGGCTCTAGTGGCTATTTCGTGCGATATTCCGCTCTTGAGTAAACCACTGAGGTGCTTTCATGTAGTCGTTCTCTTTTAGAGGAAAGGTTGCCCAAAGCTTTGGAGTCTTCTTCCTCTAATTTGTCCTTTGCTTTGGACTCAGGAATCGGCTTTAGCAGCCTCCTTTCCTGATTCGATGGGATCAGGGATGCTTGTGGAGTGGGATTTATTCCAGTCGCCATGTGTTCTTCAACTTAAAGATCGAGGCTTATACCTTTCATTGGGTTTTAGAGGAGAGGTTGCCCAAAACTCTTCCCCTGAATTGTCTTCTCCTTCGAACTCAGAAACTGGCTTTAACCCTTTCGCTGCGGCGCTCGTTTCTGTTATGCGTGCCGTCATAACGGCTGAGGTGATCGCTTGCGGCCATATCCGCTTCCCGCAGTTAACTCAAACAGCTGTTATTATTTTTATTTTTTCAAGCTTTAAACTTTTTAAAATTTTTGGATTATCAAGACCAGTGATTACAATAAATAAAAACCAGTTTATAAGTGAAAACTTTATTTTAAATACAATTCTGAATATTCTCAATATTTTCGTAATCGGAAATGGAGACATCCCATTGCTCACTTTCACTATTAATTTCACTAGTCTTCTTCATCACTGTTCATTAAAATGTCATATAATTCATTGTTAGATAATAATTTCTGTCTCTGATGGTTAAACTTTACCATTTTCTGTGAAATAACTCACGAAACTGCACGCACGACGCATTCATTTCGACAAGTAAACAGCTGACCGGGATACGTATTTATCCACCTAATGGAAATAAAATTTTGAATAGCCGCAACTTTTTAAACAAATCTTTGTATAAGTGGTTGTATATATTAGACGTTAAATACAGCCGTTTTCCGCAATTAAACCCCAAACAAGGCTTTTGGATATATCCATCCCTAGCACCACTAGTACAAGTTTTGTTTACGGTTTTATCCGTTTCCCGCAGTGAAAGGGTTAACAGCTCCATTTCCTGATCCAATGGGATCGGGCATGCTTGTGGAGTGGGATTTATTCCAGTTTCCATGGATTCCTCAATTTGTAGATCGAGGGTTGGGATTTATCCCAGTCTCAAGATAGAGGGGAGAACCTATGGAAACTGGAATAAAGCACAAGCATTGGGCTTATTTTTCTTAATCATTTTTACCATACGGTAACCACGAGTAGCAAGGGATTGGTGATCCACCACAGTAAAGCCCTGCATTGCTGTGGTAAGGCAAAATACTTCGGAAGGTTGCCCAGTTTTCTGGGGGCCCTGTCAATATTAGCGCCTTTCACCACTGTGCCCTCCATATTTCGGGATGGGTCGCACAACACCTTAGCTTGGGGGGTGATTATCGACTTAACCTGGTCTAGATCAGCCCATGTTAGGCTTATACAAGGTCATCTCGAACAGGATGCGACTTTATGCCGCTCATGGACGATCTTGAGAAAAGCTTCCTGTAGGGATGGCCATGCCTCCCTTCACCTATTCCCCTGGAGTCGGTAGCCGCGTAGCTGACTCCTTACCTCTCATTTCTGTAAGTAACTAACTCCTGAAAGAAGAATTAGCAGAACTTCTGTTCATGTCATGTTCTTAAATTCTCTCAAACAATTGAATAATACCTCCAATTATCTAAAAACTAAACTAAAAAATCCTGACATTTAAAGTATGTACAGAATAATATATACTGTCATTACTGTTTAAGGAACCTTATATATTAGAAGGCGTAGTCAGCTATTAAGAGACACTGAGCGATCTATAGAAAAATGGAAACAATACATTAAATTACGCTCTCTACTTCTGCAAGAAAGATATGGAAACTTAAAGGGTGATTCTTCGACAATTAGCAATTTATCAAATACTGATAGCAAGGTAATTCACTTTTAAAATTTAATGAAGTGACCTATACAATATGAAGTTTTCAGTCTGTAACAAATGAGCATGCAATATTTTCTCCTGGGACAGTTGTACCCACAAAAGAAGCAGAAGCATCCCGGGCTATGGTTGGTGGTACTACAATAGCAGAAAATTATGCATTTGTAGGAGTAAAACATATATTTGATCAGGTAAAATTAATCTTTTTAATTAAATAATTTTTTCGACCTTATTTTTGTTGTCTATGATTATCATCAAGGTAAGATTTTTATTAACTGAATGATACAATGGGTAACTAGATAACAGGAAAAATGAGATAAATAATAATTATAATTATAGTATGATGAATTATAGTATGACCCTCCAATTTGTTATAAATATAATTTCAACTTCGTTTTATGGACTATTAGTTGTTTAATTGTAAAATAAATATGCTTAGAATGAAAACGGATTTAAAATAACACATTTTGCAGGTTACATATTGACATGAAAACATAAAATGACATGCTGCGCTTATATCTAGAGCTTGGATTGCAGAGATTATTTGTGGGTACACTAACATACATGTGTTTAAATACCAATCATGAGAGTAAACATATATTACTGATATTTGTTCTAAATATTTTTGGAGTTAAACTTTGGTACCTTCCATTGAAAATTAATTTATGTTGCAAAAAAGATCATTTAACTGGCGCTTAACGAAAGTGTGTCAATTATTGCAGAGATGTCATATTTTTCTCTTGTGTAGAAAGGTTCTATTTTTTTTTACATTTAAAAGCTCCACTATATCTGGGATTGTCCGTAAAATGCCGACACGTTTGAGGTTTTATGAAAACGTCACCAGAGAAGACGAAACAATCAGAATAGAAAGACAGCAAAAATTCTTTGATCTTTTATAGCAAACGTCCGCCATATTGTTGTTCTGGGAAGTCAGTACCAGTACTCAATATTTTTTACTCCTTTTAGGAATTGTAACATACTATAGTGTGTACCTACCTTTAGTACACATGTTACTAACTTCAGTTAATGATTGACAGTTGACATTAAAGTTACTTGTAAGGCAATGCTCTTTATTTTAATCCTAAATACTACGTTACATGGTGTCAGAAGTTAAAGAAAAAAAAAACAAAAGCAAACGTGAATCATGGCAGAAGCAGGTATGCAAGGAATCCGTCCCCCAAAACCGCTGATCACAACCAACGAGGACATGGCAACCACATGGAAAGAGTGGATACAGCAGTTCGAGTGGTGGGCAACAGCTACCCAGCTAGGCACAAAATCAGCTCAAGTGCAATGTGCAACTTTTATGAGTACCATTGGCCAACATGTCATAAAGATTTACAATAGTTTTAACTTGTCTGAAATAGAACAGGCAGACTTAAAAGTCATAAAGCAAAAGTTTGCAACTCACTTTTCACCTACTGTTAATTTATCATTCGAAAGACTTACTTTCAACAAAGCTATTCAAAGTGAAAATGAAACGTTTGATGAGTTTCTTACGAGAATCAAAACGTATGTAAAAACGTGCGAGTTTTGTAATTGCTTGAATGATAGTCTGTTAAAAGACAAAATAATATTTGGGGTTAAAGAACAAGACCTGCAGCTAAAATTACTGCATGAAGGTAATAGTCTCACGCTAGAAAAAGCTGTGACGATGTGCAGATCAAATGAGATGGTTCAAAAGCAGCTACAAAAGGCAGAAGCAAGCACTAGCCAAGTAAATGTAGTAAAAAATAAGCAAACCAACAAGGTGGAAGAATTCCAATGTAAAAGATGCGGCACAAAGCATAAACCAAAAAGCTGTCCGGCATACAAAAAAACATGCACTAACTGCAAACAAAAAGGACATTTTACGAAGCAGTGTTGGTCTAAAAACACGAACCATAGTGTAAAAGACAAGAAGGGCAGTAAAGCTAAAGAGAATGTCAATGCAGTTGAAAGTTTAGACGAATCGGAAGAAGAAGTCCTATACATCCACGAAGTAAAGGAATTCGAAAGCGACTGGCGTGAGAAAATAGTCTATCAAAATAAAAAGTTTGACGTAAAATTAGATACAGGCGCGCAGTGCAATGTACTTCCTAAACATATCGTTGACCAACTTGGGCCAAATTTAACATTAAATACCTCTACGACAAAAAAACTTGTAGGATTTACTGATCATAAAATTCCTGTCATTGGGGAAATAAATCTGGAATGCAAAATCAAACAGAAAATGTCAAAAATACTGTTCAAGGTAGTTGCAGAAAAGGTGTGTCCGATACTTGGCAGACAAACATGTCAAAAATTAGGACTAATACTCAGAGTCAATGAGATAGATGAGCACACCATTAAGGATGATATGTTTACGGGTCTGGGATGTTTGAAAAATTTTGAATATGATATTGATCTGGTAAATAACCCTAAATTCGAAATCAATCCAGCAAGAAGAATTCCACATTCGATTAGAAACCAAGTTAAGAATGAATTGGATTCCATGGTTGAATTGGGAGTCATTAAGCCAGTCAGTGAACCAACCCCAGCAGTTAGTCCAATGGTAATCGTTAAAAAGAATAACAAATTAAGAATATGTCTCGATCCAACGGATGTGAATAAAAATATTCTTCGGAGGCACTATCCATTAAAAACCATAGAAGAAATTGCGGCCAGAGTAAGTGGATCCAAGTATTTTACACTACTTGACTGTAAAAAAGGTTTCTGGCAAATTAAAGTCAGTGAAAGGACACAAAAATACCTTACCTTTTCTACACCTTGGGGTAGATACTCCTGTTTGAGACTTCCCTTTGGATTGTCATCTGCTCCGGAAGTTTTCCAAGAGGTAATGAATTTACTACTGAAAAATATTCCCAATACAGAGTGTTCAATGGATGATATCCTGATTCATGCTGCAACCATAACGGAACTTAAACAAATAACTAATCGTGTTGTCAAGATTCTAAAAGAAGCTGGCCTGAAGCTCAATAAGGAAAAATGTGTATTGGAAGCAACAATGGTAAAATTTTTAGGACATATTTTGTCATCTGAGGGCTTAAAAATCGATCCTGAGAAGGTGTCAGCCATAAAAAATCTGAAAACGCCAGAGAATAAAACACAGTTGCAAAGACTACTAGGTATGATAACTTATCTCAATAAATTTATACCAAATATGTCTGATGAAACCGAGCCTCTTAGAAAATTACTTCGGAAAGATATTGTTTGGTCTTGGGAACATGAGCAACAAGCGGCATTTGAAAATATAAAGAAAATACTTGCAAAACCCCCCGTATTAAAATTCTACGATGTTAATAAAGATGTAACCCTCTCAGTGGATGCTAGTTCAAAAAGTTTAGGTGCGGTCCTCTTGCAAGATAACCAGCCAGTTGCTTATGCAACCAAGTCTCTGACGACTTCCCAAGAAACCTATCCGCAAATAGTTAAAGAAGCACTTGCAATCAGGTTTGCGTGCCAAAAATTTCATGAATATGTTTATGGCAAGAAATTACTAATAGAAACTGACCACAAACCGTTAGAGATCATCTTCAAAAGACCACTTCAAGCTGCTCCTGCTAGACTACAAAGAATTTTGTTTGATGTATTGCAGTATTCACCAAAAATTATATATAAAAAAGGTACGGATATACCTATTGCCGATACATTAAGCCGTGACTGTAAAAACACTAAGGAGGAGGCAGGTGAAGAGGAATTGGAAATACAAGTCATACTAACAATGTCGGAAAAAGCCAAAGAAGAACTGGTAGAAGCAACGAAAAAAGACATGGAGCTACAATCACTACTGGAAAATATACAATTCAATTCAATTCAATTCTTTATTGGTGGTAAAATACACAGAGTGTTTACACATGTCAACATACAATAAGAAAGATAAAATACAAAGTACATGATATTAAATGTATAAAATATAGATATAAGGTATAAGACTAACGGCACAGAATACAAATGACAAACTAAAAGAAAAAAAAAAAAAAATTTATAAGCAATAAATATATAGTCGGTATGGTATGGTGATTAGTTATTGCTTATTTACAGAACACTGCACAATGATACACACATTAGATTTTAATCGAGGCAAAGTTACTGGCTAAAAATTCGTTAGTACTATAAAAAGCATTATTAAGTAAATATGTTTTTATCTTATTTTTGAACTGGGTTTCATTTAACGATTTTATTTCTGGTGGTAGAACATTATATACAAAAGGGCTTTCCAGAAAATCAGCAAGAACTCCCTGAGAATATAAAACATTACTTTAATTTTAGAGAGGAACTATCATATGAGGCAGGCCTCATATTTAAAAGTGACAAAGTAATAGTTCCAAAGAGCCAAATTCCAAAAATGTTGTCAAATATTCACTTAGGACATTTCGGAATACAAAGCTGTTTAAGGAGAGCTAGACAACTGTTGTACTGGAAAGGGCAATATAAGGACATAAGTGAATTTGTGGAACGTTGCAGTGTGTGCCAAAAAACACAACGGGCTAACGACAAAGAAACTATAGTGACCAAACATATACCATCCTACCCGTGGCAAATTGTCGCAAGTGACTTATTCTCGTATCATGGTAAAGCGTACTTATCGATTTGTGATAGTTATTCCGGTTACGTGGATTTTAAGGAGTTATTAACTCAAACGTCTAGTGAAGTTATTAAACATTTCAAACAATGGTTTGCCACGCATGGCGTACCAGAAATTTTGGAAACTGACAATGGTCCGCAATTAGTGTCTCGTGAGTTTCAAGACTTTCAAGCAAAATGGGGCTTTCAACATTCTACCTCAAGCCCCCGACACTCAAGGGGAAACGGTCTAGCTGAACGAGGAGTCCAAATAACTAAAAATATTTTAAAAAAATGCATGATGGATGGCACAGATATTCAATTAGCACTTTTAAACTTTAGAAACATTCCTCGAAAGGACACTTTAGGTTCTCCCAATCAAAGACTATTCAGTAGAATTACCAAATCATTACTACCAACCCCTAAAGAAAACTTAAAACCTAAAATTATAGAAGGTGTTGAACAAGAATTGAAAAAGTTAAGAGAAAAACAGAAACAGTATGCGGATTATGGTGCAAAGCCACCGGAAGTTTTACATGAAGGAGATAAAGTAAGATTTCAAATATCACACAGAAATTGGAGAGGAGCTGAGGTAATAAAGAATACAGAGAATCCAAGATCAGTCATTTTAAAAACAGAAAATGGTAAAACGTTCAGGAGAAATTCTAGTCTAATACATAAAACAAAGGCCACTATTACTGAACAGAAAACATTACCTTCTGTTATCAATTTATTACCATCAACGATACCTGAACCGACCACCACCATTTCAGAAGGCTTAACCGAAGGCGTAACTAAGAGTACACCGAGTCCCAAACCAGAAATACCAACCGTTCAAGCTACTAGATATGGAAGACTAATTAAACCAGTGAAGCGTTTAGATTTATAATGTTATTTCAATGTTTTCTATTTTATTTTCCCAAGAAAGGGGGATGTAACATACTATAGTGTGTACCTACCTTTAGTACACATGTTACTAACTTCAGTTAATGATTGACAGTTGACATTAAAGTTACTTGTAAGGCAATGCTCTTTATTTTAATCCTAAATACTACGTTACAGGAATAGCTTGGTAGGAATTTTTCTGCCAGAATAAAGTCCAAAAACCTGTGAAACATTAGATAAAGACAAAGAATGTGTTTTTTAAGTTTTTTCAATATTCCTTAAAATTTCTTAAATTGTCATTTTTTGCGCTGAACTTATTTCCTATTACAGAAAACATTAAACAGATATTGTACAAAATTGGGAAATAATAACCAAATGAAATAAACAGTAGGCGCTGAGTATAAAATAAAGTTGAGAATTTTTATTAGTATACAATGGCTTTTATAATATTAAATACCTATCACAGGTAATACAGTCACGAAGCCACAAATGATGTTCTGAAATAGCAGTGAATAATTTATTAAACAAATACATTATTTATGACAATTCATTTAGCCTAATTTCTTTACATATACAATACAACATAACTAGATGCAAGTTAACAACAATAATATACTAGGTATATCACTGCTGATTAACTTTTGTAGGAAAGTATATGCAATTTTTCTACACAAATTAGCAATTAAAATATATTAATATTAAGTTAAGTACCTTAAATTGCTTATATTTACTCATCTGTCTCTACTCAGGTCTCTTGCTAGCATCCCATCTTGTTCATGACCATTTCACCAAAATACGTCTCCGAACCTCAGCGTAGTATAAATTTTCACTTACTGGTTTGGCTGTGTAGGAAAGGATTTTTGTGGGTTGTTTGGTATTGTTTCCTTTAGTTGTATCTATTCTAAAAGCAGATAATGAGTTAATCTTGTGTGAATGTCTAAAATTGGAAAAATAAAATATGAGGTTATGTAGGAAAATATTTCCAAAATCGATTAATCAAGCACTCCCACTTATAATAAAAGTACCTACTCACCCTAACTAGAATATCGATATAAGTAGAGAGAATCCATTCACAGGTTCCTGAAGAATACATTATTTAGTAGGTATTTACAAATTTTAACATATTTATTTCTAGTTGTTTCATTTAAATATAGTAATTTTTAAAAAATACTCTCAAAAATAAATTTTTTTCAAACTCTCACCTCAGTAATAGTCATTGTAATGGAGTATTAACAACAATTTAATATAAGTAATGCAATAATACTATTACGAACAGTAAAATATAATATTTAAATTCATTGCACTTAGTAAAGTGTTCTTCTTTATGCTATTTTAAAATAAAATAACTTTAAAATTGATTTCTATTCTTTATTATTAATTCATTAATGTTTTAAAAATTTTTGGCATCATCAGGTCTCTTCTTCTTATTCACGTTTTGCCAGATGTTTTCTGGTTTTCTGATTCACGAATTATTCTCCGCTTACCGTATAGCTCGTTATCATGACACAAGTTGTTTCGCGAGGCGGCATCACGCCACACGCCATCTGTCGCAGACGATCCGGTGACAGAAGAAATCTGTGACCCGGTCCTGGCACAATTTGTTAGAATTCTGTCCAAGATTGACAGTGCGCAATGCAGATGCGCGAACTTTTCCTGCCAATGAGAGATTGTATTCTGATTGTTTCTTCTTCTGTGATGTCACAAAATATCATATGGAAGGTGATGCACAATAACCCAGTCATGATTTTTTTACTCGGTTTTTATTAGTGAAAGTTTTAAGTATAAATATGTTTTGTAATTTCAATATGGCGAAATCAAAATGGCGGCCAAAATTGGTTTAAATATCTATAAGTCTTCCTGTAAAAAATCTCATGATGAAAACCGCATCTAAGTCGATTTATATGTTACAAAGATAGAAGGTAAGAGACAAACAGAAACACACAAAATTACTCCCAAAAGTATATACTGTGTGCGACATTAGAGGTAAAAATATATAGAGAAATAAATAAACATTCTCTGAGCAAATGATGATTTAAAAGCAGGTAAAAAGTGTGCACATGGAGTTTATGATTTGAAATTTCAGGCAGGTAATCTGTTCGTTGGGTATGATAGTTGTGTAGTTTTTGACGTGATTGATATCTCTCGCTTTTTTACATGTAATGAATTTAACCATTCTTCTCGTAATTGTGACAAACCAGTATCATGCCCAAGGTGCGCCCAAAATCATGCGGTTCACTTATGTAAATCTGAAACTTTAACATGCTGTAATTGCCTAAAATTAAAAAATGTACCATCAGATCATGCAGCTTGGGACACCAATAAGTGCAGCGCGAATATTCGGGCACGTGACAAACTTCGTTCTGACATATTAGCCTTAACTGTGCAATAGCAATCAACGCCAATCCCTCCTTGGGGGATCATGCTACGTTTACTGATGATATCATATGCATTAAAAACTTTTTTATTTATTATCAAAACACGAGAGGTCTCAGAACTAAGACTGTAGAACTTTTTAAGGCATCGGTGCACTCTGAATATTCAGCCATAGCCTTAACTGAAACATGGCTAGACTCCTCCATCTTTGACAGAGAACTTTTTTGCAACAAGTTCAATGTTTTTCGCTCTGACAGAGATTTTACATCTATTAATCGTTCTAGGGGTGGGGGGGTACTATTGGCAGTAAATACGAAATATGTTTCTTCTATATTAAACCTTGAATCTGTAGGCTTGGACACCATACCTGCCATTGACATTCTGGGAGTAAAAATTTCGATCGATCATCAATCCCTTTATATATTCGTCATTTACATACCGCCAGCTGTGTCTGTTGCCGACTATGAATTTTTATTTGAGACGCTACTTTGAGCTATATGCAAAATAATGATGGCAATGTGCTCATCATAGGTGACTTCAATATTGCTAAATATGCAAGTTATTTAAACGATTCACAACCCAACGGTCAAATTAGAGCCATGAATAATTTTCTTGATGCTAATAATTTATTCCAATGCAATTTAGTTCGCAATTCCAATGACAATGTTCTTGACCTTGTGTTGTTCAACAGAAATTGTTGCGTAACTCGTTCTGTCGATCCTATAACGATGGAAGACATGCATCATCCTGCCCTGGACATATCAATAGATATGAACTCCACCAAGAACCTCAATAATAACTTTCCAACTAACCATAATAACGGTGACAATTTTCGTAAATGTAATCTCTCCAAATTGTATGATAACCTTCTTGGCATTGACTGGACCTTTCTTTCCTCTTTTAACGACGTCAATAGCATATGCAGTCAATTTTATGATAAACTAGATCTCGTGTTTGCATCTTGGGTACCTAAGAAATCAGTCTCTCGTAATGGGAAATACCCACCCTGGTTCAATAGCACCATCTTAAAGAAAATCAAACTCAAGGAAAGGCTTAGAAAGCAGTATGCTAGAATTGGTGATCTCCGTATTTACGAAGAGTTTAAAAATGTCAGGTATGAAATAAAATGCGATATTAATATAGCATACAGAAACTTCGTGAAAGATTCAGAAAGAACAATAAAAAGCGATCCTAACAAATTTTGGGCCTTCATCAATAGTAAAAAAGGGTCCAACAGAGGTCTCAGATGAAATGTTTTTGGATGGAGTTTCACTTAAAGATCCTGATGACATATTAAATGCTTTTGCAAAATTTTTTAGTCAATCCTATACTGACTCCTCATTGGACACCGGGAATATCTACACTGAAAGTGACTGTCCGAACAATAACCCTGTTGTAAATATAAATTCATTCTCAGAGATTGAGGTTATTCAGGCTTTAAAACGAATTAAACCTAAGACGACAACAGGTCCTGATTCCATACCAGCATTCTTATTGAGGGATTACGCAATTATATTTGCATATCCCTTAACCTTAATTTTTAACTTAATATTAAAAACCTGTCAGTTTCCAGACTTATGGAAATATTCCAAAGTGTGTCCTATTTATAAAAAGGGGAATAAATTAGATATTCAGAACTTCAGACCAATCTCTGTAATCTGCAACTTCTGCAAAGTCTTGGAAATCCTACTTCATGACAGAATATATCATTCAATCAGCACCAAAATTTCTATCCACCAACATGGATTTATGAAGGGTCGTTCAACTGCAACAAATCTATTCTGTGTCACTCAATATATTTCTGAATCCCTTGATAAGCATAGTCAAACAGATGTCGTATATACGGACTTCTCCAAAGCGTTTGACAGACTTGATCACCGGTTTCTACTGGATAAATTAGATAAAATTGGTCTCTCATATTCCCTTCTGCTCTTATTTAAATCTTATTTAATGTATAGAATTCAGTACGTTGTATTCAATGGATTCAAGTCTATCGAATTTGTTGCCACCTCCGAAGTTCCCCAGGGATCCATTCTGGAGCCCTTGCTATTTAATATATTTATTAATGACATAATAGACGAAATTGATTTGCCTTGCCTGCTATACGCTGATGACCTAAAAGTATTCACGGTTATTAACAATATTGATGATTGCTTTCAACTTCAAACTTGTCTTAATAAAGTAAATAACTGGTGTATAACCAATAAATTGTATTTGAATGCCAACAAGTGCAATGTGCTGTCCTTTTCATTAAAAACACCACCAATTGCTTTTGATTACCACTTGGATAATGTCATACTTCAGAGACCCACAGTGTTACGTGACCTCGGCGTAATTTTTGACAAGAAGCTATTACTCCTCACATCGACACCATTATCTCTGAAGCCTTTAAGAGCCTTGGATTCATAGTTCGCACTAGTCGTGAATGCACTAATACTGATACATTGAAAATTCTGTACCAATCATTTGTCAGATCGAAACTCGAGTATTCATCACTTATTTGGTGTCCTAGCTATGATATACATAAAAACAACCTAGAAGCTGTGCAGCGTAGATTTGTCAAATTACTCTGGCTCAAATCTGATGGTATTATTAGTTTTCCGCAGAAAGATCTGCTTGAAAGGTTTTCCATGTCTACTCTTGAAGACAGGCGAATCTACCTCTCTCAAGTATTCTTATTTAAAGTGTTACACAGTGATTTTGACGCACCTGAGGTAGTCAACAAATTAAATTTTCAAGTCCCTAGAATGACTTCTCGCAATGCCCAAGTTTTCTACATGCCCACCCCTCATACCAACATATTAAAAATCTCACCTTTATTTACCATCTGTAACAATTCAAATAAATTGTCCAGCGACCTTGATATTTTTAACTGTCACCTGATGGATATAAGATCTAAAATATTGGATTAAATACTTGGTTGTTCTGTTACCTACTTTTGTTTTTCTTATTAGTTAGTATGTTTTGTATTTCTGCTAATTCCTGTTCTGTAATTGGGTACTTGTACCTGTTAAACAGTGTATGTAAAAATAAAATAAAAATAAAATAAAATAAATTTCCACAAAAATATTAAACTTCAGTGGCCCTAAATTTTTAAAATCAGAGCACAAGCTATTATTGGAAAATATATGGGTAAAATTTTTATAACGGGACAATCGCATATCCGAAGCTATTTCTAGTAATTCTAGGCCGAAAAGCATAAATTGGATACCTCTGTGGAGCTTAAATGGATATCTAACTGGTACAAATATAACGGAAATCATGATAACTTGTATTTTTTTTTAATTTATACATATATGTTGGAAATCGTCATTACGGTAACTGTCCTAAACTCGATTTCTAAACTTTAAAAGGTATTTTCCCCTAATATATTTTTCTAAAGTATTACAAAAATTAGTATCGTAATTTTCAAAGTGTCTACTATTCATATATACCAGTCTTTTTCCGATCAATCATATAATATTTTAATATTCGATTGTTTTGTGTCCGGGTAGTTACTTGCCATACCGGAAACTCAACCAACAATTTGAATATTTCGCGCCTATAACCCGGCATTACTCTACACATGTGCACCTAAATGTAGCTTGTGTTATGTTACGTCCAGAAATGCCAGTAAGTTTTTGTAAATATTTATGCTTTTTTTTAAATAAATTTTAGAAGGGCGGAATATTTTTGCGTACCTTTATTTCCCATCAATTCGGAAACGTATGCTGATAATAGTGTTCTCTTCTTTGGGATTGTTGTAGTAATACCGATAGCTCTAAACATAACCTCAAAATTTCATATTGCTAGGTTGATAAATGAGGTATCTAGGAATAATTTTATCAGATTTCGTCATTTCGGAAACGTCATTACGGAAACAATTTCTTAGGCGCAAAATTGTCTATTAGATATTTATCTATAATTATGTTCATTTATTTCCTTAACTATTAATTACTTAGATTCGGAATTAGTAGAGAGCCCAAGAAAAAAATTCATGTTTTATCAGAAGTTCTAATAGTTCCACCGCAAGAACGGATTGTCAGTTTGTTGCCGGAGTAAAGTGATTCATTACCAAACACAAAGAGTTCTATCAATTTGCTTCCTCATGATATCCTTTTTAATAAAAATCAAGTTTCATGTGTATTTCTCAATTAATAACCTAGATTTTGAAGTCGCAAATTCCAAGAAGAAAATTAATATTGCATCAGAAATTGCAGTTGTGGCTTCACAAGTATTTCCTCAAAACAATAAACTCCAAAGAGGTCTATGTTTCACATGTACATTTCAAATATCTAGAAGAATTGTGGGCATCAAATGCAAGCAGTGTCATCATTCATATCATATTAAATGCCTTTTGAACCATAATCTAAATCAGAATAAAAATGTTTTTTTTTCTGTCCATAGTGCTTATAAAAAGTGACGTGACTTACAATAAATGGAAGTCACATCATATTGTATTGTGTTGATTTAAATTTCCTCATGTCATGTTAACTTTTGTTTAGTGTTCAATGACAATAAAATTATTTTGCCGAAACTGTAATTTTTATATTTAAGATGTATTATTGATAACAATCGGCAACATAACGTCATTTCGGTAACAGTTCAGTTTATTTTAATTGTTATAAAATTATTCGATCTAAACACTTATTAGCCTGAGAATAATTAACCATGGTCATATACCGGCCATATAAATATAAATACACCAAAGTTAACAGCCTAAATATGGCCTTTTGATACTAAAATAAGTATCTGTAAATGCGTTCAAATACTTTCAACTTGCATACGAATGGAGATTTATGTCCTACTTGCAAATTCCTTATAATTTACTATAAATTCTATACAATTTTATTCCAGAAATTATACTATACAACCCATTTTAGGCACATTTCCAACCGTTGCCGAAATGATGATTTTTGTGATGCCAGTAAACATAAATATTTATAATTTCTTAACTATAAGAAATCTTTCGTGGCCACTTTACATATGTCTTTAGGAAACATGAAGATTTAAAAAATATATATAATTGTCCCATTATAAAAATTTTACCCATATACATGTTGAAGAAAATCAAAAGGTTCTGAATAGATCATGATTTAAAGGGAATAGTAAAAATATTCATGTACGGGTCTTTTTCAGGGACCGAAACAATTTATTTCTTTTCGGTTATGGTTAACTGACGTACATCATTTTCGGCTACGGTTTCCAGAATCTCACATTCCGTTTTTCGGTTTTGGATACGGTTAGGAAAAATTCGTAATTACGGTGTGGTTTTCGGTTAAGGTTTCAGTTAAAATTAAATTAATGCTTGCAGGGACCAAAAACTAAATTTATTTTGGCTCCTTTTCGGTTACGGTTACTTAACGTACACCATTTTCGGTTTTCAGTTACGGCTTCGGTTTTCAGAGCGGCATTAATCTGGTTTTCGGTTTCACTTTCGGTTTTCAAAGCTGCGCCAATTCGGTTTTCGGTTACGGTTTTTCAGAATCTCACATTTCGGTTTCAGTTACGGTTAGAAAAAAAATCGTAATTACGATGCGGTTTTCAGTTACGGTTTCGGTTCGGTTATGGTCCTTGGTCTTTTTAAATTTCGCGGGAGTGCTTTGCCTGTCATTGGTTAAATGAGATTCACCCTCCCCCTTCAAGGCAGAGGACACTTCTGTTTTACTGCTCTCAAAGTTTTGCCACGTGCGGGTTAACGTCGAAGAAGACAAACCATCGCTCCATGAGTATGGCACCATCGTCGTAATTTTTGTACATTTTTAGCATTTGTAATATTTTGTGCCAATTTAAATACCCTTATGTAAACAAAAAAATGTGTACATAAAGCTGATGATTCAAAATTTAAAAAAATATATTCAGCCTGAGCAACTCCATTACAAATAACATTTTACCTCTTGTACAAGTCAAAAAGGATACAGAGTGATAAAATATTACTAGTATAGTATCATTTTGTTTTCGTTTTGGTTGAGAATGTTTCATTAGGTGTTTACAATATAATAAACTGTAATAATGTTGGTTGCTTAAAAATACTATACTTTACATATCTAAATTGGAATATGGCTCTTTGATGTATTTATTGATATTAAAGTTACAAATACCATTATTAATGTTTCAATTACAATTATAAAAATTAAAATTAGTAAATTAGGAAAATGGAAAATGGACACCTAGGAGTGAACACCTATATTTAATTAACATTTATTAAAGAATGACAATTTACTAATACTGAAATGAAAACCTCTGCCCAAGGAATCACTACTTCCACATCCAGATTTTCTATTCAAGTCTCTTACATCGAAACAATTTTGTATGCGGAAATAATTGTTTATGGAACTTTAATAATATAATATAATATTTGAAAACTCATAAAACGATATCCCACATCGGTAGTGGGGTGGAGGTGGATGGAGTAAAAAAATATTTTGAGGTTTTTGGTTCTTGTACACACACTAAATCACATTTTTTTTCATCCCTTTAATAATTGGCTGGGGGTGGTAAATGCCAACAAATTTTTTGAGACCTTAGCTTCTCTTGTACAGTGTGACCCACTTAAGATCGCAACACCCCTGTATACCCGTTAATTGATGCTTGATTAACTTCAAACTTTGGTGGTAGGAAAAGGTCGATTAGGTGATTCTTTGAACTTAGTTATGTGATACATGTCAGTAGTGTGCGATTTTAAGGGGGTTTCAAAAGCTGATTTTTCAAAAAAAAGTGTTTTATAGAATTTGTTATTCAAATTTCGATTTCATCAACGTAAAGAGCGCCATTTAAAACCCCTAGACATCAATTTTAAGTGAGATCACTTACCTGGTTACTGAGATGTAAGCTTCCAAAAATTAATTTTTGAACATTTTTATTTTACGATTTGATCAATTTGTTTGAGGTAAATTTTGCCAAAACTGAAAATGTACATTTTCTGAGAATTCACAACATTTCTTTTTTTGTTCATTACATAACCAGTTTTTGAAAGTATACTTTACACTACTCTATAAAATGACCAAGACTTTTCAATAAATTCCTAAAGAAGTAACTAAATTTATTTAAATTGTTGTGGTTTCTACCAAACCTCCATTTAATACAACACACTTATCATATCGTTTCTGTATATTATTAACTGCATTACTTAACTGTTGAGGCGTAATTTCTCCACAAGCTTGTCGTATTCTCGCACAGAGATCTTCTCGATTTGTTGAATGTGCTTTGTAGACCTTTTGAGTCAAAAGACCCCGTAAAAAAAAGTCAAGAATTGTGAGATCGGGTGACCTGGGGGGCCAATGAATTAACCCACTACCTCGGCCTATCCAACGGTTCGGAAAATTTTCGTTTAGCCATTGTTTAATAATTCTTGCGTTGTGGACTGAACAACCATCTAATTGAAAACGTAAATTTCGTATTTCTACAAGTGGAAGTTCATCTATTGCATCCGATAATTCAATTCGTAAAAAATGTAAAAAAATTTGCGCATTCAGATTTCCATCAAAAAAGAAGGGTCCTATTAGCCTGGTATTCATTATTCTGCACCAAACATTAACCTTTTCTGAATATTGTCCTCTGCAGTTAATTATCCAGTTTGGATTTTCATTTGCCCAATACCGAACATTTTGGGACGATACTACTCCATTTGCTGTGAATGTAGCTTCATCGCTGAATAAAATATATTTTGTAAAATCTCTATTATTCAGGTACTTGCCTTGAGCCCACAGACAAAATTCCATGCGTTTATCTTCATCGCTCTCTTCTAAACTATGCAGGAATTTCGGTTTAACTCTGAGAACAGAGTTATTATTAATACGACGATCTTGATGCCTATCGTTAAATGTTCTGCATACTTCTCTTACACTCCGGTCGTTGTCTCCACAAAGACGAATAATTTCAATTTTCTCGTACAGACAATTTTACAGCCATTTTCTAATTTTTTGAAAGTAAAATTGTAATTTTGATTTAGAATAATTAAGTATTCAGTAACAATTATTTAGCTTAGTTTATAATATTTCATTTGCATAAATTGAAGTAACAAGCTGTCAAATTCACAGCCAGCTTTTTTATTTCACTTAAATTACATGAATTTTTATAAGGAAAATGATGAAACTTAAGACGTGTGCACCAATAATAAAATAGGCGATGGGTAATAATTAACTGCAAAAGGCAATATTCTTAAAAAGTCAACTTTTGCTGTGGAATGATGAATGATAAAATCATAAGACCCTTGTTTTTTGGCGGAAATCTCAATATGCATTTCTTTACATTTTGCTCAAAATGAATTATCGGGCGCAATTTACGAATTTATTGAAAAGTCTTCGTTACTTTACCAACTAGTGTACGGCGGAAAATGTATAATCAGTTTTGGCAAAATTTACCTCAAACAAATTGATCACTTACGAAAAAACGTAAAATGAAAACGTTCAAAAATTAATTTTTGGAAGCTTACATCTCAGTAACCAGGTAAGTGATCTCACTTAAAATTGATCTCTAGGGGTTTTAAATTCTTTACGTTGATGAAATCGAAATTTGAATAACAAATTTTATAAAACACTTTTTTTTGAAAAATCGGCTTTTGAAACCCCATTAAAATCGCACGCTACTGACACGTATCACATAACTAAGTTCAAAGAATCACCTAATCGACCTTTTCCTACCACCAAAGTTTGAAGTTAATCAAGCATCAATTAACGGGGTGCGATCTTAAGTGGGTCACACTGTATACTTTTTTTTTCTTATTTTGTTATAAAGTCAATTCAGTCTAGTACAATGCATTATTCTGAACAAAAAATGAAGAATAGATTTTTTTGATTTGGGAATCCGTTTTACAAATAAAAATTAGTTTTGGTTGAAAAAATCGTATTTTTGACAGCCACTGTCTCAAACACCTTTGTACCCACTACGATGCAATATTGTACAAAGGGATTTCTGAAGGTGCTGATTAAGAATACCTTAGTATTTTTTTCTAAAAAAATCCCTAATGCTTTTTTTTGAAAAATCGGCTTTTGAAACCCCCTTAAAATTGCACGCTACTGACATTATCACATATTACCAAGTTCAAAGAATCACCTTACCGATCTTTTCTTACCACCAAAATTTGAAGTTAATCAAGCATCAATTAACGGGTATACAGGGGTGTTGCGATCTTAAGTGTCACACTGTATATACTAAATGCCAATTTTATGGACTTTTACCTGTTTACCCCCCATTTATCCAAATTTACCGCCCCAACCCGTCGACAGAATAAGATGAAAATATAATCTAGTTCCTGATCCCATTAAAGTACATACGTGTACCAAATTTCAAGTCAGTATCTTAAACGGTTCCAGAGTAATCGTGCACACAAAAAAAGTTACAGACAGACCGACAGACAGAAATTTTTTTGCTCAAACTTAATATCTCGACGTTTCATGACGTTCTATTTGAACAATAAAAATTAAATTCACTAAAAAATTACCTTAACAAGGGCGTATCAGATACCAAGGCAGAGATTGTAACCCTTAGAGAAAGCAATATTGATAAATCTCAATCTCATCACATTCGCATGCTAAAGCCTCCCTGCCACCAGAGAGGGAATATGAATTGAGAGTTGATAAACCTGTTAGTGCAGATGGAGTCTCCAATACTCTCAATCTCAGACGGGGACGACTTGTACTTGTCACGTAGAACACCTAAATCATATGCAGAAACCATTAGGAAGCACACAGAGTTTAATAAAAGTAATAAAAACATCTCCAAATCATCAACACAACAATCAATTAATCAGTCAAATAATCACGCAAATAAAAACAGCACTCAAAACGCCTATAACTCGCAGAATGCCATGTCAGACACAATAAACCAAGATCTAATTGACGATAGTGCTCAACTAAAACCTACCCAGATGGAAGCTGTATATCAAGTTGTCCAAGGAAGAAGAAGAAAAATTAATATAGGTACTGACGATGAAGATCAAAAATTTAATGGAAAGATTGAGAAAGACAGAAAAATTTGGTTGTTTGTAACTAGAGTACCGGATGATGTGGGAGCTGAGGATATTAGAAATTATATAAAAACACACACGAAACCAATAAATTCCCCAGAACATACCCATATTGAACGTGATATTGAAGTTAAATTATTGAACATGAATAATACTAGACCCAATAACCAGTCTTTTATGGTTGGAGTTGAGCCCGAGTTCCAGGATGAGATCTACAATTCAAGTTTTTGGCCACGAAAAATTGCCTATGAAAGGTTTAACTTTAGAAAAGAACAACGTTTTCTAAGGAATACACCATAATCACCTGACCCTAGACAACCATCGTCTTTTTTAGACAAAGCCATATAAAAATAACAACACCCAACTGCTCACCGAGTCTACACTCTAATGTCCAGAAATTAGCTGAATTAGATACAAACAACATTAAATTTCATAATGCTGAACCACCATATAATACTGATTTAAATAGTATTAAAGTAAGTCATGTAAATAAGGTCTCTGAATAATTGTTTTGCCAGCTTTAAAGAAGTTATTCTACAATATAACTATTCTGTAGTAGGTGTTTCGGAAACCTGGTTGATGCCAGACTATCCTAATAAATTTGTGGCTATCCCAAATTACAGTGTAATAAGAACTGATCGCCATGGAAGAGGAGGTGGTGTTGCAATTTATTTGAAGGCTTCCTATCGGTTCACGAAATTTTTCAGTTCTACCTCGCAAAATGCCTTGGAACAACTATGGTTAATAATGACGATTAGACGACGAAAAGTGGCTATAGGTGTAATTTATCGACCCTCCAAATACAAATGTAGACATTAGTTTAAATGAACTTAGCATTGTCATGGAGCAAGCTTATTTAGAGACCAATACAGTAATACTTATGAGTGATATCAATATTAATCTCTTACAGTTAAATTCTATAGATACAAATAAATTTAATATATTTCTGAATAATTTATTTATTTATGTCAAATAATAAAAGATCCTACTAGAATTACTGGTAATACGGAGACACTGATATATATTATTTGTATAAGTAACGACACTGTAGTAACTAATTGAGGTACTATGGATTTATTCAATATTACAGATCATATGATGACTTTTTGTGAAATAAACATTGAGGATGAAAAGGTATGTTCAGAAATCATTTATTATCGTAATTATAAAAATTTTGACTCCAATAGTTTTGCTATTAATGTTATTAGTCTGGGGTCCAACAGTACGAAATCGCTCTAAATTCCAAGTAACCTGTTCCGACATGACGTACATTTTTCAACTTCAAATTTGCAAAAAGGACACCAGAAATGACTTGTCGGATTCTTATCAGCTCTTGCATAACTTCTTAAATGATAAGAAAAGAGACGAAAGGATAATTCCTAAAAAAATGTTTTTTAATACATAACATGTCCTGTAAAAGAAACTATGAGTGCTATCCATCTAATTTTTTTATAGTATACACTAAAGACATAAGCGCTTGGATGAGGCTCAATGGCATTGTTTAAATATGTTTAGTTTTTTGGGAAAAAAATATGAAATCTGTAACTATAAAATATTGTAAGAATTTCGACATACGAGCAAGTACTTCAATTTTAAATTTTTTGTGTACAAACTATGCTAAAAAACATACCCAATATATTGAAAATGTTTTTAAGATAAGAACTAAGTTGATATTGCATATAGTATTCGAGTTGTGAATTTTTAAAATGGGTGCATGATGCGGCGCATGTAATAAAGGCGACAGCTCTCCCAAAATTCATAAAGCGCATGAAAACAGTTTACAGTGGAATTAGCTGTTTACTAGGCGTATGTACTTATGTATATAGTGTGAAGTTATTTGTCTTAACATTTTAACATTATAAAAACTATTTGTGTTTGATTGTTTAAATCGATTGATTATTGTTTGCGGTTCATATTTATTATTTACTAGCTATGCCCGTGGTTACGTTCGCGTGGAATTTTGAAATTGACTAAAAAGCTTCTTTATAAACGACGTTTGAGGTAGAATCACCATTCTGGAATATTTCAGAAAATTCACAAATTTTCTGGAATATTCCAGAGTACTCTCGAATTTTTTGGAATATTACAGCTGTATCTCCTGTTCTACTGGACGGATTTTCATAAAACTTGGCTTAGTCTAGGCCGAATTCGATGAAATAAGAACTAAATGTTACTCCAAGCTTAGATGAACCTCATTGGTTAAGTAGTTTCTGCGTGATGCGCAGACAAACAGAGAAAAATTCCAAAATCTGTTTTAATCTATTCCATTACTCGTCTTCAGTTTTTTGCAAATATTTTCAATGTACATACACGTCAACTTTACAAATGTATTATATGTATACGTTTGAAAATTATTAGAAGGTAAAATAATTTAATAAAAGTTATTTACGCTCCCTACAGTGTTGTGAACAGTCATTCAAATTACCTCTTGCACAAAATTTTGGATGCAGAATTGGAAATCAGGAGCTGGTACCGATAATGTCGACAAAAAAGTTTATCTGAACTTAAATTAAAAAGTGCAACTGTAAAATAAAATGCGACACAGAATGTTCTTGTGAGTGGTATTCAATTGCGTGCTCGTGTGCTGCTTTTCCTGAAAATTGTTTTAAGGGAAAAAGCAATATGCATCATTTTATAATGATAGTGATTCTGACTAACATGTAAGAATAGTTATATACAAAAATTACGTAATATACAGCATTAATGTTTTATTTAAAATATCTCCCTTTTCTGCTTTCTATTAAATATGCTAAATACCTAAAATAATATTTCTCACTAATGTTTTATTTCTTAAACAATATAAAAACGAGTAGAAGTTGTACTCGGGCATGGCCAATTGCGAATACCTATTTGATTAATTGATTAACATTTTGCTCGAACACACAATTCACTTTGTATCGATTATTATTTTTTAAATGAGTGGCCGCAATCGGCAACGCCCGACTACTACTTTCATTCGTTTTGTTGTATTATTAACATAAAGTAATTCAAATTTGCAATTATATTGAACAATATAGTGCTTTTTACTGTTACACTGTACCAATTATCATGTAGACTATTTTTATTTTAATGCTACATAATTCGCGCCTCATAAAAAAAATCATAAACAAAAAACTGTATACGTTATCGACAGGATCTTTTTTAAAAAAACTTTTTCAATATATGTACTATATTTGGTAAGCAATTGTATATAAGAATTTCATAAATTTAACATAGTTGTCCGCATATCGAAATTTTTAGAACGTAAATATCAACCTTTTGATTTGAATTATTTTTTTCCAAAAAAAATATTCTTTTCAAAAATACCAATAGCTTAGTTAGCATCACGTATATTTTTTGAGTATACATACCAAAAATCAGATCGGTAGGTTACATAGTTTTTTTTTTTTAACGGAGAATAACCATTGTAAAACATAATTTTGTAATTATCAATCCGCCATCTTTTTTGCGATTTCTGAAGTTGCGCAAGAGCAAAAATTAATCCGACAAGTGTTTTCTAGTGCCCCAAGTAATGCTCTCTTCATTACTTATATCAACATTTGTACGTCATGTCGGAACAGGTCATCTTGAGTTTGGAGTGCTTGGACCCTGGACTATATGTATAATACTTCTTGGACGAACATTTATAACGTTCAGGACCTTAATCATAAAGTAGAGTTACTTAATACCTACATAACAACACTCTTTGATAATCATGCCCCTGTATGCTCATTTACAAAGAAATATCATTACCGTCCTTATATTACATATAACATCAGACAAATGATTAAAACAAAAAATAAAGCTCATTCAAAATACTTAAAAACGAAAACTAGGGTAGCACATGAATATTATGTAAGTCTGAGAAATACAGTAAATGAAGCAATAAAACAAGAAAAGAAGGCATATACGCAATTTGTTTTGAATAAAAATAAAGGTAATAATAAATTGATATGGTAAAAACTGACTGATTGGGGTGTTGGTACGCAATCTGGTGCAGTAAAGAATAATATTCCGAACGAGTTATTAAAGCCTCAAGAAATTAATGATTATTTTTTTAACGTGGCAATAATCAGCTAAATCCTAACCTCAGTTTTACTTTTAGACAAATTGATAATGACAATAGACTTAATGCATTAAAAACTATAAAGAGCCAGGCTCTAGGTGTTGATAATATCAATATAAAGATGTTACTAATTATTGTACCTTACTGTGTGGATATATTGAAACACATTTTTAATGAATCAATAACACAAAGTGTCTTTCCAGACATTTACCCACGAGCAGGGATTCCTTTGTGGGTCTACTTATGTTTATTTGTCGTTTTCTGTATACTTACATGTCTTATTGTATTTCTTCTCGTAAATTTAAGGATATTAACTTTAAATGTTATGTATTTGTAACTGTTATATGAGATGAATAAACATTATTATTATTATTATTATTATTTTTTATTTTTTTTAGCTAGCTAAAAACCAGTCACCCTTCTCTGTGGCTCCGACCCTCACAGAGGGGAGCTGGTAGTACCGGTAGCCACTCCCCACGCCCGTGGGGTGAGTGACTACTGGGTCCGGGAATCGTGTGCCCTGAGCAGACGTAATGAACCGAGAATGACAGCCTTCTGCATTCTGCCGTCTAAGACCTCTGCCGAGTTTCGGCATGCCGGTATGATCTTAAGTTCCGAAAGCAGTGTGTGTCTCGTTCCACCGAGGGCTCCTATAATCAGTACCACTATCTTAACAGTATGGTCTGGATACAGTCTGCGGAGTTCGAAGAGCAGATCTCGATATTTTGTCCGTTTTTCCTCCTCCTTCAAGACAATGTTGTTCTCCGCGGGAGCCGAGAACTCCACGACGAACATTGTCTTGAGTTGATGGTCGAGGAGTACTACGTCAGGCTTGTTGGCTTGTATTTGCCTGACGGTGGGAAAAGAGTAGTTCCAATAAATTAGACACTTCTCATTTCCCACAACGGACTCAATATCCCCCGTAGCGTAAGGCAGCACTGGTGTTTCGTCTATCCCATACGAGTGCCTTAAATGGTAGTAAAGCACTCGTAATGCTCCGTCGTGCCTTTGGATATAGGCCGAGACTGCATATGTCGGGCAAGCCGACAGCAAGTGCATAAGAGTCTCTGGCGCCCTGCGGCAGGCCCTGCAGCTGACATCAGGGACCTGTATACCCATGACACGACTACGATAGACGAGGGTGTTAAATACACCATCCTGGCAAGAAATTATGAATCCCTCGGTCTCAGACTTCAGCCCGGCTGACCTTAAGAAGGCAAAGGTCAGCCTTTCGGATAAGCCAAGGTTTTCTATATTTTTATAGAAAACTCCATGAATTGGCTTATCCGTGTGAAGCTGCAGAAAGTTGTTGTGTTCTGCAGCTTAAATTTGGGCTTTTCGCCGAGCAGGTTCCAACTCGGTGACAGAGTCGCGATTTACCCGCTCGACGTCGAAGGAGAGACCAAGTTCATCGGCTGCTCTCTGTGCTGCCTTAAACAGAAAGGCTCCTACCCCTGCATTTTCATGGTCTCGGACCATGCAGAGGAGGGGATCCGAACTCCTGATGACCTTACAGGCTCCATCCAGAACCATCCTATTATGGAGATTCTCCAAACTCAAGAGTCCACGGCCTCCCCGATGTCGTGGGAGGTATAGCCGTGGAACAGACGATTTAGGATGCAAACTCCTATTGAGATGCATCTTCTTGCGGGTTCCTACGTCGAGTTGACGCAACTCTTCTTGAGTCCATTTCACTACTCCAAAGGAGTAGAGAAGGATCGGAACGGCAAGCATGTTGGTAGCAGACACCTTGTTCTTCCCCGACAGCTCTGAAGACCAGATCTGTCGGAGTCGGTGCTGATACTTGCCGCGGAGGGCGTTTTTCACTACACTCACTTCTTGGGTGGAGCGTTGCTCGACACCCAAGTAAGTGTACGACTCTCCGGCATCAAGATGATGTAAGATGCTTCCGTCCACGAGCTGCGCGTCCTCTCCGTAGTTCCCGCATCGTCCTCTCTTGAGATGGACCAGTGCACATTTGTCCAACCCGAACTCCATGCCGACAACCTGCGTGTACTCCTGTACCACCCTGAGGGACTGGTGTAGGTCCCTCTCTCCGGAGGCATAAAGTTTAAAGTCATCCATATAAAACAGATGGGTGACCTTATGCCTCCTATCGCCAGGGGTACCGCAGTTGTATCCACGGGTTTTCCGGAGCGAAACGGATAATGGCAGTAATGAGATGCAAAATAGAAGGGGGCTGAGGGAGTCTCCCTGAAATACTCCCCTTCTGAATGTTACCGAGTCCGTCTGGACTCTATCATTACCCGATGTAATGGTAAAGCGAGTCCTCCAGAGCGGCATCAGTTCTTCGATGCATCTCACTACGGGACCAGGTACCGCAAGACATCGGAGCAAGTGTACAATAAGCTCGTGCGATGTCATGTCAAATGCCTTGCGGTAGTCGATCCAGGCCATGGAGAGGTTACGCTTATACTGCATGGAGTCCTGCGTGACACCTGTCAATCAGCAGGTTCTCCTTACAGCCAGCGACACCTCTCTTTGACCTTCGTTGCTCATATATCCGCTCGTAAACCGGTTCAACTGCGTGGAGCACCCGCATGTACAAGATGCGCGTAAACACCTTGTAACATGCGTTTAAACAGGTTATCGGCCGGTAGTTCTTTGGGTTAGACAAATCTCCGTTCTTCGGGATCAGCACTGTCCGCCCCTCGACAACCCAAGAAGGAATTTGCTGCTCCCCATTTAGCCATGAATTGAAAATTCTGGCTAAATGGTGGTGGGTACTGGATAATTTTTTCCACCAAAAGTTATTGAACCCTGGAGCAGCAAAGTTCTTAGAGCCCTCAAGAGCTCTTCGAACCTCTTCTGGGGTTATCGGTTGGCACACCTGTTGTGGTTGCTGAAACCTTTGACAAAAGGTTTCAAAGTGTGCCAGGGCTGGAGAGTCTCTGTTGAGTGGAAGCTTCTGTTCGTGCAACGTTTTCCAGAAGTTTTCCACCTGATCTGCATTCGGCGGATTTTCAGCAACACGCTGAGGCGGTTCGAAAAGGCGCGAGGTCTTTTTGCGGAAAAGTTGATTTTCCACTAGCCCCCTCGCCCGCCTCACTAGTGACTTCTTACAAGACACTAGCATCCGTATCCTGTCGAGGCAGTGCTGTTTGGTGGTTTGTAGCACTGCCCCATTGAGTGTGTGATGGACGCGTCTTAAGTTAGCAGTTACTCGCCGCACTTTAGGCATGAAAGGCCTATTGGCCGCCATATAGTCCATCACACATTGGATATGGGATGCGTGTTGCCTCGCCGACCGGATCTTGGCTTCCATCTTGTGTATGCGCCGTCTCGCTCTCTCTTGTGGAGAAGCACTGTTCCGCCTCTCCACCTGAGACAAGCGTTGAGCGGCAGCATACTCGGCACAATTTATGTGCCAGATGTCAGCCTCTTCTGGTAGCGCTGCACGAAGTTCCGCATCCACTCTGGCCAGATCTTGTGGCCCGGGGGGTTTTATGTTGTGCAACCCCCTTCTGGTACTGAGGCCCTCTGGTACTGGTGGAACGACTGGGACTGCAACCTCAACCGGTTCATTCGGTGGACCTTCGGCCACCTCATTCATCGGCTGAGGAGCAGTTCTCACGTAGCCCCTGCGACGAAGGTGGGACACATAATCACGCAGGTTTTGTGGCGTGAAGGCGTTGTGTTCTGGGTGCCTTGCACACCACAGAACGTGCATTCGCCCCATGTATCCCCTTCGCGCGGGCTCACTGCATAAGGTCGTCCCTCAGTTCATCTGTCCACTCAAAGCGTCCTTGTTCATCGCGGTTGTCAACAATGGGCTGTCGATTTTGTTGGGCCCCACCACCTTGCCCTTGACCCCTATCCGAATGGGGTCGATCGTGGGGGCCCTGTCCTCGGCCAATAGGAACCGGAGGTTTGGGCTTGTGGGTGGTTAGCCCAGCAAGCCCACGACCGACACCAGAGGGGAAGATGCTCTCCCCTCCCGGATGCGCTAGGGCTGCCGGTTCGATTTTGCATCCCCAGCTGGAGTAAGTGGTGGCGCTACTCACCAAAGGCTAGATAGACGACGGTTAGCCCCTCCTGCTTATTTATTATTATTATTATTATTATTATTATTATTATATATATAAAAGCCAGTCACCCTTTATACTCTGTGGCTCCGACACTCACAGAGGGGAGCTGGTAGTACCGGCAGCCACTCCCCACGTCCGTGGGGTGAGTGACTACTGGGTCCGAGAATCGTGTGCCCTGAGTAGACGTAATGAGCCGAGGATAATGGCCTTCTGCATCCTGCCGGCTAAGATCTCTGCCGAATTTCGGCATGCCGGTATGATCTTTAGTTCTGAAAGCAGTGTGTGTCTCGTTCCACCGAGGGCTCCTATGATCAGGACCACTAGCTTAACAGTATGGCCAGGGTAAAGCCTGCGGAGCTGGAAGAGCAAATCTCGATATTTCGTCCGTTTTTCCTCCTCCTTCAAGACAATGTTATTCTCCGCGGGAGCCGAGAACTCCACGACAAACATTGTCTTGAGTTGGTGGTCGAGGAGGACCATGTCAGGCTTATTAGCTTGTATTTGCCTGACGGTGGGAAACGAGTAGTTCCAATAAATTAGACACTTCTCATTTCCCACAACAGACTCAATATCCCCCGGAGCGTAAGGCAGTACAGGTGTCTCGTCTATCCCATACGAGTGCCTTAAGTGATAATAAAGCACTCGTAATGCTGCATCGTGCCTCTGGATATAGGCCGAGACTGCATATACTGGACAAGCCGACAGCAAATGCATTAATGTCTCCGGGGCCCTGTGGCAGGTTCTGCAGCTGACATCAGGGACCTCTATACCCATGACACGACTTCGATAGACGAGTGTGTTGAATACACCATCCTGGCACGCCATTATGAATCCCTCGGTCTCAGACTTCACCCCGGCTGACCTCAAGAAAGCGAAGGTCAGCCTTTCGGATAAGCCGCGGTCTTCTATATTTCTATAGAAGACTCCGTGCAATGGCTTATCCGAGTGTAGCTGCAGAAATAAATCAATTTCAGCAGCTTTGACTTGGGCTTTTTGCCGAGCAGGTTCCAACTCGGTGACAAAGTCGTGATTAACCCGCTCAGCGTCGAAGACCAGACCGAGTTCATCGGCGGCTCTGCGTGCTGCCTTAAACAAAAAGGCTCCAACTCCTGCACTTTCATGGTCTCGGACCATGCAGAGGGGGATCCGAACTCCTTATGGCCTTACAGGCTCCATCCAGAACCATCCTGTTATGGAGACTCTCCAAACTCAAGAGTCCACGGCCTCCCCGATGTCGTGGGAGATATAACCTTGGAACGGACGATTTAGGATGCAAACTCCTATAGAGATGCATCTTTTTTCGGGTGCCTACATCGAGTTGTCGCAGCTTCTCTTGATTCCATTTAATTACTCCAAAGGAGTAGAGGAGGATCGGAACGGCAAGCATATTGGTAGCAGACACCTTGTTCTTCCCCGACAGTTCTGAAGACCAGATCTGTCGGAGTCGGTGCTGATACTTGCCGCGGAGAGCGTTTTTTACTACACTCACTTCTTGGGTGGAGCGTTGCTCGACACCCAAGTAAGTGTACGACTCTCCGGCATCTAGATGATGTAAGATGCTTCTGTCCACAAGCTGCGCATCCTCTCCGTAGTCACCGCATCGTCCTCTCTTGAGGTGGACTAGTGCACACTTGTCCAACCCAAATTCCATGCCGACAGCCTGCGTGTACTCCTGTACCACCCTGAGGGACTGGTGTAAATCCCTTTCTCCGGAGGCATAAAGTTTAAGGTCATCCATGTAAAACAGATGGGTGACCTTATGCCTCCTGTCGCCGGGGGTACCGCAGTTGTATCCACGGGTATTTCGAAGCGAAACGGATAATGGTAGTAGTGAGATGCAAAACAGAAGGGGGCTTAGGGAATCTCCCTGAAATACTCCCCTTCTAAACAATACCGGCTCTGTCTGGACTCTGCTATTACCCAATGTTATGGTAAAGCGAGTCCTCCAGAGCGGCATGAGTTCTTCGATACATCTCACTACGGGACCGGGCACCGCAAGACATCTGAGCAAGTGGACAATAAGCTCATGGGATGTCATATCAAATGCCTTGCGGTAGTCGATCCAGGCCATAGAGAGGTTACGCTTATACTGCACGGAGTCCTGCGTGATACATCTGTCAATCAGCAGGTTCTCCTTGCAGCCAGCGACACCTCTCTTTGACCCTCGTTGCTCATATACCCGTTCGTAAACCCGTTCAACTGCTTGGAGCACCCGCATGTACAAGATGCGTGTAAACAACTTGTAGCATGCGTTTAAGCAAGTTATCGGCCGGTAATTTTTTGGGTTAGACAAATCTCCGTTCTTCGGGATGGATGGATTATTATTATTATTGTTATTATTATTATTATTATTATTATTATTATTATTATTATTATTATTTGGAAAATTGCAAATGTCTTACCTATCCCAAAAATATCTATACCGTTAAGCTATAATGATTTACGACCCATATGCATACTACCGACATTATCAAAACTATTTGAAAAAATAATATCTATTCAAATAAAAGACTATTTAGTAATGAATAATATACTACCCGAAACTCAATCTGGCTTTCGTGAAAAGCATGGAACAAACACTGCATTATTAAAAGTTGTTAATGATGCCGCTACAGCACTAGACAAGTCGTGCTGTACCATTTTAGTGTTACTGGATCAGAGTAAGGCTTTCGATCTAGTTAACTTTAATTTACTTGCAGCAGAATTAAAATATATAGGTTTTGATAATGCAACGCTTGAATGGTTGTGTAATTATATTAAAGGTAGATATTAAAGGGTTTTTCTTAATACACATACATGCTCTTCAACAAAAGAAACCGCATCAGGAGTTCCACAAGGTAGTGTTCTGGGCCCTATCCTATTTTCTATATATATATATATATATATATATATTTGATCTACCTGCCGCTCTATCAAAATGTCAAAGTCATCTCTATGCAGATGATATCGAAATGTACTTATCTTTCCCATATAAGGAAATACAAACATCTATTGACTATGTAAACACGGATTTACAGAACATCCTTACTTATTCTGAACGGCACGGATTGCGTGTAAACCCCAATAAGACAGTAGCAATATGTATAGGGCCAGAACGGCAAGAACTTGAGATTGAAACAAAATATAACTTGAATATCAACAATGCAAATGTTGAGTGGGTTGCCTCAGCAAAAAATTTTGGTGTAGTTATGGATGGAAGTTTATCATTTAATGACCATACTGAACATCTTTTAAACATCTATGTATAAATTAAAAACATTATATTCATTTAAAAACCAATTAAATCAGAATATAAAGCTAAAACTGGTTAAAACATTAATATATCCTCAATTAGATTATTGTCCATCAGTTTATTATAATTTTCTACCACAGTATAATAAAAATAAGCTGCAAAGAGTACAGAATGCATGCATACGTTTTGTTTGTTGCATTCCATATATGGCTCATGTGACTCCCTACATTAGAGAATTAAATTAATTAAATATTGAAAAGCGTATGCAATATCTAATCACGATGTTTTTGTATAAATTAATTAGGAATAAAACACCTCAGTATCTATTTAATTTGATTCATAGAAGATCGAATACACATGATGTAAATATAAGAATAGATACATTTACAATTCCCCAACATCATACAAATAAATTTGAAGGATGTTTTTCTTATATAGCACCTATGTACTTAAATAAAATTATATCCAACTTAGATTTGTCCCTACCTCAGTTCAAAAGTAAATTAAAGATAATGTTAAATAATTAGGACACCCTCTCGGAACTGTTATTTGTAGACTGATTTGTAATCTAGCATGAAGGCGTTTATATTTATATGTATTTTATATATTAATATTTTAATGTGTATATTTATATTAATTCATTTACATTATAAGGTTTTAAAATTTGATTTTTATACTTATAATTTATAATTTAATATTAAAATATTTAGTCTTTAAATCTTTAGGGAGAGGTGGAAAAAAGCTTTGCTAACCTCATCCTTTTGTGTAAAATATGTATTTCCTTTTGCACAATAAACAGTATTATTATTTTTATTATGTAGCATAGTCTCCCTATTTTTAGTTTTTTGCTGTTTAGTATTAGCGCTGTCTTCAGTAGATCTTCTTTGGATATGTTCCCGGTTCTCCATATAATTCATTTCTATCCTTTTTATTTTCTCTCTTATTAATTTGACATCTTCTGTTACTTTAGTTCTATTGTTTTTGTTAGTAGTCGGAAGATTTTTCAGCTACTTTCAGACTTATTGTGTTGACGTTGGCGTATTTTTAATTCAGTATGTCTGCGTTGGCGAAATAATGGTTGTATTTATTCTCTTGATCAGACTCTCATGCCAGTTTATTTTTATTGAAGGGTAGAGTTGTCCTTGTAACTCTGTATGTAGTTTTAGTTATTCTCTTTACAGTTTATCTCCTTTGCAGTTGGTTCATCAGATATATTTCAGTTTGTTTGTCATTTTTAGAAGTAGTCACCTATTTTGTATTTTTCTCCACTAATTTGGCTCTTCTTTATTAATAGACTTTGCACCATTATTAAACTCTTTCCTTAAGTTCAGATGCGGTTTCATGTTTTGGAAAAGCGAATATCCTACTCTTCTGTGACGATTATCATCGGCGTATGCTAGTAACATCGATCCTTAATATTTACGTGTCTTCGTTAAAATTTGGCATTTTATTTATTATACTTAATATAACTTAATCTAGGATCGTGGCGAACAGTCACGGGGATAGGAGACATCCTTGTTGGTCTTCTATATTCTTCTGTTTAGTTTCCATTGTCTGTCTGAGCCATTTAATTGCATTACTTTCATATTAGAGTTTGCGATACCAATAAAATATGTTTAACGTATTGTGGTAAAATCTCTGGAAAAGTCGTTATGTTTTATCATTTCACAATTTAGAAGTTAGTTTTAAATCACCATCAAAACTTGATGGCATTTTATATAATAGTAGAGATAATACTGATACATCAGAATGCATCAGAACTCGTCACACTTCCAAGGAAGAATAACTAAATCTCTTTAGATCCAGTGTTGCCAAATGACGGACGCATCATTATACCATATCTAAATGGAATATATATGATGTACATTTTTGTTCACAAATCAAAACGCCCTCAAACATAAGTCGCTTGAACTAAAAATATACTCTGTTACACTGACGGTGTGATACTGCATCCAAATTGAAAAAAGAAATAGGTCGATATCTCATTCAATTGAAATGGAACAGAATTTATTTATATGTCCACATATAGCCCAGGAGACGAAGAACATTCGAAGGTGCAGGAAATTGATCATTCATGAAATATGTTGAGGAAAACTGGAAAACAATACTGCATCCGGTATACGGACGCACTATTGTACAGGACGCAGCAGTGTATGGTATCGTGCACATATATGGATGCCAGAGCTGGGCGAGCACTGCTAAAAAGTGCTCGCGAGCACTAAGCACTCAAGAAAAGTGCTTTATTTTTTCAAGCACTAAGCTCTGTTAATAGTAGAGTGCTCGCAGTTACTAAGCACTCTGAAAAAGTGCTTTAAATTCAGGAGCACTAAGCACTAAGTACTTTTTAAAAATTTAAATAATGAAGTATCTATTGATTGAGGCTAGAATTTCATTGAATGTATGTGTTATTTATAGAAATAGGTCAACAAAAACAACCTAGAAAGAAATTGAGAGATTTTTGAGAGGAAATATGTTACAGGAAAAAGTTGCTTCTAGTGCCAATGAAAGTTCAGATGTGAAATTTAAACGTCGGCGTCGTATCTCAAAATTGATATTGTTGCTAAAATTATGATTAAAATAATTAAATTGAACCAAAGTGCATAATAACATGATAACAAAACATCAATAGAATAGAAATATTATATATTTTTTTATTTTTCACATTTCTTTAATTCATTTTTACTTCCACATCCAGTGGAAGTATAGTAACGCAAAAAAAATATTTTTTATTGTTCAAATAGGCTTAGAATGTCATGAAACTTCGAGATTTTAAGTTTGATTAAAAAAAAATTCTGTCTGTCGGTCAGTCTGTCTGTAACTTTTTTGTGTGCACGTTTACTCTGGAAGATATTGACTTGAAATTTGGTACACGTATGTATTTTAACGAGATCTGGAACTAGATCATATTTTGATCTTATTTCGTTGAAGGGTTGGTGGATAAATTGGGGTAAATGGGGATAAATAGGTAAATAAAGCAATAAGAGTCCTTAAAATTGGTATTTAGTATATATATAAAAGAAGTTAAGGTCTCAAAAATTTTTTTGGCATTAGCCACCCCCATTACTACCCCCACTCCATTATTAAAGGGGGTGAAAAAAATAACGTAATTTAGCATGTATACAAGATCCTAAGGCCTCAAAATTTTTTTTTCTACATCCACCACCTACTACCCCTGTATCACCGTCTCCACCCCCACTACCGATGTGGCATATCATTTTATAGGTTTGATAAGGTAGATGATTTCAAATATTTTGTTATTAAAGTTCCATAAACAATAATTTCCACCTAGTGAAGTGCAAATATACTATTAAAATTTTTTTCATTGTGAGAGACATGGCTTTTCTTATATTTACTAAATACCAATTTCATGGACTCTTACTTGCTTGGTTTACCTATTTACCCCCATTTATCCCAATTTACCCCCCAACTCTTCAACGGAATAAGATCAAATCAAAATATAATCTAGTTCCAGATCTCGTTAAAGTACATATGTGTACCAAATTTCAAGTCAATATCTCAAACGGTTCCAGAGTAAATGTGCGCACAAAAAAAAGTTACAGACCGACAGACAGAAATTTTTTTTTTCGCTCAAACTTAAAATCTCGACGTTTCATGACATTCTAAGCCTATTTGAACAATAAAATTTTTTAAATTTTTTTTGTCGTTACTCTACTTCCCCTGGATGTGGAAGTAAAATGAATGTATGTAGAAGTAGTACATATATGAAGTCGGAACATAGAGATATTTGCGATGAAATCGGTAAAATCCTACCATTTCTAAAAATTTCTTCAAAATTTTTAAGATAAAAACCTGGGTTTTTCACAAGCACAATAAGCATACTTACCACATTCACGTAAAGATGATAACCTTTATCATTTATCATATTATTAACTATATTCTGTTCTAGTCAGAAGTACAAATGGTGTATCTTTCTACCCTCTACCTAAAAGCATGATGTGATAGTGATAAATGGTCCCTTTCATTTTAGACAAAAATATGGCTTCTAATCTAACAAAATATATCCTTCATTTTTTTTTTAAATCGATTTATTTTAGTGTTTTAAAGAAAATATTAAAAATCGACGAGATCATTACGACAAAAAATTATTCAAAATTTGTGTATAATGTGTAAGCACATCATACAAATTTTTATTGTACAGTACAGTAATTTTAATCGGATTTTTTTTCTTGTATGTATTAACTAAGGTTATTATGAAAATGAAAGATAATCATGAACAAAAATATTTTGTTCATTTTTTACGTACAATGCCTAAACCGTTCGTTGTACATAAAAAATAGAAGAGATCATTTTTATGCGGAATTTCATTATCTTCCATTTTCATAATAACCTCAATTGGCCTCCGATCCATAGAAAGCGCGATATTCGCAAAAAACCGTTTTTTGTGAACTTTGACCTTGAATAATTTTTTATGCCATAGTGATCATTGACGATTTTTAATATTTTCTTTAAAACACCAAAATAAATCGATTTTAAAAAAATGAAGGATATATTTTGTTAGATCAGAAGCCATATTTTTGTCTAAAATGACTGGAGTATTAATGAAAGAGACAATTTATCACTATCACATCATGCTTTTAGGTAGAGGGTAGGAAAGTACACCATTTAAAGTGAATATATCTAAGATACCTCTTTTGCACAGATCCCAAGTAATTGTTGTAAGTCAAGTATGTAGATGACCATATCACCACACAATATTCGAGTATGGATCTTACGAAAGAATAATATAATATGTGAATGCTGGTTAGGTCGTTGAAGTGTTTTGTAGATCTTATTATTAATCCAGTTGCTTAAGTGCTTTCTTAACAACATACTCTATATGATCTTTAAAGCTTAGCTGGTCGGTAAAGTATATTCCCAGGTCTTTTACTTTGGAGACATGTGTAAGTGGTTCACTGTTCATACTGTAATTGTATTTTATTACTGTTTCTTTGTTGCATATCGATAATACAGAACATTTTTCTATATTGAAATTAAGTTTTTCTTGACTACACCATTTGGATACCCGTTCTAAATCTGCTTCTGCTTGCAATAATTCACAATCTTTCAAGTTGGTTATTCTCCTGTATAGTTTAAAATCATCGGCAAACAATAAGTTTTCAGAACTAATATTGTGTACCATACTGTTAGCAAAAATTATTAATATTAATGGGCCGAGGTTTGAGCTCTGTAGAACACCAGATGTCATCTCATATTCACAAGACTCGAATCCTTTCACGTACTTGCAGTAACCTATTATTTAGGTTGCTAGATATTATTGCAGTGTAGATATTTAGTACATTATATAAATGTAGCTTATTTATTAATTTTAAATGGTCGATCTTGTCAAATGCTTTGGTCATGTCGGTATAAATTATGTCTACTTGTTGATGTTGTTTTATTGCCTCATGTGCTTCTTGAGTAATATTTATATGATTCGTTGTTGTTGATCGTTTTTTTGTAAAAGCCATGTTGTGTTGGGCTAATCCTGGTCTGAACTTTGTTTAGAATACATTTGTGAAGGATAATCTCAAAGACTTTTGCTGGTGCACACAACAATGTGATTGGCCTGTAGTTCATAATTAGTGATAAACTCCCTGATTTATGGACTGGAGTTACTTTGCCTTTTCTCCATATGTCTGGGAATGTAGATGTACAGAGTGCCAAGTTATAGATGCGATGTAATGGTGTGGAAAAAGAATGAGAGCATCCTTTAATTAGATACAACAGATAAAAATATTTTTGTCCGTTAATTTTAGTTTTACACATAAGCCCTCTATTGAATCGTCCAGTATAGTAATGCATTCACTGTGTATAGTGTTTTTGACAGCTATTAGTACACCACCCCCACCATTTTTTGTACTGGTACTTGAACTTCTGTCTTTTCTATACACTGTGTAATTGTTGCATAAGAAATCGTTATTATTGATATCCTCTTTGAGCCATGTTTCAGTCAGACCAATAATATCAAAACTTTTGAAAAATATTCTACAATTAAATGACACTGTATAATAACTTACAACTAGAAATTTGTATAAAACTGATAAAATGGTAATAGTTCAGGAATATATACATTTTCTCATTGAGAAAGAATTTTATCTTCAGATCAGTAAATCTAAAAATTATTTAAGGTAGGCATTCGAGGAGTTTTTTTTACATGAATCATGTCATATTTAACGGACAGATCTCTTCAGGTAAAAATCAACCAAACGATTTCAAATGAACATGACGTTAGTCTTGGAGTGCCACAGGGCTCGGTGTTGGCCCCTTTGATATTTTTGATTTTTGTAAACGACTTACCATCATTCATACCAAAAGGTAACATCACCATGTTTGCCAATGATAACTCCTTTGGCATATCTGCACCGAGCCTTGTGGAGCTCTTTGATAATGCTATGGCTGTTATGACAGAATTTGGTGACTATTGCTGCAGAAATAATCTCATATTAAACCTTGAGAAAACTGTGTGCATATATTTCTCACAAAGAAAATCATTACCTTCCAACACTCAGTTAAATTTTAACATGACCCTGCCATATCAACAATTTTAATAAATACAAATTTTCGAAATTTTTTTTTCATATTTGGAGGTTCAACCCTGCTTATCTAAAAAGTAATTTTGGGTGTACTTTTGTTTTTTAAAATCATGTAGGCCATGACAGTTAAGCAAAAATGAATTTCATGATAGGTAAAGTACCTTTTCTGTAAAATACAGAGGAAAACGTCATTAAGGAAAGTTATTCGGATTAAAAAGTTATAGTCCTATACAAAATTTCAAGAACATACACCTACTTTGATAATTTTGATTTTTTCAAAATAATTGCATTTTACGAAAAAAAAAATAGTATGCCAGTTTACTAAAGTGTTTGATCTAGTACATAATGGAGTAAACACTTTAGTAAATCGGAAACTTTTTTTTTTCGTAAAATGCAATTATACAGGGTGGACCATTAATAACAGGCCATAGTTCAAGGATAGATTCTTTGGACCAAAATATGAGGATATAACCAAACATGCTTTAGTAAATTGTTGCTGTGGAAAAAGATACAGGGTGTCAAAATTGTAATTTATTTTTCTTTTTTTTATTTGCAATATTTCAACTATCTCTTGACCGATCTTCTCCCAATTTGGTAAGGAAACATTTTTTAAGCTAAGAAACAATAATTTATGTATTACATCACTCTAGTCCGTGGAGAGCTATACCTGATAATGAATATTTTTTCTCTTTTTTTTTTACGAAACGTAGTGGCACTTTTCACTAGAAAATCTCATACAGGAGACATTCCTACGTAAAAAAAAAGGTGCACTTGATAGAACTTGATAATTCTAACCGTTTTCGAGAAAACGGCCGTATAGATCTCAAAAATTCTTTGAAAACAAACCCAATTTGAAAAGGAAAAATTGTATTTATTGAAAAGTGTGTTTTGGTGGTGTCTTAGTTCTATCAAAATGTCAAACTAATGAAATTGTACGTAAATGACGTCACCAAAACACATTTTTCAATAAATACAATTTTTCCTTTTCAAATTGGGTTTGTTTTCAAAGAAGTTTTGAGATCTATGCGGCAGTTTTCTCGAAAACGGTTGGAATTATCAAGTTCTATCAAGTGTACCTTTTTTATGTAGAAGTGATTTCTGCATGAGATTTTCTAGTCAAGAGTGCCACTACGTTTCGTAATAAGAAAAGAGAAAAACAATCTTCATCGGGTATAGCTCATGAGGCGCCCTCCACGGGCTGGCGTGATGTAATACACAAATTATTGTTTCTTAGCCTAAAAAATGTTTCCTTACCAAATTGGGAGAAGATTGGTCAAGAGATAGTTGAAATATTGCAAAAAAAAATTAAAAAAAATTACAATTTTGACACCCTGTATCTTTTTCCACAGCAACAATTTACTAAAGCATGTTTGGTTATATCCTCATATTTTGGTCCAAAGAATCTACCCTTGAACTATGGCCTATTATGGCCACCCTGTATTGAAAAAAATCAAAATCATCAAAGTAGGCATATGTTCTTGAAAGGAGGGGGTACACTTTCTATAGAATACCGGCCCAATTATGAGCAAAAGCTAGAAGCAATTTAGTTTTGCGATATTTTGTGAATTTTTCTTTCTAATACAATAATAACGTAATAAAAAAGTGCTACTATCCTTCGTCGTATATAAAAATCATAAAAATATATTGAGAAATGAGCGAAAATCACACATTTTTTATCATATTTTATGATTTTTATATACGGCGAAGGATAGTAGCACTTTTTTATTATGTTATTATTGTATTAGAAAGTAAAATTCACAAAATATTGCAAAACTAAATTGCTTCTAGCTTTTGCTCATAATTGAGCCGTTCTTCTATAGAAAGTGTACTCCCTCCTTTTGCATAGGACTATAACTTTTCAATCTGAATAACTTTCCTTAATGACATTTTCCTGTCTATTTTACAGAAAAGGTGCTTACTTTACCTAACATGAAATTCATTTTTGCTTAACTGTCATGGCCTACGTGATTTCAAAAAAACAAAAGTACACCCAAAATTACTTTTTAGATAAGCAGGGGTGAACCGCCAAATATGAAAAAAAAATTCGAAAATTTTTTGCCCATTTCACCTATAGCGAACTCAATCGGGGGGACACACTGTATATGTAAATAAATAAATAAACAAATAAATAAATATATATATATATATATATATATATATAAAAAAATGAAAATTTTATAAATAAAAAAAAAATTTTAGTTCTGTAATTTGGTACGTCATATTTTTTAATTCTGAGCAAGTTTTTCTAATAAAATTTTTCAATATTTCGCACAGAAAAGGCACTTTACCTGAAGCGATTTTTATTTTTAAGCTGTTACCAGCGCCCTCTATAAATTTTTTTAAGTCCAAGATACTAAAAATAGTTTTTGGGTGAAGTAAGAGCAAAAAATTGTGTTTGTAATCCAAAAAAAATTGTCATTTACACCTATAATACCTCTTTGCCGTGGACACATTGTATATATTGAACCAATCGACGCTCTCAGTTCCGACATGTTCATCAGACAACTTCAGAACCACTAGAAATAATTGAGTAAGGGTAGTATATATTATGTTTAATATTCATACTAATTGCTCCAATTAAGAGCAACCAAATGGGGGTAAGAAAATATGGAGATTATTTTTTTTGCCAAATTCAATAATCGTTCTAGGAGCGACGCGTTCAACCGCCTTTTCAGACCCGTGTGTATCATAATGACATACCTAATAGACGATACCAGTCCCGGACCTCACCTATAGATGCAGATGTTTCGTTAATAATTTATCCCTGCTAGATTAGCTTAAAGAGAGAAACATAGCTAATACTCTTGAAGAAATATTCTAAAATCGTTTAAAAGTTAATGAAATTGACTATTTTTGGCCTAGTCTTTGCTACTTAACACAATATCTCTCAACTGAGTTACTTTTGTTGCTTGAGAGATAGTTAAGAAAAAAACATTTTTTAAGAAAAATTTAATAAGTATTTTGTCGATTTTTTAGCATTAAAAGTTGTCGAGCTATAAAATGACTGGCATTTCATTTTTCAAGTCCAAGGCATTTCCGGGAACATTATACAAATATACAATACAATAAGCAGAGCTAATAATGGCTTTATGACTTGCCACATGTTGGGTTGGACCTAAAAGCCACCCGCTATAATGTGTCCACTTTCTCTCGGTTTACTTGGTTAAAAGAACTACCACATTTACAAGTATGTCTTTTTTACTATATAATGAATGGGGTATTAAAAACTAAATTGCTTATGTTGAAGGAACTGCAAAATTGTGCACGTTTCTTCGCAGAATATTAAAAAATAATTTAAGTTTAACAGCCTTTCAAATTTTCTGCCATATTTAATATTGTGAAGTAATATTGATAGCACAGTCGAGGTGGCGGCGGTGCTTTTAAATATTTATACGTTTTTGGCCTAAGATGTCAAATATGGGATCCCCTTAATATCGTATTAGTCGTGCTAGAAATAATTAGGGCAACATACATTCGTATTAAACGATCAACCGAAAAAAGTCTAATAAAAATTAATGAAAATTATTACAATAAATGCAATTTTTTTGCTTCCTTTTTCGTGAAAAACATGTTTTTTTATTTCTTTGATTACGACATCTTGTGGTAATCTTAAAAACATTTTGAGCAATTCTTATTTGCCGATTTTACAATGCAGTATTTTTTCAAAAGGTATCATATTGTGTTTTTCGCAGTTCTTCTTAAATATCTCTAGTTGTATAGATCATATCGCAATATACAAGGTGCATCATGGTTAGTGGCCTATTAGACGTTTTAAAAAAACTACAAATAATTTGAAGCTGAAAATTTAGGGACAGGTGTTTTCAGGGGTACTATATTTAATGAAAATAACGTCACTTGTTATACCGAAAATTTACATCAACTTCCTTCGGCTACTGGCATGCGCATTGCGTCTAAAGGATTAAATAATACACCTCATGGCGGAAAAAATGATTTAAAACGCTTGCATTGTATACCTGGTAAGTCATGTTACAACTGTACCGGGTGTCGCAGGTTAGTGACTCCCTAAACTACCTGTAAAAATAAATTTTCGGACGTAAAAAATGGTATGAGACCATTTCCTGTTCACCCGGAAATGACCTCAACTTTCGATTTTTAAATGGAACACCCTGTATATTTTTACATATTTGGACTCAAGACAACATTCTGAGTATACCATGAGACTTTCGCGAATTTTTGAGTCGATGTTCAGTTTTTTTAAGCAGTTTAAGACATTCGTCTAGAGTGCTTTGGAATACCAAAATTTGTTCTACACCAGGTAAAGTACAAGGGAAAAATATAATTTTTCGTTTAATTTCATTGATAAGTATTTATGAAGCCTCCAAAATTGAACAAATCACTTTTTTATCGAAAACTTTTTTTTTTAAATGGAAGGTGGTGGCTCATACTGTTCAATAAATTATAGATTTTTTTTCTGAATTCATTAATATCCATTTCAAATCTATGCTATTTGTTTTTCTATTTTGTTGAATTTATTTAAAAATAAAAAATCACTTTCAATATAGTTTTTCTTGAACTTTAACGTAGTTGCCTTTGCAAAAATCATATGTCTAATAATGAAATGTGAATAACTACCTTTTTGTGAATAATAGTCTTTTGGTTCTCTCTTTTGTTTCTTAATAGGTATGAGTAGGTACTCGTGCAAAGTATAAGGATCAATAAAAATTATTTTGAAAGTGATTTTTTATTTATAAATAAATTTAATAAAATGGAAAAACAAATACCATAGATTTGAAATGAATATCAATGAATTCAGAAAAAAAATCTATAATTTATTGAACACTAGGAGCCACCACCTTCCCATTTAAAAAAAAGTTTTCAATAAAAAAGTGATTTCTTCAATTTTGAAGGCTTCATAAATAGTCATTAATTAAACCAAAAATTATATTTTTGCCTTGGACTTTACCTGCAGTAGAACAAATTTTGGTATTCCAAAGCACTTTAGACAAATGTCTTAAAATGCTTAAGAAAACTGGACATCGACTCAAAAATTTGCGAAAATCTCATGGTATACTCAAAATGTTGTCTTGAATGCAAGTATGTAAAAATATAGAGGGTGTTCCATTTAAAAATCGAAAGTTGCGGTCATTTCCGAGGAAATGGTCTCATACCGTTCATTATGCGCAAAAATTCATTTTTATAGGTAGTTTATTCAACCCAAATTTCAAATGGATAAATTAAAAAATAAAGGAAATATAGGGGGGAGCCTCTAGCCTGTGGCACCCGGTATATTATGAGGATGGGTGATTAATTTTTTTTTCTGGTACCTATTGTCTTGCAAGATATGTTAAATAATCGCAAACACCAAAAATAGTCAATTTCATTAACTTTTAAACAATTTTAGAATATTTCTTCAAGAGTATTAGTTATGTTTCTCTCTTTAAGCTAATCTAGCAGGGATAAATTATTAACGAAACATCTGCATCTATAGGTGAGGTCCGGGACTGGTATCGTCTATTAGGTATGTCATTATGATACACACGGGTCTGAAAAGGCGGTTGAACGGGTCGCTCCTGGAACGATTATTGAATTTGGCAAAAAAATAATCTCCATATTTTCTTACCCCCATTTGGTTGCTCTTAATTGGAGCAATTAGTATGAATATTAAACATAATATATACTACCCTTACTCAATTATTTCTAGTGGTTCTGAAGTTGTCTGATGAACATGTCGGAACTGAGAGCGTCGATTGGTTCAATATATACAATGTGTCCACGGCAAAGCGGTATTATAGGTGTAAATGACAATTTTTTTTGGATTACAAACAAAATTTTTTGCTATTACTTCACCCAAAAACTATTTTTAGTATCTTGGACTTAAACAAATTTATAGAGGGCGCTGGTAACAGCTTAAAAATAAAAATCCTTCAGGTAAAGTGCCTTTTCTGTGCGAAATATTGAAAAATTTTATTAGAAAAACTTGCTCAGAATTAAAAAATATGACGTACCAAATTACAGAACTAAAATTTTTTTTTATTTATAAAATTTTCATTTATATATATACAGTGTGTCTCACTTTTCACCACTACACCCCAATATCTTGGCCATTTGTTGACCGATTTAGATCAAATTTGGTATACTTCTTTTGCTTCAGATTGTGATTAAAAAGTTATTTAAAATTTTTTTTTTCGAAATTAAATACGCCTACTATGATCAAAAAAAATTGGTAAAAATTAGGAATTTATATTAGCGATTGAGATAGGGTTTTTGTTTTTACAGAATCTTGTTCGACATGACCTAAAACCCCTGTATACCAAATTTCGTTAAAAAATATTCATTCCTCTACAAAAAAATCATATCTAAGATTTCAATAATAATTACCCTACTATTCGAGTTATTTATTGTCGGATATTTACATAACTTGGTAGTGGTGTAATAATGACGCTAATTAAGCATTAGGACATATTTTTTATCCAAAACACTAAATCTTTGATATGATTTTTTTTGTAAAGGAATGAATATTTTTTAACGAAATTTGGTATACAGGGGTTTTAGATCATGCCGAACAGGTTTCTGTAAAAACAAAAACCCTATCTCAATCGCTAATATAAATTCCCAATTTTTGCCGATTTCTTTTGATCATAGTAGGTGTATTTAATTTAGAAAAAAAAATTTTAAATAACTTTTTAATCACAATCTGAAGCAAAAGAAGTATACCAAATTTGATCTAAATCGGTCAACAAATGGCCAAGATATTGGGGTGTAGTGGTGAAAAGTGAGACACACTGTATATATATAAATGAAAATTTTATAAATAAAAAAAAATTTTAGTTCTGTAATTTGGTACGTCATATTTTTTAATTCTGAGAAAGTTTTTCTAATAAAATTTTTCAATATTTCGCACAGAAAAGGCACTTTACCTGAAGGATTTTTATTTTTAAGCTGTTACCAGCGCCCTCTATAAATTTGTTTAAGTCCAAGATACTAAAAATAGTTTTTGGGTGAAGTAATAGCAAAAAATTTTGTTTGTAATCCAAAAAAAATTGTCATTTACACCTATAATACCGCTTTGCCGTGGACACATTGTATATATTGAACCAATCGACGCTCTCAGTTCCGACATGTTCATCAGACAACTTCAGAACCACTAGAAATAATTGAGTAAGGGTAGTATATATTATGTTTAATATTCATACTAATTGCTCCAATTAAGAGCAACCAAATGGGGGTAAGAAAATATGGAGATTATTTTTTTGCCAAATTCAATAATCGTTCCAGGAGCGACCCGTTCAACCGCCTTTTCAGACCCGTGTGTATCATAATGACATACCTAATAGACGATACCAGTCCCGGACCTCACCTATAGATGCAGATGTTTCGTTAATAATTTATCCCTGCTAGATTAGCTTAAAGAGAGAAACATAACTAATACTCTTGAAGAAATATTCTAAAATTGTTTAAAAGTTAATGAAATTGATTATTTTTGGTGTTTGCGATTATTTAACATATCTTGCAAGACAATAGGTACCAGAAAAAAAAATTAATCACCCATCCTCATAATATACCGGGTGCCACAGGCTAGAGGCTCCCCCCTATATTTCCTTTATTTTTTAATTTATCCATTTGAAATTTGGGTTGAATAAACTACCTATAAAAATGAATTTTTGCGCATAATGAACGGTATGAGACCATTTCCTCGGAAATGACCGCAACTTTCGATTTTTAAATGGAACACCCTCTATATTTTTACATACTTGCATTCAAGACAACATTTTGAGTATACCATGAGATTTTCGCAAATTTTTGAGTCGATGTCCAGTTTTCTTAAGCATTTTAAGACATTTGTCTAAAGTGCTTTGGAATACCAAAATTTGTTCTACTGCAGGTAAAGTCCAAGGCAAAAATATAATTTTTGGTTTAATTAATGACTATTTATGAAGCCTTCAAAATTGAAGAAATCACTTTTTTTATTGAAAACTTTTTTTTAAATGGGAAGGTGGTGGCTCCTAGTGTTCAATAAATTATAGATTTTTTTTCTGAATTCATTGATATTCATTTCAAATCTATGGTATTTGTTTTTCCATTTTATTAAATTTATTTATAAATAAAAAATCACTTTCAAAATAATTTTTATTGATCCTTATACTTTGCACGAGTACCTACTCATACCTATTAAGAAACAAAAGAGAGAACCAAAAGACTATTATTCACAAAAAGGTAGTTATTCACATTTCATTATTAGACATATGATTTTTGCAAAGGCAACTACGTTAAAGTTCAAGAAAAACTATATTGAAAGTGATTTTTTATTTTTAAATAAATTCAACAAAATAGAAAAACAAATAGCATAGATTTGAAATGGATATTAATGAATTCAGAAAAAAAATCTATAATTTATTGAACAGTATGAGCCACCACCTTCCATTTAAAAAAAAAAGTTTTCGATAAAAAGTGATTTGTTCAATTTTGGAGGCTTCATAAATACTTATCAATGAAATTAAACGAAAAATTATATTTTTCCCTTGTACTTTACCTGGTGTAGAACAAATTTTGGTATTATAATCTATCCTTGAACTATGGCCTGTTATTAATGGTCCACCCTGTATAATTGCATTTTACGAAAAAAAAAAGTTTCCGATTTGCTAAAGTGTTTACTCCATTATGTACTAGATCAAACACTTTAGTAAACTGGCATACTATTTTTTTTTTTTCGTAAAATGCAATTATTTTGAAAAAATCAAAATTATCAAAGTAGGTGTATGTTCTTGAAATTTTGTATAGGACTATAACTTTCCTTAATGACGTTTTCCTCTGTATTTTACAGAAAAGGTACTTTACCTATCATGAAATTCATTTTTGCTTAACTGTCATGGCCTACATGATTTTAAAAAACAAAAGTACATCCAAAATTACTTTTTAGATAAGCAGGGTTGAACCTCCAAATATGAAAAAAAAATTTCGAAAATTTTTTGTCCATTTCACTTATAACGTACTCAATCGGGGGATGCACTGTATAATCACTTAGGCTGTTACAATACAGATGTGAATGTCAATAAGAAAAAAAAATACATAATTTCGTTTACAAGATGAGACAATAAGTAGTAAATATAAAACACAATAAACAAAAAAATATGACAAATACAGATTAGAATTCTTTGTATGAATATAAACATTTCTCAGGTAAAAATTGTTTAAGACTAGATTTGTATTGATTAAAATTGTTGATATGGCAGGGTCATGTTAAAATTTAACTGAGTGTTGGAAGGTAATGATTTTCTTTGTGAGAAATATATGCACACAGTTTTCTCAAGGTTTAATATGAGATTATTTCTGCAGCAATAGTCACCAAATTCTGTCATAACAGCCATAGCATTATCAAAGAGCTCCACGAGGCTCGGTGCAGATATGCCAAAGGAGTTATCATTGGCAAACATGGTGATGTTACCTTTTGGTATGAATGATGGTAAGTCGTTTACAAAAATCAAAAATATCAAAGGGGCCAACACCGAGCCCTGTGGCACTCCAAGACTAACGTCATGTTCATTTGAAATCGTTTGGTTGATTTTTACCTGAAGAGATCTGTCCGTTAAATATGACATGATTCATGTAAAAAAAACTCCTCGAATGCCTACCTTAAATAATTTTTAGATTTACTGATCTGAAGATAAAATTCTTTCTCAATGAGAAAATGTATATATTCCTGAACTATTACCATTTTATCAGTTTTATACAAATTTCTAGTTGTAAGTTATTATACAGTGTCATTTAATTGTAGAATATTTTTCAAAAGTTTTGATATTATTGGTCTGACTGAAACATGGCTCAAAGAGGATATCAACAATAACGAGTTCTTATGCAACAATTACACAGTGTATAGAAAAGACAGAAGTTCAAGTACCAGTACAAAAAATGGTGGGGGTGGTGTACTAATAGCTGTCAAAAACACTATACACAGTGAATGCATTACTATACTGGATGATTCAATAGAGGGCTTATGTGTAAAACTAAAATTAACGGACAAAAATATTTTTATCTGTTGTATCTAATTAAAGGATGCTCTCATTCTTTTTCCACACCATTACATCACATCTATAACTTGGCACTCTGTACATCTACATTCCCAGACATATGGAGAAAAGGCAAAGTAACTCCAGTCCATAAATCAGGGAGTTTATCACTAATTATGAACTACAGGCCAATCACATTGTTGTGTGCACCAGCAAAAGTCTTTGAGATTATCCTTCACAAATGTATTCTAAACATAGTTCAGACCAGGATTAGCCCAACACAACATGGCTTTTACAAAAAAACGATCAACAACAACGAATCATATAAATATTACTCAAGAAGCACATGAGGCAATAAAACAACATCAACAAGTAGACATAATTTATACCGACATGACCAAAGCATTTGACAAGATCGACCATTCAAAATTAATAAATAAGCTACATTTATATAATGTACTAAATATCTACACGCAATAATATCTAGCTACCTAAATAATAGGTCACTGCAAGTACGTGAAAGGATTCAGGGCTCAAACCTCGGCCCATTACTATTAATAATTTTTGCTAACAGTATGGTACACAATATTAGTTCTGAAAACTTATTGTTTGCCGATGATTTTAAACTATACAGGAGAATAACCAACTTGAAAGATTGTGAATTATTGCAAGCAGAAGCAGATTTAGAACGGGTATCCAAATGGTGTAGTGAAGAAAAACTTAATTTCAATATAGAAAAATGTTCTGTATTATCGATATGCAACAAAGAAACAGTAATAAAATACAATTACAGTATGAACAGTAAACCACTTACACGTGTCTCCAAAGTAAAAGACCTGGGAATATACTTTACCGACCAGCTATGCTTTAGAGATCATATAGAGAATGTTGTTAAGAAAGCACTGAAGCAACTAGGATTAATAATAAGATCTACAAAACACTTCAACGGCCTAACCAGCATTCACATACTATATTATTCTTTCGTAAGATTCATACTCGAATATTGTGTGGTGATATGGTCACCTACATACCTGACCTACAACAATTACTTAGAATCTGTGCAAAAGAGGTTATCTTAAATATATTCACTTTAAAGAAACTGAAATGTATAACTGGCAACTAATTTCATGTCACTACAAAATCAGAGAACATTTCTCATTTTAATGTTCCTATTTAAAATGATGAAATACTCGATAGAGGATCAATATTTCCTTTCCCTTATACCCATTAGAGTTCCAACTACGACTAGATGCACTGCTACATTCTATTTATCCAACCCCAGGACAATGATGTACTCAAGCTCAAAAAAGTCCCAACTTCTGAAACTCTATCTCTATTATTAATGGTTTTAATTTAATGTTGAAAATAGAACTCCTTGCGACGAACAGTAAGCCGCTACGATGCTCTGAAACCGGCCGTAATAAATAAGAATGTTTTTTTATGTTATTAAATATTAATTTAAAAATTAAAAAAATTATGGTATTATTTAACACTTTAAGGAACAATATCCCGTTGGAAAAAAATTGTTTCACCGATTTTTCATAAAGTGAGCCTGTTGTTAATTAATAAATTTGTTTAGAGTTTACGTTTATATTTCAAGTTGGATAATTATTAAACAAAAGCCACTAAAATTATTTCGCTTTGTGGAGAACTTTTGTCAACTATACTTTATGGGATTATGACATTTCAATGTTTTTAATTGTTATAGTCTATTAGTTATTAATTATTTAACTTAACAAAAAACTGAAAAATGAAAAAGAGAGATTGAAAAATTTGTTTATTAGTTTTAATTATTATATTCAAAAATACTATAAGATTACATAAACTTTAAATTTTTATTGCTATTTGTTTAAACAAATCTTATAAAAAAAATAGATAAATTACGTATTTCTGAAAAAAATTTTTTGTTATTATATTTACTCCTATTATGATTAAAAAAAAACAATATATATTTTAATTTTAATTAATTGTTTATAATCATTTTTTTTCCTTTTTTCATTATTTAAACAAATTATTAAGAAAAAAGGTTTATTCTTAAAATATATTATTTGCAATTCTCTACAAGGTGGGAAAAAGAAAAAAAAATGTTAATTTATTTGTTTATTTAATAAGCAATTTGTTATTAACAATCGCCGAATATGTTTATGTTCTTTTTAGATAGAAAAAAAATAGAAAAAATAACCGTATACATATACATGTCAAAAAAAAATAAATTTAAAATTCTATAAAAAATATAACAAACATTTTTTTGACATGTTTATGCATACGGTTATTTTTCTATCTAAAAAAAATATAAACACATTCGGCGATTGTTAGTAACAACTTGTTTATTAAATAAACAAATAATTTAACAACAACAATTTTTTTCTTTTTTCCACCTTGCAGAGAATTGCAACTAATAAATTTTAAGAATAAAATTTTTTCTTAATAATCTGTTTTAATAACGAAAAAAGGAAAAAAATGTTATAAACAATCAAAAAAAATTTTATTTTTTTTTTTATACCTACATAATATTTTATAACAAATATAATGGCAAAAAACAAATAGCAATAAAAATTTAAAGTTTATCTAATCTTATAGTATTTTTGAATATAAAAACACTAATAATAAGAAAAAAACCGCTGCCCAAGGAATTATTACTTCCATATCCAGATTTTCTATCCAAGTCACTAACAACGAAAAAATTTTGTATGTGGAAATAGTTGTTTATGGAACTTTAATAATATAATATTTGAAATCCTCTACCCCAAAAACCCATAAAACGATACCCCACATCGGTAGTGGGGTGGGGGTGGTGATAGGGGGGTGGTAGTGGAGGTGGATGAAGTAAAAAAATATTTTGAAGTTTCTGGTTTTTGTGCGCACACTAAATCACAATTTTTTTTCATGTGTTGGGGGTGGTAATGGGGGTGGCTAATGTCAAAACACGTACTCTATCCCTAAACCTAACCGTTTCAGAGATAGTTAACATTTTATAAAATGTCAAATATCTCTGAAATGGCTGAGTTTAGGGATAGAATTTGCTACATATTCTCGACTCAGAATTTTTCGGTATTTTTCGAAAACTTCGAAATGTATAGGGTTAAATAAGCAAGTTGGTGTCGACTTTCGGTATAAGTGACATTAGTAATTCCTTAAATTTTCCAAATTTTCTGGTGCGTACTTTTCCCTATATCGATCGATGCAGTTCCCAGTTCCCTGTATATTCTTTTGATTTTTTCAGTTTATCTTGGTATCGCAGGTGGCTTCGTATTTATTTAGGGGTATTTATGTGTGGGAAAATGTTTTTTGGTCATAAGTAGATCCTAATATGTTTTACTTTTGAGGAAAATTTTGTTGAAATCGGATAAAAAACTAAAAAAGTTACTGATTGCTAGTATCATTTTGGTTTCAATGAAAGTGAAATTTTCAACAGCAAAAAAATTTATTTATAGAATTTAACGTATTATATGCCGTAAACGATATTCAAAAATTATTTGAAATTAAATAAAATCTTCAGATAAGTAACGTTTTATGCAATTCTCTCAAAAATAAATTTAATTAGATAATTATAAATATATACATAAAATAGATATAATAAATAAATATTTAATATTTTATCATTCACTAATTAAGAAAACACAAAAAAGGTCCTCTTTTAGTCATAGGACCAACCGTTCTTAAGAAAAATCGTTGTAATTAGTTTGATGGAGAACCGTTGAAAACACGATTTGAATAAAACATCTCGTAGTAGGCTTGCTTCAAGCTTTCAGGTAACAATTAAGTCAAATAGAGCCACAATAACCTCATTGTAATTAATTTTCATTGCCATTAGTTAATTGAAAAAAAAATGGTGGAATACCAGTTTTCGGGTACCATCTTTAAAGGGTCGTAGCTCAATTAGGAAGCATTTGCGGACATATGTTTCTATGAACTTGTTTTCATATTTTTGTATGTGGAAACTGCTCCAAAGTTTGTAACCGGTATTTCTGGACCCCCTATATACGCTATTTTTTGCACTTCAGGAACTAATCTTTCAATAGGAATTGTTTGAATAGGGATATCACTGATTTATTATTAATGTCAATTTTGTCACTGACAGTTAAAAACTTTGACGTTAGAGAAAAATATTAAATTGACGTTTCTCAAATTTCATTTTTGATGGTGGTTGCTATGAGAGCGGAATTAATTTGTTTTTAAATCCCAAGGTAGTAAATGTGGCACTTTAGTTCCGCCTAAGAGGAAGTACAGTAACAATTTTCGTCCCGGAAGTGCAAACATTTTTTTAGCACCACCATTATTATCCCCACCCCCATCATTATTGGATAGAAAATTTGGATGTGGAAGTAGTGATTTTCCAATAAAAATTAAAATTGTATCACATGGAGAACTTCACTTCCCTTATAATATTGAATATTTTAGTATATTTTTAATTTCAATAGATTTTGTTTATCATAATACCAATTGTCTATAAACCCATCGCTGGGTAATGTATTCAAGACCTAGAAAACTATAGAAAATTGTGCAATATTGTCTGGGCGTCAAAATACTATTCCTTACATGCAACTATTCAACTTCCATAAAATTTAAAAAACTGCCATGGAAATAACATTATACCCAAATGAACTGTAAATATGCAGGTAACATGGTTCGGGCAAAATCATATTGTAGATGTAATAAATATAAACGGAGAGAATGGTTAAGATTATAACGCGACGTTGCCAATATTTGGAGGTCACAGCGTAGAGTTTATACTACAAAAAGTAATATATAGAAGTGGAGGTAACAATGTATTGTCGGTTGTACGAATGAGGGCGACATAGCGCCACCGATCTATAGCTGAACTAAAAATTAAATTTGTGAGTATGGGGGGTCACTTGTCACCTCCAGACGAAAATTTTAATTTAGGCTCCTTATGCCTTCTATGATGCTATACAGTGCAAAACAAAGCAAAACGTTGCCACCTCCGAAAACGGAGGTGGCAACGTTATACATGAGGTGATAACGTCGTGTCAGTATCTACTTTGGAGGTAGCAATGTATGTTTCATCAATATATATATATAGAAAACGGCGAGGGCAAAAAAATATATACTTGGCAGAATTAAAGTTTAGAATGATGCCCCCAAAATGCATTAATTATTTGCCATAATCATCCAATAGTTTTCATATGATTCCAGTGGCGGACCTAGAAATTTCAATAATTTTTTTCTCGTCTGTGGCGCATGGGACCCATACGAAATATGGGAAATAACATCTCGAGAAGCACTTCTCTAACAACCCCTAAAAAATGTTGAAAAAGCAGTTTGCGAAAAATATTTTCAAAATTCGGTTACCCCCCAAGGTCTAGGGACTCCTGTTTAAAATTATTTTTTTTTGTCATATGCATTTTACTTTACATAAAAATACAACAATATGTTTTGAAGTTTATGAAAATATTTTCATTACTATCTGAGATACAACGAATTGAAATTTTGTGATTTGTTAAATTGTAAATCACAAAATTTCAATTCGTTGTATCTCAGTTAGTAATGAAAATATTTTCATAAACTTCAAAATATATTGTTATATTTTTATGAAAAGTAAAATGCATATGACAAAAAAAAATAATTTTAAACAGGGGGGTAACCGAATTTTGAAAAAATTTTTCGCAAACTGCTTTTCCAAAATTTTTTAGGGGTCATTAGAGAAGTGCTTCTCGAGATGGTATTTCCCATATTTCGTATGGGTCCCATGCGGCACAGACGAGGAAAAAATTATTGAAATTTCTAGGTCCGCCCTTGTATGATAAAAGAAGTGAAAATCCTTTCATAGTATCCCCGCCCCGGTCTACGGTATTGTAAATATATGGGTTATAGAAGAAAGCAACAAAATTTAAAATTTTAAACAAAAGCGTTATGCACAATCAGAAAAAATCGAAGACTTTCCATTTTGAGGTAAATTATACTAAATAACAGAGTTTAACATATTGCATCGCATGTATAGTTAAGAAAAAAGAAATGGAGAGAAGTTTGGAGTGAGCGCGTATTTTTGTATTGCCGTACCTACCTTTTATTATTTTTTTCCATTGCATGCATAGGTGTAGATGCAATTAAGGGGATGAGGGATTTATATGAAAACATTTAACAAAATAGTCGTCAATGTAAAACATATATATTACTTTTGTTTAATAAGTCTTTGAAAAAGAAGCAAAATGAAAACAAGGAAAACAAATGATCAGTTTTCCTCAACAAAAACAGTCAATTTGGTACGTGTACCTATTTTACTCATATTGAATATGCATATATAGGCTATCCGATTAGAAACCCCGATAGAAGGCATGAGAACCTAAACTTTCTTATTACCACAATAAGGTACCTAATTAAGTAAATAGTTAATAATTATTATTATCTTTGGGTTATTTATTTATTTTGGAAATGTCTTCATTTAAAATAATATTTATTTTATTTACTTATGGACGTGTAGAAATATTTTCATTTTATTTATTTTAGTTTTGGAAAATCATATTTATTTTTCTTCTATTATTTAGAGTTATTTTTTTTAAAGTTTATGTATTTGTTTATTATTCACTTATTTTATAAGGTTTTTGCTTTGAAACTTTGTTTTCTTCAAAAATATCGAATGAGGTGCGCTTAAGGGCTCAATTCACGACTGGCAACCCCGTTTCTACAGGAAGCCCTTACTAAAATATAACTATAAGTCAAGTCAACAAATCATTATTCATCTATATTCTGTATACTTAAAAACTCCTCTTTAGTGAGTTTAATTCGCAAACTTGTGTTTCTATAATGTTCTTTAAATCAATGAATAATTGAATAAATTATGTAAATTTTGTACATAGAAAATATAGAAAATATCATTTTGTTGATGGGTACTTTTTTTATTTCAGAAAAAAAATCATTATGAAAGAAAACCAAAAGGCTATACTCACAAAAAATTCTTTACTTTGCTACTGGTTTCGTGAAAAAAATTTTGCTTCACATCCTCAGGCAACAAGAATTTTTCAATAAAATTGACAAGGTTTGTTAAGAAAAACATTGTACAACAACATAGTATAATTGGAAATTTGTAGTCTACTTATGTAAAATATACTTAATAAAGTACTATAATAGTATTTTAAACAAGTTTCGAAAACCAATATTTTCACACGAGTGAGACAGTTTGGTGGAAAGAGCCGAAGGCGCGTTCCACAAGTCTAGTGAGCGTGAAAAGATGTTTTCAAATGTGTTGTTCACAATATTTTTTCTACGACTGCAAGAAAAACAAACAATTCCATAAGTAAACAGGTATTATTTATTTAACAAAACACTAAAAATTTAAATTTAATGTAAAACTGGAGTAGTGAAACAAGTCAGTTGCTATGAATCTGAATAGGCTAGCCTACTTCAAAAAATACAAATAAAAGGCGTCTGTTCTGTTTTCGACAGAACGGTGTGAAAAACATGTGTTGTTTTTTTTTTGGATTATTGCACACATCGTGTGAAAAGAAACAGTTTCGAGTCATTTCGGTTACTGTGCGTTATTTGTCATTTTCGAAGACAGTTGTAGAAAAGCTCCTTTAAAATGTTTTTGAGACGAAGACAAATGGCGAACGTAACACATTGTCAACAGATCTCTTGTAGTGTTCATCATTTGTTCTCGACTAAAAAACATTTTAAATTGGTTTATAATCCCCTTTAACTATATTTTAAATGAGTAGCCAATTTGATACACGTAAAGAACCATTAGACAAACAAAATATTCAACGATTAAAGTAATCTACCTCTTCTAAGTACATTACTTTGCGAAATTGTTTAATTTAGTGCTACATTGGTAATACTTTATTAAATGAATCACTATACTTTTCCTTAATTAATATAAAAAATATTTTTCATGATTGTAATATTTTAAAAATGATCCGAACAACAAATGAGAGTCGCAAACACTAAACACAGCATTAGGTCTTTAACAACACTTACAAATTTTTAAAAATGTAGGTAGGAAAATACTGCAAATATGACTCAAAACAAAATTCTTGCCTTATGTTTTGATTGTCCTTGAAGCTGAAAAATAATGTAATATCATTCCATGGAAGTATCTTCCATGTATCATTCATTTCATTTTACCTGAAAAATATGATAAGACGATAAAAACTTTAACATAACATTTTTCATTAAATAATCAGTTTATTTATAATCCAAAAATCATTGTAAACTAAAACAATTCAAAATATTCACATTTGACGATAACAAAATAACCAGACTCATTGTAGAAGGCAATGTTGCCAGCAGTATTTTGACGGATTAAAGGTACGATTAATATACGACATTCCATGTTAGTTGCATCACATTCTCTGGCTGAACTCTGAGAGCAACGGACTCTGATCACGTATTTCTGTGATAACGTAAATGTAACTATGGGATATCTCCGGCACGCGAGGAGTATTGGTGGCTTCGATAGGTTCGATCAGCTGATCCTTATCCCTCTTAAGTTATAAAAGCGAAAATACTATGTTCTAAGATTTATTTTATTTTCAGCATATCAAAGCTGTAACAATGGTGAAATTTGCAAATAATGATAGAACAAGGTTATGCTGTTCATCTTTAGATGGAAACTTGTCAATTTGTGATTTAATCAATAATGCATCACCTATAGTATCTGCTATATTAAGAGGACACACAAATGCTGTTTCAGGTAAATATATTGTCATTGTTCTTCAAAATAGTAATTATTCATTAATTGGATCATTTTATTAATTTCTCGAACATACATATTCGGGGTAATCTGCACAAAAATATGTTTGAAATGTTTTATTTTTTGGGCAAAGTATTTGAGAAAATTGTTTGTTTCAAAATTTTCTTCATCGTTTCTAGTATATAATGCATTGGCTGGTACATTTTTGGGGAGAAAATGACACATTAATTTAAATTATTACCACCATTATCACAATAATTTGAGATTGAAAATTATTATTGAAAAGTTAAATTATTATTATTAAAAGCTGATGCCACAATTTGTCAAAACTGATCCTTGCAAAATTTGTCCGTATTCACTGAAGATAACATATGCCATAGATATAAAAAATATTGAAATGATAAATCATAATTAAAGAGTCTTATTAATTCTCAAAAAATACTTTCGCTTTTAGAGGGCGGTTACCGAATATGTAACAAAATCAGAGACCGAAACCGAAATTTATTTTGGTTCGGTTTCAGTTAAGGTTAACTGATGTACACCATTTTCGATTTTCGATTACGGTTTCAGTTTTTAGAGCATTAATTTGGTTTTCGGTTTCGGTTTTCAAAGTAGCATCAATTCGGTTTTCGGTTGCAGGTTCGGTTTTCCAGAATCTCACATTCCGGTTTTTGGTTTCGGTTATGGTTAGGAAAAATTTGTAATTACGGTGTGGTTTTCGGTTAAAATAAAATTAATGCTTGCAGGGAACGAGAACGAATTTTTTTTGGGCTCGGTTCCTCTTACGGTTATCTAACGTACACCATTTTCGGTTTCCGGTTACGGTTTCGGTTTTCAGAGCACCGTTAATTTGGTTTTCGGTTACGGTTTCGGTTTTCCAGAATATCTCATTTCGGTTTTCGGTTTCGGTTAGAAAAAAATCGTAATTACGGTGCGGTTTTCGGTTACGGTTTCGGTTCGGTTACGGTCCCTGGGCCAAATCAAATATGGGGAAAGAGGATTCATGGAAAGTGAACGTACTGATAAAAACAAATATTGAAAAATAACTATATATTATATTCAACATTTTAAGTTCTTCCTCCTATGGCAAATAAACCAACCAAATATTTAAAAAAGTTTAATGGGGATAGGGGAGTTTGCAAACGAATGTTCGTTTAATGAGGTTTCACAAATGTTATAAGGTTTTACAAGGGGGAGGAGGGGGTAAGAAATGTCCAGTTTTTGCAAAGATGTTTTTTGAAATGTTTATAAGTTAATGCTACAATTTCTCACAACTAATCCTTACAGAATATGTTCCTTGCCAAATTCACTGAAGATGACATTCGATAAAAATGTAAAGCTTTCATAGACATTTTCAGTTTATATCCATACACATTCACCAATCACATGGAATTTGAGCTTATTTACTTGATTTTTTTTTTCTCGAAAACATCGCTACATATTAATTTTTTTATTATTACATATTTTATCTTATTTACATTACATTCGGTGCATTGAATAATATGGAAAGCAGGATAGTGATGAATTGAACTGTCAATAGTGTCAAGCAGTACATGTCATTGAGTGACGTTGATTTGATAAACCTTTGTAATGTTTTATTTTAAATTACACTCCCTCCAAATTTAAATGCCAATAAGGACTGTTGCCAAATAGCAATTACTTAGTTAAAGTGACATTTTGATGGCCAAAATTTACTATGCCATTATTACAAAATATGAACCATACTTCACAAACGATTTAAATATTTATCGCCATTTCTTCACCTAATATAATAAATTAATAGAAAAAAATTAGTTTCGGGTTCCAAAGAACAATAAAAAATAATTTTTAGCATCTCAGATTGACACAGGGTATCATATTCTCACTTGATATTTTAAAGACAATATTCTAATTAAAAAATGCAAATTAAATGCAGATTTGGACATTTTATCATTATGTCATAAGAATGGTGCATATTTTTTTGTAAGGAGGGCAATATTCTTTATTGATTATATTCTAATTTTGGTGCTTGATATGTCTTTTTCGATTAACATGGGTGACTAACAAGGGGGTATAAAATAAGATACAAATAAGATAACATGATGGGATGTCGATTTGTTCCAAAACAGCCCATATTTTTGAAAATGGCAGATACAATAATCAAAATTAATTATATACTGATGTTTCATGTCTTTTTCGACTTTTTTTTGACTAACATGTAAAATAACAAAAATATTGATAATATGATAGGATATCGATTTGAAAATGATAAATCAAATAAATAATTGATTAAGTTCGCTTATATAATATATATCATTTTCAACGACATAATGATATTATTTAATTTTTCTACTATATAGTATTGTAATATGTTGCAACCCCTTAAAATTTAAGGTTATGTTGGTTACTAAAAAGTAGTAGTATTTGCACCTACTCGAGAAACCTACCAGAAGTTAGTTCTGGTGACATCTGGAATTATCTAGAGAATGGTGGCGTCATCACAGAAAAATCGAGATCTGTCATTTTTAGGTATAAAAGACCGACCGCATTCTCAGCGAGTAGTTCAGAAAGTTCAAAAAGTATAGAAAGTGAGGTTAAGACTTCAAAGATAAACAAAGTGATAAACATTGTGATTTTAGTCAGTAAAGTGTATTTACATTAATAATAGTATTGTGAAGTATCCAGTAAATATTTAATAAAGTGTGTTAGTGGACATCTCTTGTTATAATTTTTGGAACTCACGGAATTTGCGAGGGTGGTTTCCTAAGGGTGGAAATACGTCACAAATTGGTGCCAGAAAGCGGAATTTAATGACAAGAGGAGCTCTGAAGTTGTGCTGGAGTGTTCGAGAAGTATTCTCGAGGGTTAGTGCTAACACGGAGGACTCATTTACTGGACATTGTTCGAGGGTTATTTTCGAACAGGAAAATAGTGTTAAGTGCATTTTTGAGACATTGTAGAACATTTTATTAGGACATTAGTGTGATAATTAAATCCTTTGAACTGAGAAGTGATAGAGACACTGAAAAAGACTCATTTAGTGCGTGAAAATTTCTAGAACTTTTCTATTTGGACATTAGTGGAGATTATTAAATTCTCTGAACTGGATAGTGACAAAAGACTCTGGATAAGACTTTTTCGTGCTATTTCGAGATTTGTCTGGGAAGTTCCATTACCGAAATTGACGTGACAGTTAAATTTATTTTATTTTAATTTCATCGTATGCCCGTAACAACAAGAAGTATGGCATCCGATAAACAAATACAGGACTTATTTGAACAATTCCAAAAAATGATGGCACAGCAGCGCCAGGAGGAGGAAAAACGGCGTCAAGAAGACAAAGAAGAACAGGAGAGAGAACGTCAAGAAGAAAAGGAAGAGCAAGAAAAGCGACGTCGGAAAGAAAAAGGATGAAGAAAGAAGACGCCAGGAAGACAAAGTAGAACAGGAGAAAAGACGTCAAGAGGAAGAAAGAAGACGTCAAGAAGAAAGGGACGAATTAAAGAAAATTATGGAAGATCAAGAAATAAGACGTCAGAAAGAAAAAGAGGATGAAGAAACAAGACGTCGGAAAGAAAAAGAGGATGAAGAAACAAGACGTCGGAAAGAAAAAGAGGATGAAGAAACAAGACGTCAGAAAGAAAAAGAGGATGAAGAAAGAAGACGTCAAGAACAAGAAAGACAACGTCAAGAGGAAAAAGACGAACTCAGAAAAATAATGGAAGACTTGGAAGAAAGACGCCAGGAGGAATTAAGGAAAATCCTGAGCGATCAAATAAAAATACAACAGGACGCAATCATTTCTGTCAAGGAAGAAGTTAAAGAAGAGATAAACAAGGTCGAAGAAAAAGTAGATAAGGTTGAAGGAAAAGTAGATAAGGTAGAAGAAAAAGTAACTGAGTTTGAAGTAGAAATAGACCGGCTTAAACGACAGTTGAGAGATAGAGGAAGCCAGCAGGTGGTATCATCAGGTCAGCGACTAAAACCTCCTTCTTTTGACGGCCAAAGTTCCTGGACGACGTACAAGAGGCAGTTTGAGGCAGCAGCATGTGCGAACAACTGGGATAACGAGGAAAAGGCCATGGCATTAGTTCTGGCGTTAAGGGGCCAGGCCTCAGAATTACTTCAGACTATCCCGGTGGAGAAACAAGGGACTTTAAAGTCTTGGAAGCTGCATTAGACTTGAGGTATGGCGATCAACACCTTGCCCAATTATATCAGACTCAGCTGAAATCCCGGATGCAAAAAGCTGGGGAAAGTTTACAAGAATTTGAAGCTGCGATAGAGAGACTGGCACACCTGGCGTATCCGAGTGCACCTAAAGAATTCCAGGAACAATTAGCCGTGGGGGCCTTTTTAGATGGTATAAGGGACGAAGAGGTCAGGCGAGTTCTGAGGCTGACGAGACACCAAAGTAGTAGCGAAGCTTTGGTGCGTGCACTCGAAGTAGAAGCCGCTTACAGGGATACTCCAAGGAGAGTGCGAGCTGTGACTCTTGAAGAATCGCAACCAGAAATGAACCAGAACCCCTTGCTGACTGAGATGCAGAAAATATTCACCAAATTATGCGATAAATTGGATGGCCTCGGAAAGCAGGAAAAACAACAAAATAAAGGAAAGCCGAGCGGAGGTATTAAATGTTTCAACTGCGGCAAGATGGGACATATGAAACGAGACTGTCGACAGCAGAACTCGGAGAGTCGAGTAAATGCTGTGAATGTTGAAGAGAAGCAGGAAAACTAAAGATAGCCAGCACCAAGGGGGCTGTGCTGGCTAGGGAATGCGGTGCCCCCAGAGAAATAAAGATTTCCCAGCTCCAAAGAATTCCAAGCAGTCTGTTGTTGCAAGGATATGTGAATGGAAGAAAATGCGTGTTTACTATTGACACCGGTGCTACCTCATCTTCTTGAAGATTATCTTTTAAATTCTAAAATGGACTTCTCTATCGTCTGTATAAGTGAGCACTGGATGGTTGCAGAGGAAGTTAATATGTTATCAGTGCAAGGGTTTTCTGTGTCGGGAAAGTTCTGTAGGCAAAGCAGCATTCACGGGGGAGTGTTAATACTTTCTAAATCTAGCCTAGTGCAAGACGGTATGGTTCGGCAGGATTTAATAAACCTCTCAGTGGAACTGCACTGCGAAGTTGCAGCAGTGGAATATTTAACTAATAAGTTGCTGATAATTACCATATATAGATCATCATCAATTAATTATATGCAAATATTTTTTGATACACTGGTGAATATACTTAATAAAATATATAATTATAAACACAAAGTCATCATCAATGGTGACTTCAATGTTAAATTTAATACAAAGGATAAAAATTGTACTAAACTAATTGATCTGATGAAATCGTATAACTTTGATCATACCATTCACTCAAATACCCGATATAGTTCGTGTTTAGATAATATTTTCACTAATGTGGCCGAAGACCTGCGGACATCTTGTGTTATCCCTATAAATCTTTCGGATCACTATGGCATAAATATCGGCATTGCCAGTGAACCAGTGACACAAAAAAAAAGAGTCAGCTTTAGACCAATCACTGACATTGGTCTATTTAATCTAAATGGTGCCATTAGTGCTATGAGTTGGGAGTTTACAAAGGACCCTAATCTTTCAATTAATGACAAGTTTGATGTTTTGATGAAGAGCTTATGTGATGCTCTACATATGGCATTTCCAATGAAATCTAAAGATACATCATCGGACCCTAAACCAGTAATTAACTGGTTTACGGACGAGCTACGCAATATGCATGAAACTCTGGGATTTATGACTGAGTTTTCTAAAATGTATAATAATAACATTGATCTCGCAAATATTACTTCAAAATATCGCAAAAAATATAATGAGACCATAATTGCATCAAAAAAAGCTGCACACGATGCCTTCATCAGGGCATCCAACAATATACAACAGGCATCATGGAAAATAGTCAATAGCCTTAAACCAATTTCTAATAAATCTAATGACTATAAATTAACGCCGGATGAGTTTAATAAGTTTTTTGTAAATGTTCCCAAATCAATAATAGCAAATATACCCAAAGTTGACTCAAATAACACTGACTACTTAGATGACCTATATATACCAAATAATCGTGGAAATTTTCAGTTTAGATATCTTACTTACATTGAAGTCAGAGACATAATTTATTCTCTAAAAAATAGTAACAGTCTGGATTATTATGGATTCAATGCTAAGATCCTTAAGTGTATTGCTCAATACCTGGTGTATCCATTGACTGATCTATTAAACGAATGTATCAAAGCAGGTATTTACCCCGACTGCCTGAAAATTTCCCGCGTAATGCCCATACACAAAAAAGGACAAATAGACGACCCATCTAATTTTAGACCGATCTCACTGGTCCCGTTAATATCAAAAATTTTTGAAATTGCTTTAAGGACACAATTAGTTGAGTATTTTGAGGTAAACAATCTTTTTAATACATCTCAATTCGGCTTCAGATGTAAACGCTCAACAATGGATGCAATTCACAAACTAATAAATATTATAACTGATTGTTTTGACAATAATGAATATACTGGATCCATTTTCTGCGACCTGTCGAAGGCATTCGACTGTGTATCTCACAAGGATCTTGCGATTAAATTAAGATGTTATGGTGTTACCAATACCTCTCTTGATTTATTAGTATCATATCTAAATGACAGAAAACAGGTTGTGTCCTTGGAGGGTACATGCTCCTTCCTGGGGAACGTGGATATGGGAGTGCCACAGGGTTCGGTACTTGGCCCGGTGCTATTTCTTGTCTACGTAAACGATTTCCCTAATTGTATCCCTGGTTTTGAGCATGTGCTGTTTGCGGATGACACAACTATTGTGGATCGAAATACGAATTACGAAGCTCTTAGCAGTAATCTGGAGAATGCTCGGTCGATGGCCTTCGACTGGTTTGCAGCTAATAACTTAAGTCTAAATGAGTCTAAAACAGAAACCATGATCTTCACTTTAAAAACCTCAATTAAATTGCAAAATCCCAAATCAGTTTGTTTCCTTGGCATCTTTTTGGATGATAAGTTAACTTGGGATGATCACATTAATCACTTGGCCAAAAATATTTCTAAATATACTTACATGTTAAGAAATATCAATAATTTAGTGTCTGGCGAAGTAATGAGGTCGGTCTATTTCGCATTAATTCATAGTCGCCTGAGCTATGGAATAACAGTATGGGGGCATGCGTCCTCAGCAAGACGAATATTTGGTTTACAAAGAAGGGCAATACGTATCATAAATCACTTAAAATATAGGGAGGATTGCAGAGAGGCTTTTAAAGAACTGGGCATCCTAACATTACCTAGTATTTATATTTTGGAATGTATAATGCATACAAAAAATAATTTAAGTAATACAATCAACTTTGAAAATATACATAATCATGATACTAGACATAGTAATAATATTTGCTTAGATTTTCATAGAGTTAACAGATCAAGAAATGGTTTAAACTATTATGGTCCAAAAGCCTACAATTGTCTACCGATCCAAGTAAGGAATCTAACTCCAAACCAACTTAAAACTGTGTTAAAAAACTATCTCATTGGAAATGCCTTTTACACAATTGATGAGATTCTGTCCAATATCAAAAATATTTAGTTGTTATGGTGCCCCTCACGTAATCACTTTAAAATCATGTACTGATTTCTGAACTGTAATCATGTATCCAAGTCCCTGACAAGTTTTTAAAATTTTTAAATTGTTTCTTTTTTATCTTACTCGACTTTTTAACTGTAAATGTGTTACACTTTAGTTGTTTTATATTGTAATTTTATCTCTAATGTTTCTGTTCATTGTATTGTATGTATTGACCTGTGTAAAATGTAATTTATAGCACCAATAAAGCTATCTATCTATCTATCTATCTATCTATCTACGTCATCAATAGTGCGGCCAGGGTTTATATCAGGCTTGCAGATTGACAAGAAGCAAAATGGAGTAATCATTCGGACAGCCACGGGGGACAGGGCTGCGGTCCATGGAGAAATCAACTTGGAACTGCAGGTTGGTCGGTTGAGGTTCAATTACAAGGTCATTGTGGCTGACATTATGGATGATTTCATTTTGGGTCTGGACATCATGGGAGAGCAGGGATTTATTGTTGACGTAGGGGAGCGAGTCTTAAAAATTGGAAATGAGGAATTTATTCTGGCAACCGCAGACGACCAATTCCATAAAGCGAGATTGTTAACAACACAGACGATCAAGATTCCTGCTCATTCAGAACAAATGATCGATGCTGCCTTAGAAGGAAATCCTGGAGGGTACCGTGTTGGCCTAGTTGAAGATGACGAATCGATTAAGTCCCTACCCAATATTATTGTGGCGAGAACTTTAACCCGGACTAAAGACAAAATCCCAATTAGAGTCGTTAATTTAAATTCCCACTCAGTGACAATTAAGGAAGGCAAACCGATTGGCTCCTATGAACCGGTCTCATGGGTAGCAAGGTGCGAGGAAGAAACAGAGGGAAGTTCATCTACGAAAATAGACCAGGAAGTTTTGACCTTGCTGAGTACCCAGTTGGAGCATTTATCTGAGGATGAACGAAGGGAGGCAATCAAGTTCCTGGAAAAGGAAAGTTCAGTATTTGCCAAGAATACAGAGGCCCTTACAAAAACAGACATAGTCCAGCATCGGATAAATACTGGCGACTCACCAGCTATTCGACAACCACCTAGGAGGCTTCCATTAGCGAAACAAGAGGATGCCTCGGCAATGATAAACAAGATGCTGCAAGATGGGGTCATTGAGGAGTCAACGAGTCCCTGGTCATCGCCAGTAGTTTTGGTTGCCAAGAAGGACGGAACATTAAGATTTTGTGTCGATTATCGAAAATTAAATGATGTCACGAAGAAAGACAGTTACCCATTACCACGAATTGACGACACGTTAAGCACGTTGGCAGGCTCACGATGGTTTTCTACGTTAGACCTTAGGAGTGGATACTGGCAAGTGGGGCTTCATCCTGATGATAAGGAGAAGACAGCGTTTTTAGCAGGCAGTGGTCTTTATCAATTTACTGTGATGCCTTTTGGACTTTGCAATGCGCCCGCTACCTTTGAAAGATTGATGGAATTCGTACTGCGAGGGCTAACCTGGAGGACGTGCCTGGTTTACCTTGACGACGTGCTTGTTATGGGACAGGACTTTACAGAACATTTGAAAAATCTTCAAGAAGTATTTGGGCGAGTCAGGAATGCCCATCTGAAGTTGAACCCGAAGAAGTGCCTGCTATTCCAGAAAGAAGTCAAATTTCTTGGTCACGTGGTGTCTTCGGATGGAATACAAACAGACCCCGACAAAATTTCTGCTGTACGAGATTGGCCAAGACCATCTAACGTTCATGAAGTACGGAGCTTCCTTGGCCTCTGCACTTATTATAGGCGCTTTGTGGAAGGGTTTGCCGAAATTGCGAAGGCATTACACCGGCTGACAGAAGAGAAAGTACAGTACCAATGGGCACCGGAATGTGAAACGGCATGGAGAAAATTGAAGGCAGCTCTATGTACTGGTCCTGTGCTAGCATACCCACAACGGGAAGGACTTTTTATTTTAGACACGGATGCCAGCAATTCTTCGGTCGGTTGTGTACTGTCCCAAATCCAGAATGGGCAGGAAAGAGTGATCGAGTACTTCAGCAAGGTGCTGTCCAAACCGGAAAGAAATTATTGTGTAACTCGGAAAGAGTTACTGGCCATCGTTAAATCAGTGGACCATTTTCATAAATATCTTTATGGACGACATTTCAAGATCCGGACCGACCATGCTGCATTAAAATGGCTGTTGCAGTTGAAAACCCCTGAAGGTCAACTGGCTCGTTGGATAGAACGACTGCAACAGTATGATTTCAAAATAGAACATCGACCTGGAAGATCTCATAAGAACGCAGACGCTTTATCTAGAAGACCATGCAAGGAAGATTGCAAGCACTGCCGCCACGTTGAGAAATTGCAGGGTACGGTGGCTGTCAACACTATTAAAATAGAGGTTCCGGACGATTGGACAACCGAAGCCCTGAGACAAGAACAACTGAATGACATAGAAATTGGGGCTATATTGAGAGCAAAGGAGAAAGGAATTCGACCAGCGTGGAAGGATGTTTCGGATAAGGCAGTTGGATTGAAGGCTTTGTGGGCCCAATGGGATTCACTTAAAGTCATGAACGGGCTGCTAAAGAGAGCTTGGGAAAGCCCGGATGGCAGGGAAGTTGTTATGCGTCTAGTGATTCCCAGGTGTCGAGTACCGAAAGTACTTCAAGAAGTGCATAATGGAGCATCCGGTGGGCACTTCGGCGTTAATAAGACCCTGAATAAAGTACGAGAACGATTTTATTGGGTAAATAGTCGTCAAGATGTGGAAGCTTGATGTCGCAATTGCAAAATTTGTGCAGCCAGTAAGGGACCACAGACTAGAAGTAGGGGTGCAATGAAGCAATATAACGTCGGAGCTCCTTTCGAGAGGATCGCGATCGATATAGCCGGCCCATTCCCAGTAACCAAGGATGGGAACAAGTACATACTGGTTGCCATAGACTATTTTAGTAAGTGGCCAGAGGCCTATGCAATTCCAAACCAAGAAGCAGTCACTGTCGCCAAAGTCTTGGTAGATAATTTGATATGTCGGTTTGGTGTACCCCTGGAGCTGCACTCAGATCAAGGGAGGAACTTTGAGTCAGGGGTGTTTCAGCAAATCTGCAAGTTATTGGGGATACACAAAACACAGACAACAGCCCTCCACCCGCAATCAGATGGAATGGTGGAACGACATAACAAGACCATGAAAGAACATCTCTCTAAAGTGGTTCATAAGAATCAACGCGATTGGGATCTCCACATACCGTTCTTCCTCATGGTATACAGAGCTGCTATCCACGAGTCTACGAAACAAACACCAGCCCGTGTAGTATTTGGTCATGAGATCAGACTGCCGTGTGATTTAATTTTCGGAACACCAGGCGGAGAACAGCTTCCTGTGAACAGCTATGTGGATGAAATGAGTGAACGGCTAAGAAATGTTCATGAGCTGGTTAGAGACCAAATCACCATAGCCAGTGACCGAATGAAGGCTCGATACGACCGTAAGGGTAGTTCAGAAGGGTTCAAGGCAGGAGATCTGGTTTGGCTGTACAACCCACAGCGGAAGAAAGGGAAGTCACCGAAACTTCAACCTCCTTGGGAAGGACCTTATACTGTTATTACCCGAATTAATGATGTCGTCTATCGTATTCAACGAAACAAAAAGTCCAAGATGAAGATCGTACACTTGGATAGACTGGCGAAGTATGTGAAAGAGGCTGAATTGCCTGACCGGGACGTTCAGGCTTAAGTAGGGGGCAGTGTAATATGTTGCAACCCCTTAAAATTTAAGGTTATGTTGGTTACTAAAAAGTAGTAGTATTTGCACCTACTCGAGAAACCTACCAGAAGTTAGTTCTGGTGACATCTGGAATTATCTAGAGAATGGTGGCGTCATCACAGAAAAATCGAGATCTGTCATTTTTAGGTATAAAAGACCGACCGCATTCTCAGCGAGTAGTTCAGAAAGTTCAAAAAGTATAGAAAGTGAGGTTAAGACTTCAAAGATAAACAAAGTGATAAACATTGTGATTTTAGTCAGTAAAGTGTATTTAAATTAATAATAGTATTGTGAAGTATCCAGTAAATATTTAATAAAGTGTGTTAGTGGACATCTCTTGTTATAATTTTTGGGACCCACGGAATTTGCGAGGGTGGTTTCCTAAGGGTGGAAATACGTCACAGTATATCCCCGGATGGGGTAACGCACTGTTGTAAACGTTCTTATTTTTGATTTGCTGAGAAAAAGTCATTCTTTATAAAAAGTTTTACTTGTCTTAGGAAGTCTATACAGGTGTTGAATTTAAGATAAATTGTACAGGGTATTCTAAAAATTAGAAAATATGAAATCGACTTTAAGCAAACTACCTTTTTTTTTTTACATTTCTATTAAAAGTTTTATATAACGAATGTTTTTTCAATTATAAAGAAAAGCTTAAATACGGAAATAAGGAAATAACAATTTTCAAAAAAAAAAAGAACAAAATTTTATTCAACTAAGTTGAAAACTATTCCACATGTAGTAGACCTTCTACTAGTATACATTTTTCTAATCTTTTTCTAAATTCTTTATAGACAGATGAAATCAGATCATCATTTATGTTTGCAAAAGTGTCCACAATTTTTTGCTTTAATAAATATACGTCATCTTCGAAATTGTTTTGCTTTAAATACCCCCATAAGAAATAATCCAATGGTGTTAGATCTGGCGAATGGGCCGGTCATGCTATTGGTCCATAGCGGCCAATCCAGCTGCAGTAGAAGTGATTGTCTAACTAGAATAGGGTCGTTTCCTTCAACAAAATTTACAAAATATATTAAATATGCATTGCATATATCATATTAAAAAAAGTTCTAATCATCACATGCAAGAACAAAGGGCATAGCCGGGTAAGCATGGTGTGACTGCCCCCAAGCGTCTGGCGCTTATATTTGTGCAGTAGGAAGCAATCTTGGAAAGTAGCAATTTCACAAAATATTAGCCAGAAAAAGGGACCGGTTTGGGGTGAGTAAGGGAGGGTTGATTTTAGCAAAACTATTTTTTTTCTAAGAAACGGCGCATTCAATCGTTTTGTAAAAAATATATGTTAAAGACCTACTGAGAAAGTACTAAATAAAAAATCATGCTCAAATTCCGAAAACAGATACAGTAAAAAAAACATATATATTATTTTCAAATTTTTTTTAGGGTAACTTATCCCTGGGGTACCAGCCTGAATTTTTTTCTGTAGCATGTCTGGGGACTCACTTATGTTATGTTTTTTTCCCAGTCTTGTGCGAAGATTACGCCATACTTAAAAAAAATGCCGAAGTGTGCAGTGTCATATGCATATTTTGTCAACAATTAACCCCTTGCACGTAAAGAAGGCCAAAATGCAAAGTAAATATGGATACCTGAGTAGTATATACATACTAGTGATTAGTGATTATGGAAATGGTGAACGTTGTAAGAGAAACCAATATAACGCTGCAACGCTGACAGTTAATTAGGTGATCAATAGAGTTTAACTCTCTTGCGCCGCAAAAATCAGTTTATGGCCGGAATGTTAAATATCATTAAGGGTAAAAACTAAAGTCAGCGGTATTATCGATATTACCGTCGGCGGGGATAAGAGCTTGGTCTTAACAGTCATGTGTCGTTAATAATTTGCAGCACTAAATCGTAGCATTACTAACCTGTGATGGATATGGATGTTAATCTTCCTCACTGTCATCTGCAATCACTGCACTCATGCTATCCTTCTGAAACAATAGAGAAAGAACTTACGCCGGTTTAGGTATGCTTGATAGATATCGTCCTTGCGAAAGATAATGCACGACAGCAGCTACATGGGAACAACATCCAACAGATCGATTCCAACTGGCACATTCAAAGAAATTGCAAAACTGCCTTTTGTAGATATTTCCAGCAAAGATGTACTGGACTTCCCAGAAATGACGGATTTAAAACTGTTTTTTACCGGATCGTATCAATATAAACAAACGATTTCGTACCTCGAAGTCATAAATGAAAACGGAACACTTAATCTTCAGTACGCTAAGGACCAGTCCAATGTACTCAAAATACAAGTTTGTTCACGTCACATCAAAACGAAGGTTTACCGATGTTTCCTCGACTATATTCCCCACAGTGTCGGCGTTAGAAGACATTTCTGTGAATGTGCCAATGGGTATCAAACTGTTGGATGTTGTTCCCATGTAGCTGCTGTCGTGTATTACCTTTCGTACGGATGATATCTAGCAAGCATACCTAAACCGGCAGAAGTTCTCTCCCTATTGTTCCAGAAGGATAGCATGAGTACAGTGATTGCAGATGACAGTGAGGAAGATTAACATCTATATCCTTCTCAGGTTAGTAATGCTACGATTTAGTGCTGCAAATTGTTAACAACCAAGCTCTTATCCCCGCCGACGGTAATATGTGAATAATGACAGTCTTTGACAAGGTACTCCATAGTACCGCTGACTTTAGGTTTTACCCTTAATGATATTTAACATTACGGCTATAAACTGATTTTTGCGGCGCAAGAGTCAACTCTATTGAGCACCTAATTAACTGTCAGCGTTGCAGCTTTATGTTGGTTTCTCTTACAACGTTCACCATCTCCATAATTACTAGTCACTAATATGTATACACTACTCAGATATCCATATTTACTTTGCAGTTTGGCCTTTTTTACTTGCAAGGAGTTAATTTTCCACAAAATATGCATACGGCACTGCACACTTCGGCATTTTTTTTAAGTATGGCGTAATCTTCGGACAAGACTGGGAAAAAATATAACATAAGTGAGTCCATAGACATGCTACAGAAAAAAATTCAGGCTGGTACCCCAGGGATAAGTTACCCTAAAAAAAAATTGAAAATAATATATATGTTTTTTTTACTGTATCTGTTTTCGGAATTTGAGCATGATTTTTTATTTAGTACTTCTCAGTAGGTCTTTAACATATATTTTTTACAAAACGATTGAATGCGCCGTTTCTTAGAAAAAAAATAGTTTTGCTAAAATCAACCCTCCCTTACTCACCCCAAACCGGTCCCTTTTTCGGGCTAATATTTTGTGAAATTGCTACTTTCCAAGATTGATTCCTACTGCACAAATATAAGCGCCAGACGCTTGGAGGCAGTCACACCATGCTTACCCGGCTATGCCCTTGGTTTTGAAAATAAAAAGGCGGTAAATGATGACGTATCTGATGATCATTCAATTCTAGAGAATTTTCATGTTGGTAGTGGTGCTCTGTTGATTTGTTGTTTACATTCAAGATTTGTTTACATTTACATTGTGTGTTTAATATTTAATATTTGTTTATAATGGAACCTAATTTTGTGAAAGGTACTTCAGAGAATTTACCCATACTGGATTTTTATATAGTACACGAGTTTTATGTAGACAATTTGAACTATTTAAGTGCCGAGTCCCGAAATGTTAAAACTTTGAGGTTAGTATTTCTTTACAATACATATTATATGACTCACGTCGATACTAACTTTGATCTATTAGTCCAGTCAACAGAGCGCTAAAATGACCAAAATCTCTAATTTGAGTGCTAATGAATGGATTTTGATAAAACCTTGTGCAATGTGTTTGTAATGATCGGAAGGGGTAGAAAACACTCCTTTTATCACGGGTTCCGTAACTTGTAGAATTAGGTCAAAAATAAAAAAGAAACAATAAATTTATCTTTTTTGGCTCAAAATGAGATGTTTTTACTCTTGTGAATTTTTTTCGAGAAATGCATATTTTAGGAGATATGGCCAGTCGAAAATTCCTAAAAGTGGGGGAGGGGAAATGTAAAAGTTGAAAAAAATCTGAAAAAATTCAGGTGAATGTATCATCGAAATACACGACTTTTTTTATTTGCATCTTTTCTGTAAAGTGCATTTTTACCGAGTTATTCCGGAAAAACATAAAAAACTACCTCTTTCTTTGAAATTTAATAATATAATTTAAAAATTTGAAAAATCAGACGTATGCATTGAGGCCTTCTAAACATTTTTTGCCTCTTGGAATTTTTTTGTAACTTGCTAATTTTCCGAGTTACAGGCAGATTTTCACGATAACTAATGTACTACATTTTTTGCACATTAAAAAATACATGAAAATTTAAAAATCATATTGAACTTTTAAAAATGGTATAACTATATAGGTTCCATACTTTTTTATAATAATATACATAAATGACGTTCATTTTTCGAATTTTCATGTATTTTTTGTGCAAAAAATATAGTACATTATCTGTTGTGAAAAATTGCCTGTAACTCGGAAAATTAGAAAGTTACAAAAAAATTCAAAGAGACAAAAAATGTTTAGAAGGCCTCAATGCATACGTCTGAATTTTTTCAAATTTTTAAATTACATATTTTTAAAGCGCTACAATTTTAAAGAAAGGGGTAGTGTTTCATGTTTTTCTGGAATAACTCAATGAAAACGCACTTTACAGACAAGTTGCAAATAAAAAAGTCTTGAATTTCGATAACATATTCACCTGAATTGTTTCAGATTTTTTTTTCAACTTCTACATTTCCCCCCCTCCACTTTTAGGAATTTTCGAGAGGCCATATCTCCAAAAATATGCATTTTTCGAAAGAATTCACAAGAGTAAAAACATCTTATTTTTAGCAAAAAAAGGTAAATTTATTGTTTCTCTTTCATTTTTGACCTAATTCTACAAGTTACGGAACCCATAATAAAAGGGGTGTTTTCTACCTCTCCCGATCATTTCCTACTCTGATCTTTTTTTAACTCTTTTATTAACGTCATTACAAACACATTGCACAAGGTTTCGTCAAAATTCATTCATTAGCACTCAAATTAGAAGTGAAAGTTGACTGGACTATATGCTAACAGCAAATAAGCAAAGCAAACGACGCCCGTCGATTATTCCTTTATCTAACTGTGCATGCGCTCATATGTGACGTGGCGATGGGCGCGAATTCAAAATTTCTTAATTAAAATAAAATGACTTTAGATTGTAAAATGACTTTTGATTGTAAAATAAAAAAATACGGGTCAAATAAAATTTAATAAAGTGTTTGAACATAAAATTTTTAAAAAATGGTCAACGACCCTATTGTAGAATGTGCTGGGCATCCATCTTGCTGAAAAATTATTTTTCTTCTAAATACTAAATTTTCATTGTCCAGTTCGCCCAAAACAAGATTATTCAAAATTTCTGAATAAGTATTTTGATTAAAATTTCCATCCATAAAATAAGGACCGATTATTCTGTGAGGCATATGCCGCACCAAACATTAACTTTTTTAAACTTTTGACTATTAGTGGTAATAGGATTTTCCTGAGCCCAATATCTACAATTTCACAAAGAGACTATAGTTCTCTTAGTCGTAAAAGTAGATTCGTCCGTAAATAAAATGTTTCAATATATGATCTATCTGCTAAAATTTTCTCATTCATAGTTAAACAAATGCCCAAACGATGAGCATCATCTCCAACTTGAAGTTTGTGAATAAATTTTGGTTTGAATGCTTAAAATTTGTTGCTGACTAAAATCCTCTGAATACGAGATTGGGTAATACCTAAATTTATTGCTATTTTCCTTAACGACCATCTTGGGTATTCTTGTACAAAGTCTAAAACTACAAGGGTAGCAGCATCTGGATACTTCTTATTAAAAACTTCTATTGCGTATTTATAAGAAACATTTCCGATTCCACAGCATTTGACCAAGTAAATTCGTTGTTCCAGAGTTAGCATAATTCAATAATCAGTAATTAATATTTGTATAGAAAATACAAAATACGAATATCTATTAGAAATAGAAATAGAAATAGTTTATTGATGTTACAAACTTATACTACTATTACACTGACAAACATTCATCCATGGCACTACTTGATGTAATCTCATCTGTCTATGAAGAATTTAGAAAAGGCTTAGAAAAATGTGTACTAGTATAAATGTATTCTAGCTTTATATCGGTAGATATACATTTAATTTAGTATTACTTTTTATTATCACATTATCCTTTACATTTGCACTGTACAGTGCACGGAAGACCGGTTCGTCTACAAGAGCATTGTTGTAAGTTGCAACCAGTTTTACAACTGTGTTTCTTCCCCAAAGGTGAATTGAGGGGATAATTACTGGGCATGACAACAGCACTATGTGCTTGAAGTGTCGCACGCAAAAATGTAAAGAATGCTGGAATGAGGCAGTTGAAGTAGGGTCTGTTAGTACTGCAAAAATTATTCATCGGTAATTTATTAGCATTACAATAGTCGTTATTGAAATAGTAAAGCCTCGAGGTAAACTCTTCCATAGACTGAAATATTTCATCTGACATACACCTATTTGTGAGGCATATATGCTGAAAGGCATTAGTGACACTATCCAACCTTTTCAACCCATTTTTTCCCTCATGCTGCGAAGAAAAGATAAATTCACAGTATATGAAGTTATAGTCTAGTAACATTAGCCTTTTACCCGGACATTCAAAACAACGAAGGTCTGATTGTCCCACGATGCTTGTTACTCTCTCTGTATGCCCTGAAAAGTCCAAGAGGTTACAGCGTCGGGTTTGGGGTAGAAGGGGGGTGAGAAGGATCGGAATGCGCTTTTTTTTCTATTTTTTCTCAAATATCTCAAAAAGTATGAGGTTTAGAGCAAAGATGTTTCTATTCAAAATCAAAGTAAATTTTCCTACAAAAAAGTTCAATTTTATTTTTTTTGTAACTAACTGTTTCTAAGTCTTTTTTTAATTATTGTTCTTGGCCTATTGGTTGATTGGTTATTACGTTATCAGTGTACAGTTACATTTTTGGTGTAATTGCGATATATGTGGGGGGGTGAATATTGAATATGTCTTGAACAAAAGAGTGGGTATCAAACATAATTTTATTTTATGAATTTAAAAATCAAGTAAAACCAATTTTATTTATTAATATTAATGGAATACAAGTAGCTTAGTATAAACATGGTAGCACAGTCTCTAGAAGTCCATTTGTGGGTAAACATCCTCTTGCTTAGTATTTGAGTCAACTTCCTTTTGGTCGATTCCTGTTCAATTTCAATATCCTGATCCGTAACAAAAAAGTCATCTTCAGATAATATTTCATCAGCTATGTCTCTGTTGCAACAACCATGGCCTGCACAATTGGCATATATATGGTTGAGCACTTCAGTGCATTTTTAAAACTCTCACACTTGGTCGTGCAATCATCTCTGCAGCTGCCTTGAGAGTGGTGACTGGACGTAAATTTCCAGCCCCATTGTAATAGATCCATATCAATTTCACGCCTCTGTTGAACTTGGTGGAACACTCGGAGAGAGTGCTGATGAGCTGCCCCTGATGTAGGTGGAAGTGCAGCCAAATTAAATTGCACATGCACTGGCTGCTTTCCAATTGTTTTTGTGTACAACTTGTGGCCGAGTGAATACAAGTTTTTCTCTGTAGCACCATAGAGAGCACGGAAAAAAGCTTCACCTGCTTCACCCTCTTCAGCTACTGAATCTGATGAGGCCTCAGCATTGTTGAAACTTTCAATTATTTCTTTGCTTTCTTTGCTCTTTTTCCAGGAATTTCTGTAATACCAAAGTGCTGAGTTAACTTTTTTTAGATGTGTGTCACTGTAACATTCAATTTGTATTGCTGAATATGTCTTGCAATTCGACTATAGAGCACTGACATTCATCATTATCTGACAGATAATTGCAAAACTTTTGAAAAGCCTCTTACCTTTCCTGACTTTCCCTTGACCCCCCCCCCCCCCCATCCAAACCTTCCTCTGGTTTACTGCTGTATAGGTGCTGAAATGTTGTGTAGCAGTACCTATGATAACGTCCATCTCCAGCAACCAGATCGATAATACCACTGAAGCGAGTCAGTACTTCTCGCCCCCACTCATTTTCTCTAACACTTCCAAAACGTATCATAGATTGTAAGGTTTCCACAGTCTCAACTTCACTCCATTCCTGTTTGAATGGATTTCTACATTTGGAAACATCGACACATTCGGCTACACAACAAGAACAGTGATTTGAAGTCAAATGCTGGTCCACGTAAATGACGTTGCTGAGGTTCAGTGGATGCGCAAGGTGGAGGTTTTGGGTTGCATTGCGACACTCGGAATGCACGTTACGAACTGAGTTATTCACAAACTTATCTTTTACACCATCCTGCTTTATCTCACTGCACACAATAATTGTGTTTATTCCCCTTTCTGTCAGTTTTATTAACTCCCCTCCCTCATCCAGACACGGCTCTAATGCACGTTTACTCATCTCACGACCGTTTTCAACGTAAATTAGACAAACGAGATACAGTCTCTTCCAAGGGATCGGCAACAACTGATTGAGACGGCTGAGAAGAGACACACACAAAAAATACGGATTCCCCTTCTCACCCTACAATGCTCCTCTTCCCTTCCCTTTGTGAGTTCCCCCATACCCAGAGCCTGTACATTCTTCAAAAAAACCATCACTACCTGCTCATTCAATTCACTTTTCATTTTATTAAACAAGCCGTGACTGGAATCTCTGATCTCTTTACATTAAACGCATGTAAAATAAATTCCTCCCATCCCCCCTTCACATAAGTACATTGCAGTTTGATCGAAAATGTAACTGTGCACCTAATTACGTAATAACCAATTGATCAATAGGCCAAGAATAATTTAAAAGACTTAAAAACGATTTTAGGAAAATTTACCCACGAATTTCGAAAAATTGATTTTTTATCTTTCCGCTCCCCATATCTCAGAAACGGTAAGGGTTACAAAAAAAATGAATTGGACATTTTTTGTGGAAAATTTAATGTACTTTGATTTTGTATAGAAACATCTTTGCTCTAAACCTCATACTTTTTGAGATATTTGAGAAGAGAAGAAAAAAAACACATTCCGACCCTTCCCCCTCCCCCACACTCCAAACCCGACGCTCTAACCTCTTGGACTTTTCAGGGCGTGCAAAGGGGAGGGTAACAAACATCGTAGGACCATCAGACCTTTGTTGTTTTGAATGTCCGGATTTGGCCATTTTTTTGTTTAATATCACTACACATTTGTGTTTGCTCAACAATTTAGTTATATTATGTGCGTCAGAATTGTTTTTTGCCTACTTCAAAAAGTATCCATAACTCTTTTAGACCAAGTCTTCATAACTAGTGCTACATAAGTACCACCACATCTGTAGCGATTGTGTGGAGAAAAACCAATTTGGCCTCATTCTCAGCTATATCTGCTACACATAAAATAATCCGATCATCTACTTCTTTTCTGTCTGCGCATGACTTGCTATTTAAGAATGATACAGTACTATTTTTATAGAAAAATAATGTAGCAATATTTGTTGTTGCTTCGAACTCTTAGACATTTAGCAAACAACGAGAAGGACTCTATCAAATGTCTGTCACACGAAAATGGAATGTGCAAGATTTTTCTTGAAGGCATCTCTATATGATCATGTGGGTTCTTCTAGGGGTTATATTATGCTAAAAATTTTCTTTGTGTTGACATCTGGGTACCTGGCTAGACTCCGTTCTTTCATTTAATTCACATATTTGAATTTGCTAATTTATTACTACCCAAGCAGCATTCAAAGTGATGGAAACTGGCATCTGAGGCATCGGAACTTTAATATAGTAGGAATGACATAACTGTTACTAATTTTGCGACTTCAGGGTAATATTCATTTTGTGGTATGCATTTGTAGTGACAATTATGTAAATTCTACTGAATTTAGGCATTGTATAGTTATAACACTTTCAAGTAACTGCTGGAGAATCTGCAACGTCACAGATACTATTCTGCATTATTTTGAAGCATCCTCAACGGCAAAGTGGAAATTGGTAGTAATGCCGACTGCGCAGCTTTACCAAAGGACCACTTCAAAGTAACGATAACTTCAAGGGTGCAATTTTAAGCCCCCGGTACGTTGTTGGCAAATTTTCTGGAACTTCAAAGTTGTCTAACTTATTAGTGACATCTCGAGTAAAAATGAAGTTATTTCTACGAACATGGGGGCTTTGAAGTTAGTTTTACTACTCCCCACTAATTGAAAATGACTTAAAAGTTACATATACCTTGAAAATCTACTATAAAGTAATATTAACTTTTAAGACAATTTATATAATTATTGGCATTGAATAAAATGGCGTATCTGAAATGCTCAGTAAAAGCGAAATAAAGTCTATCGGCACTCATCCACATTTTATAGAAAACTGAAGAAACAGTTAAACAGTAGTAGAAATAGTGATTCTTCAGAATATGATGCAAACATGAAAGATTATTTCGCCACAGCAAAACCATAATCTTTGGCAACAAGTGCAAAAGCGTTCCCATGAACACAAGGAGAAAAGTAATCGAAAACTATAACAGTCTGAGTGATATTAGTGATAACTGTGTACTGCACGAAAGTTACAATTTGTCTTTAACACAAGCAGAAGAGTAATCGAAAACTATAACAGTTGTAGTGATTAATGATACCGTGTACTGCTCGAAAATTACAACTTGTCTTTAACACACAGATTGACCCATAGTTCAGTTAGTCATCCACTGAGCATATTAAATGAATTTGCCGATTAAAAACTCCAAATTTAATAAATATTGTGTCGATGGGGAACGGACAATTTCGGTATAAACTACATAAGACATTGTTTGTGTACAATAAATTGAACTGAATATATATACAAAAAAAAAATAGCAAAAAAACTATATTTCTTTTCTAGAATATCTCAAAAGTTATCAGTGACGACAAAAATAACAGTTTACAGCACCATTATCCAACCTCATTTCGATTACTGTGCCAGTCTATTATATTCCTTCGATTTAAATAAAATAACTTCCCTTCAAAAACTACAGAATAGAGGAATGAGAGTGATTTTGAAATGCAGCCGATATACCTCAATCCAACATATACTTTCTTCTCTTCAGTGGCTGTCTGTAAAAGATAGATTGCTTTCCATGGCTATGGTATTTATTTTCAAAATTTTAAATAACTTAATACCCAAGTATTTAAATAAGTTTATATTTGATGCAAACCAAATATATCAACACCAGACAAGAAATAACAACAAATTTTATATACCAAAGCAAAATCTAAGTCAAACTAGGAAAATTATGTTATATAAAGGCCTCGATCAATATAACAAGTTGCCAGATGATGAAAGGAATCTATCTCTCTACCTGCATTCAAACGTAAAATTGTAAGCTACATAAAGTCGATTATATGGAATCCGAAAACTTTCGTATACTCGGAAATGTTAGAAAAAGTGCAAAAAAAATTTCTAATATTATACCTAAAAAACCATGTAGTGTGACCACACTTAATATCATATAGTAGATAGCTAATTGCATTTAATATAAACCAGAGATAGGTCAAGGAAACTTTCCATATTTGATAAAAGTCTGTAAAAGTTATGTACAGAGACGGGCAAAGTACTAATTTAAACTACTTGATACTTGAAGAGTTTAAATGAGTCTTTGCATATTAAACTACTTCAAGTACTTGATACTTGAAGTAGTTTAAATGAGTACTTTGCCCATCTCTGGTCATGTAATAGTATATTACGTAATGAGAATTGTAAGGAGCATATTACGTACGAATGGAAAAGTTACGCACGATGCCGCGTATTTCCATGAGTGCGTAATTGCTTTACAACTCGAATTATGTACTATACTTTACCTACGATCATATTTGTTTATTTATTTAGTAAAATCTGGATTTAGTTTACTTGTCAACAATGTCATTCAACAAATATTATGTCAGTTTTGACAGCGTTTGAAAATTACGTAGGTGCATTTGTTTTTCTTAAACCCCGCGTCAGCGATAAAAGCCACTTATAATTGGGTGTCCTGTGCGTTTTGTTTACCGTGCGATTTGTTTACAGTGCGTTTTGTTTACAATACGTAAAGTTCAACTTACATGAATAGCAGGTAGTGTGTTTTTTACTATTTACAGTAGTGATCGTAGGTAAATAATATAATTGTATGCACTTATTTAGTATCAAAATGAAGCTTGCATCATCACGAATCAGATTTCACCATAAAATGGTGAAATATACCCAATGGAAAGTTAGAGGGAAAACTTCCTGGAAACTTTCAGAGTTTTCAAAACGGAAAGTTTCCAGGAAGTTTTCCTTCTAACTTTTGTGGGGTATATCGATGGTGAAATCTGATTCGTGATGATGCAAGCTTCATTTTGATACCAAATAAGTGAATACAATTATATTGTTTACATAACCTTACAGACTTTTATCAAATCTTTAAAATTTCCTTGAACCAACTCTGATATAAGCCTTCTTTCTGTTTACAGTCCTGTAGAGAGGGGGGGGTGCGGGGGTGATTGCCCGGTCCATGCTTGTTTGGGGGGGGCCGGAAAATTTTTTTCAGATAATTTTTTTTTCGAATTTCTCTCCAGTTGTACATAGATGTATTTTATAGTGTTTATAATATATTATTTTATTTCAGGATTTGATTGGTCTGTTAACAATGATTTAATTGTTAGTGCCTCTCTTGATGGAAGCATAAAAGTTTGGAAAGTTGCAGATTATAGCTGTTTAAGTACTATAAGAGATCCTAATAATGCACAGTTACTGTGTTGTGTATTTCAACCAAGCAACAATAATTTAATATTAGTATCCTTTTTTTAATTGACAAGTATGTAAATACCTTCAGTACGTTCTGAATACAATAATAGTGGAGTAAAACTAAAATTTGTAGGGAATTGCTTTACAATAGCTATTTTTTCACTGGAAACTGTCGGAAACATTACAAAGAGTGTAGCTAAAAGTTTTGGATTAAATCTTTGTCCCGCAAGTCATTTGTTTAAACAAAAGAATGTTGAAAAATTGTGTTTTTCTTAAATATCTTTGGTTTTATAGCTTGTATCGTAATGAATAAAAAAAGAGATTGTTCATAATAAAATTCCGAAGAACATTATAGATTTATCCAAACCTTTTTAGTTAATTTGTTAAGTGTCAATAAATAAAAACAATAAAGAGTAGCCATTTTTAAACAATTGATGACAACTTAAACAATAATGTAACTATTTTGATGAAAATTTAGGAAACGATGCCTCTAGTGGAGTTAAATCGTCATATCAAATTTCAAGTTGGTATGTAGACAACAACGCCTAAAAAACAAAAGCAAAGTCGAAAATTGAACCGTCGATTGTTTAGAAGCATCAAGTCGCCCAGCAAAAAATTTGTTTTTTTTTTTGCATATTGAAGCTACTTTTTTTTATCTTCTTTTCAGTGATATTAAAAATTTTTCTTTTAATTTTTAAACCTTTCTTAATTTGTTTAATTTCCTTTATAAATAAATTCACTTTTCTCATCAATTCTTTGCCCGAAAAAGAATGTCATATCTTGACTTCCAAGTGGCGTAGGAAAAACTTTTTTTTTTAATTGTTTCTTTATGTGCTAACATGCTAATAATTTTTATTTTTTGGCAAAATATTGATGAGAAAAGTGAATTTGTTTATAAAAAAAATTAAACAAATTAATAAAAAAATGGTTTATGGTTTAAAAATTAAAAAAAAAAAATTGTTAATATCACTGAAAAGAAGATAAAAGAAGCTACAATCTGAAATAAAAATTTTTGCTGTATGACTTGATGCACTTAAACAATCGACGATTTAATTTTCGATTTTGCTTTTGTTTTTTGGGTGTTGTCGTTAACATGCCATATCAACTTCGTTTCCTAATATTTCGCTAAAATATTTGCATTATTCTTTAAGTTATCATCAATTGTTTAAAAATGGCTGCTCTTTATTGTTCTTATTTATTACAACTTAACAAATTAACCAAAAAGGTTCGAATAAATCTAGTTTCCTTCGGAATTTTATTATGAGCAATCTCTTTTATTCATTGTGATTAGAGATGGGCGCGTGAGTCGATTTTGACTCACGCTCACGCACGCTCACGACTTGAAACCTTTAGCTCACGCACACTCACGCACGACTGATATATGTTAAGGCAAACTCACGCACGGGATCTTTTGACTCACGCACACTCACGAAATCTTCCGTGATTTGGTACCTTAAATGTACACGCTCACGCCGTGACACGGCGTGACACAGTGAAATTCACGTCACGTGCCCATCTCTGGACCAGAGTGACCAGACCAGGCCAGGAGGGCTAGGCGACTGGCGAATGCAGTAGAGAGAGATTGCAATTACGCAGTTTGATTTGAATATTGCGTCATTCATCCTGTCTCCTGTCCTTTTCCCTCCCTTCTCGCGCTCGTGTTCCGTCTTCCTTCTATCGCTTCGCTTCTTATTCTTGTCACGACACGACAGGTTGAAGTTTTAAAGCAGAGATGGGGCGTCGTGTCACGGCGTGAATATTATCTCACGCACGGGATCTTTTGACTCACGCACACTCACGAAATCTTCCGTGATTTGGTACCTTAAATGTACACGCTCACGCCGTGACACGGCGTGATACGGTGAAATTCACGTCACGTGCCCATCTCTAATTGTGATACGAGCTATACAACCAGAGATATTTTAAAAAAACTGAAAAAACACAATTTTCAACATTCTTTTGTTTAAACAAATGACTTGCGGGACAAAGATTTAATCCAAAACTTTTTGCTACACTCCTTGCAATATTTCTGACAAGTTTCAGCAAAAAAATTGCTATGGTAAGACAATTTCTTATTATGTGATTTAGTCTCCACTATAATGCCAATATGAAAATTGGAACTCAAGCTCATGGTATGCATGTCTTGGCATTCCTGAACCCTTCAGGTTCCAAGAGGTCAGCAACACACGTTCAATCGATTTTGTGTGCTTTTTTTAAATCAAATTGGGGCTTTGGTGGTAATATATATTTATTGTGCGTTACTGCCTAACTCGACAAGTAATAGTTGAACAGCTGTGACGTTCACTTAGATTTTGTGGTCAGACATAGAAAGGGATAAGAAATAAAGTTATGAATTGCCAATTCAACCAACAAACAAGTAAAATAGACCAACCACTAAGGCAACAATAATTTCATAAAATCGAGGATTACTTAATTTTGTCTTAATATGAATATGAAGCCATAACAACTTGAAATTATATGCTTAAGTAATAAAGAACTTATTTTTATTTCCACATCTACGTAGTGAAGTGCAGGTATAATAACGGTAAATCCGAGGGAATGAAAATAGACCTACGTCACAAAAATTAAAAATTCTTACAACGGATGAACGAGAAGAGATATCGACATCATATTTGACACATAGGTGGCACTATTGAAGAGAGACCAAATCCAAGTGAATGAAAAATAGACCTAGCATGACGTCCCAAGAATGAAAAATTCTTACAACGGGCGAACAGATAGAGATATCAAAAAACAAGAATTTTTTTTTTAATTTTCAAATTTTCAAAAAATGAAATTTTCAAGAAAATATCAAATTTTCAGAAAATTGTTTCAAATTTAACAATGCGAAAGTGTTTCTAATTTTATTAGCATAAAAGTTGTCAGTATTCAAATAGTTTATATTAATATCAAAAACGTTATAAATCTATTGTCATTTGGGATAGTATCTTCACAAATACACTCGACTGCTTCATTAAAAATGCCATCACTTAAACTTGGCTAATGATAAATCACTCCTACTTTTTAAACACAATAATTATGAACATTTATTTCTAAACCTAGCTACCAATAAACATTATCAAATATTCCACTGTTAATGACATAACATTTTGTCTTACATAGGCAATAACACCATCACTGTGTCTGTGTCTTACTGCACTATAATTATGGATATTGCATGATTTCGAAAGTTTCAATATCTTCGGTTATTCTAGTTTCACTTAGTAATATCAGTATAGGATTGTAGCAAATAACACTGAATTCAAGTTCATCCTTATGTATGTACTGACTCTATATATTTAAGTAAATAGAGAAGTTGCATGATTTTTTTTATAATGAAAATCGATACAGCATCAAAAAAAAAGTTATAAAAATGTAAAATTTACGATTTTTTGAATGTTAATACAACGAGAAAATAAATAATTTCATCGGTGAGGAATTTGGATATTTCAAAACGGCAGTTATTTGGCGCCATTAACTGTGATGTTGTAATGATCTGTGCTACGCCACTGGTCATAATTAAAAAAAAAAAAAAAAAATAAAAAAAAAAAAAAAAAAAAAAAAAAAAAAAAAAAACATATTGGTTGGTAGAGCAAGACCGCCGCTGAGACCGCGGAGTCGCAGCCTATCAACGGCCGAGCGAGCTAATTACATTTGAAAATTATTAATAATAATTGAATTATAATCAGTTAAATATTTGAAAGTTAAATTTGTTTAAAGTGGTGGTGATCAAAACTGAAGCTGGTGAGTTTAAAATAGTAATATTAAAAAAATATATATATAGATTTCAATAGATATATTTTTCTTTCAATAATAGGAATAATAGACAAGGATTGTAAATTAAGAAGAAAATAGTATAGGCGTGTCATGAATGTTAGGAGACATGGTTTCTGAGATATGATACACGGGCACGAATAATTGCTGCGACAGGAGACCCGCATAAGCCGTTTTGCCGTTGAATAATTGCGTACAACAATTCATATAGGAAGTAACATTGTCAATTAATATTAAACAGTCTAATTACCAGCCAATTGATATAATAACTAATCAAATTTTCTTTTAACCAGACTTTATTCATTTAGTTCAAATAAGGGGAACACTGTAAAATGACAGAAACTCGTTATTTATATTTTATTTAGAATCAAATATAGTAGGTGTAATTTAATGTACTATTTTAAACGGTTGTTGGCCAACACCGAGGGATTTTAAGGGTGAGTGTGTATTCTTTTATAATGTTTTATTAGTTGGTAAAATTAAGAATTGTTTAGGTCATGTTATTTATTTGTATAGCTTAGACCAGAGAAGGTTTCTTAAACAATATTATATTACAAAATACAATTGGTAAAGAAAAGTAAATACGTCGAATCTATCCCTGGTAAAATTGTTTGTAAGATTGGTTTGCAAAATTAATAAATTTGTGAAAATAAATATCTCAAGATTATGTTTGCTATTCTTTAATTTAAATCAATTGGAATCATAAGATTCGTTACAATGTTTCCCGTTATGATTTGTCCATCGAAATTAATAACAAACTGGAAGGTGCACTCGACTAGAGAAAGTGACAGAGAGAGAAACTTGCGTGCACTATATTCCATCCTTTTTCTCGGTCTGTGTACAGACGGTTAAGCCAATCGGACATTTTCTTCAACCAATCAAATCTTGTCAGACAAGGACGGAATAGTGAACGGAAGTTTCTTTTTCCGTAAAAACATGCTTCTGTAGTTTCGTATATCTAAAGCAATTTCGATGGGTTTGTCAAATGTCAGTTTACTGTTTATTGTTTACAGTCAGTTTACCAAGTTCTTGTTTGTGGTGTTATTGTGTTATTATTTGGATAATGAGCTAGTAAACAACATTATTATGACTTATGAATTACAAATATTGCATTGGGCCTAAATATAAAACTAAGAGTATCAGTACAAATATGGTAATTTTACATTCAAGATTCTCCAAAATTAGTTCATAGACAGACATCAGCGAGAGGTTAGGACACTGCGTCTTCTTTGGACAACTTATCCGACTAACGGATGTCGTCATTGACTTCACGGCAATAAGAAATAATCTAAATATTAATTTTACGGAAAATAAATTTTATTTTAAATTTCTTTTGTTATAATCATTTTCTGCCTAATGGAAATTAAGAGCAAATCACTTATTCAAGCATTTTAAAATTTCATGCATCTTCTCTATTATATCTAAAAGGTGTCTGATCATAGAAAATATTCATCCCTTCCATTTGGCTCATTTTTTTCATTGGTTGTTGATTTGGTTTTAAATCTAATTACCCATATCTCCTTGGGCCAAAACTCTGCACCAACTTTAAAACATCTATTATCTTTTCTTTGTACTTTTATTTCTTCTGCTACAAATTTTTGATGATGTAAGATATTTTGTTATTTTATCTTCAGTAACAAGTAGTTTCATTTTTGAAATAAATAACCATACCCTTTTTTCAATAATGGTTACTCTATTTTCCTATCTAGATGTATGCTTTACCAATGTCCAATTTTCTTCTTGGCCCAATCTGTTTTGTTGTTCAAAAAGATTAGGTAGATTTTTGTCTATTGGACTAGCTAAATCGATTATATTCTGCATTAGGTATTTTCCTTTGCAGTACTTCATAACTTTTTGTATTATTTGTTTCTGCTTATGTTTTAGAACTACTGGGAATTTCTTTATTTATTATTCAATTTGTTAGTGTTTTTATTTCTTTCATTTTTGTTTTTATTCTCAAGAATAGGGTATCTGCATGTGACTTCACATATTGTTATGTCAAGGTCCATGTCTGGAGGATAATAATACACCATAACCTAACTTTAGTTCCTTATGATAATATCGCTCCTTAAAGAACTGTTTTAATTTTTATTTTATTACATTTTGATTAAAAAAGGTTTTGTATGATGGTTGGTTGTGGAAGCAACGCAAAAAGAGATGCTATCAGCTTGTTTAGAATTCCTTTAGTCTTTGAAAATCACAAACAATTTAATCAACTATCATGCTTGAATAAATGGGCACGTGCCACAAATGCTCTATATCTATAATTTTTTGCTTATCACTTATCATAGTTTATTTGTCATCAATCAAAATCAAATAAAAAAAGTCTGGTAGAAGAAAAAAGGATCCTTTATGGAAATATTTCGTAACAAAAGAAAGATATGAATATATATAAATGTATATTTTTATATAAACTATGTAATTAAAATAACTTACTATATATTGTTTAAATTATAAATTGGAGTTATAATAAAGCGTTCCATATAATAGTACAATTTCAAAAAAGGAGTAATTTCACCTCCAAAAGGCCATTTTTTGGGGGCTTTTCACACTCAAATGAGTAGTTTTGAGTAATTTTTTTAATATGTTTATTTCAACGTCATAATCTCATGTCACTGTAACACCATAACCCTATAACTCCATGACAACGTGAAAGGCGAAAAAAACGTTTTTACAGGTGTTTCTTGAAGTTAGAAAAGAGAACTGAGCCAATCTGATAATTCTGATTTCGGATTCGGATTCAGCAAGTCAAAATACATAAGGATACATTGGTCTGATCGGCCAGACACCACATTTTTTTTGTTTGTTTGAGGGGTGTTTTTTGGAGTTAAGGATGAAAAACGAGCCAATCTGAAAATTCTGGCTTCGTATGCAGATTCAGCGGGTCAAAATACATGAGGGTACATTGGTCTGATCCGCCGGACAGATCACTTTCTTTTTAGGGCTGTTTTTTGGGGTTAGAGATGAAAAACTAGCCAATTTGAAAATTCTGACTTCGGATTCAGATTCAGCCGGTTAAAATACATAAGAATACATGGGTCTGGTCTGCCAGACAGACCACTTTTGTTTTCTTGTGGGGCTATGTAACAGAGATGGGTCAAGGAAACTTTCCATTGGAAAGTTTCCAGGTAATTTTTGGAAGTTTCCGGAACGGAATTTTGATAAAAATGAAAGTTTCCTTTAAAATATTTGGATATTCCGAAAGTTTCCAAAATTCCAAGAAAGTTTCCAACGAGGTTTCCAAAATTCCAGGAAAGTTTCCAAAACTCCGGGAAAGTTTCCAAATTTTTCACGAATATCTAACATAACCTCAAACGCCAGAAATCCAGTTTTAATTTGTTGATATTCTTTCGAAATTATCAAACATTAATCGGATGTTTGATAATGTAGGGTTTCATATGGTCACCTCTAGGATTATTACTATTGGCACAGAATTTCTCTAATTTCGTGCTATTGGCTATGATCAAGGAAATATACTTTTATTTTTTTACAAATTATAAGATATTTAATAGTTTTAGTTTTATTTTAATAAAATTACGATGAATGTTATGTTGTGGTATAGTGGATGGTTTAATTTATTTTGATATTATTTTCTTGTTATTAATTTTTAAGTGTTAAAATTTAAAATTAAATAAACATCTATTTATTATTTTATTTATTTTGTTTTACACTTTTAATTCAATATAACTATAATATGATATTTAGATGTTATTTCTGTCTTGTCTTCTACATTTCCATTTCTGCAGAAAATAGTAGGTACGACTTACATTATGACATTTACATAATTTTTAATTTTATAATCCTCATATTTATCACATTCTATAGATTATTTTATTTATATTTAATTGTTTAATATATTAAACAAAACAAATTACTGGGTAACCACCCAATTGCTCCATATTCTTCATATAGCACAGGGCACATATAGCGGGTGTCATATAATATCAGTTATTTGGTAAAAGTCTGTAAAAGTAATGTAAATAATATATTTATATGCACTTATTTGGTATCACGAATCAGATTTCACCATAAAATAGATTCTGAATATTCCCAATGGAAAGTTTCCAGGAAAGCTTCCTGGAAACTTTCGGAGTAATCAAAACTCCGGGAGTTTCCCATCTCTGCTATGTAATAATCTATATCAAAATAAGCTGACATTTTTATATTCCTTAATAATTATCTAGGCTGGTAATAGTAAAGGTGAACTTCGAATTGCAAATGTTTCAACTGGAAGATTTTTAAAAAATGTATGTAGATTTGGAGGTCATGTCCTTAGTTTAACATCCGACACGAATGGGAATTTTTTTTGGGCTGGAAATGATAAGGTAATAAGCTCTTTGACTTAATTTGACATCACTTAGTATGTATAATCAGGTGGCGCAAAAGTCAGTACCCTCTAGAAAAATTTTAAAAATGCGTTAATATATTATTTTTTCATTATACATATTATATAATAGTGCAGTTGAATTGATTTTTTTCGGCGACAACATTCCACCTGAAATTTTATTATTGATTCTTATGTATTATGACCTCCTAATTACGAAAAAAATATTTGTGCCCAAAAATTCCTTGTGCGTCAAAAGTTATATGCACTTTTTGACGCGCATTCACACATTTTCGACTTATCTGCTTAATATATCTCGTAGTAGCAATCGGATGGGAATTTTAAAAATATTGACTTATTTGGAGTAAAATTCTTAAAATATATAGACCTGTCCGATATGTATTGGTCAATCTGCCATCTTGGAAAAAAATAGAAAACACCAAAAATGGCCGAAAGAATCAAAATTGAATATCTTTTCTATAAGAAGGAGTATGTCAAATAGAACAATCAAAGATGGCGGACGAAATAAAATTTTTAATTCTTCATCAATTATCAAGGAGGCATTGTACGTCACTTTTTTTTCTTTTCGATTATTTTATGTACTTTTAGGGGACAGAGTTTTTTTTTTAATTTTCAAAAAAGTGCGTTTTTTTATTTTCAATAAAAAGTGCACTTTTACAATTTTCAAAAATGCATTTTTTTTACCCTCCTTTTTTTCACCCAATTTTCATCAACAAAATGAAATATACTACAGAAAGTCTCGTATAACTAATACAAAATGAAACTTCATTAATTTGAAAAGGTAATTCATTAAGCACACACATGGTAATAATAATAATAATATATGAATATATGATCAATAATCAGAACCAAGCAGTCAAGACTAGAGTACCGCACTAAAGTACTCGTGAAAACTTAAGTACGAGTGCTTGTTTTTGAAGTACTCTAAAAAATGACTACTTTTGCAAAATTTGGAGAGTACTCTTCTAAAAATGAGTAACGAGTATGAGTACTTCGAAAGATATCAAATTGAAATAGGCAATAGAAAAAAATTAGAATACCACTTATAGTACAGTATCTAGAAGTAAAAAATATGCAAAGTTTCGGAATAATTTCATATAATAATAATAATAATAATAATAATAATAATATTTATTTACATTAATTTACATAGCACATACGCATATATTAATTAGATAACAGTGTAAATAAATATTGAGAATAGTGGCAAACTATAATAGTTACTAAAAGTAGGTGTCCGAGACTTCCTTAAGTTTTCGAAAAAACTTGACTGTAGGCCTCGAATTCCTAGGGAGTAATATATTTTTTCAACACTATTGCTATATTAAATATAATAAAATACTGAAATAACAATAAGAAAATCAAATAATAATAGGTGACTAAAGTGATATTTAAGTATTATACAATACGTAAACATGTGTATACATTATACGTACACATATCTTATGAAAAGGGAAGAAACAAAATATATAAACATATACATAAGGAATGCAAATATATATAAATAAATAACAACGATTCAGTCAAATGTGTATTTACCCCACAAAAGAAAAAGGTAAAAAGCAGAAAAGCGGATATAATAATGAGCTTTCATAAAATCGTAGGTTTAGTTTCAATTAACCACTGGCGAAGTTTTATTTTTGAGGACTTTTTATATATTATTTCCTTTAATTCGGGTGGTAGAAGATTGTACACTTTTATACCAATGTAGTGGTACACTCTCTGTCCAATGGTCTTACTTTTTTTGGGTAATAATAGATATTTTTGTGTTTTGTGTCTTGTATTATGTATATGTGAGATAGAATCCGTTATTAATTTGTGTTTTGACATATTTGTTAACGCAGTTAAATAAAAAAGGTTTCTTACGTCACATATTTTGGTATGTTTAAAAAGCTCCTCAGTTGAAAACCTTGCCGGAAAATTAAAAATGATTTTGAGTATTCGTTTTTGTATGACTTCCAGAGGTTTTATTACATTTGAGTATGCTCCACCCCAGCCAATAATACCGTAAGTGAGCAGTGATTGTACTAACGCATAGTAAACGGATTTAAGTTCGTGGATACTCAAAATATACTTTAATTTTTGAAACATGTAGGATAGCGATCTCAACTTCCTGACTAAGTTTTCAATGTGGTGATTCCATCTCAAATGATTATCTACAATTATTCCAAGATATTTAACATATTCCGAGTTTTCCAAATTCCATATAGTATTCCTATGTTTGAGTTCAACATCGATAGTTGTATAGGATGGTAAACCCCTTTTGTAACTCGAAAATGGTATATACATTGTTTTATTTAAGTTAATCGTTAGCAAGTTATTATCAAACCATTTTGTTATTTTGTTTAAATCTTCCTTTATTTTTTTATTTATTTCAGCCCAAGTCTCTCCTTCTACGAATAGTACAGTGTCATCAGCATATGACACTATGTCTCCGTAACAGTCTAGGTTAAGAAGATCATTTAGATATATTATGAATAAAATAGGTCCCAGAACAGTTCCTTGTGGGATACCAAATGTTATTTTTTGTTTATCACTGATATTGGTGCCTATTTTTACCGATTGATATCTGTTTTCCAAGTAGCTGCTAAGTAACTTGAAAGTCTGTCCCCGTATTCCTATATTTTGGATTTTGCGTAGAAGTAATTCATGGCTTACCGTGTCGAAAGCTTTTGCCAAGTCAATGAAAACTCCTGCACAAGGTTTGGCTAAGTCTAAACAATTATAAATTTTTTTCGTTAAATTGGCTATTGCATCATTGGTTGACATGTTCTTACGGAAACCATATTGCTTCTTAGACAATAAGTTGTAACGTTCCATGAAACTAACTAGCCTAGTTTTTAATGCTTTTTCAAATATTTTAGCAACATTGGATAACAAACTAATGGGCCTGTAATTATCAACTATTTGACTGTCACCTGATTTATAAATTGGTGTTATCAGGGCTTCTTTAAATTGGGATGGACAATCCCCTGTCTCAAAAATAAGGTTTATTAGGTATGTTAGGGGTTTACTTATGATTTGAGATAACTCTTTTAGAATTTTAGTTGTTATACCATCAGCACCGGGCGCTGAGTCATTCTTAAGTGACATTATTATCTCAATCAGTTCATTTTCATTAACCGGGTTTAAAAATATTGTGTAGGGGTTATTAGGTTGTGTTTGTTCATTTTGATCGGATTGCCAATCTTTTTTTATTTTCTGTGCCATTTTTTCACCAACAGTAGCATAGTGATTATTAAATATTTGCGCAATTTCTTTTCCATCCGTAACATTTATGTTATATTTATTTTTTATTTCAATTATGTCGTTATTGTTTGTTTGTGGACTGTTTGTATATTCTCTCATTAGGTGCCAAATTTTCTTGCTATTGTTTTTATTTTGGATAATGACATCTTTGTAATAATTTTGTTTCGATTTTGTAATTAATTTATTTAGTTTGTTTCTATAATCTTTGTATTCTTTAAGCTAATCTACATTTGGGTTTTTTCTGTACACATTATACAATTTATCTCTGACATGTATTGACTTTATTAAGCCCTCTGTGATCCAAGGTTTTTTTTTTTACCGTTTGTTTTATTGTAATTGTTCGTGTTGACATTTCTACAGCCTCTTTGATTGTATTTATGAATATTTGGGTGGCTCCCTCCACTGTATCTTGCATGTAAATATTTTCAAATGTGTTCTGGTTTATGATTCTACATATTTTTTTATAATCTAAGAATGTTTTTGTCAACTGTGTTTGTCTTGATTTGAAGTTATTATCGTTAATTTTTAATATTGTTGGGAAATGATCTGTTATTTTAGAGTGTAAAATTATTGGCACCAATTCATCTACCGTGATGTAATTACTTTTAAAAAAAATATGATCAATACAGGATTGGGAGTTATTTTCTATTCTAGTATGCTTGTTGATTAGTGATTTATAACCATTTTCGTAAAGAATATTTAAATATTCATGGCTAGCCTCCGTATTCTCTAATATATTTATATTCATATCTCCTACTATAATTTCCGTATTATTCTTGTCTTTGTTAGTAACAAAAGTTTCTAGTTCTTGAATGAATGAGAGTGTATTAATTGTGTGTGGTTTATATATAGCTGTGATTGACGTTTTCTTGTTATTATCAGTTGCTATTGTTATTCTGATACAATTTATATTTGAAATATTAACTATTTTTGCCTCAAATTTATGTTTGTTTTTTACATATACTATAACACCGTCGTTTTTGTTTACGTTTCCTTTATTATAAATTTTTTTATAGTTTTGTAAATTAAATAAATCGTCATTACCCACAGACCATGTTTCTGTTAAAACAATTATATCATATAATTCATTAAATTCATTGAGTATTACTTCAAGCTCATTGAAATTTTTTGATATACTTCTTATATTTGTATGAAATATTGTGAGACAATTTTTTGTTTCTGTAAGGCACGCTTTTAATTCTGGTATGGTATTTGCATCAATCGTTGTTATTTCTTCAATATGAAAATCTCGTATATAATTGTCCATTATTTTCTAACCGTAAATCTAATACAACTTAACAATAAACAAGAGGAACAAATCAGTTGATAATAATAATAAAAAAAGAGGAAAAAAAAAAGAAATATGGAAAAAGAAAAGTAAAAATTAAAAATTAAAAGTGAATAAAAATTGATACACTAAAAACTTATATTGTATATTTTTTTTTATACCTTATTATTCACAGGTATTCAGTTATTCTTACTTCCTTGTTGGCCTTAATTGTCTTTCACCTTTGTCACTTTTTGCACTGCCTGTCGAACTAGTCCTTTGATTTCTATTCTTCCCTTCTTCTTTTGCTTTATATACAAGTGACGTTTCTCCTTTTTCTGTCTTCTTATTATTGTCCTGGTTAACTGTTACTAGTTTAGGTGGGATATTTTCTTTTTTTATGGATGTTGGAGAGCTAGTACGACTTCTTCGGCTCGTTACTGATGACAGGTTTTCTTCATACGTTTTCTGTGTTGAATTCTCTATTTCTAGTTGCTGGAGTTGTTCTGTCGTGTAAACCTCGCCGTTTATTTCTAGCTTTTTGCCTTTTATCTTGGCTGAGTAGTTTTTGGATCTTGCAATTTTGAGATGGTCAGATAGTACTTTCTGGTCCTTTCTATCCTCAGGGCATAAATCGTGGGCGATAAATATTTTCGTGCCTTTTAACTTGCCACAGTTTTTAAAGATTAAGTCCTTTTTTAGGAATGTTACGAATTCAATTTTTATAGGGGGAGTTGTATCACTTTTTAGTTGGTATATGTTATTAATATCTCCCTCTTGCAATTGCACACCTAGTAGATGTTGTAGCTTATTTAAAGTGACATGTAGCAAATCTGCTCCTTTTGGAATAGCTAATCCAAAAATTATAATATTATTTTTTCTAAGTATTCTTTCCAAATTTATACATCTGTTTTCAAGGGCGTTATATTTTTGTGATAATATGTTTATATGATTTGTGTTATCTTCTAGTTTTTTTAACAATGCGTGACTCTCCTCTTTTATTTCCCTTTTTAGCTCTTCCTTATTCGCCTTGCCTTCGTCTTTGATACTATTGATTGCCTTCAATAAAGTATCTAGTATTTGTTTATTTGATAGAGGTTCGTTTTCACCCATAATTTTATTTAAGTACCAGAACTATTATACACGTTTCGTTGTATTATTAGCAAGAGGCAGGGTGGGATATTTTCTGTTATTTTATCAGCACAAGAATGCACAAGAATGGTCCTTATATTCTGTTTATTTTCTTTGTAAATTTAAATCAACTATAAACAGTTTATTTGAGCACAACTAATGACACGTTATCATGAAGTATTCAGTTCCCTCATATATTTTATATTTATTTACGTTTTAACACTTAAAACTTCACTTTATTGATACATTCTTTTTCACTCTACTTGTCCACTTGACTTTATGTAACCACTTGAATGGGTCGGAGCTCTCAAATTACGGCTATCATACACATCCGCTCTTCGCAAAGCACAAAACTCAAGTCCCCTCCTATATGTAATGATAATTTTTCTTTATGGGTTATTGTAGTTTCTATATGGACCAAATACTTGCTCTTACCCTCAAGAGGTGAAAACCACTCCTAAATTTAAATATTTAATATTTGAAAAAGTATTTGTAATTTATTTTTGAAACGTAGGATAGTTATGCTTTTAAGATCGCTGATTACGAATCAGAAGTCAAAATTAAAAAATTCAAAATGACTGCTCTGGTATTAGTCCATTTGCTGACAACGCTTCTGTATGCCATCCATTTACCAGAGATTCACCCATTTTGGTATCGTTGATAATCGTGTAGTGATTGAAAAAAAATGGGTGATGGTCTGTGCGAGTGACCATTTTGGAGAATCGACGCCATCTTTGATACTTGTTATTGAAAATGCACTGCAAAAGCATGCCATTTTGCATATTTTTAAGGGCGCTGAACACGTTGAAGACATTAAAAAAACATTTTAACAAAAATTGTCATATGTCATATATCTTCAGTGTGTCCCTGGATGGAGTTGACAAGAGGAAAAACATCTCTATTATTGATTTTACGACGAAAAATCATTCTTTATAAAAAATTCTGCTTGTCGAAAAAATGAATTTACCATATAAAAATCTTAGATCAGATGTATCGGGTGTTAATAAATTAAGAAAACATCAAAATGCCTCACAGAGAAGTACCTTCATTTATTATTTTGGACAAAATGTTTATAAAACAAAGTTGTTTATAATCCAAAATAAAGCCTAAATACAAATTATGAAGTCTGTATTTTGACTTTTATGTTTTTATTGTGTTTATCTTTTTACGTTGAATTTGTTAATATGAATAAGAATTCAAATTAAGAAACAGAGTGTGCCGTCGATAATATTGAACTGACAAACGTCATTGTGACATTTTGTAGAATATTACTATCTTACATCTGCATTTATTAGTGTTCTGTTGATCATTTAAAAAATGTTTACCAAACAAGAAAGAATTTATTTGATCAAATGTTATGGGATTGGAGACGTCTCTTATCGATTTGCAATTAACCTTTTCCACCAAAAGTTCCCTAACACAGCGGCATCGCGCAAATCATTGCGCAAACTTGTAAAAAAATTCAATGAAACAGGATCTGTATTGGATGTCAAAAAACCCAAGAAAAAGTACAATGGAGACGATGCGACAACACTTTTGGCAATAAATTCAGTGATAGAAAACCCGAAATTATCTTTACGGAAACGCTCACAAAGACTGGAAGTAAGTAAAAGTCATTTACAGAGAATTATATGGAAAACAAAGTTCGACCGTTTAAGCCAAGGTTCAGACATACACTTGAACATGGAGGTGAAGAGAAGCGATTGGATTTTTGTTATGGATCCGTGAGAATTACCTCATGGATAGAAGTTTTCACAGAATGTTTTTTTTTACTGACGAAGCAACATTTTGTACCAATGGCCACGTTTCATCACAAAACAGTCATTATTGGGCTTTTCAAAATCCAAACCCCAAATGAAGTCAAAGCTATAAAGAAGTGAATGTATGGTGTGGGATTTTTTATGATCGAATCGTTGGTCCATATTTCTTAGAAGAAAATTTAAATCAGCATGTTTATTTGGAAAACTTTGTATTGCCATTTATAAACACTCTGCAATCGGAAGTAACACGTAACATTTTTTGGCAGCTCATTCCTCAGTTTTGGTGCGGCAGTGGTTGACAGATCACTTCGGAGCCAGATCGATGGGAAGATATGCCTCAATTAATTTTTCTGCAAGATCACCAGACCTTACCCCAATGGACTTTTTTCTGTGGGGTGTTTTAAAACAGAAAGTTTATGCAAGATGCGGTGAATGAAGTGAATGTACCCTCAACCATTCGTAAGGTCTATGGTGAATTTATTAAAAGGATGGAGAAATGTGTTGAGGTTGGAGGAGGCTATGTAGAATAAATTGTTTTTCCACAATCGTTGAAATTAATGTTGTTATGTTATCTTAATGTTTGAAAAAAAAAATGTAAGTTGACATAAATGTAAAAGTCAAAATTTAGACTTCATAATTTGTATTTAGGCTTTATTTTGGATTATAAACAACTGTTTTATAAATATTTTGGCCAAAATAATAAATAAAGGTACTTCTCTCTTGAGGCATTTTGATGTTTTCTTAATTTATTAACACCCGGTACATCTGATCTAAGATTTTTATATGGTAAATTCATTTTTTGACAAGCAGAATTTTTTATAAAGAATGACTTTTCATCGTAAAACCAATAAAAGAGATGTTTTTCCTCTTGTCAATTCCATCCAGGGACACACTGTATATATCAAATAATTATTAGTGGATATGGAAATCATATCTGCTTGCATTGATTAACTTTGTGTTTCTATATTTTCATGTCTATTTTCATAACACATAGTCAAGAGTGATTAAAGACGATGGTTGCAATATGGACCCAGAAGGTATATCGTTAATAAGAGGAAAAATTTCAGTTGATTCTGAACTCTGTGTAATATGCCAAGAATTTGTTGAAGTTGAGCCAGTATCAACGGAAAATGGTTGAAAACGAGTTTGGGAGGCTGGTGATATTCGTCAAGATGAAACTTTCAACAGACTCACGCAAATGGGTGGAGGTAACATCTTTAATTACCATGTAACTAATGTATGCTATAAAAACTACACTCACAAGGGCCAGTTAGAGAGGATCATCCTTAAGTGTAGAAAACTTATTAATCAAGAACCATTGGAAACAGGTGATATCGCAGTAACAAGCGAAGTAAGACCAACTCGTTCATCAATATATCCTGTTCCTGCACCAATATATAATCCCGATGTGCGACAACTAAACTGTTATATGCGGAAATAATAAACATCAAGTAGATTATAGTAAATACAAGATTTGCGAAACCGAGAGTGCGAAACATTTTTTTAAAGTCTCAAGCGAAGTAAGACCAACTCGTTAATCAATATACCCTGTTCCTGCACCAATATATAATCCCGATGTGCGACAACTAAACTGTTATATGCGGAAGCAATAAACATCAAGTAGATTATAGTAAATACAAAATTTGCGAAACCGAGAGGGCGAAACATTTTTTTAAAGTCTCATGCTTCTTCAAAGATGATGTGTTCACTCGCACTGCTGACCTTAGTGACTATAAGAATGTTCTGACGAAGGACCTTCTCTATCACCTCGCTTGTATACGTACATATTTTTATCATTATGAAAGTCAGATGAAAAAGTTATCAGCATCTAGTGATGGGGAAGCAACAAAGTTATCTAAAGAAGAAGCAATTGCCCTTGTTACAAATGAGATCACTCCACAGTTGAAATGTGGAATTAGTGCAAAACTTGAATTTATGATGACAAACTTTTCACAAACAAGAATGTTAATAAGTTGCCTTAAAAAAACTTCAGCAAGGACATCCAATTGTCTATTCCAAAAGGGGCAAACCAGCCAACTCTTCTATTAGTATTGAAGAGGTAGTCGATATGGTGCGATCAAAAAATACTATTCGTGATTGTGCAAAACTGCTTAGGCAATCATTAGAGTCTGTTCAGTTAATAATATAATAATAATAATTAATAATTAATTTAATACAATCCCACGAAGAACTACAACTTGCCATGTTAGAGGAGGCAGATCTCTGTATTATGTCCCATATTAAACATGCAACAAACAGAGGGTATCAGAGAGTATTATCGAATGATACAGACGTTCTGGTTCTTCTGTTATATCACTGGACTACCTTCAAGAATCTTGGATTGAAGGAATTGTGGATTCGTATAGGGTTGGAGCTGTGACGTGCCAAGTTCCCGTTTATATAATGGCTGAACGAATTGCAATATGCCATGTACTTCCTGCTTTACACTTCCTAACTGGGTCAGACTGCACTAGCAGAGTAGGTACAAAACATGCTGAAATTGCAAGTATACCCGAAGAATTTCTCACAAACATCGGAATTCCTACGAGTGAAGTAATGGAGCAGTCGATACAATTGGCAGAAAATCTCATGCAAGTTTTGAAAAAGGCATCGCAAAAAAATTGACGAATTACGAATGTTTATTTACACACATGGGAAAAATATTTCTATAGAAGACCTTCCACCAAAGAGTGTATCAATTAGATCACACATTTTAAAGCCCTACTACAACACACATTTATATATAACATGTTTAAATGATGACATCACGCAACTTGATTCTATACAGTTTCGTTATGAAGATGTAGGTGATTGTCTACGTACAACTTCACTGTTTCCACCCAACAACGAACTTGTGCCTAGTTGCTCATGTTTAAAGTGTGCAAGAGATTCATGTTTATATTTTTCAAATGGAATATCTTGTTGCATTTACTGTCATTGCAGAAGTGTAGCCATTATTGATTGTCGTAATAAGTTTTCTAATATTGCAACGTAAATTATTACGTCTGCTGTTTAAAATTATAGATATAAGGAGTCATATATTGTTTTTTGTTATATATTAGTTATGTACTTAATATACATACTTAAACTAGTGATGTCAGTGACTTATTCATTTTATGTTACTTCGTGTTTTATAAAACAATGTAAATCTGTTTAGTATAGAAAGATGTTGATTTGTATTTGTCTTACTAAATAATGATTAGTAACCACTTTTCAGTATTTATACTATTCGGAATGTGTTCAGCACCCTAAAAAACATGTAAAATGACACCTCACATGCCTATACAGTGTATTTTCAATAAGCATCAAATATGGCGTCGATTCTTCAAAATGGCCACTCGCACAGACCATCACCTAATTTTTTTTTGATCACTAGACAATTACCAACAATATCCAAATGGGTGAGTCTCTGGTAAATGAATGACATACAGAAGTATGCTCAGCGGTTGTATCATATGGCGGGTGGAAATTTTTGTCTAAAACAAGTATGTTAAACAGACCAAAGAAATTGAGCATCTAGGTGATGCTATATATGAACAAAAAACAGCATTTACAACAACAAAATGGCGACATTTTGTTTAAAGAAAATGTGAAAACGCACGTTTAATCGGTCATAACTTCTTTATTCTTTGTGATGTAGAAACAGACAAAAAATCATTTTAAAGGGTGATTAATTATCTTTAATTTTGTTGTTTACAATTTTTGATGGAAGTGTCACAGTTTCTGAGATATTCAACATTTTAAACTAAATAGTTCATCCTAAAAACGGTCGAATGTCATCTATAAAATTAAATATCTTCGAAACTATCAACTCTACAGAAGTATATATATATATATATATATATATATATATATATATATATATATATAAAAAAAAACAAATTCATTCTCACTTTATAAGCTTCATTTTTGATATGCACTATATTTTCTCTAAAACTTATATTTATTGAGATATTTGCAGAGAAACAAGAATGTTACGTTTTTTCTCAAATTCCTTTACAGTTTAAAATGCATTTTTTTTCTAAAGCAAGCGTTGCAAGTGGACCTAAAAATTTGAGTATCTAGGTCATGCTATATATTAACGAATGGGAATATATGGGAATATGAGAATATATTTTTTTTAATTACTGACTACTTACATTAATAAAATGGCGATGTTTTCATTAAAAAGAAATGAAAAAGTACATTGTTTCTGTCATAACTTTGTTTTTTATACTTTAGAAATAGACAATAATCATTTGAAAACCTCATTAACATTATTTAATTTTGGTTGTTAGAGCTTTTGACGTAAGTGCCATAGTTTCTGAGATATTTAACATTTCTCTCTTTCTTCTTCTTTTTTCTCTCCTCTCGTTTATTTCACTGATCTGTACTGATATTTGCGTGTTTCTCGATCTATCTTCATCTGTCGATTAAAAACTTGTTATTTATAAAGGTTTTACTATTAGCTGCACTATTTACTTAAACTGTTTTTTTTAGTTAACATACTTTTCATACGACTTACATGAACCTGAACGTTGCACACATAAATGTAAGATCTCTTACTGCAAATTTTAATCAGTTTCAAGATTGCATTTTAAATTCAAACTATCATGTCATCGGGGTCACTGAGAGTTGGTTACATCCAGGTATTGGCAGCAATGTTGTAAGTATGAATAACTACGGTTTTGTCAGGCGAGACCGGCTTGTTAGAGGAGGTGGTGTGGGCTTGTATTTAAAGAACAATTTAAATTACACCATTTTAATAAGTGAAACCCACGATTATATAGAGATTATTATGATCAAAATATTAACAGAAAATCAGGCACTTGTCATCGCTAATGTATATAGGCCGCCAAATTCCGATTATGATTCCTTTCTAAACTACTTTGAGGACACGTTTTTCAATGTTTTGGCAAGTTATGATAATATAGTGTGTTTAAGTGACTTTAACATTAATATGCTAAACTTAGATAGTAATTATTCTACGTAGTTTAAAAATATATATCAAACTTTCAATTTTGTACAAGTAATAAACGAACCCACTCGAATTACAGATACTGCCATGTCATTGTTAGATTTAATTCTGGTAAATTTTGGAAATGTTTCTGACGTTGGGGTAGTCGATGCATAAATATCCGATCACTTCTTAGTTCACTGTACTATAACGTTTAATATCATGGAAGAACCGGAGAGAATATTTAATTATAGAGCTTTAAAACATATAAATTTTGAACAATTTCAAATGGATTTAGAAAACACCTTGGAATAATATTTTCTATATGAATAATATTGACGATAAAATTGAATTTGTTACGGATAATATTTTGCAGTTAATCAATACGCATGCGCCTAACAAATCTATAAAATGTTCCGAAAGAAGCTATGCTCCGTGGATAACGAATAACATTAAATTTATGCAGAAACTATGTAATAAAGCTTTGGCAAAATTCAAACAAACAGGACAAAATGGCCACTGGGTCTACTACAAACAACTCAGGAATTTAACTAATGTAGCTATTAAGGCTGAAAAGGAGGCTTATTTAAGACATAAATTTAATAATTGTAATATTAAAGAGAAATGAGGTGAGTTAAAAAAATTAAATATTGCTTGAAACCGAAAGATTAATATACCTGAACAGTTAAGTAATGTGGATGCTATTAACGATTTTTTTATCAATTCCTCTAATAATAATGATGTACTTAAAGATGAGTTAATAAATTTTTATAATACCAATGTTAAAGAAGGCATAGATGGTTTATTTTCTTTTGAATTGATTTCTGATTTGGACGTAATTAAAATCATTCAAAATATAAAATCCAAAGCTTATGGATATGATAAATTAAATATAACTTTAATACATTTATGCTGTCCTTATATAGTTCCATTCTTAACACACATATATAACGAGTGTATAAATACACACTACTTTCCTAAAGCTTGGAAAATAGCTTCAATATTTCCTCTACCTAAAATCAATCAACCTAGCCAATTGAGCCACCTGAGATCAATTAGTGTTTTACCTGTCTTATCAAAAATTTTTGAAAAAATCTTAGAATTGCAAATTATAGAATTTGTGAATCTCAATAATATTCTACCATCAAAACAGTCGGGATTTAGATCTGGTTTCAGTTGTGCTACGGCCCTTGCTGACGTAACTGATAACATCATTGGAGCTACCAATAATAATAAAATCAGTGTATTAGTATTATTAGATTATACGAAAGCTTTTGATATGATAAATCACCAATTGCTTTTTTCAATTTTACACTTCTGTGGCTTTGAACGAAATTCCTCCAATCTAATTTTGTCATTCTTGTCGGATAGAATTCAACAAACAGTACTTAATAATAATATTTCACAACCACTGACGGTAGTTTCAGGTGTCCCGCAAGGAAGTATACTTGGACCGTTATTGTTTACAATTTTTACATCAAATTTTCACAATTCCTTGCAGTACTGCAATTATCATTTATATGCTGATGATACACAGATTTATTGTTCATTTCATGTTGAAGATCTACAGGAATATAGGAATTTAATCAACAACGATATAAAGAATTTGGTGTCAGTCTCTACTGACCATCTACTTAAAATTAACCCTAGTAAATCATCTGCTATAATATTTTGCAATGACAATGCACGTGAATTTGTGTCGAGAGAAATGAATATACAGATCGGAAATGATATAATCGCCTTTAATAACAGCTCGAAAAGTCTTGGTCTTATTATTGATCTTAATTTAATGTTTAAACAGCATATTACGAGTAAATTAAGAACAGCATATGCTGCTCTAAAAATGATATATACTCAGAGACATTTTTTAAACATGTGTGATTCTCTAATTTTGTCCCATTTTAATCATTGTGATGTGGTTTATGGCCCTTGTATTGACAGCATCGAGACCCGGCGTATACAAAAAGTACAAAATTCTTGTCTTCGTTTAATTTTTAGAATTCAACACCGTCAAAGAATATCTCACAAATTGAAAACTGCAGGATGGCTGAATATGTACAATCGCCGCAAACTTCACATGGCTTGTTTTTTTCATAAAATTTTAAAGTTTAGATCACCACCTTACCTCCTCAACAAGCTCTCTTTTAGAAATGATATTCATAACATTCATATTAGACGAAGAGATATTCTCACCATACCACAACACCGTAAGGAAATATTCAAAAGGTCATTCTCTTATAACATTGCTGCCTGTATAAATAAGCTACCGTTTAATGGACTCACCCTTTCATGTGTAAGTTTTAAAAAAACATTTAAAAAATATTTAATGCGAAATCAGTAAAGTGTAATCTTACGTTTTCCTGTAACTTCTCTTTTTTTTATTTTTTTGTTCCTTCCTTTATTTTAATTTTTTTTCTCCTCTCATTTCCTAGCCTTTCTCTCTCCTTCTGCTCTAGTCTGCCTCTTTTTCGCTCTGCTTTGATGTATTTCTTTTTTAATTTTCTTATGTATTATGTTTTGTCTAGGTATAAATATAAAGCCACATTACATGTACTTATATTTTTCTACTTCTGATGTTTTTATAGGCTTTAGTGGCTTCGACAGTAAACTGAACTACTCGCCTGTTATTTACCTCTAGTGTAAATGTAAATTTATTTTTGTTAATTTTGTGAATTTGGGTAAATAATAAATGCTTTATTATTATTATTATTATTAAACTAAACGCTTCGTCTTATGAACCTTCGGACGCCATATTTATGCTTCCAAATCTCCGAAACAACTCCACAGAAACTAGGGAAAAACGAAATTCATCCTCAGTTTAGTAGCTTTCTTATTTGTCTCTAGCATGTTTTCGCTTAATGTAATACCTTTTAAGTTATTTGATGAAGACCTATTTCAAATACCTCTTTTTTCAAGCAATAATCCCAATTTTCAAGTCGTTATAGCTTAAAGACTATCAATTTATGTGAAAAGTTGCATAGAACCTTTTCTTCTTAAAATTCGATTCTCTTTCAGCTCCAATGATTTTTTTTTAATGGTGAATGCTACCCCTGAAAAGGGGTAGCATCCACCCCCTATAAATTAGCAAGCCGCCGCATAATATAGAATCTTTTCTTTGATGTATTTACTATTATGTTGCCAAAAATGTATGAAATCCGTTTCATATGACATTATTCTGAAGTTAAAACCTCTAGTTACTGTACTATACACCATTATCAGTAAATAAAAGCAGATCGACATCAGCAAAAACAGTTACATTTGTTAAAAATATATTCAAAAATGAACAACCAAAAATTTAAAATTCTAAGAAAAAAGTACTCATACTCGTTACTCGTCAGTTGTGGCCGCCAAAAGTACTCGAGTACCTAATAATGCAAAGTACTTGAAAATTTCGTGTACAGAGTACCATCCAAATAAAAGTACTCGTGAGTACTTGTTACTGAGTACTTTGGGTACTCAGTACAATTTACTCGAGTACTGCCCAACTCTGACTAGAGTAATATTATTTTTGAGGGTATGCCGATGAACAGAATAGCACTAAGAATAACGAGCGCATTCGTCGATTAGAAAAAAATGTTTGCGTAGATATTTCAATGAAATGAAATCCTCGTTTAATCAAAAGAAAATTCTAGCTAATAATAAAAATAAGGATTATAAAATTATTGGGCAAAGAGTTAATAGATAATAACTTTAACGTTAAAATATGCAGAGAAGATGCCAATGCTACAATCGTTAAAACTGCTATTGATTTGAAAACCGAAGACAATCAAGTTATAATAGTTGGTGAAGACATTGACCTTTTGGTTATAATGACTCAACTAGTACGGAGTCATCATAAAAAAATCTATTTTTACACACCTAAGATTAATAAAATAATTGGCAAACATTATGCCGAAAATAGAATGGGCCTTTCCCACGTTTTTTTTTTATTGAATATTTGAAAAGTTCTCTTTAAAAAAACTCACCTGTATTTTTTCTTCTTTGTGAAATTTGCTTCTTTTCGACAGAAAAAATTATTATGTTATATGAATTTAAAATTGCCGGCAATGTTTCACTCTGATGACGAAATGGACGGAATGACCAATCAGTATACTCTCGCACCCTTGGTAGAGGCTACATATGAGCAGACTGTACATAATATAAGTGTTTGTCTCTTTCTATCTTTACCGAATTGACAGACATGTCATCAAGCTTTCTTAGTTCTAGTCTAGTGACGTGTGAAACTACAGAAACTTCTTTGATGCATTTACTATTAAGTTGCCAAAAATGAATGAAATTTAAATCATATGACATTATTCCAAAGTTAAAACCTCTAGTTACTGTACTAATATATAATAATAGATAGATAGATAGATAGATAGATAGTTTATTCATGTCAAAATACATAAAAATGTTTACACACGTCAAATATACAAGTAGGTACTAAAACATCTAGATAAATATGGTAGAATAATAAAAATGTATACTACAAGGACAGGGTATAAGTTGACAAATAAAATTATTACAAAACAGGTAAGTACAGAAACAATGTATGTGCCTTAAAAACATGGATACATGGACATAGAGAGTCGCCCTAGTGTATATAAAATTATGTTAAATCAGATTAAAGTCGCTAGATAAGAATTCATCTGTGGTGTAGAAAGCGCCGTTAAGTAGATAATTTTTTATTTTCTTTTTAAATTGAATTTCATTTAAGGCCCTTACCTGAAGAGGTAAAGCATTAAAAAACTGTATTCCTAGATAACCAGTGCCATCTCTGGTTCTACTTAGTCGTAGGAAATTATTGTTTAGATTATCTTGAATTCTCGTGTTATAACAATGAACCTGATTTCTGGTGCTAAATGAATCCTGATTTTTTTTTATACATAGAAGACACTGAAATACATAAGTACAGGGTACAGTCATGATTCTCAATTTTTTAAACTGTTCTTTACAGTCATCCCTAAATTTTAATCCGAATATTATTCGTATAACTCTTCTTTGGGCTGAGAATACGTTTGCACAGGTTGTTGCATGCCCCCATACTAGAATCGCGTATGAAATTGTAGAGTGGATGAAACTGTGATATGCAGTAGTTAAGGTAATTTCGGATACTTTACCAACGAGGTTTCGGAGCAGGTAGGTGTATTTCGAGATTTTGGTACAAACATAAGCTGTATGATTTTCCCACAACAACTTTGGGTCTAATTTCACACCCAGGAATTTAATAGATTCAGGGTTATTTGCTTCCTCCATGTTACGCAAACTGAATATCATGGTTTCCGTTTTTGATATATTCAGGCATAACTTGTTAGACATAAACCAGTTCTGTATAGTTGACTGGATTTGCGGTACCTCATTCAACAGGTATCCTAAATTACAGCTGGGAAGTGTCAAACTAGTGTCATCGGCGAATAATATGGCAAGTATATTATCCTGAACTGAAATTGGGAAATCATTAATAAAAATAAGAAAAAGCACAGGTCCCAGTACAGAGCCCTGGGGAACACCATGTTTTAACTTTTGTAAGGTGGATTTTCTCCCATTATAGATGACAAATTGCTGTCTATTACTAAGATAAGAACTTATAAGTGCTATACTATGCCCAGAAAGGCCATAGTAATTTAATTTGTTAACAAGCACATCGTGGGACACGCAGTCGAAGGCTTTTGTGAGATCTAAAAACAAAGAACCGATATATTTCCCTTCTTCAAATCCTGCATTGATAGCAGATGTTAATTTATCAATTGCCAGTGTTGTAGATAATTTATTTCGGAAACCAAACTGGTTGGCGTTAAGAAGTTTATTGTATTCTAGATAAGTTGTTAACTGATTTTTTAGAATCACTTCATAAATTTTACCCATACATGGAATAACTGAAATTGGTCTATGATTAGAGGGATCATCGATGTTATCTTTTTTATGAATGGGTACTACTTTTGAAATTTTTAAAGGCTCAGGAAATATGCTATTTGTTATACTGAAGTTAATTAAATTTGTGATAGGAATTAAGATGGAATGCTTTATGCCTTTTATAATATCAATTGAGATATCATAAGCATCTTTACTTTTTTTATTTTTTAATCCAGTAATTATATCAGATATTTCCAGACATGTGATTTGAGTAAAATAAAATTGGTGAGGCTGGCTGAAATCGCTTAGATAATCAGTATAATCTACGTTACATGGAGGTAGCTCATCTATAATCTTATCAGCTACATTTACAAAATAGTTGTTGAATTCTTCACAGGAAATATTAGATATGTTATTTGATCTAACTTTGTAATTGTTGAGAATTTTCCACATAGCTTGTTGGGGGTTACTATGACTACTTACAAAGTTATCATGGGAAACTTTTTTAGCTATGTTTATTTGATGGCGATAATCGGATTTGAAATTATTCATTATGACCTTGTTATTGTACGTGGGATTCCTTTTATAAAATTCATACAAGAAATGTAGCTGCTCACGCATGATCCGAAGGTCATCATTAAACCACGTTATTTTGGTTATGTTCGAATTTCGTACCTCACGTGATTTTAGTGGGAAAACAGCATCTATAGCATCAGTTATAATACTGATGAATCTTAAAAAGCGACTGTTTATATCTATATTATTGTCATTGATAAATTCCCAATTAACTGTATCTAGGTAGTTATTTAAATCTATAAAACCACGATCATGAATGGGTCTATAGATTATTGTCTTTAAAGGTTTTTATAACTAATATTTGTCTCCAAGTGTATAGCTAGGTGATCTGATAGTTCGGTATCTACTGATCGCGTTTTGAAGTTATTAGCGCTGAGGTTGGTGAAAATGTTATCAAGACAGTGGTTATTTCTGGTAAATCCAGTGTAACTTAGCGTTAACCCAAAAGATTTAAAAGTGTTTATAAGCAGTGCAGTGCGCTGCTCTTTTACGTTATGGAAATATACATGAAAATCACCGGATACCAGCATTATCTTATTACTTTTAGAAATAGCTTCGAGAGCAAACGTAAGTGTTTCTAAGAAAAGGTCAAAATCTCCGTTGGGGGGTCTGTAAATTGTCATGAGTCTAATGTTATCATATTCAATGGCCGCTATCTCGCAATGCGATTCAATTGATAATTTATTTACCTGCTCCAAACTTGTATAATTTGTATAGTTATTGTATGCATACACATCCACGCCACCATGAGCGGAGTTGGTTCTACAAAATTTAGAGGCAAGACTGTAATTGTTTATACTTACATATGTCAGTTCGTCATGTGTACACCAGTGTTCATTTATTAATAAAAAATTATACTTAACGTCATTTAAAAAGATTTCTAATTCATTTGATTTATTTCGTAGGCTTTGTATATTTAGGTGCAATATTTTAAGATTACGCGGCAGTTCTTCTTTATTTGGGCTGTTTATACCATTTGAATTAAACTCTTTTAAAATTCCTTTATTATTCGCTGCATTTTCTTTAACGCCTTCCTGTGATTTTGGGAAAGACTGTTTTAAGTTGTAGGATATAAAAAAGAATTAGGCTGAGAGCTAGCATCAGGTTCTATGCTAGTACGTGATGAGTCCAGGAACCGTTTACCTCTCTTAAAGTCGAAGCGATCGAATGCTATCTTTCTCGGCCAGAATTTTGGGTCGTATATAGTGGTCTGCAGATGGGGCAGCACACCTATCATAAAAGACTGATTATCAGGATTTGAGTTAAAAGTAGGTAGCTTTTGAACTTGTACTTCGGTGGTGTTTGCACGGGTTTTAATGTAGTGTCTGATCTTCTCATCATTGACATCGTCCGGGACCTTGGTTATAAATAACCAGATTTTCCTATCTTTTTCCTTTTTACCATGAAATGCACCATCACCTTCACCATTCCCAATGTTAGGCCTCCTTTTTCTGTAACGTACTTCCTGGTATCGCTGTTTTTCTTCATTAGTTTTTATAACGTTTTTGTTTTTTTCTAGGTTTATTAGTTCATCCATAATGATTTTTTGCTTCTCTTCTAATTCTCTCAGGTTATCTTTTACTTGACTTGGTTTTGTTGAAGTTGCCAAGTTTGAGTTTTGTGTTTGGTATCCATACTTAACCATATCAGCACAAGTAGGTTTCAGTGGAATAGTTTGGTTTGGCATAATTTGTTTGACTGTTTCAAGTTGATCGGAAGATTTTGGCTTGGGGTCATTTTTTATAGTCTTGCCACTTATATCTGTTGTTGGGGGTATTAGTTGTACTGTGTTATTTTGAACTTGCATAGAAGCGAGTTTATTATTTAAGGCATTTTCTCTTTGTTTATAAGATTTCACATGTTTTTCTAACAGTTCGATAATCTTATTTTTACTTTCAATAATTGTGGTTTTGTCATTTACAGTGGATAATAATAATTTTATTGTGTTAGAATTAAGGCAATATTTGCAGTAAAATTTCATAGTTCTTTCTTTTAGTTGCATTACTTTAGATTCTGATGCTGTGAGATTCGAGCATGGTTTGCATAGAAATATTTTGCATCCACCACAAGCAAAAACCGGTTGCTCATCACCAGTAATATTGCATGCATTGCACTCCATTATGTAGTTTTATTTTTATTTATATCATTGCAGAAATAAAATATTTCTACTCCACTGGTAGGTTTGTAAAAAACACAGCTGCTTTCACTTATCAATTTTAAATGTTTTTTATAATATGTCACTAGATAAGACACCTGTTTAGAATTGTAAATTAGGAATCTAAATTAATTTATTTATGCAATTTTACTTCTTCTTAGAGAGAAATTTGAGATTTGGGGGCAGTAGAACTTTATGCACAAACTGGTATGGTTTTTGATTTTTAAAAACTTTTTAAACTGCGAAATAGCACAATTTGTACACTCACGGTTTTTGCTGCTTTTCTCTTATCTCTCATAAGTATCTTATTACTAATATAATACATTTATAGTTACAGGTATTTCATATCTGCTGAATTTATAAAACTTAAATAGGTATGTACAAAAACTGAATAAAAACGTTAAAATATATGATTCATTTTACTTTTGTAGTATACAAATTACAGTTAATAAATATAAACAACTAGGTTTAAATGTTTTATTTCGTTTTACATTTATTGAATAATTTTTAAAATCATTATTAAATCTAAAGATTTATCAGTAACAGTTATTTTATTTAAGTAAACAGGAATTGTCATTCACCATTTCACTGTCAATAATAGGGAGATTATCACTTGCTGCCTTCTCAAAATCTGTCTCCATTTTTTTTAATGTCTACACACACGCACACACACACTTTTAAATAATTAAAGAAACACAGTTATGAAATCAAAATACTAGATCCGTATAATCACAACGTAAATCGTAAATAAGAGAACATAACCTATCTATTTATTTTATTTCCATCATTGTTGCCAAATGTCAGTTATTTGTTCAGAGCCGACATGTCGAAAGTGTGTTTCTTCTGTTAATTATTATCATTTTTATTAAAAGAAGTGGTATTATTCAATGGAAATTCATTATTTTCAAAAGCGGAGATAAAAAGTAGACATTCTTTAGTGAAATAATTAAAGCATTTCCTCTAACGTTAAACATTCATATACATTAGGCAACATGGAAATAGTCTCATCAGCAGGTTTCCAGAAGAGATGTAAAATTCAGAAACATCAAGAGGTTTGGTTAATATTCGTATACGGCATTTGCATCATAACCTTAAATTTTAAGTTTTTCAAGTTTATTCTCATTTTTAATGTTTGTATGCGTATTTTTAGCTTGAAGCCGTACTGGCTCCAAGCAAATATTTAAAAATTCACGTAAATAATTTTTCAATACTGTTGATTAAGAGGGATAAGGATCAGCTGATTGAACCTATCGAAGCCACCAATACTCCCCGCGCGTCGGAGATATCCCATAGTTACATTTACGTTATCCCAGAAATACGTGATCAGAGTCCGTTGCTCTCAGAGTTCAGCCAGAGAATGTGATGCAACTAACATGGAATGTCGTATATTAATCGTACCTTTAATCCGTCAAAATACTGCTGGCAACATTGCCTTCTGCAATGAGTTTGGTTATTTTATTATCGTCAAATGTGAATATTTTGAATTGTTTTAGTTTACAATGATTTTTGGATTATAAATAAACTGATTATTTAATGAAAAAGTTTATGTTAAGGTTTTTATCGTCTTATCATATTTTTCAGGTCAAATGAAATGAATGATATTACGTTATTTTTCAGCTTCGAGGACAATCAAAACATAACCTATAAGGTGGCAAGAATTTTGTTTTGAGTCATATTTGCAGTATTTTCCTACCTACATTTTTTAAAATTTGTAAGTGTTGTTAAAGACCTAATGCTGTGTTTAGTGTTTGCGACTCTCATTTATTGTTCGGATCATTTTCAAAAATTACATGAAAAATATTTTTTATATTAATTAAGGAAAAGTATAGTGATTCATTTAATAAAGTATTACCAATGTAGCACTAAATTAAACAATTTCGCAAAAGTAATGTACCCAGAAGAGGTAGATTACTTTAATCGTCGAATATTTTGTTTGTCTAATGGTTCATTATGTGTATCAAATTGGCTACTCACTTAAAATATAGTTAAAGAGGATTATAAACTAATTTAAAATGTTTTTTAGTCGAGGACAAATGACGAACACTACAAGAGATCTGTTGACAATGTGTTATGTTCGCCATTTGTCCTCGTCTCAAAAACAATTTAAAGGAGCTTTTCTACAACTGTCTTCGAAAATGACAATTAACGCACAGTAACTGAAATGACTCGAAACTGTTTCTTTTTACACGATGTGTGCAATAATCCAAAAAAAAACAACACACATTTTTCACGCCGTTCTGTCGAAAACATAACAGATACCTTTTATTTGTATTTTTTGAAGTAGGCTAGCCTATTCAGATTCATAGCAACTGACTTGTTTAACTACTCCAGTTTTACATTAAATTTAAATTTTTAGTGTTTTGTTAAATAAATAATACCTGTTTACTTATGGAATTGTTTGTTTTTCTTGCAGTCGTAGAAAAAATATTGTGAACAACACATTTGAAAACATCTTTTCACACTTACTGGACTTGTGGAACTCGCCTTCGGCTCTTTCCACCAAACTGTCTCACTCGTGTGAAAATATTGGTTTTCGAAACTTGTTTAAAATACTATTATAGTACTTTCTTAAGTATATTTTACATAAGTAGACTACAAATTTCCAATTATACTATGTTGTTGTACAATGTTTTTCTTGACAAACCTTGTCAATTTTATTGAAAAATTCTTGTTGCCCGAGGATGTGAAGCAAAATTTTGTTTTCTGAAATAAAATAACTACCCATCAACAAAATTATATTTTCTTTATTTTCTATGTACAAAATTTACATAATTTATTCAATTATTCATCGATTTAAAGAACTTATAAAAACACAAGTTTGCGAATTAAACTCACTAAAGAGGAGTTTTTAGGCAAACAGAATATAGATGAATAATGATTTGTTGACTAGAAACTTATAGTTATATTTTAGTAAGGGCTTCCTGTAGAAACGGGGTTGCCAGTCGTGAACTGAGCCCTTAAGCGCACCTCATTCGATATTTTTGAAGAGAACAAAGTTTCAAAGCAAAAACTTTATAAAATAAGTGAATAATAAACAAATACATAAACTTAAAAAAAAAAAGTCTGAATAATAGAAGAAGAATAAATATGATTTTCCTAAACTAAAATAAATAAAATGAAAATATTTCTACACGTACATAAGTAAATAAAATAAATATTATTTTAAATGAAGACATTTCCAAAATAAATAAATAAATAAATAACTCTAAGATAATAATAATTATTAACTATTTACTTAATTAGGTACCTTATTATTGTGGTAATAAGAAAGTTTAGGTTCTCATGCCTTCTATCGGGTAGCCTATATATGCATATTCAATATGAGTAAAATGGGTACACGTACCAAAATGACTGTTTTTGTTGAGGAAAACTGATCATTTGTTTTCCTTGTTTTCATTTCGCTTCTTTTTCAAAGACTTTTCAACAAAAGTAATATATATCTTTTACATTGACGACTATTTTGTTAAATGTTTTCATATAAATCCCTCATCCCCCTAATTGCATCTGCACCCATGCAATGGAAAAAAATAATAAAAGGTAGGTACGGCAATACAAAGATTCGCGCTCACTCCAAACTTCTTTTTTCTTAACTATACATGCGATGCAATATGTTAAACTCTGTTACTTAGTATAATTTACCTCAAAATGGAAAGTCTTCGATTTTTTCTGATTGCATCACAAAAATTTATAGCAAGTACCTACACCACAATAAATTTAAATTAAGAATGTTTTTTTTCACATTACACCAAATTATAATACTGTAACGTGTTTCCACTCCTAGGAAACCACCCTTGCAAATTCCGTGGGTTCCAAAAATTATAACAAGAGATAACCACTAACACACTTTATTAAATAATTTTACTGGATGCTTCACAATACTATTATTAACTTAAATGAACTTTACTGACTAAAAATAGCAATGTTTTCACTTTGGAGTCTTAATCTCAGTTGTCAAATCCAAGACTTCATAACTTTCTGAACTACCCGCCGAGAATGCGGTCTTTTATACCTAAAAATGACAGATCTCGATTTTTTTGTGATGACGCCACCATTCTCTAGATCACTCTAGAACTTCTAGTAGGTTCTTTTTCTAGTAGGTGCAAATCTACATCCAGATAACATCCGAATTGAATTCTGTGTTGCCTATGTTTTAGGGGCGGATATTTGTCCTGCCCCCTCCTTAAGCCTGAACATCCCGGTCAGGCAATTCAGCCTCTTTCACATACTTCGCCAGTCTATCCAAGTGAACCATCTTCATCTTGGGCTTTTTGTTTCGTTGAATCCGATAGACGACATCATTAATTCGGGTAATAACAGTATACGGTCCTTCCCAAGGAGGTTGAAGATTCGGTGACTTCCCTTTCTTTCAATGTGGGTTCTACAGCCAAACAGATCTCCTGCCTTGAACCCTTCTGAACTACTCTTATGGTCATATCGAGCCTTCATTCAGTCACTGGCTATGGTGATTTGGTCTCTAACCAGCTCATGAACATTTCTTAGCCGTTCACTCATTTCATTCAAATAGCTGTTCACAGGAAGCTGTTCTCCGCCTGATGTTCCAAAAATCAAATCACACGGCAGTCTGATCTCATGTGCAAATACTACAAGGGCTGGTGTTTGTTTCGTGGATAGCAGCTCTGTATGCCATGAGGAAGAACAGTATGTGAAGATCCCAATCACGTTGATTCTTATGAACCACTTTAGAGAGATGATCTTTCATGGTCTTGTTATGTCGTTCCACCATTCTATCTGATTGCGGGTGAAGGGCTGTTGTCCGTGTTTTGTGTATCCCCAATAACTTGCAGATTTGCTGAAACATCCCTGATTCAAAGTTCCTCCCTTGATCTGAATGCAGCTCCAGGGGTACACCAAACCGACATATCAAATTATCTACCAAGACTTTGGAGACAGTGACTGCTTCTTGGTTTGGAATCGCATAGGCCTCTGGCCACTTACTAAAATAGTCCATGGCAACCAGTATATACTTGTTACCATCCTTGGTTACTGGGAATGGGGCGGCTATATCGATCGCGATCCTCTCGAAAGGAGCTCCGACGTTATATTGCTTCATTGCACCCCCATTTCTAGTCTGTGGTCCCTTGCTGGCTGCACAAATTCTGCAATAGCGACACCAAGCTTCCACATCTTGACGACTATTTATCCAATAAAATCGTTCTTGTACTTTATTCAGGGTCTTATTAACGCCGAAGTACCCACTGGATGCTCCATTATGCACTTCCTGAAGTACTTTCAGTACTCGACACCTGGGAATCACTAGACGCATAACAACTTTCCTGCCATCCGGGCTTTCCCAAGCTCTCTTTAGCAGCCCATTCATGACTTTAAGTGAATCCCATTGGGCCCACAAAGCCTTCAATCCAACTGCCTTATCCGAAACATCCTTCCACGCTGATCGAATTCCTTTCTCCTTTGCTCTCAATATAGCCCCAATCTCTGTGTCATTCAGTTGTTTTTGTCTTGGGGCTTCGGTTGTCCAATCATCCGGAACCTCTATTTTAATAGTGTTGATGGCCACCTTATCCTGCAATTTCTCAACGTGGCGGCAGTGCTTGCAATCTTCCTTGCACGGTCTTCTGGATAAAGCGTCTGCGTTCTTATGAGATCTTCCAGGTCGATGTTCGATTTTGAAATCATACTGTTGCAGCCAATCTATCCAACGAGCCAGTTGACCTTCAGGGGTTTTCAACTGCAACAGCCATTTTAATGCAGCTTGGTCGGTCCGAATCTTGAAATGTCGCCCATAAAGATATTTATGAAAATGATTTAACGATGGCCAGTAACTTTTTCCGGGTTACACAATAATTTCTTTCCGGTTTGGACAGAACCTTGCTGAAGTGGCATCCGTGTCTAAAATAAAAAGTCCTTCCCATTGTGGGTATGCTAGCACAGGACCAGTGCATAGAGCTGCCTTCAATTTTCTCCATGCCGTTTCACATTCCGGTGTCCATTGGTACTGCACTTTCTCTTCTGTCAGCCAGTGTAATGGCTTCGCAATTTCTGCAAACCCTTCCACAAAGCGCCTATAATAAGTGCAAAGGCCAAGGAAGCTCCGTACTTCATGAACGTTACATGGTCTTGGCCAATCTCGTACGGCAGAAATTTTGTCGGGGTCTGTTTGTATTCCATCCGAAGACACAACGTGACCAAGAAATTTGACTTCTTTCTGGAATAGCAGGCACTTCTTCGGGTTCAACTTCAGATGGGCATTCCTGACTCGCCCAAATACTTCTTGAAGATTTTTCAAATGTTCTGTAAAGTCCTGTCCCATAACAAGCACGTCGTCAAGGTAAACCAGACACGTCCGCCAGGTTAGCCCTCGCAGTACGAATTCCATAAATCTTTCAAAGGTAGCTGACGCATTGCAAAGCCCAAAAGGCATCACGGTAAATTGATAAAGACCACTGCCTGCTGAAAACGCTGTCGTTTCCTTATCATCAGGATGAAGCCCCACTTACCAGTATCCACTCCCAAGGTCTAACGTAGAAAACCATTGTGAGCCTGCCAACGTGCTTAACGTGTCGTCAATTCGTGGTAATGGGTAACTAACTGTCTTTCTTCGTGACACCGTTTAATTTTCGATAATCGACACAAAATCTTAATGTTCCGTCCTTCTTAGCAACCAAAACTACTGGCGATGACCAGGGACTCGTTGACTCCTCAATGACTCCATCTTGTAGCGTTTTGTCTATCATTGCCGAAGCATCTTCTTGTTTCGCTAATAGAAGCCTCCTAGGTGGTTGTCGAGTAGCGGGTGAGTCACCAGTATTTATCCGATGCTGGACTATGTCTGTTTTTGTAAAGGCCTCTGTATTCTTGGCAAATACTGAACTTTCCTTTTCCAGGAACTTGATTGCCTCCCTTCGTTCATCCTCAGATAAATGCTACAACTGGGTACTCAACAAGGTCAAAACTTCCTGGTCTATTTTTGCAGATAAACTTCCCTCTGTTTGATCCTCGCACCTCGCTACCCATGTGACCGGTTCATAGGAGCCAATCGGTTTGCCTTCCTTAATAGTCACTGAGTGGGAATTTAAATTAACGACTCTAATTGGGATTTTGTCTTTAGTTCAGGTTAAAGTTCTCGCCACAATAATATTGGGTAGGGACTTAATCGATTCGTCATTTTCAACCAGGCCAACACGGTACCCTCCAGGATTTCCTTCTAAGGCAGCATCGATCATTTGTTCTGAATGAGCAGGAATCTTGATTGTCTGTGTTGTTAACGATCTCGCTTTATGGAATTGGTCATCTGCGGTTGCCAGAATAAATTCCTCATTTCCAATTTTTAAGACTCGCTCTCCTACGTCAACAATAAATCCCTGCTCTCCCATGATGTCTAGACCCAAAATGAAATCATCCATAATGTTAGCCACAATGACCTTGTAATTGAACCTCAACCGTCCAACCTGCAGTTCCAAGTTGACCTCTCCATGCACCGCAGCCCTGTCCCCCGTGGCTGTCCTAATGATTACTCCATTTTGCTTCTTGTTAATCTGCAAGCCTGATATAAACCCTGGCCGCACTATTGATGACGTAGCGCCGGTGTCAATAGTAAACACGCATTTTCTTCCATTCACATATCCTTGCAACAACAGACTACTTGGAATTCTTTGGAGCTGGGAAATCTTTACTTCTCTGGGGGCACCGCATTCCCTAGCCAGCACAGCCCCCTTGGTGCTGGCTATCTCTAGTTTTCCTGCTTCTCTTCGACATTCACAGCATTTACTCAACTCTCCGAGTTCTGCTGTCGACGGTCTTGTTTCATATGTCCCAGTTTTTCTTGGTTAAATGTGGATGTAGGAACCCTGCGTCATCTGGCACTATAATCATCCTATGATCAGACAAATGAGTGTCAGACACATACGCCCCAGCATCCACATTTACAAATATATTGTCAATTTTTGTGTTGCTATATGATGTATTACGGGTGTTTTCATGCACGATACTATATAGCCCAAATTGAGCCATTATATTAATAATCTCACTTTCCGGCGAGGAAATGTTGAAATTAATATTGAAATCACCAGTAATCCATATATATGAATCTATTGTGAAAATATTATTGAGTAGTTGCTGGTATTTGTCGAGGAATACCTGAAAGTTGCCTGTTGGGGATCTATATATAGTTATTATTTTATGCCAAACATCGTTAATTTTACTCTCACAGACACAGAATTCAAAATCTTTTTCTGCATATAGTTCATTGAAATCAACTGGATTTACTTCAAGACCCTTTATTGCCCATATTGCTGTGCCTTCACCTCGATGTAGTGATCGACTAGAATGAGTAATCAAACGGTAGCCTTCTAAAGACACACTACCTATCTCAGATTCTGAGATACATACAAATGCAGGCTTGTTTATTTTATTAAGTTCAACTTCTAGAATGTTTAGCTTCTTATTGATGCTCTGTATGTTCAGATACATTATAAAATTTAAGCCGCTGTTATGTGTTAAGTTCGTTTTAATTTGTGTGGTATTTATAAAAAATCATCTTGCGGATTTTCTATTTTCCTATTGTACTCTTGATACCGTTTGAAGTCGAACCTCTTGAAACCCACTCCTCTGGGCCAGAAGCTGGGGTTGTAGAAATTATCTATGTGATCAAATTCGGCACCCACCATAAAACACTTTCGCCTCTTATTTTCAGTGCTCAATTCTTTCACGGTTACTTCTTCATCGTCTTCTGTTTTGTTTAACTTCTTTTTTATATAGTTTTGGATATGTGTATCTGTGTCATGTCTCTTCACTCTGTAGAGATATATCCACACTTTGGGTTTTACACCAGTAAATTCTTCATCATTCCCGGCTTCGGCATTGCCTATTACTTTTTGTCTAGATTCTTTTTGTTTGTTTTTGTTTTTTTTTCTTTCTTTCGACTAGGATGAAGTCGTCACTAGTTGCCTCATCATTGTTTGTTTGTGCTTTGTGAACGTCCCCTTCAGCTTCCTTAGGTTTTGGATCTTGACACACTTGCATGGAAGAAGAATTCACTTGCTCCTTCATTGCCGGCCATCTTGAACTTCTTTGTTTAATTTAATAGTCTTCACTAATGTTCAAATAGAAAAGTTCTAGAAATTTTCACGCACTAACATAAATAAGTCTCTTTCCAGTGTCTCTATCACTTATCAGTTCAAAGGTTTTAATTATCACACTAATGTCCTAATAAAATGTTCTACAATATCTCAAAAATGCACTTAACACTATTTTCCTGTTCGAAAATAACCCTCGAACAATGTCCAGTAAATTAGTCCTCTGTGTTAGCACTAACCCTCGAGAATACTTCTCGAACACTCAGAGCTCCTCTTGTCATAAAATTCCGCTTCTGACACCAATTTCTAACGTGTTTCCACCCCTAGAAGAGTTGGGTAGTACTCGTATGATTCGTATCATTGGTGCGAATCCTTGCAGTGGTACGAATGGTACGAATCCCACAAAAATAAAAGATTCGTACATTTCGTATTGCCGATACGATTGATACATTTCGTATCACCGATACGATTGGTACGAATGTGGAATTTCGGTACCGGTATTGCGATGCGATACTGGGCCAGCTGTATAAGGAAAAACTTCAAACGGCGGATGGGGACCGCGCGTTTAAACTGGATATTTCAGATTTTAAAATACTCATAATCTCATAATTGAAAAAATTCCCTGTTTTTATATGTAATATGATGGATATATTCGAAATATTTGATTATTACTACAGGAATATTATCAATGTACCTACTGCAAGATAGCATTCATTTTATACGCAAGGTACTAATTACAAAATCTGTGATATATTACCCTTTTTTTACTTTTTTGTTATTGTTTTTTGTTTAGTTGACTTGCTACAAATGTACAAATATGTATATAATATGGTTAAATCGAGCTGTGTAATTTTTAAAACTGATAGATCAGGTCTCATATTACCAGATCAACTATCAAAAGAAGTACCAATCTTAAATGCAAATTCCACAAAATTACTAGGTGTAACTCTGGATAGCAATATGAAATGGTTTTTGCATATAGATGAAACCATTAATAAACTTAACAAATCATGTTACGCGCTTAGGATATTATCACATCTGTTTGATGCATCAACACTTAAAATATTTTACTATGCAAATTTTTACTCTATCGCTAAATATGCAATTGAAATATGGGGTAGTTCCTCCGACCTTTACAAAATATTCAAAATACAAAAAAGGGCATTAAGAATAATTTATAAAATAAAATTCAACGGTTCATGCAGGGGTTATTTTAGGCAAAATGAAATCCTTACCATACCAGGATTATATATATACTCATGTTTGTTGTATTTAAAAAATCACCAAGCTGAATTTAATATTTCAAACTTTGACCACTCTCATGATACAAGACATAAAAACAGTTATGCATTTCCTATACATCGTCTAACTATTACTGAGAAAGGACCTTTTTACTCAGCAATTAAATTTTTTAACCTACTTCCTAATTCTCTAAAGACATTACTTCTCCAAAGGTCTTCAAAAAACAAGCTTTTCAATACATTTGCAATATGGAACCATATTCTGTTCAAGAATTCTTAGTTTTTAATATTGATAGTTTTTAGGTTTTAACCATCGAATAAGCTGTAATGTAAAAGTATACTTTAATGTTTTTTTTACAATAAGTGTTTACTTTTGCAGTTATTTTTTATTTTAGTTTGTGGTATCTAAAATGACCTGTTTTATACATATTATGTATTTTGTAGTATATCTAATGAAATGGAATAAATCTATCTATCTATCTATCTATCTATCTATCTATCTAAATAAACACTCTCTATCTATCTTTTTACTCTTGTCTAATGACGACGACGAAATTATTAATGTAATAGAAGGTGCTCGAAGTCCTAAAAGTTTAAACTGTATGGTTAATGTAACATTATAATACTCTGGCCCTGCTAACACCACATATAATCTATAATCTCTGCTGAACACTGTGGAGTGGAAGTGTGGGTACGAATAGTACGAATGGTACGAATCAGTACATGATACTGTTTCATATCATGGAATCAGTGGTACGAAACATACGAATAGTACGAATGGTACGAATCAGTACATGATACTGTTTAGTATCATGGAATCAGTGATACGAAGTGGTACGAATCGTACGAATCTCTCGATACGAATCTTTTCTTGATACAGATTCATTTGGGACGAATCCTTAAAAAGAGTCGAATCGCCCAACTCTTACCCCCTAGGAAACCACCCCTGCAAATTCCGTGGGTTCCAAAAATTATAACAAGAGATAACCACTAACACACTTTATTAAATAATTTTACTGGATACTTCACAATACTATTATTAACTTAAATGAACTTTACTGACTAAAAATAGCAATGTTTATCACTTTGTTTTCACTTTAGAGTCTTAACCTCACTTGTCAAATCCAAGACTTCATAACTTTCTGAACTACCCGCCGAGAATGCGGTCTTTTATATCTAAAAATGACAGATCTCGATTTTTTTGTGGTGACGCCACCATTCTCTAGATCATTCTAGAACTTCTAGTAGGTGCAAATCTACATCCAGATAACATCCGAATTGAATTCTGTGTTGCCTATGTTTTAGGGGCGGATATTTGTAACAATACACTTGCTAGAAACATGAGTTTAAACTAAACAACCTCTTGAATAAATTGAAATACAACGGGCACTCAAAAAGTCAGAACTATAAAATAATTTAAAATTTTAACCGTCTATTCTGTTTTAAGGAATATTTCGCGCCATCTTTCTCAGCTAGGACCTGCTCTCTTTGTCTTTCGAGCGCTTGCTTCCGAGATTTTAACAATTTACTTATTAGGTCATCAACAATGTTGCCAAACTGTTTTAATTAAGAAATCAGGCCGCAGATGCCGCTACATACCAGAGTAGAAATTCCAAAACATGGGGGTATAGATTTGGGCTTTTAATATTGATTATTTTTAAATGCTGTATTTAGAAAAAGTTTTGGTATTCGACCAAAGAATTTCGCTAACTCCGTATTTTTCTCGGTAAATCAAATTATGATTTTTTTTTCTTTATTAACGGTTTTATAACAATTTCACTGAGTTTGCGAAATACAAAACAATATTATAGACAGATCTCCATTCATAATTTTTTAATTAATGCCTTCTAAGGAGCGTAATTCTATACCCAGTATTTCGGCAATATGGCGGACCTCCTTAATAAAAATCAGTGAACTCTATATACTACCTGGAAGGGACCCGGGCGTTTGCTGTTATAGCCTGTAGTGTGTCAGGGGCAACGGAAACAAAGATAGCCTTATTTACGGTAACCTGTCTTTGTTATATTCAGACAAATGAGTTATGTTTCTTTGCATAATTATCTTTGAAGTAGAAATTCAGGTAGTTTAGGAATTATTTTTGTTCAATACGTACAATATTAGTGAAGATAAACATGTATGCCATTAGTTTCGTGTCTTTTGTTGTTTAAAAAGTACAGACATTTGTTGGTGTAATTTGTGATTGACGATAGTTTAGTTAACATTAAATAAACAATGGTTATTTATTGTGTAACGTTTGGATGCAAGAACGAGCAAGATTATCGGCGAATATCTTTTCACGGGTAAGTTGATAATATTTAGATTTGGATATGAAATAATAAATAATTAGCAAGAACATTATACCGCCCCACCAGAAGCTTATAAATCATTCACCAATTTTGTCACTCGAGGAGGTCTTCTTTATGCTTCAGATGTGGTGTATAAAATTTTACATTTTGCAGAAAAGCAAATTCGCCTTCTATTAGAAAGTGAAAACCTTTTGAGAAGCAAAATAAACTTAAAACAGAAAATTATAAATACGGTTATAAATCATTTTGCTGTAAATATAGATATTTTTAAACCTAAGCACCCTGTAATTCAAGAATTTGTTGGTGAGGAATGTCACGAAATTCAGATCATTCGAAAAACAATTGCTTTATATTTAAAGTAGTAAATTATTAAATTTAGAATTGCATGGAAAAAGTGCCACAATAAGACAAAAAATGACAAAACTTGTTTTATTTAGCAATTGTTAATTAATAGCTATATAAGTAGTAGTAGCTATGTACAATGTATTGTAATATTTAAATAAAAATTGTATTTCTAATTTTGTTTTCATTTATTTACCAACCCAGTAGGAGAACAGTTGAAATTTTACTTGAACGTTCTACTATTTGCATTATTACTTTTTTTTTTGATGAACTATTCAGAAAAAAGTCACGTTTACTCCTAAATAAACATGAAAAATTAAAAAAATATTTAAAAAATGCCAGCCAGCGTTCCATTAACTACAATGAGATAGAAAGAGATAGATATCCGTAACCGATGCGGGTTGCCTATTCAATCGTTTTGCCTCACTTGTCGCTCAAGGTGGGTCCCTTCCAGGTAGTATATAGAGTTCACTGATAAAAATAGACTGCTAATTACAGGTTAGACTTCCAACCTACAAAAAGAGTCCTATTTTATTAGAACAAGGTGTTTAGATCTTCATAAACATTACACTGAACTAGACTTTAGTTGAAAATATGGGAACCAAGCAGAAATTTTAATAATAGCTGGGTAATACCCTTAAATCTTAAGAAACACATATTTTTGAGTTTAGCTGTGACGTCACGTGCAAATGCCCTATGAATCCAGAAATTGTTTAATTTTTATTGGAGTTCCGCCCATGACGTAATTTGAGCGTGTTTACTTGTTTGAAATATGGAGTAAATTAGACAATATTTTTATTTTTAAAATATCCATTTAAAATTATAATATTATACGATATGACGTGTATATACAATATTTATTAGGTGTTAATAAACGATTTATGACAAAATAATCATCAAGTTCCATTATGTAGGAAAGGCCCATTGTCTGCAATTCCACCTACTGAAGAGGTAATAGAAAAATACTGTTCAAGAGTATATTTCCAAGTCCAAAAATGGTAGGTCCTGAGAAATATCCATTACAATTCGGGTGGCTTAAATTTGAGAATGGCTTAATGCCTGATGTTACGAGTGAAAGTAATGCTTTTCCTAAAAAAAAGAAAAATAAACGAAACTTTCTCGCACTCACCTCTCCTATTTATAGCCCCTAAACTATTAAATAATCAGCATTCAGTTAATTTTTTTGGAGGTCATTGAAACATTTTAACATGATTATTGCTGAATAAGGATATTTTTGATTTTGTACATGTATTTTCGTTGTTTCGGAAGAGATGGGGGAAAGTTTCGTTTGTGGTGGAATCGATTAAATATTATTAGTAGATACTAAAATAATGTTTTTCGAATTTTTTCCTGAGGAAATGAATTAGTCCGGAAACCGGCCTTAGAGACCCTCCCTCCTTTATTTTCTCAAACCAGCAAAAGGCACGGTATTCCCAAAAATTTATTCTAATAAAAGCCTTGAACAAACATTACCAATGTGTAAGAAGAATATTTTGTTTTTACATGTATTAACTGGATGTGATACAACTTCAGTGTTTTACAAAAAAGGGTAAAAATAAATTTGCTAAATTATTTGAAAATCGCATAGATTTACAAGAAGCTGCTATTATCTTTACTGATGAAAATGCTGATGTCACTGATATATTGCAATGGGGCATTTTATGCATTTTAGCATTATATGGTGCTCCTAAAAATCAAGAAAATATAAATAATTTTCAATACTAACCGTTTCTTAAAGCTACAAGTAAAATACCAGTGTCAACTTAGCTTCAATGATACCAATCTCGATGCTAGTTCAGAACATATAAAGTCGAAACTTATGAGACGAAATTATTGGGGGTCAAAATCACCCTTAAACACTGAGAAGTTAATAATTCTTCTAATGTTACAATATTTACGAAAATGCATATATTTATGATTTTTAGGTCGCTGAATATGATTATGGGGTCTAAAATTTAAAAAAATGGTGGCTTAAAAATGGCCACAAAAGAGTATAGTAACATATCTAATTTTATTAAAAATACAGATTGTTATAAATAAATCATATTAATGCAGTTAAGTAAACTAATTAAATAACGTTTATAATCTGCACTCTAAACATGATAAAGTGCAATGCAACCTGTTTTTTCTGCGTATTCTTCGAAAAATAGACGACTGTTGCTCTTTTCTCTACCTACTATAGACATTTAAAATGCGTGTACAAACTGAAAAGTTTCAACATTATTTCAAACTATCATATCTCTGGAACAGTTTGTCGTAGGAAAAAAAATAAAAACCCAAACTCTTCGTTTTTTTGTAAGCTTCATTTCATTCTTATATCATGTTTTTATCAATCTTATAGTTTTTGAGATATTTCAATTTTAAATACATAATTTTCTTGCATATGCGCTCAAGCGCCGTCTTTAAACCTTTATATCTCTGGAACAGTTTGTCGTAGGAAAATAAAAAAAAACAAACTATTCGTCTTTTTATAAGCTTCATTACAACAGTATCTAGAATGATTTAAAAAAAAATTGAATTAATAAGAAATTAGAGCAATAAGACTAAAAAAATGGCGCCTAAATTTTTAAATGCGCTACTTTTTTTGTAACTTTTTTAGTTTTCATTATAAAAGATCGTAATACGTCTCAATCGAAAGAAAATTGAATAGGTACCTTTAATTTTTACAAGAATAAAAATTTTTCTCATAGGTGTAGATTTTGAGTAATTTTAGATTTTAATGTTGTATATTTTTTCTGAACGTTTTGGTGCCATTTTGAAAATGCCATATTTCCAAAACTAAACATTGGAGAAAAAAAAAAGAAAAAAACCATTCGATTTGTTTTCGTACAAACTTTATCTTTATATTTCGTATCCCTGCGTTTTTTTTAAAGTCCACATTTTAATTTTTTTAAAAAAGTCTAGGAATACTGATTTTAGGGGGTGAAAATTGCAATTTTCAGTTCACAATGTCTCGAAAAATATGCATGTTAGCAAAAAAGTGTATAAGATCTTTCTTTCTTCTATAAGATTATGTGTATTTTTTGTTTTTTTTTATAAAAAAGCAGGAAAAATGACAATATAGATTCTTATGTAAGTACATACTTTATGAAGCATGTTGAAGAAAGAAATTTGGAAATTCATTACATCGTTTTCGGTCTGGAATTTAAAAGCTTCACTTACTGTACAGTTCATTTATTTCGCTTTTTGGAGTTTCTGCCATATTCAAATTAATTTTAAAAAGAATCATTTTTTTACAAATTGTTTATAAACAACCTCGAAAACTATAACAATCATAATTTTTTTAAAATAAATATTTAAAAATTCCGATAATTTTTTTTTCGTTGAGATTTCAGAAAATTTTCGAAATTGCGGTAATTTTCAATAGGTAAACTTTTTAGTTTATGGCATTAGAAATCCAATAAAAAAAAATCATTCAAATCCATTCACTATAGCTGGGTTCCATCATTTTTTATATATAACGACTAATTGCACTGTACTATTAGTATTGGGGGAATTTCCAAATATCCAATTTTGGAAGTTTATTTTATTATATTAATTTAATACTTTTGATTTATGAATTCTAAATAAAGGAAGCAGTGAGGGATAATTTGATAGATAAAAGAAGAAATGATGGCAGATAATGCTTGAAAGAATAATAATAAGTAGACATGGATATTTGATGAATGCTGATAAAGGTTTTTATCACCAAATAGTTTGGGGTACCTCATAAGTAGGTAAGGAAAACGGTTATTGCAATTAAATAATTACAGGTCAATATGAATGGGTAAATACGTAGACGGCTTGCCAACCTAACTTGCACCAAAGTGATAGGAACTGGCATCTGAACTTTGATATAGTGGGCATTACATAGCAGTCACTAAATATGCGTGTTTAATGTAAAATTCACCTTGTGATATGCCCGTATAGTAACAATTACGTAGTAGTTTCTGTGTCATTGTCAGAAAATTTTCTGGAACTTTATAGTGTAGCGGCGTGAGCCCCCAAAGATGCATATTTAGCAAGCAACCTATCAATGGAGTAGAACAAAAGAAACTATATATAAAATGTAGGTCATAACTTATCACATCAGGAAATGCATGTTATCCAATCTATAAGTTGGTATAAGGGGTAGTTACAGCCCAGAAAGTAATTTTTTTTAAAACGTGTGTTTTTACTTACCATTTTTACTCTAATTTGATAAAAATTCATGACAGTGTCCACGATGGCTCGGCCCCTCAAGGCTCAAAACGTCCCGGGCATCGGACATGTCGTGAAGCGACGCTGGAAGCCGAGCGACGTGATGTCCTTGAGGCCTGCCAAGGTGGGGTTCGCTGGTGATGCCTAAACTCTGTACTGCGGTCGGCGCCGCAGGTTTGTTGGTAAACACGGCGAAGTCCCCAAGGAGCTCTGCCCAGGGGTGAATTGGTAGTGGGTTTGTCATATCCATTTCCCCTATCGAAGCTCTTTACTAATATAATATGATATGACCTTGAGAAATTCTGTAAGTGGACACAGCCGGATGACCTGGAAATAGCTGTGCCTAATGGTTCAAATAACTCAGTCCTCGGCGGAGTGCCCTATGACTGAAGGTCACGTGCAAGGTACACTCCACCTGTCTCTCCCTAACTGAAAATTTAGATCTGCCGGGTAGTCTGGCTTTAACGCGGGTTGTCTGTATGTTTCGCGTTCTAGGTGCACTCGAGTGAAGACCCCTGTCAACTCAACAACCGAAGTTGTCGTTCGGAGGTACTTCGCTCTTGTACACCAAATTTACTCCCGACGTGTCACGCTTCCCACGAAGGCACTGACTACAAGGGCGTTGCAGTCGGTTAACCCTCGAGAGAACCACCAATATATGCACCTCGTGAAGAGAGGTGAGGCTATGGAAGATGAAATGGAGCACTGGGAATTGGAATGGTTCAGGTCCCGGTTTGTTTTAAAATACTTCCTGGCTTTCATTCTTTCGTCCTCTTCGTCCTATGTCCCCCAAGCTGGTCCTGAGATCGACGTTCTTCGCCAAAAGGCACCTGGGCCAACCTTAGAAAAGGCTATAGCCGTACTGCCATGAGCAGTCAACAATTTCTTTGTTAAATTGATTTGGTGTGTATTCTATGTACACACCAAATCTCGAGAGGTCTTTAAATACTGTCCCTAAAATGATTTGAAAGTGTAAAATATAAAGAATGACTTGATATTCGAGCAATTAACTAATATTGAAAAAAACAAAAGCGACGTGCACGTATGGCTGCTCGAAGTCAACGACAGTGACAGGGGCTGGTTGAGCTGAAAGCGTTTATTTTATCTGTTTGGGTCGCTCCAATCACTGAGCTAGGAATGTGCAACTTGGGTGGGCGGAGCCTAACCGGGCTGCGCTGTTTGACATAAATAGCACTGTCAATGCGATTTTTCGACAGTAGTTGGAGAGTGCACATCACGGAGCATATGAATGAATATTTTAGGTTAGGATTTTAGCAGTAGGCAGGTAATATTCAGCCAGAGCGCGGATATTACTTAGCGGAAAACTGGAGTATGCATATGTGTTTACGGAATCCTGATTATTTTAGAGATAGTAATTTATTGCAGAAGACAATCAATTATATTTAGTTTTAGTTTAATTTATGTTAAGTTTTTTAAGGTTTTTTTCTGAGCCATGAGCCTTGGGCCCGATGACAACAGAGGATATTTCTTTATGCCAAAATGTTCACAATTATTTGCTGAATTCGTCCATATATACCAACTATATAAAAATCGCAAAACTAATCATTCACGGTAAATCAAAGGGGAAGTAACAATGTGTGTGCTACGGTAAGTCTAAACTTCTATTGGCCATAACTTTTGATTTCACGCTTACCAAAATTCTGATGCATACATAGAAAACTTTGTTATTCTCTTAGCTTTAATTTAAGTACAAATACATGGAGCTACGTATTTCATTTTGTGATAATAATAGTATAAATTATAATGCAATGTCACGAATTTCTGCGCTCCAAAGCTAAGTCGGTCTTATGAATGCGTGGCCATGCGCGCTCGAAAAATCGACTTTATTGCTGATTTGCATAAGGCATGGAAGGGAAATTATGCCGTTAACTCATGTTATAGGGTTTTGAGCTGTAATAATGAACAATTAAAATTAAGTATGTAAAGTAAAATGTTTATCTCATGACTTTTTAAACATATAAACACTTTTACTTAATAATAAATTGACAGTTACAAAATAAATAAAAAGTTATTGTTTAATCAAGATGGCGGATCCAATATGGCAGATGCTATAATCCAGAAATTCATAAAAATTTGAAGATTGTGGCCCAAAACTATTAGTCGGAGGTTTTTGGGGTAGCTTGAGTGAATTAATTTGTGCATGAATGAACGCGAAAAAGGTATTTTTAGCACATTTAGGTTAAGTTTTCTCGAAATCCTGACATGATGGGGCAAAACGGACTACGGCATTGTATTCAGCACGTCAAAAACCTTGAGGGTACGGTAATAAAATCCGATTGGTCGAACATTTTTTTTTGTAAACCTGTGTAATTTTTGGGTACTTATATCTGTTTTTTCATAGTAGATGGATAATATTGGATATCTGACCGTAGTCTTCAATTAGGATCAACTTTTCTTAATAACGATTGTCGATATTGTAATAAATAAAGGTACTTTACTCTTGAGCAAAATTTACATTTTTCGACAAACCTCGTATACGACTGCAAAAAATTGATATCTGATTATTTCATTTTGGGTTTGAGGCTATGCAAAACTTTTTATCAAGAATAACTTTTTTTCATAAAACCAATAATAAAAAAGTTTCCCATATGACTTAGTTGGACACACTGTATAAGCCTTTTTGAGGATGAGGAATATATGTATCTGAAAAAAATCAAATTGAAATCACAGATATAATGAATAAAGAGCTTTGTATGTTATATATATGGTTATGTACAAAAAAAATTACAAAACTAAATGTATGGTTCTTGGAACTAAAGCTAATTGCCGAAAATATTTAAATGATCAACTGTTTCTGTACATTAATAATGCGAAAGTTGAATTTGTAAGTTAAATTAAATATTTAGGAATTATTTTAGATCGATAGTTGACGTTTTCAAAATATATTGATTATCTATGTAAGAACATTGGCAAAACCAACCAATTGGGTTGGATATCAGTGGAACAAAGTATTGAAACAACTTTAATATATAAAATCGAGAAAAATCTAATACCTACCTACCTCAAACCCTTCTTAGTTAAAAGATCGAAACAATTATTTGGTAAGGTCTGTTGAAAACTGCAACATGAATACAAAAATATCATTCTTAAAAAAATCAACTGTTAGCGATGGCCTACGCATATTCAATGCTTTGCCCACGAAAATCAAATATTTAGTAATTTAAAATTGTTTACTAAAATGTTACTAAATTATATATAGACGACAGAGCACAAAATAATAAATGACTATGTACAAATATATGTTACTTTTGAAGATAGCTTATGCTAAATAAACTTTATTCTATTCTATTCTATTCTAAAAACATATTTACCTACGACATATAAAATATATACCAATTCATAATAATGTACGGATTGGTATTTGCTTGTCACATGCTTTAACTGGATGCAACACGACTAGTGCTTTATACGGGATTGGAAAAAAAAATTGCATATACCTTTTTAAAACAAAATAAGAGCACGCTTGAACTTGATAAAATGACAGCCTTTATAAACGATGCCGTCAAAATTGCTCGTAGATATGTTCCGTTGCTATACAAATCAAAAACTTGTGAAGATGTAGATGATTTAAGGTACCATCTTCTTCAAAAATTCGACCATTGCTAATTTTCCACCAATTGAGGATTCCTTTATACATCATGTAAGACGATTCTTGTTACAAGCAAAAATTTCGTGTAATAGTCATGACTCATCGTATAGGGCAAATCCTGTTGGAATGGGATGGTCCTTTGGTGGAAATTATATTTTACCAGTGATGTCTACTTGGGTACGCGAACTTACCTATGTTATAAGGACAAGGATGCATGTGATATTTTAAAATGTGGGTGTTTTAAGGCTGGTTTAAAATGTAGTGATATATGCAAATGTCCCTTATTTTGAAACAATATGGAATTGGAGGTTTTATACGCATCTAGCAGCGAAAATGAATTTTAAACTGTATGTTACATCTGTAGACATGGTTACACAGAGCAAATCTAGTTATTTGCGATACTGTTAAATTTTTCAGCAGATGGGGATATATTTTACTCCAATGTCGTAGGTGAATATACATATTTGCTCCCCTTAAGAATATTTTTGTGGACGCTCATGCTTGCAACCTAATATTTGTTGACACTTTCTGTTTTTTTGTTATGTATGTGTATATTGCAGAAGATTTAGTGATGGCTTTCCTTGTCATATGACAGTTTGACATTATTTCACATTAAAATATTATTAGAAATAAACATTTTCAACTTGAATGGACAAAATAGAGCAATAATGGCTGTCTGTACAACTTTCGCTGTTTGATGCTTTTACTATTCGAGAATTTTCATTACACACTATATATACGAAATAATAATTCTAATAATGTAAAGTCGCTTTTAAAAGTTTTGTTCCATATACATAAAATAACTTGTACTTTTAACAAGAACTTTTTATTTAGTTTGTAACTGTCAATTTTTTAATAAAAGTGTATATATGTTTAAAAATCATGAGATAAAACATTTTACTTCACATACTTAATTTTACTTGTTCATTATTACAGCTCAAAACCTTATAACATGAGTTAACAGCATATGTTCCCTTCCATGCTTTATGCAAATCAGCAATAAGGTCGATATTTCGAGCACGCATGGCCACGCATTCATAAGACCGACTTAGCTTTGGTACGCAGAAATTCATGACATTGGGTTACAATTTATACTATTATTATCACAAAATGAATACGTAGCTCCATGTATTTGTACTTAAATTAAAGCTAAGAGAATAACAAGGTTTTCTATGTATGTATCAGAATTTTGGTAAGCGTGAAATCAAAAGTTATGGCCAATAGAAGTTTGGACTTACCGTGGCACGCACACTGTTACTCCCCCTTAGTTTTGCGATTTTTAAATAGTTGGTATGTATGGACGAATTCAGCAAATAATTGTGAACATTTTGACATAAAAAAATATCCTCTATCATGTAGTTTCATCGAATTAGAGTAAAAATGGTAAGTAAAAACACATGTTTTTAAAAACATTACTTTTTGGGCTGTAACTACCCCTTATACCAACTTATAGATTGGATAACATGCATTTTGTGATGTAATAAATTACTACTAATATTTTGATATACAGTTTGCTTTGTTCTACTCCATTGATAGGTTGATGATACAATTTGAATGGGCGGCCGCTGCATTATTAAAGTTGTGTAATTTATTAGTGACATCTTGCATAAAATTAACGTTAATTTTACAAACAAAGAGACTATAAAGTGATATTTACTACTCCCCACTAATCCAAAATGACCACCAAAGTTGCGTATACCTTAAAAACCCACTACAAAGTGATAGAAACTTTAGTGACATTTATGTAAACACTTTAAAATTATGGACAGAACGAACATGGCGTCGAGGATCAGTAAAAGCTTTTCTGACATTCTTCAGCCTTTTATAGAAAGGTTAAGTTATATAGTTAAATAAAGTTTACAATATAACAAATTATCTATCATCAATATTAACAAATTTGACAAATTTTGACAATTTTTATTTCGATGGAAAAAATTTATTTTTGGATTTTCTCCTGCTCCGCCCCACACACCAATTTTTTGGAGGAATTATTATTTATTTATTTACAGAGTTGGCTTGTTAAGTTTATGAAGTTGGCAAATATGAAAAATAACCCCCCAAAAAATTGGCTTGTTACACTTCTGCATAACTGCACAGCAAAATTGTAGTTTCTTTCACCACTTTTCAAGTAGAAGGAACTATAACGTTACTCGGACCACAAGTGCTGCTTAGGAACATGTCAACATCAATGCCAAACTTCTGAATTTAAAGGTTGTATTCCATTGTGTTCAAGTAGTGATTTGTATTTTTATTATTAATACAAGTAAAATTATTACTTTGCTGACTCTGAAAGCAGATTGCTAAGTTGATGGTAAATAATTTTTACTTGAATAATACTGATTTCATGAGTACTGAAATAAATAATGAAAAATATTATAATAAGAAGTATGACAGCACAGTATAGTATGACATCGGTGCCACGATTTTGTTCTCCATTTTTGTAATTTATTTAACCCACCAAAAAGAAGACCCATTTGTTAATTTTGCAACTGAGTGACCAATATGAATTTCCAATAAATACTCCATTGTTTTTTGTAAGTCTTCAATTCGTATAACAGAAATTTTTTTTGAGATGATGTGTTAAAGAGTGATCTCAAAATAAGCCCGAAATTCACTTCTTCTTGCATAGTATATTGCGAGCGAAGAAAAGATGAAAAATGCAGTTGGTCTTAAATTAATCTTTTGGAAAATTTAAGATGAGCGTATCTTTTCGTTTCGCGAAAATCGCCCTTATTTAAGGGTTAAAAATAAATAGATTTTTAAAAAATAAAACAATTATTGGAACTCTAATTTTAATAATAATTACAACAAAATAATGCTTGTGTAATGAACACTATGCGCAATAGAAAGCCACCCCTGTCAGCAATTACAAAAACACAAAAAACAGTAAAAAATAAGCATTTGAACTATGAAATGATATTATAATAATATAATACTTACCAACTAAACTACTGATATTGAACCCATACAAGAACTACCCCCAACGAAGGGAATTGGGTTCAATATCAGTAGTTTAATCGGTCTGCATTATAATATAAGGGTCATTTTATAGTCCAAATGCCTACTTTTCACTGTTTTTCATAACTATTGATTCTCAGCCCCCTTGATGGGGGTAGTTTTCTATTGCGCATAGTGCAGTGGGGTTCATGTTCATTACTCAAGCATTATTTTGTTGCAATTATTATTAAAATTAGAGTTATAATAATTGTTTTATTTTTTTAGATATTTATTATTTAAATATTTTCGCAAAATGAAAAGGTATGCTCACCTTAGAATTTTCCAAAGATTCATTTGAGGTCAACGGGATCAATTTTGCATATTTTCTTCGCTCTTAATATACTACATAAAAAGAGGCGAATTTTGCGGTCACTTTTTGTTCTTTGAGTTGAATAATTGTAAAACAAAACTGAAAATAACATTTTTTAGGGAGAAATAGTGTCAGTTTTTTGTGAACCCAATGGTGGTCTTTGTAAAATGAAAAAGTTTACTTTAGCTTCAAATTGTTCCATAACCAGTTTAAGCTACAGAGCTTGGATAAGTAGGGAAGCAAGGAATCCATTGCTACTTGTAAATGCTACTAATAATTCTATGTATTTGTTGAGGTAAGTACAGAAAAAATTTTTATTTTTAATTTTTAATTTTATTTTGCTTGAAACAATGTGATTGTTTAAAGCAAAATAAAAATTTTATTGAAAAATTATCATAAAAATATATTTATTAAAAGTTACACAAATGAGTAATTAGCAAAGTTCTAATTATACAATTGCTTCCATCAGAAATTATAGCCTGTGGTACATCTTTCAATTAATAACGAGTAGAAGTTGCAGTCGGACATCGCCGACTGAGAATACCTATTGGAGTAACACTTTGTTCGGATATGGCACAATTCACTTTTACGTGGTGCCAAATGCATAGGTATTTGCAGCAATAGAAAAACTTCAACAATTTCTAAATTCTAGACTCTATAGTCCATCTCAGTTAAGAATGCAGTTGTTTACGTTATAAACGGAGCCTGGTTTAGACAGGCATACGGGAATTCCCAAGTAAGTGGAATCCCCCAGGGCCGTCTCAAGAACATTGATACACAAAATAAAAAGTAACGGAAAATTTGCAACTTAAATGTTCTTATTTTATCACAGTATTTTTAACATGGTTCGATGATTAATATTTTAACTTTTTTAAGAATTGTGAACAAAATTACATAATGCTTATCAGTAAATTAAAGAATTGCTCTAGGAACACATATAATTACTTAGTAGTTGTAAAGATTATATTATTGTTCTAAATAACAATGTTTGTAGTTTAATTTTATATAATACTGATGAAATGCCTGAGTTGCACTATGGGTTTGATAAGGTAGCTAAAAATAACGAGTACCACCCCCATCCAATCATTATCAAACAAAAACTGAACTATTGAAATAATGGCCATCTAAACTATCCAAGTTTGGAATTCCGAACAAAGTTGACTAAACTTTAGACCGCCATCTTGAATTTCCCAGTTTCCCAATTACTTTTCTTCAGTCCCTCTACTTGTAAAGTTTCAAGTTCTTAGCAAGTCTGGAAACGCCGAAACAAAAAGATATAGCCGTTATATCGCCTTTTAATTATATACAGTGTGTCCAACTAAGTCGGCACCATATGGGAAACTTTTTTATTATTGGTTTTATGAAAAAAAGTTATTCTTAGTAAAAAGTTTTGCATGGCCTAAAATCCAATATGAAATAATCAGATATAAATTTTTTGCAATCGTATATGAGGTTTGTCGAAAAATGTAAATTTTCGGTTCCAGAGTAAACGTGCGCACAAAAAAAGTTACAGCAATCCAAACCGTGCAACATCCAACATGGCATGTGTGGGCGTCGAGGGCAAACATTCATTTTCATTCGTTAAACGTTTCTGTTTTTCTGTTGGCTTGGCTACGTTTCCGGAATTTAGTAAAAATAAACCCGTGTTTGCCAATTGTTTGCCATATTTTGACGGGTCGTTGGATTCCCTAATTGTCACCAGAACTACATGTGTATGCAAAATTTCAGTTCAACTGGACGTCATTAAGTGGTTCAAAATTTACTCACAAGATTTGAATTAAACTAACTAACATATATACAAAGCAAGTTAAATAAAAGCTTAGACAAAGATATGTAAGAACTAGAACATCAGAATCATCAGTTCTTATGAGAACAGTATTGGCCTCATTAGGGGGTGCGGTACGTGAAAAGACGTGGCATTTTGTGATACAAATTTTTCCTTTGGCACGATTACTCCAGGCACCCAACTAAGTGATTTGGCCCACAGGACACTCGAGATTTTTTATTCGTTCATCCTCTAGGGGGTGAAACTACCCTAAATTTTCCAAAAATGTATTTATTGTGCAACAAAATTGATCTTGGAGTCGATTCCGTATGATTTCGATAGGCCAAGACCGAATCCAACTTTAAAAAATACTTGAACGTCCAGTGGCGTAGCCAGAAATTATTCCTGGGGGGTTAACTCTGATTTGACCGACCTAATTTTTATTTTTTACTTGATCTGTTACGTCATTTTACTAACTCATTAGGCTGCTGGGCGTAAATTATATAATGAATTAAAAGTCATTAACAAAACATATACAGTGTGTCCCACTTTTCACGGTAACACATACTTAGCTCAGTTATTGGTCATCCAATTTCAACCAAATTTTGATTGGTATCAAAGACCTTTACTATATCCTTTTTGACAAAACCAAAACTTATTTCAGTCATTGGCCTGCATTTTTATTAAGAAAAAAAAGAGTCGGTTTTTCGATAAATTTTATTAGGAATTTTTTTGTTGAAAAACTAATGCAATATTATTGATCAGCATGCTGTAGAACTCCCATGTTCAAAATTGAACAACGTTTTGATTTTTGGTTATCGAATTACGGCCTCCTTAAAATTACCTATTTTAAACATTAAATAATCAATAAATTGGTAACGAATTTTTTTTCGAAAAAAAGTCATTCTTTATTTTCTCTTTAAATTCATTTTTTCTACCACCCCATATCATCGATACTTTCAAATTCGGTAATCCTTAATGCAAGAATAATTTACAGGTCTAATGACAACATTTTTCAATGAAATGGGATAGTAGAAAAAGTGAATTTAAAGAGAAAATGAAGAATGACTTTTTTTCGAAAAAAATTTCGTTACCAATTTATTGATTATTTAATGTTTAAAACAGATAATTTCAAGGGGGTCGTAATTCGAAAACCAAAAATCAAAATGTTGTTAAATTCTGGATATAGCGGTTCTGCAGCACGCTGATCAATAATTTGCATTAGTTTTTCAACAAAAAAATGCCTAATATGATTTCTCGAAAAATCGACCATTTTTTCCTAATAAAAATGCACGCCAATGACTGAAATAAGTTTTGGTTTAGTCAAAAAGGATATAATAAAGGTCGTTGATACCGATCCAAATTTGGTTGAAACTGGATGACCAATAACTGAGCTACGTAGGTGTTACCGTGAAAAGTGGGACACACTGTAGAAGGGAACTTCATCGCAAGTTACAGGAAAATAATTAAATATAAAGCAATAACTAAAAATCAGAGAGTTGTAGCTCCGGGGGAGGGGCAATTACCCCCTACCTACGCCACTGAATGTCATTTTAAACAGTTTTTGGACAGTTTTTCTAAATTTCAGATAATTTGTGTTGTTCTTATTCTTGTGTTACTGCGTTTGGGCTTTCTTTCTCTGAGCAGGCGGACATGACGAAGAGAGGATGGCGGATGGCGGTAACTGTTCCCCTTAAAACTGTACCCATCAGTATTAATGGCCAAAGTATGTCATTGTCAGTCCAGTAATAAATCGTCTTTATTTATTTTACTGTCTTGGCGGAGTTCAGACTAGCTTAATACTACTGACTTTAGATGCCCTGCAACCAATCCTGTAGTGTCACAGAGAAATTTGGGCTATAAAACACTTGCAGAAAATTTAGAAAGTCTTAAATCTCCCAACCATAGGTTGCCTTCTGGTTACCTAAATTCCACAAAGTATGAAAATAAAACTTTTAACAGTCAGACTAGTTGTGCCGCAAAATGTACTCCCTCCCTGCAACAGAATGTTGCAATGCCAATAAAAATAATGCTTCATTTATAGAAAAAATTACCTTCCAAAGTCGCGGTTAGCTGTGGGAAATGGGCGAGAATATTTTCCCTGAACCTAGTTGTGTGTGGAGGAGAAGTTGGGCAAGATGTAAGTGATACAATTTGCGCAAATCTGTCATTCTGAACACAACGTTCAGCTCGAGGGTCTCAAGTTTCTCCTGTATGTACAGCATAAGTTCAATAAATGCTATTCCTTCACACGACAGCACTCTCACACTATTCACCGGACTTCGATTCCTCGGCTCTTCTGCACCGGTTATACAGGCGAACGAGACAAATCAGATGGTAATTTGCCTCCATTGCTACTTGATCGCCACCAGTTTGAAGAGTTGCTAACAACTTTTATTGCTGCTGCCACCTACATGTTCGTTGCACCCTTCAAATTTACTTTTGGGGCCCTGGATCTCATTAAGCGGGGTTCAGAAACAGTAATGGCTAAAGACTCAACTTCCGTTGATGAACTCTTAGCTTGGGGACTGTTAAAAGTTTTATTTTCATCTTCAATTCGTTTCATAAATCGGGATTGCATGATAGATTTCCACATACAATGTGGAACTTAGCCTTTGAATTCTTGAATGTTTCGTAAATGCCACACCCGACATGCAGGTACGGAACAAGGTAACCAAAAGGCAACCTATGGTTGGTAGGTTTAAAACTTTCTAAATTTTCAGCAAGTATTTTGTAGCCCAAATTTTTCTGTGACACTACAGAATTTGTCGCAGGCCATCTAAGGTCAGTTGTATTACCGGACTGACATATGACACACTTTGACCAATTAATATTGACAGTTTCAAGGGGAACAGTGACCACCATCCGTACACCTTTACCTCTCTCCGCCATGTCCGCCTGTCCAAAGAAATAGACCACCAAATGCAGTAACGCAATAACAAAAACAGCATAAAGTATCTGAAATTGAGAAAAACTGTCCATAAACCGTTTAAGATGACATTCAGTGGCGTAGGTAGGGGGTAATTGTCCCCCCCCCCTCAGAGCTACGACTCTCTGATTATTAATTATTGCTTTATATTTAATTATTTTCCTGTAACTTGCGATGAAATGTGTCAGAAGCTCGCAAAAGTAAAAAAAAAGACTAAATAAATATTTTATTTAAATACGTTTTGTTTCTGTTCCATTCTATAAGAGGATTTATGTTTCGTTAATGACGTTTAATTCATTAAATAATTTACGCTCAGCAGTCCAATAAGTTAGTAAAATGACGTAACAAGTAAAAAATAAAGATTAGCTCAGTCAGATCAGGGTTAACCCCAGAATTAATTTCTGGTTACCCCACTGGACGTTCAACTATTTTTTAACGTTGGATTCGGTCTTAGCATACCGAAATCATATGGAATCGCCTCCAAGATCATTTTGTTGCACAATAAATACATTTTTGGAAAATTTAGGGTAGTTTTGAAAAAATGCCCCCTAGAGGGTGAACGAATAAAAAATCTCGAGTGTCCTGCGGGTCAAATCACTTAGTTGGGTATCTGGAGCAATCGTGCCAAAGGAAAAATTTGTATCACAAAATGCCACGTTTTTTCAAGTATTTGTTGAGTACTGCACCCACTACATGGGTGACTGCATATCATGTATGCACTATCATCCGTCCATCTGCCTCAAAAGAAATGCAAGTAAGTCCAACAAGAGATGTTAGAATGGTTTTAGAACTGACATATTTATTCCATTAGTCAAGAATAAGTTTCTAGACACTATTTTGATTTAGATTTGAAATATTCGCCTCTGAATGGGCATTGTAGGAATGTACGGACGTACCTCAGACTCCAATCTGAAACGAATAATAATCCGGGTTCTACCTCGAGCTGAAGTCTCTTTCCTGGTAATTTCTTGGTCGGTAACACTTAACATTAATTTTACTTCCACATCCAGTGGAAGTATAGTAACGACAAAAAAATTTTTGAAAATTTTTATTGTTCAAATACGCTTAGAATGTCGTGAAACATCGAAGAGATTTGAGCAAAAAAAATTTCTGTCTGTCGGTCTTTAACTTTTTTTGTGCGCACGTTTACTCTTGAACCGTTTAAGATATTGACTTGAAATTTGGTACACGTATGTACTTTAAGGGGATCTAGAACTAGATTATATTTTCATCTTATTTCGTTGAAGGGTTGGGAGGTAAAATGGGGTAAATAAGTAAATCGAGCAGGTAAGTCCACGTATTTTTGCTAAAATCTAGTTGTGTACATCTAACTTTAATTTCTGTGATATTGTCAGTTATCTGTCATTACATATTCAAATAGAGACAGATTTACATTAGAAAAAAATAGTTGCCCTATTTTTTTTTTGCTCGCGACAGTACAAGATCCAAAAGCCTCAAAATATTTTTTTACTTCATCCACCCCCACCCCACTATTGTGTGGGATATGGTTTTTGGGGTAGACGATTTCAAATATCATATTATTAAAGTTGTATAAACAATTATTTCCGCATACAAAATTTTTTCGTTATGAGAGACTTGGATAGGAAATCTGGATGTGGAAGTAGTGATTCCTTGGGCAGCGGTTTTTTATGTTATTACTTGCTACCTCAGGAGCAACATAGTTGAACATCGTCTCAGTCATACCATATATAACATGACATCATTTTTTTGGAAGTAAAAAAATTGGGGTAAAAATAGAAATGAAGAAAAAATGTGAAATAAAATTATATCCGTTTCACGTTGAATATATGCAAAGCTATATTTCAGCGCCATTTTTCAAAACTGTATTCATCAAATTTACAAATGTTCTATGGTGAATAAAAAATTTAAATAAAATTTTTTATTTTATAACGGCCATTTTGGTCGTATCCATGTTGGATATCTTATCCTATGAACTTCTGACAACGTTTTAGAGCCTTCCTTTGAATTCAGCATCACTGAAAACTTATAATTAGATACCTAACTTTAATATATTACAATAATTAAGATGATTTAAATTTTATGGAGGCTATTTCGGGGAACATGTCCGCCATTTTGTTGGTGGGGGGGGATATATTTCAGGTGGCTCCAGTTCCTAAACGTTGAGGATGGGTGTAAACATAATGTATGGCAAGTTTGGTGTTCTCATAAAGTTCAGTCTTTTTGTAAAAAAATTTTGCTTAAATAGGCAACTAAGACATTGAAGGACAATACAACACAAAACCGGTAAAGCCATTCAAATAATAGACAGAACTTAGAAGAAAAAAATATGTAAAATTTCGGAATAATTTCATATGCAATGATAATTTTTCTTTGTGGGTTATTATTGTAGTAAAAGGTATCATCTTCAGTTTCTATATGGTCCGGATACTTGCTCTTACCCTCAGGTAAATTTTCACTATTTGAAAAAGTATTACTGATTTATTTTTGAAACATATGAAACATAATGTTAGGATTTTTCTAAGATCCCTTTACAGTTTAAAATGCATTTTTTTTTCTAAACCAAGCATTGTAGGCGGGCAAAAAAATTTGAGCATCTAGGTCATACTATATATTAACGAAAAACAGTATATGGGAATATATTTTTTTAATTACTGCCTACTTACATTAACAAAATGACAGTTTTTATTGAAAAAAATGTAAAAAAGTACATTGTGTTCATCATAACTTTTTTATCTTTTATGCTATAGAAATAACCAAAAAAGTCATTTGAAAGCCTAATTAATGGACTTTTATTTTGATTGTCGGCATTTTTAACGCAAGTGCCATAGTTTCTAAGATATAAAATATTTAAACTATGTATGACCATGATCGTCCCTTAACCTAGAGCCGAAACCAATCAACCAATCTCGTTTAAATTCAATACCTAGAATCCTTTACAAATATCTCCAGTCATTTTTTTCATTTTTCACCTAAACCTAATATTAATAATAACATCTTTATATAAACATACTACGAAGGCGTAGAAGGGCCTCTGAAATATATTTTTTTAATTTTCGAGTTTAATCTCAGAATTCCGACTTTAAACTCGGAATTCCGACTTTAATTTCTGAATTTCGACTTTAATCTTGGAATTCCGAGATTAAAGTCGGATTTATGATTTCATTTGAAAAACATTCATGTAGCGATGAAGCCACCCACCCCCAATACCATCACCACCCCCTTCTCCACTACCAACATGGCATATCGATTTATTGGTTTTTGGAGTAGACGATTTCAAATATTATATTATTAAAGTTTAGTACAGTAAAATTAAAAGTTGACTCAGAACAAATTTGTAACAAGCTGATTTCTTAGGATTGTATTCTATGGCTAGGAGTCTCCGATTGAAAATCTCAAAACATCCGCCATGCAGGAATTTTAAAAAAATGCGCTGCCATGTTGAAATTAGGCACTTTTTTCCTTTATTCGGTAATAGTCCACAAGGATGACACTTTAGGAAAAAAGTAAAGAGGCAAAATTTTGTGTCCCCGGATGGAGTTGACAAGAGGAAAAACATCTCTATTATTGATTTTACGACGAAGTCATTCTTTATAAAAAATTCTGCTTGTCGAAAAAATGAATTTACCATATATATATACACGAAAAATTTATTAAATAAACTTGGAAAAGAGAATATAAGAAAAATACTTACGCTTCATACACTTTTTGGAAAATCCTTGGCTGTGTTGAATCCCTATCGATTCACAATAAGATTTTAAAGTTTATTTTCATAACTATCCCAGTTACAGCAATCAAATCTTACAACTGACTTTTCACTCAATTCTAATTGTCGTATCTATTTGAAAACTTGCATGTTTATGCAATATTGGTGACATCGAACTTGTATGATGATGGAGAAAGTGCTCTATAGTTTTTTTGAAAATAAAATTGCTTACTTTCTAGGAAATGGCGAAGGTGTTAAGTAGAAACAAATAGTTTCACAGGCATTTGTCCATCTAGTTCGTTTCCTGATTAAAAAGGGAGTAAAAACATAATCTTAATAAAAAGGACGCCATCCACAGCAAAATTGATAATAAACTACCCTCGTTAATCACAAAACCGACTACTGTGGAAAAGCCTGATAATTAGAGAGACACAAACAATTGAATTAAAAACAAGTAACTTTTAAGATAAAATGTACCATTTATTAATCATCTTGTAAATAGGAAAATTCAGTGACAAACAAAAGAAAATATTAACTAATTCAAAATAGCTAAATTATATACTAAATCCAAATGAATGCTTGAAATTTGTTTCCGTGTGTAGTATAAAAACTAAACTGAACTTAAGGTGGTAAACACCTCGTATACGTGGTTAAAAAAAAATTAAATAATTTGAAAAAATTATTTATCACGTCCCAACAAACTCACGAAATCCAATTTTTAAAAAGATAAAATAAAATAAACTATATACCCATTGACTAGAGCAACCACGTATACAGTGTGTCTCACTTTTCATCATTACACCCCAATATCTCGGCCATTTGTTGATCGATTTAGATCAAATTTGGTATACTTCTTTTGCTTCAGATTGTGGTTAAAAAGTTATTTAAAATTTTTTTTTCGAAATTAAATACGCCTACTATGATCAAAAAAAGTTGGCCAAAATTAAGAATTTATATTAGCGATTCAGATAGAGTTTTTGTTTTTACAGAATCTTGTTCGGCATGACCTAAAACCCCTGTATACCAAATTTCGTTAAAAAATATTCATTACTCTACAAAATAATCATATCTAAGTTTTCAATAATAATCACCCTACTATTCGAGTTATTCATTGTCGGATATTTACATAACTTGGTAGTGGTGTAATAATGACGCTAATTAAGCATTAGGACACATTTTTTATCCGAAACACTTTTACGAAATGAATATTTGAAAAATGGTGGCTATTTTTTAAAATACTTAGAACTCGGCATACCAATATCTTTGTTAACATGGGGTGCTTTGGAATGGATTTGACAATTCTTATTATTTCAATTTTATCAGCAATAGGCGTCTGAATTTAAGATGCCAGCGCCGAAGTGGAGAACTCGTGAACTAATTATAGGCTTCTTGTTTGTTTATGTGGAGAATACTTATATTGATTTTTTTCTGTGTATTGTTATTTTTGGCGTTAAAAATAATAACATTAATAATATATGATCTAAAGGTTTGCAATATTTTGTTGTAAGTGATTTGCAAGACGTTAATGGCATTATTCAGCAAAATTCATATTTTTTTTAGGTTATCTAGTTTTTCCCTTGAAAAGTACAGTTTCTTCGACATAAACGGTGTCTGGCAAGTTAAATATTAATAAACTTAAATATTTCTTTAAATTTATGTACAGTTGTAGTTTAAATCACTTTTTTTTTTTTCAGAAAACATGAGTGACATTTAGGTTAAGCATATTGCAATGTATGGAACATTTGTAAAGCACTAAAAGTGTGTGTATGAAGGGGAATATGATTTAAATGCAGGACATATTATTTTGTGTGGTACAACCCATATTCAACACAAAACTTAAATAAATGTGTATGCTCTATGTTTACAAACAAGTGTCTCAGATTCAAATACCCATGAAATTAGTGGTACATTGAATATAACTGAAGAGACATTTATTAATGCAATGGTACAATAGTATATATTACTTTTAAATATAGTGGAATTACATATATTTACTTATTTCAAAAATTTCACTTACAATGTGTGATTGTCTAGGACATTATTATTGCTACCCGGGCCACGGTTATTTGCACCAGCTTTTTCCCTCTCAATGCCTGGTTAAAGGTGTCTACATCAAAGAGGGTATGCTTTGAACATTGTCGTGCCAACTCAACTTTTACGAGTTGTCCCTGCAATCTACAAAGGATACCGACTAGGTTGGCTCCAGCAAATTGTAGCCCCTTTAAACGCTATCATATTTTTAGTAACTTAGCATCTCAGTTTATCATTTACTTATTGTTGATATCATCATCGTACACTAAAGAGACATAATTAGTTTGACTATAGACCACCAGGTGGCGTACTCCTTATTTTCAGACGCCTATAATTAATTGTTGTGCAGCCATGTTTAAGTTTAATTTGACATTTGATGCAATTGTCAAATCTATTCCAAAGCACTCCATGTTAACAAAGATATTGGTATGCTGAGTTCTAAGTATTTTAAAAAATAGCTACAATTTTTCAAATATTCATTTCATAATAGTGTTTTGGATAAAAAATGTGTCCTAATGCTTAATTAGCGTCTTTATTATACGACTGCCAAGCTATGTAAATATCCGACAATAAATAACTCGAATAGTAGGGTGATTATTATTGAAATCTTAGATATGATTTTTTTTTTAAAGAAATGCATATGTTTTAACGAAATTTGGTATACAGGGGTTTTAGGTCATGCCGAACAAGATTCTGTAAAAACAAAAACCCTATCTCAATCGCTAATATAAATTCCCAATTTTCGCCAATTTCTTTTGATCATAGTAGGCGTATTTAATTTCGAAAAAGAAAATTTTAAATAATTATTTAATCACAATCTGAAGCAAAAGAAGTATACCAAATTTTATCTAAATCGATCAAGAAATGGCCAAGATATTGGGGTGTAGTGGTGAAAAGTGAGACACTGTATAAAAAAAATTTACTATGAGTTAAGTGTATTTTCAAAAACCACAGCTAATTAAACTTCACAACTACAGGATACAAATTTACAGGCAAACATTTCGCAACCACATATAAAAAAAAATTTACTACGAGTTAAGTGTCTTTTCAAAAATCGCAACTAACTAAACTGCACAACTACAGGATACAAATTTACAACAACGCAAAAGTAGACTTATTATTATTATTTTTTTTTTTTCTAAAATAAAGTATGTGTTATCCGCATCTTTCTTTCCAATTTCTAGTTCCACATCACTGTAATATTAAATTAGATTTTAGAAAATGATTTTTAACCAATTATTAAAAATATAACATTACCGTATTCTCCTTATGATCTATGCATCATGACTGTCTGCTCCCATCCCCGTCAGCTGAAGAAGCAAGACAAATACTTATGTCTGACATTATTTCAGCTTCAGTCGCCTTTGGGTATCCTATACGAACAGCATCTAAAAATTGTTTTAAACTGTTAAAATGAGGCTTGCCTCAAAGTATTAAAAATAAAATTGAAATTGCAATTAGACTTTTTCTACTGATCATAAAACCAAACCAAAAAAATTTCATATTAATGCGTTAATTATCGAATTCCGAATAGCTCTCAAAATGTCTGTTTATTACTTTTCTTAAACACAATAATTAAAAAACGAAAAGTCCAATTTATTTCAATTTAGATGGTAAGTTAGAGTTAGCAGGGAAGAACTCAATCTATTGTCTTTGGAAAAAACTGAAAAGTAACTAAAAAGTCACATTTTAATTAAATAATAGATCTGAGGAAATTTGCCAGCTTTGATATGATTCTGCAGAAACAAAAATGTTGGGATAGTGTACCAACGACTGCCTTGCCAACCAGTGGGCAGTGGGCAATGATTGAAATTTAAAAGATAGCAATTATACCAAAAAATTATTGTTTTCAAAAGAGCTGTGAGGAGTATCCAATAGAATGTTCAACAATTACATACAAAGTGAATGAACCAGGGAACAGTATATAATATTTGCATATTTTTTTTATTGCATGTGTTCCAAACTTAATATGATAATTGTAAAGATTCTACGATTTTGCTACAATTCTAACAATATTAATATAAATTTTTGTTATATTTACAAGTTGTGTGCTTATTAATAATGAACAAATGTAGTTATGTAAGTTCATTATTACAGCACATATTTAATTAGGTATAAAAAAAATTAAAATAAAATCATTAATCGAAGGTATTAAAATATTAATTTTAGGATCATTTTAAAGATCATATTCTGTTGGGTATTTTTACCCATAGAATAAACAGAAAGCAAAAGTTTTCCTCGCTCTGCAAAATTACAAACTTAAGGCTTAACTGCACCCTGATTTTGTTTTTATTTTACAAAAATGAATTCGAGAATATTTGATTTCTCCCAATTAATCAAACGTTAAAAAAAAGACATTTTACTTTATTTACCTATCTATCACTATCTGGCAGCTAAGTAGTTTTGAAAAATTCTTCTTTCCTTTTCTTCCTAATGCTGAATACTTTAAACTAAGTTCTCTATTTAATAACCTTTTCACGATACCATAAACGTTTTTTTTTTAAATTATTTCCCCCAATGAATGACATAATTTTTACCTAAAATAATCACACAGTGTTAGTTAAACTTCTTAAAAATATGAAATTTTAAACTTAATACGAATTGTGTTTTTGGAAAAATCAAGAACCTAGTTCTCACTATTCGTCTTTAAATTTTGAATTTAACAAAAAAAAAAAACATGAAATAAGTATTTGTCTGAAAATTATTATGAATAAACGTAAATAAGGTTTTTATTTTAATGGTCAGGAAAATTCGTTAATAATGAACCTTATTGTCTTTTCACATATGGACATACAAAATTATAATTTGAATTTTTTTGCCCAATTAGAAATATTTCACTACTGAAATATAAAATGAAATGATAATACCAAAAACAAAAATACTATTACTTACCGCTTCATTGTAAATATCCTCATTTTTTATATCTTCAAATTTGCTCAGTTCTTCATTTTCCAAAGGGAATTTTAACTTATGCTTCTTTTTGTTTTCTCCAACAGGGGTTACTGTTAAAAGCTTCAGGTTGTTTTGGATATCAATAAGACTGTTTTTAATATCTTTCATTTCGAATTGCGTTGATCCTACAGATTTTAATAGTTTTGGAAATTCTGATGCTCAATCTAAAAAAAAAATACGAATTAAGTTATGTTTAAATTAAATCTTAAACTACATCTATAAACAAATCGTAAGTAAAAGTTATATAAAAACATTACAAGAATGGATTTATTCGACTTACATTAATAAAAAAAAGACGTAAACAATCTGTAAACAAATAAACTTTCTCCCAAAAAGTTTTTTTAAAGAAAGTGGTGTTTAAATTTTTTAGTAGAACTTTCATGAAAATATTTGTGGTACTAGTCAATACTAATTAATATAATATCTGAATTATTAAAACATTTACCTACCACATGTAGACGATGAAGCAGTATTAGGAGCAGTGTTATTTGTACTTCTTACAAGACCATCTGCTACATCATCGGAGGACAAATTAGAAGTAAACTGAAGTTCCTCTATGAGTGCCTTAGCACTCTCAATATCGGTAACAGTAGCTTTGCATGTTGCAGCTGCCTCTTCATAGTTGTATATATATATGTGTTGGTTGTTCGCATGAATCAATAATTTTAACAAGTTTTTATTTTGACACCTTTGGCCACAAGTACAAATTATCATGATTTGGGACTCTCCACGAAGTTGGTAAATAGTCGCAGCTATCCCCCTTCCCCCACACCACCACATCCCAGCTAGACATTTTCTGAAACAGAAACGTACTTTACTATGGACTTCTAAAGGGCTCTGTGTGCTAGGGTGGGCCGAAAAACAAATTTGAATTTGTAGATGGGCTGGTTTTTAATTTGTTACTATGTATCTAAAACTAATTCAGGTAAATTTTTAGCCAAATCGGTTAATATCTAGCCGGGCCCCCATGACCTTGAAAATGAAAGAAAAGGCCCATTTTTCGATTTTTAACATTTCTAATGGGCATTTGAAATCTTTTTATGACTTGTCTAAACGCATGTAACAAAAGTTTTTTGAATAAAGTATTTTTCAGTTCCAGGGAAATTAGAAATTTGTCACTAAAACGTAGAATTTGACGAAAATAAGGTTTTCTGTATAAAATTTCTAATTTCCCTGGAAAATTTTTGCTACACGCGTTTAGACGTTAATAAAAAGTCAAAAAAATCTTCAAATGTCAATTTAAAAAATGTTAAAAATCGAAAAATTGGCCCTTTCTTTCATTTTTAATGCCGTGGAGGCCCGGCTAGATATTCACCGATTTGGCTAAAAATTTACCCGAATTAGTTTTAGACACATAGTAATGAATTAGTAACTAGCCCATCTGCTAATTCAAATTTTCGTATTTTTCAGCCCACTCTACTATGTACTGCACAACTTATAGATTTTTTTTGTTTTAGATTACTAAAATTTATGTTAAAAAATAACTGTTCTGATAGTAGTCTTAGAGCTAGTGAACGTTTTGTTCAAAATGTGTATTGTTACATCACATGACCTACGCCACTTAGAACTCCCCAGGCTTGTAACTTTCTTATTTTTTAAGCGACAACCATGTTTTTTTTTTTTTAACTATTTAACGTCGGCCTATTTCCGCTACCAGGGTCTATCACCGACGCCAGGAGACGAGCTACCCCCAACCTGGAAATTTTGCCGAACCTCTTCCCTTAAGAAGAGTAGGGATCTTTTACTTGCTTTACATCCCCTCCGAAGGATGGTATATCCACTATGTAATCCTCGTCTGAAATTACGTTGCTTCCGCGTATACACTGATAAACAAGCCGCTAGAAGGTGGGACGAGAACGCTGTATTTCCCAAGATGGGTCACCCATCCAAGTACTAACTGCCCTTGACGTTGCTTCATCGGAATGTCGACTGATATTCACATTGAAGTCGCCTGTACGCTCGCCCCCCCAAGACAACCATGTTGGGCACATCAAATTGTAGATATTTTTAAGGCATTTAAACATGTGTAGTGATTTAAAAAAAAATTTTTTGAAAAAATTGTGAAGAGGACCTTTATAAGAAAACATTAACACAGTTCATGTACAGAGTGAGGTAAAAGAATATTCAAGGAAATTAAGTTTCCTTTCTGAACATTTTTTTCAAAATTTTTTTTTTAAATTGCTTTGTATGCATGTTTAATGGCTTTAAAAATGTCTACAATTTGATGTGCCCAACATGGATATCGCTTCAAAAATAAAAATGTTACACGTCTGGGGAGTTTTAAGTGGCGCACCCTGTATACAACTCTACAACTTTTATACGAATTTTTTTTTATTTCCAATAATAACAGAAATAAAGGGGGGTCAATATATAATGAATAACCCTGTACATTAGAAAATAATCATAACTTTAATAGTGGAGTAAAACTAATAAGAGTCTAAATCACATAATAAGGATTTATTGTCTTACAATAGCAATTTTTTTGCTGGAAAACTTGTCAGAAACAATACAAGGTATATAGCAAAAAGTTTTGTAATAAATCTTAGTCCTGTAAGTCATTTGTTTAAACAAAAGGATGTGCAAAATTGTGTTTTTTCGTACTTTTTCTTAAATACTCTGTATATAGCTCGTATCGCAATGAATAAAAAAAGAGTTCGTGCATAATAAAATTTCAAAGAAAACTAGATTTATTCGAACCTTTTTTGGTTAATTTATTAAGTTGCAGTAAATAAAAACAATAAAGAGCAGCCATTTTTAAACAACTGATGGTGTAACTTAAACAATAATGCAACTATTTTGACGAAATTATAAGAAACGAAACAAAAAAATTTTCTGTCTGTCATTCTGTCTAATTTTTTTGTGCGCACGATTACTCCGGAACCGTTTAAGATATTGACTTGAAATTTGGTAAAAACAAACAAAAAAATAATATAAACTCATTGACAATATAATTATATATTCCGCACATGGCTAAATGGCTTTTTTTAGGGCCGCAGTACGAAAGTGTTAAACAATTGACAATACAATTTAAGAAAATACACAATTTTCAACATTCCATCCTTTTGTTTAAGCAATTGACTTGCGGGACTAAGATTATTCACTCCAAAACTTTTTACTACATATTAGGTCCATTCCTTTGCACGAGAAATGTGACACTGATTTTGAGTGACAGAGATAGCATCAATGCGGATATCATAAGTTAAAGAGAGACAATCTTACACCAGTGCAGCTCAGTGCTACACTTTTAGTGCAAAGGAATAGACCTATTCCTTGTAATGTTTCCGACAAGTTCCAGCAAGAAAATCGCTATTGTAAAACAATTCCCTACAAATTTTAATTCCACTTCACTAGGTACCTATAGCATCAAAAACATAAAAATACTAAAAAGAAGAGAACACCGACGTACCACGAACTATACACGTAATGTTAGAAATTAAAATACGCAATGAATGATAGAATAAACAACCGTATACCTACAGAAAATTCATTAATTAAATTAATAATGAAAGGGGCATATTATATTAAATAAGTATAGTAAAAAAATCTTGTACTGTATAACAAACAAAATCCAAATACATTGCTATAATTTACATTATAATATTATCTTTGATGTTTTCATAAACCGAAAAATATAATTATCATTTGAATAACCGAAAACCCAATAAGTAAGCAAATAAAAAGTTTTAAATCAATGATCCAGAAGAAATAAATATATACATATATAGTAAGTAATTATTATTATTAATGAGAAATAAAATGTATTAGTTAACTTACCTTTTTTAAATTCACACCTTTTCTTTTCAAAACCTAGAGACCACCATTTCACTTTTCATTACAACACATAACACAACAATGTAAAATGTAAGAATGCAATGCAATAAAAACCACTCATTTGTGCCAAACAACCGAACGCGCGTGCGCCTCGTGCAGGTACCTATCCTATCTAGAGGCCAGTGTTGCGTAGCAACAACAAGTGAAACATTCCAGTGTCTAAAATACAGCAAATTTAAAATAAGGTATTCACTTTAATAGAATAAACGACTCGTAATATTAATAGGAAAAAGTTAACAATAAGCATATTTTATACTTTGTCAATAATGTGATAATAAAATTAAACACACATGCTTAAAAATAATGAAATACTATTTAGGTTTGCCCTGCTTATCTATCAGTTATTTTATGTCTATTTTAGGGCACAAATAATAGGTACTTTGATATTGAATTCCTTACATAGATGTGCCTATTAAAAATTATAATTTTATAGATAGCTACAACCGCTACTAAGCAAACATAAATTGATAATATAATCAGATATGTGGTAATATTAATGTTTCAATATTTTAAAATTAATATTCGTCACTATCGATTGTTCTTTGTAGTGCAATATTGCCAAAAACATTAATTACAGGAAGGAATATTTGTCAATACACAGGGTGATATAAATATAAACTTTTCAATATTGTAAAATTAATGTTTATTTGTATTGACAAATATTCCTTAAACAATATTGTTTTACAGAGAACTGGACAACATGGAGTACATATTAATTTTTCAATATTTTAAAATTAATATTTTTCATTATTAATCTATATTTGTTACACAATATTGCCAGAAAGTGTAATAACAATGTGGCGTTAATATAGACTTTTCAGTATTGTAAAATTAATGTTTATTTGCATTGACAAATATTCCTTAAACAATTTGGTTTTACAGGGAACTTAAAAACATGGGACAAATATTGATTTTTCAATATTTTAAAATTAATATTTTAATCGATATTATTTGATACACAATATTGTCAGAAAGTGTAATAAACAATGTGACGTGAATATATAGACTTTTCAATATCGTAAAATTAATGTTTATTTCCATTGATAAATATTCCTTAAACAATATTGTTTTACAGGGAACTTGACAACATGGGACAAATATTGATTTTTCAATATTTTAAAATTAATATTTGTCACTATTAATCGATATTTGATACACAATATTGTCAGAAAGTGTAATAAACAATGTGACGTTAATATAGACTTTTCAATATTGTAAAATTAATATTTATTTGCATTGATAAATCTTCCTTAAACAGTATTGTTTTATGGGGAACTTGACAACATGGGGCAAATATTGATTTTTCAATATTTTAAAATTAATATTTGTCACTATTAATCGATATTTGATACACAATATTGTCAGAAAGTGTAATAAACAACGTGACATTAATATAGACTTTTCAATATTGGAAAATTAATATTTATTTGCATTGACAAATATTCCTTAAACAATATTCTTTTACAGAGAACTTGACAACATGGGGCAAATATTAATTTTTCGATATCTTAAAATTAATATTTGTCATTATTAATCGATATTTGATACACAATATTGTCAGAAAGTGTAATAGCAACGTGACGTTAATATAGACTTTTCAGTATTGGAAAATTAATGTTTATTTGCATTGACAAATATATTCCTTAAACAATATTGTTTTACAGAGAACCTGACAACATGGGGCAAATATTAATTTTTCAATATTTTAAAATTAATATTTGTCATTATTAATCAATATTTGATACACAATATTGTCAGAAAGTATAATAACAACGTGTCGTTAATATAGACTTTTCAATATTAGAAAATTAATGTTTATTTGCATTGACAAATATTCCTTAAACAATATTGTTTTACAGAGAACTTGACAACATGGGGCAAATATTAATTTTTCAATATTTTAAAATCAATATTTGTCGTTATTAATCGATATTTGATACATAATGTTGTCAGAAAGTGTAATAACAACGTGACGTTAATATAGACTTTTCAATATTGGAAAATAATGTTTATTTGCATTGACAAATATTCCCTAAACAATATTGTTTTACAGAGAACCTGACAACATGGGGCAAATATTAATTTTTCAATATTTTAAAATTAATATTTGTCATTATTAATCGATATTTGATACACAATATTGTGAGAAAGTGTAATAACAACGTGACGTTAATATAGACTTTTCAATATTGTAAAATTAATCTTTATTTGGATTGAAGAATATTGATTAAACAATATGATTTTATAGACATTTTTCCAACAATGCATCAATATAAGTTTTTCAATATTTGAACACCAATATTAGTTATTATAAATCGGTATTGTATGTACAATATTGACATAATAATGTTAAAATAACAGGATGTAATATAGATTTTTCAAAATTCCAATAACAATATTTATTTGGTATGCATGAATGTTTGTTTTACAATATAGTTTAGAAAGAACGTTATCAACATAGTACCAATATGGATTATACAATATCGTAAAATTAATGTTTATAGATATTTTACCTATATTGTTTATGAGAATCTTGGTTGGAATCAATAAAAACAATATTTCCCCAAGATAGGTATACCAATACTGTAATATTGATATTTAATAATATAGATCCAATATTCCTTTTACAATTTCAATGTATCTATATTCAGCCAATATTGAATCGGGGTCCAGCCAAGATTGTGTTCTACTTGGGTTCTACTAACAAAATGGCACTGAAAATAAGTTTATTTTCGGTATTTAGCTTCTGTTACCTCCTAGATGAAACTTAGTTAATATAAAGATGCAGAGAATCAAATTTTCTATAACTAACTCTAGTTTTAAACTTTTTTAAAATAAATATCAAAATCCATATATCCAGGAAACGTACATTACCATTCCTATTAGTTTAACAATACAAAGAAATTTATTTTGTTCTTATTGTTAATTTATTTCTTGAATCACTGTACCTTGGTTAATCCGTCTGTATATACAGTGTGACCCATTTGGTTTGGAGTCCCCTGTAAAATCTTTATTTATTGTGCGATTTGAATCAAATTTTACTTAAATATAGAATAAATTAGGATCTAATTATGACCAGAAAAACATTCACCTACTATAAATTCAAAGCCACTGCGGTACCACAATATGCGGAAAAAAATAAAAAAATCGTAATAGGCATTTTTTTATCGGAAAATTTTGTTGATGAAACTTATTCAGAATTGTCCAAAAACCTTAAGTCCAAAATTTAATTGAAATTAAAAGAATGAAAAATTGGAATTTAAAAAATTTTAAAAATAATTATTTAAAAAAAACTGCAAATTGTGTCGCGTATTGCTGGTTGCAGGTAGACCAGTGCTTAAAAGTAGAATTTTTATTACTTTAATTTCCAGGCACTAGGCGGCATACTTCGCGCCACTCTTTGTTAATAAGAAAAAACATCCTCATTCTCTGTTGCTTTGAACTAAAAGGTTTCACGCTAAATATAATTAATATTCGATTACTATTCGCATTGCCGTATTTTTATACATTTCTTTCGAATATTCTAAAAGAGAGTGTACTAACGCGTGTGAGTTAATGATTACACAGGCCCACAAAAAAAAAAGTTGTCTACGCCGGGGTACTGACCATACCTATCCCTTGTATTTTGAGCCGCTGAACACGAATCTGAGCTTAGTTTTTCCCCTATACGTCAGGTTTTTTTTTTTAACAGCAAATAAATATATAAATATTACGATTCAACAGACTTTTTTTGCTGTTAAAAAAAACCGGACGTGTTGGGGAAAAACTAAGGTCAGATTCGTATTCAGCGGACAGGGACAGGTGTGGTCAATACCCCCCGCGCAGACCACTTTTTTTGGTTGCCACTGTGCCACACTCAGTGTGGCACAATCTCACACAAAAAAAGTCATCTGCGCGGGGGTACTGATCGCACCTATCCCTTGTATTTTGAGCCGCTGAACACGAATCTGATCTTAGTTTTTCCCCAGCACGTCAGGTTTTTCTTTTAACAGCAAATAAATATATAAATATTATACTTTTTTGCTTTAAAAAAAAAACCTGACGTATAGGGAAAAAAACTAAGGTCAGATTCGTATTCAGCGGGTCAAAATACAAGGGATAGGTATGGTCAATACCCCAGCGCAGACAACTTTTCTTTTTTGTGGGCCTGTGTTATTGGCATCGCTGCAATATACCTATTATTGAGAACGAAAGGAGCAGGGTTGTCCAACGAAAGGGTCTTTTCACCGAGCAACCCTCTTCGAGACCTAGGAGCCTTCTACAGGGTAAGTTGTTTAGTGCCTCCTTTTACTCAAATAATTTGTTAATAATTGTTCATTTCACATTTCATCACAATATCACAATCATTATACGCAAAAGAAAAATATATGGTCTGCTTTTCTCAATCACATTTGGGGCTAGCTTACGCAACAAATTGCTTGACAACTACCGAGTAGCTTGGATTTAATATCAAACAAAATTGTCATATCACAGTTTTCTAAACAAAAAAATCCATGAAAATGACATTTTCGAACTTGGACTTAAGCTTTTTGGATAATTCTGAACAAGTTTCATTAACAAAATTTTCCGATAAAAAAATGCCTAATATGATTTTTTTATTTTTCTCGCTTATTTTGTTATTGCAGGTGGCTTTGCATTTGTAGGAGGAACATGTTTTTCTGGTCAAAATTAGATCCTAATTTATTCTATACTTGAGTAAAATTTGATTCAAATCGCGCAGTCAATAAAGATTTTATAGGGTGACTCCAAAACAAATGGGTAACACTGTATGTGGTTATTCAGATTTTTATTCGAAAAACTGTTTGGGAATGTACAGGGTGGTTTCGCTAATATTAAAACTCCATTTGACTTCATTATTTGTGGAGTTGAGTGAAAAAGTTTATGAACAAAAATTAAAGTAGGAAATCACATGTATTTTCCAAAAATCTTGTCAGAAAAACTACTGAACAAACATCTCATTTTGGAGATGTAAGCTATACTTAGGTTTTATGTAATTTAACACCCCGTATATTTTTACATCATCTGAAAGGCCGTAAAAAAGCTTTTCAATGATACGTAAAACATAGTATTTATATTACACACTGTTTGTCCTAATTACTCTATATTTACAATCTATCAAATTAGCAAAATGGAAAACAAAAGTATGTCATTTAAAATAAACAATAAGTTCTGTCAAGACATGATGATACTTAATTTCACTTTGTTTTAAATAAAGTGGAAAATTTTAATGATTAATATTCAATGTGTCCCACTTTCCACTGTAACATCTTCGTAGCTAAGTTATTAGTCATCCAATTTCAACCAAATATGGACTGGTATCAAAGACTACTGTATCTTTCTTGAGTAAAACAAAATGTATTTCAGTCATTGACATGCATTTTTACTAAGAAAAACAGATGGATTTTTCGAGAGGTCATAATAGCCATTTTTTTCATCTTCATCTTTACACCGACACATTTCAAACATTAGTCTCATGTTTCCAACTCTAATCTAGGAACTCTGAGATTAAAGTTGGAATTCCAAGTTTAAACTCGGAGTTCTGAGATTAAAATTGGAATTCTGAGATCAAAGTCGGTATTCCGAGTTTAAAGTCGTATTAAACACAGAATTAAAAAAAAATATATTTCAGTGGCCCTTCTACGCCTTCCTTACACTAGTCCATTTTATAAAAACTGAAGACTATGTTAAAAAAAAAAAACAAAAAACAAAACGAATCCCGAGATGGTGACCTCATTGGTGGTTGAGGGTGAAATTGTATCATGATATTACGAATCTCGTTCTGATATTTACTACTTCATACACCATCCCCCCTAGAAGTGGCAAGAGGTGCCATGGAAAATAAAATCTCATTCTGACAACCACAAAACAATAAAAGTATAGTAATCTCTATGGCACATCCCCACCTCCCGCAAAACGGGTAAATGATACGTTAATATATTATATATTTTCAATAAGTATTTAGGGATAATTTTTTGAAGTCACTAAGTTACTCTATTATGATAGAAAACCATGTAAGAAGTAATGAAGGATTTCTAAAAACGAATTGAAAGTCCCAAAATAGTTACTCCCACCCAATTCATGGGTAGATTTGGAATGGACCCGTTCGGCATTTTTTTTTTTTTTTTTTTAGAAATCGAAAGTAGAACACTTTTTAAGGCAATTTCCAAATTGTTAGGTTTTTATTAGGACGTTTAAGCCCTTAAATAAATTACCAAAGTTGGACCGAAAACGGGGCGGAGCTTCGCGTGACGTCACTTTGCAGATGCTGATCAGGCGACAGTCGAGATTTAATGTGACTTCACAGCTAACCTCAAAAATACATGTTTCTTAAGATTTTTAAGTATTACGTAGCTATTATTAAAATTTCTGCCTGGTTCCTGTACTTTCAACCAAAATCTAGTTTAATGTAATGTTTATGAAGTTTTAAATAGTTTGTCACAATAAAATAAGACACTTTTTCTAGGTTAGGAATCTAACCTATAATTATCAGTCTATTTGTATCAATCAACAATATAATAATAATACTGTTTATTGTGCAAAAGGAAATACATGTTTTACACAAAAGGATGAGGTTAGCAAAGCTTTCTTCCACCTCTCCCAAAAGATTTAAAGACTAAATATTTTAAAATTAAGTTATAAATTATAAGTATAAAAATCAAATTTTAAAACCTTATAATGTAAATGAATTAATATAAATATACACATTAAAATATTAATATATAAAATATATATAAATATAAACGCCTACATGCTAGCTACAAATCAGTCTACAAATAACAGTTCCGAGAGGGTGTCCTAATTATTTAACATTATCTTTAATTTACTTTTGAACTGAGGTAGGGACAAATCTAAGTTGGATATAATTTTATTTAAGTACATTGGTGCTACATAAGAAAAACATCCTTCAAATTTATTTGTGTGATGTTGAGGAATTGTAAATGTATCTATTCTTATATTTACATCATGTGTATTCGATCTTCTTTGAATCAAATTAAATAGATACTGGGGTGTTTTATTCTTAATTAATTTATACAAAAACATGGTGATTAGATATTACATACGCTTTTCAACATTTAATTCATTTAATTCTCTGATGTAGGGAGTCACATGAGCCATATATGGAATGCAACAAACAAAACGTATGCATGCATTCTGTACTCTTTGCAGCTTATTTTTATTATACTGTGGTAGAAAATTATAATAAACTACTTAATGAACAATAATCTAATTGAGGATATATTAATGTTTTAACCAGTTTTAGCTTTATATTCTGATTTAATTGGTTTTTAAATAAATATAATGTTTTTAATTTTTACATAGCTGTTTTAAAGATATGTTCAATATGGTCATTAAACGATAAACTTCCATCCATAACTACACCAAGATTTTTTGCTGAGGCAACCCACTCAACATTTGCATTGTTGATATTCAAGTTATATTTTGTTTCAATCTCAAGTTCTTGCCGTTCTGGCCCTATACATATTGCTACTGTCTTATTGGGGTTTACACGCAATCCGTGCCGTTCAGTATAATTAAGGATGTTCTGTAAATCCCTGTTTACATAGTCAATAGATGTTTGTATTTCCTTATATGGGAAAGATAAGTATATTTCGATATCATCTGCATAGAGATGACAGCTAGATCAAATATATATATATATATATAAAAAAAAAAGTATAGGGCCCAGAACACTACCTTGTGGAACTCCCGATGCGGTTTCTTTTGTTGAAGAGCATGTATGTGTATTAATAAAACCCTTTGATATCTACCTTTAATATAATTACATAACCATTCAAGCGTTTCATGTTCAAAACCTATATATTTTAATTTTGCTGCAAGTAAATTAAAGTTAACTAGATCGAAAGCCTTACTCTGATCTAGTAACACTAAGATGGTACAGCAAGACTTGTCTAGTGCTGTAGCAGCATCATTAACAACCTTTAATAATGCAGTGTTTGTTCCATGCTTTTCACGAAAGCCAGATTGAGTTTCGGGTAGTATATTATTCATTACTACATAGTCTTTTATTTGAATAGATATTATTTTTTCAAATAGTTTCGATAATGTCGGTAGTATGCATATGGGTCGTAAATCATTATAGCTTAACGGTATAGATATTTTTGGGATAGGTAAGACATTGCAATTTTCCAAATGTCTGGAAAGACACCTTGTGTTATTGATTCATTAAAAATCTGTTTCAATATATCCACACAGTAAGGTACAATAATTAGTAACATCTTTATATTGATATTATCAACACCTAGAGCCTGGCTCTTTATAGTTTTTAATGCATTAAGTATATCGTCATTATCAATTTGTCTAAAAGTAAAACTGAGATTAGGATTTAGCTGATTATTGTTGTAAAAAGAGAGTAAATTGTCATCTACCATGGAAGGATCAGCCTCATTCAAAAAATATTCATTAATTTCTTGAGGCTTTAATAACTCGTTCGGAATATTATTCTTTACTGCACCAGATTGCGTACCAACTCCCCAATCAGTCAGTTTTTTCCATATCAATTTATTATTACCTTTATTTTTATTCAAAACAAATTGCATATATGCCTTCTTTTCTTGTTTTATTGCTTCATTTACTGTATTTCTCAGACTTACATAATATTCACGTGCTACCCTAGTTTTCGTTTTTAAGTATTTTGAATGAGCTATATTTTTTGTTTTAATCATTTGTCTGATGTTATATGTAATATAAGGACGATACTGATATTTCTTTGTAAATGCATACAGGGGCATGGTTATCAAAGAGTGTTGTTATGTAGGTATTAAGTAACTCTACTTTATGATTAAGGTCCTGAACGTTATAACCCAGTGAGAACACCATAGTTAAAAAAACGTTAAAATAACGTTGCCTTGGTTGAAATAACGTTTATGGTTAAAAATACAACGTTTTTTTTTAAACGCCTTTTCAACTGAACATTTTTTAAACGTGAATGTAACGGCACAAAATAACCTAAAGTGTTAAAATTACTATTAAGAAACGTTAAACTACTATGTTGAGTTAACGTTTATCTTTAACGTCCTATAAACGACAAAAATCCTCTAAAATAAATTGTCTGTGAAATTACAGCGTGATTTTCACGTTAACATATTACCATGTAACAATTTAATTTTTTATGTGTTTTTAATGTTGGACACGAATGATAAATACACAATGTGTTAAAAATAAACGTTACTGTAACGTTCAAAGTTAAGTGTTTATCAACGATTGTTTTAAACGTTTTAATTGCGAAAATTTTTACTGAATATATGGTTATAAACAACATATAAAAGAACGTTTTCTTTATACGCGTTTTAAACGTAAGATATTAACGAAAAATGAATCATGCCTTAAGACATAACGTTATTTTAACGTATTCAGTGAATTATTAAATAACGTATATTTTTAATGTCCTAAAAACGACAACAATTCACCAAAAATAAATTGTCTGTGAAATTCTAGCGTGATTTTCACGTTAACATATTACTGTTTAACAATTTAATTTTTTACGTGTTTCCAATGTTAGAAATGAATGATGAATACCCCATGTGTTAAAAATAAACGTTACTGTAACGTTCAAAATTAAATGTTTATCAAAGTTTGTTTTTAAACATTTTAATTTGGTACGTAAAATTTTACTGAATATATGGTTTTAAATAACATATGGAAAAACGTTTTATTTAGACGAGTTTTAAACGTAAGATATTAACGAGAAATTAATCATGCCTCAAGACATAACTTCTTTTAACGTATTCAGTTAATTATTATCAAATAACGTGCATTTTTACAGTCCTAAAAACGACAATAATTCGCTGAAAATAAATTATCTGTGAAATTCAAACGTAATTTTCACGTATATATATTAATGTTTAACAATTTAATTTTTTACTGTTTTTAATAGTCGAAATGAGTGATAATACTAAATGCTAAAAATTAACGTTATTGTAACGTTCAAAGTTAAATATTTATTAACGTTTGTTTTAAACGTTTTAATTGCGTAAAATTTTACTGAATATAAGGTAATAAAAATTAATCATTCCTTAAGACATAACATTATTTTAACTTATTCAGTGAATTATCAAATAACGTAAATTTTTAACGTTCTGAAAACGACAAGAATGCACTAAAAATAAATTTGCCGTGAAATTCAAACGTGAATTTCACATTAACATATTATAAACAATAATTTGTTTAACAATTTAGTTTTCTACGTGTTTTTAATGTAAGAAATTAATGATAAATATACCATTTGTTAAGAATGGACGTTACTTTAACGTTGAAAGTTAAATGTTTATCAACGTTTGTTATGAACATTCTAATTGGGTAAAAATGTAAATAATATATATATTGAAACATTTTGTTTAGACAAGATTTAAAGATATTGATGAAAAATTAATCATGCGATAAAATATAACGTTATTTTAATATATTTAGTGAATTATTAAATAACGACTATTCTAAGCGTTTTTGTCAACTGCAAAATTACACTGAAGATAAATTGTGAAAATCAAGTGCAATTTTCACATTAACATATTAATTATTTAATTTTTACGTTTTTAACGTAAGGAATTAATGAAAAATATACCAGATCAATAAGCTAAACGTTATTTTAATGTTTAAAGTTAAATGTTTACCAACGTTAGTTTTGAACGTTTTAATTGCGTAAATATTTACTGAAATGTAATATTATAAATTTAAAATGAATCATGCATTAAAACATTATTATAACGAATTCAGTGAATTATTAAATAATATTTATTTTTAACGTTCTGGAAACGACAAAAATCCACTAAAAATATATTTCTCGTGAAAGTCAAATGTGATTGTCACGTTAACATAGTGCTGTTTAACAATTTAATTTTTTACGTATTTTTGATGTAAGAAATTAATGATAAATATACCATGTGTTAACATTGGACGTTAATTTAACGTTCTAAGTTAATTATTTACCTACGTTTGTTATGAACATTCTAATTACGTAAAATTTCACTAACTATAACGTTACAAATAACATTTGAAAAAAACGTATTGTTTAGACGAGTTTTAAACGTAAGATATTAATGAATCATGCTATAAAATATAACGTTATTTTTACATATTCAGTAAATTATTAAATAACGCTTATTCCAAGCATTTTTAATGACTGCAAAATTATACCAAAAATAAATTTGTGTGAAAATCAAATGCAATTTTTACGTTAACATATTAATTATTTAATGATTTAAATTTTTACGTGTTTTTGAAGTAAGAAATTAATAATAAATATACCATATCTTAAAGCTAAATGTTATTTTAAAGTTTAAAGTTAAATGTATTAAATTTTGAATGATACAATTAATGAAACTAGTGTGATAAAAGCACTCGGCTCCGCCTCCTGGTTAAGTTCACATGCGTTTCGTTATATGTATAATGTTCATATCAAACTAGTATCATTAATAACTATTATATATTGAAGTTACATTATATACAACGTTAAAATAACTGATGCTTTCCACTTATTAAAATACACTGACGTTCTAAATCTACAGGTAAAATAAATGGTAGATGTTGACGTTTTTTTAACGTTTTTTTATTCATCTATCTTAATGCATAAGATTTGCCTACTTACCACGTTGTTGCAGAAGTTATTTGTAGATGGCGACACATACAAACCACTGGTAATAATTTGTCATGCTTTAGCTTATGGTCTTATGAATTTATAGAAATTAAAAAACATAAATTGCAATGTTCAAATTCTTTCAGGGAACAACGGTTTATTTGGACGGATTTTATAAGGATCAGATTAAAGATCATTATTTTGTGGCTCGGCCGAGGTAGCATAAAAGTTTTGTGCTATTTGTTCAATAGGTTAGGCACCCACCCAGGTTTTATGATAAAACTAGTGTGCTTAACCTTATTAATTGACCATTCATCTACATGATGACTCGTCCTGTAACCCATCATATATTTGAAAATGGGGGGACCTCCTAGAGCCAGCTTAATTTCGTTTAATTAACTTACATAATTAGTAAATATTTAACGTTATTTAAACCTTTAATAACGTTGATACCGACGTTAAATTGTAATTATATTACAATGATAAAAAGACGTTAAAAGACACGTTAAAAAAACGTGATTATTTAACTTGTATTCCTTTTATAAACCATCAATAATAAGGCTAATATCGACGTTAAATTATAGTGTTACTACGATGAAAAAATAACGTTAAAAGTTACGTTAAAAACAACGTTGTTTAGCAGGACATTTGTACGTAAAATTGACGGTGCACTATAATGGTTATTCAACTAGAAGATATATCGTTTTACTAACGCTAATATCAACGTTAAATTATAGTGGTATTACGATGAAAAAAAACCGTTAAATATTACGTTAAAAACAACGTTGTTTAGCGGGACATTTGTACGTAATATCGACGGTGCACTAAAATGGTTATTCAACGCATGGTTATCGTTATAAAAAACGTTTTTTTAACGATTGTGTTCTCATTGGGAAATGTTCGTCCAAGGAGTATTATACGTAGCATTAATAGCAAAACTATTGGAGTCAAAATTTTTATAATTATGATAATAAATGATTTCTGAACATACCTTTTCATCCTCAATGTTTATTTCACAAAAAGTCATCATATGATCTGTAATATTTAATAAATCCATAGTACCCCAATTAGTTGCTATAGTGTCGTTACTTATACAAATAATATATATCAGTGTCTCCGTATTACCAGTAATTCTAGTAGGATGTTTTATTATTTGACATATATCAAAATTATTCAGAAATATATTAAATCTATTTGTATCTATAGAATTTAACTGTAAGAGATTAATATTGATATCACCCATAAGTATTACTGTATTGGTCTCTAAATAAGCTTGCTCCATGACAATGCTAAGTTAATTTAAACTAATGTCTACATTTGTATTTGGGGGTTGATAAATTACACCTATAGCCACTTTCCGTCATCTAATCGTCATTATTAACCATAGTTGTTCCTTCAAATAAATTGCAACACCACCTCCTCTTCCATGGCGATCAGTTCTTATTACACTGTAATTCGGGATAGCCACAAATTTATCAGGATAGTCTGGCATTAACCAAGTTTCCGAAACACCTACTATAGAATAGTTATTTTGTAGAACAACTTCTTTAAAACTGGCAAAACAATTATTCAGAGACCTTATATTTACATGACTTACTTTAATACTATTTATATCAGTATTATATGGTGGTTCAGCATTATGAAATTTAATGTTTTTTGTATCTAATTCAACTAATTTCTGGACATTAGAGTGTAGACTTGGTAAGCAGATGGGTGTTGTTATTTTTATATGGCTTTGTCTAAAAAAGACAATGGTTGACTAGGGTCAGGCGATTCTGGTGTATTCCTTAGAAAACGTTGTCCTTTTCTAAAGTTAAACCTTTCATAGGCAATTTTTCGCGGCCAAAAACTTGAATTGTAGATCTCATCCTGGAACTCGGGCTCAACTCCAACCATAAAAGACTGGTTATTGGGTCTAGTATTATTCATGTTCAATAATTTAACTTCAATATCGCGTTCAATATGGGTATGTTCTGGGGAATTTATTGGTTTCGTGTGTGTTTTTATATAATTCCTAATATCCTCAGCTCCTACATCATCTGGTACTCTCGTTACAAACAACCAAATTTTTCTGTTTTTCTCGATCTTTCCATGAAATTTTTGATCTCCATCCATATATTAATTTTTCCTCTTCATTGGACAACTTAATATTCTGCTTCCATCTGAGTAGGTTTTAGTTGAGCACTATCGTCAATTAGATCTTGGCTTATTGTGTCTGACATGGCATTCTGCGAGTTATAGGCGTTTTGAGTGCTGTTTTTATTTGTGTGATTATTTGACTGATTAATTGATTGTTGGGTTGATGATTTGGAGATGTTTTTATTACTTTTATTAAACTCTGTGTGCTTCCTAATGCTTTCTGCATATGATTTAGGTGTTCTACGTGACGAGTACAAGTTGTCCTGTCTGAGATTGAAAGTATTGGAGACTCCATCTGCACTAATAGGTTTGTCAACTCTCAATTCATATTCCCTCTCTAATGCTGGTGAGAGAGAGGCTTTGGCATGCGAATGTGATGGTGCGATTTGAGATTTATCAAAATTGGTCAAAAGATGAATCATTTCAATATTGCTTTCTCTCAGGGTTATAATCTCTGCCTTGGTATCTGATATGCCCTTGTTAAGGTCGTTTTTTAGTGAATTTAAGAGAATTGTAAAATGCTTTTGGATTTTGGCAAGCCTATTGTTAAAGTTTTCTTCTAAATGCTTTATGCTGTTAGGCATGTTAAATTCGCATACATCACACTTTAACTTTAGTGATCTTTTATTGAGTTGCGTAACTCGTATTTCAGTCTCTCTAAGACCAGAACATGCTTGACATAGTCGGGCATTACACTGATCGCACTTGATTTTTTTCCCAGTTCATTGGTGGATGGTTCTATTTTACATTTTGCACATTCCATTTTTCCTTTTTTTGTTAACTTATTTCCATATTACTCTTCTCAAATTTAGATAGGTCACCCTGTATATTTAGTGTTTACTGGATTAAACTCATAAAAGTCAGTACCATAACAAAAAGCTATGATTTTTTTTTTGTTGTTTTTATATTTCAGCCACTATAAAAACTTACTAATAACACAAATATATCCACTTTAAAGATGCATTGTATGATGCAATGGTTCACTTAATATACAAACTGATCACATATAAATATTCTATGCTTCTTTATCTGTATGTTATTGTGTAAAATACAACTAAATCAACAGAATATTTCCACTATAAATTGTCACATTATTGGACTACCCCGTTAACTCATCTCACTCTCAAATTGTATATATTAAAAAATTATTTGCGTGGATTTTTAAATATTTGCTTGAAGTCAGTTTGGCTCCAAGCTAAAAATGAGTATACAAACATTAAAAATGAGAATAAACCTAAAAAACATAACAAATGCCCAGCTAACAATTTAGGTGTTATTCGACGTTGATTCGATGTCGAATCAACCTAAATGGTGTTTTTTGACACGTCGATTCGACGTGGAAAACAAGCTGAATAGGTGTTATTGGATCTATTAGGTTAGGTTGTCAGGCACCTTTTTTGGGTCGAAAATTCATTAAATTGCAGATTACTTATTTGCTACCCTTCATACCTGCTTTAAAACTGCTTCGTCAAAAAGGTAAAACTATGTACCTATATAATGGTTGATAATAATAACTACTTATTAACTACTAATGAGTCATATTTTTATCCTTGACTATTGTTTAATTTGCACTCTATATACGCGAGAATTTACTAGGAAATGATTTTTTTTGTTGAAATTAGGCATTATACCTTGAAATATTACTAAGCCCTTTAAAAATACCAATTATTATAAAGAAAAAAAAAATTATAACTATATAAAATTTTTATTTTCAATTTTTGACTTGGTATTCTATTTTTCCAAACTTATAATAATTCAATAATTCTCAATATGTTCAATGAATACTTATGAATTTAACTATTTCCAAAAACAAAAGTTTAAATTTTCATGGCGAGTTTTCGGCGTTCCGTATTTTCGAATAAATATGGCTACTTCCTTGCAATGTTACTTAATAGGTATAAGAACTTAATTTCCACCAATATTTTTTATTTCATCTTTAGAGATTAGTGAAAAACAAGCTATTTTTGCCATCTATTAGGTAATAAGTGTCTAATATTACCAATATTTGTTCACATAATTGTAATTATTTCACCTAATTATGTTATGTTACACCAATTGGTCCCCTGTTTTAGTGTATCTACTTAACATTTAATATGTCGTTAATTCTACGTAAATCACTAAATTCACCTATTGGGTTATTCTACAACCTAACAAGTCTCGTTTTGGTGGCTATTTCATACATAATAGGTGATTTCACCTATTAGATCTTACATGAACCAACAGGTTACTTTATTCTTTATTCGATTGTTTGTGTTTATTTGTGCTCAGACTATTCCCTTAGGGCTTTCATCTCCAGTTAAATCTATTCGATAGCTGAACAAACTGAACACGATCAGTAAGCAACCAATAGAGATCGAGGATTTCAAAAATTCCTCGATTCGATTGGCTGTTTAGTTATTGCAATCAGTTCGTTCAACACGAAAGAAAACAGCTTTTTATGTGGAAAATAGGTTTCTATACATCAAAGGATAAAATTATATTTATTTTATAAACCCATGGTCATGCATGTAACATAATGTATATAGTGTTCATACAAATTGGATATTTCGGAAAATACAAACTGTTTTAAAAAGTGCTTTGATAATTCAGTTGATTTATCGATGAAACCAGTGCCGGTTCTAAGGCAGGAGGCAGGGCGAGCGGGGCGACTACCCTGGGCGCCATAATACAAGGGGCGCTGTAACACCCTGTACCTAGGTCATGTATTTACAAATTAATTTCCTAAAATTTAAATAGAATTTACATATTTCAGAACTGTAAAACAATTCCAATCAAAATTAAATATTTTACGATAACAATTAAATCAATTTTATGCATAATTTACTTAAATACAGAAATATTATTTTCTATATAATATTGTGTACAGTTTTAACAGGGTTTATTTCGACGCAAAAGTTGAGGTTCTCACAAGCGTATCGGCTAAAAGAATGTGCTACATAAACAGAAAGATCATCAACGTAAACGATAGAAAGCCATATTCATTAAAGACTTAAGTTCGTAATTTCTTATTAATGGGTAATTTAGATAACCGAAGGGTTGGCCGAGCGTTAGGTGCATACGTGACAAATATTACGTAGATCGCGAAGCTTGCTTGGTTTACTGTCCTTCTCACCCTTTCAGTTTGAGGATTTTTGTCTCTATTTTAAAACTGTATATAAGCGAGGTTCCGGGGAAACAAATTTGTCTTTTATTGACCTGCTCTTCGAGAGTACACTTGCTGGCAGTATTAATTACTCCGGTATCTGCTTTTGTTTGAGTTCAGCTGTGCGGCCACCCCCAAAGGTGGTACGTAGTGCGACCATCGTCAGATGGTACGTATTTGCGGGCCGTCTCTAGATGGTTGCGTAGTGCGGGCTATCCGTGGATAGTTCCGTAGATGCGGGTCATCCTATATGATTTCGCATTTATACAGATTTCTTACGAATCTGTGAAGGCTGAACGACGAAGCAGGGACCGTTGAAATCAAAAGGTTTACTGGCTTTTTCAATCTCCGCACAGAGCGACGAGTGCTTTGAGTAGGTAATTCACTGTCTGTCCGAGTGTAACCCTCTGGGGTTGCTCTTGGCTAGACCGTGAGGTGCCTACCGTGGGCCACTCGCCCGTCCTGTGGGAGAAGGCAAATGTTAGTTAACTTCGTTAGCACTGTGTACTTTCAAGTTCGCTCTTAAGATGGGCGACGCACACGACGCCGACGCTACTATGGGAGCTGGGGGAGATTTAACTGGAGACCTCACAGTATATCAAACAATAAGTATAAAAAATTATTTAATCATATGCGACGCGTTGTCATTTTTTGTTCTGCTCATTAATTTAATATGAAATTAAACTCGAATTTTTATTTTTCTAAATTTACTAAATTTAACGTAATGACAATGTTAATCGCTTTTTCTTCTCCTCCTTAAAATTTACGACTCTATAATCTGCGAAGTCAATTCAAAAGTAATTTGCATTTAGGTTTTCATTGTGGTACTTTGATAATAGTTTATTTATTTAAAAGTATGCATTTTCAGTATGCAAATTAATTAACTCACGATTGTGATTTGCAACTATTTTAATAGTTTAATTAATGGAAAGTTTCGTTGGGTTTTAAAATGTTATTACAACGATTGTTGTTTTAATACTCCGCTCAGCTATGTAAATAATATTTAGTACAGTCGCGAATGGTCTATTGCAGATTTTGCAATTATTAGTCTTCAGCTTTTGCATTTAAGAATTCTTAATTGCCATCTCTGCATTTATACCTCACCAAGTTATCATTTACATATGATAAGATTTGAACACAGCTCTTTTTTTTATCAGTTTTAATTTCGAAGATTTTCGAAAGGCAAGCACAAGATTTTGTTGGTTGTCACTTCATCTATATATAAATAACAACGATACAACGAAATGGGACCAATTGGTCTCGGCCAAGTGCAATTGTAACTAGCCACAACAACAACAACAACACTACGCTTCGAAACGACAGTTGTCGTGGCAATTTGATAAGATTTTGTTGATTGCCTTTTTATCAGCATATTATTATCATGATTGGGAAATTTCCCGAGCGGTGTCAAATTTTACGTATGACGCCGATCATTTTAAATACTTCAGGAAAATGACTATTGTCATTGTAAACAAACTTATTTTATTGTTTGCATAGCTGACCTGATTATTCGACGGATTAATGTGACAATTGTCCCAACGAATACTTTCCTTCTTTTTATGTAAACAGTGGCAATTGCCCCAACAATTATGTAATACAATGTTTCAAATGAATATGACAGTTGTCTAAAATAAACGTATTAAAACGTTTTCTGTGTTTTCCTTCAATATTCTACTTTTCAGGAATAAGTGAGATTTTAAATAAGAATATAATTCTTTAGACAAAATAAATCAATTACAAATGCAATTTGTAATTACAGTGAAATCAGTATTAAATAAAGTACAGTCAAATAAAACAGTACCAAGGTAAAATCATCTAATAACTGAGTGTTGCCAAAATTAATAAATAAATTTGATCAGTAAATAGAAACAAGTAATATCAAACTTTATAAAAAGAATCTATGGTTAAACAAAAATTCAATCACAACGTAAATTTGGGTCCTAACTTTAAAAATCTAGACGATCACGCAAATGGCCAACTTCGTATATTTTTCTGTCTCACTCAAAAGAGAGAGATAAATATACGACGGGGGTATGGGGTGTTTCAGCGCCGAAGGTGCCAAAAAATTTAACAATGAATCAACTTGAAACCAAAATTATTACTTGTTCAGAGTAATTTTTTTCTAATTTTAACTAGTTTACTTATTTATTCAAACTCCGATTTACAAAATGTATGTCTTTTTTAGAGCATAAAATAATAGGTACAGTAGGCGACTAGTGAACGAGTTTGTGCCGCCCAATACCTCAGTTGTGTCGACGCGGCGCGGCGGCATAAAAACGTAGATGTAGATGGATCTTCAATTGGTTTGTTCTATCACGGTTTCACGGATAACTTTCACGGCTTGTGTACAAGAGACGTTAACAGAATAATTATTGCTGCTCACAGTTTTCCACTGTATTTCATTTTTACTTATTTTCTTAACTTGGCGATAAAAATCGGTCGTGTATGTCACTTTTCTTTTACTCATAGTGTTTTAAAGTTATTACGGAGAAAGTGAAATGAACGAAATGGCAACACAATCACACTGGACCACAGAAAGATGAATAATGACGGCAAGTTCTTAATACTATACGCTATTTCCTGCGCATCACTTATATTGGTAAAATTCGACAAAATAAGTAATTAATAATTTTGACCAATAGGTGCAAATAACTTATTGGTTGAATAATAAAATCATTTCGACTTTCTGGTGGAAATATAAGTATTTTTAGGGTCCTTATTAGGTGTCTAAGAAGCTTTCTTCAAGACATACCATCACCTATTTAGTCATTTCAAGCACTTCACTAATATCTCCTATTAGGGTATATTGATAACGTCAACAAAATTACTTAATAAGTTATTTAACAAACATATTACTTATTAAGTCACAAATATCTCCTTATTTACATTACCAAATTGTTTCAAATAGGTCACTTTTTACCTACTCCTCCCTATTGGGTGAAAATAGTTACTAAAATATTTGTCATAACCTATTAAGGCATTAATTTCACTAATAATTTACCTGTACCTAATAGGGAACACAGCGACTTAACCAATTAAACTTTAAAATTACCTAATTTCGACCTGTTTTGGTCGAATTTTTTTTAGCTGAAGTCGACACCTAAATTGTTAGCTGGGTAAGGTTATGTTAGTTATATGATGCACATGCCCCAAGTGTGTGGCGGGTGTTATTCTGTTTCTGTATGGAAACAGCGCTTGATTGTTAAATTATATCTGTTTTATCTTCTTGCGAAGCGCTTTATACTGGAACTCAATCTTTAACATTGAATATCTAATGATTGGATATACTTATGAAGCTGAAATTTTAACAACTTATCTAGCTGATCGAATTCTATTGAATGCCATAAAAAAATATTACAAAAAAATAGTTATTGGTAACAAGCCCATTTGAGGGGAACATAAAATGAAAAAAAATCCCATTCTAACAAACAGAAATTATTTAAATAACTAAATATTTTTTTAATATAAAAATCAGGCAACATTTTTTAAAGGGGATATTGACACCCTACACCCCCTCCCTAGAGGGGTAAAAAATATACAGGAGTGATCTGAATTGGCAAAGTAAAAAAACATCCAACTCAGTATTAGGATTTTTTTGTAATTAAAACCGATCAATACCTCTGAGAAGGTGAGACCCACCCCTTTCATGGTCTCACCAGAGGTGAGGAGGCGTATGAGTATACTCATCAGAAGTAATCAGATCATTATATTCTAATAGCGAGCACTCAATGAGGTGTTCTGGTTTTTTAAAAAATATGTAAATAACTATATAGTAGTTATAGTAGCTTACAACCTTCTTGGGGGTGGTGAAAGAATGGCGAGGAGGGTTGAAGGGGTGAATTTGATTTTTTTACTTCTTTTTCTACTTGGTTATCAAAACTTAGTATTTCAAGAGAATTTCCTGCAAAATTCCAATATTACCCCCAAATAAGGGTGGTTTTTTAATGTGTTCCGGAGATTTTTCGCCAAAATGGGTGACGAATTCGTTTCAATTAGTAAAAAAAAAGATGGCTTCCACACTTTACCACAGATGGGCCAAAAAAGCCTTTTTTTAACTGCTCTTTTGTACGTTAATAGTACATACCAAACCTAATAATATGCCATTAGAAGGTTTCCCGGGAAAATTCATATAAGTGTAGGTTACTGATGCAAAAAAATCGATAATCTCGAATTTTTCAAAAACTGCTCTAATGATTTTACCCCAATTGTATAATGATACTTTATAAATCTAACAATTGGCCATTAGTGGTTTTTTCCAAAGAAATCACATAAGGTCAACAGATCAACAAAGTGCCAAACTCTCAATTTTCTCGAAGACGTCTTTAACGATTTTGATCAGTATTTGTTTCTCTCAGAAAATTCACATAAAAGTGATTTACTAATGAACAGAAATGTTTAAGTTGCCCGAGAAAGTGACTTTTTCTTTACAGCACCATTTATTTCTTTTTACTTATGTAATTGATTGATAGATCAGTTTGTTAGTGAAAAATAGTTATGGTTATTAAACGGCGAGTTTACATTAAGCCAGTAACTGTCCTGCCAGTTGGCCAGAAGCTGGGTTGTAATAAAAAATATTTGAATTCGCTGGTAGCTGGCTGGCCTTTCCAATTACTGGAATCATGTATTTACAAAGGCATAGTTACTGGCAGCCCGCTACTGGAGAGCTCAACTAACCTGTCTACACCAGCGGCGGCTGGTGAAATTTCAATATTTTTTTTCTCGTCTGTGGCGCATGGGACCCATACGAAATTTGGGAAATAACATCTAGAGAAGCACTTCTCTAATGACCCCTAAAAAATTTTGAAAAAGCAGTTTGCGAAAAAAATTTTGAAAATTCGCTAGCCTCCCCTGGGTCTAGGGACCTCTGTTTACTTTTATTTTTTTTTGTCATATGCATTTGACTTTTCATAAAAATGCATCGACAGATTTTGGAGTTTGTGAAAATATTTTCATTACTAACTGAAATACAATGAACTGAAATTTTGTAATTTTCAATTTAACAAATTACAATATTTCAATTCGTTGTATCTCAGTTAGTAATGAAAATATTTTCACAAACTCCAAAATCTGTCGATGCATTTTTATGAAAAGTCAAATGCATATGACAAAAAAAAATAAAAGTAAACAGGGGTCCCTAGACCCAGGGGAGGCTAGCGAATTTTCAAAAATTTTTTCGCAAACTGCTTTTTCAACATTTTTTAGGGGTCATTAGAGAAGTGCTTCTCTAGATGTTATTTCCCAAGTTTCGTATGGGTCCCATGCGCCACAGACGAGAAAAAAAATATTGAAATTTCACCAGCCGCCACTGGTCTACACTGAAAAAAGTGTTCGTGTAATTTTACAAGCATCTTCATGTAGTTCTATGACCAGTGGTAATGACTGCAATTTTACAGACTGGATGTAAAATTACACCACTGTTGTAAAAATGCATGCGCAGTGTGATGTAATTTTACATATATTCTTATAATTCCTGATAATTTTCGTTGTAAATTTACAGGGTGCACATTATTTTTAGTACAACATAAATGGCTCAAATTTCTTATTTTTAAGTATAATTTAGGTAAGTTATAAAATAGAGAAACCTGTTTTTGTATTTAACCGTTTCAGAGGTTTTTATATTTAACCGTTTCATACAAAAGACGTTTCACATTTTTTAATTTTTCAAAACTACGTAAATTATATTTAAATACAATAAATTTGACACATATATACAATATACAATTGTAGACAAAAGGAAGTAGGTACATGCTTTCCCTGACGTAACACAAACAGAAAAAATTAAGTTCAAGTAATAAAAACCACGTTAGGAGAATATTGTTTTTACTGTATACTGTATAAAACATATATACCTACACAGAAAAATCCACTAAACTAAATTTAGCTAAACATACATCACAGTAAATAACTTAAAATAAAACCTTATCCTGAGGCACTATGGTATAAAATATAAATACACAAAATAAACTTAACTAAACATACATCGTAGTAAATCTACAATGCATAAAAGTGACATGTCTTATGATTTTGTTCCCTTCACGTTGTAGTTTTCATCATGTGATAAAATTTAGCAATGCTATTGGTTACACTGCTACAGTATTCTTGTAATTTTACTGTAGTAATATGAATTCACCCAATTGTTGTAATATTACAAAAAGATTTGTAAATTTACACGAGGACTAGTAAATTTGCACTCAGTGTGGATAATTACATTGTAATTTATCAGACAGTTACCGTAAAATAACATTAGGATAAAGTTGATAAAAAATTGAGTGTCTGTACACACTTCCAGTTTTATAATTCGTATACTAAGAAAAGTAAATTGAATAAGTCACGTCACGTTGTGCGCAAAATTAATTTCTGAAATTAAAACGTGCTCATGAATCAGGCACGTTTGACAATATAAAGTCTTCAGTTTAATAGACTACGATGCCATAACAGCCTCGTCTTTTCTAAGTTTCGAGGACTGAGATGGCAGTTAAACCAGTGTAAAAAATGCTTCCCTATTAAGAAAATTTCTATTTTACAGCATAACTGACTGTGAAGGGAGCCTACAGTTGAAAAGAAAATTTCAAAACAGACATCAAAAACATACAGTAAGATCAACATTTTGTCCTATTATGTCGTTTAGACAAGGAGCATGTGTCGGTAATTTTACAATCATTATAATAGTCTATGTTATCCATTGATAAAAATCTCAGTTACAGGGAGTGAAGACGGAAGCGTTTATTTTGTAGACATTGAACGAATAGGAAGAAGATCTGTTGTAAATACTTTGCAAGGTCATGCAAGTTCAGTGCTAAGCATTAGCTTCAATTATGATGAATCTTATTTAGCTACAAGTGATTTACAGGGCCTTGTTATTATATGGAAGCGAGGAAATGTCTCCTACTGATTTTGATTCTAAATAAAATGCTTTTATATTTTCACACTTTCAAGAACATGTGGCTGGTGGCTAATGGGGCCGCCGAGGATCCGCAAAAAAAAACAATTTTAAGCAATCAAATTAATATAAAATGTAAACTGTAAAGATAAAAGTGCGGCAAAAATAAAAATGAGATGTGTAAAAGTGTTTCTACTGCTGTTAGAGTTTGCTGCTTAAATATAATCTGTATTGCTCGGCATATTCAAATTTGTTCGCAGCGTATAAATTAGTTTTAACTTTTCATCAACTCAACTTTTGTGCTCCAGCTTTTCTTGCATAATATATGTTAATGTCTGTAGAGAAGACTGAAAAATTCCGATGTTCTTGCCAGCGAGGCAGCAATACCTCCTTCCGGTTTTAAGAAAAATCTTATATTTGACTTATATATGTGGTCATTTTCCACTTACTTATTTGTTGTTATTATATATTTTATAGCTTTGCTCTGTTGATTAATAAATAAATACATTTTTATTTTTGTCATTTATCATACAAAATATATAAAAATATAAAAATTGTTGGTTTTGTACATATTTTAGTTGCAAAAATGCAGGGTTCATAGCTAGCCAGGGAAAAATGTCCCCCTCCACCCTGCTCATTAGATCTGGAAAAACCTTCTAATAGTCCTGGAAAACCTGGAAAGTCAGGGAAGTTAAGTTTGAAAAATTGCTATAAACCCCGATATGGGGCCGACCAAAGAAGTTGCCTGGTATAAGAATGGTTTCCAGTCCGGGCCTGTTGTTTGATCTTATCGATTTACATTGAATTATGAGATTTGTTAATTAATTAGTGTAAAATATATATAATGCTATGTCATCTCCGATCATGGATTGATAAACTACCCAACTAGCACCAAAGTAACAGTAACTGAGATGGGAACTTCGAATGAGTAACCACTACGAATCCGTCACTAAATTTACGACTTTGATGTGTAAATAACTTCATTTGACATATCCGTAGTCACTGCCTCGTAGTGTTTACCACTAGCGGTTACTTTAGTTAAGTGACTTCTACGTAGCTTTTCCGGTGCACGGGGACGCCTTAGTTACCAGTGGGACGACCTTCGAAGTTGCAACCACTTTCAAGTAGCTTTGATAGTGGTCGCGACGTTCTGGGAACCTTTACTGTTCGTTTAAAGTCGTGGACCTTATTAGTAACATTTATTAGTGTTAATGACGTTACCGCTACCTGCAGAACCGAACTTCACCGTGCACGGCTACTACGAAGTGCGTATTACCTCTTAAATTCACCATGAAGTAAATTTCACCATCTAGTTCCCATTGTTAACCATATATAGGAAAGGAGAGGCGATAACGAGAGGAATGAAATATCTAACCTAGTTTAACCTAGTTTATGCTTGTTTTGTGGCCTTTATCTTTTCCAAATTTGGGTTGTTTACCATTTTAAAGTATTAACATGTTATTTTGTGTTGAATTCCATACATTTATCTTTTCCGTTCAACACAACTCGTTAAGTGAGGAAAACAATTAGGTATTTTTCGGATTGTTTACCTGTTAATGTTTTTTAAAAGATAATAAATGTTCTATATAGGTAATATGTAAGAGTACGAAGTTGCTCCATAATATTAATTAATGTTCTAAAATAACTGGTAAGAGTAAAAGTTATTATTCAGTGCCTAAAGACAAAAAAACTTCGCAGTAAGTGCTTTAAGAATTTGGAAAATCACCTAGCGAATGTATGTGTGTATATAGTCAACATTTTCTACAGGATGATTTTTTCACTAAAGTAAGTTGATATTTGTATCTGCATTTATAGATATGTTTCAAAATACCTATAATAATCTCTTGAGTTGGAATTTATTTCACTTAACATAATTTGCTAGATGGTTTTCCAATTTTTAAAGCTATTGGACACTTACTGCGAAGTTTTCTATCTATTTGGAAAATTGTGCATTGACACGACTTTTAAACTATATGCACTGTTACTGAACATTGTCTTTTACACTTACTAGTCATATTTCAGAAATTTAATTGATGTTGTGAAGTAATTTTGCACTCTTAACTATGTTGAATTTGTATTGTTTTTTGAGAAACATAAACAGGTAAACAAATACAATAGTACTGAAATAAAACAAATAAAAAAAAATCATTTATTCAAATTTCTCTTCTTTTTCACAATATACATGTGCATATGGTTAAAATAATTCCTAGTTTGCTTATAATATCCGGATTGGCCTGCTGTACAACTACACATGCATTTTCATTTATCAATATCACCGTATAAATTCATTCTAACTTCATGGGAGCAAATAAAGGGCAAATATTTGTTTTTTCACGGCGTCTTCGACTTAGCAGAGAATTACATGTCCAGCTCTAAATACCACTTCACCTTCCTTGATGGGTCTACTTCTGCATGCAATTTGAGTAAAAATATCACACAATTCTAATTCTACCTTCGGCATATTTGAATACAGTTTACAAACGTAAGAAAATTAATAAAATAACAGACGTAATGTTATGACAACTACATGTTTTCGTCACCATTTCCGATATATTGATTGAAAATATTGAAATTCACCGATACCATCTGCTGATGTGATTTTCCCCTATAGACAAAAGTCAAAATTAGGGGCGCGTTCAGTTTAAACGTCGCGCGTCGGACGTATGGCAGCACACCAGGGCGCGGCGTTCAGAGTCAATGTTGGAAAAAATGTAACTATGAAGTGGCAGCGGGAACCTTGTTGTAACTTTAAAGTGATGCCGCAGTCCCATTCGGTACTTTGTAATAAATGTAACTTTAAAGTCACATATTTTCAGTTCCTGTCACTATCCTCAAGAAACAATTACTTTCAAGTCGCATTTCTTAGTAAAAACGACTTCAAAGTGATTCTTTCTGAAATATGCCATCTTGATGGCCAAGACTTATGACGCCATTATTACAAGACATGAACCATAACTTCATAAATAACCTAAAAATGTAATTTATCACTATTTCTGCACCAAATATAATAAATTAATGAATAAAGATTATTTTCAAGTTTCAAAGAACAAAAAAAAATAGCTTTCAGCATCCAGGTTGACACATTCTCGCATGACGTTAAATATTTTAAAGACAATATTTTAACTAAAAAATGCAAATTATAAAGGCGTGTGCCAGATTCGGACGTTTTATCATTATGTTTGACAATAAACTTGCATTCGTTTTAATTTTGATGCTTAGCCATTGGGAAACTGTACAAGTTTTTCCTTCTAATGTTATGCTATTCTAATATTCTATTAAGTTTCTGAGTTAGGGAAATGGATAGCAATAATCATGTAGGAATGAAACACAAGTATAATAAAATCAGTTGCAAGACAAAGCAGGCAACATTTATTTGATAGAGTGGGGCGTGGTAAAGTTCCCCGAAAGTCGCGGTTTACACTCCACGACGCTACCACTACATAACCACAATGCCATTGAACGTAACCATACTAGTTCCGGGAAATTAGCCGGAACATTGCGGTAACCGAAAAAATATTCCCCATTTTGGTCGTACTAACGTAATGGGAACGTTCCTGTTATGCTCTTGTGACTAGTGACAGAACACTTTAAAGTACTTACAATAGTCGTTGCTACATTCCAGCAACTAATTGTGCTAGTTGGGTAGTTGTAGCCAGATGGATTGCTACATTGAAGCTTACAGACCAGAGGTTAAATACTCAGTGTACGTCACTTATCTATTCTCCGGACATGGAAAGTTTTGCATACACGAGTCTCTCTCTGTAGAGGTTAAGATCAATGACCTTTATTAAAGCATTATGACAGCTCTTAATGAAGTCATATGAACTTTTATTAAAGACTAGTATCGGTATGCACTCCTCATCTGGGATTTCCCAGGGTTTGTTAGTTCAAGGGGGCGTTTTCACAACAGAAAGGTTGACTTTGAACAGATAAAACATTATGAGGACTTTATTTAAAAGCTTTGCCCGGTCATGAATTTTTGTCCAGGTGTGAGAGTATTATAATATTTGTTTCCAGTAACTTTTTATGGGCTACCATCTTGTATCAAGGCTCCCAAACCCTAGTCATATGTTTATGCAAGGGGAAGAGCTGAAATGTTGATATTTGTTTATAACGTTTTAAAACTGTTAAATTGTAAAATTCTGTTAAATTAAACATTGGGGTTTAATGCAGGTTCTGAGTGGATTTTATCAAGTTGTATTTAGTATTAAGAACATAATGTACAGAACAATAATATTTATTGTAACTTAAAATGCATTTAAAACACCAGAGACTGATTTCAAATTGATTAGTAAGGTGAAGGAAACCTTAATCTAAATTCAAAATTATCACTTATTAATTAAAAGATCCAAATTAATATTTCGAAAAAGAACATTAAATGAAAAAAATCGAGTAGGGGGAAAAAGAAAGGAAAAAAGGTGTCAGATAAAAAAAATTCTGATAAAGCATCAAAAAATAATAGAAGAATAATACCGAAACAAAAAGAGATAAGTTAATTTAGTAGAAAAGAAATATTTTTATAAAGGGAAATTTTGTGATTAAAAAGTGTAAATTTAGAGAGATTCAAGTATTTTGATAGTAGATGCTTTGCATTTTATTTTACTACTGTCGTATATATATATATATATATATATATATATATATATATTTATCTACACGCAGTCACTCAGCCTCCACACCATACATGGCCTACCAAAACTCCACCTATATACACGAAGTATTTAATTACATACTCTCAACGGTTAATTCAGCTTCCATTACCTCCATAGGTTTAAGTGGTATCCTTTGTATATATTTTGTACTTGTTTATGTAACCAGGCCTCCTTTTAAACATAACATGAGTTTACTGGGCCTCCAAATGGTGTTGCCACTTTTCCTAGACGTAATTTGCTCTTATATTGTGCAAGTAAAAGATAGATAAATACCTCCGTTTAAAATACACCATAGTTGCGTGCCATAAGGATTATTATCCGACGATGGGTGAGAAGAGTGGAGAGAAACGGTAAAATATATTGACAAGTACAACAATCTAGAGGCATAGACAAACAAATTAGTTAAAAATTTAAAAAGTTCTTTTATATTATATTATAAATTTTTATATTATAAAATAAATAATATAATATTAATAAAATAATCATCTAAGATTTTACGTATAGTACAGTTACTCTGTCATTTGACTTGTTAATAATTTCTCCAAGAGATTTTCCTTTTTTATACTGCAGAGGGGCTTACCCGAAACATTAATTGATATTTTCCACAAATATGTCGTGTCCGCTACGGCCACTATGTTGAATAAATGAGTCAAAATAGGTTTTTATTAATTATCTCCTTTCCTGTTAGTTCTACCCTAAAATTAGGTATTACCAATATTGCAGAAAGTGAAAAATTACAACTTTTATTTAAACTATTTCTCTTAGTCGGGGAGCCCTCCCTAGCGGTACGTGCATACCCCCCCCCCCCCCCCCCCGATCCTTTAGGACAATGGTTTTCATAAAGATTAAAACCTAAGGAACAATTGAAGACATACCCCAAAAAAAAACTGGCTGTACTTTCAAAATGGCGGCCATATGTTAGAAAAAAACTGTTGCCAATTTCGTTTTCGTCATTTAACACAAAAACTAAAATAGATGGACAAAAACTTTTATAAAAAAAAACAACGTGCATAAAATTTTCTGCAATTTTGTACCTATACAGATAAACGAGTCCAAAATTAAGAAAACATGGAAATTCATATATCGTTAAATCAGGAAATAACTGACAATTATTGTAAGGCGTATAATACAACTTTATATTATTAACATAAAAATAAAATAAAATAAACTGAAATAAATTAATAATAATAATAATATTATAATTTGCAGACATTTATCTCGAAAACGGTAACAGTGGTATCTGGAAAACGGTAACTCCTATCCAAATATTGTATAGGAACAAAATTGTAGAAAATTGTATGCGCTTTGTTTTTTGTGCAGGTACCCCCGATTCTTTGCTCTACAGGCTGTATTAGTAGGGGTCGAGAAGAAAATGGATTATCCAGAAATCTTAACAATGGCTAATAGTGTGTAGACAATATAATTCAACCTCAAAACGTTAAGCAAAGTTGGAAATATGGACAGAATTTATTGATATGGATAAGCGAAATTAGGATGAGTGACAGTTCCCAAAAAATAAGCCCCACTTTTGAGAACCATAAAACCCCTGTAACTTTCATCTTTCGAATATGGAATGATGTACTGGCTGGTCAATGGATAAGCGAAATTAGGATGAGTGACAGTTCCCAAAAAATAAGCCCCACTTTTGAGAACCATAAAACCCCTGTAACTTTCATCTTTCGAATATGGAATGATGTACCGGCTGGTCAAAGCTTAGACTTATTGTGTACTACGGGGTGTGTCTAGAAATTCCGCAGATATAAACCCAAAACAGATGTGTGGAGTTAAAATAAGTCAATTGGATTAAATATATCTATATGCCAAAGTGCTTCGTTTGTTCCATATAAAAATAATTAAAACTTCAAACTACCCTTATCCTTACACGTATTAGCTCATATTTTTATCAGGAATGATACGGTCATTCGACTTTTGTTTTTTTTTTCAAAATACATCTATTACCTGTATTTTGTTTCTCTTGCAAAATTTTGATAACTGACAGTCGGGATTTCCCGGACACGCGAAAATAAAAAGACGTTCTAAGAATATTAAAATACAGGGTGTCCCGAATTGCATAAGCCAAACTTGACCAAGGAATACAACTTTTCAAAATAAGAAAAAAAGGTTCCTATAAACATGGGTCGGGAAGTGCTTAGTTTCCGAGATACAGGATGTTCAAATAGTTCTCCTGAAAATGTTTTTTTATGAATATTTTCGAAACGTCTAAAGATAAACAAATGATAATTTACACAGGAATTTAACTTTTTATGCTTTTTAAGACAAATGACAACTATGTACGAAAATAATTCAGGAGCGGGTGAAACGGGGGGGGGGGGGGGTGCTAGGTATAATTTAGCCCCAACTTTATTGTGTGACACTTTTACATTAATTTATGAGCAGAACTTAAAAATTTGAAGTTTTCTACACCAAAAAACACATTTCTAAATTTTAGGTGGGTTCGAATAAAAACATCTTTAGGAAATCTTCTGCGATATTCGCGTACCCGGCATTCCCGTTTCCATTACAATATCCATGAATAAAATGAATATCCCTGTACTCCACATCACTAAACATGACCATTTTTTACTTTTCAATAGAACACTTTCCAAAAGGACTAATAAAACTACAGAACAATGAACTACAGAAAACACAAAAAACAACGTCATTATTGTCATTCCGACATTGTATGCTAGATTAGTTTTCATTTGTTACAAACATTACAATCGTGGCACACTCCTGCATACCAGGAATGCTGGTAATAATGGTTACTAATTAATAAAGTTCAGATAAGATTTACTCAAAAACTGATAATTTTAGAGAAAAAACACTTTTTTTGTGCAGAAAACTTCAAATTTTTAAGTTCTGCTCATAAATTAATGTAAAACTGTCACACAATAAAGTTGGGGCTAAATTATACCTAGGCCCCCTCAGTTTCACCCGCTCCTGAATGATTTTCGTACATAGTTATTATTTTGTCTTAAAAAGCATAAAAAGTTAAATTCCTGTGTAAATTATCATTTGTTTATCTTTAGATGTTTCGAAAATATTCATAAAAAACATTTTCAAGAGAATTACTTGAACACCCTGTATCTTGGAAACTAAGCACTTCCCGACCCATGTTTATAGGAACTTTTTTCTTATTTTGAAAAGTTGTATTGCTTAGTGAAGTTTGGCCTATGCAATTCGGGACACCCTGTACATACCTAATAGGGGAATCAGAAACTCTAGTTACGAGAAACCATAGTTTCCTTTTCGACGGCTGTCCGTTTTTTATGACTCGCCCGGTATCTAACAACTAATTTATTATATAATGTAACTAATATAAACATTTTGAGAGTACATATTTAATAAAAACCAAACTTGACAACATTTTCAAAAATTGCTAAATTATTAAAACGTAGTCCAAACAAATTATTTTTTCGGCCTCTTTACGATGGATTTTAGTATGTGAAACTGTGTTTTTCCGAGATGTGGAGAGTGGAGACAGAAGATTCTCAAAAAACAAAATTACTTGATTTTTGTAAAACCCTCAATATAAATTTAAACAATTATTTTGCATCGCCTAATTCATATATTCTCAGGTTTACAAGAATTCTGTATTGTCAATGGCATTTTTTGAATAAGCATTTCTACATTTGATAAAGATAAAATACTAATATAGACCAGCCGTTCTGCAAACAATTTTCATATGGTGAAAGGAGGTCAATTTTTTTTTATCTGATACCTAGATACCTGTTATGAATGAATAATCTAGATTTTCGTATTTATAAATAGCGTGCCTGAATTTTTATGATCGTTTAAATAATTGAAATCGCTGTTACCTGCAAATATCTAAGCCCTTATTACTCCAGTCAATTTTCGACAACTGACGTAAATAATTGCGGAAGTTTTGAAAAAGATCTGTCGCGCTCGAACCGCCATTTTGAAAAAATGCTGCTCAATCTTAAATCTTTATTAATAATTGTGGAAAAATATCATGGGGAAAGGTTTGCATCCCTTATCGCTAAACGGAGATACACTTCTCAAATTACTAGGATGCCGAAGCGGAATGATTACCAACAATACGTCATATTATTGACGCCAGTTGTCTGTGACAACTGTCATTTTCACGTCATAAGTAAGTCATGATAAAGGTCATTTCACCGTCATCACTAACCAAAAATTGACGTCATAATGACGACACTTTGCTACTTAGGATGTCCCGAATTGGAACTGCATGTATTGCTCTCTGTTATTACAAAAGATAGAAAGTCGGCTATAAATGTACACAGTTTCAGAAATTCCGGGATTACAATGGTGTGTTTAGATTTGAGTTAATTTTTTCAGTTTTTGAAACAATGCGAAAAACCACAATGGTCCATTTTGGAAAACCCTTCATATTTAAATAGTTATACCAAGTAACTTACACTTTATACAGCCACTTTCTTTAAGATCTTTACAGGAAGTGTAAGAGAAGAAAATATTGTTTTTGAGATATTAACTTTTATTTCTTATATGGATGTCATATTGATTTTTTTTTGCATTCGATATTACTTTTAATCCTCTACTTTTAATGTACTGTCGTGAGCAAAAAAATAGGACAACTATTTTTTTCTAATGTAAATCTGTCTCTATTTGCACACTTGCAATGAATTTTGACAAATACCTGACAATGTCACAAAAAAACCGCTGCCCAAGGAATCACTACTTCCACATTCGGATTTTCTATCCAAGTCACACAACGAAAAAATTTTGTATCTGGAAATAATTGTTTATGGAACTTTAATAATATAATATTTGAAATCCTCTACCCCAAAAACCCATAAAACGATACCCCACATCGGTAGTGGGGTGGGGGTGGTGACGGGGTGGGAGTTGGGGGTGGATAAAGTAAAAAAATATTTTGAGGTTTCTGGTTCTTGTACACACACTAAATCACATTTTTTTTCATCCCCTTTAATAATGGGGTGGGGGTGGTAATGGGGGTGGCTAATGCCAAAATTTTTTTGAGACCTTAGCTTCTCTTGTCTATACCAAGTATCAATTTTATGAACTCTTACCTGCTTGATTTACCTATTTACTCCAAATTTACCCCAATTTACCCCCCAACCCTTCGACGGAACAAGATGAAAATATAATCTAGTTCTAGATCTCGTTAAAGTACATATATGTACCAAATTTCAAGTCAATATCTCAAACGATTCCAGAGTAAACGTGCGCACAAAAAAAAGTTACAGACCGACAGACAGAAATTTTTTTTTCGCTCAAACTTGAAATCTCGACGTTTCATGACATTCTAAGCCTATTTGAACAATAAAAATTTTTAAAAATTTTTTTGTCGTTACTATACTTCCACTTCCACTGGATGTGGAAGTAATTAAAGTACACAATCAGATTTTAACAAAAATACGATATAAGACTTGTCCCATTTTTTTTGCGCACGACAGTACTACAATATGACAAAATTGATTTTTAATCAGTTAAAAACAAAAAAAATATATTTTTATTCGCAGGCTATGATTTAATGTACTCATACCCAGAAATATAGACAGTAATACTTGAAACACACTGTATGCAGAGATGCGCCGAATAGAAAAAAAGTCGTTAAGCACTATGTAATTTGAAAATAGTCAGAGATATGAGAATACAATTTTCACTACAATTAGTTTGAATATGTACCTACATCCAAAGTATCCTGTCTTATTAGTGACTGAGAATTTTTAAAAACAAAGGAATTTGAACCACAATACATAGTAAACAATATATTTTACGGTGTACTATTGGCGCAAAAAACACCACTACCAATAACAAATATATTTAGAAAATTTGTCGTCTTAAAAGTGAATTGTGTCAATTAATTTTAAAAAATCTAAGCGGTGTCATAAATGTAGCACACAATAGATACCTAAACACTCCCAACATTCCTAGTGTTAGTTCAGCAACCTCATAACTCAACAACGAATAATGCCTCAAACATATAGAATTAATAATCTTCAAATGCATTTACGCGTTGCCAAAGTTACGGATGTCGAGTGAACCGCTACATCTATACAATTTTAAACAGCATGAGATATACAGCAAACGCTTTTAGCGCACTTTAGCGGCAAACGGCTGAACTAAATTTTATACGGCATCCAAAACTGAGGCAAGTTGGCCTCCGTGAAGTTTTGGCGGGAAAATGTTTGTAACTATATTTATAACCTTTCTTGACATTTTACAATGGGTGGTCACTGGGCCTCCGTATACCGGAGGCCCAGTGAACCTTAAAATTTACATGGCCCACTTATACCTTAAAAATATATATATATATATATATATATATATATATATATATATATATATATATATATATATATATATATATATATATATATATATATTGTTATGTATTTCCTCAAGTACACATGTATGTTTTATCTATATTATATGATTATAGACCTTTACATAAACAGAAAATTTATAACGCGCCACCGTTTATGTACTTTTGCATACCTGAGAAAATAAAACAAATGGAACATGAGTACACTCTGTGTATTATAACTCTTCCTCAGTACAGGTTCTGGCTAGTCAGCGGTTGCTTTGATTTGATTAAAATCGAAAGAATAAATCATAACAAATTTATTGTTCAGGTTGTAAATCATTCAACAGTTATAACAGAAAACATACTTAAGCTACTTATTCTAATTGGCCTTTTTTTTTTAATAAATTTTATTTTGTTCTTGAATTCAATGTAATCTTAAATGATTTTATTTTGTAATTTGTTTTCAAAATTAAATAAACATTTTCCACAATAAAAGCTTTTATTATTTATTTTAAAAGTACCTGTTATTCGCCTCGTTACGCCCCTGTCCGGTATGCGACAACGTCCACGACCAAACACTGGATGTCGTTTCTACACGATGACACGCACTAGTTTTCGATGTTCTGTCTTCACTTGAACTGTTGTCTTATATTGGTATTATCCTGGATATTCCTTTATAATACCTCGGAATCAGTTTTGAAAGTGTCCTGAATTACAATATTCCTCTATTTTGTCAATGCACAAATTGACATTGACGGTAAGTCATTAAATTATATTTGACGTTTTTGGTTAAGTAGGTATGTCAAATTTTACATCTGATAAATCATTTCTATTGAAATCACACCTTTTGAGATTTATATTATCCTAGCTTGAGTGGTGAATATCTATTTGCTTGAATGGCTTTATAATCATTTTACTTGCCTTGCTTTTGTCCAAATTTATAACTAATTTTATTTATTTTCCATGTCTTATGATGTTTATTAACATCTTATTTAATATGGTTTTAGTACGAGTTCAATATTCTTCCTTAAATACAAATTTTAATTTTTTAACTTTTCCTTTTGACTGGTTTTCTTAACAATCTCTCGTCACTAATCAATAAAAAAAATTGCCTTTTTCCTAGTAATGGTCCAAAAAAACTTCAATTTCTGACATTTTTTTGATTGTTTGACCAAATTTTACTAAATAAATTTAATTTAATTTGTAAACCTTTTCTTTATTCTTTTATGGTATTTTTAATATTCTAGATACTTTCTTCATTTAATTTATAGCATTTCTATATGACTTTTGTTAATATTATGACTATAATAGGCTTATTTCAAAAGATGTGATTTTTCTTCATAAATGTGCTTAAAACTATATATAAAACACCTAAAATTAATATGATTTACATTCCTGATCAATGTTTCCTAACTATTTAAGTAATTACAAATACAACTTATGTCTAGGATAGATTTTACATTATTTATTTGTAATTTTCTTTTTGGGGTTGACATCTAACTTCTTAGACCTGTACCGCGTAGGTCGATGTAAACCTCCTATTGAAAATTGTTAAAAACCTTCACTGGAGTCTTTTCTATTGGTTCGATGCACAATATTCAAAATATAATTTTTCTTATTATTACAATTTCAAAATACCCAATGGCGTACCATGGATTTGTTAATTATTAATGTCTCATCTGGAGAAAACCAAATTAGAACTCAAATTTAAGGGCTGTTCTTACTGAACGTATCCTAAGGTAATAATCTAAGATTTTCCAAATGAGCATCTTTATACTATTACTTATTTTTAAGAAAATTTCGTATTTTAATATACTTTGGTAATCTTTTACTCAAAAGTTCATTTACTTTATATAATATGATTTGAGTTGTCTTGTTTAAAACTTATTTATTGTTCATAATTTCAATTCTTTCTTGAATTAAATTACCTATTTTGATTTTAGTTAATTTCTGAAATTTTCTTTGCTGTGAAACACTTCGAAATAAAATATACAAATCTATTTGTTCGAAACGCTTCATTGTTGGATTTTATTCATTAATTTGTTCGATTATACTTTTATAAAAGAAAGTCTGTCTTTCCAATATAAAGTGAGTTATAATATCTTTTCTTAAATCTAGTTTTACAAAATTCTATCTATTAAGTAATGTTGCTTGTTACTTCATTATTCTTTTCTTATGTGACGAGGAATTGCACTTTTCAAATCGCTTACACAAATTATAACTCATGTTCTAATTTTCCTTCATTCATGAAAATATAAATGATTTTATGATAACAATAAATGTAAGTTTTTCCCTTTGTATTGTATTATTGGTTGACTATTCAAGATTGTAAATATCGTGTCAATATATATATATATATATATATATATATATATATATATATATATATATATATATATATGTATTGACGGTATATTGTGTAGCCCGATATATCGACAGGTCGTTCATAAGCCCGGCATTTCCCGAGTGTATAAATTAACAAATTTATTAGATATGGCGATTGTTATGAATCTTTTTCAATAGGAAGCCACTAGGGGTAGCTAATTATTATTTTTCTTTCAATTATATAAACATGGCATATTTCAGAGCCCGGATATATTTACTGATCCTTTCAAAGCCCGCTGTATATAAGAATATAGCTAGCGTTCGTTCTCCGTCCCAGCGATGTTGCCAATGTAATCGGGCCTCAGTAGGTTATATTTTTATAATATATATTTCTTTGATACATGCATCGTCACGAAGCACAATATAATAGGAGTACTTGCTATACTGCGCCACTACCATTACTGTTTACAGTAGAGACGCTAATGGAGGGCCAGCTATTAAAGGAAATATATTCATTCTTTGAACGCCAAAATAATATAACAGTTACGTTTTTTATTATTCATTGTTACGAATTTGAAGATATATTAGAAGAACCTAATAAAATATTAGGTTATTTTTTTATGCAAATAGACATTAATTATTAATATCTGATAATGTAATTACTCCGTGGTAGGCCTATAAGTATTTAAATATTTTGAATTTGTCCTCATTTTTTGTTTTCCACTTTTAAAGTATTGCCTTATTAACAGTAAAATAAAAAGATGCAAAAATTAAATTACGTTTATTTACCTAACACAGATATATAAAACGAATTGTTTTAACAGTACAGTAACATCAGGTGATGCAATTTTTCTTTTGAAAATGTACTTATTTTGAGACAGCAAGTGACCTTTGTGTTTCCGAGTATATGGGTCAAATACGAGCAAAAAATGATTGCCATCAAATAACAACAAAGCATGAAGTTCTCTTTGAAGTATTTATAAGTTTTTATTTAATTTTATTTCACTGTCACTATAATACTTATAGGCTTAATTTTGAAAAAGTTATTACAATGACCTTTACTACGTACCAGCTGTCCCAAGTTAACATCAATTGAAAGTTGCATTACATGAAATAAGTTTTCAGATTCAGTTTGTCCCACTGTGCAAAGAAATATCTTTAAAAATTAAAAAATATATTTTTTTAAATTGCTCAGTGCTTAAAGTGTACAGATAAACGTATAGGGACAAAAAAGTGTCTTCTTTACAAGAGCTTTCAAACAAAAAAAAAAGAAAATAGAAATCGAACCATTAGGAGCTGAGATAAAAAAACATTCATTGTGGCTAATGGCAGCCATCTTTAATGGTCGCCATTTTGGTGTTGCACGGATTTTAAAGTGGCTCCCTATCTGGAAAGTTACCTTTTGGCATCAACTATGACCACAAAAAGTGGCACATCCCAATCAAAAAGTGCAGATTTTTGGCTTATATAGCCATGTACCCGACGTACTATAAAGCACAAAGTTCCCTTTTAAGTATGGCAAGCAAAAATTTAATATTTTCTTTTATTGATTATATGTTATATGCTTGCACTAATAAAAATAATAATTATTATTATAGTACAGTACCTAGAGGTAAAAATATGCAAAACTTCGGAGTAATGTCATATTGAATGGATTTCGTTTATTTTGGAAGTATAAGCTTCACAGAAAAGTTTCTATATTGTGCGGGGGCTTGCTAATTTATAGGGGGTAGATGCCACCCCCTCTCAGGGGGTGGCACTTAAAAAATATATATATTTATTGGAGCTGAAGTAGAATCAAATTTTAAGAAGAAAAGGTTCTATGCAATTTTTCACACATTGATAGTTTTTAAGTTATAACAACTTCAAAATTGCGATTTTAGCTTAAAAAAAAAAGGTTTCCAAACGGCTTTCGTCAGGTAACTCGAAAAGTATTACTTTATCGAAAAAATGTTACAGACCAATTACATAAAGTACAAACTGGGAATTAATTATATGTTTTGTTTATTGATGTAGGATTAATAATTTCGGAGATACTTAAGTTTACATTTGGCATCCAAGTATTCATAAGATAATTATTTAGAGTGAGAGTTAAATATCTCAGAAACTGTGACACATACGTCAAGGATGCTAGTAGGTAGAATAATAGGTTATTAATTAAGCTTTCAACTGTTTTTTTATTTGTTTCTATAGCATAAAAAACAAAGAAGTTATGACCGAAGCAATGTGCGTCTACACATTTTTTTTTAAACAACGTCGTCATTTTGTTACTGTAATTAGCCAATAATTAAAAAAAGGAATTTCAAACACTGTTTCTCATTAATATATAGCATGACGTAGATGTCAAATTTTTTGGTTTGTATACAGCACTTGCTTTAGAAAAAAATACAGTTTAAACTATAAAGGTATTTTCGATAAAACGATATTTTGTTTTCCTTTTCCAAATAGGTATCTCAATAAATATTAGTTTTATTGAAAAATGGGTAGAGACCAAAAATAAAGCTCATAAACTGATGAATTTAGCTTGTTTATTTATTTACATAGATTTAATAGTTTCGGAGATATGAAAGTTTACAAATGGCGTCCGAACGTTTATAAGTCGTAAAATGCAGTTTAAATGTTAAATATCTCAGAAATTAAGACACCTACGTCACGCATACTAAGAAATAAAATTAAAGACAATTAATTGCGCTTTCAAATTATTTTTTACTCGTTCCTGTAGCATAAGAAGTAAAGAAGTTATGATGTAAAAATGAGCGTATTTATATTTTTTTATATAAAAAGGACGCCATTTACTCTAATTAGCCAGTAATTTAAAGAAATTATCTCAAATACAGTTTTTCGTTGGGATGTAGCATTACCTAGATGTTCAAATTTTTTTGCTCATTTGAAGCACTTGCTTTAGAAAAAAATGCATTTTAAACTTTAAAGGTAATTTCGAAACACTTGGATACCAAATATAAACTTAAATATCTCCGAAATTATTAATCCTACATCAATAAACAAAAAATATAATTATTTCCCAGTTTGTACTTTCTGTAACTGGTCTGTAACATTTTTTCGATAAAGTAATACTTTTCGAGATACTTGACGAAAGCCGTTTGGAAATACCTTTTTTTTTTTGAGCTAAAATCGCAATTTTGAAGTCGTTATAACTTAAAAACTATCAATTTATGTGAAAATTTGCATAGAACCTTTTCTTCTTAAAGTTTGATTCTATTTCAGCTCCAATAAATATATGTATATATATTTTTTAAGTGCCACCCCCTGAGAGGGGGTGGCATTCACCCTCTACAAATTAGCAAGCCCCCGCACAATATAAAAACTTTTCTGTCAAGCATTTACTATTATACCTCAAAAAATGAACTAAATCTGTTCAATATGACATTATTCCGAAGTTAAAACCTCTAGTTACTGTACTATTAGTGCAAGCATATAAAATACTTGTGCCCGACATTAATTAGTCTTCGCAGGTCATATTCTTAAAAAGGAATTTGTGTGATATTCTGTTCTTTTCTTTCTTTTCGGGTTCAAAAGTTACTAACAATAATAATAATATTAAGTAATGTTGCTTGTTACTTCATTATTCTTTTCTTATGTGACGAGGAATTGCACTTTTCAAATCGCTTACACAAATTATAACTCATGTTCTAATTTTCCTTCATTTATGAAAATATAAATGATTTTATGATAACAATAAATGTAAGTTTTTCCCTTTGTATTGTATTATTGGTTGACTATTCAAGATTGTAAATATCGTGTCAATATATATATATATATGTATATGTATGTATATATATATATATATGTATATATATATATATATATATGTATATATATATATATATATATATACAGAGTTATAAACACTACGTTGTCGCCTCAAGAATAGATGTACTAAATACGCTGTGACCTCATATATGACGTTGTGACCTCATAAAGCTGAGGCGACAACGTTTGGCCTTAATTTCGATGTAAAATGAATCTATATGTCATCCTAAGTTACTTAGCGAAAAATAGTTCTGAGGTCACTTCATACATCTGGTACCTACAATTTTGAGTTTTAGTTCGAGTGTATATCACCAGCGCTAGTGTCGCCGTATCAAGTAGGAATGGTCAACACGAAGTCACCTCTAACTAGTATAAGGCGGACTACAGATATTACGTATTCGCCGTCCCCTCAGATTACTGGCAACGTTGCATCAATTTGCGTATAGCGTTAGCGGCCAGTGACCAACAAAAATATTTATAGTTCTTGAACCGCTGGCGCTGGCTAATTGAAAGGGACCAAGCAAATTTTTAGGTTGAATTTAAATCCACATTTTTTGAGAAAGAGAATAGATATCGATATGCGGTTTTCAGAATTTAAGAGATTATTTATTTGTGAAACAGCCGGTTTTGTTCATTTCTTTTATTTTGAAGCACGTTGCTGTTTACAGGGTGTGAAAGAAAAGCGTGCTTTTTTAACCAAACTTTATAACTACCGAGATTCAAAAAACATTATTTAATATTATTTTGATGGCATTTTTTTGGTCACTAGTTTAAAAAAAAATAAATATTTTTTTGCCATTAGGCCTCATTGGTTTTCATAACAGCCGATCATTGTAGATTATTATAATACCTTATGCCGTTCCTTTAAAATTGCCATTAGGCCTCATTGGTTTTCATAACAGCCGATCATTGTAGATTATTATAATACCTTATGCCGTTCCTTTAAAATAATAAGTGCATTTTCTTGTACTTTCAGTTCATGGTTAATACATATATATCATTTTTCTCGCTAATATACATTTAACTATTATTGCTACATTAACCGCTGGCGCTGGCTAATTGAAAGGGACCAAGCAAATTTTTAGGTTGAATTTAAATCCACATTTTTTGAGAAAGAGAATAGATATCGATATGCGGTTTTCAGAATTTAAGAGATTATTTATTTGTGAAACAGCCGGTTTTGTTCATTTCTTTTATTTTGAAGCACGTTACTGTTTACAGGGTGTGAAAGAAAAGCGTGCTTTTTTAACCAAACTTTATAACTACCGAGATTCAACAAACATTATTTAATATTATTTTGATGGCATTTTTTTGGTCACTAGTTTTAAAAAAAAAATAAATATCTTTTTGCCATTAGGCCTCATTGGTTTTCATAACAGCCGATCATTGTAGATTATTATAATACCCTATGCCGTTCCTTTAAAATAATAAGTGCATTTTCTTGTACTTTCAGTTCATGGTTAATACATATATATCATTTTTCTCGCTAATATACATTTAACTATTATTGCTCCATTAATAATAAAAAGTATGGTTCTTCCCTTTTTCTTTAGTTGACATTTTATATAATAATAGTGCTTATAAAAATGAATAAATAAATATTTAGATTATATTTAATTGTATTAAATAGACATACAATTTTTCGTACACTTTGTATCTACAGGTAAAGCCATTTTAGTTAGTCCCTTAATAGATGTGCCAAATTATAGCTTGATATCTGTAATTGTTCCGGAGATAAATGGGTTCCTGTTTTTTATATTTTAATGTCAAAACCCAAAAAAGATTCCCCAATCTGTAAACATATACCAATTTTGGATACTCCAGTGATTACCATGCAAAGATTTACTTTTTATTATGATTTTAAAGGAGCTATCATAAGGTATTATAATAACCTACAATGATCGGCTCTTACAAAGCACAATAAGACATAACGTTAAAAAAATAAAAAAATTACAGGTTTTTAGAAACAAAATCGGCATCTTACAAAATAAGTGAGATATAAAAAATTTGAGAAATCGTTTCTTACAACATACCAGTGACTAAAAAAAAAATCGCATCAAAAAAATACAAAACATTTTTTGTGGAATCTCTACGAATCTCGGTAGTTATAAAGTTTGTCAAAAAAAAACACGCTTCAAAATAAAAGAATTAGACAAAACTCGCCTTTTCACAACTGAATTATCCCTTAAATCCTGAAAATCACATATTGATGTCTATTCGCTTGGTCCGTTTCAATTAGCCAGTAGTTTAGTTAAAAAAAAGGTTGCTTTAAAAGAACGATCTGCAGCATCGTTTGGCAATAGATTTAAAATATGTGCAGAACATTGTACTTAACATGCTCTAGGATTTATTTCTAAGATTTTCTCTCACTGTGCTCACTACTCATATTTGTTCCGTTGTCATAATCTTGCAAATCGTATATATTTAAATTTATATTACAAAACACATTTTGAACAAATCCAGATCATTCTAACTCAGTTTGATCGATCCGTTGCTTTTTATAAAATGTTGCCTAATTTCAATTTTCTTTGTAACATTATTTAAGTTGACAAATCTGAAAACAATTATTAGAGCTGCTCAATGTGACTATCATCGGGAGTGTAATCCAGAATATTAGAAAAATATTTGTAGTTTATAATTTTTTTACTAGTTGGTAATAAACCAAATTGTGTTTAATATTTATTGGTTCTTAAATCTTATCCTTACTAAATATCATTCAAACAATACAAGGGATGGTCCACTTGTTTAACAATTATCCGACTTGAAACATAAACGCAAACTCTAAAAAAATTTGTTAATTAACAATAGGCTCATTTTATGAAAAATCGGTGAAAAATTTTTTTCCAACGGGATATTGCTCCTTTTTTAAGTGTCTAAATAATACCATAAATTATTAAAAATTTTAAATTAATATTTAATAACATAAAAAAATATTTTTACTTGTTATGGCCGGTTTCAGAGCATCGTAACGGCTTAGTGTTCACCGCGCGGAGCTCTATTTTCAACATTCAATTAAAATTATTAATAATAGAGATAGAGTTTCGGTAGTCTTGACTTTTTTATTGGAAATTTCTTCCCCTTTAAGAACCTTTCTTTATATTTTCTTAAATATTAATAGTTTTCGAGTTATTTGCAAAAAACGAAACTCGTTATTTTTTCAATGTTCATTTGTTTTCAACTTTTGCAGTTGTTTATAATAAAATTAGACAAATTTAGACCACATAATCTTATTCAGCGACCTAAAAAACGTAAGTATATGGATTTTCGTGAATTTATTTGTAACATTAGAAGAATTATTAATTATTCAGTATTTACGGGTGATTTCAACCCTTAATATTTCCGTCTTTCCTATGTTTTGACCTCATTATCATATTCGGCGACCTCAAAAACATGAGTATATAAATTTTCGTGATCTTATTCGTAAAATTAGAACACATTAATTTTTCAGTATTTTTCTACCCTTAATATTTTCGTCTCATAAGTTTTGACCTCACAGTCATATTCAGCGACCTCAAAAACATAAATATATTGATTTTCGTTTATTTATTTAAAAATTAGAAGAATTATTAATTTTTCAGTTTTTAGAATTAGTTTCCACCCTTAAAAATAAAAAGCAGGTAATGCGACAATATAGTATTTTATAAAGCATATTGCAAAAAGAAATTAAGAAAATTCCTTTCATCGTTTTCGGGTCGGGAATTTTACCGTTTTTACCGCTTCACTGACTGTACTATCAGTTAATAATAAAAAGTTTGGTTCTTCTCTTTTTCTTTAGTTGACATTTTATATAATAATAGTGCTTATAAAAATAAATAAATAGATATTTAAATTCTATTTAATGCCATTAAAACGACATTCAATTTTTCGCATATTTTTGTATTTTTGGTTTGAAAAATACATCAACAAAATTTGGGAAAAAAAATTTGTATCTACAGATTTAGTGATAAATTTCAATTTGATATTTTTAACCGTTCCGGAGATAAAGTGTTAATATTTTGATGTAGAAAACACAAAAACGGTCCCCCAATCCGTAAACGTGTACCGATTTTAGGTACACCACTGATTACCATGCAAAAAAATTTACTTATTATTCTAATTTTAACGGAGCTGTCACAAGGTATTAAAATAACCTACCACGGTCGGCTCTTACAAAGCACAATAAGGCACAACGTCAAAAAAATTGAAATATTACCGGTTTTAGAAAAAATCGGTATTTACAAAATAAGAGAGATAAAAAATTTGAGAAATAGCTTTTTGTCCTATAAACCAGTGACTAAAAAAATGCGGTTCAAAAAAGTATAAACCATTTTTTGTAGAATTTCGGTAGTTATAAAGATTGTCAAAAAAACATGTTTTTCTTTTACGTTCTGTAGATTGAAAAATCCCAAAAAACCCGCCGTGCAGAAATTAAGAAAAAATGCGCCGCCATGTTGAAATTAGACACTTTTCTCCTTTAATCGGTAATAGCTCACACGGATAACACATTATGAAAAAAAGTAAAGAGGCAACATTTTGAGAGAAAGAGTTTAAGCTTCAGTATACCATAAATCGGTTAAATATTAACAAAGGTATGGTTGTCAAAATGACAGATTCTTATAAAAAATGATATTTTTTTCCGTATTTTAACACCATAAAAATGTAACAATACTCAACAAAAACTTTTGTCGGTAATACTAATTAAACATGGTTAGAGATATCTCAAAACGGATTTTTAGCATCAGCATTAAATAAAGATCAAATTTTTCCCAAAACAATACCACAGTCGAATGTACGGATTCAGATGCTGATTATTTAATTGTAAAAACTGCTATTGATTGCTCAACTGATATTTGTAACCCTGTTATAGTTGTGGGTCAATATACAGACTTAATAACGTTACTCATTGAACATTGCAAAACAAAAAAATGTGTACATGATGAGACCCGATGATGGAGTGAGTTAAAACTGATAAAATAACGAATATGTGTAAGTTACGTTCAGAACTAAGTGAAAATGTAGTAAAAAATATTCTATTTACACATGCCGGATGCGATACCACCTCTGCATTTTATAAAAAGGGCAAAAAAAACAGTATTTTCAGTTTTAGAAAATAATATTGAACTAAGTAACGGCCTATTAATTTTCAAAAGTTTTGCTGAAGCAAATCAGCTTGCGGTAACTGGGGAAGAATTTATTTTAAGATGGTATGGCAGTAAAAAAATACTAATGGTTTAAATGATTAGGTACAGGTTCGTTGGTATAATCAGATTTCTGCTGGGCAAAATATTTTTCAACACTTCGATCTAGCAGTTCTTCCACCAACATCCGATGCCACTAAATATCATATTTATAGAGTGTATTGGCAAATTCAAGTCTGGTTAGGCAACAATCCTAATCCAGAGAATTGGATATTAAAAAACAAAAAGTAATCTTTTTTTATATAAATCTGTCATTTTGACAACCGTAACTTTGCTAATATTTAAACGATTGCAAAAAAATTTATACCACATTAAAACTTCGCTCTTTCTCTCAATATTTTACGTCTTTACTTTTTTCTTAAAGTGTCATCCGTATGGGCTATTACCGATTAAAGGAAAAAAGTGCCTAATTTCAACATGGCGGCGCATTTTTTCTTCATTTCTGCAAGGCGGATTATTTGAGATTTTCAGTTAGAGTTCTGAATAGCCGTAGAATACAATCCCTAAGAAATCAGATTGTTACAAATTTGTTCTGGGTCAACTATTAATTTTACTGTCTTAATAGTAATGTGCTCAAATTAAAAGAGGCGGGCAAAACTCGCTGTTTCACAAATAAATTATCTCTTAGATCCTCAAAACCGCATATTGATATATATTCTCTTTCTCAAGAAATGTGGACTTAAATTCAAGTTTAGTTAAAAAAAAGGTTATTTTAAAAGAACGATCTGCAGTATTGTTCGGCACTAAATTTAAATTATGCGCACAGCATAGTACATGAAACGTCCTAGGATTTATTCCCAAGATATTCTGTCACAGCCCAGTGTATTCACTACGCATATTTGCTTCGTTGTCATAATCTTGTCCCCGCAAATCGTATATTTTTTTTAGATTACAAAACACATATTTTAACAGATAATTCTAACTCAGTTTGATAAGTTGCAGAACACAATTTTATAAAATGTTGCCTGATTTCAACTTTCTTTGTGACATTGTTTAAGTTGACAAATCTGAAAACAATTGTTAGAGCTGTTCAATGTGACTAACATCTGGAGTGCAATCCAGAACAATAGAAAAATATTTTGAGAAGTTTAAAGGTTTTTTACTGGTTATAATAAACCCATTTGTGTTTGATATTTATTGGTTGTTAAACCTCATTCTTACTTAATGTCATTCAAACAATGCAAGTGGCAGTCAGCTTGGAATTCGTATATATTTTACAAATAAATAACGAAATAAAGGAAAAGCATAAATCTAGATAACCAAAACTAAACGCTTAAAAAATATGAAATCGCTAATTCACTTTTGAAGAAGAAATACTGGAATTCAATAACTTGTAACTATAATTCCGTATTTGCGTTGGCCTCTACTTAGACGAATTTTCAGAAAGAAAATAAAAAAGTCTTTCCTAGTAATCGTAAATGCATTGAATCTGCAATACAACTCAATTCAAGAGATGCAGAAATTTTATTTCTGATGTGATTATTTTATTTATCCATTTAATTATTGGATTATAGGACTAGATTCGAATTTATATGTTGATTTTAATGGGTAAAAGTTGCTATCGTGCGTGGCCGACTGCGAAAACCTATTTGATTCATATTTTGTACCAACATGGCACAATTCACTTTTAAAAGGTGCCACTGAAATTAAGTACACAGTCAATATATATATTTTTTATTAATAAATCAGTCGGCAACGACAGACTGCAACTTTAATTCGATTGTAATAGGTACTCTTATTAAATATACACAATTTATACCTTTTAAAGTAACATTGATATATAATATATATATCTACGTAAACTTTGTTAAAACTTGAGTGACCCAGTGTATGTTAGAGTTTCGACTTTTTATGCATCTTAGCATTTTTTGTGCTTAATTAAAATCCTTAGTAACATTTCGATCTAAAATTCTAATACAGCAGCAGAGTCTATATACAAGGTGATCATATCGTTTGTGTTTAAGTTTTGGGAGTGTGCAGTGGGCTTGGTTTTGGGATTAAAAACCACAAAGGTGGCAGGTCAATTTTTATTTTTTTCAGTTACTGCTTACATTCCCATTGAATTTGTGAACAGTAAATAAACATAATTAAATTCGTAAACTAAATAAGAACTTATTTTGTTTAACCATTCTCTGTTCTCTATTTCATTTTTTTTTGAATTTTTTTTAATGTCTTTTTTTTATTTTTTTTTTAAATTATGAATAAGATAAGTTTTTATTTATTTTTTACTGCTCACAATTTTAATAGACTTCTCTGTTACAATTGAGGCCGCTTTGCGCTCCCAACTTCAACTTTCGTTTCGTAATAGTATTATTAAAAATACCTCAATAACACTTTAGGGTAAAACTGATATATCTAACTCACGTAATGTTCGCACGAACCTGGAGAACTCATTGTATATTGTAGTATAGATATCTTGTATATTTTTGCATTTTTTATGTTCTTAATCAAAAACGTTTGGAAGACATTGCTCTAAAATCGTAATAAAACAAATTATATAAAAGATGACACATATGATTCCTCTGTACGACGGATATGATCCAATTTAAATAGGAAATATGTTATCGGGCTATTTTATGTTCCAAATTCGAAAAAAAATTCGCGTACTTCATATATTTATTCACATTCGGCAACACCCAACAACAACTTTCATTCATTTTAAAACAGTTTTATTAAAAATACTTTAATGATATTTTAAGGTTTTTAAGGTAAGGTTTGATATGTCCTCTAATATATATAGAGTTGTTCAAACCTGAGAGACACCCTGTGTATTGCCGTTTAGATGCCTTGTACACCTTCATATTTTTGTTTGTTTAATAAAAAACCTTTGTAATATTTTGCTCCAAAATTACAATAAAACATAGTTTTTACATATAATAGATCAGAGTTTACACGCCTATGACGATCGCTGTGTATGTCGGATAAGATTCAATTTCAATAAAAACTATTCTACTGTGCTATTTTATAGATGTTTACAATTTGAAATAAGAATTTTCCAACAGACAAGTCCAACAGACGTTATCATGTTTATTTAATAGATATTCGCAGTCGGCAACGCCTGTCTGCAACTTTGATTCATTTCATAATAGTCTTATTAAAAATACTTATAATCCACACAAGGAAGTTCAAAAAGGCCGATTGGGGGAAATAATTCTTGTAGTTAGAAATCATAAATTGCAAACTTTTGTTTACACAGCACATTTTTTTATTTTTAAATCATAATTTTAATAAATAAGATTATATTTCTATCACCTTTTTTCTCTTCCTACCCATGAAGTTTATGTCCTAGTATCATTTCTTGAAAAGTTCAGAAAGAAATAAATTCTACATATAGTACTTAATAGTACTAACGAAATAGATTATTCCCTGCTGTATATACCGCAGGTATAATCAGTACGGACACACCTCAAAAATGCTGGCAACACTGTATGAGGCGACATGGAATTGCAACTCTCATGCGGTAATATATATAACTGAGGTCTCTTCACATTTGTAATATCTAAACATATATACAAAATTTTAAATTAAGAAATCACTTATTTTTTTTGAGAAACTTATTCCTGGGACTCCCCTTAGAGGATATATGTATAAATAGGTCAATTATTACCACCAGAAAAGGGTGAGGTCAGGCCGCCCAGTCAACGACCCTGAGGTGACAACGTATTACTTATCAATATATATATATATATACATATATATATATATATATATATATATATACATGCATTTAGTACTTATACTCCTCCGAATGTTATACGGTTAGGTGGTGTTTGCCTCCGATTTTACGAGTTGGCCTCCGATTTCGGAGGCGGAGACGTTTTGTGTTGTTTTCATCGCGAATGTCTTGATAATTAGTAAATTCATGACTCATTATTGTCAACAACGATCAGCTTTATTGGTGCGCATATAAGATTATGACAAAAGAGGAAGAGATAGAGAAATAGAAGCATTTAACGACATTTTTTTTGGCGGAAAATACCTATAAACATATATATAAACATACACCATAGTCCACTACATTTTTTACCAGGTGGCGCTGCTATTTTAAACATTTGATGTATATAGGTATTAAATGCCTCCTTACAGTAAAGTAGCGATATCGCCTCATAAACTTGGCAACAGAGTAAAGAGGCATACTATTCCTATAGACATCTGTAGATATGGTAAACTAAAATTATCTTACTAAAAATATAAATAACTTTTATACACAGAAATAATACTTTCTAGAGATCAATGGGTTTTTTTAAATTTTTTCAATTTAGGAATAAAAAAAACGTTTATTTTGTTCTGAAGGAAATATTTTTGTACCCCTTTATAGCTTAAAGCAAATTAAAAAAGGTCTTTACCTTATTAAAAATGTATTTATTTAACAGGACACGAACATTCCTTAACGTAACTAGTTGCCCTTAATCCACTATTTGTCACTGCCGCTGGTCTTATATAATAAAAGTAAAAAAAAAAAAATTAGAAGACGATTTTTATTGGGGGGTGGTCTAAAGAATAATAATAACACAGGTCAACATTTAGTTTAAAAAAATACACAGGACTCTACCTAGGTACCCAGGAGTTTTTGGGGTCGCTGATTCCGATGCCGAGGTCGGTTAAGCTCTATCACGTCAGGTTCAAGGACATCTATCTTAAGGTCATACTAAGAAAAGGTGGTTGAAAAAATCTGAGAAAATTGACACAGGTTTTTGAGGTCGCTGAGTTCGAATTCGGTGTTCGCTTACCCTTAGAAGGCATCCGGAGGTCATTTCAAGGTTAATTTGAGAAAAACGGAGAGGAAGCTGTTAAAAAATCTAAAAAAATTTACATATAGGTTTTTTGGGTCGCTGAGCCTGTATCCGATGCCGGTTGACCTCTACCACGTCAGTTTCAAGGTCACTTGAAGGTCAAACTAAGAAAAGGTGGTTGAAAAAATCTGAAAAAATTCACGCATAGGTTTTTGGGGTCGCTGAGTCCGAATCCGGCGTTTGCTTACCCCTTAAAGGGCATCCGGAGGTCATTTCAAGGTTAATTTGAGAAAAACAGAGGAGAAGCTGTCAAAAAATCTGAAAAAAATTTTATACAGGTTTTTTGGGTCGCTGAGTCTGCATTCGATGTCGGTTGACCTCTACCACGTCAGTTTCAAGGTCATTTGAAGGTTAAAGTAAGAAAAGGTGGTTGAAAGATTCTGAAAAAATCCACACAGGTTTTTCGGGTCGCTGAGTCCGAATCCGGTGTTCGCTTACCCTTAAAAAGCGACATCCAGAGGTCATTTCGAGGTCATTCTGAGGTCAGTTCAAGCCGGCATTCGTCCGCCAACTTTAGCTGCACGTAAAAATTCTTCGGTTATCTCAGTGCAAATATATTTAACTCAATGAATAACCTACTTATTTTCTTCTGTGAAAGGATGGCTTTTAGGTACAGTTGAAGAAGCAGAGCGAACATGCAAGTAGAGAGTACCGATAGATGGCGCATGCCCACCGCAAGTGAGTTGGGGCAGAAGAGGGATATAAGTTCGGCGCGAATCACGGGCGTTGGCTTCATTCACTTGGAGCACAATCAGTGCTGGTTTTGCCTATAAGCTGAGTAAGCGCCAGCTTAGGGCCTCGCATTTAGGGGGCCTCAGAACTCAGATTTCATACGCAGATAACGTTTATTTTATTAGAAGAGAAAGCTTCAACGAAAAACATACCTAGAGCTTAGGGCCTACGGTTACCTAAACGGCCCTGAGCTCAATCCTGTCAGGATCAAAGTAATTTAATGGTTT